>CM028135.1:186200000-187450000 GCA_016271365.2 Neoceratodus forsteri | reverse complement strand
TCAGTGACATTAAGTGGCCCCTTGTCCTTTCTGTTCTGTGCATCTTGGAGAGCTGCTCTTGGTCTAATGGCATAATTAAGGCATATCCACATTTTTTCAACACCGATTGTTGCTGTAAAAATGTTGCTGTCGTGGAACCTGTGTAAAAGAGCACTTGTGCTCAAAGGTATTCTGAGAAATGTTCAATCAATAAATTTAAAAAATACTGTATTTCAGCATTATTCGTCCTTTTGGGCTCGACTTAAAAGACTTGTTTTTTTCTTTAAAGCTAAGGTTAGCCTACTGGTGCAACCTGCAAGAGTCTAAATCTGAAACTGGCATAACCTTTTGTAAATTATTGCTGTCTTTACATTTTCAGATTTTAGTAACAAACCTGGACTTCCATGATGACCAGAAGCGCCGGAATTTGAACAGCACTTTGCACGAGCTCCTGCGGATGAATATTGTTCCCATCATCAACACGAATGATGCGGTGGTGCCTGCTTCTGAGCCCAACAGCGATCTTCAGGGGGTAAATGTGGGTAATGTATGGGGGAAATGGGCCTGCAAGTGCTGCTGCATGGGGGAGCAGTAGAGTGGCTGTAAAACACTGCATGGCTTTGGCAGAGAGCACCACTAGAACCCTGCACTAACTGGATAGTTTAGGGTAAGTGTGGGCAAAGACTGGTGCAGACTACACAGCTGCATGGGGAAAACAGGAGAGTCACTTTGAAACAGTGCATGCTTGAAGCTTTCAATGCAGGGCCGAGCGCCACCACATCCCAGCACTATCGTATGAGATGGGGGTAAGTGTGGGTACTGGCTAGATCAGACTGGGCAAGGGCAGTTGTTACACAGTGCACAATTGTTTTTTTGTTTTTTTTGGTAGGGAGAGGGGCTAGTCTGGTCGAGTAAGATGGCAACTTAACTTTCAACCCCTTCTTCTACATGCCAGACTTTCAAGTTAATTCATACTGTCCTATAATCATTATATGCTGCATTTGTCTTGGGAGTAAGTTAAACACTCTCAGACTGCAGTGGGGTAACCACAGTGCTCGCTGGCATCGAGAGACTCTGGCAAGGGTAAAACCTCAGTTGCTATGCTGCCCTAATCAGTAGCTGGACTGCATGGTACTGAAGGAGAACAGGCCCAGGAAAAGTATTTTGCTATATTGGGGTTTGAGTGTGCAACCTCACAGTTCCCAAACTAATGCTCTGATCAGTAGACCATAGGACTAAGGCACTACATGAGTTAAGCTGCCTCTGTTAGTCACCCTCCTGGGGCATCCGCAGCCTGGGGTGGTGATGGTCTATCAGTAACCAAACCTCTGGTAGTGCCTTACTGCTTAAGCATAATCTTCCTGTAGAGTGGTTCAGAGAACTCGAACCATTTGTGAGTAATAGCAAAGTGATACTAAAAAGATTGATTGGCAATCACACTTGGTGTAGCAGGGCTCCATGTAGCTAGGAGCCAGTATTCTGAAGCCCTGTATCGCGGTTGTCTGGTGGAGGGATGGCGACTGCAGTTAGGTGTTTGCTACATATAATGTATATTCTGATTTATTAAAGTGGGGTCTGGCAGATCCAACTTCCTGGGTGGTTGAAACCTAGTGAGATGGTGTGGAATACTGTACAATACCTCACACTCTGTTATTTTTTACTTAGCCCTTATGTGTGTCTAAGGGTATAGTGACCTCAGTTTGCATTCCAGTAGCACGAGGGGGAAGAACCTTTTAGGGAAGCCGGAGTCGCTGCAGTGACATTGGGAAGCAGTGGTGCATCTCCTGATGGTTTGGCTTTAGAAGAGAAACATAAGATGGTAACAGCGGATGGTAGATGACTTTACAGTGTCAGTTACACCGAACCAGCTTGGAAAGGTTGTGTCTCACTTTCATGCAATATCGCACTTTTGCACGACTTTGACAGCTATGGAAAATGCATTATACTGTGGGTTAAGTGCTGTGGACTGGGTCCTGTATGGTCTGAAGGTTCCACAAAGGTTTCACAGCATTAAGAGTTGATCTTTTTTAGTGCAGTGGTGACAGAAGGGTGAGCTGGTGTATTTCTTTTTATCAAAATTCTTTCCAAATTGTTTTGTCTCGAAAACTACTAGTCCAAGACACCTGTAGCAGTATAAAAATGTAAAAACTTTATTTTTATACAGGAGACAAGTCATTAGAACAAAATTGGTCCTGTTTACAAGACAGTTCTGTTTGAAAAAAAATTAAGTTACAGATCATAAAAAGGTTTATACAAAGTATAAATAACACAACCAATCACAAAAAACAATATCGTAAACAATCAAAATTGGTAACAAACATTCATACATGACAGCTGCATACATGAACCACCAGTGTGGCATGCCTGAAAAACAAAACAGAACAGGGAGTGATCTACTCCACAGGCCCAAACAAATACAGCTAGCCACAGTGGAGGAAAAGGACCCACTCACCTGTTTATTAAGGAATTTAAATTTTTTTCCTTGCCGCTGACTTGGTGTATCTTCAGAAAATTAGTCAACAGTTTGCAGTCTGTCCTACATAACTGACCCATTCCTCGGGTTAGTTTAGATATGCCCTGAATTGCTCCCCAAGACTGACTACACCACAACACAGTTGTGGTTAGAGATGGGGACCCAAACAAAAAGGCACTGTGGGCTGCTAACGAGATAAATCATGCTGAGAATAAACTTATTATACAAAACTGCATAAATAATTAGCATTACAAGGAGAAGATCTTGCTGCCAATTCGGGGCATATCTAAACTGTCCTGAGAGAGTGGTCAGTTAATGTCTGTAAGACCACAAAATATTTGATGAATTGTGTGAAGATACGCCAAGTCTGTGGCAAGGAAAAATTAAAAATTACTAAATACACCGCTGAGTGGGTAGTTTTTCCTCCGCTGTGACTGATTGTCTAGAAAACTAACCATCAAAATGCATGGCATGCATGGCCTGAGATGTAGTTGGTCCTGTGATAATCTGGTGTGGATGGTGGTGTTGAAACGTAATTTGCATGTGCTGAGAACATACTGGATGGAATGTATCAATAGAACATAACAGCAAATGTAGTTCTTTTAGTATGCTTTTAACAATCTTTTTCAGTGTATTTTTATGTGAAATATATTCTGTATAAGGCTGAAGCCTGCAGTAAAACATATGAATTTAAACTCTTATCTGACCAGTCGACAGTTGGGGGGAGGGGGGCGGCTGTGAGGGTGAAGCAGGAAGGTGGGGGTAGAGTAAGGGGTTTTGCTGAATAGGTTCAGCCTGACAATAGCTGAGCAGTGGTGGGGACTAGTGTCCCTGAGTGTGCCTCAGGAATGGTGCATGTTAAAGTGGTAAAAGGATAAAGTTTGGGGAGAGTTATTTATTTATTGAAATGTTTCCCAGGAGGGCACACTAAGCAACAAGTTTTCGCTCACGGTGTGACCGGGGCGGGTTACATAGGGTTGTGAAGGATGGTCAGTTATACATTAGTATGTAGGTAGTACAAACAGTACAACAATGTAAGATTATGCAACAGTTGGAACACAAGGTAAAGTACAATAAACAGTAGTGGAACTTGGGTAAATTACAATACATATCCAAAAATGTACAAAAGGATCTGTAAACATACAAAACGGTAATAAAGTGACAGAACCATTTATAGTGCATCAGTGTATCAGGAGCAGACTTGAGTTAGTACACAAGTGCTGTTGGAGTAAAAAGGATGGGATAGAGTGTGCTCACAGATGACCCAGATGGGCAGGTGGAGAAGAGAGGCAAGAAGTGAATATGAGGAGAGGGGTGGCCGTTTCCTGATTACCCCTACCAGATGTTGAGAACCCTGATGGGTGAGATTAGGGTAGGAAGGCAGAAAAAATTGTGGGTAGATATTAAGGAGAGTTAAAGCAGGAACAGCTGTGGGAGAGGTAATTGTGTAGGGAAGAGGTAAAGGAGTTGCTGGAGGAGTGTTGTATTTCAGAGTGGAATGAATTCCAAATTTTAGGGAAGCGATGAGCAAATCCAGTCTGACCGATGAGGGTGGAGCGGTGAGGGGACCGTCAAGTTGCAGGCGTCATTTGATCTGAGAGAGTGGGAGGTGTAGAGAGAGGATGAGAAATAAGTGGGGATTTACTGACCTATATGGAGAGAGCAGGATGGTAGGTGTGAAGAACTGGGGAGATAATACTGTGGGGTAAGGTGGATGAAGTCTGTTCTGAGTAACTGAATTGTGTACAGAGAGCAGGATGGTAGGTGAGGATTCTGTGGCAGGGTTACATGTAGGAGTGGGATTCTGTGACATGTTTACATGGGGATGCAATTCTCTGGTGTGTTTACGCAGAGATGGGATTCTGTGGCTTGTTTACACAAGAGTGGGGTTCTGTGGAATGTTTACTTGGGGATAGGATTCTGTGGTATGTTTTCATGGGGATGGCATTCTGCAGTATGTTTACACATAATTGGGGTTCTGTGGCACGTTTACACAGGAGTGGGGATCTGTGCCATGATTACATTAAGATGGGATTCCATGGTCATATTTACACAGGGATGGGGTTCTGTGGCATGTTTACACAACAGTGGGGTTCTGTGAAATGTTTACATGGAGATGGAATTCTCTGGTATATTATTTGTTTATTTAAGTTTCAGATTAACACCTTTGAGCCAGAGGCTGTTTTACAAAGGTTCCACATCGTGTTACGTAGATAGGTTAAGACAAATTGGCTACATTAGGAAGGTAAAGAGAGAACTTACTATATGCACAGGATTACATGAGACATTAGAGCTATGGTAGATACTAAGGCAAAACAGAACTAGAATAAAAGTACAAAAATGAAGCACAGAAGACTCATATTATGCATTGGTGAGTGTAGCCAAAAAGGCATTGTCATAAAAAACATTGAATAATAGCATAGGTTGACTATACCAAGGTACGGCTAGACCTATTGGCAAGGAAGTAGGATAAAAGACCAGCATGAAAGTGGGAAAAGTATGTTTGAAGTGAATTTCTAACCTTTCTGAAATCAGATTTATACTAGATATTATGGTGCTTTACATTATCAAAACACCATCTCTTTATATTTTATAAAATTTTGGGCTGTTATTTTAGAAGGGGAAACAATCGTATTTTGGAGCCCCGACAGCGAGCCAATCCCTTTCACTTCCCAGTCTCTCGATCTGCCCATGATCCACCCCTGTGCTCAGGCACGTATTGACATGTACCCGGGGAGAGCATGGAGGCATGCTCCATTAAAGTCTATTGGGGCAGTTTTAACAGTGTATTATATATAATGGCAGCCATTTGGAGATTAATCAGGGGCACCGGGGGGGGGAGGAACGATCCCTTCCACTTCTGAAATAACAGCAGAACATTTCCTAAAATATAAAGAGGTGGCATTTTGCTGATATAAGGCATCAAGATATGTAACCTAGACCTACATCCTGGTAAATCACTTTAAACAGGAGTGGGGTTCTGTGGCATGATTGCATGGGGATGGGATTATTTGGTGTGTTTACACAGAAATGGGATTCTGTGAAATGGTCACATGAGGATGGCATTCTGCAGTATGTTTACACAGGATTGGGGTTCTGTGGCATGTTTACACAGGAATGGAGATCTATGGCATGATTACATGAAGATGCGATTCCGTGGTTATGTTTACACAGAGATGGGATTTAAGTTTCAAGTTTATTGCAGGAAAACTCCATTGAGCAAGCTCATTCACAAGGAGGTCCTGTGACATAAACACTTAAAGTACAAACACAGATAGGTAATAACAGTATATACATGAAATACACGTTACATGATACAGGTTGGATATACATACAAGGGTACCACATAGGGTGACCGTGAGGTGGTAAACATTGATATGAGACAGAGGCACTTACAGGTTGCATACTGATAAATGAAACATGATGACTGGTGTGTGCAATACATATACAGTATTTTGGCAGCTAGAACAAACAGTCTACAACTGATATGGGAGGGAGGAGAGATTTGATAGAGTAACAGTGGAGCGTAAGCAAAGATAAAGCCAGGAGTAGAAGGGGAAGGGAAAGCAGTTAATATGACAAATATGGCACACATGGGGAAGGAAGAGACTTAATGACAGTTACAGGTGTCTTTTATTTTGGCTGAACTTAGTGATTTGTAGAAGTTTATTGAAACTGTGCTAGTTAGTTTCAGTATGGTTTGTAATTGGTTCCAAATGGAGGGAAGGGCATATGCAATAGCACGTTACAAAGGAAGTCAGCGTCCCTTGGTATGTCAAGCATAATAAAGTCAGATTTTCTTAACAGTATGCACTATGGAGATACTAATAAGGGAAGAGAGATAGCTTGGCAATTTCTGCAGGAGCAGTTTAAGAGTCCATAGCCCAGCATGGAGCAGGCGCCTAGTAGTAAGGGATGTCCAACCAACAGCTGCATATAAGTCACAGTGGTGCGAACGGTAAGGGGAGTTGGTAATGAACCGTAACGCACGGTGATAAAGGATGTCCAGTTTACTTAGATTTGCAAGAGTGGTGGAGGAATAGATTACATCGCCATAGTCGAGTAGGGGGAGAAAAGTGGCCTGTACAAGCTTGTTTCAAGGGGGAAAAGGGCCTATTTCTGTAGAAGAAACCTAACCTTGCTTTTAACCTTCTAGAGACATCTTCGATGTGGTCACTGAAAGATAATTTATTGTCGATCCAGATACCTAGATATTTAAATTTGGTTACAACTTCCAGAGGCTCGTTTAAGCGTGGTGACAATGAAGTCTTGGGCAAGAGTATTGGGGGCCTGAGACAGCACTGCGAGAGAATATCATCGCTCAGTCTTCTTAGCATTGAGCAGAAGCTTTGCCTTTATTAAATTATGCTCGTTGTGCGAAGTCCGCTTGAAGCACTCCCTTGACTTCAGATAACGAGGAGCCAGAAGTGTACAACACAGTATCATCTGCAAAAAGTGCAGATTGGACGAATATGTTAGCATCTAAGTCATTGATGTACAGAGAAAACAAGATAGGGCCTAAGATGGATCCTTGGGGACTCCTCTTGCAACTGGCAAGCAGCAGAAAAAAGCCTCCGCCTTTACTTTTTGAAATCTTCCAGTTAGGTAGCTAGAGAACCACTGGGTGGTATGGTATGTGGCACCCAACTTTGCAAGGCAATTGACTAATAGTTTGTGATCAACAGTATCAAAAGCTTTGCTGAGGTCCAAAAGACTGCACCAGTTACCTTCTTAGCATCTATAGCAGAGATCCAATCATTGGTTACTTTTGCTAGTGCAGTGATTGTGCTATGATTAGCCCGAAGCCAGATTGAGCTGGGTTAATGAGAGAGAAGGTTTCCAAGTGAGATTTTAACTGAATATGGATCAGTTTTTCAAGAACTTTAGAAAGGATAGGCAATATGGAGATAGGCATATAGTTGTTTACATCGCATGGGTCACCAGATTTAAATAGAGAGAGGATATGTGCTGATTTCCAGCAGGACGGCACAGCAGCAGATGTAATGGAAAGATTGAAGATGTGGAGAACTGGGGCACTGAGATGGGCATAGCCTGACCTTAGGAAAAAGGGTTCCAAGCCATCGTCCCCTGCGCTTTTTTTGGTGTCTAAGTTAAGAAGAGAATCTTCTACTTCTTTATAAGTTATCTCGCGCAGTTGGAAGGGACTGGGTGCAGGACTAGATGTGGCGGGAGGGGTATGTTGGCTCACCGCAGCACCAGCATAAGGTGACGAGTCAAAAGCTAATCCAGCTGTGGCAAAGTGGGAGTTAAGTTCCTCCAGGATTAGGGACTTGTTTTCCACAATCTTGCCACTGCAACTATCTTTGTTGGGACAGAGGGGCCATGGGCATCCTTCTATAGCTTGATAGTCTTCCATATTTTATGAGGGTTACCTTTAGCTTGTTCGAGTAGAAATATAATAGTTAGCTTTAGCAGAGCGAAGTTTTTCACACAGTTATTCCTGGCTGTTCTAAAGGCCTGCCAATCCAAGATTCTTTGGAATGTCTAGCTTTAGCCCAGAGCTTATCTCGAGCTATAAGGACTGCCTTGAGATCCGAGGTGAACCAGGGATTGAATTGTTCCGCACTTACTTTGAAGAAAGGGCATGCTTATTTATTATTGTAGTGAGTTTGTAATTAGGATGCAAGCTGCCTTGTTGACATCTTTGGCTAGGTAAAGATCTTGCCATCTGATCATGCTCAGGTCAGATAGGAAGTTTACTGCACTGAATTTGCTAAAGGATCTTTTTGTTATAAAGATGGGTTGCGGCTGGGCCTTAATTTGAGATCTTATGCAAGCAACAATTCCATGATCGCTCATGTCATTGTGAAACACTGCCAAATGAGATATTTTGTGTGGATGGGTGGTTAGTACCACATCTAGAATGGAACTGTTGGCAGTGTTTAGAGTGTTGTTCCTAGTAGGTTCTCTGACTAATTGCCCAAGACCTAGCTCGTCACAAAGGGATTTGAGGCCGTGTGATTTAGGTGACAGCCAGTCCATATTTAGATCTCCTAGAAATATTGTTTCAGTTTTTGCATCTACGAACATGGATTTCAAAAGATTAAGGACTTCATCACCACCAGACGGGTCTATAGCCACTTAGGATAGTGATACATTCCGAGGAGGGAGATGAAGGCTCAGCGAAACTAACTCAGATTCCTTGGCTAGAGATTTGCAACTAATATTGGTGACCAAGTACTTAGATTTGGCGTAGATAACCACACCCCCGCCTCTAGACTCTCTATCTGCTCTAAATAAATTGTAGCCCTGCAGTGATATTTGTTGATCAGTGTTCGTCTTTTTTAACCACGACTCAGTAATTATGATAAGGTCTGGGTTAACGTGTGCAGCCCAGGCTTGCAGCTGTACAAGTTTTTTAGGCAGGCTTAAAATGTTGACCATCATTTTGAGACCTGTGGCCTCAGCAAAATCGATAGGCGAGGTAAGTTGTGGGGGGGGCAGGACTGGGCTCCACATTTCCTGAGCAGAGAAGAAGCAGAAATATAACTTTCTTTAAGGAGCTTATAAGAATGGAGACTGCTTTTTTTATTTCTTTGCGGCAACCCATATCGTGCTGCAAGAAGGCCACTGTAATGACGGTTGATTGTGATCAATGTAAGTGCTTGGGTAGACATAGGTGAGGACAGTAGCAAGGGGTGTAGGCTAACCGGGGAATAGGCTAAAGGGAGAGGAGAATGACAGAGTGTCTGCACAGTAGACTGTTATAACATTAGGTATTGATAAGGTACATTGGAGAACTGAATTGCATTGAGGTACTTCAATTGCACTGTATTGCTGAAAACTCTGCACCTTAGGGCAATAAAAACACAATAGAGAGCCATGGTCCCAGATTGAGTGGTCTCGTGATTTGTATTAGTGCAATATTTTCTAGGCAAGAAATTTGCCCACCTAGGTACCCATTTAAAACCTAGATGAAAATACAGCAGAAAGGGAACAAGGAGATCAGGAGCAACTTAGTTAGTGGCCATCCACCCTTCAGACTCAAGTCCCCTTGTAGCAGAACCGGGAAAGAAGTAGAATGATAATGCAGGCCATATTGCCCACGAAAGAATACGGTGATTTTTGTAGAAGACCAAGAATCCCTCTAGTGGCAGGTCTGTATAACCTGCTAATGGAAAACTAGCCACTTCACAAAAAAAAAGGTAGTTAGACTTATCAGAGCCAAGGCAGAGTGCTTGGATGGGGGGGCGCTGCAGGAATAGCAGTCAGACAGAAGAGGTGTAAGCAATTTAAAACAGTAGTAGAAATTACAATCCAGCTAATACAGTAGAAAAACTCCTAATAACACAGTAGAAATGTGCTTAGTTCTATGGAAAGTCTAACAAAGTGCCAGGTGTCTATAGCAGGGGAAAACTCCTGCCAATCAGAGTGGGTTTGCTGGAAGCACCCGTGTTCAGGATTAGCTAAGCTGTCCCATTACCTTCCAGGAGCTGCAGTGGGTGTCCTGGTCTTGGTCGGTGGCTGGCTGGGTGCCGGCCGACCGTGGGTGAGCTGGAGCAGCCCTGTTCAGGGACAAGCAGCTTCCAAGGAGCTGCAGGCGGGTGTCCTGGTCTTGGTCGGTGGCTGGCTGGCTGCCGGCCGACCGTGGGTGAGCTGGAGCAGCCCTGTTCAGGGACAAGCAGCTTCCAAGGAGCTGCAGGCGGGTGTCCTGGTCTTGGTCGGTGGCTGGCTGGGTGCTGGCCGACTGTGGGTGAGCTGGAGCAGCCCTGTTCAGGGACAAGCAGCTTCCAAGGAGCTGTAGGCGGGTGTCCTGGTCTTGGTCGGTGGCTGGCTGGGTGCCGGCTGACCGTGGGTGAGCTGGAGCAGCCCTGTTCAGGGACAAGGATTCTGTGGCATGTTTACACTACAGTGGAGTTCTGTTTAATGTTTACATGGGGATAGGATTCTGTGGTATGTTTCCATGGAAATGGGATTCTGTGGTATGTTTCCATGGAAATGGGATTCTGTGGTATGTTTCCATGGAGATGGGATTCTGTGGTATGTTTATTTACTTAGTTGGGGTTCTGTGGTATGTTTAAACAGATCGGATTATATGGTATATGTACACAAAGATGGGATTCTGTGATGTGTTTACATAGGAGTGGGTTCTATGACATGTTTATATGGGATTGGAATTCTGTGGTATGTTTACATTGGGTGGGGTTCTCTGGCATGCTTACACGGGAGTAGGTGCGGTCTGTGACATGATTACATGAGATGGGTTCTGTGGCACGCTTACACATGGAACCAGGGTTCTGTGGAATGGCTACATGTGGAGTTGGGGTTCTGTAGAATGTGTACACCTATAGCTGGTGTTCTTTAGAATTTGCACCCTTGAAGCTGGGGATCTTCATCGAGGAGAATGCCTCCATTGGGCCACAACTTAGGGAAACTGTAAGCTGTTGGCATCAGAACCACTTATAAACTTCTGTTGACTGGGGGCCGCCATGATGACATGGAATGTGAGCGCCTACAAAATCTTGGAGCAATCTACTGTTCCTCAGTTATTTCCCAGCACTGGCAACCACTGTCAAGAAACCGCATTTGTTCGGCTTTGTTATTTTCATACTTTAACTTATTGACATTGTTCTTTTATGCTGCCATTGAAAGAACCTCTGTTTAGGTTTTGTTCCTGCCGTTACAAGATCTTAAAGAACAACACTAGCATAGTTTGTGTTTGCTGTTTGGGCCTGTCCCACAATGTCAGGGCCTGCAGTATCTGCCAGGGATTTAACCAGGCCACAAGAAGACACTGAAAGAAGGTTCTAGAAATCTTCATCTCTGTCAGGACCATGAAAGCTCAAAAAGTCATCTGGCTTTAAGCCGGCTTCTCCATCTGCTTGACCACCTCCAGGAAGGGAACTCCCCAGTATTCAGTGACACTGTTATCGCTGTGATCGTTAAGGACTAAGTGCTAAGGCAAGGAGAAGTCGTCACTGAAGTCCTCATCTTCTGGTCATCACCACAAGCATAAGAATAATGCTGCTGCTTCACTGGTGAGGTTGAGGTCATCATTAAAGGAGGGAAAGTCCTTCTCATTGTCCACTCTGGCAGCAATGACTACAGCCTCCTCAACCATCGATGTGACACCAGGTCGTGGTCTGGCTCTGATGCTACCGTATCTACTATGGACAGTATGCTCCCCCATCGCTAAGGTTCCCTACCCCTTCGACGCTGGTTGTCCTGGGCCCTTTAAAGGGTGCTGTCAACTCCCAGGTTGGGCTGTCATCATTCAATTTGGACACCTGTTGTTGTCACTCCTGCCGATAACAGCTGTCCTTTTGACTGGGCCTCCCCATCAACACTGTTGTCGACGAGATCCTGAAGCATACCTTTCATTCCTTCATTGCAGCTGCTGCCTCCATTGCTGGCTCTGTTGATTGCTCCCATTGTCATTCCAGATGACATCATGTACTGTAATCCTGATCCCTTAATATGGCCCATACAGAAGAAGGGTAATTATCATGTATCTTTTTTTTGGGGGTTGTCATCCAGCTATACCCTCTCTCCTCATAGGCGAGGACTCTCTGGTGAATGCCTCTAGGTCTCCTCCTCCTGAAGTTTCCTCTTTTCAGGCTTTACTCCGACAAATTCAGCATGTCATGAGATTTGAAGCTGAGGAGGAGGACTTCGATAAGAAAAACTGAACGGAGTTTTTGGAGGTTCCTACTGCAGCCTCCATTGTCTATCCTGCCTTAGATGATGCTACCTTTGATGCCTGGCATAGGCCTAATACCCTTCCTGCTGTTCCTAGGAAGGATGATAGAGTACCCTGCTCCATCTGTTAAAGGGGGCAAGAAATGTGTGCTAATTGGCAAGTTAGTAATGTTCCTAGTAACAGAAATGAAAGAATTGCTTCCAAATGAGCCATATTTAACTGTACCTTAATAATAATATTTATTTGTATGGCCTTATCCAAAACCAAGGAGCCTCACATTTTAAAACAATAATAATAAAAAGCATAACATATTCCATAAAATCATACAAATATCCATAAATTAACCAGAACAATTCAATTATTAAAACTTGAAGCCACAAATGGGTCTTTATCGCCTGCTTGATTGCCTCCACAGTCGCACTCCCGAATCCGACAGGTAGAGAATTCCAAAGGGTAGAGCAGCGAACTCAAAAGCTGTTGCACGAAAGATTTTAAACATACCCTTGGAACCTCTAGCAACCCCTCGCCGGCTGAGCAGAGTGATCAACCGGGCTGGTAGGGGATCAAGAGCTCTTTCAGGTAGTCTGGGTCTAGTCTGCGTAGGGATTTGAAAGTCAGCAAGCCAACTTTATAGGTGACCCGCCACTGTACTGGCAGCCAGTGCAGCTCGCACAGCACCGACGAAATATGACAAGATCGCGAGTACCCCGTCAAAAGCCGGGCTGCAGCGTTCTGCACCAGCTGCAGGCGACAGATTTCTACACCAGGAAGCCCTAGGTAAAGGGAGTTGCAATAATCTAAGCGAGAGGAAACAAAGGCGTGGCTCAGTGTCTGAAGGTCATCGGATGGAACTAGGTGCCTAATCCTGGCGATATTCTTAAAATGGTAAAAGGAAGTTTTGACAACCGTCGACACCTGCAAATGCAAGGTCAGCCCTTCATCAAAAATTACCCCCAGGTTACGCACCTGTTCAGAGGTCGAGTGAGGGACGCCATCAAGAAAGATTCCCGAGGGCGCACCCTCCCCAACCCCTCTATCTGATGACCCGGATCCACAACCAACACCTAAGTTTTGTCTGGGTTCAACTTTAGCCTACTGGAATCCATCCAGTCTTGGATTTCTTTCAGACAGTTATTAAAGACCGATGCAGCTCCATTCTGGTCGGGTGCAAAAGATATGTAGAGCTGGGTATCATCAGCATAGCAGTGAAACCTCAGCCCATACCTTCTTACAATGTCTCCGAGGGTAGCATATACACCGCTAACAACATGGGTGAGAGGACAGACCCTGAGCTGCCCATGACAGAAAGTAGGGTCTGGGGAATAACCCCGACACCACTCTCTGAGTTCTATCCATGAGGAAAGATGAAAACCACCTGAGGACTGTTCCTGACAGTCCACAGATGAACCTTAGATGGCCCAACAACACCTCATGGTCCACGGTGTCGAAAGCTGAAGAGAGATCTGGAAAGACCAAGATGGATCGGTTCTTCCGATCTCTAGTCATCAGGAGATCATTGAGCACCCGAACCAGCGCTGTCTCAGTACTGTGGCTCTTACGAAAACCAGACTGGAGTGGTTCATAGATGTCATGGATGGTCAAATGGTCATCCAGTTGCGCAGCCACCACTTTCTCAATAACCTTTCCTATAAAAGGAAGGTTAGAACAGGTTTGTAGTTAGCATGGCAGTCTGAGTCCAGGAAGCTTTCTTCAAGAGAGGTGTCACCACTGCCTCTTTCAGAGAGCTAGGAAACTCTCCAGACTCCAAGGAGCACAGACAATCCATGCCAGGACCAGACCGATAACCTCAGTACATCTCAAGATTGGGGAATTAGGTCCAGGATCCAGTCTACAGCACGTAGGGTGCACACTCTGGACGATCTGCATGACATCCATGAACTCCTGCCAGCCAAAGGTACTCCAAGACAATCGAGGTGTAGTGACCTCACACTGATCAATGGCAGTGCCCATAGAGTGTGCCGGCTGGCTGACTCATGTAAAAATAACAGTGTTTTCAATTGTTTAATTTTTATGGACAACATTCTGCACAGTTCTCTTCATGGAACCAGTAATCTGGAGTTTTTACTATGTCATGGTTTGTGTACAGAATGCTAAATATCAGCTATTGTCCTATCAGAACCATGCTTAGAGTTCTGTGCACAAACTATGACATAGTTAAAATTCCAGATCACTGGTTCCGTGAAGAGAATTGTAACAGAATGCTGCCCATGAAAACAAAACCATGCAAAATACAGATCTTCCCTTGGCAGTCTTCACTGTTCATTACTGCTGGGTGTAAGCTGGAGGCGTGTACCTGTATGGGAGCTTTTTTGGGGGGGGGGGGCAGTTGGCGCCGACAGTGCCACCCACGAGGCTGACACATTGTGTGGTGCACGAGGGTTGGCCGTTAGGCACCGCAGACTCCTCCTCCACCCCAGTTCTGTTTCTCCCACCGCCGAGGTCACACCTGCTGTGCGAGTGCAGAGTTTTGTTGCGTTGTCGGGCCTGTTCGGTTTTCAACGTCGTTTGCTGCTTCTCCTTCCCAGTTCTGATATCACCTGATGCTGTTGGATACTGGTAAGACCGTTTCTTTTATTATTAACAGTGTCGGGCCTTTTTCTTGTGGAATTTGTGGATTATTTTCACGTCATGTCTGGTTCAGGGGCCAAGAGAAAATCCACAGTGGACTGTGCCCCCATGCATTGGTGCCTCTGTGGCCGGCATTTTTCCACAATGGACCGACATATTTGTTTGCGATACCTGGGTTCCAACCACGATATGGACAGCTGCAATGCCTGTTTCTCCATGGACTGCCACATTCTGGAAATCTGCGTATTTAAAGTTGGCAGAGTCCCACCAACTTTTGGAGGATGGCGTCGTTCTAGGTATGCCATGGCACGATCTCTTGACCCTACCTCTAGGTCCCCTCTTGGGTCTATACGGCACTGTCGGTTGCCCTTCTGGATACATGCAGTCCCACTCACACCACAGGGGAGATTCTCCCTCAGAGCTCAGTCTGGACATGTTTTCAGATCTACAGCACACACTGCCTGGGTCAACCCCCGGATCCCCTCGAGCTAGAGGATCTTTTGCGAGGTCTTCAGAGCCCTGGCAGAGGCCGGGCACTTTCAGTTAGGTGCTCTTCCCCAATCCCTCTGCAGTCACCTCCACCTCTCCCTGGTCATGTGGGCCCTACTGGACCCTTAAACTGGGAGACATTCAGGGCCACTGCGGCAGCCTTCCCTAGGTATGTTGAAGTTACCTAGGAGGTTGGTGGATTTCGGGGTTGGGGTAAAGAAGGTCAGATGGGTGGAAAACTGGCTGAGGGACAGAACCTAGAGGGTGGTTGTGGGGGAGAGTTATCTGGCACCAGAGAGGTAACCAGTGGGGTCCCACAGGGCTTGGTGCTGGGGACGGTGTTGTTCAGTGTCTTAATCAGTGACATTGGAGAGGGTATTAAGGACAAAATGTGCCTATTCATAGATGACACCAAGCTCCATGTGGGAGTGGACAAAGCTGAAGGGATACAGAACCTACAGGAAGATCTGGAAAAGCTGATGAGGTGGTCCAGGATCTGGCAGCTTGGCTTCAGTGCCAAGAATGGTAAAGTTATACATATTGGAGCCAAGAATCCCAGAACAGAGTACTGCCTGGGTGGAGTCTGAGTATCTGCATCAGAGGAGGAGAAGGACCTGAGAGTGGTGATCACTAGTGACCTGAAGCACTCCACACAGTGAAGGAAGCAGCAGCAAAGGGAAACAAGATGCTGGGATGCTTATCTAGGGGAATCAGTAGTAGGAGAGAGGAGGTTGTACTGCCCTTGTACAGGTCACTGTTAAGGCCACATCTAGAATATGGAGTTCAGTACTGATGCCCACACCTCAAAAAGGACATTAACCTGCTGGTTAGAGTAGGGCTACAAAGATGATAGCGGATCAGCAGGGTAAGGCATATGAGGAGAGATTGAGGGCACTGAACATGTACTCCCTGGAAGACAGGAGAGAGAAAGAGAGGGGACATGATTGGGACTCTCAGGTACTTGAAATTGATAAATAAGGTTGATAAGGAGAGTCTCTTTAAACTGAGTGGCAACCATTACACGAGGGGCCAGTCTTAAGCCGGAGGGTGGGAGGTTTAGCAGAGAGGTCAGGAAGCACTTCTTCACAGAGAGGGTGGTGAACACTTGGAATGCACTGCCATAAGAGGTCATCTCATTGAAGACAGTGGGCAGCTTTAAGACCGTCTGGGATAGGCTTAGGGGGAAGGTAAGGATCATGGGTAGTGAGGATGGGAGGAGTGGGGAGGGAGGGCAGGGACATTAGCTCAAGCTATGAACCCTGCAATACGAGCAGACTTGATAGACCGAATGGCCTCTTCTGCTGGCTTCTTCGTATGTTAGAGCCATGGACAAGCAGGTCTTCCGCCCGTCTCCACCGCTGCAAGAGGACTCTGAGCACCCGAGTTCCTCAGCATCTTTGTCTGAAGAGGAGGACTGTTCAGTCCACCATTCCTTTGATGCTGATTTCACTGAATATCAGCGGTTCCTCTCAAGGTTGATACAGGAATTTCATATATCTCATGGTAAGATGCAATACCGAGCAGGAGATGCGCTCCTTCCTGAACGAGTTTAGTGCACATCACCTAGTGGTACCTTCCTGGCCTATTCCCTTCCAGGAAGCGTCAGTCTGCACCTGGCAGTCACCAGCCACCTCACCACCAGCCCTAGTGGACTGCAGGAGGAGGTATTGCGCCCCTAGGAGTCTCGTTTCTCTACCTTACCCACCTCAGAGCTGATGGCCTTAGATACCCTTCTGGACTTCAACACCGACACATGACTGACCACCGGATCCGGATTCCACTGAGTTCGACCAGTGGGGAAGAAAAGTTTTCTCTTTGGCTCATATATTGTTTTGTATTGGTTCACATCAGGCCCACCACGCTGCCTACAACATGCACCTGTGGTCGATGTTGGAGTACATGTTAGCATCTCTGCCTGATTTCGGAGGAATCTAGGCAAGCCATTGCCCTCTCTGCGCAGGATCTGGAGCTTGCAAGGCACCAAGCAAGGGCATCATATGACGCCAACAAGGTGGCTTCCAGACTGGCAGGGACAGCGATCTGCATCAGGCGGATGGCATGGCTTCACCTGTCTAGATTGTCACCCCTTGCCCAGCATAGAGTGATTTCTTCTGCATTCCGGGAGACCTGTCTTTTCTCTTGCAGGACGAGGAGGAATCTTCAGGGGCATCTTCCATCCCCCTGGCCACGGGGAACACCTCCTTGGCCTGACCAGCCTTAGGCCATATTGACCTAGAATGGCACTAGGGTCTCCCCCTCCTGCATCTCTCCTGCAGGAGGCTGGGGGGAATCTGTACCCTCAGGGCAGTGCTGGGTCCCTCTGGGGCTAGGTACTCACCCAGCAGTAATGAATGGTGAAGATTGACCAGGGAAGATATGAAATTACATACCTACTGTAATTCTTGATCTTTTCTTATATCTTCACCATTCATTACTGATTCCGCCCACCTTCCCTCTTAGACCTCAACTCTTGAGCTCCACCCCTCTACCAGGCTAGCCCTCCCCTCTTCAAAGCCAGTTGAGACAGAGTCCCCTAGTGCCTCAGGGCCCTCTGTTTCCTTCTCTTAAAGTCACAGAGCGCCCATTCTAGGAGAGTGGCAAGTAGGGTCTTCGCCCTGGCCTCGGAGGGAACTCCCTGGGATTTTCAGTGTGGTGCACTGTGATATCCTTAATTTAGCACAGATGTTCACCTGTTTTTCATCTTCTTGAAGTGGGGATCGCGACAGTGCATCTCATGGGAGAACCCATAGGGATTTTCCTCCCCCTTTTCTCTTTCTCATTTTCCCTCTACCTTAGAGGTCATTCTGGACAGAGTCTTCTCCTGTTTAGGGCACCCCCCCCCCAACTGAGCCGTCAGGTCTTAAACTGTAGAGGGCCATGTTCCAGGACTTCCATCCCAAATGTGGGTTTAGGGTGGGGAGAGGGGGAATGACTCCTCCATGCTTATTCTCCAAGACCATTTCAAATCTTCTTATTCTGGACCTCCGTCCAATGGTCCCTGAAGTTGACTGCATCCTTGCACCTGTGTCGTCTTAGCTTTCAGGTTTTTGAGGCTAAAATAAGCCAATGGTCTTCCAACTCAGCATGGCTGAGGACCCCCCCTTTCTTCCAGTACGCATCCTATACCTTCTTTCTCTCCTCCTTTCTCTCTTTTCCTGTGCTGCTCCCCAAGGGTTGGGGCCGTGTGGCTTCCTAGGGTAAAAAGGCTAATCCCTCTGTCCTCTGGTCGGCTTCTTCTTTTTTCAGTTTATATCCTTTCCTTCTCCTATCCCTCGGCTTTCTTGCCTCACCTTGGTTTTCTCTAGCCCCCTGTGTTTCATCGTCTCCGGTAGAACAGAACTGGGGTGGAGGAGGAGTCTGCGGCGCCTAATGGCCAACCCTCGTGCAGCACATGATGCATTGGCCCCCCCCCCCCCAAAAAAAAGCTCCCGTACAGGTGCGTGCCTCCGGCTTACACCCAGCAGTAATGAATGGTGAAGATACAAGAGATCATCAAGAATTACGGTAGAGTACGTAATTATCATTTTCACATCACTTTTTATTCCAGTACAGTTACATATGGACCATTTAGTTTTTATGTATATCATTTCTGTAAATGGGAATATTATAAACAGCTATCAATTAGAAATCCTTTCCTGTGCTTTTCAAGCCTTATTATGCTTCCCAGCCTGAAGCTGATTCTTTGGTTGTCATGGCTGCCCATGACTGACCTAGATCCGTTGTACACATGAGCACTTTGTCTCCTTAAAAATAATCCAGGAGGCTGGATGTTATGGGCAGAACTTACGTCTCTGCATCCTTAGGCCTAAGAGTAGCTAACTACCAGGCATGCATGATTAAATACCAGAATAGCCTGTATAAATCTGCTGTGTCTACCATTCAAGTTCTGCCTGATGGTACTGTCAAGACTGACGTGCTTATAGAGAATAATGCATATGTAGGGAGTTGATATGGAGTTTTTTCACATACCCAAGTTGTGTGATAATATGTAAACCTCGAGAGCGCAGCTCGAGAGGTTTAAGTATTATCACACAACGAGGGTGTGTGGAAAAACTTCATTTCTAATCCCACATATGTTTTATTTTTTATAATAACTGGCACCAAAACAAATTAAATATAAATATTACCACTACGAGGAGGCGAGAGACTGACGCTCCTACTTCCTTACCTAATAAGCCGCTTCGCTATTCAAAGACTCACATCACATAGCATGCTGAGCGGGGGGCGTGCCTACTAGTAAGAAGTAGGAGCATTTTGGCGGGTTTCCGTGTTGCTTTGCTGTGTTTGAAACTGTTCAGTTTGGAATGCTAGTGCTGTAGGCTTCTTGGCTGAGATTGAAAGTCGTGATCAAACCGGCGGGTTGATGACTTTGTATCAACCTGCTGGTTGATCGACTTTTACAGTTCTCAAAAGCGGGTTGATAACAGGGATCACCCGTTATTATAAAACTATCTCAGGAGGCGTGGATACTGAAAGGCATCTGTTACACTCTGCATAGGATGCTCCTGAGGCATCTCCCAGGGCTGCTGCCTCAGGCATATGCCTATGGAGATATCTCTGGCGTAGGGTAGCTGGATTTTCGACTGATGTACAACACAGTGTGCTAAATGCCCCTTTTAGAAGCTGCAGGATGTTTGGGAGTGATATTGAAAATGCTTTATGTGAGCTTCAGTCCTCTAGAATGAATTTAAGGTCACTCAAATCTTTGGCCACTCAATCCACCAGGGGACATGGTAGCGGCTTATTAAGCAAGCCTGCAGCCTGTGGTGGCCATGTTTTCCTCCAGCAGCCCCATGCACAAAACTGGTGGTGGTCCCCACCCAGGTCCCATCTCTTCTAGTGCCCATGCAAAAGCACTCGAGTGTCAGTCAAGGTAGCTTTCCTGCCGCCCTCAGTACCTTCCTACTCCCCTCTTCCTCCCTCTCCACTTTTACCTCTTGGGGTGATGATGGGGGGGGCTGGGGGCAGGATCTCCCCTCATCTGCCAGACTGGAGGGCAATCACAGTGGATGAGTTGGTCCTGGAAATAGTGGAAAAGGGGCATGCTCTGGAGTTGCTATGTCCCCCTCCAGTTTATCCTGCACCTCCTTGCCATTTTCCTGTAGTCCACTTGTTCCTTCTGTTGGAGGAGGTTAAGTAAGTGTTACACAAGTGAGCTATTGAACCCATTCCTTCTCAAGAAAGAAGCAAAGGGTTATTACTCCAGATACTTCCTGGTTCCCAAATGGATGGGAGATCTTCCATGTCAGTTTTCACCATTCATCACTGGAGGGCAGTTGGCTGAACACAGGCACCTTGCGGGGGGAGTGTTTTTTTTTTTGTTTGTTTGTTTTTTTGTAGGAGGGAGGAGCTGGCACCGGCTCGCGAGTTGACCAGTATCGGCCGTTGGCTCCTCCTCCACCTCAGTTTTGCTTCTCCCACCGTTGAGACAGCATCTAACCAAGCAGCTCTGAATTCTTCACTGCGACATTGCAGCCTAGTCCGATGTCGACGCCTCTTTCCCGGAGCTGTTGTTCCTCGGGGCTGTTCGACATTGATTACTTCATTGTGGCTCTGCCTCCGTTCTGCAACCCACTCAACACCATTTATCTTCCAGCCCATTAAAATCTTTCCTTTTATTAAGCAGCGTTGAGTCTTTTACTGTTTTTGTGTTTCATTACGTCCAATCATTCCTGGTCCTCGGGACAAGAAATGTTCTAAGAAAACAGGTTGGGCTGCTATGTGTTGGTGTCCCTGCGGCCAACAGATTTCTGTTACCAGCTGGCATTATGTTTGCCTCAGCTGCCTCGGACCCCAAGCATGACACGGACACCTGCAATGCCTGCTTCTCTATGGACTGCCTTCTGGAGCACTGTGCATTAAAGTTCGGCGGGGGCTCCACCGACTTTCAGAGGGCGATGTCGTTCTCGCGGTCCAAGTGCAGGACTCTCAGCCCATCATCCGGGTCCCTTCCTGGGCCTACACTGTCCAGTGAAGAGGGGTCCTCCTCCTCTTCTTCTTGTCTTGCCATAGAGGAGGTTCCTACTGGGGTGCCAGAGGTCCAGTCTGGCTCCACTCGGGGCCGGGCCTGGAACACTGCTCTGGCAGTCACCTCTTCGGAGGTGCAGGCTCCCCTGTTGTCTGGACCCATGGCTATGGGTCCCGGAGCGGGGCATTCCTTGGTGCTGCCTCGGATCTTGGGGCTGCTTGCGGCTCCAGTGATCGGGGCAATGCTGCGAGTGGTACAAAGCTGGCTGGCGCCGTGGGCGGGAGAGCCCCGAGGGCCACCGGTCTGGAGCTCCTCTGTATCGTCTCTTTGGAGACGGATGATTCAGAGGGTGATCTGGACTGGCGGCCTGACTCCTCAGAGTCAGAGGGTTCTCTGTGGCCTGGTGCTCTTGCACCTCCCCAGGTGCTCCCTTCTGCTGCTCTGGCAACTATGGCCCGCATGGGTCAGGTGCGTGCTGGCAGTCCCACTACTGCAGGAGTAGTGGTCCAGGCTTTGGGGGAGGGGGTGGCTGCCATCCCTGATGTCGTCTTTTCTGTCAGGGTCAAGACCGAACCTCCCTTCTCTGCTACTCTCTTTGGGAGTCGCTGGAATTGGGGAGTTCCTTGGCACTGCAGTGAGGAAGAGGACTTCCTCTGAGTTGACGGGGTTGAGAGGACTGGGTGAGGAACGGTGGCATACTTCTGGGGCCCTCCAGGGCCTAGGGAGGAGCCGCAGTGCTGAGCCCAGTTTCTCTCCTTTGTTCCCTTCAAGGGAGTCCTCATTGGGTGGGTCTGGGGAATGTTCTGCTGGATCCATGTGGCCCCAGTCCCCTTATAAGGAAGCTTCTCCTCCAGGGCTAAGTCCTGACCACTGTACATTTCTTAACAGGTCAGTGAATTTGCAGACCTGCGGATTCCCGGGTTATGCCAGGTTTGCCTGTAGAGTCTTTCAGTCCTGGCAGAGGCACGTCACATACGGTGATAGGTTCACCCATGCCTTTGCTTCCAGCTCTCCCTTTCCCAGGCCATGTTGGTCCTTTGGAACCTTTGACCTGGGAACAGTTCAGATCCCGGGCTGCGGATTTTCTCCAGTATGTTAGGGCTAAGGATGAACGGGTCTTTCAACCGGTTCCCCCACCGCAGCCAGAGTCTGACTCCACAAGCTCCTCGGCCTCCTTGTCTTCTTCCATGGAGGAAGAGGAGTCCTCTCTCCATGTATCTTCAGACACTGATTAAACTCTGTATCAGTGTTTCCTAGCGAGGCTGGTCAGGGACTTGCATATTATCCACTTTGCCCATCACAATACCGAGCGTATGACGCAAGCCTTCTTAGGCGGCTTCGGGGGGAACATCATTTGGCGGTCCCCTCCTGACCAGTTCCCTTCTAGGAGGCATCGTTACAGCGCCTGGCAGCTTCCATATGCCACAGATCTTATTTCGAGAAACAGCTCTTGCAGCAAGGTACACCATTAGGACTGAAGCCGGCAGGCGCCAGGACCCCACGGAAATTTTCTAGCTAGCAGTATTCAGCGGGGACCACCTCCGACGTCGGTCCCACCCGCGACGTCGGTCATAGTACATAAGGAGGCGGTCCCCCCATAATCCTCAGTTCTTTTCCTGACGTCGACTCACCAGCATCGGCCTCTCGGTCTCCTTTCTAGCGTACGACGACTACTGAACTTACGAATAATTTTCGAACAACTTTGCTCTGCTCAACTGATGTCCTCTCCAATTCCATCTCTTGAGGGTCACCTGTCGAAGTGTGCCTGTGGCAAACAGATCCCCTTCAAGGATCCCCATTCATCCTGTGTGCGTTGCCTAGGCCCGGACCGCGACAACAAGACCTGCAGCTTTTGCCAGGGTTTTAATAGCCGCACCAGGATCCACCATCAGAAGGCACTCCAGGCATTTCTTCTTGAAGAAAAGCTTAAAAGTATGAACCAGAAACCTTTCTCCCGGGGAGAATCTTCATCTAAATCCCACAAACACTGGGAGAAGGTGAGGTCTAGGTCCCCTACTCAGGCCTTGGACTCCCACAGCTCCGGCTCCAGATCGGACCGCTCTCCCTCCAGGGCTCGGTCGCAACCTTCCCCGGTAAAGGTCAGGTCTTCCAGCAGTTCTTCATCGCTCCAGCCTTTTCAAGACTTTGAGGCCCTCGGCTTCATCAACACCCTCCAGTGCCTCTTCGAAGTCGGGTGAGCGCCACAAGTCTTCATCCTCCCATCGTCGGGACATCGACTCCAGGTCGGTCTTCCAACCACCAAGAGGTCCTGATCCGGTGCCTAGGAAAACTAAGGACCTGACGTCCCTCAAACGGACGTCGGACCAGACGTCAGCCCACCATCTGATGTCGGCCAAATGCTCTAAATCGGCTTGGTGCTCAAGGAGCCGACGACACTGGCTAGACACCTGTCGCCGGCCAGGCATTCCGCCAGGTCCAAGACGCGGCCAGGGGACCAAAAACTGGCTACCCTGAGCGGAAGACCAAGACTTCGCCGCCGGGCGGACGCCGGTCGTAGGGATTCCACAGAGGAGGACACCCCACAGCCTGAAGACCAGGCGGGCGACACAGAGGATGCTGGGCTCCCATGGGAACCCTCCCCGGATCAGGAGACCCTCGGGGACCCAATGCCCGACCCCGGCAACAGGCCACTGGCACCAGGCCCGTCGTTTGGTAGGAACATTGCAGAAGTAAAGGAGCTCTTTACCTTTTGGTGGGACACTATCAAGAAGGATGTGGTCCCTGCCCGTCCTTCTCCTACTACTCCTCCTCCTCCTCCTACCCCTTCACCGCCTACACCCCCTCCTCTGCCTAAGGGGCCAGTAGGACGACCTCCATCCCCCAAGGAGCAAACTCCATCTCCTAGGAGCAGATCTACCGACAGGAGAAGGCCACCCTCCAGATCCCCCTCAGGGTCACCCAGCCCTAAACGACCCAGACAACGCCGGTACTCTCCATTGGGGGGAGGATTCAAGATCGGATACTTCGGAGTACTCCAGATTCCCTTCTGCACTCAGCATACCCTCTCCTGACCCACATGACCTCCCCAGGTCTCCACCGGATGATCCCTCTTTAGCCGAGATCAGGAGGCACATCCAGGACAACATGGGGTGGGATGCTGAGGAGCTTGACCCTGAACAACAACGCCTTGCCCGCTACCTTCAGCAAAAAGACCCGAAGCCTGTGGTAGTGCCACCCTTGGTGGACACCTTCGTGGACGTCACCAAGGCTGCGTGGAAACGTCCGCACTGCACTCCTGCGGTGCCAAAGAAGGCTGACCACCTGTACAAGGCTCCTAGAGAGGACCAGTATTTGGTGAACCAGCCTCTGTCAGATTCCCTGGTCATCACTGCTTCACATGACTGGTCTCAGAGACCCCAGCATATGAGCACTCAGCCACCAGACCAGGAATCCAAGCAATTGGATGCCCTGGGGAGGCACACATACGCGGCTGCTACTTGTGCCATCAGATCCCTGAACTACCTTACGCATATAGTTCAGTTCCAGAACACCCGGTGGGAACAGGGCCAGGACCTGTTTGAAAAGCTTCCTGATGGTGACCAGAAAGCAGAGCTCCTAAACCTCCGCACCAGGTCAGATGTAGGGACCCAAGTGCTTAGAGCCGCATACGACTCTGTGGACTTTTCGTCAGAGCTGCAGCTTCAGGTGTCTGCTCCTGTGTTTCTGGCTTTACCCTGACGACAGAAAATATTCTAGATGTCCCATATAATGGCGAGGTGCTGTTTGGTGAACTCTCTGAGAAGGTTATCACCAAGCTCCAAGATGCAGGAAAGGCAGTCTGATCTGTGCAAGCCATGTCAGATCTAGGCCTAGTTCCTTTCGTAGGAACCAGAGCTGTTTTCGCGGCTGGCTACAAAGGCAGCAGCAACGTTCCGGCCAGCAGCAGAGGGGCACTTTCTGCAAGGCCCAGGCCAAATCGTCCCCAGGCAGAGGCCAACGTTACTCAAAGTCGGCCCAGCCCGCAGGGACAAACACTGCCACAGCATGACTCCTTCCTGGCCCCCCCCTCCTCAGGATCAATGGGCAAAGAAAGTCGGGGTTGCATCACACGCCACCTTTCAGGGTGGCAGTCGATCACCACCGACAGGTGGGTTCTAAAGTTGGTCAAAAAAGGCCATTACATAGAGTTCATAGACAACCCACCTACAAGACCTTCCCTGCTTTCCCGCTTATTCGGTCAGCATGCCCTGCTCACACAGCAGGAGGTGCTCGCACTTCTGGGAAAAGAAGCTATAGAGCACGTACCAGGAACCACAGAGAGGACTAGGGTATTATTCTCACTTCTTCCTGGTTCCAAAGAAAACAGGACCTCCGTCCAAATACCTCAGCGACTCCAATCTTTCGATGCAGCGTACAAAATAGCTTCATGGTGACCCTCCGAGGTCTGATTCCCATGCTGAAGCAGAATGCTTTCTTGCGTCCCTGGACTTGCAGGTTGCCTACCTTTATTTCTATCACTCAGGCGCACAGGAGGTTCCTTCGCTCGAGTTTCAGGGCGCTATTATCAGTTCTGAGCTCTTCTCTTCGGGCTGTTATCGGCACCTCGGATCTTCACGAAGTGCATGGTGGTTGTAGCCGTGTCTCTGAGGAGACAGGGCCACTACGTGTTCCCCTACCTGGTCGACTGGCTTCTCATGGCGCCCTCACGGGATGCCCTGATGTCTGCCATTCACTGTACTCAGTCTCTGTTCGAGACCTTGGGCATTCTCATCAGTTACGAGAAGTCATGCCTGGTTCCGTCCCAGACGCTGCAATTCATAGGAGCAGTTCTGGACACCGTCCAAGGGAAAGCTTTCCTTCCCACAGACAGAGCGGAACACATCAGATCCCTCATCAGGGACTTGCCGGCGAAGAAGACCGTCCCGGCCAGACTGGTCCTTTGCCTGCTCGGACACACGGCTGCGGCCATTGCAACAGTCCCACTAGCCCGTCTCCACATGCGGGTAACTCAGTGGATGTAATGGGTACAATGGGACCAAAAGCAAGACCATCTGCAGCATCCAGTCCGAATCACGAAGACCGTAATTCGAGATTAGCAGTGCTGGCTACATTCAGTGAACCTATTGGCGGGAGTCCCCCTCACAGCGCTGTCCCCGACTGTGACACTCTCCACAGATGCCTCAGGGCTCGGGTGGAGAGCACACCTCGATGGTGTTCGGTCTCTGGGCCCGTGGACAGCCCAGGAGTCTCATCTCCACATAAATATTCTGGAAATGAAGGCAGTTCTTTACGCCCTGCAGGCCTTCCAGTCAGAGTTTCCACCGGGTACACTTCTGTTACATACAGACAATTCCGCGGTGATGTATTGCCTCAACAAACAAGGAGGCACACACTCCCTATCCGCTTTGCAGGGAGGCCATGAGAGTGTGGGAGTGGGTCTTGCAACACGCCGCAAACCTTATTGCAGTTCATGTTCCGGGAGTGGACAACATTATCGCAGACAGCCTGAGCTGCACTCAGGCCAGATTCCACGAATGGGAACTACTCCAGGTGGTGACAGAAGATCTGTTTCGCAGATGGGGTACTCTAGAGATAGACCTCTTCGCGTCCCCATACAACGCAAACTGACCAATTTTTGCTCGCTAGATCCAGGGCCTGGTGTTCTCTGGCGAGACATGTTGTCCCTCTCCTGGGTGGGCAGATTCCTTTATGCCTTTCCTCCTTTCCCTTTGATCCAGAGAATTCTTTTAAAACTCCACAGGGAGCAGGCGATGCTCATACTGTTCGCACCCTTCTGGCCCAGACAGATATGGTTCCCTCTCTTGCATCAGCTATCCCGGGAACCTCCAGTGCCTTTGCCAGTCAGCTCCCATTTACTGTCTCAGGAAGCGGGTTCCTTAGTCCATCCGGACCTACGTTCCCTGAACCTGCATGCTTGGCTCCTAGAGACATAGCCATGATGCGATACGGGGTCTCGTAAAAAGTGGCAGATGTGCTTTCTGCCGCTAGGAAACCGGCTGCCCACGCGACCTACGCCATGAATTGGCGCAGGTTCTGCTTATGGGCTCAAGAGTGCGTTTTTTTGCCTTTGGACTGTCCAGAAAAGCTGGTACTGGACTACCTGCTATCCCATTTCCACTCCAGCCTGGCTTACTCCTCGATTAAAGTGCACCTTTGTGCCATTTCAGCCTACCATGTCCCCGTAGGCCAACACACTGTGGCCCAGCTGGACACGACATGTGCCTCGTTGAAGGGCGTCCTACACCTTGGGCCCCCGATTAAGGATCCAGTCCCACCATGGGATTTACCCTTCATCCTGGAGCAGCTCTTGCTGCCACCTTTTGAACCAGCCGCGGATTGTGGACTACGTTTTCTGTCTTAGAAAACATTGTTTTTAGTTGCAGTTACTTCTGCCAGAAGGATTTCTGAAATGCACGCACTTATGTGCGTCGAGCCTTATTTGGTTTTCCACCAGTACAGGGTATCCCTTAGTACTAATCCTAAATTTCTGCCTAAGGTGGTCTCAGCTCTCACCCTTAATCAGGATATCGATCTACCAGTGTATTTTCCGAAATACTCTAATCGAGGAGAAGCCCTTCTGCACACTCTTGATATGCATAGGTGCCTTAGATACTACCTGACCAGAACCAAACAACACCAAAAGTCAGACCAACTTTTCGCCTTTTTGGCCCATAGGATGAAGGGAGCTCCTGTCTCGAAGCAGTCGCTATCCAGGTGGCTTATCCAGTGCATTACGTTCTGTTACCAGAAGCACAACAAACCCTTACCGGGTGCGGTTAAGGGTCATTCCACCAGAGGGGTGGCTACCTCTTTTGCGGCTTTAAAGAACGTATCCACCTCAGCTATTTGCGCTGCAGCTACTTGGAGCTCCATGCATACTTTAATCAGGCATTACAGCCTGGATATTGCATCGAGGCGAAGAGCAGGGTTCGGTCTACCAGTCCGCCAAGGACTTCTGTCCTAGGCTTGAGGTATCTCAAGGATTTCTACTTTTCCTCCTCCCGATGGTGCGTGATTGCCACTACTGCTTGGAAATCATTCCTAATGGTGTAACCTGCTGCAAGAGCTGTTTCTCGAAGTAAGATAGTACAGTTACGTAAGAACTTACCGTAACAGTAGATCTTCGAGAACAGCACTTGCAGCAGGTACTTTCCCTCCCACCATCCCCGCTGGAGGTAGGTCATAGTCATAGCATTCTTCTCCTAGGATAGGACACTTACTGATGCCTTGTTTTGCCACCTGATGGCGGATCCTTGGTCTCCCCTTCTGATGTCATCCAGCGTCCGGGAGTCTCCGGCGGGAGAACTGAGGATTATGGGGGGACTGCCTCCTTATGTACTACGCCCGACGTCAGGGCCGGGACCGACGGGCCGGAGGCGGTCCCTGCTGAATACTGCTAGCTGCAAAATTTCTGTGGGGTCCTGACACCTACCGGCTTCAGTCCTAATGGTGTAACCTGCTGCAAGAGCTGTTCTTGAAGACCTACTGTTAAGGTAAGTTTTTATGTAACTGTACTTTCCAGCCCCCAGAGGCATATTGTACACCCCGAGGGTCTCCCATATCTTTTCCCACAAGGAATTGCAGGGATGCCTTGCTTTCCCCAGGGGTTGGGAGGGGACTCCGTCTCGTCCTGACCAATCCCAGGTCTAACTTTCAGTGGAGGGTTCCCACCCCCAGTTTTCCCCATGGGGGCTGAGGGATGCTATTCTCTCAGGGATTCCTGGGCCCCTTGGGAGGCTCGGTACTAGCCACCAGTGATGAATAGTAAAGATTGATGCAGGGAAGATGTGAAAATACTACTACCATAATTCTTGATCATCCTTTGTGTCTTCAGCATTCATCACTGAATCCCACCCACTTTCCCCTCACAAGGCTTCAGTCCCCAGCCATGCCCCCTCCCTGCTCGCCCCCCTCCTTTAGGCTGTGCTGGTTTTTTTTCCCTCCTCCCCTGTTGGCCTGCTAAGAGACCTCTGGGGGGTGTCAGAGGATGGCAAGTAGGGCCCATTTCTGGGCTATCATAGGGTCTTCTGGGAGCCCCTTGGTTTATCCTGGGCCTGATCTTGGGGGTCGGCTAATCCCCTAGAGTCGCCAACCTTTGGGTCCCCTGGGATGAGGTGGGTTCTGGGGCTGACTGAAACTCCCTCTGCCCCTTGTTATAATAATCTTTGGCTGTCCCCTTCCCTTTGGGGAGGGACACTTTAATAGTGGGGTTCCTTTACCCCGAACCCTATGTGTCTCCTGATAAATGGTAATGGGAGGGAAATCCTCCTGGGAATTGGGATTTGAGGGGGCCTTACCCATCTTAACTGGATTGTCAGAGTTCCCTCAGAATCTTCCCTGTTGAATGATCACTCTTGGAAGATCTGCCTTTGCCAGCCTAATTCCTGGCTGGGTCTTGGCCCCCCAGCTTCCTGTCCCTCTTAATTCTCTGTCTTCCTTTCCTTCCCTTCTTTCCCTTTTGGCCATCCAGGGACTGAGGCTTTTTGGCCCATAACTCATGAGTCCTCCTCCTCCTCCTCTGTCCCAGATTCGGCTATATCTTTTCAGTTTACATCCTTTCCTTTTCACGGTCTCTCGGGCTCCCTTGCCCTGCTCTTATTTTTCTCTGTATCTTGTTTCGTCTGTCTCCCAGTATGCAGAACTGAGGTGGAGGAGGAGCTAGTGGCTGTTATTGGACAACCAGCTGCGATGTGCAGGCCGTCTTGGACGCGCCCGGCTCCTCCCTCCTTAAAAAAAAAAAAAAAAAAAAAAAAAAAGTTCTACAGGGTGTCTTGTCTCCAGCCAACCACCCACCAGTGATGAATGGTGAAGATGCACTGGAAGATCAAGAATTATGGTAGGTAAGTCATTTTCATATCTTCCTCCTGTGCTTGACCTCAGAGACCTAAACCTGTTCGAGTACAAAAAGTTTAGGATGGTGTCTCTTCAGTCTCTCATTCCCCTGCTGCAAAACGGGGAATTGGCTCCATGCCCTTGACATGAAGGGCATATACCTTCATATCAGAATTTGCAAGTGGCACAGGTAGTTCCTCCACTTCATGCTGGAGGGTATCATTCCATTATCCATTCCAAATCTTGCCCTTTGGCTTATCCTCAGCATGGTGGGTATTTACCAAATGTTTAGCAATTGTGGCAGCAGCCTTTCAGTGGGAAGGGCTTTATATCATCCCATATCTCGAATATTGGCTCCCGAAGGCTCCATCCAGGAAAGCAATTCTGTACACATTGTTCAGAACAAGACAGTTTGAGTAACTGGATGTTATGGTAAACATAATGAAATCTGTACTCGTTCCTTGCCAGCGCCTTCAATATATTAGGCCAGTGCTTGACCCAGTGGTGTGTGTATGTGCAGGCAGGGCAGAGACTATTGTTGCCCAGACCACCTGATGTCAAGGTGTCATTACGTGTCAGCTCAGATGAAGTTGCATCTCCTTTGCCTCAAGGCTGCTGCCAGCATTATGGTTCCCTTGCCAGTCTTCATATGCACATACCGCAGTTAGTCTCTTGGTGTACCATGGCATCCAGCTGATGGACAAGCTGGAACAAATGGTCCTCATCACTTTCGCTCTCCTCTGTGCTCTAATATGATGGCTGCACCACCTGAACCTGTTTCAGGGCATTACATTCTTTCCCCAACTCCTGTGCAGAGCCTCGCAATGGATGCCCCAGTGTCCAGCTGTGGTGCCCATCTGGAATCCTTTCAGACCCAAGAGTTCTGAACTCATCTCGACTCTGTGGCTTTTCTGCTTCGTCTCCAGGCTTTCTAGGAGCACCTCAGTCCTGGTTCCTTGATGATTTGAACAGACCATGTCAGTGTCATGCAGTACATAAACAAGCAAGAGAGGGCAGTCTTATCCACTCTGTAGGGAAGCAACAAGTGTGTGGTACTGGGCGATGTCTCTTGGCCTTTGGCCATCAATTGTCTTTCTCCCAGATGGCCAGAACGTCTTAGCAAACAGTCTAAGAAGGTCTCAGTCCCTGCTACAAGAATGGGAACTGCTGATCTCCATGGTGTATAACCTCTTCGTAAGTTGGGGTCTTCCAGAGTTGGACATTTTTGTACATACGAAATTGCCAGCAGAAAAATGTCCACAGGTCTGTCAAGTCTGCCTGATTGTGCAGCTCTTAGTTTCTATATTACTAAAGCTGCCCCAGCCCCACCCAAACCCTCCCTCCCTCCCTTTCCTGGTCTTTCACCCTTTGTGTTCTTGTCTGTACTAATCCTGCCCTTGACTCTGTCCCAACCCTGTTTAAAGCTATCCACTGTCCTGAGTTCATTTAACACCTCCTGCAGTGTGTGCCATCTTGCCACCACACCATCTGTAAAGTAGTGCCTTCTCATTTCCCTCCTGAACCAGCTTCAGACTGTGCCCCCTAGTGACCGTCCCCCCCCTTAAGTGAAACAGTCCTTCCTTTCTGACTTTGTTTATGCCTTTCAAGTACTTAAAGAACTTTATCATGTCCCCTCTTTCCTTCTGTCTTCCAGCAAATACATGTTAAGCTCCCTCAATCTTTCTTCATCTTGACAACTCCCCAGTCCCATGATCATTTTGTAGCCCTGACCCCAGTAACCTCACATCAGTTGAGGAGTATGGGCACCAGTATTACACAACACTCCAGGTGTGGCTTCACCAGTGATCTATACAAGGGCAAGATGACATTCACTTTTCTAAAGGTGATCCCTCTGGCAGTGCACCCCAGCATCCTATTTGCCCTTGCTGCCGCCTTCCTATACTGTGCTGATACCTTCATGTCCCCTGTAATTATTACCCCAAAGTCCCTTTCATCCTCTGAAGCTGTTACCTGCACTCCCCCCAAGCCAGTAGCTGGTCCTGGGATTTCTTGCTCCAAGGTACAAGACCTTGCACTTCGTAGCATTAAACTCCCAACTGCCACCCCTAGACCAGTTTTTGAGTTTAGCTAGATCCTCCAGTGCCTGCCTCCCTTCCTTATTGTCCACTTTTGCACAAATCTTGGTGTCATCTGCAAATAGGCTGATCTTACTCTAGACCCCCTCTGCAATATCTCCAGTGAAGACATTGAACAAAACAGGGCCTATCACTGAACCCTGCTGTACTCCACTTGTTACTGGCTTTGGTTTGGATGTCTGTGTCCCCACACAGTGCAAAAGTGCTGTATTTTTGCTTGCTTGCTTGCTCCAGGGCATGGAACATTCAGGTAAGATTCATTGTCCTCCTCCTGGAAAGGGAGGTTCCCTTATGCATTTCCTCCAATTCCTCTCATTCAGAGGGTTATACTCAAACTGCAAGAGGAGTATGCAATCCTCCTGCAAGTGGCTTCCTACTGACCTCACCAGATTTAGGTTCCACTTCTGCAGCATGTGGTGGTGGAGCTACCTGTGTTCATCTTCCCTTTGTCGGGGCCGGCAGTCACAGGCTCAGGGATCCCTGGTCCATTTGAACGTGCAGTCCCTGCATCTTCATACCTGGCTTCTGAAGATGTAGCCCATTTTGGGGTTTCCTCACAAGTGGCTTGTGTCTTGGTTGTGGCTAGAAAGTCTTCTACTCCACACGCATACTGTAGTCTTTGAAATGGAAGTGCTTCTTTACATGGTGTGCTTCCCGTTCAGTGGACCCATCTATCTGTCCTGTCAGTACTATACTGGACTACCTTTTGTCCCTATCTGGCTCTGGCCTCCAGTACTCATCCATTAAAGGTACACTTGGCTTCCATTTTGGTGTTCCATTCCCTTATTGATGGGTGCAGGGTGGCACAACTAGAGATGCCTTATGCTTTTGAAGGGTATTCTGCACAGCGCCCCCAATTCATAAACCATTTCCATCTTGGGACCTGAATTTCCTACTTGAGAAATTGACTGTGGCTCTATTTGAGCCTGCTCACGACCTGTGAGGTGCATTTCCGTTCATGGAAAATGCTGTTTTGGTCGATGACTTTTGTTCCTAGGATATCTGAACTTCAGACTCTGATGGCATGCCTTTCCTTATTTGATTTTGCACAAGAATCCGGTGTCTTTGCAGACAAGCCCTTGTTTTCTACCTAAGGTGGTATCTGTTTTTACATTAAATCAAACAGGCATGCACCTTCCTGTGTGTTATCCGAAGCATGCTAACAAGGCTGAAGCATTGCTCCAAACACCTGATGTACATAGAACACTGCATTTCGATCTTAATCACACACAGGATTGCTGACAGACCTCTTAGCTTTTTGTTTCATTCACCCTGGGAAAGAAGGTGCCCTTTCATTTAAACAATGACTATCTAAATGGTTAGCTAACTATATTGAATTTCCTAGGGGAAGTACAGTAAGGAGCTTCCCGATGCTGTGTGTGACCACTGTACATGTGCTATGGCCACTTCTGTTGCTTGCTTTCAGAATGTTTCTGCTAGCGACATATGTGCTGCTGCCACATGGAGCATGCATACTTTCACTAAGCACTATAGTCTAGACATTGTTTCTCATATATGTGCTGGCTTTGGTCTTGCAGAGTTGCAAAGCTTTCTATTCTGAGTGCATATCAGACTTTGTCAGTCTCCCTGGATACCTCATGTACTGCTTGGGAGTTCTTCCAAAGATGTGGCCCAATGGAGGAGATATCCTCAATGAAGATAGAACAGTTGCTTACCATAGCAGTAGATCTTCAAGATAATTTTTTACTTTGGGCCACAGCACACCCACCATCCTCCTTCCTTGCTGAGGTATCAGCTGGCAGGTCTGTCCACTGCCTTGTATGGAAGTGTCCATAAGCATCTTGTGTATACTATTTTTCCAGTACCATGCCTCTCCTTGTGTGCCTGGTACTTGTCTGGCCTCCTGGTTCCTCACAGTAACAGGTCATCTGAACTCATCTCCTGCAGGGAACTGAGGAGCGGTGGGGCTGCTCATGATTATATAAGCACCACCGTTGTATGTCTTCGTGGACAGCCCCAGCTAGCAAAGGTTTCCAGTGGATCTGATAACGACAGCTTACAGTTCCAAAGGTGCAGCCAATGGAGGAGAGTCTCTTGAAGAGCTATTGTCATGGTAAGAACTGTTCTTTGTGAAATGTATACACCTGGAACTGCATTTCTGTAGAATGTCTGCGCCTGAAGCTGGGGTTCTGTAGAAATAATTTTTCTACGTTGAGCTGGAATTCTATAAATGTATAGCATGGAGCTGGGATTCTGTAGTATCTTTATGTATGTATAAATAGTGTTCTGTAGTATGTTAACACATGGAGCAGTGATTATGTAGACTGTTTACACACGGAGCTGTGGTTCTAAAGTATGTTTACATATGTAAATAGGGTTCTGTAGTATGCTTTTGTTTACATGTGTAAATAGAGTTCTGTGATATGTTTACATGTGGTGCTGGTTTTCTGTAGAATGTTTACATGTGCAAATAGGGTTCTGTATACTATTTATATGTGCTGGTTTTCTGTAGAAGGTTCATATGTGGAGCTGGTTTTCTGTAGAATGTTGACTCGTGGATCTGGGGATCTACAGAACCCTAGCTGCACAAGTGAACATTCTACAGAACTAATTCCACATGTAAACATTCTGCAGAACCCACTCACATGTAAACACTCTACAGAACCCCTGTTTACATGTGGAGCTGGGGTTCTTAGAATGTTTACATGAGGAACTGGGGTGCTGTAGAATGTTTACATGTGGAGCTGGGGTCCTGTAGAATATTAACATGTGGAGCTGGAGTCCTGTAGAATGTTTACATGTGGAACTGGGGTGCTGTAGAATGTTTACATGTGGAGCTGGGGTCCTGTAGAATGTTTACATGTGGAGATGGGGTTCTGTAGAAGGTTTACGTGTGGAGCTGAGGTTCTGTAGAAGGTTAACGTGTGGAGTTGGGGTTCTGTAGAAGGTTAACGTGTGGAGCTGGGGTTCTGTAGAATGTTTATATGCGGAGCTGGGGCTCTGTGGTATGTTTACATATGGAGCTGAGGTTCAGTAGAATGTTAACGTGGAGCTGGAGTTCATTAAAATATTGTCATGTACAGCAGGGGTTTTCTAGAATGTTAATATGTCGAGCTGGGGTTCTGTAGAATGTTTACATGTCGAGCTGGAGTTCTGTGGAAGGCTTACATGTGGAGCTGGAGTTCAGTAGAATGTTTACATCTCAGGTTGGGGTTTAGTAGAATGTTAACTACTGGAGCTGGAGTTCAGTAGAATGTTAATGTGTAGAATGTTTACAATGGAGATGAGGCTCTGTAGAATGTCTACATGTCGAGCTGGGGTTCTGTGGAAGGTTTACATGTCAAGCTGGGGTTCTGGGAAGGGTTTAAATGTGGAGCTTGAGTTCAGTAGAATGTTTACATCTCAGGTTGGGTTTAGTAGAATGTTTACATCTGTAGAATGTTAACATGTGGAGCTGGGGTTCTGTAAAATGCTTACATCTAGTGCTGGGGCTCTGTGGAATATATGCATATGGAGTTGAGTTTTAGTAGAATGTTTACGTCCCGGGCTAGGGTTCAGTAGAATGTTTGCATCTGGGGCTCGGATACAGTAAAATGTTAACATGTAGAGCTGAAGTTCTGTAGAATGTTCACATGTGGATCTGGAGTTCTGTAAATGTGTACATTTGGAGCAGGAGTTCTGTAGAATGTACATGTGGGGCTGGGGTTCTGTAGAATGTGTACATTTGGAGCTGGGGTTCTGTACAGTGTGTACGTAGACTAGGGTTCTGTAGAATGTTTACATCTGGATCAGGCATTCTGTAGAATGTTTACATGTAGAATTGGGGTTCTGTAGAATATTTACTTGTGGAGCTGGGGTTCTGTAGAAGGTTTACATGTGAAGCTGGGACTCTGAAGAATGTTTACATGTGGGGCTGGGGTTCAGTGAAATGTTTACATCTGGGACTGGGGTTGTATAGAATGTTTACATGTGGCGCCTGGGTTTAGTAGAATGTTAACCTGTGGAGCTGGGGTACTGTAGAATGTTAACGTAGAACTGGGTTTTTGTAGAATGTTAACATGTGGAGCTGAGGTTCTATACAATGTGTACATGTCAAGTTGGGGTTCTGTAGTAGGTCTACTTGTGGAGCTGGAGTTCCGTAGAATGTTTACATGTGGGGCTGGGGTTCACTAGAATGTTTGCATCTGGGGCTGGGGTTCAATAGAATGTTAACATGTAGGGCTGGAATTTTGTAGAATGTTTACAGGTGTAGCTGGGGATCTGTAGAATGTTTACATGTAGATCTGGAATTCTGTAAAATCTGTGCATGTGGGGCTGGGTTTCTGTAGAATGTTATGTTGTAGTGCTGGGGTTTTTGTAGAAGGTTTGCATGTGGAGCTGGGGCTCTGTAGAATGGGTACATGTGGAGCTGGAGTTCTGTACAATGTTTTCAAATGGAGCTATGGTTCAGTAGAATGTTTACATATTGGGCTGAGGTTCAGGAGAATGTTTGCATCTGGGGATGGGGTTCTGTGGAATGTTTACAATGGAGATGGGGCTCTGTAGAATGTTCTCATGTGGAGCTGGGGTTCAGTAGGACGTTAACATGTGGAGCTGGGGTTCTGTAAAATGTTTACATGTGGAGCTAGGGTTTTGTGGAATGTTTACATGTGTAGCTGGGGCTGTGAAGAATGTTTACATGTGGAGTTGAGGTTCAGTCGAATGTTTACATCTGGGGATGGGATTCTATAGAAATGTTTATGGAGCTGGGGTTAACATGTGGAGCTGAAGTTCTGTAGAATGTTTACATGTGGATCTGTGGTCCTGTAGAATGTTTACATCTAGTGCTGGGGCTCTGGAATGTTTACATCTGGGACTGGGGTTCAGTAGAATGTTTACATCTGAGACTGGGATTCGGTAGAATGTTTACATCTGGGACTGGGATGAAGTAGAATGTTTGTATCTGGGGCTGGGGTTCTGTAGAATGTTAACCTGTGGAGCTGGGGTTCTATAAAACATTTACATGTCGAGCTTTGGTTCTGTAGAATGTTTACATCTGGAGCTGACATTCTGTAGAACATTTACATGTAGAGCTGGGTTATATGGACTGTTTATGTGTGGAACTGATGTTCTGTAGAATGTTTACATGTAAAGCTGCGATTCTATAGAATGTGTACAGATGGCGTAGAGGTTCTGTAGAAATAGTGTTTATATGTGGATCAGGGTACTGTGGAACGTATACATGTGAAGCTAAAGTTTTGTAGAATTACCGTGGAGCTGGTGTTCTGTACAATTTGCAAACATGGAGCTGGGGTTTAGTAGAACATGTCTATGTGGAGCTGGTGTTGTGTGTACACATGGGGCTAGGGTTCTGCAGAAATGTACATGAGCTGGCGTTCTGTAGAATGTGTACATGTAGAGCTAGGAATCTGTAGAATGTTTACATATGGAGCTGGGTTTCTATGGACTGTTTACACATACAGTTGGGGGTCCTGTAGACTGTTTAGAAACATAGAATTTGACAGCAGATAAGGACCGCTTGGCCCACCTAGTCTGCCCATTTACCTACCTGATGGATAAGCTACAGATTCTAGTTAATCAACAGTTTACTTCCTCCTACCTCCCACTAGCATTGCCTTATGCCTGACCCATGCATTCTTGAATTCTCCCACTGTTCCTAACTCCACAACCTCTCCTCAGGAAGGCTGTTCCATGCATCCACAACCCTCTCGGTGAAAAATACTTGTAACCTTCTTCTGAGCCATCCCACTCTATCTTCAAATTGTGCCCCTTGTTCTTGCACATCTCTTCTTCTGAAAGATACTACCCTCTTGTACTTTAATTCCTTTGAGATACGGAAAGTTTCTATCATGCCCCCTTTCCAAAAGGGTATACATATTAAGCTGCTTTAGTCTCTCCTCATATGTCTTCTGGTGCAGACCCTGGGCAATTTTGGTTGCCCTCCTCTGAACAGCCTCCACTCTGTCTATGTCTTTGCAGAGATGGGGTCTCCAGAATTGCATGTAGTACTCCAGATGGGGTCTCACCAACTGTCTGTACAGGGGGATAACAACTTCCTGTTTTCTACTGTTGATGCCTCTCCCTGTGCATCCCAGTATCCCCCCAGCCCTTCTTACTGCGTCCTCACATTGCTTGCCCACCTTTAGGTCATCTGATATAATTACTTCTAGGTCTCTTTCGATTTTTGTTGTTATTAACTCACCTCCCATTGTGTACTCTTCCCCTGGATGTTTGTTTCTCAGATGCATTACCTTGCACTTCTTTGCTTTGAATCTGAGCTGCCACATATTTGACCCTTCCTCCAACCTTGCCAAGTCCCCTTTCATTCTTTCCACCCAACTGTGTGTATCAACCCTGTTGCAGACCTTTGTGTCATCTGCAAGGAGACATACCTTTCCTTCCAGGTGCTCTCCAGTGTCACTTATAAAGACATTAAAGAGGACCCAGTCCCAGTACCGAACCTTGCAGTACCCCTCTAGTTACACTCCATTCTTCACTGTGGACTCCGTTGAGTATTACCCTTTGCGTCCTGTTGTCTAGCCAGTTTTTTATCCCGGCTACCACCTTGGAACCCACTCCAAGGCTGGCTAACTTGTATATTAATCTTTTGTGTGAGACTGTGTCAAATGGCTTGCTAAAATCTAGGTAGGCCATATCCACAGCCCCTCCCTGGTCTACTACATTGGTCACCCAGTCAAAGAAATCTATTAGATTCATCTGACATGACCTCCTGCTGTGAAACCATGCTGCCTTTGGTCCTGTGCCCCACTGCCTCTAGGTACTCAACAGTTATTTCCTTCAGAAGTGATTCCATCATTTTCCTACCACTGAAGTCAATCTAATTGGTCTGTAGTTCCTGCCTCTGCCCTGCTCCCACTTTTGTAAAGTGGAATCACATTGCCCTCCTCCAGTCCTCAGGTACCACCCATCCTCCCATGATTTGTTAAAGAGAGTAGTCATTGGTGTTACTAGTTCTACCCTTAGTTCTTTTAGAATTCTTGGGTAAATCCCATCAGGCCCCATTGCTTTCTCCACCCTCAGTTTCAAGAGTTCTTTCAAAACCCTTCCTTCTGTGAATGGACTGGTATCGACCCCCCCCAATTCGGAGTTTCTCCCTTGTTTGGTTTAGATACCTACCCCTCCTCTTCCATTGTGAATGCTGAGCAGAAATATTCGTTCAGTGTCACCCTCTGTCCACATTCTCTCCCCTTTATTACGCTTCTGTATCCTTCCCTTGTCTTTCTTCGCTCCCTAATGTACCTATAAAAGGTTTTATCCCTCTTTTTAACAGAGTTGGCTATCTTTCCCTCAGTTTGTGCCTTTGCTATTCTGACTGCCTTCCCTGCCTCCTTCTGCTTTAACTGATAAAGTTCTCTGTCTTGCTCCTTCTGTGTTTCCTTATATTTCCTGAATGCTATCCTTTTCTCCTTAACCTTCCCTGCCACCTCTTTTGAGAACCGTAGTGGTTTTTTCCTTCATGTTGATTTGCTTCACACAAAGGCTTGTTGCTTCTCTGATGGCTGTTTTATTCCCCATTGTTCCTCCACCCTCCTTGCCCGTTTGCTAGTGCTTTTTTGAGGCACTTTCTCATTTTCCCAAAGTCAGCCTTCCTAAAGTCCAGTATTCTTGTTTTTGTATGGCTTGACTCTATGGCTGTGTTTATTGTGAACCACACTGTTTGGTGGTCACTTGTTCCCAGATGGCTACCCACTTCTAAATCTGAGATCCTTTCTCCTTCCCCATTTGAGAGTACCAGGTCTAGGATTGCTCCCTCCCGAGTGGGTTCCAACTCTAGCTGTCTGAGGCATGCTCCCTGTAGGGCATGAAGAATGATCCTGCTCTTGGATGTGCCTGCAGCAAAGGTACTCCAGTTAACATCTGGCATATTCAGGTCCCCCACCAACAATATCTCCCCTTTTTCTGTCATTTTAAGGATGCCTTCTATCATTTCCTTGTCTATTTCCTCCCCCTGAGATGGGGAGTCTTTACACAACCCCCATGCGGATTGTGGTGCCATTTACTGTCTCAGGGTGACCCAGAGTGACTCATCAACTTCCTGTTTACGCTTTAGTTTGTTGCTTTAATCCCTTCCTTATATAGAGAGCTATCCCTCCTCCTCTTTTACCCACCCTGTCCCTCCCGTAGTCTGTGTATCCTGGTATGTTGACGACTGCCACAATATCCAGGCATCCCTCTTCCATCAAAGCCACTAGTTCAGGGAGCTTATTGCACAGACTGCGGGCCTTGGTACTCATCACCTTCCATTTATTTTTTTATGGCCTTACCCCTTTTAGCCCCATCCCTGTGCTTACCACCTTTTTCTGCATTTATCCCTGTCCTGCTCCCTACTGACTTCTCTGCTATGGTGTTTACCTCTATAAACTACTGTGTTTTGTTGGGGGGCTGGGATTTCCCTGCTCATTTTCAGTGCCTCCCCCCTTGGCTAGTTTAAATGCTTGCCAATGAAGCATTTAAACCTGTCATCTAAGATCCTGGTTCCCCCCGGACAGATGCAGACCGTCTCGCCAGTATGAGCCTGCATCCCTCCAGGTGGCTCCCCAGTCCCCAATGAAGCCAAAACCCTGAGCTCCACACCAGTTTTCAACCATTCATTGAATACCATGGTGCGGAATACCCTAGCATCATCCTTGCCATAGACAGGCAGCACCTCCGAGAAGGTTACCATACATGCTACTTGTCTAAAGCCCCTCCCCAACTCTACAGACTCCTCTTGCACCGCTCTAATCCCATTCACAGCCAGGTCATTTGTCCCTAGGTGGACAGTGACATCCAGCTCCCTCCCTTGTGCAGCTGCTCCCACGGTCCTGAGGATTCGCTTCCTGTCCCTCCGAGACGAGGTGCCAGGCAGGCACCTTACCTCCCTCGTCCCTTCTTCCCCCACTTCTACTGCCCTAATGATTGAGTCCCCCACCAGGAGTTGTTTCCTTCCCCTGTGGGGTCTCATGCCACCCTCCTGTGGGTCTTCTTTGTGGAGGTTCCCAGCATCCTCCTTGGTCTCCACTGCAGGTGTCGCCATAGAGGAACCACTCTTTGCCAGAGCAGCATATGAATTGTATAGAGGCACAACTGGTGGGATGCACCTCTGTTCCACCACCCTCTCTCTCCCGGACCCCACCTTGGTCCAACCGCTCCTCTTTCTTGGCAACCTCTGAGGTAACTGTGGTGGCCCTGGTGGTCCCTGGGTAGGAGGAGAGGTTTCACAGTCCTAGCCAGGTCAGCCTGGAGATGGGCAACCTCCTCCTCAGATCAGAGGTGCCTGCAAACAGGGCAACATCGCAGCCTCCAGAATGTCTCCCGGAACACTGCTGGCCACAGTCATTGCACTGCACCACCCCATCTTGACTTATTTTGTTTCCTCTCCTGTTGCTTTGTATGCTTACTGTCTCCTCCTCTATGTATTTTTACACTTACATTCCTACTGCCTATGTGCCCTTACAACACTTGCCATTCCTGTTCTGGGGAGAAAGAGTTATTTTTTAGGTTCCTTCAAGGTTGACAAAACTAATGTGTCTCGTGATCCTTCCTTACTACTGCCAAACAGGAAGTTCCTGTTAGTCAAATCCAGTGGCTATAAAAGTAGAAGTGGCTTTGGGTGGGAAGGAGGCAATTAGTAAAAATCTGTAGTTCTAGACTGCTGTTTCTTGCTCTGAAACCAAAGTTCTCTTCTGCAAAAACAGCAGGAAGCTGTAATTGGAGACAGCTGCTTTTTGTACTCCTAAGCTGCTATGCCACCCCCAATTAGATTCACCCTCTGCTCTGACTCAGTAAGTTAAGCTGATACAGCCCCTTCCTCAGAAGAGAAACACAGTGACTTTTCTTCTTTTTTTTTGCTTAAATGAGACACCCTTCCTCTAATGAAGTATATATTTGCTTAATACAACAGGTACTAACTCCTGCTGAGATAGAAGTGATTTATCAGTAAAAAAAAAAAATCTGTAGTTCTAGACTGCTTATTTCTTGCTCTGAAACCAAAGTTCTTCTGTCAAAAACAGCCAAATGGAGTTTTCAAATGGAGTTGGAGTTCTGTTTATGTCATAGGCAGTTATGGTGTTTGTGGTTTAACATTTTAATGTGGACCGTAAATATTAATATAATATGTTCTTCATTTGCCCAGGATAGCAAAGCTGACATGGAACATCACATTTCCAGTGGGGTCCTGCTTCTGCACATTTTTGCTTTTCAGTGGACTTGAGCACTGAGAGTTGCCTAAGGTCATACAGTATTTTGCCTTAGTAGGGTTTGGACTTGTGATCTTCTGGTTCCCAAGCTGTTGCTGTAACCACTAGTCCATGCTGCAGTGTGGCTTCTTAGTGTGGAAGACTTGGTATTAACTAGTACATGCCTTTGTAATATTAGGTATGGCTACTGTAATGTGCTCTACTGTGGTTTAACACATCTGTTGGGGTGTTGCTTTCATCTAGTATAGAATGCAGCAGGCTAGTTGATGACATTGGTTTGAGGCTTGCCTCGCAGCCCCAAAAAAAAAAAAAAAAACTGCTGTTTTCACTGGCAACCCATCAGGTTCTGAATTACTCTTAACCAACAAGGTCATTAAGAGAATGTGTCCCATGTAGGTTTCTGGGCTTCGTCACCCACTAGACTAATTTGTCCTTTTCTGATGGTATGAAATTTGTTTGTAGTTCCAGGAACAAGGAGGTGGGAACGGATGCGGATTGTACAGTGTAGATCTTACTCTAGAGGTTCCTGTAGTAGGTCTTCACATATAGGACTCGTCCCTAGGCGTCAGGTTCGAATGGCAAACTTTAGCTAGCAGTCATCAGTGAGGACCGCCCCTGACGTCAGGTGATGTGACAACAGCCCAAGTATAAAAGGGGCAGTCCCGCGCCTGCCAACCGGTTCTTTCCCTGCCGTCGCACCAGTTCGTTCGACAGATGTGATAGAACAGCAATCAATTGCCCGCTATTTTTGAAGTTTTTTCATCTTTGCTAAGTACAGTTTTTTTTTATTTATTTTATTTAGCTTTTGTTGACCGGGTAAGTGCACTAGACAAATTCTGCCTATTTTCAGGCACGACCCGGGGGAGGGGGATACAGATGAATGCCAACTGACCTTGAACCAGATTAAGCTGTTGGTGGTATTTTTAGTGAATGAGGGAAATTTGGCCAGGACACCAGGGAAATTCCCCTACTCTTTTCGATAAGTGCCATGGGATCTTTAACATCCACCTGAACTACCACCAATCCAGGCAGATGGGACCTCTGTTTAATGTCTCATCTGAAAGACGGCACCCTCAGAAGTGCAGCACCCCTCTCATGCTGCACTACAGTGTCAGTACTGGGATATTAACACAGTGCAGATGTAGGAACTGAACTCACAGCCCTCTGATCTCCCGGCCTCAGAGGCAAGTGTGCCACCTACTGAGCCACTGACTTTCATCAGGTATATCGTCTCGTCCAAAAAGTGCTCCAAGTCGGCACTCCGTCTCTCGCATGGGGCGACCACTCCGCTGCCTCCTGCTCCTGGGGCCTAAGCACAACTCGGATGAGTGTGCTGTTTGCAAGGGTTCAACCAGGCTAACGGACAGCCGGACCCTCGAGGCCCACTTTCTGTCCCAACGGCTGACTTCTATGGAAAAAAGCTCCAGGAGCTTTGGGAGAGTTTGTCGCTGCGGCCCTAGAGAAAGGACAAGGAGAAGCACCGGGAGAAGCCCGTCATCACAGGGAGACCTTCCATGTCCAGAACCGGGAGTACCACTCTTACGGGCACTCCGTCCGCTCTGACGGACCGGATGCCTTCTCCCCCTACTGCCGAGGTGAGCGGGAAGCCAGGGGTCACCTCTCTAAAGTTTTGTCTCTCTTCTCCCACTCATAGCACTGCCGATAAGTCTCTCTCCAGCTCCTCTGCCGGGCACCTGGCCCAGACCGATAAGCCTGACTGCGGCCTTTCTTCTGCAGACAGCCCGAGGCCCGGTCATGACTGATAAGTCAGGTGACAGATCCTTCATCATCCGCACAGCCGCATCTACTCTCCATTGGGCTGCCTTGAGGACCCTGATGCCAGGACGAGTGTACTCGTAGGGAATGCTTCATCCCTGCCAGCCTCTACCCCCAGGGATTCGCCATCTGTTCCTGATCTCTCTCTTCTGTCAGGAATGCTTTTAGATCTGTCGTTAGGGTCCCTACCGGAGCTCCCCCCTTTAACAGGCTCTTTCCGCTGCCGGATCCCTTTCCTCCTAGGGGTCCGTCACCGGACCGGCATCTTACTGGCATGGATCCTCCTCCTTAGGGACCCTTGGGCCCTACGCCAGATACCCTGCCGCTGCCCAGCGGCCCTTCCGGGCCTGCATCTCTCTATGCTGGACCCACTGGCGGTGTCCCAGGGCCTGACCCCATTGTTCCACTGCCAGGCGGCCCTCCGCTGGACCCTAGTCATCCGACACCAGGTCTGGTGCCCCCATTGCTGGGCTACCCGGTGCCGTGTTGTCCCCATCAGGGTATCCATTGCCAGGCTATCCTTTGGGTTTTCTAGGGTATCATGCCCCTTTCTGGCATCATCCCAGTTACCCGTCTTTCCCTGGGCATCCTGGGTACCAGCTTCCGCCTCCTCCTCCTCCACCACCACCACCGCCTGACCAGGAAACCATTCCAGTGTGGTGGCAGGATGCTAGGACACAGCTCCTCACAGAACTTGGGCAGTCCCAGCCACTTGGAGGAATTCCTCTTCCCAGAGCACCTCTTCCCACACCAGGTCATGCTGTGGGTTCTCTTCCAGCAGGTGACACAGGGGTGGATCCCTTCCTTCCCCGTGGATCGGATCTCTCAGACTCGGATGAGGACTCTTAATTTTCACCTCTCTAAACATCATTCCCGGTCGAGCCTCATCCAAAAGAATCCCCAAATCAGCCCCGGAGGATCCTTCTTTTGGAGACCTTTTGAAGACTTATACAGACTGCAGGCGGCTGGCCATCCAAGGAGGTTGACCCTCAGCAAAAAAAAACTCACTGAACATTTGGATTTGTCCACTAGGGACCCACTCCCCATCCTCCCTATGGATCGTCCCGCATGAGGATCTAGTTACCACAATATGGCAGCAGCCTTCTTCCATACGAGCTGTGTTCAGAAAGGCTGACAGAACCTTTTTTTTTTTTAATTTGTTCTTTATTCATGTAGACACAACAATATACTTCAATTCAGACAGTTCATATACATCCAATGGAGATAAGCCAAAGTCTTACCCAACAAGGGCTTAGTACATAAGTTATATACAGACAAGTGGATTTCTAAGCAGTGCATCGTGATTAGAGACAGGTAAATGTATACAGTCAATTACAAAGAAAAGAGAAAGGATAAACTTTAAGGAATACCCAGGGGATATCAGGCATGAATGTCACACATCACTTAATTAAATTCTAGATTTCATAATGAGCATCAGGGTACAAACTTAGGATAATGACCTAAATGGTGAATAACCCACTTCTGCCGCGATTTCAAATGCTTCTTTTGGTCTAAAAACTGTCCGAGAGGCATTCAGGAATAAATTTCCTGTACAGTTTTCACCTGTACAGTTTGGTGGAATGGTTGTGGTTAGCCACAGGCGCAACTGTTTTTTGGGCAGCAGCCACTAAATAAAATTGTTTGTTTATAGGTGATTTTATCAACTTTGTTCCCTGGGAAGGTTAAATGTTAATAGGAACACTGGGTGGTTGATAACTCCCTATCATAACTCTCCTGTAACTCATCTATCTCCTCTTTCCAAAAAGCTGACAGAACCTACTTCCCTTTGGGAGGGATCTCTTACTTGACTTCACATCCAAATGCTGATTCAATGGTCATCACGGCCGTGCATGACTGTTCAGCTCAGCCAAAACACCTGAGTTCTTCTTCACCGGTCAAGGACTCGAGACAACTAGATCAGTTTGGCAGGAAGATCTATTCGTCGTCCTCCTGTGCCATACAGTCATTAAACTATGTGTCCCACGTGGTGGCCTTCCAGAAGGCCTCTTTCTCAGAACTAGAGAGGGACCTTCAGGAAATCCCTGATGAACAACTCAGGGCTAAATTGCTGGACAAAGTTCATATGAACAAATCAACCTGCTGCCATGTACTCCGGGCCACTTATAACTCTGTGGACTCAGTGGCTTGGGCTGTGGCCTCGGGAATCTATCTTAGGAGCCTAGCATGGCTACGCATAGCAGGTCTGGCACAGGATGTTCAGACATCTCTTTTGGACGCACCCTTCAGGGGCCCTGTCCTCTTTGGCAGCAGTGCAGAAGATATCATTACAGGGCAGCAAGAGAGCGTTAGGTTCCTCAGAGACGTACGCTTGATGTACCAGATGGGCCAAAAGAAACAGCACTTTCATCACCAAAGAAGATGGAACAAAAGCCAGAACAAGCGTTAAGGCAAAAGACATGCCACTGGCTCCAGAACTTAAGCTCCTCAGGAGCTAAAGCTCTCTTCCTCTTAGCGTCCTGACTCGTTTCCCCTCCTCCCGCTCCCTCCATCCCCTTCGGAGGAACCGGTAGGAGGGAGGTTCGGACTCCACCTGGAAGGGTGGAAGACAGTCACTGCAGATTTATGGGTTCTCCAGCTCATACAAAGAGGTCACTCGATCGAGGTCCTGGAGATTCCACCTGCAAACCCTCCTGGAAGGTCCTTTTACCCGTCGGGTCAGATCCCCATTGTCCATCAAGAAATCCAGACCCTGCTACAGAAGGAGGCCATAGAACCCGTTCCTCCAGACCAACTAGGAAGGGGATTCTACTCCCATTTCTTCATAGTTCCCAGAACGATGGGGATCTCAGACCTATCCTGTGTCTCAGCATGCTCAACCTCTTAAATCGAATACGAGGTTCTGCATGCTGACCCTTCAAGGACTCCTGCCCCTGCTCCTGTCAAACACTACGGCTGTGTTTCCTGGATATGCAGGATGCTTACCTTCATATCCTATCCCCCTGGCACACTGGCGCTTCCTTAATTCTCCTTTTGGAGAACCATTTTCAAGTTCAAGGCACTCCCCTTTAGCCTTTCCTCAGCCGGGTTTTCACCAAGTGCCTAGCTATGGTAGCGGCATTTGTCGCCTCAAGGAGCATCTCGTGTTCCCTTTCCTGGACGACTGGCTCTTTTCAGCCTTCTCTGGACAGCCTGAGGAGTCTCTCTCCTCACTCTGGATCTGTTAGCCAAGCTTGGCATCTCTGTCAGTCTTCCCAGTTCTCAGCTAGTACCCTCTCAACGCCTCCAGTTTATTGGGGCGGTACTGGATACAGTCCAGAGCATGGCCTTCCTTCCATTAGACCAAGTGGAGACCTTGATGTCTCAGGCCACTTCGGTGGCCAACACTCTGTGGATCCCGGCTCACTCGGTGCTCCGCCTTTTGGGTCTTATGGCTGCTGCCATACCTACGGTCCCCCTGGCCAGGCTGCACATGAGGGTGACCCAGTGGTCTCTTCAAGTCCAGTGGGAACAACGCTCGGACGACAAGGACCAACCAGTCATGATATCCAACAGTCTTCAGAAGGATCTTCTCTGGTGGCAGGACCTCACCAACTTGTTGGCAGGAGCTCCCTTATACTCTCAGGTTCCTTCTCAGACCCTCACTACGGAACCCTGCAACACAGGCTGGGGAGCCCACTTGGGGGATTACAAAACTCAGGGTTCTTGGTTTCTTGTGAAACAGAACCTTCACATCACCATCCTGGACACAAGAGCAGTTCTCTATGCTCTCCAGGCTTTCCAGTCATTACTTTTTCTGGGAACACTCCTTGTTCAGACAGACAACGTGGCGACTGTCTGGTATCGCAACAAACAGGGAGGTACCTGATCATAACCCCTTTGCAGGGAAGCAGTGAGAGTATAGTACTGGGCGATTCAGCATGGTCTTTTCTGACAGCAGTTCATGTGCGGGCATTCTAGCGTCCTGCCGACAGTCTCATCCGATCAGTGGCAGGGGCTCACAAGTGAGAATTAAAGCAGGAGGTAGTGGAAGACCTGTTTCTTTGGTGGGACCGGCCAAACCTAGATCTGTTAAGCCTCCCCATACAGCATAAAACCCAACTTTTTGCTTTTCGTTCCGGGCATGGTGCTTTTAGCGAGATGCTCTCTCTCTCTTTCTTGGACAGGGAGGTTTCTGTATGTGTGTTCTCCTTTCCGCTCATTCAGAAGGTTATGTTGAAAGTTCAGGCAGAGGGGCTCACTTTATTGATCGCGCCTCTGTGGCCCGGCTGATTTGGTTTCTGCTGTTGCAACAACTAGCTCTAGAACCGCGGTCCTCTGCCACTCTCTCATGACCTTCTGTCACAGGAAGCAGGGCACCCTGGTATATCAGAGTCTTCAGTCTCTCCACCTTCATGTGTGGCACCTGTGGACATAGCGGTCTCCTGTTATGAGTGTCCTCTCAAGTGGCTCAGATACTAGTAGTGGCCAGAAACCTCTACTATATCCACCTATGCCATGAAGTGGAAGAGGTTTTTCCTTTGGGCCACAGCCAAAGGCTTGGACCCTTTTCTTCTTGTCTTCCCAGGTTTTGAGTACCTCTTACATCTTTCTGAGTTGGGTCTTAGTTATTCCTCTCTCAAGGTCCACCTCTTTGCGGTGTGAGCCTACCACCATCCGGTAGAGGCCAGAACACTAGCACAGCTAGGTTTTCAAAACCTTCTTAAGGGTATCCTTTACATCAAACCTCCAGTCCGAACCCCTGCCCTCCTGGAATCTTAATTTTATGTTGAAGAAACTTACCTTGCCCTTTTTAACTGGCAGCAAGTTGTAACATCTCTTCCTTTCTTGGAAGCGCTATTCTTAGTTGCAGTCACCTCAGCTCGAAGGGTCTCAGAGCTTCAGGCCTTTGTTTGCAGAGAGCCTTATTTGATTTTCCGCAAGGACCAGGTGATCTTGAGGACTAATCCCTCTTTTCTTCCAAAGTTGTTTGAGATGACTCTCAATCAGAGTGTCGAACTGCGGTCTTTTCCTCAGCATTCCAATGGGGGATATCTTGGATATGCATCAGTTTAGAGGTATTATACCTCCTGGACTAAGGAGGTTAGAAAGTTGAACCAAGCTTTTTGTAGCGTTTGCCTGCCAGTGCCAGGGCAGGGCAATCTCAAAACAGTCTATTTCAAGATGGCTGGCTAACTGTACTCACTACACTTACCAGAAATACAGTAAATCCCTTCTGGGGGCAGTTAAAGGACACTCCACCAGAAGTGTCGCCACTTCCACTACCTTTTTCAGGATGTGTCCACTGCGGACACATGTGCAGCAGCCACTTGGTCTTCTGTCCACACTTTCACCAAGCGCTACAGTCTGGACGTTGCCTCTAGGCGTCAAGCTGGTTTCAGCCTTGCAGTTTTGCAAGGTCTTCTGTCTTAAGGCAGACATCTTCCTCCTCCCGGAACCTCATCTCCAACTCCTTTCTTTTTGTTAGACTACTTGGAATTCAGTCCTATATGTGAAGACCTACTGCAGGGACCCTCTTGAAGTAAGATATAGCATTGCCAAGAACTTACCATAACAGTAGATCTTTGAGAGAGGTTCCTGCAGTAGGTCTAGTTCCTCCACCTATCCCCAGCTCCTGGAATTATTTCCTTTTCTTCCTGCCTAGCCTTTGGGTTCAGTCAGGGCTTTTAAGTACCAGGAGTCATTACTCCTCTTTCTGCTCTTTTCTATGGGTCTCTGGTGGAAAGAACTACTGGGCCGGGCATGGGACAGCCCCTTTATAGTCAGGCTTACATGTCACCTGGCGTCTGGTCCCGCTGATGATTGCTAGCTACAAGTTTGCCATTCAAAACTGACACCAGGGGGCGCAGTCCTGTATGTGAAGACCTACTATAGGAACCTCTCTCGAAGATCTACTGTTACAGTAAGTTCTTATGTAACCACTATGTGTGTGCTCCTTAAGCCCAGAATTCCATCCCAGTTGAGATGAGGCAAGCATCATATTTGACTGATTTTTAATAGCCTGCAGACAACCTGACTTTATAAAAATGGCTGTAGCATCATTTTATTTTGAATAGAAACATAGAAACCTAAGAAGTTGATGGCAGATAAGGACTGCAAGGCCCATCCAGTCTGCCCATCTGTTTGCTGCCCAGTTTTCTGTGAGCCCCCAGTGGTCTGCAGATGGCAGGGGTCGGAACTGGCACCAGCCTATTAGCCAAATGCTGGTCGATTTTGTATTGGGCTAGTAAGAATTTCTTCGAACTAGCCCTCGCGGTCTGTACTGGAGAAGGTAACATTTCAGTAAGTAAAACAGCCAGGCCATTGGAAACGTCTCTAGGGCTAGTAGATTTTCCTAGTCACTGGCCCTGCTGGCTAGTGGCTGCAAAACTCGATTTCGATCCCCTGATATGGCAGTATAAATAAATTGGGTACCTGTCTAATATTGAGACAGATGGGGTGCTGAAGCTTTGTTTGTTTTGCAGGTGATCAGTGTTAAAGATAACGACAGCTTAGCAGCGCGTCTGGCTGTGGAGATGAAGGCAGACCTCCTCATTGCTCTTTCGGATGTGGAAGGTAAGAAATGATCCTTAGGTAGGGGTAAGCAGACCTTGGTGTTGGCAAACTGAAAAGAGCTCTTATGGTTCAGTAAAGTTATCATTTTTTTTTTTTTTAATAACTCAGCTATATTAAGAGCTTAATTTTCAAAGTACATTTGTGATCTGAAAAACATAGATACAAAGGAGTACATGGAAAGGTGACAGATGGTAGTCAGAATACATTGGAGAAACAAACAAATCATTGATATTCCATATGAATTATAAGATAAACTAGGTACTCCGAAAAATAATATCAACCTTAATCTCATATGTCACTTCATTTAAAAGCTGGTGTCAAAACATATGATGAAGTTAATAAAAACAAAAAAGAAACATCGAAGGCCTCAACATAGGCCCCAACAGTTAGATTGTGTGTCATTGAGTAAGGTTATCATTTTTGAGAGAATTTTCAAAGACATTTAAAGAAGCAGTAACACGCTGCAGGTTATGGATTATTCTGGACCCCATGTCATGATGTGTTTTGAGGCACAAGGCCATAAGCGAGTGCTTTCAACCACCTTGGAAGTGTGGCAGTCTAGCATAATGCATGCCATATTGTGTTATTGTCCTCAGTAAATCTTTTTTTAATTAGAGAAAATGTTTTAGGTGTCAAAGTGTACATAAGTACAGTATGTAAAAAAAAAAAATATATATATATATAAACACTATATATATTTTTGATGAAATAGTTCTTGAGCGTAGAAAAATACAGGAACATAGAAAATGTCAGCAGAAGAAGACCATTATTTCAGAGTTGCTCCATGTGATGGAACTTGACTAAGTTTCTGTTTGACATTAGGACATTGGTCATGCTCTGGCCTTAATAAATAGTTGTTGTGCTGTAGTTTTGTACCTCAGGTCATCTCGCCCCCCCCCCAAGATTCATATTGAAAATCTTTCTGGAGAGGTGGATTATATGACCAGTAACGTAGAAGCATAGAACTTGTTGGCAGAAAAGGACAGCTTGGCCCACCCAGTCTGCCCAGATGGTCCCTGCCCAGTCTGTCTTCGCCGACCCTAACTGGTGACTTTCCCTGCCCATTTCCTAACATTCCTCTGTGTCTGCCCCATGCATGCTTGACTGCCAGTCTGCACTTGGTCTTGGTTTAGTACTGAGACCTCTAAAACGCAAACTAAGCTATTAATAGCTCCCTCCATAGGTTACACAGTACACACTTTTGTGGCTGCTCCCAGCTCTGACATCAGCCGTGGGAGATTGTGGGATTTGCCGCTAATGACGTTTTAATCAAAATTACGACAGGAGGGATGGCAGGAACAACCACATGAATTCAACAAAAGTAAAGTAAGTAAAAATTGTAAACACTATGCAAAACCGCTAATCGGGGGTATCCCACAATGAGGTGTGGAACATGGATGTGGAAGTTTCCCTTTAAATGCAGATCTCTCTTCGAGGGGGCTCTTGCAGCAGGTTATAGCATAAGGATTGAAGCCAGCAGGCACCAGGACCCCACAGAAAACTTCTAGCTAGTAGTCTATAGCAGGGGACCACCCCTCTGATGTCGACCCGTGCCCAGCGTCCCTATGATATAAAGGGCATTCCCCAGCTCAATCTCAGTTCTTTTCCTGCCATTAACCCATGAGTTAGACCTCCATGAGCGCCTTTTGCTTTAGTTGACCGCCATTTTCCCTTGTTACCCGTGCTTTATTATTTTCTAATTTTTCTTAAATTTATTAGCAATCTGTGCATGTTTTCTTCTCCTTCCTCATCTGTTAGCGGTGGCGAGCAAAGTGCGCTGCGAGGCAGCTCTGCCCTACAAGAATGACCATTTAGTGTGCCTGCTACACTAGGCCCAGACCATGACATTGAGGCCTGCCAGCACTGCCAGGATTTTAACCAAGCGCACCAGCTTCACCGCCAGGAAGGCAGCTGGAAGTCTTCCTGCTGAAACAAGCGTTCTTAACAATGGAAAGGAGCTTCAGAGTACTTCCTCTTCCCGGGCCTCCACTTCTTCTTTAGCTAAACACACAAAGAAGTCTTCGGGAAAGCACAAACACCAGGAGAAGCATAGGGAGAAACCCCGGTCAGCTTCCCACTCCAGATCCCTGCTCAAGTGAGGCACTAATCATGGGTCTTCCTCCTGCAGGAGGTTGGCCTTTCACTCCGGCCTCTGGGCTTCCAGTGGACAGACCACCCCCACTCCTCACTGTAATGGGCAGTGGTTCCTTTGGGCTCAGGACTTGGTCCCCAGCCTCCCAGCCCCTGAAGCTCAGGCCCATTCTACAGATGGTCCTCAGCCAGGTGGCTCGACCGGGTCCTCGGGCAGAGGGTCCTTACCCGTCACCCTCCTGGTCAAGGCGTCTGTGAAGTCGGTTCCGAAGTCGGACCGACAGCATCTCATGATGCCAAGGGCATGTGGTCTCCTCTCCTGTGAGGGTGACACCTCTTCCCCACTCGGGAGTTAGCTCCCCTGTTCAGGCTTCTCTCTCCAGGTCGATGCCGGCTGTTTCACCAGACCAGCATCAGCCTGCGCCTGTCCCGTTGACACCAGCCTCCCATGCACCACCACCACGATGCCTCAGCGGTCTTCGCTAACCCTCCACAGTCTCCAGCTGAGCCTTTGGTCATACAGTCGACCCCAGGGGACCGACACCAGGTCTTTCGACCCCAGTCACAAAGATGCCAGATGGTTCCTTACCTCAAGATCATACGTTGGTTATCCCGATGCCAAGGGATGTGATGCCAGGGTTACTGCAACCTGACAAACTGACACCGGGGCCTTCCAAACCTACCCCACAGATGCCGGTTCCCCCGGCCTTGCCTTAGAATCTACCCGTGGACATTTACGCTCTTTTCATGGCCTGGTGGGCGCAGTTCAAGCACAAGGAGGCCCCAGAGGAGCTCCCAACTCCAGCTCCAAGGACCCTTGCCCAATCCTTCTTAGGACCAGTTTCCTTCTAGGAGGCTCAGATGCCAACCCTAGGCAGCCTACATCATAACCAGCAGGGCCTGGCACCAGTCGCTCTAAGACCCATAAGCATAAGCCTCGCTGCTCCCCTCACGGATTCAAGTGAGTCAGGAGGTTATTCTCTTCCTCCTCTTCGACAAGTCTGGAGATTTGGATCCCCATCAGAGCTGGAGGAGCCCAAGGATACACTGCATTGCCCCCAATGACCCATTTTCATGGATGTGATGAGGCACATCCAAACACTCATGGGCTGGGATACTGAGGAAGTGGACCCCGATAAACGTCGGCTAGCCACCTTCCTTCGCAAGGAGTCCTTGCCTCTAGTAGTTCTTCCTTTAGTCAACTCCTTCTGGAAGTGTTCGTCCACAACACTGGCGACGTCAAAAAGGTGGATCACCTGTATAACACCCCAAGGAATGAACCCTTTTATGAGGAGAACTCGAAAGCTGGTTTGGTGATTATTAACATGGCCCATGACTGTTAAGAAGGACTCTGGCACCTCAGCACTCAGTCTCCTGATAAGGACTCCGGGCAGCTAGACTATTTTGGCAAAAAGGTCTACTCTTCAGCCACATGTGCTATCTATTCCCTAAACTTCCTTGCCCACATGGTTCGGTATAGAATGCCCTGTGGGAGTAGGCTTTTTGAGGTAGCACAAGCCCAACCAGATGATCTGGGGACGACTGAGCTGTTGTCTCTTCTCAGCTTGGACTCTGATCTGGGGACCTGTGTCCTCCGAGCCTCTTATGATTCTGCGAACTCCACAGGGAGAGCCGCATCTATGGGAATTTGCCTGCACCGTCACTCTTGGCTCAGGGTTTCTGGGTTTGCCACGGACATCCAGTCTAAGATTTTGGACAGCTCTTTTAGAGGCCCTGTCTTGTTTGGCTAGGATTCTCAGAATATAATCTCTCACTTCCAAGAGTTGGGTAAGACTGTCCATTCAGTTCAGACTCTGTACTGGTCTCAACCGAAGTCATCCCAGCAACAGCCATTTCGTTGCAGCTCCAGGCAACAGGCAACTCATGTGAGCAGTCTTATTTGGTTTTCCACAAAGACAGGTTGCCTTTGCATACTAATCCTAAATTTCTTCCTAATGTGGTGTCTGAGTTTACTTTAAATCAGTCCATCCACATTCTTGTTTATTATCCAGGGCTTGCCAATTCAGCAGAAGTATTGCTTCACACTTTAGATGTGCATAGAATTCTGCATTACTATACCCACCGTTGGAAGTCCAAACATGCCGGAAAAAGAGCCGCTCAGGAGAGGGTGAGCTCCATGTGGAAATGAAGTCAAACAATGCTGAATAATCACGGAACTCACCCCAGCCATAAAAAATAACTGCAGCCAACACAAAATTAAATACATTAAGTTCAGCAGTTTACTGAAACAGCAAAATTGAGCAGAGTGCCTCACGCAGGAGGTGAAAAAACTAACGTTCTAGGGACATGGATATGTTGTTCATCCACACTTATTGGCAGGTTCCTTGCCGCTTTAAATCTTGCCGGAAGGTCTTCAAACTGGCTCCTCCCACCACCCGGGTGGTAAAACTCGGCTCCGCCCCATGGCGTAGATCTTCCTTCTTACAGCTTGGAAGCTCAGGTTCCCTCCCTGCGCTCTGCGATTAAGACTGGTTCCTAATTCTTGAGGAAGTTCGAAATCAAAAGTTTTTTGCTAAAAGACTTGGTCTTCTTCTCCTCGCGGCTCGATGGACAATCGACTCCGGTTTCCGGAGGTGCCCTTCGCGAGGCAGAAGATGTCTAGAGCGGATCCGCACTCCCGTCGTCTACTGCCTGGGCCTTGAGCACGACCACGAGGCCTGCGACTTGTGCTCTTCTTTTTCGACCTACGTCCTTGAAGACCGTGCTGCCCGATTACAACTGGGGCGCCCCGAGAAGAGAATTCCACCGGTGAAATCTAAAGAGGCCCAGTTGGCGGTGTCCACGGCGGTGGGCTCGGCGAATCAGCTCGAGCCAGATGATCGCCCTCGAAGAGGGAGAAGGCGGTCCTTCTACCTCGACCAGTCATTTGTCCTGCTCTCTCGGTGCCTCGTACTCTGCTTCTTTTAAGGAGCTTTGTCTGACCTTCTCGACGAAAGGTGAGGGTCCAACTTCTTCGGGACCTTTTTCCAGGTCCAAAAAGAGCAAAAGTAAGTCTCTCCGTTGACGCTCTTGGGAGCGGGAAAGATCCCCTTCCCCTTGTCGACAGTCGACTTGGTTGACCCTCAGCTCGCCACTGGCTTCACGGTGTCCCCGTCAGGTCAGTTGACCGAGACTCCCGACAACGCGGTCGAGATTTTTCTCGACCCGTTAAACAGGTTGTCGGCTGGAGAAGCTGAGAATCCCCTCTCCCCAGTTCCCCCGGTGAGAGTTGAGGATCCCGTCGGCTCGTCTGTGCCTCCGGTTCCGGAGCCTTCGGTGGGATCGTCCGAGCCAAGGGGAGTGCCGGTTTCCGACACTTCTCCTCGCCTTCCTCGGCCTAGTCGAGACTCTCGGTCTCTGTCTCGGACATCCTCGCGGTCCGACCGATCCCACCGCCATAGGCGGTCTGGTCTCGGCACTGCGATGGCGGCGCGCGCTCTTTCTCTTTCCTCGGGCGAGGGAGGCTTGGCGCCAGATTCATTCGGTATGAGGAACTCATGTGGCAACAGCTCCTTTTGACCGGGAATAAGCCGACCCAGTCGTCTTCCCCGGCCATTAAGTGGCTGTCACCGGAGCGGCCGAAACAACCCCTCATTGTAGCTGAGGAGCCTGTTCCCAGGCCGGTTGTTCGGCCAATTCCAGTTGCCCCACCGATTCTGGTGGAACCTCCGCCTCCATAGCCGTTAGTTGGGGCTCCGACCAAAAATTCTCGGTCGGCTATGGGTTTGCCCCATAGGCTGTCTGTCACCCTCACTCCCGATAAACCTCGGCAGGTGGAGGGTGGCTCAGGCTCGAGGCAGCTCTTTGAGGACTCTTCCGGGTCGAGGATGATTCTCTCTTTCTCCAAGCGCATGGACTTGGAGTCCTCGGGAGGGCAGTCAATGGACGATAGCCCTTACGTCCTTCTTAGGTTGCTTGACTCATCTCGGAGTCCACGGGATAGGCTCGAACCCGTTCCTAAGCGAGCCAGGTATCCCCTCACGGAGATTCTGGACCGGGGATTCTCCCTCGGAGGCCTTTCTGGTGGCGAGGCCATAGTGGACCCGGCCTTGGAGCTTTGGCAGCGCCCTGCTTCCTGCCCTGCCCTGGCCAGAATGGCCAGGAAGTATGCGGTCCCTACCGGTTCCCTGTCCGGTTTTTCGGAACACCCCTCTGCTGAGGGGTTGGTTACCGACAGCTTTTCCGGCGTGTGGGAAACGCCAGGGATGTGGACAAACCTCCCGACAAGGAATCCAAGAAATTGGATTATGCCGGGCGAAAAGTCTATGCTGCGTCCTCTCTCGGCCTTCGTCAGGCCAATTCGGCTGTCCTCATGGCACATTTTTCTCATGCCCTGTTGGGCTCCCTGGATGAGGTCGTCCCTCATCTTCCCGCGGATCTGCAGACTACGGTCAGGCAGGTGCGGGACCAGGGCAGGGCAGTGGCCAAACAGCAGTTCCAGACTGCTTTAGACATCAGGGACTCATGTGCCAGGTCGGTGGCGGCCGCAGTGGCCATGCGTCGTCAGGCTTGGCTGAGGATATCCACCTTTACCTCGGATACCCAGCACAAGTTGGCGGATGTTTCCTTTTTGGGGACTGACCTCTTCGGCCCTGGGGTGGAAGGTCACCTGCAGAGGATCGAGAAGTCCAATGCTACCTTGGACTCGGTCTCTTCGCTCAGAGGACAAAGGCCGCCAAGCCACAGCCTAAGCCCTTCGTCCTTCTGCGCCTGTGGCTCCGGCCCAGCAACGTCAGGGCCAGCAGGCTCGAGCTGGCATCCCAAACCCAAGCGTCGGCTTCCTCCAACAGGAAGCAGGAGGAAAAGCCCAGGAGGTCCCTCGGCTGGTCCCTCCTCCAAGCCTGCCCAGTGGCAGGCTGAGGGGTGTCGCCCCATCCCGTCTGCCACCCCTGGTTCCCCCGTGGGGGCAGCTCCGACACTTCCTTTCCGCCTGGTCCGGCTGTTACCATGGACAGGTGGGTACTGGAGGTGGTGGGAAAGGCCTGCCTCTAGAGCCTGAGCAGGCCCGCCCTTCAGAGCCGTCACCCGGGAGGCCTCGGGGTCCGCCAGCCTCACTGGCGGCTCGTCGGGCCGACATGGCTCTCCTCCTCCCAAGGAGGTGATCACGGTAGAAAGGACCCCCCTCCAGACCTGGGGTTCGTGTCCAGGTATTTCCTGGTTCCGAAACGGACGGGGGGCTGGCGCCCCATTCTCGACCTGCACGACCTGAACAAGTTCCTAAGGTCTCGAACCTTCAGAATGGTCACTCTGGCACAGATAATACCATCTCTGGAACATGGTGTATGGTTCTGCTCTCTGGACCTACAGGACGCGTTCTTTCACGTCCCTATCCGTCCGTCACATCGGAGATTCCTTCGCTTTCGAGCAGAGGGATCCCTCTTCGAGTTCCAAGCCATGCCCTTCGGCTTATCTCCAGCTCCCAGGGTCTTCACCAAATGCATGGCAGTGGTGACAGCATTCCTGCGGTGCCGAGGGGTCCGGGTGTACCCTTACCTGGACGATTGGCTGATAGCAGCCCCCTCCAGACAGGAGGTGGAGCGGTCCAGAGATCTGGCCCTCCAGGTTTGCTCTCAAGTCGGCCTTCTCATCAACGAGGCCAAGTCGGAACTCGAGCCGAAGCAGGTGATCCTGTTCATCGGGGCAGAGCTCGACTCTCTTCGAGCCAGAGCACGGCTCCCGGCGGACAGGGCCGAGGTTCTTGCCTCCTTTGCCCAATCATTTCTGGTTGGGCAGTCGCATCTCCCGGGACTTCCTCGCCTCCTGGGTCTCATGGCGGCCTGTACCAGCGTGGTCCGTTGGGCATGCTGGCACATGCGCCCCCTTCAGTGGGGACTGGCCAGCCAGTGGTCACAACGCTGCGATCCATTGGACCAGCTAGTGATAGTGACCCAGGAGATGTGGAACGCTCTCCAGTGGTGGACCGTTCCATCTCATCTGCAGGAGGGCATGCCGTTTGTCCGCCCCGAGCCGACGGTCTCTCTATCGACCGATGCCTCTCTGATGGGTTGGGGTGCCCATCTGGGGAACACCGAGTGCACGGCCTCTGGTCCCCAGGAGTCCGATGCCACATCAACTTGCTGGAGCTCCGGCGGTCCACCTAGCTCTCACCGCCTTTGCTCCGTTTCTCCGGGGTCAAGTGGTCCGAGTCAGGCGGACAATACCACGACCATGTACCTGAACCGCCAGGGTGGGGCCGCTCCATGCTTCTATGCAAGGAAGCTCTCGCATTTGGTCACTCGATGCGCAGCCTGGGCGGATCTCCTAGCCATTCATGTGGCAGGAGCCTCCAACACCCTGGCCGATGCCTGAGCGGATAGGGGCTGCTTCTCACAGTGGTCTCTCATGCGGAGGTAGTACAAGATCTGTTCTCCCACTGGGGCACACCTCAGGTGGACCTGTTTGCCTCCAAGGAGAACGCGAAGCTGAGGCTGTTTCATGCCCGCCCCCCTCAGCAGGGCTCGCTGCAGGGGGATGCCTTCTCGAGGCTGTGGACCCCGGGCCTCTTTTACGCCTTTCCTCCATTTCCCTTGATTCTCAAGGCAAGGAGGGACAAGGCGCAGGTGATTCTGATAGCCCCAGACTGGCCCCGCCAGTTCTGGTACCCAGATCTCCTCAGCCTCAGCTCCAGGCTCCAGGCAGCTTCCAGCTCACCGGACCTGCTCTCAGTCAATCGGGGAAGGTGTTCCATCGGGACCTTCAATCCCTGCACCTGGCCGCTAGTTCCTGCGGCTAGAGTTCCAGGCCTTGGGTCTTTCCGACGAGGTCCTCAATGTTGTTGAGGCGTCCCGTGAGTCGACCAGAAAATTGCCCTTCAAATGGAAGAGGTTTTCCATTTGGTGTCAGAACAAGGGCTTGGACCCTTCCTCCTGTTCTGTGGCAAGCATTTTGGACTATTTATGGTCCCTTTCTAGTCAAGGCTTAGGTCGGCGACCTAAAGGTGCACCTGGCAGCCATCTCTGCTTACCGGGCGCGGGCCGGGGAGCAGTCGGTGGCGCAGGAAAAGGTGGTCGGGCGCTTTTTCAAAGGCCTTGATCACATTTCCCCTCCGGCGCGGGAACCTCCACCTCCGTGGGGTCTACTGCTGGTACTGGCAAAGCTCATGGGCAAGGCATTCGAACCAATGCACAGGTGTGAACTCTCTCACCTGTCGTGGAAGACCGCCTTCTTGGTGGCTATCACGTCAGCCAGAAGGATGGGAGAGCTCCAGGCACTTTGCATCGAGTCTCCTTACCTGGTCTTCCACAGGGACAAGGTTGTCCTGCGCCCCCACCCGAAATTCCTTCCGAAGGTGGTGTCGGAGTTTCACCTTAACCAGGTGCTTACTCTGCCGGTGTTCTACCCCAATCACACCTCGGAGGCCGAATATAGGCTCCATACTCTGGACCTAGAAGGCGCTTATTATAAGGCGCCACGGCTGAAAATTCGGGAGAGGTTCGCCAACTGTTTGTCACCCACGCTGAAGCCGCATCTGGCAGACCTGCAGCCAAGCGGACGATAGGCAGGTGGGTCACCTCCTGCATAGATCGCTGCTATGAGTTGGCGGGCATGGAGCCTCCCAGAGGGATAAGAGCTCATTCTACCCATCATACTGCTGCATCGGTGGCTGCTTCCAGGGCCATCCCTATCCAGGAAATCTGCAGGGCTGCTACCTGGACGTCAGCAAACACCTTTATTACCCATTACCACATCGACCTTGAGTCACGCCCGGGATGCTTGTTTTGGGGCCTCGGTTCTCCAGTCCTTATTTCCCAAGTAAGTATTAAAGGGTGTGCGCTTGCCCTCCCTCCCGGAGAACTGCTAGGAGTCTGCCAGTAAGTGTGGATGAACAACATATCCATGTCCTAGAATACAGGTTACTCACCTGTAACAGGAGTTCTAGGAATGGTATATGTTGTTCATCCTACGTCCCTGACCTCCCGGCCCGATGCATAACCTGAGCTTCCAGCGGGCCAGATCGGGCGTCATGGGGCGGAGCCGAGAGTTTTACCACCCGGGTGGGTGGGAGGAGCCAGCTTGAAGACCTTCCGGCAAGATTTAAAGCAGCAAGGAACCTGCCAATAAGTGTGGATGAACAACACATACCATTCCTAGAACTCCTGTTACAGGTGAGTAACCTGTATTTTCAACCAGTCGGTCTTTTTCAGAGTGTCACTTTGTTTCAGTAAACTGCTGAACTTATTGCACTTAATTTTGTGTGGACTGCAGTTATTTCTCATGGTTGGAGTGAGTTCTGTGACCATTTAGCATAGGAAGTCCAAACAGTTGTTTCCTTCAGACAGCATGAAGTCTTGCTGTATTCTGACTATATGCAGTTAACTCCAGCACTTGAACTGCCCCGGAGAGGAAAGGGTTAACTCTGTGCAGCAGCATAGAATGTTGAGCTCGAGCTCAGTTTTCAAACGTGTCTCTGGTACATCTCGGTGTAACCGTCAGATTCTTTACTCCATCTAACTGTGAAGTTGTTCCGGAGATCTCTCCTTCGCTTCAGTTCGGTAAAAGTGAAGAAAGCGTTCGGATGTTCAACCGATTTCTTATTTTTGTATCAAGTCTCTGTCTACAGTATAGGTAGTGTTGTAGATAGGTAGTGATATTGTAAATTGTTTTTCTTGGAGTCGCGTTGGAAGCTTGAACCATTGTTTATTTTGAATTCATCTGGGATTTAGTAGTGGTGTCAGTTCCGTCGGTTTCAAAACTGACTTTATCTGTTTTTCCACAACCCATGAACGGTTGGTACCTAACAGGGGAGTATTACTTGGCGTGAAAGCTGTAAAGGGTAATTTTTGTAGTGTGGCCATGTCTGAGAAACCCAAGAAAAAAAGAACGGTCCTACTGGGTTTCTACACTGTTCTGAGTGTGGGGAGGCCTTTGCCAAGGCTGACCCCCACCTCACCTGTGTTTATTGTTTGAGGTTTGACCACCTCACAACAGACTGCCAAATATGTAAAAATTTTTCCAAAGCCACTCTGGAAAAAGATTGAGTAGGCTGAAGGAAAGGAGGCCGAGAAGTCACTGATGTGATGGCCAGCCCGGTTCGGTTCTGGCTGAACCTGAGGAGGTGCTCATTGACCCAGGCGATACCTTCTTGGGCAAAAAGAGATCTGGCTGTGAGGGGTCGGTTCCAGCTAAGAGAAAGAAAATATTTGTCCGGTTCAGATCTGGTACCGCATACTCCAGCCGCTGATGAAATAGCCAAAGCGATCAGTATTGTTCAGTTGCTTCACCTGGTTCCGTCCGAACCGTCGCCGCCGGTTAGGCGGTCAGTTCAATCAGATCTGACTTCCTCAGATTATGATCCGGATGCATATTATGATGTGGAATGGGAGGGAGATGATTATCCCGAAGATGAAGATGATAACGACTTTGGAGGCCTAGATGTGCCTGTTGAACTGGACATCTCCCCAGACAGGCGTTCCAGTGTCTCCCCTCCCAGGTGTTCTGAGTCCCCTGTCCCTCTTTTTGTTCTACAAAAAAGTGGCTGAAACTCTCCAGCTCCCAATGGTAGAAGCTGCTGAGGAGGAAGAAGAGCCTGATTTTGTTGAAATGATGGACATCCCAGAGTCCAAGAGATTGCCTTTCCTCTTCACTAAATCTTTGGAGAAACGGACAAAATGGATTTTGCACATGCCTAACTCCTTACCTCCTGTGGATAAGAGAATGGACAGGAGGTACATGCTATCAGGCTCAGGTATGGAGTTTTGTTGTTGTTGTTTTTTTTTTTTTTAAATTATGCTTTCCCCACTGCCTGCCGACCTGACCCTTCAAGTGTCATCAAGGGTCATCCTCCTGCTCACCTGTACCTACCTCCCAGTCCCCCATGTAGTTTGGGCTTACCCCCCCCTCCACCCAACCCCGAGCGGGGATGAGGTGGGGTCAGAACCCAGTAATCCTTCATTTCATCGGGACCTGGAGGTGGCCGATGAGCAGGGGCAAATCGAAGGCATGCCCCGGGAAGCCCGTCATCCCGGAGCCGGCAGGTGTTTTTCCTGTTTTCTCCCCCCTGATGCAGTGTAAGCCCTTGACATCAAGGCGTTGCATGCTGACGTCCACTGCATGTCTGGGCTCCCCGAGCCTGCGCCCAGAGTCATAAGAGTGTGGTGGGCATCAGGAGATTTGCTTGGCTCAGATCTACTAGCCTTTCCTAGGACACCCAGGCTAAGGCCATGGATTTCCTGTGGTGGGTAATTCTCTGTTTGGGGAGCAGACAGAGGCTTACATGAAGAAAATGGATGAATTCAGGACCACTTACAGGAGTGCACAGGCCAAGGAAAGGCAAGCCACTCCTCAAAGCAGCAGTCTGGGGCAGGGGCAGGCCCTTTCCGAGCCCAGTCTTCCTGTTCTTTCCACAGAGGGATTCTTTTGAGGAGAGGTAGGAGGGGGTGAGTGGGGCTCTATTCTCTTCCCAGTCCAGGCTTCTGCCAAACAGACACGCTGATGTGTCAGCCCGGTCACCTCCCTAGTCCGGTAGGGGAGGCAGGCTGGCTTACTACTTCTAGGCCTGGAAGGCTGTTACCTCAGACAAGTGGGTCCTGGAAGTAGTAATCCAGGACTGGCTCTCAATTTCAAAGATTTCCAAAAATGAGGTCAGGTCTTTCCACCTGCAACCATCTCAGAAACCATTGCCCTAGAGGCAGAGGTTTCTTCTCTACTAGCTCTCAGAGCTGTGAAAAAGTTCCTACAAGCAGGGCAAAGGTCTGTATTCCAGATACTTTCTTACCCCAAAAGGACAGGGAGTGGCACCATCCTAGACTTAAGGTATTTGAACAAACACATCACAAAACCAAAATTCAAAATGGTGACTCTGGGAATAATTTGTCCCTCTCTAAGGCCAGGGGTTTGGCTAGCATCCCTGGACCTCAAGGAAACCTATTTCCATATTCTAGCAGGTGCTCCCACAGAAAGTACTTCATGTTTGAGTTGCCTTCAACCCATTATCAGTTCAGGGCCGTTTGGCCACCATCAACACTAAGGGTGTTTACAAAGTGCCTTGCAGTATAGTAATCTCCCACAGAAGGTAAGGTAAGGTAAAATTTATTTCTTAAGCACCTTTCAAATTATCAAGGTGCTGTACAATAAAATACAGTGTAAACAAAATAATAAATATTCAGAATCATACAGAAAAGCTTGCTGAAACAAATAAGTTTTAAATTGGATTTAAAACTCATGACGGTCGGGCATTCTCTTAACCGAAGAGGTAGAGAATGCCACAGGTGGGTGCAGCATAAGAAAAGCACATGCCCCAGATGTTTTTAAACTAACCCTGGGAGTCTCTAGCAATCCCTCGTTGGTGGATCGGCAGGGTACATCTATCTTCCTCTACCTGGACGACTGGCTCATTGTAGGTCAGTCCTCCGACCAGGTCAGGTCAGCTCTGGAAATCTCTCAGAACCTGCTCAGTTCCCTGGGGTTCCTCCTCAATCTTCCCAAGTCAGTTCTCGAACCAGTACAACTCCTTACTTTTATAGGAGTAGAGTTAGATACTGTCCAGGCAAAGGCCTTCCTTCCACTAGCAAGGATGAAGGCCCTTACAGATCTCGCTTCCTCATTTCACCCTCTGGTCTCTCATCCAGCAAGACACTTCCTTCAACTCCTAGGCCACATGGCAGCTTCCACTGCAGTGGTACAAGGAGCCAGGTTTCAGATGAGGGACATTCGGTTCCACCTAAGGTATTTTTGGTGTCAGAAAAAGAACTCTCGCACCAAACTGATTCCAATGACTCAGACACTGGTCCAAGCTCTCCAGTGGTGGCTGGATCAGGGCAATCTCAGACAAGGTGTCCCTTTCCTCAGTCAGGCTTCCTCAGTGGTCCTAACCACAGATGCTTCTCTCCTAGGCTGGGGAGCCCTCACAGCTTAGGGTGTTTGGTCTCAACAAGAGCCTCTCCTTCATATCAATCTCCTGGAACTCAGGGCAGTATTCATAGCCCTTCAGACTTTCTTAGAGTTAGTCAGAGACAGAGTGGTGCAGGTCAGGACAGACAACACCACCACCACAATGTGGTACATCAGCAAGCAAGGGGGCACTCGGTCCACGGCCTTGTGCACAGAGCCCATGAAACTATGGTGCCATGCCTACTCCCGTCAGGCATCCCTGATAGCAGCTCACCTTCCAGGGAAGGACAGTGTGCTAGCAGATGCTTTGAGCAGAATTACCCATCCCGAATGGTCCCTGGATCCTTACATCCTGAAAGTAATCTTCACCAGATGGGACACTCCATAGATAGATCTCTTTGCAGCCCCAGACCATCACCAACTTCCCCTGTTTTGCTGCAGACCTGCAGTCTGAGGGACTGTTCCTCTGGATGCTCTCATATTGGATTGGAAGGGCAGGTTTCTCTATGTTTTCCTCCCTTCCCCCTGTTGTTCAGAGTTCTAATCAAAATCAGGTCTCAACCCTGTACAGTGATACTAGTCGCTGCAGACTACTTTGGTACCCTCTGCTGTTGTCCCTAGCAGTCTCACTCACCCTGTCTCTTCCCAAGAGACACAATCTCCTAACCTCCTCTCGGGAGAATTTGGTACCCCCAATCTCCAGTCTGTCAATCTCAAAGCCTGGTTCTTGAAGAGTTAGAATATGCAGGCCTGCATCTTTCTCAGGTGGTACTGGATATTCTGAAGGTCTCTAGGAAACCTTCTACCAGAAAAACTTATGATTCCAAATGGAAAAGATTCAGTATATGGTGCTCTCAGAGAGGCATACAGCCAGGTACTGCAGACATTGCTACAGCCTTAGATTATCTGGTTCACCTTAATGGCCTAGGCTTTAGGCCTGCAACACTGAAAGTTCACCTGGCAGCTGTCTCTGCTTTTCTTTCTGCATGGAAGGGCTCTTCCCTGGCATCTCATCCTGTTTTCAGTAAGTTCTTCAAAGATTTGGTTCACATCAACCCCCTCTTTTAGAGAGCCTGCTCTGGCTTGGGATCTAAATGTCTGCATTGCTCAGCTTATGCAGCCTCCCTTTGAGCCTTTAGCTTCAGCTGAGCATAAGTACTTGACCTGGTAGCTATCACTTCTGCCAGGTGAATTAGTGAATTACAGGCCTTGTCAGTTGAACCTGACTTTATTTCACTCCATGGAGATAAGGTGGTCCTCAGGACGAATCATAGGCTCTTACCTAAAGTGGTGTCAAATTTTCATCTGAATCAGTCTATGTCTCTACCTGTATTTTTCACTTGTAACCCTTCTACAAATGGGGTTTCCCGAAAAGTCTTCCTTGAGCTGGTTTAGATGCTCACTGCCAAGCTGGTGTCCTGCATTTTAGCAGTTCAAATGTATTGCTAGAGAGTGCCTGTAAAGCCTCAGTGTACTGTCTCTTTTTAAGAGCTGCCTGGATTGCAGTCATAATTAATCTGGGAGGGGGGTTGAGTGTTTCTATGCTCGAGTCTCACCCAGGCTCCCAGATAATAGCTTCGTTCTGCCATTGCTGTTAGTGTAGAGGGAGCTCTGTTAGAAGCTGTACTTTTTTGCTGATTATCCATTAGAATAGTAATGATATTGTAGTTTATCTAACTTGCCTTCTTTTCAGCATGGACCTTGTGTATTGCACTACCATTTTGGTTTTGGACTGCCAGTTAGCACCAATCAGTACCTTTGGGGACTCTAAAATGGAGCCTGTCCCCATGGGTCTTGTGGGAGTAAAATTCTGTAGGAATTGTAGTTTTTGCATTTTGGCGCCAAAACAGACCTGAAGGGGGAGCCCTTGAACTGACTGACTGATAGATCAGCCAACGGAACCTTTTGGATCCTGGGGAAAGTCCCAGGCTGCTTGCAGCTAGAGTCAGTCTGAATTGGGAAGTGAAAGTGGTAACAGCTTTAGTGATTCAAGCAGCAGCCCCTGTGTAATTCGCGCAGGAGAACTGTGAAAGGGCTGAGTTTTGGCCTGCCTGTCTGCCTGCTTTCTCTGAGAGGGAAATTGAAGTTTATTCAGACTGAATCCGAATTGTGAGGACGATTTAAGCCACAGAACTGTGACCAGGCTGTAACCTGAAGAAGATTGAAGATTTGCTGAATGCGATTGGCCTGTCAGGATTTCCAGCCACCTTTGAACTCCCGGTTTGTGCAGAGACTCTGTAATTGTGACCGGATAGCAATCTGCCTCGTACAGTAGAATTTCTTACATGTAAATGTGCTGTGTGCTGTTAGTGGGTCGTGATTTGGTTCCCCACTGTGTGCTGAACTGTGTTCTGCTTGCTGGAGGCTGCATCCAGCCCTAATGGACTAAATCCGCTTGCATCCCCATTTGGCCTGGGCCTTGCCACACTGGCCCAGCCAGACTACCGCTCACACAGAAAGCCATCAGTGAGAGACCTGTCTGGATCAGCCCCTGCTCAATGCTTTGAACAGGAATGGCCTTAGTGATTTGTGTGGAGCCTGTTTCTCCTGGCACTCCAGCTCAACAACCTGCTGTCTCGATTTCGTCCTGCCTGTGTCCTGTATTTGGTATCGTGAGTAAACATCAGGGTAGCTTCCTGCAACAACAGCTAAATCTAAAGTGCTGTCATCTGATTGCTTTGTTGTCTTTTCCTTCACTAACTGAGCCCTCCGGCTCCAGATTACAAATAGCGTGTGTTGTGCATGTTGCTTTCTTCCATCACAGGGCCCCAACCAGCTGCGAAGCCGGCCTACCCCGGGCAATGGTCCTGGCTAGCCCACCTTTTTCCTATCTGGGTACCCAGTGTGTGTGACTGTGTAGGGACTCTGAAGTGGATGCATAACTGTCTGATTGATTTAGCCTTTAAGCCAATCAACCTGATTATGCCCCTGCCTTATTCAAGTCCCCTGAATAAATCAACTCTAACTCTTTTTGCATTTAGCCTGATTGTGGTTCCAGTTTGTGCCAAGAGTACTATACTGTTGCTGTTTGCTGTGCATAACCTTGTTTTACAGGGGGTCCCCAGGGTCGAGCTAGAGGAACCAGTCCTGGTGGTAAATGCCAACAGTGTGGGTAATTGCATGGTGAATAAGGGTCATTGTGAAAGTGATTATTGTATATTGCTCAGGCCACTAGAAGGGAAAGAGGGGTGGTTACAGTGTCCCGGAGAGCTGTGCCCAGGTCAGCTTGACCACTAACAACCCTGATCTCTGGGTGGAGGCACTCGTTTCAGTACCCAGGCCCCTTAACCTGCTACTAGCCAAGCAGGCAGGGGTAGTAGCCCTTGGGATAGCACCTCCTAGGGGTTACACACTGATCATTCTTCTTAAGGAGAAAGAAGATTACACAGTTTGGATGTTAAAAGGGCACTTAGCTACTATGTAGAGTACACCAAGGCACATAGAAATGACTGTCTTCAACTATTTCTCACTTATGGGGAAGTGGGAAAAGGTAAACCTGCTACTAAAAGAACTATTGCCAGGTGGATTGTCTCTTGTATACAATTCTGCTATGCCAAGTTGGGCAGGGAGCCCCCTTCAGGCCTGAGGGCCCACTCGACTAGGGGTACAGCTGTCTTTCTGGCTGCTGCCTGAGATATACCCTTGGCTAAAATCTCTAAAGCAGCCACCTGGAAAACAGTCCATACATTCACCAAGCATTACTCCCTGCATATCCAGGCTTAGAATGATGCTAGGTTTGGTACAGCAGTATTGAAGAGTCTATTCCCAAAGTAAGGTTCTGTGTCCCCTCCTCGGGGGGGGGGGGGGACTGCTTGGTAGTCTGCACTGCGTATGGTCAGAATACAGCAAGACTTCATGTTTGAAGAAAAAACTAGTAATTTTGTTTCTTCTAATGGAGTCTTGCTGTATTCTGACCTCCCTCTCAGAACCTAGTATTTGAGAAGTGGGCTGGCAGGTACAGTTTTGCACCTCAGGGGTGTACCCTTGTACCCCTCTTCTTTGTTTGGTGTTATATAATTTTTTTTATGTTGATTGCATGCATGCGCAAGAAACATGTGGCAGCTTTCTCCACAAGCAGGTTGTGGAGGCACGGCACTGTTGTGGCCAGTGCCCCTACAGCCTGCAAAGGCTTGTCCCCCGTCCCCCAGTGCCGTGGCTTGCTGCTGCTGACAGTAGTTCAGCCAGCGTGCCACAACCTTCTAAAAAATCAGCCGCTGCAATGAGGGGCCGCCTCATCATTGCAGCGTCAGCCATCCGCTGCAATGAGGCGACTCCGTCAATGCATTGCGGGATGTAGGATCCTTGATATTGTTTAGAAGCGGCGGCAGCCATACGTCGTATTCACAAAACAATATTTAACCCCCACTATGTTTATTTGCCGACGGGAAGCCCACTCCCGCCGGCATAATGTAAATCCTCCCAGTTTTATTGTCTGCTGACGGGTGCCCAACTCGCCGGCACAAAGGAATCCCCTCCCCCTGCTTTTGTTGTTTGCCGACGGGGGTGCCCAATCCCCATTCACTACAGCCCCCCTCCAAAATTAAGACTCCGGTAGCTTGCTGGGAGCACACCCCAGCGTGCCACATGGCCCTTTGTTGTTTGCCAACGGGGTGCCCAATCCTCTGTTGACTGCAGCTGCCCCCCCAAAGCAAGACTCCAGTGGCATGCTGGGGCCCATCCCAGCGTGCCACTGCCCCTGTAAAGGTAAAAACGGTCCCCAACATTTTTTTTTTTTACCTGAAAAAGGAAACTGTCCCTCGTAGTCTCCCTGCCCCTCCCACAACCTCCTGCGCCACCCTCTGCGCACCCTGCCTCCCCACATCCCCTCACCCATACTTACCTCCAGAGCTCAAGGACGATCTTCGTGGACCAGGAACATGTCTGCACTCTTCAAAGCCAACCTGAACTGAGGAAATGCCGGTAAGCTGTATAATATAATAAATAGGGTTTTTTCTACTTTAGTGCATATCTCGGGCATTTTTGGGAATTTTTTCACCAAATTTGCAACATGGAGTCTTTGGGACCCCTCCTCATGAATTCTTGAACTGGCATGGCGTTAATCGGCCCAGAAAGGTGGTTTCGCGGTCACTGTGCAGAATCACCCTTCGTGGCCGATTAATGAAACGACAGTGCCAGTGTTCATGAGATGGGCTCTCAAAAAGCCTATGTTGCAAATTTGGTGGAAAAAATTCCAAAAAATGACTGTTTTACAAGTGTGCGTTGTGCAGTTGTTACACACGCTCATAACTTCGCGAATTTGCAATATTTTCATGCCAGATTTTCAACATTGGCATTTTGTCACACCACATTGTGAGCCGTACAGCTGTCATTGTTCACATTCTGGCCGAAATGTGTTTTCGCACTTCTGGCACAGAATAGCACGGTTGCTGTGGGAAATCAGTGCTCAGAACAGATTAAGAAAATGACAGTGACACTGTTCATGAGTAGAGGTCCTAAAATGCCTATGTTGAAAATTTGGTAACGATACTCCATAAAATGACTGTTATTCTGGCGTCGTTGTGCAGTTAGCACCGCTTTCGTAACCAGCAATTATAATATTTTCACTCGAGATTTTCAACATTGCCATCTTCCCAGACCTACTTATGAACAGTACAGCTAGCCGTTTTCCCATCCTAGCGAAATGTGTTTTAGCATTTCGGTATGAGATAAGTGGCGCTGTGGGAAATCACTGTTAGGGACAGATTAAGAAAATGACAATGATACTGTTCATGAGCAGAGGTCCTAAAATGCCTATGTTGAAAATTTGGTGATGATAACCTATCAATTGACTGTGTTACAAGTGTGATGGCACACTTTCCATGCACCCTTGGAGCCAGTAGATTTGTAATATTGTCACACCAAATTTCAACAGTGCCATTTTTTCACACCTCCTTATAAGCAGTACAGCTGTCATTTTTCACATCCGGACGAAATGTGTTTTCACAGTTCGGCGCAGAATAACGTGGTCACTCAGGGAAATCAATGTTCAGGACAGATTAAGAAAATGAGTGGCACTGTTAGTGAGCAGAGGTCCTAAAATCTTATGTTGAAAATTTGGTGACGAAACTCCATAACATGACTGTGTTACAAGCGTGCGTTGAACTGTTTCCACGCACTCTTGTAACTTCGCAAATTTGTAATATTGTCACGCCACATTTTCAACAGTGGCATTTTTTTCACACCTCCTTATGAACACTACAGCTGTCATTTTTCACATCCTGGCTAAAATATGTTTTTGCACTGCTGCCGGAGAGTAGCACGGTCACTCTGGAAATCAGTGTTTGGGACAGATTAAGATCGACTGAGTGAGAGGGGATGACCAAGCTCAACTGAGCTCTGTCAGGACTGCTGCGGATTTGGTTGTAGGACAAAAGTCCCCAGTACAAGAGCCGAGCACAAAGGGTATCTTGCAGCACTGGGAGAAACAGAACGAGAGAGCGGCTGAGGGAGGGAGTGAGCGAACTCACTGAAGCGCTGTCAGGACTGCTGCAGATTTCTCTCTGGGCAGAAAAAGGCATCAGTGCAGGCAGGGCCCCAGTACAAAAGGCCAGCCTGCAGCAGTGGGACAAACAATGCGAGCAAGTGAGACAGGGGACTTAGAGCTCAGCGGAACTCTTATCAGGACTGCTGCGGATTTCGTTGTGGGCAGAAAAAGGCGCCAGTGCAGGCAGCAGCCCCGTACAAAGGGCAGCTTGCAGCCAGGACAAACAGAATGAGCGCATGAGAGGGAGACTGAATGACCTGAACGGAGCTCTGTCTGGACAGTTGCGGATTTCTTTGTGGACAGACAAAGGTGCCAATGCAGCCAGGAGCCCCATACAAAGCGCAGTCTGCAGTACCAAGAGAAACAGAAAGAGCGGTGACAGAGCGGTAATGAGCAAGCTCAACGGAGCTCTGTTGTGACTGCTGCGGATTTCTTTGTGGGCAGAAAATGCGGCAACACAGGAGGAGCCCAGTACAAAAGGCCAGCTTGCAGCACCAGCAGAAACTGAATGTGTGAGTGACACAGGGGGAGTGAGTGAGCTCAATGCAGCTGTGTCGGGACTGCTTCAGATTTATTTCTGGCCAGAAAAAGCTGCCAATGCAGGCAGGAGCCCAGTACAAAAGGGCAGCCTGCAGTGCCAGGAGACACAGAACGAGCGAGTGAGGGAGGGAGGGGGAGTCAGTGAGCTCAACGGAGCTCTGTTGGGACTGCTGCAGATTTGTTTGTGGGCAGAAAAAGGCTGCAATGCATGCAGGGGCCCAGTACAAATGGGCAGCCTGCAGTGGCAGGAAAACCAGAATGAGTGAGTAAACAAGCTCAGTGGAGCTGTATTGTAACTGCTGCAGATTTCTTTGTGGGCATAAGAAGGCAGCAATGCAGGCAGGAGCCCAGTAGAAAAGGGCAGCCTGCAGTGCCGGCAGAAACGGAATGAGTGAGTGAGAGAAGGGGAGTGAGCGAGCTCAACGGAGCTTTGTCGGGACTGCTGCAGATTTCTCTGTGGGCAGAAAAAGGCACCAACAGAGGCAGGAGCCCAGTACAGAAGGGCAGCCTGCAGCACCAAGAGAACCAGAATGAGTGAGTGAGACGGGGGAAGTGAGCCACCTCAACAGAGCTCTGTTGGGACAGCTGTGGATTTCTTTGTGGGCAGAAAATCCACCAACTCAGGCAGGAGCCCAATACAAAGGGCAGCCTGCAGCGCCAGGAGAAACAGAATGAAGCGGCAAGAGCGAGGGGGTGAGCCACATCAGTGGAGCTCTGTCGGGACAGCTGCGGATTTCTTCCTCGGCAGAACAAGGTGCCAATGCAGGCAGCAGCCCAGTACAAAAGAGCAGCCTGCAGTACCGGGACAAACAGACTGAGCCAGTGACAGAGGGAGACTGAGTGAGCTCAACAGACCAACGCAATCAACATTCGGCATTGACAAATGCTTCTTTTTCAGTGCCTTTTGTTCTTGGGTTCTGGACTTGAGTATTCTGGACCCAAGTTTGTTGCCTTTTGGCCTAAAATTAAGCAATTTCCACATCTTAGTTAGCTAGTTAGTTTGCTCGTAAGAATCTGACAGTTACACTGAGGTGTATCAGAGATAGAGGTTTGAAAATCGAGCTCAACATTCTATGCTGCTGCATAGAGATAACCCTTTCCTCTCCGGGGCAGTTCAAGTGCTGGGGCTAACTGCATATAGTCAGAATACAGCAAGACTCCATTAGAAGAAACAACATTACTATGGTGAGCAATTTTTTCTTCTTTCACCCCGGAAAAGAGGGCGTCCCTGTTTCAAAATAACGTTTGTTCAAATGGTTGGCTAACTGTATCACTTATTGCTACAGAAAGTATGGCAAGAACCTTCTTGATGCTGTTTGTGGCCATTCCACTAGAGGCATGGCCACTTCTACTGCCATTTTCAGGAATGTGTCAGCGGCAGGGATTTGTGGTGATGTCACTTGGAGTACTGTCCATGCCTTTACCAAGTACTATAGTCTGGACATTGATTCTAGGCACAGGGCAAATTTCAGCCTAGCTGTTCTACAGGGCCTGCTTTCTTTGGCTCTTGGTTTCCTACCACCCAGGCTGTATTTCTTGATGTAAGAAATGCTTAGGACTCATTCCATAGGTGTGGCCAGCTGCAAGAGATATCCCGGAAGTCAGATAGTACAGTTACATAACAACTTTCTGTAACAGATCTGCGAGGGGATCTCTTGCAGCAGGTCATGCTGTCCCCAGGTCTTCCTATGTCTGTACCTCTTTCTCCATTCAGTTCTGTTGTCAGGAACCTTCAATCCCTCCTCGGTTCCCACTGCTGGACCTAAGTAACTTATGGTCTCTGGTGGGTGAATTGAGGAGGGTGTGGGGCCACCCACTCTTGCAGGATAGGTCAGCATCTGCGTATGATGTCAAGTGAGCGGCCCACTGGTAAACTGCTGGCTAGAAAAGTTTTCGTGTCATCCTAGTGCCTGGTGGTTATAGTTCGTGGAAGTGTGGCCTGCTGTAAGAGATCCCTCGCAGATCTACTGTTACGGTAAGTTCTTAAGTAACTGCACTCTACTGTTTGAGCTAATCATCAGCCTGCATAATGGGGGCAACTTTTTTTTTTTTAAATGTTCTGGATTTGTGACTGGCCCGGTGGCGCTGAGGGTTGAAGCACTGAACGCCTTGCCTCGCACCACACCGGCAACCCTGGTTCGGGAACTATCTCAGGTCATCAGGGTGCCTCCGTGGGGGAGGGGGCAGGATGGAGCGGAACAGACAGGTTGCTCTCCTCTCCAGGGGGTGGTTGGGGTGAGTTGTTACCCTCCTGTAGGTTTGCTTCCACCAGGTGGGGTTCCAGTGGGATACCGTAGGCGGAGTGGGTGGCAAGGACGGGAGGGTGGAAGGGGCTGAGCTGGCGGTGCATTGTGCATGCATGCCTCTGCATGCACATACAGCCTTGTGATGCGGCCTTGGGCAGGGAAAGTGGGACAATATTATCTGCAAAGAAAAACTCATAAAAACATTTATTTATATATATTTATTTATATATACACACACACACACATATATATGTTTTATACATCTTTCTTCAAACCACTCAAAGCCCTTTTGTGCAGTCACCAAGTGGCACTAGTTACATGTACTGGTGAGAGTGGCTCAAGTGAGTGTATGTATCTCTATTCATTATGAAATAAATAAAACTATTTTACTACTTCTACTGCCACCTGCCCCCATATTGAGTTCCATGACTTGGACACCAGTACCTCTCCCCCACCCAGTTGCCATCCTTCTCTCTTGGATCCTAGTGGTGTAGTCATTTGGCATTCCACACCAGCAACATGCCTTTCTGGAACAGTGACTGGTTTGCAGCGACTTCACATACAGTGGAGCTTGCCAGGATGCGATACAGTTTGTTTCCTTCATGACGAAAGGGATTAACTGGCATTGAAATTGCCCCATTTCCTGCAGTAACTCTGCTGCAGAATATTGTAGTATTGCAGTGCATCTTGGCAGGCTGTACTGTAAATACTGTAAATACTCCCCTTCCACCCCCAATCCAAAAGTGCTTCCATCCTCCTGGTAAAACAAACTGTTAGAAACACCCCGTCCCACTTTCATGCAACCAGCTCCATTACCGTTGGCCTCATAACGGTTAACCGCTGTCTTGCGTAGTGTCAGATAAGGAAGTGAGCCCCTGCTGTAATGTACTAAGCTTATTCAGCTCCTCCCCCAGGCAATTTCCCCATACAATCTGCTAAAATTTAACAGGTGCCCCCCAAACACTAAAAAGAACTTTTCAGTGTGAAATACATTTTTTCTGTAAGCTTGGTGCTTCTGTCTACTCATTGTCTGCTGCTGTCTCCCACAGAGGAAACTGCAGAACCTTGTGTAATGTGTACCTGTGTCTGGCAGCTTTACTCTGAGCACGACTACAAGTGAATGTTTTGGAACTAAAAAGTGATAAAAATGAAACCTCTTTTGAAAATAAACTGGGGTTCCCTTAGACTGACAGGTAGCCCTCAGCATAATTAAATCAGGCAGGAATTCACCTTCTCCTCCTCCTGCTTCCCTGTTACATTCCCTTTTTTCCTCCCCCTACCTTCCCATACTCCCGGGTCCTTGTCAGTAGTAGCCTCCACTTTTCTCTTGATCTCAGTCCTGAATCCTTTGGGAGTGCTGTCTCCTACTGTCCCCCCACCCTCCCACACATCTTTTTTCCTCTCCTTCCTCAAGATGAGAACTCTTTGTCCTGGTGACGTATTTTTCTTCTCACAGCAGCTGACTGCTAAGCACCACTCTTACACTGTATTTGTTATTATTTTACTTCCACCTGGACAGCACCAGGAATGTGCAGAAGAGACCTCTGTTTAACCTCTTGTCTGAAGGATGGCACACCCTGACGGTATAGCATCCTGCTAGTACTGTACTCAGGCACCATCATTAATGATATGATCCCAACTCCAGTGTGGGACTGAAACCCATGACCTTCTAACACAGAGGCTGATGTGCCGCCAGCTGAGCCACGTTGACACTCAACAGCCCTCTAGTGATATGTGAGATTTGAAACCACCCTGCCCTTGCCACTATTTAAAAGAGATTCAAAGACTGCTTACTTGGGTTGAACCAATGCAGGGGCACACAGAGCTGTGTCACTTTCAGTAATCCTGAGAATGACCCTGGTGGTATAACCTTCCTAACTGGGGCTAACTTATGTTTTTTCTCTGTAGTACTGGCTGTTAATTTTCCTGCCGAGCCTATGATTTCTGTTACCTGGTACCAGGGTATGAAATTTAGGAAAAATACATGCCTACTCTGGCATGTAAGAAGAAAAATCGTGCCCAAGAAATTACTTACATGCCACCTTTCGTTTTACATAATTTCAGTTCTTACTTTGAGAGGCTCTTGCAGTAGGTAATTACATATAGGACTGAAGCCGGCAGCGTCTGGATCCCATGGAAAAATCTCCAGCTAGCAGTCTCTGGCGGGGGACCGCCCCACGTCAGGTGACCGACATCAAGAGATGTCAGTATAAAGGGGCGGTCCCCCACGCCTGCCTTCCAGTTCTTTCCCGCTGTTGGCTTATGAAAGCGCCTCACAGTTAAGTTCAATTGCTTCGTCACGACCTGGGTCACAGTCACTCCTCTTTGAAGGTTCACATGGTGGCTATTTCCACTTACCATGTTCCTTTTGGGGACAGATCCTTTGCGCAGCTGGAAGTCACTAAGACCTTCCTTAAAGGGGTTCTTCATTTGAGACTCCCTATTCGCGCACCTGCCCCTCCTTGGGACTTGAATTTCATTCTCAAGAAGCTTACCCTGCCTCCTTTTGAGCTGGCAGCATCAGCAGACCTAAAGTTCCTTTCCTGGAAGACCCTCTTTCTGGTGGCCATTACTTCCATTCGACAAATTTCTGAGCTTCAGGCCTTAATGTGCAAAATCCCGTACTTGATTTTCCACAAGGAACGTGTGGCTCTGCGTACCAACCATAAGTTTCTCCCTAAGATGGTAGCAGAATCTACGCTGAATCAATCCATGGAACTGCCTGCGTTTTTTACGCAACATTCCAATCAGGGGGAGTACCTCTTACATTCTTTGGATGTTCACTGGATTCTGAGATACTACACCAACAGGACAAAAGATTTCAGAAAGACTGCTTGACTGTTTGTCTCTCTTGCTCGCAAAACAGAGGGCAACGCTATTTCTAAACCAATAGTTCTAAGACTTTGTCACAGTGAGCCTCCCCAAATCCATGGAAAAGATTTTGAGCCTCCCCCAAAAACTGAAATAATCTTGGGCCTCCCCAAAGAAAAATAACATACTGTACTTTGTGCAGTACACCATGAATAAATTGAAACCCCTTTGAGTACTTGGCTCACATTCAGTTCTTTGAAATCCTGATGTGGAACCTTTGAAAAAGAGCTCCTGTGCTCAGAGGTGCTGTCTGAATAACAAATAAATAAAATAAACAAATATTATTATTCAGCTTATTGTAACCCCTCACACACAGGCCTGCCTACTTGCTTTGCTGTTTTCATTCCTGAACCATTGTTACCCCTTGTTGCAGTACCTTCATGGGTCAGACTACTTTCTCTGTTTCCTCTCTATATGAAATAACCTTCCTACATACTTTGCCTCTCCCCCTCCTTCCCTGCTCCTAAGCAACCTCTCTGGGATTACTTTGCTCTTTCCTGCTATTGCTGTTAGCACTTCTATGGTCAACCCTTGTACTTGGGCTGTTCTGCAATCAGTCTACAAATTGATCAATTACCGCCACTCATTATTAGTTTGTTGTTCATATTTGTTTGCACTATTGTTCACTGTGTATTTCTTGACTGTTTTGCAGTTACCTTTTGAAATGTATTCACTCCCTACCCTTCCCCGGGTACACCTGAAATGAGCCTTAGCTCATTCACCTTCCCTTGTCACCTATTAGTAAATACATAAAATTCACCTGCTATTATCCTCTTTCAGTTTGCTTCATCTCTTCACACAAATACATAAACTCAAAATTTAAATACAATGCTTTTTCAGACTTGCTTGATTCTCCCTTTGAACAGGTTGGGGCCTCCCAGGAGGCTGGCCTCACAATTTGAGAACCCCTGTTCTAAACATTGCATTTCAAAATGGTTGGCTCATTATATCACTTTCTGTTATGACAGTGTAGCTGCCTCGGCTGCTTGTTACAAGAATGTGTCAGCGGCTGACATCTGTGCAACGTACTTGGACTTCTGTCCATACCTTTATGAAACATTGCAGTTTGGACATTGCCTCTGCTGTAGAGCTGGCTTAGGGTTGGCTGTTCTGCAAGGTCTTCTTCCCAAGACCTTCACAGCCAGAGGATCTGTGTAAGTTTCTCCTCCCGTGAGCTTCTCTTTGTTCCAGACTGCTTGGGACTCAGTTCTGTATGTAGTTACCTACTGCAAGAGTCCTCTGGTAAGATAGTACAGTTACATGACAACTTACCGTAACAGTAGCTCTTCAAAGAGGCTCTTGCAGTAGGTATGCTCCGCCCTCCATCCCTTAGCTTTTTCAGCTCCTTTTCCAGGATGAGAAATATCTGCTTCTCTCTCTCTGCCTTGCCTTTGGCCTTTGGTGGAAAGAACTGGAAGGCGGGCGTGGGGATCGCCCCTTATACTGACTGATGTCGGTCACCTGATGTGGGGCGGTCCCCGCCAGAGACTGCTAGCTGGAGATTTTTCCTGGGGTCCTAACGCCTGCCGGCTTCAGTCCTATATGTTTTACCTACTGCAAGAGCTTCTCTCAAAGATCTACTGTTACGGTAAGTTCTTTCTGTCTGTAAAGGACAATCAAAAGCCCCCAAGCTCTGAAAAGGCTTTTATTTTTAATTTAATATCCTTCCCTCCCCAGAGGTAGAGTTCCTTCCCCTCTCCCTCTAGTACTACCAGTCTACTTGTTTTTGTACTCCACACCACCAGTATGTAATAAGTTCTGTCTGCCAGCAGCAGGTGTTTTTTTTTTTTTTTTGGCACCCACCTATGTAATCAGCCCTTAAGGAGCTTCACCAGCCTCAGCCCCTGCACCTGCTATATAACCAGTGCCTCCTCTAAGGCTGCTCAGTGACAGTTAGGGTGGTGTCTGCTTCCCGTTCAGCCCCTGTGTCTGCTCCCAATGGTGGTTCACTGTTGCCATTTCTGGCACACCTGGTCTATCATTACCTCATACTAATCGGGGCTAGAAGTTGGGTTGGGGGGGCAGCAGTTTGCCTCTCAACTTCAAGGCTTTCCCATCCTGTGGAGCTCATGCTTCACGGGAGTCTGATAGCCAGGCCATCCAGGGAGGCGGTGGAGCAGCCCAGGGACCTAGCCCTCCAGACCTGCAGAGACTTGGGACTTCTGGTCAACTCAGCCAAGTCCAAAATCAACCCATCGCAGGTTACCCACTTCATCAGGGCAGAGCTAGGCTCCCTCTGGGCCAAGGCCTGACCCCCTTCAGACCGGGCATGTGATCTTACCTGCTCTGCCCAATTATTTCAGGTTGGGCTCTTCTGCCCTGCCTGGGACTTCTGCAGCTGCTGGGGTACATGGCATCCTCCAGCAGCATGGTCAGAAGGACCTGACGGCGAATGCTGCAGTGGGAGCTGGCCCACCAGTGGCATTGAGGTCACCTAGTCAGCATTGGCTGGGTGATTGTAACTTAGCCAGTGTGACTTATCCAGTGGCGACTCATCCTGGAACATCTCAAGAAAGAAGTCCCATTCGTCTGCCCAGAGCTGACAGTCACCCTGACAACTGACACATCTCTGGTGGGATGGGAAGCGCACCTGGGGGACCACAGGACCCATGGACTCTGGACCCCCAGGGAATCCCATTACCACATCAGCTTCCTGAAGTTCCTTGCGGACACCTTGCTCTGAGGGAATTCACTCCATTTGTCCGGGTCGGGTCATGCAAGTCTAGATGGACAATACCACAACCAGGTACTGCATGAACAAACTGGCAGAATGCACTCCTCTGGTTGTATCAGGAACCCCTCTGCACCTGGATCTCGTGCACAGCTTGGATGCGGATCGCCTGGCGATTCATGCAGCAGGAGTCTTCAACCAGCTGGTGGACTCCTCAGCTGGGTGGGTGAGGCTTCTCATGAGTGGTTCCTGCATCAGGAGGTGGTGAACCACCTGTTGTTCAGTGGAGCACCCTTGGTGAGACCTGTATGCCTCCTGGGAGAACGCCAAGCTGAGGCTGTTTTGTGCCCACCCACCCACCACCCATTATGGATACTGTTGGGGAATGCCTTCACGAGACCCCGAACTCCCGACCTCTTTTACGCCTTCACTCCCTTTCCCTGATCTACAGAGTGTTGGTCAAGATGTGAAGGGATAACACACACATGATCCTGGTAGCTCTGGACTGGCCACACCAGTTTTGGTACCCAGATCTTATCAGCCACAGCAGCAGGCCACTGAGGCAACTGCCCCTTTGCCTGGACCTGCTCTCTTGTCACAAGGGAGGTCCTGCATCTGTTCCTTCAGTCCCTGCACCTGATGGCTTGGTTCTTGAGCAGCTAGAGTTCCAGGCTTTGGGTATGTCCAAAGAAGTTCTCCATCTACATTGGGGAGGGCATTTAGGGGAAAATGTGCCTATTTGCTGACGACACCAAGCTCTGTGGGAGGGTGGACACCCAAGAGGGGATACAAGAGTTAAGGGAGGACCTAGCCAGACTGGAGAAATGGTCAGGGATTTTGCAGCTGGGGTTATGCCAAAAGTGCAAAGTGATGGACATCGGGCAAAGAACCCAAGAGCAGAGTCCCACATAGGAAAAGTACAGATAGCTGCGCCTGAAGAAGAAGACCTAGGGTGGTAATTACTGTGACTTGAAGCAGTCCGCTAATGCAAAAGGCAGTGGCAAAAGCCAGCAGGATGCTGGGATACATTGCAAGGTGTTTCAGTATCAGGCACAGTGAGGTTATTTTGCCATTATATAGATCACTAGTAAGGCCTCACTTGGAGTGTGGAGTGAGGTATTTACACGTACCCCAAAAAAAAAAAAGGACATTAAATTGCTGGAAGGGTGCAGAGGAGGTGACTGAAATGATCAGGGGACAGCAGGACAAGTCATACGAAGAGATGCTAGGAGCCGGGAGGATGTACTCATTGGAGGAGAGGAGGCAAAAGGGAGATATGATGGAGATCTTCAAGTATCTGAAGGAGTAAACAAAGTAGAGTGTGGGGTCTCTTCAACAAGAGAGAAAACACCACCACCAGAGGACATAGCCTAAAGCTGGGGAGATACAGGAGGTATATGAGGAAGCACTTTTTCACAGAAAGGGTGGTGTCGGCCTGGAATGAGCTGCCAGAGGAGATGGTAGCAGCTAGGACAGTGGGATCATTCAAAAAATACTGGGACAGACACAGAGGGAAGTCAGGGGACCAAGGAAGGGGAGAGGGAGAGGGGGTCAGGGACACTGGTATGGGGTAAAATACAAAACCCTATAACAAATAGAGCAGACAGGATCGACCATGTGGTCTCCTTCTGCTGGCTACTTTATGTTCTTGTGTCGTGGAAGTCTCCCAGAAAGAGTCAACTCACCAGTGCTATACCTTCAAAGGGAATGGAAAAGGCTTTCCATTTGGTGCCAGGGCAGGGAGCTAGACTTTCTGGCCTGACCTTTGGCTAACATTTTGGACTTCCTTTGGTTCCTTTCTCATGTAGGCCTGAGGTTGACAATCCTCAATGTACACCTGACAGCCATCTCTTGGTGGCTATCCCCAAAGCAGCCTCTACTACTTAACTTTTAAACATCCTAGTACTACTATCAAGGGACATTGAAACAAACCCTGCAGAAACTAGCCCCCAAAAGTCTGGACTGGTACCAAAGGCATTCATATCATGTATTTAAATGCCAGAAGCATGGTCTCAAAATGCACAACCTTGAAGTTGTCTCTGCCCTACATAAACCCCAAGCTGGCTCACACCTCATTAAAGATTCAGAAATCTCCTTCCAAACTTTAACGTATTCCGAAGGATAGATGTCCCAAAAAGGGATGGCATTCTGATTTCACTCACATCAGTCGATCAGTTGAAATCTGTGATCCTCCCTATATCCCCAGTACACAGTGCAAATGGCTCTCCATAAACATTGCACTAGGCCCCAAAACCCTCTGTATCAGCTGCATTTATAATCCTCCCAAAGTAGGGCTCAGTGACCTCTCACACTCACACACATTCTCAACCTACTCTCACCTTTGAACTAATAGTACTTGGGGCCTGAACCTTAACTGGCTTGACAATGACTCTCAGTATAAGGATACCCTCAATTCAGGACAGTTGCAGAAAATCATACATCGCCAACTAGGCTGAACCATAGAACTGGTAACCACACTTTGCTAGACTGGATTCTGGTAAATAAAACTGAAAGAATCCTGGTCTCGGAGTTCTAAGTGACCAGTCATCGACCACCTAGCCACTTACTGCCAATGGCATAATAGCAGCCCCTCTCCGGTTATTTCCTACAGAAATTGCTCCAACCTCAACACTGATTCATTTCTATCTGATCTGTCCCAAGTTCACTGGTCTTACCTCGATATAGCCCCTGACGTCGGCAGAGCCCTCAGGTTTTTTATTAGGGCTTTCTCATCAGTACTTGATAAGCATGCCCCCCTGCACACTCATAGAGGTAAATACAAAAAAATCCCCTTGGCTCTAGAGTGACATCTTTGTCCTTATGCACAAAAGGGAAGAATCCTGGACCAAGTACAAACAAACAAACCGCATCTCAGACTGGAACACATACAGGTGTCTAAGGAACCAGTACAAGCAACTAATCCATAGAACCAAAAGCAAGTACTTAAAATCCCAACAGTCTTAGAACCTGAGCAACCCAAAAATGTTCTGGCAGTCAGTCGACACACTGCTAAATGCCCATTCCCATTTGCCAACAATATCCATTGACTGGGGCGGCACCACCTACACTGACTCTTCTGAAATTGTCACACTCTCTTCAATTACTTTTCTGCACCCTGTCCAAATATAGACCTACCAGACACATTGATTTTGGCCCTAATAAGACCCTGAATGGCCCTAAGTGGCAACTCTTCTACTTTAAAAGGGTCACATGCCAAGAAGTCCATAAATTGCTCCACATCCTTAAAATTGACAAATCCACTGGACCCGATGGACTTATCCCCAGATTCCTAAAACTTACTGCCTCTCAAATAGTATTTTTTCCTGTTTCAAAAATCTTCAACCTATCTTCTTATCCAGCACTGTACCCCACGTCTGGAAAACACCTACTGTTAACCCTCTACATAAGAAGGGCAGAAAGACCTCCCTCAGAAATAAGGCCCAATCTTGATTTTTTTCTGCTGTGGCCAAGCTTCAAGAAAAATTGTCCACCACCAGCTAGTCGAATGCTTGCAGATGCATGACCTCACCTGCCTGGAGCAGCATGGTTTTCGAAAGATCATAGAACAGAAACTGCCCTGATTGCTTTCACTGATGCCATTTACCAAGCAGTGGATGAGGGTCTTGCTACTGGTGTGGTGTTTGTGGATTTGACTAAGGCCTTTGACCTTGTCAACCATAAAATACTCATTTCAGAGTTACTGGGACTTGGTCTCGAGTCCCCCTCTCTTGCCTGGTTTAAAGACTGTCTGTGCCACCGAAAACAAGCAGTGAAAATCAGTAACACCCTAACCAGGGTAAATTGTGTCTTGGGTTGAGTCCCCCCGGGCTCTATTCTAGGGCCTCTCCTGTTTTCAGTTTTTATAAATGACCTCCCCTCAGTATGCAAACCAGTGCACACACTCCTTTGCACAGATGAGACAGTCCTTTACACCAACAGTGACATCACCACCTCCATTAACCTGTCTCTCAGCAACTGCTTTGCTAGGTTCCAAGCACGGTTCACTCAAGAAAAAATGGTACTAAGCCTCCCAAAAACACAATCTGTGCTATTTGGCACTAGACAAAACCTCAATAAGCTATCTCCACTGTTCGGCGTCTATGCTGGAAACTGCTCCTGGTTTGAAAAGACCCTGTCCTTAAAGTACCTTGGGATATACCTCGACCCCTCTCTCTGTTTTGAAACTCATCTCCAGCACATTACCACCCTTCTTCACCAGAAGTTGGGTTCACTCTACAGAATCCGCCATTTCCTGATGCCCGACACCAAGCTCAGAGTCACCCAGACAAACCTTCTCCCCTCACTTGAATATGGTTCGATCGTCATTGACGCAGCCAGTAAAACTGTTCTACAAAAAAAAGCACACCTTATACTACAATATCGCTAAATTTGCTTCTGGCTACAGCCATAACACCCATCACTGCACAGTGCTAAATACTCTAAATTGGCTACCTCTGGAGCTCTGAGCCAGTATAGCCCTTGCCTCCCTTATTAATAAAACCCTGCACACAGGTACTCCTCCTTAGCTAGCCAGGCAAAGCTCCCTTATCAATCTCCCCACCTCTTGCTCTGCCTCTAACAGCAACATTGCAGTACCTCTGTTTCACACCAACATGGGTCCAGCGGTCCTTTTCTTTTCATGCTGCCTCCATATGAAATTCAATGCCCCTCCAATCAGAAAAAAAACCAAAATGCTTTTCCCTACCTTCATGAATCTGCTGAAATCTCATTACTTCTCATCTATTCCATGTTGGTGCTTTCGCTAACCCCACCCCCATCCATCCTAATCTACTCCTACCTGCTCTCCCCATCGTGGCACCTGCATCATAGAAACATAGACTTTGACGGCAGATAAGGACTGCTTGGCCCATCTAGTCTGCCCATTTCCCTACCTACAGGATAGGCCGCAGATCCTAGTTAACCAACAGCCTATTTCTTCCTACCCCCACAAGAATTGCCTTATGTCTGTCCCATGCATTCTTGAATTCTCCCACAGTTTTAGACCCCACAACCTCCTCAGGAAGGCTGTTCCATGCATCCACTACACTCTCTGTGAAAAATACTTCCTCACATTGCCCCTGAACTGCCCCCATCTTTAAATTGTGTCCCCTTGTTCTTGCACATCTCTTTTTCTGAAAGATGCTACCCTCTTGGACTTTGTTGATTCCACTGAGGTACTTAAAAGTTTCTATCATGTCCCCCCTCTCCCGTCTTTCCTCAAGAGTATACATATTAAGCTCCTTTAGTCTCTCTTCTAGTCCTACCCTAGTGTCACCTCCTAATATTTTCTGCACTCCCCAGCTTTGCACACTTGCACCCCATATCCTTACCCTGGTGTTGTCTCCTAATTTATCCCTCCCCTGTCCTGTATGCACTTTTTTTTTAACTCTCCCCCCCCCCATTAAGGTGGTAGCTATTTGTATATTGATACACAATCGCCTTATGGCTTACTGTAGTTTCACCTTTGTGAAACTATGCCATGTAAATGAATACTGTCAATATTGCTGTAGCTATGATATATAGAATAGTGGATGGGTGAACATCCACAACAAGGCTGTGTTTCCATTGAGGGAGTTGATGACATCACAGAGACCTCGGCGGCTCGAGAGGTCTCGATGTCATCAACTGCTCAAGATGGGAACGAGACTTAGTTGTGATGTTCACCCATCCACTGTTTTTATAGTATATGTTTTTTTTTTTTTTTACATTTATTTTTTCATTACTTCCACATAGGCGCTGCTCCGTTCCCCTCTGGTGCTTCTGCTTGCGTCGTTTCCGCTTAGGCTCCGTCCTGCTCCTCAGCACATCATTTTTATTTTTTTTTAAATCGGTGAGAAAAATAGAAGCAATTGTTTTAGAAAGGAATGAGGCATGTATGTCTCCTGTGTCCCGACTTCTCAGTCGGTGGTCTTCTCAGCCGCAAATCGCTACCGCCATGTTTTTTTGTTTTTTTCTATAGCCCTCTAAGCCAGTCAGTCAGCAGAATATAGGGTAAAAGTTGTTGTACTATCAGTGTGATGTCAGAACGATAGTACAACAACTTTTTGACCTTGAATTGTATTACAACAAGATTTCAGCAGTTGCTGAAATCCATTGACAATAGGCAGCACCCATATACTATATTATGTATCTCTGCTCTTGTCTGTGCCACTGTGCCCGAGTCATGCCTGGAAAAGGCTTTCATGCCAATGTACTCACCCAGTCACAAAAGTTAAATCAATCTCTGCATACTGGGCATGAGCTGGTATGCTGACAGTGGTGCAGGAGAAGGTGGTCAGGTGCTTCTTCACCTGTCCCTGTCGGTGCATGATCCACCACCACCTTGGGACTTGTTGCTAGTCCTGGCAGTGCTCACAGGCAGGCCATTTGAACTGATGCGCAGGTGTGAGATGTCATACCTGTCATGGAAGACCACCTTTTTGTGGCTGTCCCCTCCACCAGAAGAATCTGTGAGCTCCAAGCGCGCTCAGTGGAGTCTCCTTATTTGGTGTTCAGGAAAGGCAAGGTTGTACTTGGCCCCCACCCAAAGTTCCTCCTGAAGGTTGTGTCCGAGTTTCACCTTAATCAGGCGATTAACCTCCCAGAGTATTTCACCATTCCAACCTCAGAGGCCAAGCACAGCCTCCACACGTTGCATCTGAGACGAGTGCTCACTTACTATAAGGAGCGCATGGCTAGAGTTCGGGAAGAGGTTCACCAGCTATTTGTCACCTATGCTGAAGCCACACCTGGCAGACTGGCAGCTAAGCAAATGATTGGCAGGTGGATTGTCTCCTGCATCAACCTCTGCTGTAGGTTGGCTGGTAGGGAGCCTCCCATAGGGCTTAGGGTTTATTCCACCAGACATACCACTGCCTCCGTGCCTGCTTCCATGGATGTCCTTGTCCAGGAGCTCTGCAGAACTCTTGCCAGGAAGTCGGCACACACTTTCATCTCCCACTACCGCATCAACTTTGAGTTACGCCGGGATGCTGGTCTTGGGACCGCAGTTCTCCAATCCCTGTTCACCAAATAGGGGTATGCACCTTGCCCACTCTTCCCAGAGAACTGTTAAGTCTGCCAGAGTGGATATTGCATCATATCCATGTCCCTAGAAATGAAGGTTACTCTCCTATAACCTGTAGTTCTAGGAGTGGTATGTGGTGCATCCATGACTCACCAGCGTCCCTGGCAAGTGGCACATGGATGCCTGCTTCCAGCGTGCAGGATCTGATGATAAGGGACGGAGTCGAGAGTATACACCCAGGTAGGTGGGTGGAGCTTAGCTTATATATGTTCTGGCTGGATTTAAAGGAAAGAGAAGACTGCCAGTGTGGATGTGCAGCATATTCCACTCCTAGAACTACAGTTACAGGTCAGTAGCCTTGCATTCAGTTGTATGTAACTAATTCCAGGTCACCATGAGAGAGGGATTTGTATGTCTCCGAGGTCCTACCCAGTCATCAAAATTCAAATAAATTAATATATCTTGACCACTATGGACCTAGGCTAGATTTGAACCACTGGTCTAGAGGTTAAAGGCTTCTTAACCTGCTGTCAATCCATTGAGCCATCAAGTTACCTTTTCTAATTGCAAGCAAGCCACTTGGTCTCCCTGATTGTACTTAAATGCCGAAAGCTCTCAAAGTGAGTAAAAGATAGATTCATTGTAAATGAGACTTTGAATCAGCTGGGATATCTGGGCCAACATATAAATGAATCCTGTGACAGGAACAGTGTGTAAACCATTTTATATTTGTTACAGGTCTGTATGATAGCCCGCCAGGGTCAGATATTATAAATGATTGACATTTTCTACCGGGGACCAGCAGTCCATCACGTTTGGCACTAAATCCAGGGTTGGACTGGGAGGGATGGAAGCCAAGGTGAGGCAAAAAAGCAAACACACGAAGGGGGAGTGGGACTATGATGAATTCTTCCCCTCAGAGGTACAACAGATTATTTTGCTATGTGGATTTCTAAAATAAGTTCTTGTTTGCAAAACTGCTACTTGCAGTAAGTTAAATTGCATACTGGAAGTGGGGAGATGACTTTACGCATAGAAACTGTTGGCAGATAAAGACTGCCTGTCCCATCCGGTCTGTCCGTAAGCCTTTGCACTGGATTACTGCTTCCGACCCACCCGCTGCTGTACCTCTATGGTTCCCCTGTGCCTGTCCCAAGCATGCTTGAATCCATCCACAGTGATCGCTCCCACTACCTCCTGATGTAGACCATTCCATGCATCCACCACCCTCTCTGTGAAGAAGAACTTCTTCACATTCCCTCTTAACCTCCCACCTTCCAGTTTCACGTCATTCCCCCTCGTTCTTGTGCGCCTTCTGTATTGGAAATTGTCTCTCCCTGCACCTTGTTTACACCCTTGAGATACTTGAATGTTTCTATCATGTCCCCTCTTTCCTTCCTCTGTTCCAGCGAGTACATATTGAGGTCCCTTAATCTCTCTGATAAGTCTTGTGATGCAAGCCCTGTAACATCTTAGGTGCCCTTCTCTGGACCATCTCCAGCCTGTTAACATCCTTGCGAATGTGTGGCCTCCAGAACTGCACACAGTACTCCAGGTGAGGCCTGACCATAGTTTTATATAATGGCATCACTACCTACCTCCCTCCTTGTGCTGGTGATACCCCTGCCTATGCACCCAAGCATGCCACTGGCCCTCCCAGCTGCCTTAGTACTCTGCTTTGACAATTTTAGGTTGTCTGAAATAATAACCCCCAGGTCCTTTTCCTCCTTTGTGATTGTCAACACATCCCCCCCCCTCCAAATCCTGTAGCTTTCCCCAGGATTTCTGTGTCCCAGGCACTGAATACATTTGTTAGTCTGATGAGATCGGTATGTTGCTACACTGTGTCATGTAGACCATGCAAGTGGGCTCATCCCTTCTGTGTATATGAATGGACAGCTTGATTTCTTTATCTAATTGAGACGCAACTCCAGAACCATTCAGAGCTGGCTGGGGTTTTAATGGCGCCATTTGGATGTCACTAAGGAAAGAAGCTATGGCAATGTCCATTCCTAGCCCTGTGGCATCATGGAACCAGAGAACACTTTAACTAGGGGTGCACAGGCAAGAGCCTGCTCTTTTCTCTTCTCTGTGCTTTGAGGGTTAGGAATTCCAGCAGAGAATGCTGTGTGAAATAGTGCTAGAGCCCTTTCCCAATCTGCTGAATGTTGTCTTTGGTTGGTGGTGGTGGGAGGGGGTTAAATCATGTGGAATTTCTTGTCAGAATGTCAGTTATGTAAGATGTAATTCTTTGTATAAAACCTGTTTATTTTGATTTTCATACTGTATTATGTTTCTCCATTTGCTGAAGGGTACAGGTAATTTATTTTACTGGTAACTCTGTGTTCCATCTCTGAGAGCACATACTGAGTCATCAAGTCTGATTCTGACAGTGTCCGGTCATGTCACTACATCACTTAACTACTTATTGTTTATAATAATTATGTACTACTGCTAGCACTTCTGCAAGTTAATAATATTAGTCTGTGGACTATATAAGCTCTGTTAATAGCTCCTGTATCTTCTTGCACTTTTGTTGACTGTGGACTATTCTGTAAAGAGCTGTATTATCAGAATGGTATAGTCAACATTATGCATTTCTGTTCTGAATTGTGCCAAGCAGTTGTAAGGTCTCCACTGATCAGTTTTAGCTCACTGGTACTTCCTTTTTCATCACTGAGTGAATACACGTATACTATTGATGATGAGTTAAATTGAGACTGCCTCTTGTACAGGGATATCTTCAGGAGTACCTGACGTTAGTAGGAGTTTCAGTGTTCAGGGTGTCTGTTTCTATGTGAGCAAGTGTCTGAAGTGGGGCTAGAGGAACAGCTTTGTAGTACTTCTGCAACAGGCTGGTGTCAGCACTGGAAAATGTGTTAATTCTGTTTATAGCCCGGCTCCTTGACAGGGACTACTTTTGATAAATGGTTCCTCTTAGTAACAGATCAATTAAATGATGCTTCTGAGACATGATGCCTGAAGCCACCACTAAATAATGGGGCATGGAACAGGTTAAAGTAGAAAAAGTCTTAGGATGAACATTGTAATAAAAACTAGAGAAGGGTGTGGTTCTCTAGGGGATTACCACCCCTGTCTTCCAATGTAGCAGCTGTTTTATCAAGCATTACCTACCTCAATGGAGCAATTGGACACCTGCTTTTGTGATGCAGTGTTAGTGAGCAGACTTACTTCCACTAAATAATGTTATGGTTAACATGTAGTGATATACATCACTGTGTATTGAGACATGGAAACTATTGACAGGCCACAACCATGTTGACTTGACTCCAAGATTGCACTGAAAAAAAAAAATCAGTTCACATGGTCTTAATGGGTTCAAAGTTTGCCTTTTTTAAAGAAATTATTAAACTGGGCTACCTTTGGAATCATTAGAGCCAGGAACATTTTGTTTTGTGGATACAGTTTCTATGTGTTGATGCAAGTCACTATGCATAATTTCACTTGGAACCATAATGTTATGGATAAGTGGTCTGATGTAAATTGATGTGTGTCAGTGTGTATCAAAACAAGGAAACTGTTACCGGACACAGCCATATCAACCTGACTCAAAGCTTTTTCCATTAGGGTTCCAAAGTTAGCCCTTTAAAAAAAAAAAAAGTTCTGTATGGAAAGGACCATCTAGCTAGAAGCTTATGAATGAATGCATGGAGTCTGCTCGACATGGAGAAGTTTTGTCAATACACTTTCACTATATTAATATACTTTTAGTATATCAGTCTGCAAATAATCCACTTCCACTGTATCAACACAGGGTGTTAAATAAGCTGAAAAAATTGATTAGCACTTTCACGTGTAAAACTTATAATCAGCTGTGAAAATGCATAGCTCTTCACACAGAATGGTTAGCAAAGTTTAAAAAAAAATATAATTTTATTAATTTTGTCTACTGTGCCATTGACTCACTGGAAAAAAATGGTTAGCAGTCTACTGCTACGCATTTTTGGAAATGGTTAGCATCGCCCACTGTTTTGCATAGCGTTTTGCTATGCTATGCTATACCAGCTATTTAAAAACCTGCAACAGAAAGCTGTTTCAGTATATCAACATAGTGTATATATACTTGTACCAAATCGATACACTAAAAAAATATACTTACAGTATTGCTAGAAAGATGGTGAAAAACAAACACATATTTTAAGACACCTTTTAAACATTTCAAAATTTTGGTTTAATATACAAGCAAAGTTTAATAGCACAGAATGATTTTTAATATAATTTTTAATTTAATAAGGCACTTACTGTGGCATCAGTGTACATCCCTCCAAAAGAGCAAGGAAGGGGTCTTGATTCTATAATGGACTTCATACGTAACCAGCCGCCTGAATCTGAGTCAGTTCTGATGGGAGATTTCAGTATAAACTGGCTTGCACCTGAAAATGGGAGCAATAAGGACACCACTTCTGCCGTTAACTTCTCCCAGCTGGTTGACTCCTCCACAAGATCCAACTATAAACCGGGGACAAAAAGCCTATTGGACTGGGTCCTAACCAGTCATCCTGACCGCATTACTAACACCGCTGTCCTCCCGGATATGCTCAGTGATCATTCCCCTGTCCATCTACAAGTGGACAAACAAATTTTGCAAACCACCATCAAAGACAATCATCAGCAGAGTCCTTGCCCGGGGCCACCTGGAACCCCTTAAATCCCTCCTTAGAGTGCAAGATTGGACTCCAGTCTACAGAGCGAAGGATGTTGACACAGCATTTGAATTCTTCATCAACACCTTTAATGTTGCCTGCGACTCTCATGCACCCCTAAAAAAAAGCGCAAAATCAAAGGCCCTTGGAACCCCAGGCTCTCTGCAGAACTCCTAGCATGTATGAAAACTAAGGGACCACCTCTGGCACCATGCACAAGCCACTGGCACTCAATCTGCCATCCAGAACTACAAAAGAGCGTGAAATGACTGCACAAGGTCCATCTGTCTAGAAAAAATGAATTACTATAAGGAAGTGCTTACTGAAACCTGGGGTAAAGGAAAAGCTTTCTGGGATAATATTAAAGAAATTACAGGCAAAACCCCGAAAACATCACCTACCTTACTTGACATATATGGGACTACAACTCTGGATCCTGTAACTATTGCCAGTACTTTCAATAACACATTCACAGACCTCAGCAGTGTTCTTCCACTGGACTTTTTTGACACAGATGTCACCCTGCCCACCCCAGAAAGCTCTCCCCCACCTACCAGTCACCCGCCGTTCTACTTTAAAGTCATCTCACTGCAGGAAGCCCATAAATATATTCGTAAGGCAATTGGTAAATCTAGACTCAACGGGGATTCCCTCGACCTTTAAACTGTTGTCCCTCACACTTGAGGAAGTATTCGTACCTCTTACCAGGATTTTTAACCTCTCACTTAGCCTTGCCCAGTTTCCCAAAAGATGGAAATCGGCTATGGTAACACTGGTTCACAAAAGCAGTGATGGGTCTTTTCACATGAACTACCGGCCCATCTTCATACTTCCACCTCTCTCCAAGGCACTTGAACGCATTGTAACTGACTAGCTTACTGATTATCTTGATAAACATAAGATTCAGTGTACTCGGCAACATGGATTCAGAAAAGGACATAGCACCTCCTCAGTCCTCATGGAGTTCACTGGTTTTATTCACAAATCTCTGGACCATGGACAGATAGTTGGGGCCGCATTTATCGACTTGACGAAAGCATTCGACATGGTCCATTACCCCCTACAACTGGAACAGCTAAGTAATGCTGGACTTTCCACTGTCTCCACTGCCTGATTTAAAAGCTATCTGGAAAACTGCACTCAGCAAGTCAAAATTGCCGATGTCCTCCAAATCTAAGCCAGTTGGTTCTGTGTCCCACAAGGTCCATCCTGGGCCCTCTCCTATTTAGTCTCCTCTTAAACAGTCTTCCAAGATCCTGCCCTGAACAGATCCTTCTCTATGCGGATGATGCTTTTATTTACACAAGTCACCCTGACCCCATGCCCCTTGAAAGCCAGCTTCGGCTCGGATTTGCATCAGTAGAGAAATGGTTCCGTGATCACAAGTTGGTACTAAACTATAAAAAAAACTAAGCTTATGCCCTTCAGCAGCTCCCAGAGTAAGCACAGGCAACATCCTCTGACTATCTCTAACTGCCTTGGAACCCTTGGCGTCGCTATCGACAGCAGCTTATCCTACGGGGTGCATATTGATAACGTTGCCAAAGCAGTCAGTACTTGCATTGGTCTCATATACAGACACAGGCATTCCCTGACTACAGAAGCCATAAGGTTGGCAGTGCAGAACTCTGTTACCGCCATTATAGACTATGGATTGATCATCTGTGGATCTGCCCCGATATTGCCTTTCGGCGCATTTCTACTGCTCTAAATAAGACATGTCGTCTCATCTCAGGAGCCCATCACCTCACCCACGCATGCGACTTCTATGTCCAAACTGATTGGCTACAGCTTAAAGATTGCATCAAATCTCAAACATGCCTGTTGGCCAAGAAAAATAACCCTAGGCCTCCTGCCACCTGGAGTTCAAGATCTTCTAAGCCCTCTTAATCCCTGCTGTACCCATGGCTCTGAATCTCGGCTCCTTCAGGTTCCTCACTACCATACCTTCCAAGGACAAAGATCATTCACCTGCAGAGCCCCTCACTGGATGAATGCTCTCAACAGTGACATGTGCTCTGAATCCAAACTGGGCCCTTTCAGATCCAAGCTTCAGCGACTACTCTGTGCAACTCACACTTGTGACTGTTTACCTTGAACCCCTCTGGCAACCGGCAGCCTTAACACTCGACTACTGTCATATCTCCTTAGCACTGTCTCTGTCTGCCCCTCTCCCCTGCCACCCATGCCCCTCACCCAATCACCTCTCCCCACTCTACCTATGCCCCTTCTCCTCTGACTGTCCTGACAAGGGCTGTTTGGCTGATTCCAAATTACTGTTTGATTTTCCAGTACCTGACAAAGCTTGTTTTGACTGATTTTCAATTTATTGTATGCATGTATGTGCTTGCAACTGCTTAGCATAAGTTTTTTTTATCACTTTTAGCGTCCATTATGATTTCTTTTACACTTATTTTACCGTACCCCTTTTGGTCTGTAAACCTGTTGATTTCCTTTTTGTATACTGTTTTACCATACTTTTTGTTCTGTTAACCTGTTATATTATGCCGCTGACATGGAACTTTTGTAAAAGATCTCAATGCTCAAAGGTATTTGTAATCTGAGATTTAAATAAATAAAAAAATACATTTTTAATATATAAATGTGTTTTTAAAGTGGCTTTATCATGTTACACAAAATCTTCATGTAACTCCCTTGTTACCCGGGGTTACTAGAATCCCAGTAAGACCTAGTGGTAGGCAGGGAAGGCAGCTTGTGAAACTCCAGTTAAATAGATTTCACACTGTCTCACTCTGTTCTTAGTCTCAGCTGAGACTGAGGGATGACCTCACCATAGAACTGTCGCAGCTGCATGAGCCACAATGGAATCTGGAGCAGGGAGTTGGAGTGGAATGTTGGAAGGTTTGAACAGTAGTCTGTAGGTCAGTTGGAGTTTGGAGCTTGTAGAGCGAGGAGCACAGCAGCTCTGTGTTAGGCTCTTGGAGCCTCAGCCCTGAGACAGGGCTACAAGTAGAGAAAAGGTGTGTGTTTCCACTTAAAGAGAGACACAGTGAGCTATTGTAAAGTGGTGGAGACCGCTGAATCAGGTCTCAGTGCCCCATCCCTGAGGGGATGGGGCAGGAAGGTTTACCCTGCATATTCCAGGGGCAACCCCTTGGCTACTGCTAGTGGAGAAGCTGCCTTATTTTGTGCAAGAGTGTGGGAAACAAGATGATTTTGTGATTCGCCTGTGGGGCATCTGCAACCGGAGGGTGAGTTTCTTCTCTTTCTAAAAGGCCTATGTTTCACCCTGGGACTTGTGTGATAGTGGGGATTGGACTACTTAAGTAGTGGGAGGCCTAGAGTAATAGGCTTAGCCAAAAGTAAAAGTATGTTCAAGTCCAGCACATGGTGAAGTCAAGACATGTAGAGGAGATGTGACATACGCTACCCAGTAATCTACATTGCCAAGCTTTCAGAAAAGAGTTATTTAGTTTCCAGAGAAATGGCCGGTATGGATTGGGAGCTGGAGGTGGAGACTCCCAATCTTTAGTGACCAGGTCCACCTCTACGGATTTGCTCTGTGGATTTCTACTTTGCCTCATGCACTTGGCCAGTGATGAGGGAAGTACCCAGAGTCGAAGGCTCTAAGGTGGTTTGAGAGCCACCAACAGGAAAACTGGTTAATTCCATAATGGACATGGATCAAGTGGCGTGGGGCTGGCCAGTGGGGAAAACCCAAGTAGTGTACAAGTCGGGCTGTGTACCCAAAGCTGCATGCAAGTCCGGGCTGTGTGCCTGGTGGGTTTAGAGCCTGAGGGCTGGAAATGTGAAGAAGTGTTCTGTTGTCTCTAATCTGCATTACTAGGAATGTAGCCCCATGGGGGTCCGTCTAGGCTTGTTTGTTCAGTTTGGATGTGAATAAAAGCCACACTGTAGAATCCCATTCCTGGCTCCGGACATTACAGTTATTGCTTCCTGTGTTCGGATTTACTTGGGTGCCCCTGTGCAGAGTAGCCAAACCTAGGCCCCCTGTGCCGAGTAACCTAATCCTCCCCGAACCCAGTCCCCACCAGGTACTGCTGTCAGCTTCAACAGCATACCACCTGTTGTTTTGCAGAAAGGCAGGGGTCCGGTGGTTACATTCATTGTCCCCTGAAGTAACCCAGATCTTACCAGGCTTCCCTGGCCTTTGCTTTTAAAAGCTTAGAAAGATAATAATAATAATACTAATACTACAAAAAGACAGGTTGATTGATTGAAACTGTAAACAGAAATGTGTAACTTGACAGAATCATTTGTCTACCGCTGCTTTTAACTGCTCACTTTCTGTGGTTTGTGACATCTGGCGCTCTCCATTATTCCAGTCCTGGGACCTGTACATCTGATGTTTTATTGGCTCTAACTTGGCAACTTGTTATCCAGTTCACAGAGCTAAATAGAACTGAAGAAGTTTAGACATGACGCGGGCAGATTGAGGCCATTTGGTATCTTGCGATGTGCCTAGGTGCTTTTCTCACTTGCTACTGTTCCTCCAAATGGAAACGATCTACTGTCATCCCTCCCCAAAGATGCGATGCCAACCAACCCCAGCAATTATCACCCAATCTCTTCTTCCCATCCTTGCCAAACTACAGGTACACATTGTCCTCTCTCAGCTCAACCCCTGTCTAGACTCCTTTTCCTTCCTAACCCCCTTCCAGTCCAGTTTCCGAAGTCCCATTCTACCACAACCTCCCTCCTTTGGCTTACTGACTGCATCCACAGGTATTGATCAGAGGCAGATTACATCAGCAATATTTATTGACTTGGCCAAAGCCTTCGATACAGTTTCACACACCATCCTCCTCCACAGACTTACAGCTGCTGGTCTGTCAACTTCAGCCAATGCCTGGTTTCGCGCCTACCTGGAAGATAGGGTACGATCAGTCAAACTTGGCACCTCCCCATTAATGCTGGAGTCCCACAGGGCTCTGTTCTAGGCCAAGTTCTGTTTTCTACTTTTTTTAAATGTCCCGCCTGCCATCTGTTCTGCTACACAAATACATATGTCCACAGACAACACCGTACTATACACCTCCGGCACTTCACAAACAGAAGTCGTAACTACTCTGCTGCAGGATTTTTATAGGATTTAGCAAAGGTTCTAATCCAACCAGCTGTTCCTGAATGCCAAAAAGACTGTCTCCATGACCTTTGGCACAAGGCAGAGACTCTCTAAAACCCACCCCAGCACTACTTTCCACACCCTGGATGGTATTCCCCTAGAAAAGGTCCCCTCCTTTAGATACCTTGTTGTCTGGTTAGACCAGCACCTGGACTTTTCTGTGCATGTGAATGCAGCCCACAAGACACTGCACCCAAAACTCTGTGCACTTTACAGAAACCGTTACTGCATTTCTCTTACAGCACCCCATGCTGTTGTTCAGAAAATGATCCTTCCTGCATTTGACTATGCTGGTATAGTCTATAGTGCCACTTCCAAGACCACCCTCACCAGACTGGACTCTCTTTCACTCCTGTCACTTTGCCCTATCCTGCTGCTCTCTAACCCATCACTGTGATCTCTAGAAAGCTCTGTCCCTTCCTCCCTCCTTGAAGCCAGATGCCTCACCCACACTGCTACCTTTATGGCCAAATACTGGTAAGGGTCCCTACCCTCCTTACTCACCTCTGTTCTTAAAACCCCCACATCTACACCCTACTCTCTCCATACTTCCACTCACAGAGTCTTGGCTCTCCCCCTAAGAACCACCTCAGTCAGTCAGTCTGCATTTGCATATCAGTGCCCAAAACTCTGCAACTCGCTCCTTCCCCCTCTCCATCTAAAACGCTCTCACTTACCTCTCTTTCCTCCCTACTTAAAAAGCAGGTTTTCACTTAAAATACAGCCCTCCCCACTTCCCCGATTCTGTAGCTTACTCTCTAGTTTAAAGATCCGTATATGGGCAGCATTTTGTTTCATATATTTCTGTATGATCATCAGAAAAACCAGCACGGAGACCTCCGCGGCTAAACGCCTGCACTTGTTAGAAGTACTCCCACGCTAGCATGTTATGTGATGTCAGTCCTAGAATAGCGTGGGAGCATGCCTCATAGGCTATAATGGGGCCGGTTTGGACATTCGTTTTTAAACATGTTTGTGCCGGTTTTGAGGGAAGAAAGTCAGTGCTCAACTAACCAAGGCTTTTTGAGCCTAGGGACTGTTTTCAGGCATGGCCCGGGCCATAAAGATGGCACATGGGTAATACAGACAGAGGAACACAGGCATTTCAACTTACATTAGTTGAGGATGGTACAGGATTAAGTAACAGGAGTCAAAAGAAAATACATTGTGATACATTGAAATAACACTTTAAAACATTCAAATAAAGTGCAGGGTACATTGGCAGATGTACAATGCATGTAATGAACCATGACTGATCCAGTGTGAGCAGGCTGTATGGGAAAATATTTTCACTTGCGGAAACAAATGTTTTTGTGTTTGTGAAATTCCAGGGGAAAAGCTTTAACATTTGCAGTTTTCACTCTTTTCTCCAACACTCCCCACACACACGCTAACGCACTCTGCCAGACAAAGCTGAATGCACCATCCCCATCCCCTCTGTCCACTGCCTTCAGATATTATTTGTCTCAACATATTTAGGATCCCACTAGGTAGCTTACCACTGGCGGTACTAGCTCCCTCCTGGACTGGGTCATGTCCAATAGACCTGAGAGAATACCCTTCCTGACTCTATCTCCAACCACACCCCTGTGTACTGCATATGAAAGATCTCCCAGAAAATTCCTCACAAAATCATCCAAGTAAGGGATTTCTCCAGGTTTGACCTGGGGTCCTTCCATGAGGATCTGAGGCTTACGGACTGGTCTGCAGTGCTAAATGCTCAGGACTCTTCCACTGCTGTTAGTCATTTTCTCAGCACCTTTGGGGCACTGCAGGACAAACATGTCCCTCCTATCAGGTGGAGGGTAAGGGGGTCTGCCATTAAGTGGCTGCATGGGAACCTCCTAGCCCTCATGAGGGCTAGAGACAAGTGCTGGGCCAACTTCAAGGTCACGATGGACCAAGCCATATTTCAGCAATACAGGAGGCTCAGGAATGAATACAAAAAAGCAATCAGGGCTGCCAAAAATGAATACTGCAAAACAGCCTTACTAAACTCAGCTAAGGACACTAGGAATTTCTGGAGGAACATTTAAAAATATAGTAAGTGGTTCCTCCAACTGTGGGGTCTCTGACATGCTCTTAGATGGATCTAATTGTAACAATCTACTAACCACTGGCAATGCATTCAACTCTTACTTCTCGGATCTGTCGGCCTTCACCTCCCTATTCTCCACTGGTGGGAGTGATAGTTGTGTCCCGGCCTCTGCCCTACAGTCAGCCCCTATCTCCCGTCTGTTACTCTACTTCAGGGCTGTGACAGCACAGGAGACACAGAGACTTCTCACTGGTCTCTCCCCTCACTGTAGTACTGGCCACAGTAGCATGGACCTAAACTCCTCCATCTTGGTGCCTCTTATATTGCCTCCCCAGTGGCCCATATCTTCAGCATGTCCCTAGCCTCTGGAGTTATCCCCAACCTCTGGAAGGTGGCGAGGATTGTCCCTGTTCTCAAACAGGGCAATCCAAAGATCCTTGACAACTACCGACCGATAACCATCCTGTCGGATATCAGTAAACTTCTGTAGAAAGTTGTGGCTGGCAACTTACGGAGTACATTCAGGCCCATGAGCTACTGTCTCCTGTGCAGCATGGCTTTCACAAAGGGCACAGTTCGTCCTTCGCCCTTATCACTGTCTCCTCTGGGATCAGAGCAGCTATGGACCAGGGTAAGCTCTCAGGCATCATCTTCATTGACCTATCTAAGACCTTCCACCTAGTTGACCATGTCTTACTTTGCTATCAACTTCGGTCCCTTGGTCTGTCCCCACCCATCCTAAGATGGTTCTTTAATTACCTCCAGGGCAGACAGCAACTTACTAAATTCAGTAATGTCCTCTCTGCCACCACTCCTGTGACCTCTGGTGTCCGCCAAGGTTCAGTCCTAGGGGCCCCTTCTCTGTCTTTGTCAATAATCTCCCCTCTACTTCTTCCAACTGTAGCGCTAGCCTATATGCGGGATGACCTGGGTATCCCCACTCATTCCTGTGACATTGGGATAATTAACTATCAACTGAGTGAGGATTTCAGGAATATCCTGTGCTAGATAATGACCCACAAGCTGGTCCTCAACCTTAAAAAAAAAAAAAAAAACTCAGGCCATGCTTTTTGGGTCCCTGGCCAAGATAAGGCCTCCCCTTCCCTACTGAGTATTACTGGTATTGATGGTACTCCTGTCCTAATCACTGACACCATCGAATACCTTGGGGTGACACTTGACCTTGGGCATCATATCCAAAATGTATACAGAGCTGTCAACTGCAAACTGGGTCTGGCTTACAGAGCGAAAAACAATTTTACTTCTGCTGCTTGCCTTGCACTGGCCATAAGTGTGTTTCTTCCTTCTCACTGCTATGGATTCATCCTGTTTGCATGCACCTCCAAAGTTCACCTCTCTAGGTGAAACATTGCCTATACTAACATTTGCCGCTTTGCACTTGCTGCCCTCGCCTCATCTACCAGTGCACCTGTATAACAAACTTGACTGGCTCTCCCCACCCATCTACATGAATTTTGTCTTGGGTAGCTTCAAGGGCCAGGTTCTCAGAACTGGCACCCCCAAGATTGGCTGAGCTCCTCAGACTGGCTGCCTCTTCTTCTTACTCCCTTAGGTCATTGTGCCCTGCTGTTCTCAAAGTTCCTGCCACTCGAACGCAAATGGTGTACAGGGATTTTGCTCCATGTGCCCCCAGAGTATGGAATTCCTTTCCCGCCCAGGTCCGCTCCTCCCCCTCCCACTCATGCCTTCGGAGCTCCCTGTGGAATTACTTGAAGTCTCCTCTGCATGTGGTTGTCCTAAACCACCATAACTAACATTGGTCCCCTGCACTGACTTACATGTCCTTCTTTGGTACCTTTAGCAGGTCCTGCTGATGCTTCCTGCCTGCTTGGGTTCTGCTCTGTATATAATGTATTTACTCTATTTCAGGTGATGCTTTGACTGCAGCTCTGCTTTTGGGGCTCTGAACTGTATAGAATTGTATAATGCACTGTTCATAGGCTTGGTGACTCAATGTATATATTTTGTTCCTATTCTGACTGTGTTTACTGACTGCTTGTATTAAGTTAATCTGGTTCTATCTGATTCTGTGTAATGCCTAACTTGTATCATGTTGTCCTCTCTATGAACTTGTATTTCTTTGTACTGTCCCGGTTTGTACCTGAAAATAGGCAAATGTCTTGTCTAGTGTACTTATCTGGTCAACAAAAGCTAACTAAATAATTACATTATTTTTGGAGGCAAACTACCAATTGCATATAGTATTTTGTGCCCTCTCCATCCTTTTCATAATGAGAAGGAGGTCCATGGATTCAGTTGTGCATGTGGATGTAACCCTAATCTGTAAAATCCCTCACCACCATTTACTTGCCACTACCAATGCTGATAGCATAGAAACATAGAATTTGACGGCAGATAAGGACCGCTTGGCTCACCTAGTCTGCCAGTTTCCCTACCTGATGGATAACTTGCAAAGACCACATCGTGGGAAGGACTGACCTACTTGCCATGTATTTTTGTACAGGTTCTCTGTTTAACTATTCCTCTAATGCTGGTAGCCCCTCTAGTTCCTGTTGGGAAAGCTGGCATGGGGAGGAGCCAACTGTTTTAGTAGGACCTTTAGCTTCTGTAGTGTGCTGATTACCCAGTCCTGACTATGGTTGCACACTTTTTTTTTTTTTAATATATTTTATCTCCCAATACCTGTAGGGCTCAGTGGTGGTTATACCAACTATCTGTGCTCCATCCCCCTTCCAGCTGTCTGGGATCATGTTGCGCAGCAGTGGGTGCTTGGATTTTGACCAGGTTTTTGTTCCGATTGCTTCGTTCCCAAAACCCCACCCCCTGAGGATGTCAGCATGAAGGATGTGAGTCGAGGCTGTAGACATGCTGGCGCATGTCTTGGCCAAGCATCTAAAAGCATCCTCCCCTTCCCACACTGTGCTGCCACCTGTGCATCCACAGGTAGAGGTAACAGGGCAATGTGACAGCCGTCCCTGCTCTGAGGAGGAGAGCATCCTATGAGACGCTCACACCTCCTCCCTCTGGCCGGCCCCTGACGACCAAGGCTCATTCCCAAACCCAGGTCGCCAGTATCATGGGCAGTAGCCCTGCCACCGCGTCAGCAGGCCAGCTTGTCCACTCCTTCTTGAGAGGTTTCTCCATCTCATGCTGAGAGAGAGACAGACAGATGGACTTCATTATTATGTTTTAAATGAGACTTTGTCTCAAAGGGTTAAACTTAATCCTAGATCCTGAATTGCATAAATAAATAAATAAAAACATGGTATTTTCTATTACTGTGTTTACGCTTGGTTCTTTATGCTTGCAGGAGCTCGCCCTGAGACTTTCATGAGGCTTGTCTCACATTTGGGTGGGCGGAGGAGGGATGCAATTAATTAGTGTTGCTTTAATTCCTGTCACTGTACTGATCTCCTTCCCTCCCATCCAGTAATTCCAGGCCCTCTTGCATTCACAGGTGAAAGCGCTTTGTTCTGTTCAGGGTGGCATATCACTTATTCCGGGCTGGAGGGGTAATTGACTAATTAATTTTGCTTATTTCCTGGTATTCAGCTCATCTCCTCCCACCTTGGTTGTTCCGGGCCCTTCAAGGTGGCACATCCCATGTTCACCAGAGGTGGGAGGAGGAGTGCTTGTGTGTATATTTCATGTTATTTATTTTCTGATGCTGTACTGATTCCTCCTTACTAATTCAGGACCATCTTGTCTCTGCAGGTAAAAGCTGCTTTCTATGTCCTTCAGTGTGGCACGTCACAGTTTTGGGGCATTCATGTGCATATTTAATATTGCTTTATTTTCTGACCCTGTGTTGATCTTCCCCCTAGTAATTCAGGGCCATTTTGTCTCTGCGAGGGATGGAAGCCAAGGTAAAAGCTGCTCTCTGGGCCCTTCAGGGCGGCACCTCTGTTGTCATTGCAAATGGGACAGATCCAAAGATTTCAGGTCATGTCATCACGGACATTGTGGAGGGCAAGAAGGTTGGAACTTTCTTCTCTGAAGTGAAACCTGCAGGTGAGCTGAAGAGGTTGTACAACTGTGTGTGATGCCTTTGTTGTGTACATACAGTATGAGCCACATGTTGTATGTGGTGGGGGTGGCAGGTCATGTGAGAGGTGTTAATAAGAGAAGTTATACGAGTGTGTGTAATGCTTATGTTGTGTGTATACAGTATTAACCACGTGTTGTGGTGTATGGGGAGCAGTTCATGGAGAAATGTTTGTAGGAGAGGTTGTACAAGTGTGTGTCTTGCTTGTGTAATGTGCATACAGTATGGGCCATGTTGTATATATTGGGGGTAGGTCATGAGGGTGTTTGTAGAAGAGGTTGTACAAGTGTATCTTGTTTGTGTTGTCTGCATACAGTATGTAGAAACATAGAAACTGATGTCAGGTAAGGGGCACTTGGCCCCAACCAGTCTGCCCACTTCCATTGTGATTGCTTTTGCTGTAGACCCTCCTTGGTCTACGGCACTGTCTCTTCAACCTTTCCTTTCCCTTATGATTCGTTGTGAATACCCAGGCTTTTTAAATTCCACCATTGTTTGACCTCTACTACCTCCACTGAAAGACTGGTCTTATCTATGTCAATCTTCACCATTCATCACCTTGGGTACTGGTCCCGGGAGCTCCTTTATTTATTTTTGGATGGGTGGAGTCGACGTACCATCGGCGCCACCTTCGAGGCCAACGCAGTGTGTGGCACTCGCGGGTTTGCCGTTAGGTGCTGCCAACTCCGCCCTCCCGCCAGTTCTTCGTCTCCCGCCGTCAAGGTCACCTTGTGGTAGCTCTGCTGTTGAGAGGCCTGTAAGAATTTCTGAAGCCTTTGGCTCCGTTCAAGTCCATCAACTCCGTTCATTTACCTGCCGGTTCTGTTGCGCCCTCTCTCGTCGCCTAAGGAATTAAAGTAAGATTGTTCCTTTTTCTTTATTGTGACGTCTAGTCTTCTTTGTTGTTGTTTTTTCTGTAGGTCATGTCTCGGTCGGGGGGTAAGAAATCTGTGAAGACAGGACGGCCCCCTATGCATCGGTGCCTGTGTAGCCATAAGTATTCAGTTACCGATGGGCATGACCGTTGGCTCACGTGTCTTGTCTCGCTTCATGACATGGATTCGTGCAACACCTGCTTCTCCATTAACCATCGTGTCATTGAACAACATGCGTGGAAAGTTGGATGAGCTCCGCACGACTGGAGGACGGTGCACTGCCAGGCCAAGCCGCTGCCTCGGCCTTCCTCCGGTCCCTTCCAGTTCTATACACCGAGGAGGAGGGGCTTCTGCTTTTTAGCCTAGCCATGGAAAAGCCACTTTGCGGTGCAGGAGGCCCAGTCTGTTCCCCCACCCAAGTGACAGACGGAGGCACTGCCTGGCAATTGCCCCTTGAGGTGAAGGCTCCCTCAGTGTTGCGCCCCTAGGCTCAGAAGGCCTGGGTCGGCACGTCCTCGGCTGTCTGTTGGCACCATCTGGGGCCTTGGCACGTGGGCCCTAATGGTGCGTTGTTGGCTTGCCTCAGCCCATGGCGCCCGATGGTGCTCGGGTGGGTCGGCACCTGGCGCCATGACAGGCTCAGCTCCGAGGCTGCTGCCATTGTTGGAGCCGTGTCCTCTACCTACACAGTTTGCGGTGCAGTTGGGGATGTCGACACTGACTCTGGTGCAGTCTCTAGATCTGGTACCCTTTTCAGTCATGATGGTAGCGGCGTCCCACGCACTGTCTGGCACAAGACTTCAATCTCCAACTCTTCAGAGGGGAATCGGACTCTGAGTCGGACAGGCAGTCTGACTCTTTGAGTTGGTTGCTCACATGGACACCTTGGTGGTGTCCTTGACAGCTGGAACCAACCCCTCTGAGGAGCGGACAGTGTCTCCCGGGTCCAGGTCAGGGTGCTGACTAGCAGGCAGTGGTGCAGGCCAGCATTGCTCTGCAGCCTGGGTTCGGAGGTTCTCTGACCCCTCAGTGGTGGTACCCCCCTCATGTGGTGTGCCTGGATGGCCCAACTCTGAGGCATTCGGGCACCCACAGGAGGGAAGGAGTGCTCTCCTTGGATAGCCCTTGAGCCCGACCAGGGATGCCAGCTGCCTAGGCTGGTTCTTTCGAGGAGGAGGGTGCTTTTGGATTCTGAGGGGTATGGGGTGGTAGCAGGTGGCCTTTTTCTGGAGCCCGCCCGGGCTCTGGGAGAAGTCGTAGCGCGGACCTCCGCCCTTCCCTTTTGGTTTCCTCGAGAGGGCCCTGTTCTTTAGAGGTAGGGGGCTGTCCTTCTGGACTTTCATGGCCCCAGTCACCTCACAAGCGGGATTCTTCAAGGTGCAGCCTAGGCAGTTCCAGTTGGGTTGATCAGCCATCGGCTGTGGCGTTTTCCAGAGCTCCTTCTTTTCTTAGGGCTCCTGGTGCGCTCCCTAGCCCAGGCAGAGGTCAGCCAATTCCTGTTGACTGCTATGCCCCCACTCCTCTGCCACATTCTCCGGCATTCCCGGGTATTCTTGGTCCTAGCGGTCCTCTCTTCTTGGAGCAGTTCAGAGCGATGGCTGCTCAGTTTCCCTCTTATGTTAGGGCTATGGACAGACAGGTTTTTCAAACTCCCCCTGAGCAGCCAGCTTCTGAACACTTGAGGCCCAGAGACTCCTCATCCCCCTCTTCTGGGGAGAGGCCATCTGTCCACATCTCTCAGCTGCTGATCTCCTGAGTATCAACAATTCCTCGTGAGGATGTTGGAGGACCTGCACATCACCCCACCACTCAACACAATCCAGAGCACTTGGTGCACGCCTTTTTAGGCGATTTCAGTGCAGACACCCTTGTGGTGCCCCTCTGGCCCGCTCCCTATCGGGAGGCATTATTGCGTTCCTGACAGAGACCCTTTTCCGGAGTCCCAGCACCTAGGGATCTCTGCCAGCGGTATTGTGCCCCACCGGAGTCTCCAGGTTCCATGCCTCATCCCCAGTCAGGATTGACACAACTGGATACTCCTGATGGGCTTCGGCCCTTAGCCGTGACCGGCTCCCAGATCAAGGTTCCATGAATTTTGACTTCTGGGGAAGGAGGACGTTCTACTCGGCATGGTTGCTGCTCTCTGTTGCAGCACATCGGGTCCACTGTGCAACCGATGATAGGTTCCTGTGGTCCAGGCTAGGTCAACTCCTAGCCTCGATGCCTGACATGGAGGAAACCAGACAAGCCATTGCACGTGGCCTGGAGCTAGCAAGGCACCAAGCAAGGTGCCTGTCTCACTCCCGGGCCTCTCCAGACCTGTGAAGATTCTCCCTCTTAGTGTGTCACCCACTGAGAGCTAAGGGACTCACTAGGGTTTAAGCCCCCTTTGGGGGGGCTCGGCACTCACCCAAAGGTGATGAATGGTGAAGATTGACACAGATAAGATATGAAAATTACGTACCTACCATAATTCTGATCTTTCTGTTTATCTTCACTATTCATCACAATCCCACTCTCCATCCCCCTGGGGCCTCAGTCTTGTCCCCTCCCTCTCTGTGCCCTCTTGTTGTCCCTCTCCTTTCTGTCAGTCAGGAGTGGGATAACTTTGGGCACATAGGGGGATAACTTTTCTGAGGGGAAGGTGGTCAGGAAGGGAGGCACTCCTCCTTCAGTGCTTTGGCTCCACCCCCTGTGCAGTGGGAATTGGCAGTTGCCCTCCTTTCGTTCCTTCTTCCCTTCTCCTCGTCAATCCTTTATTTTCCTTGTCCTTAGACATAACCTCAGTTAATTTAAGAAACTAGATTTCTTGCACCAAACATTTCCTTTTGGGGAGGAGGGGCGATATCCCTGTATCCTGTCTTTTCTTCCAGAATAGCCGATTCTATTTTTGTTGGAGTTACTGCCAGTGATTCTGTGCCTTGAATACTGACAGTTAACCTCTTGGCTACTCCTTCGCAGTTCCTATACAATCTGGAGACAGGTCAAGGTTCCAGGGTATTTTTTCCATTTTCCCCCCTCACACTCTCATCCTTATTCTAAAATCCTTAACCCACCCTCCTTCCTCTTTTCTGCTTCCAGAGATTGGGGCCCCTACCCAATCCCCTTAGTCTTTCAAACTTTTTCTGTCTCTCAGTCGTTTATCTCTCCTTTTTAGTTTATATATCTTTTCCTTTGTCTGTCCCTTGGACTTCCTTGTCCCACCCTCAACCTCTTTCTCACCTCTCGGCGACTCAGAACTGGTGGGAGGCGGGTGTTCAACACCTAATGGCCAACCTGCGAGCGCCACGCAGTGCGTCAGCCTCGAGGGTGGCGCTGATGGTGCGTCGACTCCGCACATCCAAAAAAGAAAAGCCCCCACGGGGTCATGACCTCCGGCCAGTACCCAGAGGTGATGAATGGTGAAGATACACAGAAAGATCAGAATTATGATAGGTACGTAATTTTCATTTCTAGCCATTCACCACTCTTTCTGTGAAGAAGTATTTCCTCACATCTCTCTTGAACCACCCCCCTTCCACTTCATATCGTGACAGAGTGTTCTAGAGCACCCTTTTCTCCACAAACTATCTCCCACCTCTACATTATTCAGCCCTGTGAAGTATTTAAAAGTCTATTATATCCTCCTTTTCCCTCCTCTCCTCTCCTCCAGGGTGTACATATTGAGTTTCCTCAGCCTGTCCTTGTAGGGCTTTTGATGCAGACCCTATACCATCTTTGTAGCCTTCCTCTGGACAACCTCCACTCTGTCAGTGTCCTTCCTGAGATGTGGTCTCCAAAACTGGACACAGTACTCCATTTGGGGTCTCACCAATGACCTATGTAGGGGCAACACCAGATCTTCTTCAAGGTACAGCTCTTGCAGCAGGTTACACCATTAGGACTGAAGCCAGCAGGCGTCAGAACCCCACGGAAATTTTCTAGCTAGCAGTCTTCAGCGGGGACCGCCTCCGATGTCGGTCCGGCCCCCAACATCAGGTGTAGTACATAAGGAGGTGGCCCTGCCAGAATCCTCAGTTCTTTCCGGCCGTCGACTTGCATGTCTCGACCCTTCAGTCAGTTCTAGTGCACGATGACCAGGAATTTCTTCTGAACATCCGAATTTGTTCAAGAATACCTTTTCAAAATCTACTCTTCTATCTGATGTCCTCCCAACTTCTGTGGAGGCCATTCTTCCAAGTGCGCCTGTGGAAACAGATCCGTTCAAAGACCCCACTCAGCCTCGTCGGTGCCTGGGCCCAGATCACGATACCCAGGCTTGCTCCTTATGTGAGGGCTTTAACAGCCGGACCTGGATTCGCCGTCAGAAGGCTCTCCAGGCTTTCCTCTTAGAAGAAAAGCTCAAGGCCACGGATCCTTCCTCCAAGGGGGAATCTTCGGAGAAATCCCGCAGGCACCATGAGAAGCACCGGGAGAAGGAGAAACCTAGATCCCCCTCTAGGGCCTCGGACTCCCGCAGCTCTAGCTCCAGGTCCAACCGCTCTCCGTCTCAGGCCCATTCTCAGCCTCCCCCGGTCGTGGTCAAGTCAGCCAGCGGTTCTTCTAACCTGCGGCCTGCTAAGACCTCCAGGCCTACTTCTTCTTCCAAGGCTTCGTCTAGGTCAGGGGAGCACCACAAGTCCCTAGTCGGCACTCTGCCTCCGACTTCCGTCAGTCTCCCTGTCGCCGACCCCCAACATAAGACCAAGGAACTGACCTCCCTGGAGCGGATGTCGGACCCGCGTCGGTTGAACTTCTCAGACACTCCCGGGAACCGGCGACAGTTTGTCACCCGTCGCCGGCCAGGCACTCACTTCCCAGGACGCCGGCCGGGGGACCGATGTCCGACACAGCAGCTAGAAGAACCACACCGCCACCTACCGACGTCGGCCAGGAGGCGTTGATGGAGGAGGAGTCCATTCAGCCCGAGGGCCAGGCGGGCGACCCCAGTCCAGTCGAGCTCTCACGGGAACCCTCCCCAGAACCGGAGACCCCAGGAACCACACCAGGACCCGATGACAGGCCACCGCGCCGGCCCCGTCGTGCCGGGCCTTAACTTGGCAGAAGTGAAGGAGCTATTCACTTTCTGATGGGACACCATCAAAAAGGATGTGGTCACCACACACCCTCCTCCCGCGGCACCACCGACCCCTGCGCCTCCTCCTTCACCAAAAGGGGCAGCGGGTCGAGTGCCTTCCCCCCAGGAGCCAGTGGGACCTCCTAGGGGCAGACCTACAGACAAGAGAAGACCTCCATTCAGATCCTCTTCAAGGCCACTTAGCCCCAAGAGACCCAGAAGACGTCGCTATTCTCCGTCTACGGAGGATTCACGATCTGACATCTCGGTATGCTCCAGATCTCCTTCACTGATCAGCATCCCTTTTTCCGGACCCACGTGAACTTCCTAGGTCTCCTCTGGACGACCCCTCGTTCTCTGAGATCATGAGGCACATCGAAGAGAACATGGGATGGAATGCAGAGGAACTCGACCCCGAAAGGCTACAGCTCGCCTGCTATCTTCGGCAGAAAGACCCTAAGCCTGTGGTGGTACCACCCTTGGTGGACACCTTCGTGGACGTCACCAAGGCAGCGTGGAAGCGTCTACATTCGCTCCCGGCTATGCCGAAGAAGGCTGACTGCCTGTACAGGGCCCCAAGGGAGGACCAGTACTTGGCTAATCATCCTCTGGCCGACTCCCTGGTCATTACAGCCTCTCATGACCGGTCCCAGAGACCGCAACATCTGAGCACACAGCCACTGGACCCGGAGTCCAAGCAACTGGACGCGCTGGGTAGGCACACTTACGCAGCTGCGACCTGCGCCATCAGATCCCTGAACTACCTAACCCACATGGTTCAATTTCAGAACACATTGTGGGAACAGGAACTGGCAGAAAAGTTGCCGGATGGTGACCAAAAGGAGGAGCTTCTCTAGCTCCTCCGCACGGGTTCAGACAAGGGGCCCCAGGTGCTTTGAGCCGCGTATGACTCCACGGACTCCTCGACCCGAGCAGCAGCCTCAGGCGTATGCCTCCGGAGACACTCATGGCTCCGTGTCTCCGGATGTACCCCGGACGGCCAGAAGAACATTTTGGACGCCCCCTTCCGTGGCGAAGTTTTATTCGGTGAGGCATCTGAGAAGGTCATCACCAAGGTACAAGAGGCTGGGAAGGCTGTTAGATCTGTCCAAGCAATGTACAGATCTAGACTCAGTTTTTCAGAGGAACCAGAGTCGTTTGTAGCTGGATTCAGCGCAACAACCTCGTCCCCGCCCACAACAGAGGGCTCCTTCTCCTGAAAAGCCTAGGTCAGGGCATCCTCAGGTAGAGGCCAGCATTCTACCAAGTTGGCCCAACCTGCAGGATCCTCTGCTGCCACAGCATGACTCCTTCCCGGCCCCCGCCCCTCAGGATCAACGGGAAACAAAGGTCGGGGGTTGCATCACAGATCACCTGCCAGGGTGGCAGTCGATCACCACCGACAGGTGGGTGTTACAGTTGGTCAAAAAAGGCCACTTTATAGAATTCTTAGACAAGCCCCGCCACAAGGCCTCCTCTGCTCTCCCGTTATTCGGGTCAGCATGCCCTGCTCATCAGGGAAGAAGTGCGCACGCTTCTACAGAAAGAAGCTTTGGAGTACGTCCCAGGGAACCAGAGAGAACAGGATATTATTCCCACCACTTCCTGGTTCCAAAGGAGACAGGGGACCTCCGTCCGATCTTGGACCTCAGCGACCTCAATATGTCGGTCGCCTACAAACGCTTCCGCATGGTGACCCTTCCGGATCTAATCCCCATGCTGAAGAAGGGCGCATTCTTGGCATCTTTGGACATGCAGGACGCTTACCTGCACCTCCCCATCGCTCAAGCGCACAGGAGGTTCCTGCGCTTCGAGTTTCTCGGCCACCACTTTCAGTTCCGAGCACTTCCCTTCAGGCTGTCATCGGCCCCCAGGGTCTTTACCAAGTGCATGGCAGTCGTGGCAGCGTCTCTGAGGAGACAGGGCCACTATGTGTTCCCGTACCTGGACGATTGGCTTCTCATGGCCTCCTCCCAGGAGGCGCTGTTGATAGCCATCCAGCATACCTAGGCCCTTTTTCAGTCCCTGGGCATCCTAATCAACTACGAGAAGTTTCTCCTGGTACCGTCCCAGAAACTGCAATTCATAGGGGCAGTTCTGGACACCATCACAGGGAACGCCTTTCTTCCGAAGACAGAGCAGAACGCATTTGATCCCTCATCAGGGACCTATTCGAAAGGACCGTCCCAGCCAGACTGGTCGTTTGCCTACTGGATATATGGCTGCGGCCATTCCTACAGTCCGATGGCGAGGCTCCACATGCGGGTAACCCAGTGGATGCTAAGAGTGCAGTGGGACCAAAGGTAAGACCATATGCAGCATCCAGTAAGAATCACGAAGTCCGTGGTTGGACTGGCAATGTTGCTAGACCGGGAACCCTCTCAATGGGGGTTCCATTCACAGCGCCGTCCCCGGTGATAACACTCTCCACAGATGCCTCAGGGCTGGGGTGGGGAGCACACTTGAACGGGGTGAGGTCTCAGGGAACCTGGACCACTCAAGAATCTCATCTCCATATCAATATATTGGAGATGAGTGCGGTCCTTTATGCCCTGCAAGCCTTCCAGTTGGACATTCCACCGAGTACTCTTCTGTTACAGACAATACAGCAGTGATATATTACCTCAACAAACACACTCTTACCCCCTCTGCAGGGAGGCCATGAGAGTGTGGGATTGGGTACTACGACACGGCGCAAACCTCATTGCAGTTCACGTTCCCGGAGTGGACAATACCGTGGCAGAGAGCCTGAGTCATTCCTAGGCCAGAGTCCACGAATGGGAACTTCTACAGGAGGTGGCAGAGGATCTGTTTCTCAGATAAGGCACTCCAGAATTGGATTTATTCACATCCCCATCCAACGCAAAACTGCCCAATTTTTGCTCGCTAGATCCAGGGTCTGGTGTTTTCTGGCGAGACACGTTGTCCCTCTCCTGGGCGGGCAGATTCCTCTATGCCTTCCCTCCCTTCCCGTTGACCAGAGAGTCCTTCTCAAACTTCGCAGGGAGCATGCAACGCTTATTTTAATAGCGCCCTTTTGGCCCAGACAGATTTGGTTCCCGCTGAGTCAATCGGCCGGAACCTCCGCTTCCTTTGCCAATCAGCTCCCACCTGTTGTCTCAGGAGGAGGGTTCGCTAGTCCACCCGGACTTGCTTTCTCTGAACCTGCACGCTTGGCTCCTAGAGACATAGCCATCTTGCGACACGGGGTCTCGCAGGAGGTGGCGGAAGTTCTTTCTGCCACCAGAAAACTGGCGACACACGCTACATACTCCATGAAATGGCGTAGGTTTTGCTTGTGGTCTCAGGCACGCGGTTTCTCACCCTTAGACTGCCCAGAGAATCTAGTTCTGGAATACTTGCTTTCCCTTTTTCAATCAGGGTTGGCTTACTCCTCGATCAGAGTGCACCTGTGTGCAATCTCAGCCTACCATGCCCCTATAGGCCAACGCACGGTGGCACAGCTGGATACCTCCCGTGCCTTCTTAAGAGGGGTCCTCCACCTTAGGCTGCCTATTAGGGATCCCGTCCCTCCTTGGGATTTACCTTTCATCCTGGAGCAGCTTACACTGCCACCATTTGAACCTGCCATGGATTGTGAGCTGCGTTTTCTATCATGGAAAACGTTGTTTTTAGTTTCTGTTACTTTGTCGAGAAGAATCTCTGAACTGCACGCTCTCATTTGCAAGGAGCATTATTTAATTTTTCATCAGGACAGGGTGTCCCTGAGGACGAATCCCAGGTTTCTGCCTAAGGTGGTTTCAGCCCTCACTCTTAACCAGGACATTGATTTACCAGTGTACTTCCCTAGGTACGCTAATTGAGGAGAAGCACTGCTTTACACCCTGGATGTTCACCGCTGTCTTAGATACTATTTGACCAAGACCAAACAGCACCGCAAGGCGGAACAGCTGTTTGTCTCATTTGCTGAGAGGATGATGGGGGTTCCAGTCTCGAAACAGACCCTTTTGCGCTGGCTCATTCAGTACATTTCCTTTTGCTACAACAAACGCCAGAAACTCTTACCAGGTGTGGTCAAGGGCCATTCGACAAGGGGAGTGGCTACATCCTTTGCAGTACTCAAGAGCGTGTCCACATCGTTACATATGTGACATACACCTGGAGCTCGGTGCACACCTTTATCAGGCATTACAGCCTTGACATCGCTTCACGGCGAAGAGCGGGTTTTGGCCTTGCTGTCCTACAAGGCCTTCTATCCTAAGCTCAGGACAGGTTGGAACTTAGGTATTGCCTCCTCCCGATGGCTTTCAAGGCGCCATTGCTTGGGAATCAGTCCTAATGGTGTAACCTGCTGCAGGAGCTGTACCTCGAAGAAGATAGTACAGTTACGTAAGAACTTACCGTAACAGTAGATCTTCGAGAACAGCTCTTGCAGCAGGTACTTTCCCACCCACCATTCCCCCTTGGAGGAAGTAGGTTCCAGCCTACACTTGGAAAGGTCGTTTTTTTGTCTTGGCCATCTGATGGCGGGTCTTCGGTCTCCCTTTCTGATGTCATCCAGTGGCCGGGAGTCTCCGGCGGGAGAACTGGGGATTCTGGCAGGACCGCCTCCTTATGTACTATGCCTGACGTCTGGGGCGGGACCAATGTCGGAGGCGGTCCCCGCTGTAAACTGCTAGCTAGAAATTTTCCGTTGGGTTATGACGCCTGCCGGCTTCAGTACTAATGGTGTAACCTGCTGCAAGAGCTGTTCTCGAAGATCTACTGTTGCGGTAAGTTCTTACATAACTGTACTTTCCCTCTTCCTGCTACCATATGTTGTGTGTATGGGGATCATTTCATGTAAGAGGTGTTTATAGGAGAGGTTGTACAAGTGTACGTCATGTTTGTGGTGTTATATGCATATACAGCGTGCCACGTGTTGTGTATGGAGCAGGTCATGAGAGGTGAGGTTGTACGAGTGTGTGTGATGCTTGTGTTGTGTGTGCATTCAGTAGCTGCCACATATTGTGTGTATAGGGCAGGTCATACGAAAGATGCTGCAGGTTTCAAAAGTTTCATAAGTTTGATTCGAGGTGATAGCTTTCTCCAAAGAGTCTCATAACTAAGTTTAACATTATAATTATCCCTTAATTTCTTCCTGTGATTCTACAGAAGGTGTCTAATTTATTTTTAAAGTTGAGCATAGTGTCACAATCAACTGTGTCAGTAGGGAGTCTATTCCAGGGAGACACTACTCTCTGGTTTACCCAGGCTCCCCTCTTGTTGGATTTGTACAGCTGCCCTTTCAGTTGGTAATCATGTTTGTGTTCTTGTAACTTTAGTAGGATCTCTCCTTTATAGACTCACATACTCCCATAAATCCATATTCTGGAAGGTGGCGTATACCAGGCACAAGCTCCCCCCCAAGTCTACGGTACTCCAGGGAGTACAGTTCTAGTTCTCTTAACCTGTCCTCAAAGGGTAAGGACCGGGGATTCTGTATTTTCTTGGTTGCTGTCCTCTGTACCCTTGAAAGATTCTCTATATCAGACTTATGGTGAGGGCTCCAAAACTGCACACCATACTCCAATTGCAGCCTCATCAATGTGGTGTACAAAGGCAGCAGTACGAATCTGTCCCTACTTCTTGTGTTGTGCAGAATGCAGTGCAACATTCTGTTTGCCCTGCCTGCTACTCTAGTGGTATGTTGCCTGACCTGAATGATAATTCATTGGTGACCATAATACCCAGGTTCATCTTACATTCTACACTTTCGAGAGTTTGGCTGCAGCTTAGGTTATATGTAGCCTGAATCTTGTTATGGCCAAAGTGCATTACACTGCACTTACCTATATCGACCTTCAACTTGTGTGTTATGGCTCAGATACCAATAGACCAATAGGTGGAACATAGAAACATAGAATTTGATGGCATATAGGGACCGCTTGGCCCACCCAATCTGCCCTTTTTTTCTGTACCGACAGTACGACTACATACCCTAGTCTGGCTCCCCCCTTCCTCACTTCTTTCCACTAGATTCTTTTATGCTTGTCCTATGCATTCTTGAACCCTACCACTATCTTCGCTTTCACCACCTTCTGTGGAAGGCTGGTCCAGAAAACTACTGCTGTTTCTATGAAGAAGTACTTTCATCTCTCTTGAATCTACCCCCTCCAGCTTCATAACATGTCACCTTGTTCTTGAGCTCTTTTTTTTCTGAAAAATAATTCCCTACTGTACAAAGATCATTTCCAGGTGTCCTACAAGCACAGGGTAGTTAATTGACTTCCTCAGGCTACCACAGTATGGTAGTGGAGGTTGTGCGAGATCAAACCAAGGTCTGCTGGATGCACCAAGCCCACTCATAGCTCATTACTCTTAATTTCTAAGCTGTACTGCCGGTAACATCTAAGCTATGTTGCCAACTAACGTCTAGGCTGTACTGCCTAGAGGTTCACTGCAGGTGAGTTGGAGAGGTTGTATGAGCATGTGTGATGCTTGTCTTCTGTGCATACAGTATGTGTCGTGTGTTGTATGTGGGGCGGCAGCTTATGTCAGCAGTGCTGTAGGTGCGGATGGGGGGTTCTTTACCCTGTGTTTTCATAACTTACAGAAGGTGCTCTTTACGTTTTTATAACTTACAGAAGGTGCGCTTTACCCTTCGTTTTTATAACTTACTGGGGGGGGGTGCTCTTTACCCTGTGTTTGTATAACTTATGGGGAATGTTCTTATAACTTACGGGGGAGGGATGCTTTTTACCCTATGTTTTTACAGCATACAGGAGGTGCTCTTTACCCTATGCTTTTATAACTGATGGGGGGGGGTGCTCTTTACCTATGTTTTTATAACTTGAGGGGAATACTCTTTACCCTTTGTTTTTGCTGTTTGTGTCACCCGGATATGGAAATCAATCCGGAAAAAGTGTAATTTAATATTTTACTCCCATTGGCCCACTTCTTGGCCTCACTCTCAAGTTTGGCATATAATCAGTGTGATTGTTTTGAATATACACTTTTTAAATATTGATGCTCCTGTTTTATATTATGTATGCAACTTTAAGTGTTATAATGTATGTGTGTCATGTTTGATTTGTGTCTGTACTTATAGGTATACTCTGGACGCGATTGTAAATGAGTTTTTCTCTCAACTTGCTCGCCAGTAAATGATGATGATGATGGTGACCTTGTATTTTTATGACTTAAGGGGGTGCTTTTTACCCATGCTTTTGTAACTTATGGGGAATGCTTTTACCCTATATTTTTATAACTTACAGAAGATGCTGTTTACCTTAGTTTTTATAACTTTTGAGGAATGCTCTTTACCCTCTATGTTTTTATAACTTAAAGGGGTCTCTTCATCCAGTTTTTGTAACTTACAGGGGGTGCTCTTTACCCTGTGTTTTTATAACTTACAGGGGGTCTCTTTATCCTTTGTTTTTTAACTTACAGGGGGTGCTCTTTACCCTGTGTTTTTATAACTTACAGGGGGTCCCTTTATCCTTTGTTTTTTAACTTACAGGGGGTTCTCTTTACCCTGTGTTTTTATAACTTACAGGGGGGTCTCTTTATCCTTTGTTTTTTAACTTACAGGGTATGCTCTTTACCCTGTCTGTCTATAATTTACAAGAGGTCTCTTTACCCTGTGTTTTTATAGCTTACAGGGGATCTCTTTATCCTGTGTTTTGTTACTTACAGGGGGTACTCTTTACTCTGTGTTTTTATAACTTACAGGGGGTGCTCTTTATCCTGTGTTTTGTAACTTGCAGGGGTTGCTCTTCGCTCTTTAATCTATGTTTTTATAACTTACAGGGGGTCTGTTTATCCTGTGTTTTTATGACTTACAGGGCGTGCTGTTTACCCTGTGTTTTTATGACTTACAGGGGGGTGCTCTTTACCCTGTGTTTTTATGACTTACAGGGTGTGCTCTTTACCGTGTGTTTTTATGACTTACAGGGCGTGCTCTTTACCCTGCATTTTTATAATTTTCTGTGGAATTGCTCTTTACCCTGTGTTTTTGTAACTTACAGGAGTGTTGCTGTTTACTATATGCTTTCATAAATTATTGGGGTGGGACCTCTTTATCCTATGCTTTTATCACTTACTGGGGAGGGGGGCCTCTGTACCCTATGTTTTTATAACTTACAGGGGGTGCTCTTTACTCTGTATTTTATCATTTACGGGGTGCTCTTTACCCTTTGTTTTTAAAACATCCGTGGGGAGTGCGCTTCACTGTGTTTTTTAGAATTTACGGGGGTGCTCTTTACCCTTTGTTTTACAGAGTGTTTGCTCTTTACCCTTTGTTTTACAGAGTGTTTGCTCTTTACCCTATGTTTTTATAACTTGCAGGGAGTCCTCTTTACCCTATGATTTTATAACTTATAAGGGGTGCTCTTTACCCTGGGCCAGATATTCAAAAGGGTTGCGCCATGCATAACAGGGTTGCGCATGATCAAGTCCTACATTGCGCTATTCTGCGATATTCAGCAGGAGGTAGCGCAACTGAAAACAGGCTGAGCAACAGTGCAATGCAAATGAATGCATGCTCAACGGAGAGAGAACCATGCATAAACTGCACAGCCCGATATTCAGTCGGGCTGTGCAGAGTGTCTGGCGCAACCCCAACCTGCGCCTGCACAACTTGAGCCCAAAAAAAGGCTAAGTTGAGGGCCACCACCAGGTGAGCTGCTGCACTGCAGGGCGCACACAGCAGCTGCCACCTGGCTGGCCCCCAACCCAGTCCCTGTGCCCCCCAGCCCGATCGCGGGCATCAGTGTGCTCCCCTCCTCCCATTCACATCCCTGTGGTCCAGTGGATGCCCGATCAGTGGCAGTATAGAACTCTTCATGTTGTGTTCGATTGCGCGTGCATTGTCTGACCATCTTGGTGGCGCCACCACCACCACGGCCCCCGTCCTGCCCCCCGCAGTCGGGGTGGGCAGCAGATCCCACCGCCGCCGTTGACTGGGGTAGGGCCGCCCATTGTGCAGAGCCAGAGCCTGTGGGCATGCAGCCCTACTATATAGACAGTCCAGATTTGTGAATGACATTCATTCACAAATCTGGACTGTCATGGCTAGATTTGAGCTGCACGCCCATTGGCTCTAGTTCTGCACCAATGGCGTGCAGCTCTCCGCCAGTCAGTCGGGCGGCAGGCGGTGGGATGCTGCGGGGGGCGGAGTGGTGGGGCTCCGTGGGTGGGTGGGGTGGGGGCCACTAGACACCAGGGAGATATTTTGGGGGCATTTACTTACTGCCCGCGATCGGGCATATAGGGATGTGGGGAGGTTCTGTATTCTTTCTGCCCGCGATCGGGCACATGGGATGTGGGGGGTTCTGTATTCTTTCTGCCCGTGATCGGGCACATGGGATGTGGGGGGTTCTGTATACTCTGCCCGCGATCGGGCATTTCGGTCCACTGGACCACCAGGGAGATGTATGGAGGAGGTGGGGAGGCACATTGCTGCCGAAATCGGGATGCAGGGCGTCGGTCGCCTCACGTTGCTGCTGCCTGGCAGGCGCCAGGCGCAAGTCCTCGGGATCGGGCGCACTTGCTACGTTATCGGAGAATGAATGGGTTATAATGACATGCAAATGGCCTCCTGCGCCTTGCATGTATTATGGCCCCATTTGCATGTCACCTTTTGAATATGCGTGATTTTGCGATGGCGCGTGATGCTAGCCACCTAGGTTGACTGCTTTCACTTCTGTCAACCTGGCGCTATGCTAAGTTCCACTGCGCCATGCACAGTGGTTATGAGTTAGAGATGAATTCAAAGGAGTTGCTCAATACGCTAACTCCTTTGAATATCGCGACAGACACCCCTGGCGCATCTATTTTGGCAGAAGCGCAAGGACTTCTGCGCCTTTGAGTGGCGCAGTTTGAATATCCAGCCCCCTATGTTTTTATAACTTGCAGGGGGTCCTCTTTACCCTATGATTTTATAACTTATAAGGGGTGCTCTTTACCCTATGTTTTTAAAACATTTGGGGGTTGCTCTTTACCTTTTGTTTTTATAACTTACAGGAGGTGCTCTGTACTCTGTTTTTATAACTTATGGGGGTGCAATTTATCCTGTGTTTTTATAACTTACAGGAGGTCCTCTTTACCCTATGTTTTTTAACTTGCAAGGGGTGTGCTACACTCTTATGTTTTTAAAACGTCCGGGGGGGGGTGCTCTTTACCTTGTGTTTTTATAACTTACGGAAGGTGCTTTTACCCTGTATTTTTATAACTTATGGGAGTTGCTCTTTATGTTCTTATAACTTACAGGCGGTGCTCTTTACCCTATGTTTTTTTTTTTTTTATAACTTACAGGGGGTCTTTTTACGCTGCATTTTTTTTAATTTACGGGGAATGTTCTTTACCCTACGTTTTTATAACTTACGGGAAATGTTCTTTACCCTACCTTTTCATAATTTACAGGGAATGCTCTTTACCCTTTGTTTTTATAACTTTGCAGGGGTGCGCTTTACTCTGTTTTTATAACTTACAGGGGGTGCTCGCGCTTTACCCTGTGTTTTTAAAACTTGACGGGAATGCTCTTTATCCTATGTTTTTATAACTTACAAAGAGTGCCCTCTTCCCTAAATTTTTGTAACTTACACGGGGTGCTCTTTTCCCTATGTTTGTATGACTTGTATGATGTTGTGGCCCCATTTGCCATTTTACTGCATCTGACAACAGTCTTCAGAGATACGTATACAGTATATATTTTGGGGGGGCCTAAAGATGTTGGGATGGGGTACATGAGCTGAGATTTGGATGTTACCCCCCTCCCCTTGACTCAGGTTACTTTATGTTGCAGGTCCGACTGTGGAGCAGCAGGCAGAGATGGCGCGTGGAGGAGGCAGGACCCTGTCTGCACTGCAGCCTGAACAGGTAAGGATTACAGAGGAAGTGAGAATCTTCTCACCACTAAAATGCAAAATGACACTGAACAGTTTTATAGTCGTTTCCTTACTACTGTCCTGCATCATCTGCCTATATCATAACGAGCTAAGGAGTCATAGACTGAATCTGACTATATATTGGTTAGATCTATGAAGCAGCAAAAGATAGACAGGAGAAATTAGAGGCACCCTGCGATGTTTAAAGCTAATATTCTAACACAGCATGCTAGGTGTCTCATGCACCTGCAGTCAGGTGCATTATAAAAATGGGTATAAGAAATGCTTGCTCTTGATTGGCCAAGATGTACTTTCAGTTGAGCCATTATCCCAGCACAACAACCTGGCCGAGAGTAATGCAAGAAAAAACTGTTTAAAAAGCACATCCAATTAACTGAAAGGGACCTATTTCATAATTGCAGTAAGGCGCTGCAAAGTGTGTGTTATGGTGGACTTGTGGCCCTTCTCGGGTGGTGCAAACACTTGACTTTGCCTCGTTCTTCATCCCACCCAAGGCAGGCCATCATCCCACCATAACGCACCCCCTGTCATGCCATATGGCTTAACTGTAGCATTTGGTGGAAATTGCTGCCAGTGCTGGGCAGAGATATTGATTATTCATATCCACACTCATGACTAAAGGACACACCAGTGAGGAAAATGGATAATTCACATCAAGATAAAGCTTCAAAAACCTAGAATTTTGAAAAAAGAAAACCTTAATATCTAGATGTTACAGTTGAATCAGGATAAGCTTGATGCAGAAGGGAGGAAATCCCCAGAATGAGGGTGAACCCAAACTGCTGATGATGATAAAACCATCACATTCAAATAATTAAATAACTTGGCATGGATGGCAGGTAAGGGGATAAACTGCTGAGTCTGCCTCTAATCCCTGTATATGCGGTTGGGAGAATAAAAAACAATTGGCTTTGAACTGCAGGAATGGTGATGGATCAAGCCCTTTGTTTAACTTTCACTGATTCACTGCATTTATTTTCATAATCCACCTGCAGTACTTTTTTGGCAGGAGTAGACATGGGATCACCTGTCTGTTGTGTGATGCTTGTACTGTGTCTGTATCTAAAAAGTGAATAGGCAGTACCCCTAAATTTAAAAAAAAAAAAAAAAGTTACTCTAGTTGACCTGGGCACGGTGATCTCCTAATGGATGGTCTTGATGCCCCTCTGTGACTGTGTGTAGGTTTCCCTGGGCAGAATTTTAAATGGGCAAATCATGCAGCCCACAGAAATAGGTCCATAAATGCATCACAAAATGTACACCATGAGTGATGTACAATGGGTAATAAATTGCCCAACTTCCATCTTAAGGCTTATTACTGGGTGGTGAAAAATGCCAACCCTGTGTGCACATTTGCAGATGTACTTTTTGCACAGAAAAGACTCTAGCTGAGGCGATGCATAGGGGCAGCTGGTCAGTGTTCCTGTTTATGCACTTTAAATAAATGTATACATCGTGCCTATTATTTGAGTGTGCTATTTTCTTGTTTTGTTCCTGTTGGTTTTAGACAGCAGCACCTTGAGGAGTGTGGAGTGCTTCTCCTTTCTCTCTCTGCCTGAGTGCATATTTGCAGATGTTGCACTTTTGGCACGGGAAAGACCCTATTGGTTTGATTGTGATCCTGTTACTTGGGGTTGAAGAGGGGACCAAATAACTGTTAGTCAGCCAATGTGTACTTAAATGTGTGAAGGGGTCTCAGTAAGGCTCCTCACCCGTGATATGGTTGTTCTTCAGGATGTTTTGGGGGCATGTATGTACTTTCGGTAGTATGTAAATGCTTGCTCTTAAAGGGTGTTCTATTAAAAATTCCCTCATTTGATGTGAGATTTAAAAAAAACACTGCAAAAGGTGTGACATTTTGAGATGGTTTGTTGGAACCACTAGTATACCTGATTGGGCTGGGGATAGATGAGTAAACCCGTTCAGAAAAAATAATACTGCAGCAATAATCGATTGTTGCCGAGTTTGTTTCTATACACTTGAGTGGTAACCTAGCTCCTGGTCATGCCTTACTTTTTTTTTTTTTTTGGTAATTGAGGGTTGAATCATTGAGCAGGCTCATCTAAAATGGTAACCCCTGGTAAGCAATTGAACTCTGCCATCCCACCCTCTGAGCTGCATAGTGTTGCTATAATGGTTTCTGTGACTAGGCTTTAAACAGCAATTTGTGCCCCCACGTCTGACTCTGTACAACAAAATATATTTCATTGGGATGCACCACGTAGCACAGCCGTAGTGATGCACTCGTTACACTGGCAACACTACCACTCGCAGTGCCAGCGACCCAGGTTCTGGAAGAGACTCTGGTTGTTTAGGGTCTGACCAGGGGCTGGAGGATGCAGCATCCCAAGGACAGCTTTCCACCCACAGGGAGGAGGGCACTGTGCCCTGCTCCCTGACTGCCACCTGGTGGAGGCCAGGGAAGAGCACAGCAGGCGCACATCAAAAGGCAGCAGTCATCTGCTGGATGCATGTCATCGCACACTAGTACCCTTCGGGGAGACAAAACTGAGAATTTCCTGGTCTGCTGGGACACTGCTGGCACCCCCTCACCTGACAAGTGGAGCAGGTCACCATTCACGGTGTGGTCATGTATTTGCTGGATAACCAGCAAGTCCCTGGGAAAGTCAGTGACTGGGCTGGTTGGTGCTGTTTGGTGGAGGGCAGACCAGGGGCCAAAGAAAAGGCTTGATTAAAAACATATATGTTTAAATCAGTTTTAAGTTCACAAATGAAAAATAGAATTGCTTTCTTGGTAAGAAAAAATTGGGGTTGGGGAGTGAACATTTGTTTTCTCTATTTTCCAATTCAGGAAGTCGTCCTTGAGGTTTTGTTATCTCAATGAGAGGCACTTTACGGGTATATCGTGCAGCCAGAAGTTGGCGCTTTACAGTGAACATGGCTAGGCTAAGATGTGCCGTGAACAGTACCATGATGGATTTCCATTTGTATCTTAGTACTCCAGGCAAAAAAGGCTTAGCTTTCTGTTACTTTCTTTCTTCAGAGAGCTGACATCATTTACCGTCTGGCTGATTTGCTAACAGATCAAAGAGAAGAGATTCTCGCAGCTAACAAGGAGGACATGGAGGAGGCCATAAACAGAGGTAACTCCGCACCCCCCAAAAAAAAAATATTGTCCTGTGGAAGAAGTACTGTATCACTTTAATTTTATACCCCACCAAGACTGTCTAGCTTATTCATGCCAATAGTGGGACTGTGAGCTGGGATGCCCCCAGATGCATCCATGGTGCAAAAGGCTTGGTACAATAACTGTGCCACTGAATCTTTCGGCTGCTGGTCTAGGACTGTAAATGGGACTGCCTCCACATGAGTGGCACACTACGGGAGACTTAATTCAGTTGGAGTAGGTCTGAGCCTTTAAGCTTCTGAATTGTCTCCATATTTTCTTTATTTAAATTTGTTCAGTATGGAACAGCATTGAACCAAGGTCCATTTTCAGTCTAGACCCAGGCCAAAGGCACATTTATAAAATACATAACAGCAGTACAAAATGCAAGTGGATCAACAGACAATCACAATTGCAAGTCAGTTTTTTTGTAAAAGATATTGTTGAAACTAAGACTTAAAAGCTTGGTGAGACATACTGTTTCTGAGATGCTCATAAAGAGAATTTCATATTAAAGGGCAGCGCTGGGAAAAGCCCTCAGCCCCACATTTGTTTTAGATCAATTTAGTTTAATATAGTTGTTTGCCAGTTTGATGCAAGTGCAGACGGGTTCTGTTTTTCAAGGGTCACACGACATAAATTAACAGAATAAGAGAATACAGTCATAAAAACATTGCACGTACATAGCAATTGATCTAACAAATGTTTTCGATGTGAACTTTAAAAACTGAGGCCATATTACATTTGCACGTTGTAAATGGCATAACATTCCAAAGTTTGGTTGCAGTAAATCTGAGAGACCTCTTGCCTTGTGCTGTGGGATTTAGTAGTCAGATTTGGCTAGCGGAGCACAAATCATAAGACAAGGGTTTGACAACCAACAATGCACCAAGAGCAACACAGTTTGGACTAGTTATACCTGATGGGTCAAACAGCCAAAACAGTACTGAATTCTTACAGAGCAAGACATCCAGCCCAACTAAAAAGATAAAGAACAGTGATGGGTATGTCCAAGGATATGTAGAAAAAAAGCAGAAAATATGATTGTAAGCCACATAATGGCTAGATAGTACTTAGCAGTCAAATACAAAAAAATGAAAGAAACATCAAGAGGGGGAGACTAGAACTAGTTGCAGTCACATGGTTCCATGTTGCCGCAGCAATGGCACCATGCCGACAGTTAGCTTTGTGCCATCACTGCAACAAAGTGTTTTTCTCTGCGGGGGGCTGTGCCCCCCACACCCATCGACTTTTATATAACCATCTCCGAGACTGAGTTGTGTTGGGGAGGGAGCACAGTCACCGAGGGAAAAATGTTAGTGTACCGCCGAGAACATTACAGCGATATGTGAAATTTGTCACTGTAATGGTCTTTGCGGTAATGCATTCGCTGTGTGAATGGTATACCCAATCGCATCAGTAGTATCAAAGGAGAGATATTGCTTGAGCTTGTAAGCAATACCCAGTCTTTACATACTGTTCTTACAAACCATAATAATATGGTCAGAAAAAGACAAAGCAGGGTCCAGTAACACAACCAAATACTTAAAGTGCATAACATGGTCTCTAGGGTAACCAAAAGGGTTCTGAATATGAAGGCCTTTATGACTTGATATCTGGGGACCCTAAACAGGACAGTCTGAAAGTCATATTTGTACTTGTATCTTTTTTTTTTTGCTACTTTTCTACAGATGGTTTTGAATATTTATGTCACTATAGATTAAGTGATTCGCCATGCAGTACTTTGAAACCAAGTGACTGCTGTTTAACATTTGTAGTGAAGTTTGCATTTGACGAGATGAATAAAACAAAAAGGGTTAAGATTGTATTGTGTGTGGTCCACATTTAGTTTTAACATGTACTCTGCGTGAGTACCTTAGGTGATGTCTTGTCTGTCCGTATGTTTTGTAGATGAGGTGGTTAAAATGCAGTTTTGTCTGGGGTTTTGAGGAGGGTATTTGTGTGAGATGTGCTTCCTACAGTCATCCCATCTCCTTACTGATTCGCCACAGGGATTGTCTGGGGTTATGAGAATCTTGTTTGTGTAGGACTTTGGCATAGGAGTCAAAGTACAGACAGACCGCAGAAAAAGGTACAAGGTACAAATATTGTTTATTCAAAACGCAGTAAAAATACATATTGTGTCTAATAACTTCTAAATGGTAAACCACTTCTGACTGCTGCTTAGCATAAGTGATGAAGAGAATGTTCAGCAAAGTCTTTTGCACTCCCTATGGGCGCGAAAAGTTCTTGCTTATATCAAAACTGACGACTCCTTTCTAACCAGTAGAAAGTAATACCTTGCAGCTTCAGGTTGACTCTCTGACTAGGTTAGGTCTTTCTTTCTCTCGGCTTCTTAAGCAGTCCCTTCTCTGAGAAGTCAGAGTATGCTGAGAGCTTCCTTTTCTGCAATCTTCCTGTGGCTTTTTTTTTTGACCTCCCTGTGATCTTTTATTCTTGGCAGTCCACATTTAGTAGTCCTTCCTCAGCTTCCTGATGTAAACAAGCAAAACAACTGTCGCAGGCTTGAAACAATTATCCCTTCCCTGCTTTCAGAGTTAATTTTTTTACCCTTTTACCCAACTACTAGGTTCTTTTTGGGGGTTGGGGACTGGCTGCTTTTCACGGTTTGAGGAGCAGCTCACATTTATTTTAAAAACTCTTACGTCTGTGATTGCAGACCCTGTGAGTCAGATTTCATGTTGGGTTCACCATGTACTGTGACAGACAGAAGAAAGGAAAAAAGAAAAAAAGCCAGCATGAGGGGCAAGACAGGGAAGTACAGCAGAAAGTGGAAGAGATGGGGGAGGGTCCTCGGACCGCCAGAGGGGCCAGCTGCTGAGTACCACGGGAATATGGCTATGCAACCTATTTTTTGAAAAAGAAAGGACAGGAGAGGTAAAGAATCAGGAAAACACAGAGAAAAATAGGAAGTTTATTTTTTCATTATAAAAATGGGACAGGGTCCTGACCTTTTCACAGAATTGTGGTTCCAGCTGGCCCCGTGACGCAGAGGGCTGAGGCGCTGGACACCTTACCTCGTGCCATGCCGGGGACCTGAGTTCAGGAACGGACTTGGGTTGCTCGGGGGTCGGCTGGGGTGAGGAAGTATTAAGCGTCCGCTGACAGCACTCCTTTCTCGGGGTTGGGGGACCCAGCATCACGCTGTAGACTGACATCAGGTGGAGGCTGGGGATCAGCACAGGCACGATGCTAAAAAGGGGTGGTCCCATGCACAGAGCATAAGATTGCCTCCGCGGAGGTGGAGACAGTCGCCCCGCCCATTGCACGTACGTGGGTCCAGGGAGAAAACGGTAAAAGGAATCTGAGCTGGTGGGCTCCATGATGGCAGGATGTGCCCGCACCTCCCCTTGGCAATCTAGATGTTGTCTTACAGGGGTGGAAAGAGGCCGGCACCCCTCGCCACCATCCCTGTCATGGTGAGGTAACCCGTGGGGGATGGCCAGTTGGGGTGGGTGCGGGGAAAGCCTCGCTGGAGAGACGAGTCCCCTCTGAGGGAGGGTCTGGATCTGCCTGCCAGCTTTTCGGAGGAGTAAACTACATATGGGGAAAAAAAAGAAAGAAATGTGCTTCCAAATAATCTTTACTGGAATGCTGAAAAAGTGTTAACAATGAGACAAAGGAATGCCTCTGGAACTTGGATCCTGAAATAATAGCAAACATCTATCGTCACAGAGGAGACGGTCTCAGTTCTAAAATGACAGTGGACAACAAACACTAAGCAAGACCATCTTACTCACCAATAATTGATTTATCACATTATTTTTTGTCAAAGCCACATTTCATAGCAATTCATATCCACGTTTCGGAACTTCACAGTTTACTTCTTCAGGATATAGGCTTTCTGTAATTATCTAAAATTAGTGAAGATTAGTTTTTGTCAGTTGTTACTGATTATAGTTTATTATGAATTTTTAATGTATAAATTTAATCAAGTTTTACTCATAAGTGGATCAGTTATGCAAAAAATTAGAACAGGCTGAGTTAAACAAGCAGTAATACCCAACAGGGCGGGCGGTATTGGGCAATACCGGACCGCCTGGGCGTAATGAGGCCCAGAGCCACAGGTGGAGAGCTTTATAGACCCTGGAAGGTCCAACATTGCCCAGGTAGCAGCTTGTCAGTATGCAATTCGGGGTGCCCAGAAATGCTCTTAAGTAATGGGGCACCTCGAATTTGCACTTCTTTAGAAGCGGGCGTTTATCATAAGTTAATGTAAACCCTGCTATGGCTCTCAGCCAGTAAGGGGGCTCAAAGTGTCTAGTCCATTTTCTAAAACACCTTAAGCCCCTTTGATAAATTCACAAACTTATGTGTTTCATTCTTTCTAAAAAAAAAAAAAAAAAATAAAAAATGTATGGGTGTATAGTAATTTCACACACTTCATATATGCAGTGCTGCTACATATACGAATTTTATTCACATTAATACCTTCCAGTGTTAAAGGACATACACCATGTGTGGTTATTCTTTCAGTATCAATACCTGGAAAATAAAATAATACGGTAAATATCAAAACCTTTCTTATTTAAATACCACATATTGGTTTAGCCAGTATACATATTCATTTTCAATACCTGAACTTCTTGCAGGTTATAACTGTATTTCCAATTCCTAAATATTCCATGGAAATGCAGGAAGAGCCATTTGTACTGTACTACTGTACTGTGAATGTGTTCTAATAATGAGGAGCTGGTGTAATGAAGCAGCGTTATTCATTTCCTGACTGCATCCGTCGGTGTTCCGTCTCCTAGTAAATATTTGTTTTGTTGTTATTTATGTGTGCTATAAAGAATTTTTTTTTTTTATAATTTTACCATTTTAGCAGACTCCTGAGTCCCTGTGTTTGTTCATCACCATTCACAGTAACAAGCATTCGAAGTGACGTGGTGGGGGGTACAGTGTCAATCAGCTGGTTGTATTTCAAACTGAGAACGGAGCCTTACTGATGCGCACAGACTGACACACTGCCTCCTGCCACAGTTCTCGATCAGCATGCAGAGTCCATGGAAAGGAAAATATTGAGTGTCTTCCACTTCAGTCTCCAAATCGTAATGCAATTTCAGTAATACAGTACATCAAATCACTTGGCTTACTCAGTAAAGTATTTCAGTGTAAACTGTGATACTGCGCACAGAATAAAATCAAGCAGGCAGAAAAGCTTTAGATCTGTTTGATCACAGTTGTAGAAAAAGCATGTAAAGCTCATAAATATTCATTAAATACCAGACCGCAGCACAGCCACTCGCAAATGCTAGCTTTCTTTAGATTACAACTGATCTTACTTCGAGGGAGGCTCATGCAGCAGGCCAACACTGGTAGGACTTAACTGCCAAGCGCCAGGACCACACAAACTTTCTAGCTGGCATTCTGCCATGGGGGACCACCCACCTCCGATGTCACCCTCTCACATCAGCCTATACTTTAAAGGCAAACGGTCCTCCACACCTTCCCCAGTTCTTGCCCGCTGCTGAGCTGCACATGTCAGACCTTAGCAGACGTTGCAGCTACAGTCGATCGCCATTTCATGCACTTTTTTTTTTTTATTTCTATCGATATAAACATTGATTTTTTTTGGTGTTACCATCAGCGAATTTGTCTTCTCCACCTGCCTCATCTTTCAGCTGCTACACAAAGTGTGCCTGCAGAAAACAAATTCCTGAAAAAGGTTGTCACTTTGCTTGTATGTTGTGCCTAGGCCCCAGCCACGACACCGAAGCTTGCCAGATCTGCCAGAAATTCAACCAGGCCACTCGGAGATGAAATTTAAAAATCCTGGAGAGCCATCTAATCAAGCAGAAACTCGTTGCAATGGAAAAGGAGCTACAGGCCAGGAGCTCTTTGGCTTCACCAGCCCAGTCTTTCGGGGCTTCCTCTAATCAGTCTTGGGGAAAAATGTGGCAGGAAGCACAAACACCGGGACTGGTCTGCTTCCTGTTTGCAGTCTCCCCATAAGACTTCAACCATGTCAGCATCATCATCCCCCTATGGCCCCACCTGCCCTTACTACCATAGGGCTGCTGGTGGCACCGCCACCCACCCTTATCTCTTGTCTTGGGTGGCTGCTCCTCGGAGCAGGGAGTCTCTTCTCCTCAGCCTGTGACGCTCAGGCCCATTAATTCTATGGGTTCTCAGCTAGAAGGCTTGGCTGAAGTGGATAGGCTCCTCTGCCGTTGTGTGGTGCCTCCCCACCAAGGCGCTGCATAAGTCCGTCTCCTCCATGAGGTCTGACACCAGTTCCTCTTGGCAGCGCTCGCAGCAGGCTACTGGTGTTTCCTTCAGTCCAGTGTCACCTCTGCCTTTGCCAGGGAGGTCTCCTTCCCCTCAGACGCCCGTTTCCCCTCTCCTGGCGCTGGCGGACTCTCCTCCCTTGCGCTGTCATCCGGCACCCTCTGGGCCACCACCAGTACTGCCACTACCACAGCCTGTGGGCCCAACACCAGAATTGCCAGTCATGCAGCCCAGGGCCTGCGCCTGTGTTGCTTTTTTCGCAGCCTGTGGGCCGACGCCAGTTCCACAGCCGAGCCCCTGCTGGCCCTTCACCGGGGTACCCAATGCCAGCCCCAATGCCATCTTTTCCTTACCTTGCACTGGCCTAACCTTATCCACCGGTATATAATTACCCTGCACCGGTGGACTATAGTGCCCTGTATTCTACGTGGTAGTTGTTAATGCAGAAGCAGACCCCTGCTCATCAGGGCCTGTCTCCAGCATCTCCTAGGTGGCCTGCCAGGGACCTTCCACCCCCAGACCAGGTTCCCGTGCCCCCCCATACACCGAGTTCCAGCGGGTCCAGGCCCGACATTGGCTCTGTCACTCGCCAGGATGGGTGCCTGCCGGCTGAAAGTGAGCCAGATGAGCTGGATGAGGATGACTCTGATTATTCAGAGTCTTCCTCCACCCAAGGGGACTCTTCGGAAGGCAAAGAACCCGCTAAGGTGGTTCCTAAGTTCTCTCCTGATGATCTGTCGTTCATGGACGTCATGAGGCACATCCAGGTCACCATGGGCTAAGAAACAGAGGGACAAGACCCAGAGCGGCATCGCCTGGTCACTTATTTGAGGCAGCCTGATTTCCTCACCGTGATTATGCCCCCCCATTGACTCTTATGACGATGCCACAAGGGTGGCTTGGAATCACTCCTCTACCACTATTGCAGTGCCTGAGAAAGCAGACGGGCTCTACCACGCTGCAGCTGGTAAACACTTTTTGTGGTGGTCAGCTCAAAACTGACTCTGTAGTCATCAATGTGGCACATGACTGCATTAAGAAGCCCAAGCACCTCAGTGCCCTCCCATCTGACAGGGAATCCAGACAACTAGACCACCTGGGCAAGCAATTCTTCGTATCCTCCTACCTGGCCATCCGGGCTATTAACTGCTTAACCCACATGGTCCAATACCAGAATATCCTCTGGGACTAGGCCAAGAAATTAGTTCAGGCTTTGCCCGACGACCCCTCCAAATCACAGCTCACCCAGCTCCTCAAGGCAGGCTCTGATATAGGGAACCACGTCCTTCAGGCAGCCTGTGATGCTGTAGACACCTTGGGCAGGGGAGCGGCCGCAGGTGTCTGCCTCCAGCACCATTCCTGGTTTCAAATGCCCAGCTTTGCCCCTGATGTGCAGTCCAGTATTTTGAACACCCCCTTTCAGGGCTGTGTCCTATTCGGGGGAAATGTCCAGGATCAAATTTCTTCCTTCCAGGAGTCGGGCCGTGCGCTCCGGTCCGTTCACTTGCTGTACCATACCCAACTTAAGACTGGTCAGTGACCTCCATTTCGTCATGCCTCCTGCAAACAAGCCTGCTCACTGGCCAAAGGTCAGGGGTAAACACAAAGTGGTGTCAGCCCCATCCACAGCTGCCACCAGAGCCCCCGAGCATGAGTGGTCCTCCTCCCGGCACACACATCTACCTACTGACTGCTTAGCCGACCCCCCCGACCCCCAGAAAGGGGTCTGGGTGAGGCTGTCGGGGGTCAGTTCTCCCTTCACCTCAACAGGTGGTGGGACATTACCTTGGACAGCTGGGGTCTGCAGATCATAGAACACAGCCACACGCTAGAGTTTCTCGAGCCCCCGAATATCCTCTGAAATCCTCTTGTCCCCAGCTCATTTGGCTCTCGCCTGGGAGGAAATTCAGGCTCTTCTGCAAATAAAGGGCCATAGAACCTGTTCCTATGGCTCAGTGGGGCAGGGATTCTACTCCACGTCCTCCTGATCCCCAGAAAGACCGGGGATCTCAGACCTGTCCTCGATCTGAGTTATCTGAGCTTGTACATAAAGTACAAACGTTTCAGGATGGTCACCCTTCAGGGATTGCTGCCCTTCCTACACTGGGGAGACTGGCTTTGTTCTCTGGATATGCAGGATGCGTATCTGCATATCAGAATTTTTCCTTCCCATTGGCGCTTCCTCAGCTTCCACTTCAGAGAGCCAGTTTCCAAATCAGAGCCCACCCTTTTGGCCTCTCTTCAGCCCTCAGGGTCTTTATCAAGTGCCTGGCGGTGGTGCCTACCTTGAGGAGACAGGGCTTCTACATATTTCCTTGCCTGGATGATTGGCTGTTGGCAGCCCCCACCAGGGACTGTCTGGTCCAGACCCTGGAGTATACCTTCCTCCTCCTCCAGGCCTTGGGTATCGCCATCAGTTGGCCAAAGTCATGCCTGTCTCCTGGTCAGCACCTCCAGTATATGGGAGCAATTCTGGTTACCATGCAGGGCATGGCCTTCTTGCAAATGGACAGGGAGGGTGGAATGCCTGATGGCCCAGGATCTTCCTGTGACTGGGTCACATGGCAGTTACCCTTGCCCACCTTCACATGCGGATACCTCAGTGGCCATTGAGAGTTCAGTGGAATCAATGCATGGACCGCCTGGACCAGATGGTCATGATCTCCGATCCTGTCAGAAGAGTCCTGTTGTGGTGGCCAAAGCTGGCCAGCCTGCTTGGGGAAGGGGGTTCCTTTCAAATCTCAGCCCCTCATCAGATTCTCATGAAAGACGCCTCTGGTCTTGGCTGGGGAGCCCATTTGGACTCTTACCAGACTCAAGGCACTTGGACAGATGTGGAACAGGATCTCCACGTCAATGTTCTGGAGATGCAAGTGTTTCTGTGTGCTGTGTGGGCCTTCCAGACTCATCTCCTCCCCATTCTGGTGTTGGTGCAGATGGACAATGTATGCATGATGTATTACATCAACAAACGGGGGCACTCAGTCTTACCCCTTGTGTCCAGAGGTGGTGAGGGTTTGGTGTTGAGCTATTGAGCACAGTCTCGAGCTCTCTGCTATCCATGTTCAAGGCATCCAGAAACATCCTGGCGGACAGTCTCAGCCGCTCCTGGTCCAAGGCTAACGAGTGGGAGCTTCTGACTCCAGTGGTCAAAGATCTCTTCGACAGATGGGGCTGACCAGATTTGGACCTTTTTGCATACCCACTGAATGCAAAACTGCTGCTTTTTTTTTTTTGCTCACTCGATCCTGGGCCTGGAGTTTTCTGGTGAGACGCACTGTCCCTGTCCTGGAAGGGGAGGTTTCTGTATGGTATTCCTCCCTTCCTGCTCTTCTAGAGGGTGCTGCTCAAGCTCCATTTGGAAGGGTTGGAGATGATACTCATAGCCTCCCTTCTGGCTGCGTCAGATTTGGTTCCCCTTATTGTAGCAACTGGCAGTGGAACCTCCAGGACCAGGGCACCCTAGTCCATCCGGATCAAAAATCTCTGCATCTCCATGCTCCTGTGGACTTAGTCATCACCTACTTTGGAGCTTTCTCTAGGGTTGCAGATGTCCTTGTGGCTGTTAGGAAGCCCTACACCAGGGCCACTTACCGCCATGAAATGGAAGTGCTTCACCCTGTGGCCTGTTTCGTGCCAGCTGGACCCCTTCACCTGTCCATTGAATCAGGGATTGGAATACCTTCTCTCCCTCTCAGACTCAGGCTTGGGGTACTCCTTCCTTAAGGTGCATCTCTCTGTCATCTCTGCGTACCATGCACCTATCAATGGCAGGACCATGGCTCAGCTTGAAGTGTTTTGCACTTTCCTGCGGGGCATTTTGTATCTGACCCTCCCATTTCGGACTTGGTCCCCCTGTTGGGCCTCCATTTTATGTTGGAGAAACTCCTATTACCTCCCTTTGAACCAGCTGCGAGTTGCAAGCTGCACTTTCTGTCATGGAAAGTGCTCTTTTTAGTTGCTGTAACTTTTGCTTGAAGGATTTCTGAGCTTCTGGCAGTCATGTGTAAAGAGCCTTATTTGTTTTTTCATAAAGACAGGGTGTCTTTGCATACTAATCCTAAGTTTCTTCCCAAGGTGTTGTCGGAGTTTACTTTGAACCAATCCATCCACCTACCAGTTTATTATGAGTACTGTAATCAGGGGGAGGCTTTGCTCCATAATTTTGATGTACATAGTAGTAGCAGTAAAAATCTTTTTTTTTTATACAGGATTATAAAAGATGGTCCTGATCACACCATTGGGATAAAATCCCATTTTCAGGGTGGTCCTCTGGCAGTACCCAGAGGTAGTTACAAGTAAGTAGATAATTAGCTAAAACTAAATAAATATCATTTAAATAATACAATTTCTACACATTCAATCTACTGACATTCATTATCAACATTGTGATAATAGTTAATGTAACACTCTTACACACATAAAAATACAAGTATTTTGTTTATCACCCATTGCACATACATCCACAGGAAGGTTCTTTACTTGGGTAGTGAAACTTTTTATAGGTTTCAAGGCCTTAGTTAGATCGTTAATTTTAGCCCATGTATTTATAGCATTGTTAGAAATCTTCATCTCTCCATATCTGTTTGTGACCTTAGGTATACTTAGTTCCCTTTGTTGCTTATTTCTAAGGTTATGCTGATGTTCCACTTTATCCAATTTTTCTCATAGTTATAATGGTTTCTGGTGAATTTTGGTCTTGTACTTAAGATTTGCCTAGGTCATTTTCCTTTTTTGATCCAAAGGAAGCTGGTTTAGGGCTTCCTACACAGCACAGTGATTTATCCTGTAGTCACATCATAATAGAAAGTGGGCTTTCCTTTTCCCTTTTGTCTCTCCGGGACATCCTCGGTTCTTCTTTCGCTGCCTGCTGCAGGTCTCCGGTGGGAGAACTGAGGAGGGTGTGGGGAACTGCCTACCTTTATAGGATAGGCCGATGTCAGAGGGTGACGTTGATGGTGGGCGGCCCCCTGTGGTAGACTGCTAGCTAGAAAGTTTCCGTGTGGTCCTGGCGCCTACCAGTGTTGGCCTGCTGCAAGATCTCCTCTTGAAGATATACTGTTAAGGCAAGTTCTTGCATAACCGTACTTTCTGCTGATACATGCAAAATATTTCAGTGCAAACATAGGTGAAAGGAGTAAGGTAGTTGGGAGCATCTGAGGGGTTAGGGAAGTTGGAGCAGTGTCATGATTGGGGGGGGGGGTAACCTAAAGTGCTGGGATTGGGGTCCCTCAATCCAGTGAGTTGTCAGGAGGTAAGTGCAGGTAGTTGGTTGATGCTCCAGGAGGGTGCTAATAGTAGCAGTCACATTTATTAGATTTTACTAGGTGCTGCCAGAGTCTGCATTTGAACGATCTAATAGATGTGACATTGACAACGTCAGGAGGTAAGGCATTGGTCCATACTGGAGCACAATAGTAGAAGGCATGGCATAGCAGGAATTGTCTGGGGTTCCACAGAAGTGCTGCCTGCTTATCTCTACTCTTTACCGATACATAGCAGAAATTGTCTTGGGTTTTATAGATGAACTGCTTGCTAATCCCTTCTTCTTAATGATGTGGTACTCCCTGGCCATAATGGAATCACATCGCAACAGCAACGGGAATACCACAGAGACCATCACAGTGACATTTTTGGCAGTTTGCTGTGATGGTCTCCACGTTTCCCTGACACTGTTGCCTCTGAGGTGTTTCCCTTCCTCCCTAAACTAACTCCAACTGGAGTTAGAAATCCTAAGTGCAGGGAGTGTGTGAAGAGAATCCCCCCACAGAAAACACCAGTTCCCCCAGCGTTGGCACAACAGGAACCAGCTATAATGAACTCCAGTATGACAAATATTCAGGTAAAACAAATACTGAGTGTGGCTCCCATCATCTCCCATCAAGTCTCTTGTGATCAGCTGCTAATCTGGTAATTGCCCCAATATTGTGATCTGCTGCCCTAGCTATGGAGTTTAATTTGCTAATTCCCAGTGATATTTAGTAGAATCCATCTCCTTTTTTTGTGCTCAAGCAACCAGTGATCAGCTGTGTGCCAAAATAAAGTGGCCAGGATATGCTGCCGAGGCAAAACTGAGTCCTGCACTTCTTGAAGGCAGAAGAGAGTTTAGCTGAAATATCCACTGAAACAGGCCATTCCAGATCTACTATCTGTACTTGTAAGAAGCAGGAAAGCTCATGTAGGGAGTTTGTGCAGGAGTATTAAATTAGAAGGTACGACGAAGTTGAAGTAAACTGTGCTACTCAGCTGTAGTTTTTACAGTAAAGAGCAAAAGGTGTACCCATTTCTGGCTCCCTGGTCTGTAAGAGAGCTGTCCACTTTGCATGGGAGATGTATGGAGTGGACTGTAATTTTAAACCTTCATCTGGCTGGTTGCGGCACTTCCAGAAGCTCCATGGGATCTATAAGGTACCCATAATGAGGGAGCAGCAGCAAAAACTTTGTCAGAGCTGAGAGATCATTCACAGCCGGCCCACTGGCTCAGCGAAAAGATTTACCGCTGTGGCGCAGGCGACCCAGGTTCGGGAACAAGCTCAGGACTCCCGAATGTCAGCCAGGGACAGCGGTGATTTGAACGGCAATGGCACGCTTCTTCACCTCTGCGTGGGGAGGAGGGTTGAGTGTTTCCGGTCCCCTGCTCCAGGGTGACCACGGGATGCACCGCAACTGGAGCGCCGTGAGCCTTGCTCTCGGGGTGTGTCTGAGCGCATGATGCAGTCGCGTGCGCCTGATGCTGACTCTTCCCCCCCATTCACCATTAAGCACCAAAAGCCTCTGGCATGCACAATGATGCCTCCTGGCGCGGAGGACGAGGGGTCCCAGCGCGCAATGACTGAGCACCATTGGGGCTGCAGAGGGTGGCTCCGGCTGGCTCCGCTCTGGGGGTAACACGTGGGGGCACTATGTCTGGATGGCCCCGGTTTGACAGCGGCAGCAGGGCAGCTGGAGGAGTATGCCGCCAGAAGAATAAAAAAGCATAGTAAGAAAGGGAGATCATTCACAGTGGGCTACACACCTGAGCAGTTATCTAATGGCTGTGAGACGGGTTTGCTTTGGTGCTGTCTCCCAGATGTCACACTGGCTGCAAAAGTGCGAAAACAGAAGCAAATGCCAGGAAAGGGTTTCAGATCTTTAAAAGGTCTTGTCACTTTTGTGCTGTGCACTGACTCAGCAGACACAACACAGATTTAGCCTCTATGGATAGGCAAGTTCAAACAACCCAGCATAACACCATGGGCAGGAGTCACAAAAAAGGGCAAAGTGCAGCACAGAAGTTTGTGCCATACCTTGCCATTGAGCAGGGGTCAGAAATTGCTATTCACAATCGGTTAGCGCACCGCGTTATCAGACTGTGAAGAGTTGCAGGTGGGGGCAGCGCTAACCCAGGAAAAGCACTGCAAACCTTAGTAGTGCTGCCTCCCACAGCCAGCCAGGTGAATGGGCTGCCAGCAATAGCACCACTGCGCTAAGCCCTCACTCACAAATGGAGCCATGCAAATTAGCCCATTGAGCATGTAAGGCACTAGTGGCCATTAGCAAGCTCATTAAAATAAAGTTGAAGGTTTTTTTTTGTATATTTAACGTTTTTATTGAAAGAGGCACAAAATCTTATTGTAGAAATACATGGTACATTTTAAAATTATTGCAGAAAAAGATCTATATAAGGAATACAAAAGCACACTTTTTTTTGGTACAGATTAGACTACCAGTAATTTTCGTCATCATTTGACCACTGGCATTATCGTAACTTATTATTATAATTGTAACACTGCTTATTCACAGTAAAACATTCTCACAGATCTTTCTATGGTCCAGTGGGGCACAGAATCCTCCCCCCTCCCCAACAGTGTGCACATCCCCCATTACATTTATCCGAATGACCTGTCATGAGACAAATTCCACTACTCCCTAGCCATATAAAATATCCATTGTTGCCATCTAGTATTAAAGTGCTCAGCTCTGTTAAGTAATTCTGCTGTCAGTTTTTCCATTTTACAAATTTTGTGAACTGTTCTATGCCATTCTGGCACAGCTGGAACTCTTGTGGTCATTCAAAGTCATGTGATAGTCTTTTTTTGCAGCTAGTAAATATAATAATATCACTTTTGAAGCCTCTATGCTGTTTCTTTGGTTAGAAATGGACATCAAAGCCATCTCGGCTGTTAAATCAACCAGTTCTCCCATCAAATCCTCAAGTTCCAGCAAGAGTGCTTCCCAGAATGGAGCAGTGATGGGACACAACCAAAAAATATAACTTTGATCCGCAGGAAAAAACCCGCAGTTTCTCCAACAGTGCCCAAATGTCGGTGGAAGATATCTTATTAAAAACTGCTGGTGTGTGGAAATACGGGACCTATACTTCCATGTGAAATCCCTCTACGTGGTAGAAGAGGTTCTTAACTGCTGGGATTGCTAATTTTAACCAATTTGTAACTGTGACTGTTTTATACTAAGGTTCATACTAAGGTACGTAAGAGCGAAGAAAGGTGGCAAGCCCATGATTGCTGCTTTCATTTCACCTGTAAAACGAGAGGGTATGCCCCTGTAATGTGTATGAATCTAGTTTACATTTAAATTCCTGTTTATCCTTACTAATAACCACTTCCAAAGGTAGACTGTTCCATGGATTCACAACCCTTTGAGTATAAAAGGCATTCCTTCTGTGTGTGTTAAATCTTTTGGGTCTTATTTGTAGAGGTTGGCCTCTAGTAGCTTGCTTGTTGTCTTTATATTCAAAGCCTAACTCACTGGACAGCATCATAACACAACAAGAGCCTCCTCGTCTCCAAGGACATCAGTTCTAGTTGCGTTAGACTTGCATCGGCGATCATATGGCTAATTTTGTAGACCATCTTTGTGGCCTGTCTTTGGACCTTCTCCTTTATTAATTGGTCCCCACACAGGGCTCCCATAATCTAGAAAGGGCCTGACATATGTTCTGTAAAGTGGCATGATAACCTCTTGGTTTTTGCTCCTGAAATTTCTTTTGATGGTCCCTCGGAGTCTTTTGGCCTTTGCCACCTACGCTGCACAGTGAAATTTAGAATTTGAATTACTATTTATTATAATTCCCAGTTCCCTCTCCTCTTCCGATTCCCTTAGAACTATACCGTCTAGATAATATTTGTACTTTTTACTCTGGTTACCAAGATGTGTAATGCAAGATTTATCTTTGTTAAACTTCACATCTCTTTCTCTAGTCCAGCACAGGATTTGATTCAGGTCTGCTTGGATGGAGGCCCTATCTTCTTCAGTTTGTGCAACTCCTACAAGTTTAGTGTCATCTGCATACTTGCATGTCCAGTTAGCCATGTTCCTGCACATATCTGATATAAAGACTTGAAATAGTATGGTCCCAGCACGGACCCCTGAGGGACACCACTAATCACAGCTTTAGATGAAGAAGAATAATGGCCATTTATGCATACTACCTGCAGTTTTCCACTAAACAATCCTGTGATCTAAATTCATGCTTAACAATGGCCAAGTGTGGCCCAGTATCAAATGCCTTGGAAAAGTCTAGGTATACACAATCCACTGCTGTGCCCTTATCTAATGCTGATAATCAATTTTTGTAAAAGCATAACAGGTTTATAATAACTGGTCAGCAATTTTTTACATTGCCTGACCGAGTTATAATTTCCCGTTATAACTCACGAGTTATAACGGGAAACATCTTGCTAAAGTCAGTCACAGAAATCTGCTCCCTCATTCGCTCTGCGTGTGGTCCAGGGCGGGCTTTCAGTTTCCAAAAAATGGCGGCTCCTCACTCGCTTAGTGAGGAGCTACCAACTCGACTATTCCGTCGCTTTTTCTTTTCATTTTTTTTAAACCCCACCACATAGCCTAAAAAAATGATCTGGCTGATCCTACAGTTTGAAAACTGCGCCACAGAACATCTTCGAGTCTCGCTCGCTATCTGGTTGATCCTGTCATTCTGTGGCTGCACACAAGACAAAGTGACAGCGGGAAGAGCTCTACCATGTTACACTGTGGTAAGATCGCAATAGAAGTACAATAATCGACCAGGAATCATAAATAACTACCTAAAAAAATGTTCTGTGTGCCTGTCTGTGTGAGAGAGAGAGTGTGAGTGTGAGTGTGAGTGTGAGTGTGAGTGTGAGTGTGTGCGCGCGTCAGGGAGTCATAAACACTAAATGAAGTCTAGAAAAAATTGCTGCCCAGCAATTATACATAATAAAAGATGGGGAAGTGTACTAAATTGAAATTAATGGTTGCCCTCGGTGTGGGATGCTTTAATAAACCCCTCAGGGTTTATGTAGCATCCTACACTTAGGGCAACCATTAATTTCTCATTAAGTACACTTTCCCATCCATTATTGTATATGTTATGCATGATCTCTTGGCTGTGAAACCATGTTGTTCTGTATCTATCAGGTTGTGTCTCTGTAGGTGGTCGTTTATCATATCTTTCATTATAGCCTCAAGTATTTTTCCTGTGACAGACGTCAGGTTGATAGGTCAATAGTTGGCACAGTTATTCTTCCTTCTCTTCTTATGAACCAGAATAATTGATGTAATTCTCCAGTGAGAGGGGACTTCATTGTTACTTAATGAAGCTACAAATTACTTTTTTAGTGGTTGGGCTATATGGGGTACCATCAACTTGAGTATTGTGGAGGAGATGTTATCTGGGCCTGCTGAATAGCTGGAGTTCAGCTTTAAGATTCTTTTAATTATGTCATCTTTTGTTATGGTTATGTCAGAGGCATAATTTGTCACTACACTTCCTATGTAAGGTTAATCTTTGGTGAGTACCGATGCAAAAAAACATATTAAATACCTCTGCCATACTCCCAGGGTCATCAGTAACTCAGTTGTACAATATAATTGAACAAAGTGTATTGTCTAAGTTGCATAATGAATTTAGACAGCTATAAAATTCTTTGTTTTTTTTTTTTTTTTTTTTTTTTTTGTTTATAGCTAATCTGAGTTCAAACTTCTGTTTACCTTTTTTATTGTGTTTTTGCATTTCTTTGGACCTGTGTTGTACCTTTCCCAAGCCTATGCAGTTCTGTTACAGGCATAAACATTATAGTTTGCTTTTTTTCCATGAGTCTTTTTATTCCTTTGTTAGCTACTTAGGTTTCATTCCCCATCTGTTACATTTATTTTGTCTTTTTAATGTGAGCATCACATTTTCTAAAAATATGTTGCTTAATTAGTGCCTGCTGCTGCTTGCTGTTTGATCCTTCAGCTCTGCATCCCAGTTAATTTTACTTAATTTTTCCTGTATTGCTTGTACGTTAACAGAACTGAAATTACATATCATTCTGCAACCCTTTTTGACATAACCACACTCCTGAAATGAGAAACAAATGATATTGTGATCACTGGTTCCTAAGGGAGCTTCCATAATGTATTTACTTATTTTTACTCAGTGAGCCAAGCAAGATGGAGATTCTTTACTCGGATACTTGCTTGCTTTCTTTGTTTCCCCATCATATATCATAATTTAAACCCCTCATGAAAAGTACCGGTCCATCTCATATGCTCTTTCAAGTTCCACGTTTTTAGCTTCGGTATAGCACTACCTATGCTTGGGGGTCTATAACACAACCCAGTGATCAAAGCCCCAATTTTTCTGCGGCAGCTTGGGTCTAAATTCTGCGGTAAGTCCCCTGTTGCCGCAGAACTTATGTGGCATTATTTTTCTATTTTGCTGAAATTTGTGGTGGTAGTTGGGGGCATCAGTAGCAGTCAGCAACCTCCCCCGCACCCAGGTAGGGCAAAAATGTTAGTTTGGGGGCTGGGACCTACAAACCAGAGAAGGTTGTCAATTAACTCCTGAGTTCTAAGTATTAGAAGGTAAAAAAATCCACCCCATCCATCTCAGTCCCATCCCCCGCCCCAGCCTGAGAGTCCCCAGGGCAGCAGATCTGAATGAGTAATATTTTTAGCGGCTACCACACTGCACAGTGATCCTCATCTTTTTAGTTTTACCACTAGGCCAGAATGCCTGTTTCTCATTCCAGTAGTGCTTTGTACAGCTGTGCTCAAAGCACTTCTGGGACAAGAAACTAGAATTCGGGCTCGGCGGTGAAATTAGAAGGCTGAGGATTGCTACACTGTATGGGACCTTAATAAAACTAGTTCTGCTTCAAATAAAGGGACTCTAGGAGGTTCTCAGGGTGGGTAGGATAGGAAGGTGGGCTGAGCTGGATTGGGGGATTTATCTGTTTTGATTTTAAGGTAAAGAAATCCCTAGCAGACAAACTTGTTCACTATAGGAAGGTGCTATTATGCCTAATAGGTAACAATGGGAGCCATTACAGGTGTTCACTGTAACAGAAATTCCTTATAGAGGAGTTCATTATAGCAAGGGAGCACTGTAATGGGCAGGGGCTGTTCCAAAATGTTTTTCAGATTTTGGTTTTTCAATTCCTCAGAATTCCAAAAAGCATTCTGCAAAATTTAATATAAACTGCGGAATAGTTTTCCAGGGTTTATATGATCCATGGAATAATTTTCCTTGGCCAGAGTCGATGTGAACTGCAGATTTGTTTTACTCACAGTTTATACCGACTCTTCATTTTTAATTTATTTATTATGCTTTATCTCCTCATCAGCCAGTCCCCATCGGTCCTACCTACACACACTCAGCCCCGCCACACACCCCATGACTTATCTCACTCTTTTACACCCCCCGGCTTACCCCCCAGGGACGTGGCCACCGGGGGACCCTTTCCCCTCAACAGAGACCGAAGGGTAAAATAGAAGCGAGAGCCCAGTCGGTGGCGCAAGGTCTGCACCGTGGGGGAGGACATCATCGTGCTGTGGTAGAACAGCTATTTTCCCCTTTTCTTCCCAGGAGGCATGTCATGCAGTGACGTTGGAGCAGAACACAGAACATCTGACATGCTTCCCAAACATAGTCAATCCCAGCTGTTATACCCCAAGCTACCATAAGGGGTTACCTGAACACCGGCGACTTCCTCCCTTCCCTTCAGAGGAGGAGAGCAGTCCAGAGGATGCTCAATCCCCCGCCCCTCCCTGTGGCCCTCCAACTTCCCAGGCTTGTTTCCGAACCTGCGTTGTCAGCGTCTCAAGCGGTAGTGGTAATGCTGCACCGATGGGCTGGCTAAATACTGACTCTTCAGTACAAACTGCGGAATAATATTCTGCATTTGATGTAAATCAGTTTATGTAAACCACGGAATAGTATTCAGCAGTTCATGTTAAATGCAGAATACTATTCCGCAGTTCATGTAAACCACAGAATATTATTCTGCAGTTTTCCGTTGCCTACATTAAATTCTGCTGCAATTTCCATGGCTGCATAATCACAGAAACATCAGGGCCTTGCCAGTAATTGTGTTTATACAAGAATTGTATATGATCTTGACCCATAATGTCTCAGTTTTACTATCTTTAGCTTTATTTTTTTTGGTGGTGTAAGAGATTATTCTTCCTGATGTATAGGCCACAACTCCTCCACCACTCTTATTTATTCGATCACATCTGTATAGCGTGTATCCATTAATTGCTTTGCCCCAGTCATCCTCCTTAGACCACCATGTCTCTGTAATAAATGCCATGTCGGTGTTCCATCCGGAACGAAGTACAACTTCAAGCTAGTCCATTTTGTTATTAAGGCTCCAGGCATCAGTGAGATAGCAGATGATTTTGTTTTGTTTTAATTTATTATTACTTTTATTCCTTTTAGATGTTATTTCTGCTTTATCTACCAGTGGCTGTAGCTCTCCGCTCCCCCCTCATCTGAGTCAGTTTAAACCCTCACTTGGCACCGTTTTACTAATCAGCCCTGCCAACGTTTTAGTTCCTGTGGGATTCAGATGAAGCCCATCTTTTGCATAAAGTTCGGTTTGCTGGAAAAAAAAAATTGTCCCATGTGTCAATAAATGGCATGTCTTTCCTAATGCACTTGTGCTGCACTCGAATATTAATGCGCTGAATGGTTTTGTTCTTTTCTGGATGTCCCCTCAATATTGGTAGAATGCTAGAGACAACTGCCTTTTTTCCTTTGTTCTTTATGTATTTGCCCATTTCTCTAATCGCCTCTACAATATCTTTCTCATGCTCCCTTGTACATTATTTATTCTCACATGTACCACTACTGTCTGATTGTCTTTGCTGGCAGTCATAACTTTAGGCAGTATTGACCTAATATCTTTAATCTTAGTTCTTGGCGAGCAATTAATCTCTCTGTTTTGTTTATCATTGCCACATATCAGGGTATCGCATCTACGTAAGATGGAAACTCCTATGACAAGTACTTCATTGCTCAGATGAGGTGCATCTGTCCCTTGTGTGTTCCCTGATCTGATCATTCTTGTCTCACTCTTAGTATTTTTCCTAAGGGGGGTCATATCTATTTGATAGTGACAATTCTGTATTGCCAGGTACTCTCCTACACTTTTTTAGAGTGTGTTGGTACTATGGACAACTCATCAGGCCCCTCGATTTGATTTATTTATTTAAATTTTGTTAACTGGGTGGGCAGGGAACCAAATGTTCCAAGCATAAGAAAACAGTACAGATACAGATAATTATGTACAAATATCATTGGACAGTTACATACATTCATGGACTAAATCAGCCATCCCATTCATTTGGAGACAGTACAAATCACAGATGTCAGTTGCAACATAGGTGAGCAAACCGTAAGGTTGATACGAGCATACAATATAATCATAGTTGGAGTCAATTAGTACATAAGTGCAGAGTATAGACAATTGGCTGTGTACAGACTCATAGCACTAGACATTGATCATACACACCAGGAGAGTAAAGACAGCAGGTGGAGTAGTTTAGAGAAGCTTAGGTACAGTTCCCATTACAGACAGGAGGCTTGTAAAATATTTGTGTCGTACAGATGAGGCACACTGATGAGTCCTGGTAGGATAAAACATGTATCTGTGTATCCTGTTGGCACCCTTTGCAAACTGTGTGAGAGGCTTTTCGGCACTATGCATTTCTGCTTAAAGTTGAACCAGCATAATATTCTGTGGTGATTTGCATATACAGCCCATGATGCTATGCATTATGGGGGTATGTGTGATTTTGTATTTCTTTGAAACTTGGCTTTCCAGCCAATGCCCTTTGGGGTAACCATTGCCTCAGTGCTTGCGCGCTGAGGTTCTTTGTCTTGTAAAATATTTCCCTGTATTGTCTTTTGAAGAGAGTAATGGTCTTGCATGAGAGTAGTGAGTGTGGGAGGTCATTCCACTTTTGTGTTGCTGCGAAGGAGAAGTATCTTCTTCCAACAGCTAGGTGAGTCTTGGGCAGACCTAGCATCGGGAGGTGTGAGGACATTGATGTTCGTAGGAATGGTTTCAGGGTTGGTAGGTTAGATGTACTCTGAGGAGGCGGGATGTGCATTAGCTGATTCTTTCTGACATCACAAGTGTCTAGATCACGGCATATTTCAGTTTTGCACATTCCCTTGCTGGAATCCTTCTCTCTCTTTTATTCTTTGGGGTTGCATTTATTTGTTGTTCAAATTCTTTAGCTGTTCTTTAAGGACCTGTAATTCCTTTACCATGAATCCCATTTCTATACATGTGGAAGACACATACATATATATATATATATATATATATGTATGAGTCGCACACTATAGTTAGGGTTCAGTGGTCAGTTACATACTAAAGTCAAAAGTTTGGGCATTAATAACTTTGGACCCGTTCAATGGATTTGCCTGAAATTTGTACAGCACATTGGGGGACAGTAGATCTCTTGATCTGCCAAATTGTGTTTTGGTCAGAGGACGGTCTTTATGCGAAAGCGCTTGAAAATGCAAAATTATCCAAACATTTTTGGCGACACTTTTGGGATTCTGAATGTGGTCCTGCATAGCCTTAGTGTGGCATGCCACTCTGTGAGATGGCTCGTTTGAAAGAGTTTTGGTGGCGGAACATGCCGCTTTTCGTTTGGTGAAAAAATATTAAGGCATTCAAAAGTTATGGCACTTTTAAGTTACATAGATACATAGACAGTGTCGGCAGATAAGGGCCTATGGCCCACCCAGTTCCCAATATAAGTCAGTGGGAAAATTTATATGTATATCTTGTGATCAAAGAATGGTGTTCTGGCCATCTGGTCCCACCTGGCGGTCAAAGAATTTGCAGCCTCGCGGTTCAAGAATGTTTGTCCTCGAGGATTTTCAAAATTCTTTGATCAGGAGGTCCGCCATTTTGTTTTTTGTTTTCCAATTGGAAAAACACAAATATCTCGCCTCAGGGGTCACTTCTGAAGTAAAACTTGGATGGGTTTTACTCAGGGGGCTCCGATCTATCGAGCCATGCCTTTGGTTTCATCCAAATTGGTCAAAAAATAGAGTTATAAGCTTTTAAAATCTTAATTCGCAGCTCGCTGACTATCTTTGATCGCTAGCCTGCAAATTTTTTGATTGTGAGATTCTTTGATCGTGATCTTGCATCGCGACCTAAAAACACAAATATCTCGGCTCAGAGGTGGGCTAGGGGCATAAATGAGGGTGGGTTTTGCTCAGGAGTGTCCGTTCTATAGAGGTACGGTTTGGTTCCGTTCAAATCGGTGAAAAATTTGCATTTCACCATTTTTAATTCTTTGTTCATGAGCCTGCAAATTCTTTGATCGCAATCGTGAGCAAGGGACGAGATGGCCCAATTTAAAAATCAATTTTCTCAGCCCAGGGGTGTCCTAGGAAGTAATATAAGGGTGGGTTTTACTGGGTTGTTCTGTTGAACCATGGTGGTGGTTTACCACAATTCCTTAAATTTGTTGATTTATTACATTTTTAATTCTTTGTTCGTGAGCCTGCAAATTCTTTTTTTTGATCGCGAGGGCAGGACAAGATGGCCAGATTTTTTTATAATGGAATAAATACATTCAAATGTTATATCTCTGACACGATTTGGTCTTTTCACTTGAAATTTGGAAGGTGTTGACGGCATGTCCTGTGGATGTAAATTACAGTGTTTCCGTGTCGGAAAATATTTTTTTGGCGGAGAGATGGCATGGCGCAGTTTACGTTTTGCAGACAGCGTTTTGCTTGTGGTGGTGGCTTGAAATTGATAAGATTCATAGCCTTAGTGTCATGGATGTAGTTTTCAGTTGTTGTGTGTGTTAAATGTCGACAGGTGCTGAACTGTTCCATTCTGACAAATGAAAAGTTAAAATTTTGACATGTCATATCTTGGACATGGTTTGGTCTTTCTACTTGAAATTTGGAGGGTGTTGACTGCATGTCCTGTAGATGTTAATAGAGGTGTTTACGTGTCTGACAATATATTTTTTACGGAGATATTTTGTGGTGCAGTTTACATTTTGTGGACAGCGTTTTCTATTGTTCTACTGGATTAACATTTGTTTGGTGGCTGGCCTTGCTGTTGTGAATGTACTTTTTAGACATTGGATGTGTAATGTGGCCTGACTTTTAGAAGTTGGTGGGGCCCTGCGCTCCCACCAACTTGTGCAACTTTCTACTCTTCCATTCTTTCTTAAAAAGTAAGGAAATTCTATGCAAAAAAAACCTTTGTTAAGGCATAGGTTAGGGTTCTTCTACTGTGAGAAAAGCGAGGAAATTTGATTTTAGGGTTCCCACCTTTTGCACCCAACCCCGACCCACCAACAGGCATCGGGGTGTGCATTGGGGTCATTGGCCCTAACTCTCACCCCATTCTCCTACATTGCACCACCTCAGCATGTTTACACATGGGATGGGGTGAGAGTTAGAGCCGATGACCTAACGCACACCCCGATGCCTGTTGGTGGGGCGGTGGTGCAAGGGGTGGGAACCCTAAAATCAAATTTCATCGCTTTTTTCGCGTAGAAGAACCCTAACTGATGCATTAACAAAGTTTTTTTTACATAGAATATATACAGTATGTGTATATATGCTCATCTGAGTATCAGTAACATTTATTGTGTACATCAAGCAACTACAGCATTTTGTAATTGTTCTTTGGTGTAGAGTATGGCTAAAAACTCTTTGGAAGGATTATAAACTTCCGTGTTTTTATTCATACATTGAAACCCTGTGTAAGACCACTGTGTTTTTGGGTTACTTCATGAACACTCTGCCCTACACATACATATAGACACAAAGGCTTAAAGGATATACAACGATATCCTGAAATTCGGTATCCCGTCACTCGAGATACTGAGTCAACATGCCCAGAAAAGAGCCGTCCGACAGCACCACCTTCCCCACGAATGTCGGAACATCGAACTTTGTACAGTATAGTACAATGCGGGTTATTCCCCCGTGAACTAAAATAAACGAGGGGAGCAGACACTGGAGTAAACAATAAAATTAGTTATGGGGAAAGTTAAGAGAAACGCAGTAGCTGGGTTGGGGAACAGAACCAAGGTCTGCTGCTTGCTAGCCGAGCTGCCAGTGGCTTACCCTCCATGCCACCAGGGTAGCTCGTCTAGCTTCCACATCCTGCACTACCTTGTAGTGCATTTCATAGTGCATCCACTTCCTCACCGTCAAGCATCCGGACGATGGGACTCCATAACTTGGGACAGTGCAGCTGTCGGGCAGCAATGCATGGGCAGGTAAGTGTTTGGCTAGTCAGCCACAGGACACCATAAGGGTACCAGCTTAAAAATACAATGACCTTCTACAAAATACACCCAGAAAATGAGCAGTTGTATCCCTACTACACTGACCCTCGGAAGTGCTTTAGTCGGGCTGTTATAGCTGTCTGGTTCCTAAGCTTATAGCTCTTAGACTGTTCGTGGCACTGTTACACAGTAGATGCTACAAAATTCAAACATCCGTTAAGTGTGTATACTTCTGAATGCTATTTGATTGTTTGTTTAGCTGTATTTACTACTTCCAAGTATTATGACCTGCCTCTGTCCCTCCAGTCACTCCGGACACACCAGACACATGTGTAAAAGTCATCCAGCTCGCTTGTGGGCGGTTTTTACAGCCTTGAGACTCAGAAGTAGGTCATGTGACCTCTCACTCGCACCACAAGTACAGAGTCCCTGAAATGTTTTTTTTTTGGTTTTGTTATTTAAAATGTGTAGCCATGAAGGACTATGTCCCCTGATAGTTAAAATCAAAGTTCTGCTTCCACAGATTTAAAAAAAACAAAAAAAACTGAAACGGGTCCAAATAACCCAGCTTAGCAGCCTGTTGTAGTTCCTTGGTGGTAGTGAATGACTGCGATCCCCAGACTCTCCTGCGAGATCACCAGGCAATGGTTCCTCGCGTCCCAATAGCCCAGAACAAATACATAGTCTTCTCAATAGAGAAACAGTGAGTGTAATCCACAAAGTAAATATTTAAAATATGATTCAAAGTAACACAGCAGTCACACAATCTATAGTCCAGCTTTCTAAAATGGAATATGAAGTATCTCCTAAATGTTCCCACAGTGCTTTATATAGATTACGTATAAGATGGCCTCACAACTGATTGCATTGCATATCCAGTATCAGTTTAAGTAGGTTAACATGCCATATTTAGAGCATTGTTTAAAAGATGACGTACTGGTACATCTTCTGAGTTGCGATGCTGAGGGTATCAGGAGAAGGAGATGGTCAAGGAAAGATTAGTAGACTGTTGCTCAAAATGTCATGCTTGGAAACTGGTGTGAAGGACTTGAAATTGGACTGTTAGGTATTGGGGCTGTCCCGCTGGTCATATGACCCTGCTGAAGGAGGAGGAATTTAGTGTATAGGCCCGGCAGATAACCTTAGTCATGCACATACAGGATTATTTACAAATATCCAAGGTGTGCCCCTGTACTGAAATAATAGTCTGAAGGACGAGGCTGAAAACAGGAAAATATTCCTTGCTGTCCTTTTCTCGTCAGCAAAAACAACAAACAAATATTATGGGAGACTGGATCCTTTGATGGTCTTGCTGAGCTGATCTTTCTCTCCTTGACCTTTACTTGTGTTTCAGGCAAACTGTCCCAGCCCTTATTGAAACGCTTGAGCCTGTCGGCAGCAAAGTTGAACAGCCTGGCCATTGGACTGAGACAGATCGCAGTGAGCTCCCAGGACAGCATTGGACACGTGCTGCGTAGGACGCGAGTTGCCAGTGGTTTGGACTTGGAGCAGGTGACTGTTCCAATTGGGGTCCTGTTGGTGATATTTGAGTCCCGCCCGGACTGCCTGCCTCAGGTAAGCATGCAGGTGTTAAGAAATAGTGCAGGGAAGAAATTCTGCTGCCATGTTAGAGTAGAACTGATTGAAGAAAAAAAGAGAAAACGAAAACAAAAACTTTGTAATACCTTTTATTTGACTAACAGAAACTTTTTATCCAAGCTTTCAAGGCCACATAGGCCCCATCTTCAGTCATTGTGAGAACACAGCTACATGGAGAGGATTTTGTAAAGAGAACTCAGTGTTAATTAGGATAATAAAGTCAAGTTCTTCAGGTGTAAGTTAGCATTTTGTACATTTGTGTGATAGTTCTGTTGATAAGAAAGTATGCTAGCAAAGAGAGCTGTACGTAAATTGGTGCATGCATAGTCAACCAGAGTAGAAAATGGGCAGAGCTTGGCTTCTGATTTAGATCAAATTGTTAGCAGGGTCAAGGCAGTTGGGGGATTTAAACTAGAGGATGGAAGAGGAATGGAGGCTAAAATAGAAATCACCAAGAGTAGGAGGTGGATGCAGGAGGGAAGAAAAGCTGAAATGACAGCAGGAAGTCCCAGAAGAGAAGAGAAGAGCCACTATGGGTGAGGTGGAGGCATATGAAAGGGGGTATGGAGGCATACTGAGCAAACTGTCCTCACTTGCATGCAGGTCAGTGTTTGGCACGCACCTAGCAACATAGAATGAGCTTGTGAGTACTCTTGGACTTCGAAAGCCAGGACTTGGTGCCAGTCACATCTTGTGGACTTGGAAGGCCAGGACTTGGTGGCACTGCCAGAGCTGGAAGGGATAAAGACTGTTCAGAAAGGATGTTGTCCTAATTCCAAGGTATTCCATGACATCAGTTATACAGTTCCATGCAATTCATCTGACTTGCCAGCAGTGGTGTAACTGATGTCATTGAATGTGCAAATGATATGACATGAAAAAGTAGTATCTGCAGAGGAGAGGGATTCAAGATAATTAGAAAAGCAGTACAAAAATATGATTACTAATTTAACAAAATGCCAAAACATATTTAAATATTGGTAGACACTTAAAACCAGAAGGGTATCTAAAAGCATACCTTTTTTTATTTTATTTATTAACGTCTGGCAGGCTATGAGCAAATCTGTCCATTTTCATAGATGACCAGACAAGTGCAGACAATAGGAGTTTGTAGGATTAAAAGCATACAATGGGTGTGTCATTACGGCTAGCATGTAGTCGGCAAATAGAAGGCAAGCTGACAGCCAGGTTAGAGGCATTTACAAGTATCCTTGGTATATAACCAGAAGGGGAGAAATACAGAGGCAATGTCAGGGGGCAGTTCTTCACGGAAGAGGTGGTGGAGGCCTGGAACAGGCTTCTAGAGGAGGTGGTTGGTTGGTTCCGAATCGGTGGGGAGATTCGAGAGAGCACGGGACAGACATATGGAGTTGGGAGAAGGGGAGAAAGTCCAGAGCTGGTAAAAAGGAGGAGGGGGGGGGCAGGGAAGGGGGTAAAGGGCAGACAAGATTGTGTGTGGTCCTTTTCTGCCGTTACAAATCTGTGTGATCTGTATAATAACCAGTCCCATAATTTAGTCTTGAAAACTGAGAAAGATAGAGTTTGGTTAGCTACATGCAGAGGTAGGGAGTTGTAGAGACGGGGCAGCTGGTAAAGTAGCACCCTTTGGCCAGCACCTGTTCTTGGCAAGAGGTTTTTGTACTGGGCTGTTGATCTGGTTTGGATCAGGGGGTGCTGTGGGTTGGAAGAAGAAGTTATAGATAGTTGGTGCGTCATTTAAGGTGATTTTCTGCACCATTGTGCCCATGTGAAACTTGACTGTGGTGGACAGTGAAGGTAAGGGGGCCTTCTTGAGCAGACACAGTGGTGGGTCATGGTGGGGGGAGTTGCTTAGCGAATTTGGCAGTTCGGTTGTACAGGGTTTTTACCATGTGGAACTCGGTGTCAGTTGCTGCAGAGTAGAGGGTTATGCCTTAGTCGATTAGCAGGAGCAGGAATGGTTGAGTCAGGAGGTGTCTGTTTGAAGGGAGTAGGAAAGCGTTGATACGATACAGTGTATCCAGTCTCTGGTGTATTGTTTTTAATCAGGTGAGTAATGTGATTACTAAAGGTTAGGTTGGAGTCAATATGAAGGCCCACATATTTGAAGGCTGGAACGTTTTCGATGCGTTCCCGGTTTTAAGGTAGTGATCGACGTGCTGACACTTTCTGGCAGTTTTTTCTTGGAGTTGTAGAAGGTCATGTATTTTGTTTTAGAGGCATTTAGTACTAGCTTGTGTTCAACAAACCAGTGTTGTATGGCACTGAAATTTGCTTGGATGGTGCTCTGTAGTTCATTGGTGGTGGCACCTCCCTTGAAGATAACTGTATCATCAGCATAGAGTAGGATATTGGTCCCTTTGCATGTCAGTGGGAGAGTATTAAGGTATAAGCTGAAAAACAGTGGGCCCAGAACGGACCCCTGAGGGACTCTAGTGGAGACAGGCAGAACAGTGGATAGGCAGTTGGCTATCTTTGTCACCTGCGAGCACCCTAATAAGTAACTCTGATACCAGCCCATAACTTTTGTTGAGCAGCCAAGGTCACTAAGGCTGTTAATAAGAAGGTTGTGGTTCACGCGGTCAGAGTCCTTGGTGAGGTCGATGAAGACTGCCATTGCTAGCAGACCCTGGTCTAGGTACTTCAAACAAAAAACGAGCCGCACAACGGTATGAGGTTCAGTGTGACAAAATAAATGTTACTGAGGCCACAAGTCACAGAACACTCACCAGACCCAAAAGATTCAAAAAGACACACAAGCTTCGTAATGCCATTCAGAATTTTTTACTGCATAAAAGGGAGTGTACAAAAAGACAGGAGCACCTCTGAGAGATATGCCACAACTTAAATTTCAACCAATAGGGCTTTGTCAAAGAGCAAGTAAAAAATTTTGAAATGGCACAGTGCAACGCGGCCACTATAGTACAGAAGAACATTCTTGACGTCCCCTACAATGGCGAAGTACTTTTTGGTGAACCCTCGGAGAAGGTTATCACCAAACTTCAGGACGCTGGGAAGGCAGTCAGGTCTATACAGGCCATGTACAGATCCAGGCCTGGTTCCTTTCCTAGGAACCAGAGCCATTTTCCCAGCCGGCAACAAAGGCAGCAGCCACGTTCCGGCCAGCAAAAAAGGGGCACTTTTCAGTGGAAAACCCAGGCCAAGTCATCCCCAGGCAGAGCCCAACGCTACACTAAACCGGCCCAGCCTGCAGGGACCAATGCTGCCACAGCATGACTCCTTCCCGGCCCTCACCCCTCCTCTGGATCAATGGGCACAAAAGGTCGGGGGTGCATGGCTGCCACTTTTAGGGTGGTAGTCGACACACCGACCGTGGTTCTCTAGTTTGTCAAGCAAGGTCACTTCATAGAATTTCTCGACCTCCCCTGCTTTCCCGTTACTCAGGTCAGCACGCCCTGCTCATACAGCAGGAGGTGCTCGCGCTTCTGTGCAAAGAAGCTATAGAGCACGTACCATGGAACCAGAGGAGTGCAGGGTGGTATTCTCACTTCTTTCTGGTTCCCAAGAAAACAGGGGACCTCCGTCCAATATTGGACCTCAGCGACCTCAACGAGTCGGTGCTGTACAAATGCTTCCGCATGGTGACCCTCCCAGGTCTGATTCCCATGCTCAAGCTGGGTGCCTTTCTAGTGTCCTTGGACATGCAGGATGCTTACCCATTGCTCAAGCGCACAGGAAGTTTCTGCGCTTTGAGTTCCAGGGCCACCATTATCAGTTCCGAGCCCTCCCCTTCGAACTGTCATCGGCACCTTGGGTATTCACGAAGTGTGTGGCGGTCATAGCGGCGACTCTGAGGAGACAAGGCCACTACATGTTCCCCACCTGGACGACTGGCTTCTCATGGCACCCTCTCGGGAGGCCTTGATGTCCGCCATTCATTATACTCGGTCTCTGTTCGAGACGCTGGGCATCATGATCAATCAAGAGAAGTCACGCCTGGTTCCGTCACAGACTCTGCAGTTCATAGGCGCAGTTCTGAACACTGTCCAGGGGAAAGCTTTTCTTCCCCAGGACAGAGCGGAACACATCAGATCCCTCATCAGGGACATTTTGGCGAAGAAGACCATTCCTGCCAGATTGGTCCTTAGCCTGCTCAGACACATGGCTGCAGCCATTGCAACAGTCCCGCTTGCTCGTCTGCACATGTGGGTCACCCAGTGGATGTTACTTGTCCAATGGGATCAAAAGCAAGACCATCTGCAGCTCCCAATCCGGATCACGAAGGCCGTAATCCGGGATTGGCAATGGTGGCTAGATCCGAAGAATCTATTGGTGGGGTTCCCCTTCATTGCACCGTCTCCGATTGAGACACTCTCCACAGATGGCTCATGGCTCGGATGGGGTGCACACCTCGACGGTGTCCGGTCTCAGGGTCTGTGGACAACCCAAGAGACTCATCTCCACATAAATATCCTGGAAATTGGAGCAGTTCTTTATGCCCTGCAGGCCTTCCAGTCGGAGATTCCACCGGGTACTCTTCTGTTACAAACAGACAATTCCGCGGTGATGTATTACCTCAGCAAACAAGGAGGCACCCATTCCTACCCGCTTTGCAGGGAGGCTATGAGGGTGTGGGATTGGGTTTTGCAACATGACGCAAACCTCATTGCTCTTCATGTCCCAGGAGTGGACAACGTCATTGCAGATGGCCTGAGCCGCTCTCTGGCCAGAGTCCACGAGTGGGAACTACTCCAGGAGGTAGTAGAGGATCTGTTTCGCAGATGGGGTACACCGGAGTTAGACCTTTTCGTGTCCCCATCCAATGCAAAACTGCTCAATTTTTGCTCGCTAGATCCAGGGCCTGGTGTTTTCTGGTGAGACGCGTTGTCCCTCTCCTGGGTGGGCAGATTCCTCTATGCCTTCCCCCCTCTCTGTTGATCCAGAGGGTCCTTCTGAAACTTCGCAGAGAGCAAGTGGCGCTGATATTTATCGCGCCGTTCTGGCCCAGGCAGATCTGGTTCCCTCTACTACATCAGCTATCCCGGGAACCATCGGTGCCTCTGCCAGTCAGCTCTCACTTGTTGTCGCAGGAAGAGGGCTCCTTGGTCCATCCGGACCTTCGTTCGCTGAGACTGCATGCTTGGCTCCTAGAGACATAGCCATTTTGCGACACAGGGTCTCGCAAGAGGTAGCTGACGTTCTGGTGGCCGCTAGAAAACCAGCCACTCATACTACTTACGCCATGAAATAGCGCCGTTTTTGCCTAGGGGCTCAAGCGCGGGGGTTTTCGCCTCTAGGCTGTCCAGAAAAGTCGGTCTTAGACTACCTCCTGTCTCTTTTTCAGACAGGCTTGGCCTACTCCTCGATCAAAGTACACCTCTGTGCCATCTCAACCTATCATTTTCCTATAGGCCAATGCACCATATCTCAGTTGGACATGGCATGAGCCTTCCTGAGAGGTGTTCTCCACCTTAGATCTCCAATTAAGGATCCGATTCCGCCATGGGATCTACCCTTTGTCCTGGAGCAGCTTACGCTGCCACCCTTTGAGGCAGCCGCAGATTGTGAGCTACGTCTTCTTACTTGGAAGACGTTGTTTTTAGTTGCCGTTACCTCAGCCAGAAGAATTTGTGAACTTCAGGCACTCATGTGCAAAGAGCCTTATTTGGTTTTTCACCATGACAGGGTATCCCTATGGGCTAATCCTAAGTTTCTGCCTAAGGTGGTCTCAGCTCTCACCCTTAATCAGGACATCGATCTACCAGTGTACTTCCCCAAGTATTCTAATTGAGGAGAGGCCCTGTTGCACACCTTAGATGTGCATAGGTGTCTCTGATACTACCTGACCAGAACCAAACACCACTGAAAATCGGACCAGCGTTTTGTCTCCTTTGCCCACAGGATGATGGGAGCTCCTGTTTCCAAGCAGTCGCTGTCCAGGTGGCTCATTCAATGTATTACGTTCTGTTACCGGAAGCGCAACAAACCCTTACTGGGCGCGGTCAAGGGTCATTCCACAAGGGGGGTGGCTACCTCCTTTGCGGCCCTAAAGAATGTGTCCACCTCTGCCATCTGTGCTGCACTACTTGGAGCTCCATGCACACTTTCATCAGGCATTATAGCCTGGATATTGCATCGAGGCGAAGAGCAGGTTTTAGTCTAGCAGTCCTTCAAGGACTTCTGTCCTAGGCTGTGGTTCCATTAAGGATTTCTACCTTCCCTCCTCCCAATGGTGTGGGATTTCCATTATTGCTTGGGAATCAGTCCTAATGGTGTAACCTGCTGCAAGAGCTGTTTCTCGAAGTGAAATAGTACAGTTACGTAAGGACTTACCGTAACAGTAGATCTTCGAGAACAGCTCTTGCAGCAGGTACTTTGCCTCCCACCATCTCCGCTGGAGGTAGATTCTCATTCCAACATCCTTCTCCTAGGATCAGGTGTTCTCAGCATCTCTGATTGTCATTTGATTGCGGATCCTCAGTCTCCTCTTCTGATGTCATCCAGCAGCCGGGAGTCTCCGGCGGGAGAACTGGGGATTCTGGGGGACCGCCTCCTTATGTACTGCGCCTGACATCGGGGCCGGGATCGACGTCTGAGGCGGTCCCCACTGACTACTGCTAGCTAGAAAATTTCCGTGGGGTCCTGGCACCTGCCAGCTTCAGTCCTAATGGTGTAACCTGCTGCAAGAGCTGTTCTCGAAGATCTACTGTTACAGTAAGTTCTTATGTAACTGTACTTTTTCACACAAAAACTCAAATGTTGGGTGTATCCGTCGGAGTGTGTGCTTGTTTGGCTAACATTGTTTTCCTTTAGAACAAAATGTTCATACTGTAAATCCCAAACAGTGCTATGAATCCATGGCACTGATTACTGTTGGTAAAAATGCACAAATGAATTGAGGGCTGTAATTACTGCATGTAACTGTGAGGGAAAGTTTTAGCTTGTTGTGCATTTTCTGAAAAAAGTCATCCTACACAGTATCAGTCAAAATGTTGTTTGAGAACACTGAGCAAGAAGATCATCTAGTATTTCTCTGTTTAGCAGTTATCGGGTTAGCGTCCACTGATGTGGCTATGAGGATGGAAGCATAGATCTGTGTTCTGCAGTACCTGTTCCTTAAACTTAGCTTCCTAAATAGTAAAGTTTTGTTCTGACTTTATTTTTAAATGTAATCTTATGTGTATGTTTTGTAAATGGCAGGTATCCGCATTAGCAATTGCCAGTGGGAACGGCCTGTTACTGAAAGGAGGGAAGGAAGCGCACCACAGTAACCGGGTCCTCCATCAACTTACGCAGGAAGCCTTTCTCCATGGTGTTCAGGACGCGTGCAGTTGGTAAGAGCTGACCAGTTTGTCATAGTTTGAGGTTGATTTTGGGTTCTCATGGTGGAGACACACGTACAAAGTCCTAGCTTCCAGCGGAACTTGTGTGCGGCACCTTATGGTGAGGTGCACCCAGAGAAATATCCAAACAGCAACAGAACATCTGACTACACCCCAGATTCAGGCATGGACTGTCATAAATATAGGTAGCATTGAAAAGGTTGAAAGAAAAACTATTAAAATGATAAAAGATGTTAGCAGTCTTGACTGTGAGGAAGGGCTAAATGCCCTGAATATGTAGATACACTTGAGAGAAAAAGGATAAAAGGGGACATGGTAATGGTCTATAAAGTGTTAAACGGCGGCATCTTAATGAGGACTGTAAATCTAAATAGTAGAGTAGAAGAAAAAGTAATGAAAGGACATGATGTGCAGCTCCAGGGGACACTGTTTAAAGCTGAAAAGAAGAGATTTCTTTACGCAGAGGATTGTGGATAGGTGGAATGGCCTACTGGAGGCTGTAGTTAATGGGGAACACTCATCACAAAGGGTCCCACACTCAAGTGTTGGGCTGGTCACAGTGTGCACTTTGGGGGCATGCCTCAGACAGCTAGTGTTGGAACCCACTTGAGAGGGAGCAATCTTAGACCTGATACTCTCAAATGGGAACAGAGAGGATCTCAAATTTAGAAGTGGGTAGCCATCTGGGAACAAGTGACCACCAAACAGTGTGGTTCACGATAAACACAGCCATAGAGTCAAGCCATACAAAAGTGAGGGTACTGGACTTTAGGAGGTCTGACTTTGTCAAAATGGGAGAGTCTCAGAAAAGTACTAGCAAACGGGCAAGAAGGCAGGGTGGCGGAACAGTGGAAAAACATCAGAACTGCCATCACAGAGGCAACAAGCCTTTGTGTGAAGCAGATAAATCAAAATGAAGGAAAAAGCGCATGTGGTTCTCAAAAGGAGTGGCGGGGAAGGTTAGTGAGAAAAAGATAGCATTCAGGAAGTATAAGGAAACACAGAAGGAGGAGGACAGATAACTGTACCAGTTAAAGCAGAAGGAAGCGGGGAAACAAGTCAAAATAGCAGAGGTCCAAACCGAAGAAAAGATAGCCAGCTCAGTTAAGGAGGGGGAATAAAACCTTTTATAGGTACATTAGGGAGCGAAGAAAGATCAAGGGAAGGGATAGTGAGGCTTAATAAAGGGGAGAGTGGGTGAGCAGAGGGTGACAGTAAAAAAGCAGGGATACTGAATGAATACTCCCCCCCCCCCCAATTATTTAACCAGGAGTGGCACACTAAGCTGAAAGCTTGTGACCTGGGAGCGCAGGGAAGTTAAGTGACTTGCTCCGTCATACAGTATATGCAAGTGCTTCTGCTCAGTATTCAGAAAAGAAGAGGAGGGGGTGTACCTAATCCAGTCAGTAGAAGCACCTGGATAGATAAGGGGGTTGATACCAGTCCATTCACAGAAGAAAAGGTTCTGAAAGAACTCCTAAAACTGAAGGTGGACAGAGCAATGGGCCCTGATGGGATTCATCCCAGAATTCTAAAAGAACCAAGGGGAGAACTAGTGACACCACTGACTACCCTTTTTAACAAATCATGGGAGGATGGCGTGGTACCTAAGGTCTGGAGGAGGACGGATGTGATTCCCCTTCACAAAAGTGGGAGCAAAGCCGAGGCAGGAAGCTACAGAACTGTTAGTTTGACCTCAGTGGTAGGGAAAATGATGGAATCACTTCTGAAAGAAAGAATTGTTGAGTACATAGAGGCCAGTGGTGCACAGGACCCAAGGCAGCATGGATTCACAGTGGGAAGGCCATGTCAGATGAATCTACAGTAATAGATTTCTTTGATTGGGTGACCAAAGTAGTGTACCAGGGAGGGGCTGTGGATATGACCTACTTAGACTTTAGCAAGTCATTTGACACAGTCCCACATGAAAGATTAATAAACAAATTAGCCAGCCTGGGATTGCGTCCCAGGGTGGTAGCCTGGGTAAAAAAAATTGGCTGGACAGCAGGACGCAGAGGATAATAGTAAATGGAGTCCACGCCAAACAAAGGGGGGTTATTAGTGGTGTACCACAGGGTTCAGTACTGGATCCAGTCCTTTATAATGTCCTTATAAGTGACATTGTAGAAGGACTGAAAGGAAAAGTATGCCTCTTTGCAGACGACACAAAGGTCTGCAACAGGGTTGATACACAAGGTGGGGTGTGTGGAAAGGATGAGAAGGGATTTGGCTAGGTTGGAGGAATGGTCAAAAGTATGGCAGCTTAGATTCAATGCAAAGAAGTGCAAAGTAATGTACCTGGGAAACTAAAACCCAGGGGAAGAGTACACAGTGGTGGGGAGGTGCTCACAACAACAAAAATGGAAAGGGACCTGGAGGTAGTCATATCAGATGACCTAAATGTAAGCAAGCAATGTGAGAAGGCAGTGCGGAGGGCTGGGGGAATACAGGGATGTATACAAAGAGGCATCACCAGTAGAAAACAGGACGTTGTTATCCCTCTGTGCAGACAGTTGGTAAGACCCCATCTGAAGTACTGCGTGCAGTTCAGGAGACCCCAGCTCCACAAGGACATAGACAGGTTAGAGGCAGTCCAGAGGAGGGCAACTAAAATGGTGCAGGGTCTGCAAGAGAAGCCATACAAAGAGAGACTAAAGGAGCTTAATATGTATACCCTCGAGGGAGAGGGGGGACATGATAGGTACTTTCAAGTATCTCAAGGGAATCAACAAAGTCCAGGAGGTAGTATATTTTGGAAAAGAGATGTGCAAGAATAAGGGGCAGAATTTGAAGATAGAGGGGATGGCTCAGGGCAATGTGAGAAGTATTTTTTCACAGAGAGGGTGGTGGATGCGGAAGGCCTTCCTGAGGAGGTTGTGAGGTTAAAACATTTGGGAATTCAAGGATGTATGGGACTGACATAAGGCAATTCTTTGGGGGTAGGAAAATGTAGGCTGTTTAACTAGAATCTGCAGCTTATCCAATAGGTAGTGAAGTGGGCAGACTGGGTGGGCCAAGCAATCCTTATCTGCCATCACAGTCTGTATTTCTGTATGTGCAGGAGCATTTTGTTTACTTTCTGTTTATGCTGGTATTGTGGATTGCATCAGACTAATTTTGCTTAGTTGTAGACTGACATCTTTTTACTACAAATCCCAGAATCATCTGCAGATGACATCAGAGCAGTAGGCAGCAGTGAGGAGCTTCAGTAGCCTGTAGTGCACTTCAGAGTTCATATAAACTGATCTTTTGTTTGCTGGTCCCTTGTGCTTGCTCAGACAAGTGCAGTCACAGAGGACTGTACTTATTCCTGGAGAAAAGCAGACCCAGAATTCAATTCAGTTGATCTTTATTTCTAAAAATGCTGTTCACACTGATCATAGCGCTTGCACAATAAAATTATATAAATATCATACTTAAAAACATAACACCATTCTGTAATCCAATCAAATCGTTTTAGGGCTGTTTTGAAGCTCTTCACTGTCAGGCAGTCATGTATCTGAAAACTTCTCATTGGAAATGATGAAAGCTGTAACATGCAGTGCAGGCTATTGAACCCCTCATTGTGGCCTACTGCGGTGATGTCAGCTGCATGGGATTCTGGGATTTGTTGTAACAGAAGATGTCCGCCTATAAATGAGCAAAATTAGTCAGATGCAGTCTACTATACTACAGTAAACCAAAATGTTTTTGCACACAAAGGCCACACTGGGACCAGCCCCACATTCCAGTGTGGGGCTCTTTGTGATGACAGTTCCCCTTTAAGGCTGCTACAACAGGAACAGTTTAAGAAGGGCTAGATGACTTAATGGAATAGAGGTCTGTGGAACAAACTAACCGCTGTTAATTTCCTTGTGTCTTTACTGCAACAGAGAAAAATATTATTGAACTGTTCTCCACATACATTTACCATGCTGATACCTTCTTGTGTGGAACTTAATGCATAGCGGACATTGCAGAGTTACAGTAAAAACAAACTGAACTTGCTTCCCCTGTGCTGAGGCAGTGGATACCAACTACCCGGCACTTAGTGACTGATCTCTTTGGCAGCAGTGACATGCTCTCTTTTTATAGGAGAGGATTAATGACATCCCCCCCAATAATTGAATCATTCCCATGTCAATTCACCAAAAGGTGGCCCCCATTATTTTAGCACAGGGGAAGTATATTCAGTTTGTGGACTGCATTGTCCGTTAAACGTGAAGTTCCACGGAAGAAAGTAACAGCATGGTGAATGTACATGGGAAACTGTTTACTACTAAACATTTTTTCTTAATTGCAATGATGTTCCATGCCTGAATTTGTGCCCCAGTCAGAGTTTTTGTTGGAGGCACACCTACCGCTGCTTTTAATATTTTGGCTTCCCCTTGTCCTTTGTCCCAGTGATGGGGAAGGGGGGGACTGCTGTGCACCCCCTTTTTCTGGTGTTTTGGGTGGTACTGTACCAGTAAAACACGAGAATGACTTACAGTGGCAGTAATGAAAAAGTTGCCTCCTACTGCAGTATACCTCAAAGGGGAACAGTCAGCACAAAGTGCTTCACACTTAAGTGTGGGGCTTGTCCCAGTGTGCAGTTTGTGAGCAAAAAACATTTTAGTTTACCTACTGTTTACTGTAGTATAGTAGATTGCATCAGACTAATTTTGCTTACTTGTAGGCCAATACCTTATGTTACTACAAATCCCAGAACCCCCTGTAGATGACATCAGAGCAGTAAGCAGCAGTGAGAAATTCAATAGCCTGCAGTGCATGTTGGAGTTTGCATCAACTCTGATCTTTCGTTTGCTGGTCCTGCTGTCCTCCCTGGGCTAAGTACAGTCACAGAGGACTGTAGTGGACCCCTGGAGAAAAGCAGAACTGGAAAATGTCTGATCGGAGATTATAAAAGTTCTGATGTGCACTGCAGGCTATTCAGTCTCCCACTCCAGCCTACTGCTCTGCTGTCAGTTGCAAGAGATTCTAGGATTTGTAGTAACAGAAGATGTCGGCCTTCAAGTAAGAAAAATGTGTCTTGATACAGTCTACTATACTACGGTAAATAGAAAGTAAACCAAAATGTTTTTGCACACAAATGCACATTGAGACCAGCCTCACACTTGAGTTTGGGGGCTCTTTGTGCTGACTGTTCCTCTTTAAGGTACCTCAAAGAAATTAGATAAAATTGCCAGTGAAGGGAATGGAGCCACTGCAGCATGAGTACCTCAGCTACTGCATATTTTAAGGCAGTTGGAAACTTGTCTGTGATCACCACACAAATCCAGGTCACAGGCAGGTATCTCTCTCATGAAGTTTTTGCTGCTGTCTGAATTTTACCATGTGTATCAAAACCCCACCATTCAGCTTAGTTCTGGGAATGGCTGAAGAATTTCAGGAATATGAACATACGAAATTTGCCAGCAGATAAAGGCCTAGAGGTCTATCAAGTCTGCTCGAATGTGCAGCTAGCACCCCTTATTACACTCTGCAGTCTGTGGATTGGTTGAGGTTGACTACAGTGTTAGTGTTTCTCACTATTGCTAAAAAAGGTTGTTGAAGAAACAAAGCTCCTTTAACATAACTGTTATTTTGAATAAACCGGTTTCCATGCTGGTTGCCCCGAGTGTGCCTGTATATAATGCTGCTACTTTCCTCCCCCCTCCCCCAAGTGGCAGACATTCCTGCTAAACTCTGCGGACCTTGTTTAAAGAACAGACTTTTGTAACTGGCCTAGTGATGATGTGGTGCGCACCCCACACTCACATGTATGGGATCACTGGGAATTGAGTACCTCACGGAGGACAGCGAGCGAGTTATCTGACAGTCACGCACCTCCTCCTCCTCACTGATCACAGAGTGTCATTGCTGAAGCAGATTGCTCACCTGACCTTCCAGATAGAGTGCAGTTCTGACAATCAAAGAGGGGATAGCCTGGCTTGGTGGTGCCAGATAATGGAAAACCTGTGTTTATTTTGTGAACCCGACTCCCAGACCCAAGTCGATGGAGTCACAGGAGAGCTGTGGAAGCAGAGCTGTTGGACTCCTGTGGGAAGGGCGCTCCTTGGAGCGCAAAAACTTCTCCAGTGGTGGGTTTGGATGTAGCATCTACACTGCCAGTGCCAGAGCCCCTGTAAGAAAGTGGTGAAATGAGCCTGATGCTGGGATGATGGGCATCGCATACTTTGTGTAGGGAAAATTCTCCTGGCTACCAACAGTGACCACTACCTGTGTCATCCTTGTTACTGGGTGTAGCTTGGCCGTGGCTCATCTGCCCCCTTTGTGTGAACATGTTGCTCCTAATCTAGATGGGCCCAGCCGCATCTGGGGGTTCGGTGCAGTGAAGAGCAAGATCACTGCTGTTTCTCCTGTACACAAAGGCAAAGAAAAACCGGATACCAGCACCCCAACTGGAGTCCGTAGGGGGGTGCTGAGAGAATAATAGGACAGGAGAGGAGAGGCGATGAGGGTAGGCTTAGGAAACAAAAGAATTAATAAAAGGGGATAAAATAGGTGAAAGGGCATTTCCCAAAAATGACCTGATGTGGTTCCCTGATATTTGAACTCTACACCAAGCAGTTTTTAAACAAACAGATGATCTTACTTCGAGAGGGCTCTTGCAGTAGGTAATTACATATAGGACTGAAGCCGGGAAGCGTCATGACCCCATAGAAAAATTTCTAGCTAGCGGTCTGTGGCCCCCACGTCAGGTGACTGGCATCCGGCGACATCAGTATAAAGAGGTGGTCCCCCACACCCACCTTCCAATTCTTTCCCGCCATCAACTTGTGAAAGTGCCTCACGGTTAAGTTCCTCTGCTTGTCAGTCTGTCGTCGGTCTTGTTTACCGAGTTTTTTCGAATTTTTTTTCTTAAAAACACTGTGTATGTCATCCCCGACACCCTCTGATTCACATAAGAACAAGTGCGACTCGTGTGGATCACAGCTGCCGCATAAGGACGGTCACTTCCCGTGCCTCTTCTGCCTAGGCCCGGAACATCCCGTGGAGAAGTGCCAGCACTGCCAGCAATTCAACGCCACCACCCGTAAACGGAGGCAACAGGCTATGGAGGCCCACGTTTTAAAGAAGAAAATATCCTCTATGGAGAAGGAGCTGAAGAAGCTTATGCAGGCCTCCACTTCACCTGAGGGACACTGTAAAAAGAAGAAGCACCGGGACCGGGATTTCACCTCCATGTCCCCCCCCCCCCTCGGGGACCGACCTCGACGGCCGCCTTGAGGTTTCCACGGCGGCGGCCTCCCATTGGGCTCACGCTCGGGCCCCTCGGGTGCCACTGGGACAAAGGAGGCAGCCTGTCCTGGGAAGACTGCTGCTCTGTCCTGGGAAGACTGCTGCCACGTGGCCCTTCAGGTCGAGCAGGCCGGATAGCCAGACGTCGGGGCTTCTGATGTCCGCTCGGACAGAACTGGTATGACACTAACCCCTTTGGGGGCGCGCCAATCCCACCAATGTCTGCCAGGTCGCTTCCCCTCACAGCGGCCTTAAATCGAGCGCAGGATCCGATGATTGTGGGCGCCAGCTGCTCCGGCGCCCGCATCCCGCTGGGAAGGCGGACATCGGCCCCTTCGACAAACATACGGTGAAAGACCCTATGTCGGACATTCTGGACAGGTCCGCCATCCCAGGCTCGCAGCAGCACTTGCCGTTGCGTGCCAAGGCTCCAGCGTCTCCTCTGCTAGACCCCGGGGATTTCAGTCCTCCATCCCCGGGCGACACAGAGAATTTAGGTGCACTGCCATCAGGGCTCCCTCCCGTAGGACCAGACCCTCGGATGTTGGCTCTGACGCCGGCCTATCTGATGCTGGATAACATCCCTTTGCCGGATGCCGTTCCAACGCCGGGCCCGACGCCCACGGGGCCACCTGTACCTGGCCCTCCTGCCGGGCCTCTTCCAGGGTCGTCTGCTCCGGCGGAGCCCCTGGTTCCCGGATACCCAACGCGCGCTTATCCGGGGCCGTCTTACTCGGGACTGCAGTATTCCGCGCCACAGTACCCGATGCCAGTATACCCAACACCGCAGTACCAGACGCCTCAGTAACCGATGCCAGGCTTCCCGTCATTGGGTTATGGATACTCACCCTATGGATACCTTCCGTATCCGTATCCCCCTCCTCCTCCTCCACCGCTCCCCCAGCCACTGGTGGATTTGAAGGAGACTCTGGTGGGCTGAGGCCAAGGCTCAACTCACCAGGGAGGTAGAGAGCCATCTTCGCGCCAGACCCTGCACAGGATCCCTTCGCGGAGACACAGAGACTCCCTCCCTTCCTGACACCAGAGGTGAACCCTCAGGTGCGGGGTGGGAGGTTCAACTTCCCAAGGTTTGCCCTAAGGGGTCTGTTCCTCCCCCGCATCAGAAGTAGTCTTCTTCCTCTTCTTCGGAGACCTCTGACTCAGACTCGGTGGGGGGTGCTCTGATCCTGATGACGAGCCACGTACTTCAGACTGTCCCAGGCCAAGGACCCCTCCGAAGTCTGCTCAGGAAGATCCTTCATTTCTGGAGTTACTGAGAAAGATCCAGGAGGTTCACCAGTGGTAGTCTCTGGAGCCAGATCCACAGTGGAAGAAGCTTGCTGCCCACTTGGATCTGCCCGTATCTGCTCCGACATTGATTCCACCCTGGATTGAGCCTCACACTGACCTTGTTTCCACTACTTGGAAACAACCATCTGCATTAGCCTTCCTTCTAAGGAAGGTGGATCAGCTGTACCAGGTTCCTGAGGTTGTGTATTCCTTGAATACACAACCCAAAGTCCACTCGGTGGTAATTAGCGCCGCTTACGGCCGGTCGGCCAATCCGAAACATCTCAGCTCGTCTCCACCAGACAAGGAATCCCGTCTTCTGGACCAGTATGGGAAGAAGGTGTATGCTTCTTCCACACTGGGGATTAGGGCCCTGAATTATGTTGCACATGTGGGGGACTACCAGAAGACTATCCTGAGTCAGGTTGAATCCAAATTGGACTCCTTTCCTGAGTCTCAGACCAAACAGGAAGTGGCTGATCTCGTCCGGTCTGCTCATTCAGCCAGTTGGCACATGCTGTGTGCCACATACGATGCAGTGGACACAGCAGGTCGGAGCTCAGCTTTCGCCGTAGGTCTTCGGTGTCGTGCCTGTCTCCCGGTGTCAGGATTGGTCCCTGAAGTGCAATCTGCTATTCAGGATACGTCCTTCAGAGGTTCGGTGCTGTTCGGTGGGGATGTCAAGGACATCATCACCGACCTGCAAGAGAAAGGCACTGCACTCAAGTCTGTTGGCTCTTTGCACAGGCCTCCTCAGGGACAGCGTCGCCCTTTTCACAAATGTTCTCGGCCCAAAGCGAAACCTCAGGGCAAGTGGGCCAACAAACGTCTGGCCCCTCCGACTGCCAAGAACCCCCCCCCCAACCCAAAAAAGCGGCTGGAGCTTCAGCCACGGCATTGTCCCACACCTCCTGACTCCTTTCCTCTCCCACAGCCTCTGGATCCCCCAGAGGAACCAATAGGAGGGAGGTTCTCTTTCCATCTACCGGGTTGGGAGAGCATTACATCAGATACTTGGGTGCTCCAGCTGATAGCAGCAGGACAACCCAGAAAACCACCCCAGGTCATCTTACTGCCCGGAACATCTTCCTCTGGTTTGGGAAGAAATTTCCTCCCTTCTCTCGAAGGCAGCAATAGAACCTGTCCCCACCCATCTATGGGGGACAGGTTACTATTCCCATTTCTTCCTGGTTCCAAAGAAAATGGGAGACGTGAGGCCTATTTTAGACCTCAGCTCCCTGAACATGTTCATGGAGTACAAACATTTCAGAATGCTCTCCCTGCAGAGTCTTCTGCCACTCCTTTGGCAGAGACAGTGGCTGTGCGCTTTGGACATGCAGGATGCCTACCTGCATGTCCCCATCCGCCCTTCCCACCACAAATTCCTTTGATTCTCTTTCCAGGGGGGCCACTACCAGTTCAAGGCCCTCCCATTTGGTCTTTCCTCGACTCCCCGTGTGTTCAGATGTCTTTCTGTGATAGCGGCCCACCTGCGTACCCTGGGAGTGCAGGTATTCCTGTACCTGGACGACTGGCTCCTGGCTGCCTCGTCCAGGGAGGATCTTCTGCACTCTCTTTCCTTTACCCTGCAGGTCTTTTCCAGTCTGGGTATCACCATCAACCAGGCCAAGTCCCATCTGGTCCCTTGCCAAAGACTCCAGTTCATAGGGGCGATCCTGGACACGACCTTCGGCATGGCTTTTCTGCCTCTGGACAGGGTGGTCACCCTCCAGGCTCATGTAAGTCTGCTGTCCAGCCACAGACAGGTCAATGCCAGGTCAGTCCTTCACCTTCTTGGGCTCATGGCGGCTGCTATTCCAACAGTCCCTTGTGCTTGGTTCCATATGAGGATCTCTCAGTGGATGCTTCGGTCTCATTGGGACCAGACATTGGATGACCTAGACCAGGAAGTTCTGGTCTCCGATCCCATGGTTCGGGACTTTTAATGGTGGATGGTGCAAGAGAACCTTTGCCAGGGACTTCCCTTTTGCCTCGAGCCCCCCTCCCAAACATTGACAACAGATGCCTCAGGAGAGGGCTGGGGAGCCCACCTACAGTCTCACAGGACTCAGGGATCCTGGTCCAGACTCGAACAGACTCTTCACATAAATATGCTAGAACTCGGAGCCGTCTTGTACGCTCTTAAGGCTCTGAACTTTTGTGTCCTTCCCGGCCATCTGACTGTCCAGATGGACAACATGTGCGTAGTCTGGTACATCAACAAACAGGGAGGAACTCATTCCTACCCTCTGTGCAGGGAAGCAATGAGAGTTTGGAGTTGGGCGGTTCAGCACAACCTTCACCTGATGGCAGTTCATGTTCCGGGAGTCAAAAACATGCTGGCGGATCACCTCAGTTGGTCGTCAGCCAAAGCCCATGAATGGGAACTGGATCAAGGGGCAGTAGACTGTATGTTCCTGCGCTGGGGAACCCCTGAGGTAGACCTGTTCATGTCCCCTTAAAACGCAAAACTTCCTGCCTTCTGCTCGCTTGCTCCAGGGCATGGAATTTTCTGGCGGGATGCTCTTGTCTCTCGATTGGAAGGGCAGATTCTACTATGCCTTCCCTCCAGTTCCCTTAATTCCGAGGGTCTTACACAAACTCAGTTCAGAAGGAACCCAGATGACTCTCATTGCTCCATTCTGGCCCAGGCAAATCTGGTTCCGCTTCCTCTTCCTATGTCACAGCATTTGCTGACTCAGGATCAGGGAACCCTGGTTTATCCAGGTCTCAGATTCCTTCAGTTGCATGCGTGGCTCCTGCAGACATAGCTCAAGCCCGGTTCAGGGTTTTGCCGCTCATCACAGATATTCTGGTGGAGGCCAGAAAGTCTTCAACTAGATCCACCTATGCCATGAAATGGAAACGGTTTTCGATTTGGGCCTCTTTTAAGGACTTCAAGCCATTCTTTTGCCCTGTCGGGAGAGTCCTGGACTACGTGCATCATCTCTTTGACCTGGGTCTCAGCCATTCCTCTTTGAAGGTTCTTATGGCAGCCTACCACGCCCCTTTTGGAGACAGGACTTTCGCGCAGTTGGAAGTCTCTAAGACCTTCCTTAGAGGTGTTCTCCATTTGAGACCCCCCATCCGCATTCCTGCCCCTCCTTGGGAAATGAACTTTGTTCTCGAGAAGCTTACAATGCCTCCTTTTGAACCAGCAGCTTCAGCAGACTTGAAGTTCCTTTCTTGGAAGACTGTCTTCCTAGTGGCCATTACTTCTGCTCGACAAATTTCCAAGCTTCAGTCCCTGATGTGCAAAATCCCTTATTTGATTTTCCACAAGGAACGTGTGGCTCTGCCAACCAACCCTAAGTTTCTCCCTAAGGTGGTAGCAGAATCTACGCTGAATCAATCCGTTGAGCTACCTTCTTTCTTTACGCAACACTCCAATCAAGGGGGGTACCTCTTGCATACTTTGGATGTTCATAGAATACTGAGATACTACACCTCTTGGACTAAGGATCTCAGGAAATCTGATCATCTTTTTGTCTCTTTTGCTCACAAAAGAGAGGGCAGTGCTGTTTCCAAACTGCATATCCAAATAGTTGGCTCATTGTATCACACTTTCTGTAACAACAAGTACAAGAAGACCCTGCCGGGTCAAGTCAGATGTCACTCCACCAGAGGAGTAGCAGCTGCCTCTGCGACTTGTTTCAAGAATGTTTCAGCGGCAGACATCTTCGCAGCCATAACTTGGACTTCTGTCCATACCTTTGCGAAACACTACAGTTTGGACATTGCCTCTCGCTGTAGAGCAGGCTTCGGGTTGGCTGTTCTGCAAGGTCTTCTCTCTTAAGACCCTTACAGCCGGAGGTTCTATTGGATGGTTAGTTTTCCTCCTCCCGAGTGCTTTTCTTTGTTCCAGACTGATTGGTATTCAGTTCTATGTGTAATTACTTACTGCAAGAGCCCTCTCGAAGTAAGATAAGTACATAAGAACTTATCATAACAGTAGATCTTCAAGAGAGGCTCTTGCAGTAGGAAATGCCTTCCCGCCCTCCATCCCCCTTAGCTTTTCAACTCCTTTTCCAGGAAGGGAAATATCTGCTTCTCTCTCGTCTTGCCTTTTTTGGCCTTCGGCAGGAAAGAACTGGAAGGCGGGTGTGGGGGATCGCCCCTTTATACTGACGTTGCCTGACACCAGTCACCTGACGTGGGGGTGGCCCCCCGCCAGACACTGTTAGCTAGAAATTTTTCCGTGGGTTCCTGACGCCTGCCGGCTTCAGTCCCATATGTAATTACCTACTGCAAGAGCCTCTCTAGAAGATCTACTGTCACAGTAAGTTCTTATGTAACTGTACTTTCTTGTTGTGCAGAGGCCATGTGTTTGTAAAATATCTATCGCTGCTTTAGGTGAGCACCCGCGAAGAGGTGGAGGACCTGTGTCGCCTGGACAGACTGATTGACCTGATAATCCCACGAGGCTCATCCCAGCTGGTGAAGGAAATCCAGAAAGCTGCAAAGGGAATTCCTGTGATGGGTCAGAGCGAGGGGATCTGCCATGTCTACGTGGATGTGGATGCCAGCATTGATAAAGTCACCAAAATCAGTAAGAGATTAGGGGGTTGCAAAGGCTGCTGAATGTGGCAGAAAGCACAAGCTAATCTCAAACCAGTGTGTGGAGCTTGGTCGCAGCTGTGTGTATTAAACAATCCAAATCCAAACTGTAGCAACTGCTCAAGCCATTCATCCAAAACACACAAGTTTCTTTAAAATGTTCAGTGTTTATTCGATTTCTTTTTATAAGTGTCCCAACGTTTCGCCAACAAGTGGCTTCTTCTGGGGAACTGTTAATTAAATATAGAATAATAAATTTTTGATCTTACTTCGAGATACAGCTCTTGCAGCAGGTTACACCATTAGGACTGAAGCCGGCAGGCGCCAGGACCCCGGAGATGTTTTCTAGCTAGCTATCTTCAGCGGGAACCGCCCCGACGTCGGTCCCGCCTCCGACGTCAGGCGTGGTACAAAAGGGGGCGGTCCCGCCAGAATCACCAGTTCTTTCCCGCCGTCGAAAGTGCATGCCTCGACCCTACGGTTTAGTCTAGCGACGCGTGGTTTTGAGAATTTTGAGAATTTTGTTGTGGAAGTTTTCTACAATCAACGAGTGACCTGTCTGATGTCCTCTCCGATAGCCGGCCATTCCTCCAAGTGCACGTGCGGCAAACAAATCCCGTTTAAAGACCCGCACTCCGCGTGCGTCCGGTGCCTGGGCCCAGACCACGATACTAAGGCCTGCTCCCTGTGCCAGGGGTTCAATAGCCGCACCAGGATCCGCCGGCAGAACGCCCTTCAAGCGTACCTCCTAGAACAACAACTGCGGGCGATGTCGTCCAAGGGGGATTCGGCGCACTGGCACGGCGAGAAGAAGAAGAAATCGAGGGATCCTGCCCGGTCGCCGGTTCAGGCCTCCGAGTCCCGGAGCTCTGGGTCTCGGTCGGACCGCTCTCCTTCCAGGGCCTCATCTCTGCCCCCTGCTGCAGTGCCCGCCACCAAGCCTGCCCAGGCCTCTGCCGCCAGGCCGTCGCCTTCATCTTCTGCCCAGAAGGCCGTGGCGAAGTCGGGGGAACGCCACCACCACCATCACAAGTCGGGCTCCGCTCCTCGGCCCCCGGCCCGGTCATCCTCTCCCCGGAAGACCTTGGATCCTACTCCGTTGAGGCTGGTGGATCTGGCGTCGGCCGTTCGCCACCGTTCCTCCGGGCCCGGCGTGGCCCGGCCGGCGTGATCCGGCCTCTTCAGCGCATCGGGCGTCGGTGGGGGCCGGCGTCCGCGCCACCTGAGCCGAGGGCTCCTGAGCCTCAACGCCCGGTCGGACAGGAGTCCGTCACCGAGGATTGGATCGCCCAGCCCGGTGACCAGGCGGGCGTTCCCGGCATAGGAGTCTCCCGAGTCCTCACCTCCCGAGGCCCCGTGGAGCCGTCGCCGGGACCGGCGTCCGGCCCTCGACCTCAGAGCCGACGTTGGGGCTGTCCTTGGCCGAGGTGAAGAACCTTTTTACCTACTGGTGGGATACCATCAGGAAGGACGTGGTACCCCAAGTCCTTCCTCCTCCTCCTCCTCCTCCAGCTCCGGCCCCACCTTCACCTGTGGGTTCAGCTGGCCGTTCTGTCCCCAGGGAGCCTGAGACCCCTCCCAGGGGCCGACATTCTAAAAAGAGACCTCTGTCCAGATCTTCGTCTCCTGCATCACCCAGCCCTAAGAGGTCCAGGAGGCGACGTCGGTCGCCATTGACGGAGGGCACGGGATCATCCTGTTCATCATCCAGATCCCCATCTCCGGTCTCGCTTCCCTCGCCGGACCCACGTGAGACTCCAAGGTCTCCTCCGGACGATCCATCCTTCATGGATATAATGAGACATATCCAGGAGAACATGGGTTGGGAAGCAGAGGAACTTGACCCCGAAAGGTTACGCCTGGCAAAATACCTTCGGCAGAAAGACCCTAAGCCTGTGGTGGTGCCACCCTTGGTGGACACTTTCGTGGACGTCACCAAGGCTGCGTGGAAGCGTCCACATTCGCTCCCGGCGGTGCCGAAGAAGGCTGACCGGTTGTACAGGGCCCCTAAGGGGGACCAATACCTGTCACAGCACCCTCTGGCTGACTCCCTGGTGATCACAGCCTCACATGATCGGTCCCAGAGACCGCAACATTTGAGCACCCTGCCACCGGACCCCGAGTCCAAACAGCTGGACTCTTTGGGGAGGCGCACTTACGCTTCAGCGACTTACGCCCTCAGGTCCCTGAATTACCTTACCCACATGGTGCAGTTCCAGAACGCCCTGTGGGAGTAGAGCCTAGGGCGCCGAGAGGCTGCGGAAGGTGAGCAGAAAGGAGATGCTTCAGCTTCTCCGGACCAGGTTCAGACGTGGGGACCCAAGTCTTAAGAGCCGCGATATGATTCAGCGGACTCGGCCAGCCAGGGTGGTTGCTTCAGGCGTTTGCCTCCAAGACACTCTTGGCTCCGTGTCTCGGGTTCACCCCAGGCGTCCAGAAAGACATTATGGGCGCTCCCTTTGAAGGTGAGTACTGTTTGGTAATCCGTGGAACTATAATTACCAAACTCAAGAAAGCTGGAAGCGGTCCGGACAGTCCAGGCGATGTACCAGCGAGGCTTGGCTCCTTCGTAGGAGCCAAGGCTGTTCGATGGCGGACTCAGAGGCAGCAGCCCTTCCGCCACACAACAAAGGGCTCTGGCTGGCAAGACCCAGGGAAGCAGCCCGCCAGCAGGGGTCGCGCCTTCCAAGGCCACCCAGCCGGGCGGGTCCTTCAGCCGCCACAGCATGACTCCTTTCCGGCCCCCGCCCCTCAGGATCAACGGGATGTTTCGGTCGGGGGTTGCGTGCAACTTCCTGTCGGGATGGCAGGCGATAACCACCGACAGGTGGGTAATTCAACTGGTCAGCAGAGGCCACTTTTGGAGATTCGCCAGAACAGCCACCCTGAGGCCTCCTCTGCTCTCCCGGTACTCGGGTCAGCACATGACTTAATTTGGCAGAGGTGATCACACTCCTGGACAAGGCGAGTTCAGCCTGTCCCAGGAAACCAGAGAGGACTAGGGTACTATTCTCACTTCTTCCTGGTTCCCAAAAGACAGGGACCTCCGTTCTATTCTGGACCTAGCGACCTCAACTTGTCAGTTGCATACAAAAGGTTCCGCATGGTGACCCTTCCGGGTCTAATTCCCATGCTAAAACAAGGCGCCTATTTAGCGTCCTTAGACATGCAGGATGCCTACCTGCACATTCCCATAGCTCAAGCGCATCAGAGGTTCCTGCGCTTTGAGTTCTTAAGCCACCATTTCCAATTCCGAGTTCTTCCCTTCGGGCTGTCATCCGCTCCAAGGGTTTTCACCAAGTGCATGGCAGTCGTGGCAGCTGCTCTAAGGAGGAAGGGCCACTACGTGTTCCCGTACCTCGACGATTGGCTTCTCATGGCTGCCTCCAGAGAGGCGCTTCTGCAAGCGATCCACGACACTCAGGTCCTGTTCGGATCACTTGGGATTCTGATAAACCACGAAGTCGGTCTTGGTACCGTCGCAGAACCTGCAGTTCATAGGTGCAGTGCTGGACACGGTCCAGGGAGCTTTCCTCCCAGTCGACAGGGCGGAGCAGCATCAGGTCCTCATACCAGGACCTATCAGCCCGAATCAGACCGCTCGGCCAGGTCGGTCCTTCGCTGCTTTCGGTCACATGGCTGCGGCCATTCCCACGTCCCCGCGCGGCTCCACATCGCGTCACGCAGTCGGCGCTCAAGGCGAGTGGGACCAGAGGCAAGACCATCTGCAGCATCCAGTCAGAATCATGAAACGAGTGGTTCAGGACTGGCAATGGTGGTTAGCCTCGGTCGCCTCCAAGGGCGCCCTTTCGCAGCCGCTCGCCCGGAGATAACCCTCACCACAGACGCCTTCCAGGTCTGGGTGGGGAGCTCACCTGGATGGGGTGAGGTCTCAGGATATATGGAGTCCGCTGGAAGCTCATCTTCACATCAGTGTTCTGGAGATGAGAGCGGTGCTCTATGCTCTCCAGGCTTTCCAGTCCATGATCCCACCGTGTACCATCCTGCTTCAGACGGACAACACGGCGGTGATGTACTACCTCAACAAGCAAGGAGGCGCACACTCTTACCCCCTTTGCAGGGAGGCTATGAGAGTGTGGGATTGGGTAATCGGACACGGCGCAAGCTTAGTCGTGGTACATGTTCCCGGCGTGGACAACACGATCGCGGATGGTCTGAGTCACTACCAGGCCAGAGTCCATGAGTGGGAACTTCTTCAGGAGGTAGCAGAGGATCTGTTCCTTCGATGGGGAACTCCAGAGTTAGATTTATTCGCATCCCCATCCAACGCAAAACTGCCCAATTTTTGCTCGCTAGATCCAGGGCCTGGAGTTTTCTGGCGAGACGCGTTGTCCCTCTCCTGGGAGAACAGATTCCTCTACGCTTTCCCGTTGATCCAGAGAGTTCTGCTCAGACTGTGCAGGGAGCGTGCGTGTTTGATTCTGGTAGCCCCATTATGGCCCAGACAAATCTGGTTCTCATTGCTGGCGCAGCTGTCCAGGGAACCCCCGCTCCCACTACCGCGCAGTTCTCACCTTCTGTCTCAGGAGCAAGGTTCGTTATTGCATCCAGATCTGTGGTCTTTGAACCTGCACTCCTGGCTTCTGAGGCAGCCAGCCATCATGCGACACGAGGTCTGTGAAGTCATGAGGTACTCTCTCTTGGCCAAAAAGCCAGCTACTCACGCTACTTACGCCATGAAATGGCGCCGATTCTGTCTATGGTCACGGGCTCGTGACCTTTCTCCTTTAGGTTGCCCTGTGGGGGCAGTCTTGGACTACCTCCTCTCCCTTTTTCATTCAGGGTTAGCCTACTCCTCTATTAAGGTACACCTTTGTGCTATTTCGGCCTATCACCAGCCAGTGGGCCAGCGCACCATTGCTCAACTGGACACCTCTCCGGAGTTCCTGAGAGGGGTGCTGCACCTTAGGCCTCCTATTAAAGATCCGGTTCCTCCATGGGATCTTCTTTTTGTTTTGGAGCAACTCACGCTCCCTCCCTTTGAACCAGCCGCAGATTGCGAGCTACGTTTTCTGTCTTGGAAGACGTTGTTTTTAGTTGCAGTTACTTCAGCCAGAAGGATTTCTGAGCTTCATGCCCTGATGTGTAAGGAGCCTTATTTGGTTTTCACCGAGACAGAGTGTCTCTGAGAGCGAATCCTAAGTTTTTGCCTAAGGTGGTCTCAGCTCTGACCTTAAATCAGGATATCGACCTTCCGGTCTACTTCCGAACTACTCCAATGAGGAGGCTTTGCTCCATACTTTAGATGTTCACCGCAGCCTGAGGTATTACCTCAATAGAACTAAGTCCTTTCGGGCTTCTGAGCAACTTTTCGTGTCCTTCGCACAGAGAATGAGAGGTCGGCCAGTGTCTAAGCAATCCTTATCCCGCTGGCTTGTGCAGTGCATCTCTCATTGCTACCAATCCAAACAAAAGCCCTTCCCGGGTTCCATCTGGGGCCATTCCACTAGGGGCGTAGCCACTTCTTTTGCAGCTCTCAAGAATGTGTCAACCTCAGCTATTTGCGCTGCGGCCACTTGGAGCTCTGTGCATACCTTTATCAGGCATTACAGTCTGGATATCTCCTCTAGGCGAAGGGCTGGTTTCGGCCAGGCCGTGCTGCAGGGACTCCTGTCCTGAATCGGGGCCGGGTTGGTCCTCCTCAGTTTCTTCTTTTTCCTCCTCCCGGTGTAAAGGGACAAGCTTTATTGCTTGGGAATCAGTCCTAATGGTGTAACCTGCTGCAAGAGCTGTATCTCGAGTAAGATAGTACAGTTACGTAAGAACTTACGTAACAGTAGATCTTCGAGAACAGCTCTGCAGCAGGTACCTTCCCTACCACCCCAGTGTCCCCCTTGGAGGAAGTCTTTCACTGTTGCCCCTCTTAAAAAAAAAAAAAAAAAAAATGATGAATGAGAGAGGAGTGAAGATGAATATTCAGCCAGCCAGTCTGAATGTCCAGAGAGCAGGAAGTTATTTCCTTCCGCATGGCTGGGCGAGCGCAGGAGTCGGATTTTCACCTGTAAAGTGGATGCTTTTTTCATCCTGGGGTTTTCGTACCTTTTTTTTTTTGCCTTCTGACGGTGTATCCTCGGTCTCCCCCTCTATTGCAACCTCTGGCCGGGAGTCTCCGGCGGGAGAACTGGGGATTCTGGCGGGACCGCCCCCTTTTGTACCACGCCTGACGTCGGAGGCGGGACCGACGTCGGGGGTGGTCCCCGCTGAAGATAGCTAGCTAGAAAAGATCTCCGGGGTCCTGGCGCCTGCCGGCTTCAGTCCTAATGGTGTAACCTGCTGCAAGAGCTGTTCTCGAAGATCTACTGTTACGGTAAGTTCTTGCGTAACTGTACTTTTATTCACAATACAGTGTAATAATTTTTTCAATATGTCGTTTATATAGTGTTTTGTTCACTAGTACAATCAAGCCCTTTACTCCGTATCAATTACAGTTAATATTATGTGTAACCAAATCATAAAATAATCATAACAGTGTGTTCCTTCATATCAGTTCATGCCCTACTAGTCTCATTAGTCCATAAAGCCTCTGCACTCTTAACCAATCCACTGGCGCTTACCCAACCAGTTACCAAATATTAACAGTGACATTACTTTTCACTGACAAAACATCTATATGAAAATATCATCCTTTTAAATAAATTAAATGTTCCATCCCACATCTAAGTTCGTATTAAAGCAAAAAAAATGACAACAGAAAACTTTTTCAAACTTACTTCTCAACTAATTCACTTAGAAAATATACAAACTTCGCTCTTATGTGTTTCAGTACTTCGTTTTCTGTAATAGTAAACCATTATTTTAGGTCAAACTGTGTTCTGTCATTTGAACCTCATTTAAATAAATCCTTCAGAGCCTGAGCAGTTCCAAACTTACTTGGTAACTAATTCGCTTTAGTGTAAACGCACTTCGCCCTCCATGTACCACGGTACACCACTTTCTGTAATAGCAAACAGACAATACAATATATCAAATCTCTTTAAATACCATTTGTTTCTCTCATTCATTCAAAGTTACTGTAATGCCTTAAAAAGCCTCCAAAATAACATGTTTTATGTACTGTGTTCAATATAGAGTTTATTCACCACTTCATAAAGGGCTGAATTACCACGCACCTTAAATCCCAACTCCGCACGTGTTTGCGCTCTGTCTTATTTTTTTTATCTGTTTGGGGCAAAGATCATCGACCACCTATGTTAAAAAAAACATACTTATCAGCTTATAAGCCTAAGAGAAGTTATTTGGATCAAAAAATGCCCTAGTTTGATCAGTTTTTGCGACATAGACTGGACTTACTGAGGCATGTTGGCGTCGTCCTCTTCTTCTTTAAGCTTTCTGCTCTGGCTAAGCGGGCACCCGGACAAAAGGCCTCTTATATCTGTATTGAAAAGCATGCCTAAGCAGACATCGTGACGTCATTGCCATCCAAGACTCTGGATGTCAACCACTTTTCATTGCGGACATATGGACCGAACCGCAGGCAGCAAATTAATAGACCAAAATTGCAAATACTGTAATGTTCTAAAGGAAGTAAGACTTCTATGGCATGAATTCATATTTGGACCTATTTTTTAAGGGCCTTGAGAGGTAGAGCCTCATCTCTTTTCAAAAATACTACAGGGAGACTGGTAAGCGGCTGGCAGGGTGTTTCAGACCAGGATCTCTTAGAAAAACAAATTCTTCATTTTTTTTTTTACCAGCAAACTTGCCAGTTTATCTCTTCATTAAGACCCCAATTATTTTAAATGTTCCTAATTCAAATATCCATCGTGTCCATGTCAGACAGGTTTAGGTCTCCTGTCAGGATCTCGGCAGCTGTGTTAATTTCCCTATCCAAAACATGACTGCTGCTGCAGTTTGGTTTGTGTGCCCACAGGCAACCCCAACCTGATTCCACATACACACACACCACCACAGCAATTCCGGCCCCTCTCTGCCCCCAGATGTATTTCTCCTCCATTGCTTTTGTAATGTTTCTTATGTGCAGTTCACCTCTCTGTTCCTTTAGCTCCTTGGAAGAGAGTATAGTCTGGTATTGAGAGGTTCCAGTCATGATTGAATGTACTTCTTCATGCTTCCAATATGGCAATGATGTCATTGCGTCCTTCCGTAAGCCATGCCAGCAGGACTCCATCTTGTTCACTGGGCTCTTGGCATTTAAGCTGATTACCCCCCATGCTTCCTTCCCTGCCTTAACCCCTCCATGTCTGTTTTCCCCCGTCCTGTTCATTACCACATCCCACCCCTTGTTTTCTCCCTAGTATTATTTTCATTCTGCCATGCCCACCAAGCTGGACAGAGGAGGTTCTGAGAGATCAAATGAGGAACACTTTAATGTAGGACATTTGACAGATCTTACTTTGAGTGGGAGCTCTTGCAGCAGGCTACAACATAAGGACTGTGCCGCCAGGCACTAGGACCCCACGGAAAATTTTCTTGCTAGCAGAACCCAGCGAGGACCCCCCCGACGTCGGCCCGCCTCCGTCTGCCAGTGGTATAAAGGGGGTGGTCCCCAGCCACTCCCAGTTCTTTTACTGCAGTCGACCCGTTCACATTAGCTCCATGGACGCCTGCATGCAAACAGTCGTATCGCCATTTTCTGAAAATAGTTTCTCACAGTTTTCTTCATGTTACTACCGTTGGTGCATGTCTTCCCCGTCGTCCACACGCCATAAATCGAAATGCATGTGTGGTAAACAGATTCTGGCCCGCGACAGCCATTCACCCTACCTCCCTTGCCTGGGGCCCAGTCACAATACCGAATCCTGTCCACATTGCAAGAGCTTCAACCGACATACGCACATCCATCGTTTGAAAACCTTTCTTCTGGAATAACAGCTGGCTGCCATGCAAAAGACTCCGTCAGGCCTAGGTTCCTCTTCTTCGGGGACGGGGTCCCACAAGAAGGAGAAAAAAGCACCATCACTATGAGAAGGACCATTCTCGTTCCCGATCTAAGTCTCCTCATCAGAAGTCGGTCAACTCCAGTCCGGGTTCGGACACTGCCCCTCCGGCATCCCAAGCACCTACCGGATTGTCAGCCTCAAAACACCCGTCGGCTTGGACATTGACCAGTGTTTCCACGGGGCAAGTGCCTTCGGCCCACTCCCTCAGTTTCAGACCCTACAGCCATTCCTCTGGGTCTAAGACGAAGGATTCTGCCGTCGAGGTGAGCGACAGCCAGTTTGCCACCTGCCCTCTGGCGAAGGCCTCCATGTCGATGGATCGTCTGGCTGGACCCGATGATAGAAAGAGGCTCCTGGATTCGGGTTCGCACCCTGATGTCAGCTCCCCAAAGCATCGAGCATCAAGCTCCAAGCAGCACAACCCATCGTCCTCTTCAACGTCCTGGTCCTCCATCCCGCCAGTGCCCCCTAAGTGGACGTCAGACCAGCTGTCAGTTGAAACAAAGCCACAGCCAATGCCCAGTCCAGCACTGACAGAGGAGGAGGAACCAGCGAACCTGCCATCGGACCCGACGCCACCGGAAGACCTGACTCCAGAGCGACCACAGTTGCCAGGGCCTGCGTTGGACCCTGCCGATGACTCAGATCCACCACCTTGGGAACCTGATGCAGGGGCGGGTACGCCAGGTCCATCACCAGCTATGGTCTCATTGGCTGAGGTAAAGGACCTTTTCAGTTCCTGACGGCATACAGTCTGGAAAGACATCCTGCCTAAGAAACCACAGGCTGCTCCTCCTCCTCCACCGGTGGACATCCCAAAGCCACCGCCTCCCTCTTCGCCACGTAGACACAAATCTCTAGTCCCGATGGACAATAGGTCGCTGAACAAAGTAGGCACCACTCCAGGTCTACCTCCAGGCATCACAGGAGAAGGCGCTCCGTTCCCGCTCCAGATCATCCTCAGCCATACTACTCCAGAACCTCTGCCTCCTCCAGATCCTCAGGCCAGTATTCCTCACCTCCCCCTCATCCGGACCCTCCTGGGGAATCCCCTCATTCCCCGCTGGATGAACCCACTTTTTTGGATGTAATGTGTCATATCCAATTTTTAAACCAGTGGGAAACCAAGGATCTCGTTCCTGAAAGGAAGAGACTGGCTCATTTCCTAGGCATGACTGAGCCTAAACCATTAGTAGTACCACCCCCTGGTATCCCCATCCAGGATGCTACCAGATTGGCCTGGAGGCATCCAGCAGCAGCTTCCGCTGACCATAAAGAAGAGAACAGACCCTGACTAATGAGCCTTTCCTCAGAGAACAACCCAAGGCCGACTCTGTCATGCTGACTGCTGCCCATGGCAGAACCAAACAGCCCCGGCACATGAGCTCCCAGCCACCGGACAAAGAAACCAAATGTCTGGATCAGTCCGGCTGAAGAAATTTTTAGCACATATGGTGCAGTGCCAGAAGTCTCTTTGGACTAAGACAATTGAGCTTGCCAAAAAGCAGCACAATTCTGACCTTAAGACTGAGCTCCTTGACGTGCTACAATCTGGCTTAGATATAGGGAAATACGTCTTTCAATCTTCATACAACTCTGCTGATACAGCGGCCAGGGCAGCAGCCACAGGAGTTTGTATGAGGAGATATTCTTGGCTCCGAGTCTCTGGGTTTAAGCCAGACCTTCAAGATGCCATCCTTGATGTGCCGTTCCATGGGTCCGTGCTTTTTGGTCCTGACATCGAGCAGATGATCACAGTCCTCCAAGATTCGGGTAAGGCCATTCAGTCTGTACATCAGTTGTATGGGTATGAACAAACCTAGGGCAAACAACGCCAGATCTTACTTCGAGAGGGCTCTTGCAGTGGGTGCTAACAGGTAGGACTAAGCCAGCAGGTGTCCGGACCCCACAGAAAATCTTCTAACTAGCAGTTTCTAGCGGGGACTGCCCCGGACGTCAGGTGACTGACATCAGCAGACGTCAGATAAAAGGGGCGGCCCCCTACCCACCCTCCAGTTCTTTCCCACCGTCGGCTACTGGTCAGTCGCCTCGTGGAAGATCTCAGCTCTAGCAGTTCAGCTAAGTAGTTTTTTGCTCTAAATTGATTACTTTTTCATCGAATAAGGCCCTCGCTTGCAGATTTGCATCTCCTGTACTCCATCCGAGTCGCACAAGAATAAGTGCGATTCTTGTGGGTCCGAACTCCCGCACAAAGATGGGCACTCCCTATACCTCTTTTGCCTAGGCCCAGACCACCGCGTGGAGGAGTGCGATCACTGCCGCAAATTTAACTCCGCTACCAGAAAGAGAAGGCAGCAGGCCCTGGAAGCCCACACTTTGAAGCAGAAGATGGCCTCCATGGAGAGGGAGTTAAAGAAATTGAGGCAGACGTCTGACTCCCCTAAAGGACACCATCGCAAGAAACACGACATGGAGAAGCACCGGGACAAGGACTTGCCTTCCACAGCTCAGCAGACCTTGGCTGGGGTTGTGGTACTTACCATTTCCTCCCTTTCTGGGGATCCGTCTCCGACGGCTGCCTTGGTGTTGTCTGGGCATGCATTGGCCTGGCCACCCAGTAGGAAGCGAGTGGTGTGTCACCGCACCTTTTCAGTAACTAGAGCGCAACCCCAGAATCCTCCGTACTTCAGGATTTCGTATTTTTTAAAAGTAAAATACAGCAAGTTGCGGCACAAGAAAATCCCGCTCTTGCTGTTGAAAGCTAAACCGAAGGGTTAGCTTTTCTGGTGCGGGAGCCCAGGATGTGTGGTGCTTTCCTTTAAAGTAAATCAGAGAGGTGTGTCTCTGTAGAGTCCCAAGATGGTATATAACAAACAGTTACAAGGATACATTTCAACCCCATCTCCCCACCCTCTTGGTGACTCATCTAGCTCCTACTTTTCAAAATTAAAAATTCCAAACATGATTTTGTAGCAGGAGGTATGTTAAATAATGTCTCATCAGCAAAAATTCCACTTCCTAAATATGACTCCTTAATTAAACGTTTTCTCTTTGATCTTGTGTGGTTCCTATTCCCAAGGCATCAAAGGGTTTTATAACTTTTAACACCATGTTGGTATCAAATGTTCTTCCTATAGGAATCATAAAACTTTACAAGCCCTATATCCTGGCAGCTGGGTCAGTTCTAATTAAGACAAAAAAACAGGAGACCTTTAATCAGGTCTCTGGTATTTTAATTGCCTCCTGGTTTCAGGTCACTTGTCACTGCTGACACCTTGATGTAGGCCAATTCTCACATCCTCTGGTCATTTACATATCCTGTAGCTTCAAGGGGGGGGGGCACCCATGGAAGCACAAAGCACAGGCTGTCTTATGTGAGACAATCACATACTGGTTTTATGTTGGCTCGCGCGTGCGCGCCAGCCAACATATTGCATTAGTAGCAGATTTGGAGGTGCGGTCACTGTGGGCAAATGCAGGGCACGCATCAGTAGGTGCGTCCCTCATTCCCCAATAAGCCAGCATGCAAGCACCACACCAGCAATACTTAATGAGGCGAGCACATTTCAGAAAAGGTCCGCTGCAGTGAGAGCCAAGCTCGTCATGCAGCAGCAGCACCAGAACATGCCTCCCGACGTGCCCTTGCTTGTGAAGCACTTTCCTAAACATGGCGGCACTGACTGCCGCAGCCACTTCATAGGCATGATGCCCCCCCCTCCCATTCCAAGTGTATGCCGAGGGGTGCCCAATCCCTCAGCACCATGCGCCCACAGTCTTTCCTCACCGACGGGCCCAATCCCTGTTGGCTTCAGTCCCCCGGCCTAGTTTAGTTTGCTGACGGGGGCCACCCCGTCGGCATAATGTCCCCAGCCCTGATGTGTGCCGAGGGGTGCCCAATCCCTCGGCATCATGCGCCCCCACCCACCTGTTTCTGTGCCGACGGGGGCCTAATCCCGTCTGCTGCAGTCCCCTTCCCCGTTATACAGGTGGTACACTGGGAGCCCACCCCAGTGTACCAAAAAACACCTGCAAAAAAAGAAAGACTACCCTCGTTGTCTTTTTTTTTTTTTTTAAACCTGTAAAAGAAAATGATCTCTCACGGTCTCTCCTGCCCCCAACCTGCGCCCACCCTGCCTCTCTACACACCCCCATCACCCCATACTTACCTCTGGAATCCAGCACAACGATCTTCGGTGGACCGGGAACACGTCTGCACTCTTCAAAGCTGACTGTGAACTGAAGAAATGCTGGTAAGCTGTATAATAGCATAAATAGGGTTTTTTTCAACTTTGGTGCATATCTCGGCCATTTTTGGGAATTTTGGCACCAAATTTTCAACATGGGGTTATTGGGACCCCTCCTCATGAATTCAGTCACTGTCATGCGTTATTCAGTTCCAAAAGGTGATTTCGCAGTCACTGCACGGAATCACCTTTCGGGACCGATTAACGAAACAACAGTGACACTGTTCATGAGGTGGGCTCTCAAAAAGCTCATGTTGTAAATTTGGTGAAAAAAATCAAAAAAATGGCTGATTTACGAGCGTGCATTGCGCAGTTTCCACGCACACTCGTAACTTCATGAATTTGTAATATTTTCACTCCAGATTTTCAAAATTGGCATTTTCCCATACCTCCTTATGAACAGTACAGCTGTCATTTTACATATCCTGGCCGAAATGTGTTTTCGCATGTCCGGCACAGAATAGCGCGATTGCTGTGCGAAATCAGTTTTCGTGACAGTTTGAGAAAATGGTGGTGACACTGTTCATGAGCAGAGGTCCTAAAATGCCTATGTTGAAAATTTGGTGACGAAAGTCCATAAAATGACTGTGTTACAAGCGTGCGTTGCGCAGTTTCCACGCACCCTTGTACCGTCGCAAATTTGGAATATTTTCATGCCAGAGTTTCACCACTGGCATTTTTTTCACACCTCCTTATGAACAGTACAGCTGTCATTTTTCACGTCCTGCCCAAAATGTGTTTTTGCACCTGTGCCGCACAATGGCGTGGTCGCTGTGGGAAATCTGGTTTTGGGACAGATTAACAAAATCACAATGCCACTGTTCTTGAGGGGAGGTCCCAAAATGCCGATGTTGAAAATGTGGTTAAAATAATCCCAAAAATAATTGGATTACAGCCGTGCATTGCGCAGTTTCTATGCATGCTTATGACTTCACCAATTTTTTATATTTTCACTCCAGATTTTCAACATTGCCATTTTTTTACACCTCCTAATGAACTATACAGTTGTCATGTTTTACATCCTGCCCAAAATGTGTTTCCATACTCGTGGCACCAAATGGCGCAGTCGCTGTGCAAAATTACCTTTCTGCTAACTGATAGTGCCGCTTTTCATGAGGTGGGATCACAAAAAGCCCATGTTGATAAATTGGAGTGAAAATACCAACACATGCCTATGGTTTTAGGGTTTCCAGCTGTAACACCCCACCCTGTAGAGACTGACAGGTGTCAGGGGTGTGACTTGGGATCATCAGCTGTAATGCTCCCGCCATTCCACCCCAACCCCCACCCTGCAACCAGTGACAGGCATTGGGGTGTGCCATGGAGTGTTCGGCCCCAGAGTTCACCCCATTCTCCTACACTGCACCCACCTCAGCGTATTTCCTTATGGAATGGGGTAAGTATAAGGCCCAATGACCCCAAAGCACACCACAACACTTGTCAATGTCTACAGGGTAGGGTGAGGTAAAATGGCATGAGTGTTATAGCTGATGACCCAAAGACACACTCCAACGCCTGTCAGTCTCTGCAGGTTGGGGGTGGGGTTGGCGTCAGTTCAATACTTCACTGCCATTCCTATTATGCGTCTCTAATTCCTGCACTACCAATGCCAATGCCAGCGAGACAACATTCGGCATTGACAAATGCTTGTTTTATTTTACAAATATCATACAACAGTCATAACCAGCTGGCCAAGTGTCACAATCCTCCCCACGTAGACTGAATTTGGGGGCTCTATCCCCTGCATGGGATGAGCTTCCTAAGTCAGTTTACTCCTCATACAGACGTGACAAGCCATCTGTGTTCTGATTGGTCGCTCCAGCCCTATGTAAGATTGTCATGTCATACTCTTGAAAGGTAAGACTCCACCGTAATAGTCTACCATTAGTTTTTCCCATTTGTGTTAGCCAAACCAGGGGGTTGTGGTCAGTTTGTACCTCAAAATGCTGCCCATATAAGTCTGGCTCTAACTTCTTTAGGGCCCACACTATGGCAAGACACTCTTTTTCCACAGTAGAGTAAGCTTGCTCCCTGGGAAGTAACTTTTTACTCAGGTACACTACAGGGTGATCTTTGCCTTGGTTGGATGTCTGACTCTGTACTGCCCCAATACCCACATCTGAGGCGTCAGTCTGGACTATAAAGGGTCTGCTATAGTCAGGACTTGTCAATACAGGAGCACTGCACAGTGCCTCCTTCAGTCTGGTAAAGGCCTTTTCACAGGCTGGTTCCCAGGTAATTTTCTTAGGCGTCTTTTTTCTTTACCATGTGAGATAGGGGAGCAGCCAGGGCACTGTAACTGGGTACAAATTTCCTATAGTACCCTGCTGTCCTTAAAAAAACTCCTGACCTGCTTCTGCGTTTCTGGCCTGGGCCATGCCTTGATCACCTCTATGTTTACTTGGTTAGAACGGAGCTGTCCCCAGCCTACAACATGCCCGAGGTATGCCACTTCAGCCATGGCCACCTGGCACTTCTCAGCTTTGACAGTGAGCCCGGCCCTCTGTATCCTGCCCAGCACTTCCCTAAGGTGGGACAGGTGTTCCTCCCAGCTGGCACTAAAGATGGCAGTGTCATCCAGGTACGCCATGGTGTACTCCTCAGCACCATTTAACACCTGGTTCACCAACCTTTGGAAAGTGGCCAGGATGTTCTTCATTCCGAAAGGCATTACTTTAAGTTCAAATAAGCTTATCAGGGTGATGAAGGCCAACCTTTTCCTAGCTCTGTCAGTTAACTCTACCTGCCAGTACCTCTTTGTCAGGTCAGTAGTCGTAAGGTATGTCGCCCCTCCCAACTTGTCCAGGAGTTCTTCCGTCCGGGGCATTGGGTGGGCGTCTGACTTCGTGACTGCATTCAGTCCACGATAGTCCACACAGAAACGAGTAGAGCCATCTGGCTTGGGCACAAGAACTGCAGGTGAGGCCCAGGGGCTGTGGGATCTCTGGATTACCCCTAAATCCAGCATTTCCTCCACCTCCCTCCTAATGTCCTTTTGGACAGCCTCTGACACACGATATGCTGTCCGCCGTATGGGCGTCTGTGCCCCTGTCTCCACATCATGCATTGCTAAGGAGGTTAGTCCAGGCTTGACGCTAAACCGTTGGGCAAAGTCTGCTAAAACCTCCCTTACTTCCTGGATCTTGTCCGGTGCCAGCTGGGGAGACAGTTTAACTGCCTCCACAGAGGGCTCCCACTTGCTTTCTTCCAGCAAGTTCAGAAGGGGGTCTCCTTCATCCATCCTCTCCCCAGGACTACATACTGCAAACACCATGTCAGCCCTATTAGCATATGGCTTCATCATGTTGACATGGCACATTTTTCTGTATGTCTTCTGTCTGGTAATTCTATGATATAGTTCACGTCATTTACCTTTCTAACTAGTCCTTCCTGCTCGGCCTACAGGTTGTCTTTCCGGACTGGAATAAGGACCATGACTTCCTGATCCACCGTGTATGAAGTGAGCTCTGGCTCTGAAGTCGCGCCACATTTTTTGTTTCTGTTGGGCAGCTGTCAGGTTGCTCTGGGCTGTCCCCATAAGCTCCTTCAGCCTTTCCCTAAACCTAAGGACGTAATCCACAATGGGAGTTCCCTGGGTGGCGTGCTTGCCTTCCCAGTCCTCCCGGATCAAGTCTAGGGGCCCACGTACTCGACGTCCATATAAGAGTTCAAAGGGGGAAAACCCTGTCAACTCTTGAGGCATCTCCCTGTATGCAAACAACAGGTGGGGAAGGTATTTCTCCCAGTCCCTCCCATGCTGTTCAGCAAACACTTGAAGCATTGACTTCAGGGTTCCGTTAAATCTTTCCACAAGCCCATTGGCTTGCGGGTGATGAGGTGTCTTGCATCTCTGCACCACCCCACATTTCTCCTACAAACATTTCATTAGATCCGACATGAAAGAACCCCCTCAATCGGTGATAACCTCCTGCGGAAACCCAACATGGGAGAAAATCCCAAGTAAGGCATCTGCCACTTTGTCTGTCCTCAGTGAGGATAGGGCGACTGCCTCAGGGTACCGGGTGGCATAATCCACCACAGTCAGGATTAACCTCTTCCTGGAGGAGCTGGGGGTATTTAAAGACCCCACAATGTCTATTCCCACCCTTTGGAATGTCTCCTCCACTACAGGCAATGGAATTAGGGCAGCTTGGGTTTTTCTTACCCACCTTCCCTATTTCTTGGTACCGGTGACAAGACCTGCAGTACTCCTTCACCTGCTGGGTGAGGTTGGGCCAATAGAAATTCTGGGCCAGCCGCTGAGTAGGGCCAGGTCTCTGGTCTTTTTAATTACCTCCTGGTTTCAGGTCACTTGTCACTGCCGACACCTTGATGTAGGCCAATTCTCACATCCTCTGGTCAGTTACATATCCTGTAGGTTCACCGAAACCGGGGGGAGGGGGCACAAAGCACAGGCTGTCTTATGTGAGACAATCACATATTTTTTATTTTACAAATATCATACTACAATCATAACCAGCTGGCCAAGCTTCACAGACCTTAAGCAGGTTCTTTCTTCCTGGTGGGCTGATGCCAGGTCCCAGCTGACGTCTGAGTTAGATCGATGTCACCCAGCACCGACGCCAGGTCCGATGCTGGATCAAGGATACCCTCGCCAGGGACCCCCTACGCTGGCTGCCACCCCTCTCCCGGTCCCCAGGGAATATATCCACCCACTGGATACATCTCGGTGGATAAACATCCCCTTACCTAGTGGGGGATTACTCCAGCATCTCAGCTTCCTCCGACTCGGAGGATAGGTATCCCTCAGGACTAGAAGAGGAGCCACATACTCCAGAGGCTCCCTAGTCAAAGGGCTTCTTGAAGTCTCTTCCGGAGGACCTTTCCTTTTTGGATCTGCTCCAGAATATCTAGATTGCACACGGCTGTAGACCAAGATGCTCAGAGGCAGTGCCTGGCAGAGCATCTGGACCTCGAGGAGGCCCCTCCTACCCTTAATCCTTCGTGGCTGGAGCCCGACGAGGATCTGGTGACCACAATTTGGAAGCAGCCAACGTCTTTGACAACAGTAGCCCGCAAGGCGGACAGGCTTTATCAGTCCCCCGAGGGCAAGGAGTTTCTAAGTTCTCAACCTAAGGAGGATTCAGTGATCATCAGTGCTGCCTTGGACAGAACCGTCAATCCAAAGCACTTCACTTCTGCCTCCCCCGATAAGGACTCAAAAGTCATGGACCAGTGTGGCAGGAAGATCTTTTCCTCCTCCACTCTTGGTCTCCGCGCCCTCAATTTTGTGGGCCGTATATATGGAGGACTTCCAAAAATCAGTCCTGGCTCAGCTTGTTTCTAAGCTCAACTCCCTACCGGACTCTTCCCTTAAACAAGAGCTAGGCGAGCTGGTTAGGTCAGCTCGGTCAGCCTGTCGGCACATGTTGAGAGCCACCTATGACACGGCGGACTCAGCTGGTCGTTCCTCTGCACTTGCAGCTGGCTTACGCAGACATTCCTGGCTTAGGATTTCTGGCCTAGCCCAAGAGGTCCAGACTGCTACTATGGACGCCCCCTTCAGATGTTCGGCTCTATTTGGGAGCGACACGAAAGACATTATCACCGAACTACAGGACAGAGGTCAAGCCCTCAGGTCAGTGAGAGGAATGTACCACAACCCCAGGGCCAGAAGCGGCCTTTTCGTCGCCAAGCCTAAGGCCAGCATAAGCAGTGGCAGCCCCGGTGCAAAAGAGGGGCCACCTCAGCTTCTGGTGCTCCCCCAGCCAAGTCTCGCAAGACTGCAGGAGCCTGCACGGCTAGCCAAGCCGCCACCTCCTGATTCCTTGCCTCTCCCTCCGCCTGGAACTTCCGTTGGGCGGTCATTTTTCCCTCCACCTGCCGGAGTGGGAGAGGATATTGTTAGACTCATGGGTGCTCCAGCTGATTTCTCAGGGACACGCCATAGAGTTTCTTCGTTTTCCTCCGCACAGACCCCCACCGAGCTCTTCTTATCCTCCCAGCCATCTTCCGCTGGTTCGGGAAGAAATCAGATCCCTTCTACAGAAGGAAGCGCTGGAACCCGTCCCTCCTCAGTTTCATGGGATATGATATTACTCCCACTTCTTCTTGGTTCCCAAGAAGACAGGAGATCAGAGGACAGTCCTGGACCTCAGTTCCCTGAACCTGTACATGGCCTACAAGAGGTTCAGAGTGCTCTTCCTTCAGAGCCTCCTGCCTCTTCTCAAAGAGGGTCTGTGGCTTTGCGCCCTGGACATGCAGGATGCATATCTTCATATCCTCGTCCATCCTGCCCATCGCAGGTTCCTACGGTTTTGCTTTCAGGGGGAACATTTTCAGTTCAGGGCTCTGTCCTCCGGCCTAACTTCTGCTCCCCGGGTTTTTACCAAGTGTCTGGCGGTGATGGCAGCCCACTTGTGCACCCTAGGAGTCAAGGTCTTCCTGTATCTGGATGACTGGCTGATTGCTGCTCTCTCACAGGAGGACCTGCGCCGTTCATTAGCCCTTACCCTGGAGATGATCTCCAGGCTAGGCATGACGGTCAATGTGGCCAAGTCTCTTTTGGTCCCTACACAACATTTAACTTTTATTGGGGCAGTATTGGACATCTCTCTGGGCAGAGCCTTCCTTCCCCCGGACCGAGCCGAGACCTTGCGCTCATTAGCCCGGTCTCCGGCTGCCCAAAGGCACATCCCCGCCCGTTCAGTTCTTAGACTACTTGGGCTTATGGCAGCGGTCAAACCCATTGTCCCACTAGCCAGGCTACACATGAGGATCCACTGGGACCAGGCAGTGGGCGACCTGGACCAGGAGATCCTCATTTTGGACCCCATGGTCGGGGATCTGCAATGGTGGATGTCCCTGGAGAAACTGTCTCGAGGAATGCCCTTTTGCCCAGAGCTTCCCTCTCGCTCTCTGACCACCAGTGCATCGGGGACCGGGTGGGGAGCCCACTTTGGGCCCCATCGGACCAGGGCATTTGGTCCCCAGAGGAATTCCATCTTCACATTAGTGTGCTCAATATGACGGCGGTGCTGCATGCCCTTCAGACTTTTCAGCCCCTCCTCCCTCCGTACCCCCTGATGGTGCACTCAGACAACATGTGTGTAGTCTGGTACCTGAACAAGCGGGGGGGGTCTCACCGGCTATGTCGGGAGGCTATGCAGGTTTGGGATCAGGTGATTCTTCTCGGCCTACATTTATCAGTGCTCCATGTCCCGGGGAGTCAGAATTCCTTGGCAGATGCCATCAGCCTGTCTCCTGCGAGCGTGCACGAGTGGGAATTAAAGCACGACATCATAGATGATCTCTTCTCCCACTGGGGAGTGCCACAACTAGATCTGTTCGCATCCCCATCCAGTGCCAAGCTTCCCGTCTTCTGCTCGCTCATTCCAGGGCGAGGCGTTTTGTGTCTGGATGTGCTGTCTGTATCTTGGAAAGACAGATTCATCTATCTTTCCTCCGATTCCTCTAATCCCCAAGGTTCTTTTCAAACTCAGGGGAGAGAGCGCGAGGATGATCTTCTAGGACCGTGGATATGTAGTTCATCCACACTGTTTGGCATTGTCCCCTTCCACTTTAAATCTGCCGGAAGTCTTCAAGCTGGCTCCTCCCACCCACCCGGGTGGTATATACCTCAGCTCCGCCCCATGACGCTAGATCTTCCTTTCCACTGGAAGATACAGGTTGCCTCCCTCGTGCTGTCAGCATTTCATAGGCCCTGGCTTTCAAATTGTCGGTTTTACCGAAAATCAAACTCGTTCGAGTTAGTAATTGCGCTTTCGCTGCATCGATCATGGAGGAAAAATCTTCCCGAGGATTTCGCCGGTGCCCCTGCGGCCAGAAGATGTCACGCACCGATCCCCACCTCACGCTGCGCCTACTGCCTAGGTGTCTGCCACCACACTCGCCGCAGCGGTTTTGCTTGGCTTTCCATCCCAATGTCCTGACGACTGCAAGGCACGCCAGCTTGGGAGACCGGAAAAAGGAACCTTCTGGTGAAATCAAGGAGGCTAGGTGGCGGTTTCGTGGCCATGGGCTCCTCCGAACAGCTGGAACAGATGAAGGCATTAGAGGAGGAAGCCGCTCGCGCTTTGGCTAATCGAAGCTTCTTTGTTCCGCTGAACCTAAGCTCCACCTTTATGGGCTCTTTCAAGGAGTTGTGCCAGTCTTTCCCCACCCGGGGTGAGGCGCCCTCGGGCTCGCACCCTTCCCGCCTTCGGAAGAGGGAGAAAGACCGATTGTCTTCGTTTCGACGGAGACGTTCTTGGGACCAGGAGAGGTCCGAATCCCGACAACACGTGATCTCGACCTTGGTTGAGATCGCATCCTCGGGTGCCGGCTTTATGGACCTTCCGTCTGGCCAGGGGACTGAGGAAGTGGCCGACGAGCTCGAAATTATCCTCGACCCGATCGACCCTTTGTCGCCGGCTGTGCCCGACGACTCCTTGGAACGGACTCCGGTCCTGGTATTTCTTGATGAGGAGACTCAGCCTGCTGGTGTCCCCATCAAGGAACCAGTTCAGGACCCTCGGGTTTCACCGGTGTCTTCTCGTCGGCCTGCCCGATCTTGGTCGAGGTCCAGAACCCCCCTCAGCCGAACGACCGAGGAAGAGCCATAAGCGCTGAAAAAAGAGGCGATGCCACAGGTCCTTATCCTCCTCAGACGAGGAGAGGCTCCAGCAGAAACTCCGGCGCTATGAAGACCTTATGTGGCAGCAGTTGATCTTGACCGGACAGAAGCCGGCTCCGCCACCTACCCCGGCCATTACTTGGCTCTCACCTCGTAGGCCGAAGCCGACCCCTCCAGAACCGAAGCCATTGGTTCCTCCGCCCGTGGAGCTGTCCCATCCCCGGTTCGGCCTATTCTGGTCTCTCCACCGATTTGGGTGGAACCACCGCCTGAACAGCCTGAGGGAGGGGTGCCCTCGAAAGAGGACCGACAGGACACTGGGCTTCCCCGACGTCTGTCGATTACAGTCACCCCAGACTGCCCTCGGTGCATCGAGGGTGACTTAGGCGGTAGACCACTGTATCCCAACTCTTCGGACTCTGATGTCATCAGACTCCACTCTCATCCTGGGGATGACAAGTCGTCTGTTGGCACAGGGATGGGGGAAGGCCCTTCCTCTTTCCAGGGCATTCTCTGCCTCATCTCTGATTCCACCGGAATGCCCCTGGAGCCCATCCAGAAAAAGGCAAAGTACCCTCTCACCGACATACACAAGAGAGGGGATACCCTGACGGAGGCCTTTCCAGTGGCCGAGGCCATTGTTAGCCTGGCCCTTGAACTTTGGCAGCATCCTGCCTCCTGCCCAGCACCATCTGCTCGCATGGTCTGCAAGTACGCAGTGCCCATGGGGTCCCTTGCGGGGTTCACAGAGCACCCTTCGGCTGAGAGCCTGGTGACCGCCTCTGTTCAGGCATACTGGCAGTTCGACCAACACTGACCGACCCCCCGGACAAGGAGTCCAAAAATATGGACCACACTGCCTGTAAGGTCTGTGCGGCCTCTTCTCTGGACCTTAGTCAGGCCAGCTCGGCGGTCATTATGGCACACTTCCCTCATGCCCTTCTTGGGTCATTAGAAGAGGTCCTCCCTCATCTCCCTGCCGACATGCAGATCACGGTCAAACAGGTCCGTGACCAGGACCGTGCTGTTGCCAAACAGCAGCTCCAGACAGCCCTAGACAACAGGGATTTTTGTGCCCACTCAATGGCAGCCGCAGTGGCCTCTCGCCGTAGGGCTTGGCTGAGGCTTTCCTCCTTCCCAGCAGATACGCAGCATAAGCTTGCTGACGTGCCCTTCCTGGGCACCGACTTGTTTGGTCCAGGAGTGGCCGGTCACCTTCAGCGTATAGAGCAGTCCAATGCCACCTTGGACACCACTACTGCCAAGGGTTCTTCGGGCAAGAACCAGCAGAAGAGAAAGAAGAAGCCATTTCGGCACTCTTCCCCTGCGGTCCTGCAGCCCTTCTGTCAAGGAGGACAGCAGCAGCAGGCCCAAGCTTGGCTCCCAACAGGCCCACAGAGGAGGCCGAGGCTCCAGTCCTCCTCCTGTAAGCCTGCTCAGTGACAGGTTGGGGATTGCCACCCCTATACCCATCACGCTAGCTCTGGGTCCTCCCATGGTGGGGTCGGCTCCGCCACCTCCTTTCCGCCTGGTCCGCTATCACTTCGGACAGGTGGGTTCTCGAAGTGGTCGGTCAGGGACTGCCTCTAGAATTCGAGCAGTACCCTCCCAGCGGAGCCCGCGCCCCTCGGGAGGAATGGATTTCCGCGTGCACCCAGTTCGACTCTTTGAGACGACGTAGCTCAGCTCCGCAAGGAGGCAGTAGCTCCAGTGCTGGATCCTTCAACAGGCCCATGCTTTGTCTCCAGGTACTTCCTGGTGCCCAAGCGGACGGGGGGTTGGCGCCCCATTCTAGATCTCCACTACCTGAATCAGTTTCTCAGGTCTCGCACCTTTCGGATGGTCACTCTGAACCGGATCATACCATCCCTGGAGCGAAACATGGTTTTGTTCACTGGATCTACAGGACGCATTGTTGCATGTCCCAATCCGTCCGTGTCATCAGCGGTTCCTCTGCTTCAGGGTCGAAGGGACCCTGTACAAGTTCCGAGCCATGCCGTTCGGCCTGTGATCGGCCCCACGGGTCTTCACCAAATGCATTGCAGTGGTGGCGGCCCACCTTCGGCAACGAAGAGTCAGAATCTACCCTTATCTCGATGATTGTCTCTTGGCAGGTTCCACCCAACAGGAGGTAGAGAGGTCCAGGGATCTGGCCCTCCAAACCTGCTCCCAGCTCGGCCTCCTGATCAACGAGGCCAAGTTGGAACTCGTGCCTTCTCAGGTGATGGGCTTCATCGGGGGCAGAGCTCGACTCTTGTCAAGCCAGAGCTCGGCTCCCGGCGGACAGGTCCAAGGTTCTCTCCTCCTTTGCCCAATCATTTCTGGTTGGGCATTTGTGCCCTGCCCGGGATTTTCTGCGCCCTCAGTGTTACATGGCGGCATGCACCTCAGTGGTCCGTTGGGCCTGGTTGCACATGCGCCCCCTCCAGTGGGAGCTGGCCGCCCAGTGGATTCAGCGATATGGTCATTTCGACCAGCTGATCACTGTAACCAAGAAGATGTGGGACGCTCTCCAATGGTGGACCACCCCAGACCGATTGCAGGAAGGGATCCTGTTTGTCCGCCCCGAGCCGACAGTCGTCCTTATGACCGATGCCTCTCTCATGGGCTGGGGAGCCCACATGGGGGACAACAGAGCCCACAGGTTCTGGACCCCTGAGGAATCCCGATGCCACATCAACCTGTTGGAGCTCAGAGCAGTCAGACTGGCACTGTCAGCTTTTGCTCCTCAACTCCAGGGTCAAGTGGTTCAGGTCCAGACGGAGAATACCATGAGCATCTACTACCTCAACAAACAGGACGGCATGCACTCCCGTCTGCTGTGCAAGGAGGCGCTTCGCATCTGGACCCTTGTAAGCCAGTTGGAGGTGGATCTCCTAGCTATCCATTTGGCAGGAGCCTCGAACCAGCTAACAGATGCACTCAGATGCATTGGCAAGACAATCCCATGAGTGGTCTCTCCATCCAGAGGTAGCTTACAGTTTGTTCTCCCATTGGGGCAAACCGATGGTGGAGCGGTTTGCCTCCAGGGAAAACACCAAGCTGAGACTGTATCATGCCCGCCCCCCTCAGCAGGGCACACTGCAGGGGGGATGCCTTCTCGAGGCAGTGGACCCCAGGCCTCCTCTACCCCTTCTCTCCATTTCCCTTGATCCACAAGGTGTTACACAAGGTGAGGAGGGACAAGGGGAAGGTGATTCTGGTAGCCCCAGACTGGCTGCACCAGTTCTGGTATCTACATATCCTCAGCCTCAGCTGCAGGTCCCCAGAGCAACTTTGTACACACTCGGACCTGATATCTCTCAACCAGATGAAGGTCTTCCATCCGGACCTTCAGTCCCTGCACCTCACAGCCTGGTACCTGAGCAGCTAGAGTTCCAGGCTTTAGGTCTTTCCGAAGATGTCTACACCGTGGTGGAGGCATCTAGAAAGGAATCGACCAGGAAATGTTATCCCTTCAAATGGAAAAGGTTTTCCATTTGGTTTGTCAGGGTAAGGGTCTGGACCCCTTGTCCTGTCCTGTGGCTAACATTCTCGACTACCTTTGGTCTCTCTCCTAAGGGGGTCTTAGGTCATCGACCCTTAGGGTACACCTGGCAGCCATTTCTGCTTACCGAGCGTGGGCCGGTCAGCCGACATTGGTGCAGGAGACAGTGGTTGGGCACTTTTTCAAAGGCCTGGATCACATATCACCTTTGGTGCATGAACGTCCACCTCCGTGGGATCTGTTGATGGTTTTGGCAAAGCTCATGGGCAAGCCATTTGAACCCATGCACAAGTGTGAGCTCTCACACTTGTCGTGGAAGACTGCCTTCCTGGTGGCTATCACGTCAGCCAGAAGGACAGGGGAGCTCTAGGCACTTTCGGTGGACTCCCCTTATCTGGTCTTTCACAGGGACAAAGTTGTCCTGCACCCCAACCCGAAATTTCTTCCAAAGGTGGTGTCAGAGTTTCACCTTAACCATGTGTTGACTCTGCCAGTATACTATGCTAATTACACCTCGGACGCCAAGTACAGGCTCCATACTTTGGACCTGAGACATGCTCTCTCCTATTGTAAGGAGAGGACGGTGAAAATTCGCGGAGAGGTTCGCCAGCTGTTTGTCACTTATGCTGAAGCCGCTTCTGGCAGACCTGCAGCCAAACGGACCATAGCAAGATGGGATTACATCATGCATGGGTTTGTGCTATGAGCTGGACAAGGAGTCACCCAGAGGGATAAGAGCTCATTCAACTTGCCATACTGCTGCATCGGTGGCTGCTTCCAGGGACGTCTGCAGGGCTGCTACCTGAAAGTCAACAAACACCTTTATCACCCACTACCACATTGACCTTGAGTCACGCTGGGATGCTGGTTTTGGGGCTTCAGTTCTCCGGTCTCTGTTTCGTAAGTAGGGGGTGTGCGCCTTGCCTCCCTCCTCCCGAAGAACTGCTTGGAGTCTGCCAAGCAGTGTGGATGAACAACATATCCACGCTCCTAGAAGAACAGGTTACTCACCTATAACAGTAGTTCTAGGAGTGGTATATGTTGTTCATCCACACGAACCCACCCGACCTCCCCGGCTGCAGATGCACAAAACCTTGCTTCCAATGGGCTAAGATCTGGCATCATGGGGTGGAGCCGAGGTATATACCACCCGGTTGGGTGGGAGGAGCCAGTTTGAAGACTTCTGGCAGATTTAAAGTGGAAGGGGACAATGCCAAACAGTGTGGATGAACAACATATACCACTCCTAAAACTACTGTTACAGGTGAGTAACCTGTTCTTATCGCTCCTCTGTGGCCAAGGTAGGCCTGATTCAGTATCCTGCACCAGCTGTCCGTTCTTCCACTTTTTAGGCTTCCTTTGTCTCAGAATCTATTGACCCAGGACCATGGAACCATGGTCCATACAGGTCTCAAGTCCCTGCATCTGCATGCTTGGCTCCTGCAGACTTAGCGGCTTCCCGCTTTGGCGTATCCCCTGATTTTTCATAGGATAGGGTGGCCATGAGAACCAGTCCCAAATTTCTCCGGAAAGTTGTGACTGAATCCACCCTCAACCAGTCGGTTGAGCTGCCTACTTTTTTCCCAAGCTATTCTAATCAAGGGGAGCAGCTCCTTCATACATTGGTTATGCACCAGATCTTAAGGTATTACACCAACTATAAGAAGGACCTTAGACAGTTGTTTGTTTCCTTTGCTCACAGGAAGGAGGGTCACCCTGTTTCTAAGCAGCGTCTCTCCAAATGGTTGACTGATTGTACTTCCTTCTGTAACAACAAGTACAACAAGCCCCTTTCAGGCCAGGTGAAAGGGCACTCTACTAGAGGCATGGCGGCCTCGGCCGCATGTTTCAGAGGTGTCTTGGCTGCAGAAATCTGTGCCACTGCTACTTGTACCTCTGTCCATACCTTTACCAAACATTACAGTCTAGATGTGGCCTCCCGGCGCAGAGCGGGTTTCGGCTTTGCCGTCTTGCAGGGGATTCTATCCTGATTTCCCTGTCTCAGACTCTTTCTGGACAGTTTTGATATCTGTCCTCCTCCCTGGCTTCCTTATTCAGAACTGCTTGGGACTCAGTCCTACCTGTTAGTACTTACTGCAAGAGCCCTCTCAAAGTAAGATAGTACAGTTACATAAGAACTTACTGTAACAGTAGATCTTCGAGAGAGGCTCTTGCAGTAGGTACTGCATTCCCTCCCTCTTTCCCGGTTTTTCTTTTCCTTTTTCTGTTAGGGGCCATGATTCTGTCTCTTGTGACAAGCTGCCTCCGTCGGGAAAATTGGAGGGCGGGTGTGGGACCACCTCCTTTATCTGACTTCCGCTGACATCGGTCACCTGACATCTGGGGGCGGTCCCCGGCAGGAACTGCTAGCTAGAAGATTTTCCGTGGGGTCCTGACGCCTGCCGGCTTAGTCCTACCTGTTGGTACCTACTTCAAGAGCCTCTCTCGAATATCTACTGTTACGGTAAGTTCTTGCATAACTAAACTTTTCGTCGCCAGGGAGGGCAAAAGCCCAAAGGGCAGCAGCTGAGAGGCAACTTTCGTCACAAAGCTCCCTCTCGCCCAGGTGGGGTACAAGGATCAAGGAACAACAAACCGTCCCAGGTCTCCTTGCCCATTCCAGGCACCAACGCCTGACTCCTGACCTGACCCCATACTACCCGCCGAGTCCAGGGCAGTAGAGGGAGGGGGTCTGTTCTCGCTTCTCGACGGTGGACCTCCATCAACAATGGCGAAGGGGTCCTTCAGTTGATACGAGTGAGGTCATGCACTGGAATTTCGTCAGTTGCCCTCGGACAGTCCCCCGATCCAAGCATTATACTCCCTCTCCCACTCCCAACTCATCGGAGAGGAAGTACAGTTGCTGTTAGACAAGAATGCGATAGAAGCAGTTCTGTCCCCCCAGTAGGGGAAAGGGTTATATTCCTGCTTCTTCCTGGTTCCCAAGAAGACGGAAGATCTTTGCCCGATCCTGGACCTGAGCCTCTTGAACAACTACATAGAGTATAAGAGATTCAGGATGGTCACCTTGCGGGCATTCTTCCAGTGCTGCATCAGGGGGACTGGCTTTGTTCCCTAGACATGCAAGGTGCCTACCTCCATATTCTGTTTCGTCCAGCTCACAGGAGGGTCCTGAGATTTTACTTTCAGGGAAGGCACTACCAGATTCGGGCCTTGCCCTTCGGCCTTTCCTCAACACCTTGCATTTTCACACATTCCTAGTGGTAGTGGCAGCAGCATTAAGGAGGCAGGGTCACTGCGTGTACCCCTACCTTGATTATTGGCTCCTGACTGCCACAACCAGGGATCGGCTTCTGGATACCCTAGCGGACATCTTCAATCTCTTCAGCTCCCTAGGAATCACCCTGAACATAGCCAAGTCGCTTCCGACTCCCTGTCAAAGGCTTCAATACATATAAATATAGGGAGGCAGTATAGCGCAGTGGTTTAAGCCTCTGAGCTGCAAATCTGGAGACCTGGGTTTGAATCCTACAGCCCCCACTTGCATACTGTGTGACCCTGAGCAAGTCACTTAACTTCCCTGTGCTCCCAGGTTGCACCTGTAAACAAGCTTTCAGCTTAGTGTGTCTCATCTGGTTAAACAATTGGGAAAAAAAAAATTAAATACATAGGGGCGATCCTTGACACTGAGCAAGAGAAGGCATTCCTCCCACCAGACAGGGCATTACACGTTCGATCATTGGCCCACAAACTATCAGCTATTCACCAAGCCTCAGCTCAATCCATGCTCCTAAATACTAGGCCACATGGCCTCGGCCATAGTGACCGTACCCTCAGCATGCCTCTTCATGAGAGTTCCTCAGTGGAATCTCTGAGTGCAGTGGGATCAATTGAGGACAATCTAGATCAGCCTGACTCCATCTCCAAAGCTGTAGTTCAGACCCTCTCATAGTGGCTCTCACCACAGAATCTGGAAGTAGGAGTTGCCTTCCAAAGGGATCCCCCAATGCAGGTTCTCATGACCGATGCCTTGTGCATAGGTTGGGGGGCTTATTTTCAGAACCATCAGACTCGAGGAGCATGGTCATCTCTAGAATTGACATTGCATATCAATAGTCTAGAGATGAGAGCTGTTCTATACACCCTGCAGGCGTTTCACCTGGATCTTCTTCCAGGTCCCCTGTTGGTGCAGACGGACAACACTTCGGTAGTCCACTACATCAATAAACAAGGGGGTACTCACTCCTACCTTCTTTGTCGAGAGGCTATGAGAGTGTGGTTCTGGGCTCTGGAAAACAGCCTCTGGCTCACCACATGCACGATCCAGGAGTCCAAAACATCTTGGCTGACTCCCTAAGTCAGTCCTGGTCAAAGACACACAAGTGGGAACTGTTGCAGTCGGGTGGCGGATGACCTCTTCCAAAGATGGGACCATCCAGAGCTGGACCTCTTTGCATCCCTGCACAGCGCAAAACTGACCAGTTTCTGCTCGCTAGATCACTGGCCTGGTGTTTTCTGGTGAGATGCATTGTCCCTCTGTGGGGCAGGGAGGTTTATCTATACCTTTCTTCCCTTTCCTCTTCTACAGAGGGTTCTACTCAAGATCCAAGCGGAAGGAGCAGAGATGATCCTGGTAGCTTCTCTTTGGCCTAGTCAGATATGGTTCCCTTTACTGCAGCAGTTAGCAGTGGAACCCCCAGTCTCCCTGCCCTTGTCCTCCTGCCTGCTGTCACAAGAGCAGGGCAGACTGGTTCACCCAGACCTCCGGTCTCTGCACCTGCATGCTTGGCACCTGTAGACGTAGCCACAGCATGCTATGGGGTGTCTCTTAGAGTGGCCGAGGTCTTGGTTGCAGCTAGTAAACCTTCCACTAGAGCCACCTACTCTATGAAGTGGAAGTGTTATTGTTTGTGGGCCGCCAGTTGGAGTCTGGACCCTCTCCTGTGCCAGCTTAATGCTGTCCTCAGATATCTCCTCTCCCTGTCGGATTCGGGCCTCCGTTACTCATCCATCAAGGTATATCTCTCTGCAATTTCAGCCTATCACGTACCAGTAGATGGCAAACATTTTTGAGGGGAATGCTTAATCTTAAACCTCCCATTAGGGACCTCATCCCTCCTAGGGATCTTTTTTTTTTTTTTTTAAACTATTTCTTTATCCTTCTACTGCTGCCACTGATCCCGCTCTCAGAGCTCCCCTGGTAGATCCCTATTTGCAGCCCCAAGGAGTCTGCCCCTAGAGTGCTAATGCTACCTTCAGGGCCTCGGATTATCCTCCAGGCAGGGCAGCAGAGATCCCCCTCCATCTCCCCCTGAGCATCGTGGGAGCGCGCACAGCGGAGTTTGCTTCTCGGTTGCTGCCTTGGAACCGACGCTGAGGCTCGTCGCCTAGATCAGGACAGGGTTTTTCCCAGTGTTCTGATGGATCCCCAACGTTGGCGTGCAATGAGGAGCAAGGCTGCCGGCATGCGTGGAGACTCACATTGAAGCCAGTCCTCTGCCAACATCTACCCTTGCATAGAGCGTCTCCCAGCTGCACCGACCACCCTGAGGTTCCCCCAACAGGTGGAAGTATTGCAGCGGAGAGTATGGTTCCCCCTCCCCGAAGAAAGAGAGCAGCCCTTGGGCGCTCAATCCTTCTCCATCCTGGCTGACCCCTGTTGACCCGAGTCCGCTTGATCTGGGTATCTTTTGTTTTTGATAGAAAAACTTACGTTGCCTCCCTTCGAACCAGCCGTGGATTGTGAGCTACACTTTCTGTCGTGGAAAATGTTGTTTTTAGCTGCAGTTACTTCTGCTCAGAGGATTTCCGAGCTTCAGCCTCTGATGTCAAAAGAGCCATATTTAGTTTTCCACTAGGACAGGGTGTCTTTGCGGAGTAATCCTAGGTCTCTGCCTAAGGTGGTGTCCCAGTTTACCCTCAACCAGGACATTCACCTGCCAGTCTATTACCCAGAGCATTCTAATAGAGGGGGGAGGCCTTACTTCACACTCTGTGCATTCACAGAGTGCTCAGATACTACATTAACCGTACTCAGTTACTCAGAAAATCGGACCAATTGTTTGTTTCCTTTGCCTAGAGAACACTGGGATCACCAGTGGCAAAACAGACTTTGCCAAGATGGTTAGTCCATTGCATCACCTATTGTTACAACAAATGCAACAAACCCTTACTGGGCTCGGTTATGGGTCATTCCACCTGGGGTGTTTCCACTTCCTTTGCTGCATTTCGCAATGTCTCGACGGCAGACATCTGCGCAGCAGCCACTTGGAGTTCATCACACACCTTCGTAAGACATTACAGTTTGGACATTAGTTCCAGGAGGAGGGCTGGATCTGGACTAGCGGTGCTTCAGGGTCTTTTATCCTGAAGCCTTCTTTCACTTTCCAGATTCCATCTCCCGATCCTTCCAGGATCATTCTGGTACTGCTTGGTACTCAGTCCTTATGGTGTAGCCTGTTACAAGAGCTCCCACGCGAAGTAAGGTAGTACAGTTATGTAAGAAGTTACTGTAACAGTAGATCTAAGTGAGGAGCTCTTGTAGCAGGCATTATTTCCCACCCTACCTTCCCCCTGGTCGTTTTTCTCCTACCCTTGGTGGGGTTTCCACTAACCTCGGTTCTCTCTATATATTTGTCAGCCCGGTCTCCAGCGGGAGTGGCTGGGGACCTCCCCCTTTATACCACTGGCTGACGTCGGGGGCAGTCCTCGCTGGGTACTGCTAGCTAGAAAGTTTTCCGTGGGGTCTTAGCGCCTGCGGCATAGTCCTTATGGTGTAGCCTGCTGCAAGAGCTCCTCTCGAAGATCTACTGTTACGGTAAGTTCTTACGTAACTGTACTGTATGGACAGAGGAGGTTCTAGATGATGTATGAGGAACACCCTTGCTAATATAGGTCTGTTTATAGGTACAGACAGAGGAGATTCTGAGTGGCAAAATGAGGGACATCCCTCCTAATATGGGATATTAGAGAGGTACAGTCAGAAGGGTTCTGGGGGTGAAATGAGGAACAGGTGAGACTCATGGGCCGTGGAGATTCTGAGACATAAAATGAGAGATGTCTCTCATAGTGTGGAACATGTGAGAGATACAGACATATGAGAGAGGAGGTTCTAAGAGGTAAAATTTATTTATTTATTTATTGTATTTATTTGAATTTTGGTAACTGGGTGAGCCCTCTGAGACATTACAGTTTGTTTTTCGGGGAGACCCTGAAAGTGCAGAACATAGAGAATGACATGGCAGTAACAGTGGATGCATTTACGTCATTCACTGATTTACAAAAATTCATCATTTACAGAAACATTTGCAGATTAAACTTTTACAGATTACAAAGACATGGCAGTTACAGTGGTTATATTTAGGTCGTTCATAGATTTACAAAATGCACCATTTACAGATACACTTACATCAAATATTTACCTAAACAGAAGGGGTCAGGGAGGGGGGGATTCTTATACATATGAGGATCAGTGAGCAGGGAATATTTACGCATAGCATTATGGAAGCTGGACCAAGAGTCCACAGATGCAGGAGCAAAGTGATGAGGCATTGAGGTGGTGTAATAGGGAGGATTGGAACTTAGGGAGGGAGGTGCAGGATAACGTAGAGTGAGGTAGTGAGTTCCGGCTAGACACCGCCGAGAAGGCAAAAATCTGCAGGCCACTGCTAATCGAGGTTTGAGCAGTACGAGAAGAGAGAGGGAGGCAGATCTAAGAGCTCGCGGAGGTTGCTGGAGCAGAGTAAGTTTATAGGGCAAGGAGGGGTATAACTGTGGACCAGTTTGTGCACTATACTCAGCATGGCATACTGGAGTTTGGATTCATATGTTAGCCAGCCCAGGGAAGAGAGTACATCACAGTGGTGGTGATGGGCATTGACCCCTAAGGCAAACCATACCACCCTATGATAGGCCCGTTTAAGGTGAGATAGGATGGTTGTGTATGTTGTAAGTAGTAGCAGGGCGCCATACGTAAGGAGTGACAGGAGGGTGATGCCTGCGATCTTGTGGCGTGACGCTAATGTGAGGAAGGGTCATATGCGGTAGAGCAGACCCAGTTTTTGGTTTAGAGCTATGGTTAGGAGGGTGACATGAGTGTCAGGGAAAGTGAGAAATCTAAGGTGATACCCAAATATTTAAAAGATGGGATGGACTTACAGGCATCACCATTATGGGAGAGTATCGCAAGAGAGGGGTGGGGATGTGAGGAGGAGGAGGAGGGATTGGAGAACAGCATGCATTTGTAATTTTTAGTGTTGAGAACTACTTGGTTATCTGGAAACCAGCCCTCAAGAATTCGGACGTCCGAGGCGAGCATGCTGTTGATCCACCCGATGTCGGATGAATGATGAGCAATGGTGTCATCCACGTAAAAGTGCACAGAGGCCCCCTGCAGTTATTTGGTAATTCATTAATGAATAGGGAAAATAATGGGCCCAGGATGGAAGAAGACGAAGAAGATTCAGCATTTATATAGCGCTTTTTATATACAGTGTATCCCAAAGCACTTTACAAGCAATGCTAGACTGGTAGTGAAGTGACTGAATGTGTAGTGGCGGCCATGTCACACATCAACACCCACACACAGCCTGGACAATTGCATAAACCGGTTATGGGAAGGGGAATGTTAGCCAGGACACTGGGAATGTTTCCTACTCTTTGCGAAGAGTGCCCTGGGTTCTTTTACTTCCACCTGGACACCCACCAGGACAGCATCAGGATGAGTACAAGGGACCTCGATTTAACTCTCATCCGAAGGACGGCACACCCCGGCAGTATAGCACCCCCATAATACTGCACTCGGGTGCCAGTGTTTTAGGTGCCAGTCCAATCCCGGTGTGGGGTGAGAACCCATGACCTTCTGATCCAGAGGCAGATGTGCTACCAACTGAGCCACGCTGACACCCTGGAGCCCTGAGGGATGCCATGGGTTATTGGTCTGAGATCCAAGAGAGAACCGGACCACTTGACCATTTGAGTGCTGCCAGTAAGGTAACTTTGGAGCCAGATTAAGACACTAAAGTCAAGGCCAGGTGAGTGTAGCTGTCGTAGAAGGAGAGTGTCAAAAGCCTTTGTCAAATTGATGAAGATAGCACCGGTGGCAGAGACCTGGTCCATAGCATGGAACAAGTCGGATGTAATTTTTATCAAGGCAGTGAGGGTACTGTGTTTTGTTTTTTTTCTTTTTTTTCTGAACCCATGCTGGAACCTTGAGAGGAGGAGGTGGTGGTGGTGGTCCAGATAATCCTGTAGATGGTTATAGAGTATATGCTCTTGGATTTTTGCCAGTGGGCAGAGGATGGAAATAGGCCTCAAGTTCTCAACAGTTTTGTTGGGTCCATCCTTATGAATAGGAGCAACCACAGCTACCTTCCATTTATCAGGGACAGTACCCAAGAGGAAGACTTGGTTAAACAAGTTGCAGACTGTGAGATGGAGGGCTGTAACTCCCAGTTTGAGAAATGTGGGTTCAAGGGTATCATGACCAGGGGAGCTGTCAGCTTTTAGGTTAGAAAGAAGCCAGCGAACTTCATTAAGGGTGGTAAGTTTAAGGTGAAAGGCTGGGTGAGCACCAGTGTCCACTGGTGGGGAGGAGAGGTGTGAGGGGAGTTGTTAAAGAGTGAGGTATATCTATGCAGTTCGGTAAAGAATTCATTAAATCCAGTAGCGATGGATGGAGGGTCATGGAGGACAGTGCCTTGGGCAGAGATGGAGCTTGGTGCCTCTGAGGACTTGCCTTTGATTAGGGAGTTCACCTGCCTCCAGAATTATTTAGCATTACAGAGATGCTTGGTTTGGAGTGACCTAAAGTGGGTGTGCTTAGCTTTCTGAATAGAATTTTTAAACCTGTTTCTGAGCTGCCTGTAGACTTGCCAGTCAGAGGGTAGCTCGCTTCGTTTGAAGGTCTTCCAAGTCTGATCGCGAGTGGTCATGAGCTTCCTAATATCCATTGAAAAAGAGGGATGTCCCTTCTAATGCGTAACAGATGAGAGGTATGGACATAAGAGGTTCTGAGGGGTAGAATGAGGGACATCCCTCCTAATATGAGAAATTTCAGAGGTGGGGCAAAGAAGGTTCCGAGAGGTAAAATAAAGGACATTTCTCCTAATGTGGGGCAGATGAGAGGTGTGGACAGAGGAGGTTCTGAGGAGTAAAGTGAAAGACTTCCCTCCTCGGCTACAGGAGGGAGCACTTGGCCCAGGAGCAACTGGCAACAGAAGCCTCATGCACCCATTTGCTAAGCCTCAGCTACAGGAGGGAGCACCTGGCCCAGGAGCAACTGGCAACAGAAGCCTCAGGCACCCATTTGCTAAGATTACTGATGACTTCTAGCAAGGTCCATAAAGTGCCCCGTCCTGCCTTTGTTATGCTGATTTTCAGTTATGGCGCCCTTTTACATGGGCTGTAGCCACCGAACACGCCGAGAAATTCCCAAACCAGATAACATCCCAGTGCGTGCTCAACCTGTACAACATTTTAAAAATATTATAGTCTCTGTTCACCAGGCGGGAACCTAAGGATTTCTCTCAGTTAGGCTTATTTTTAAATGCGTAGCTGGCCTACTCCCAAAGAATCTGGCGCCATTTTTCAAATCTTGATTTCCACTAGTTAAGGTGCTCTACTGACCCTAGAAAGGCACTGGAGTCAGCATTTAAAAATTACCAGTACCTGCAAGCATACCAGTTCCCTAAATTTAGCCACACTGACCAGTGACATAATTTTCGTACTTGTCCCCTGTGTTTAAACTCAGCGCAGTGTCTGCTTGCCCACCTGGGAATCATTTCAGTAGTAATTGCAGGCTGTGAGCTGCACGGCCGTGATCCTGCTCATTTAATCCCTGCAGCAGATGCAGAGGCAAGCCTACCCTGCACCTAAATCTGTCTAAGAGCATTTAAATTTCACCTTGCTGCCAGGGGTTTGAGCATAGAAACAGCAGCCAAAGTACATGTACAGGTCCTCCCGCCTGCTGAAATTAAACTGTGCCCTTCGTGCTCTGTCCCGCAGCCACTTTGCGGCTGCTGCCCATCCGCCCCCCACCACTCCCACCCTTAGCTGGCATTTGTTTTATAGTGTAGGCTGCTCTGGTGATGCGCAGTGCGCATGTTTGTTTCTAACAATCTCCTCAGTTTCTCATTTGCAGCTTATACTCCATCACCACCAGAGGGAGTTTGCTTCTCCCTAAGCTGCTATCTGCTCCCATAAGCTGCTGAATTCACACTTTACAGTGTCCCTACCGAGAACTCTTGACTAACCGCATATCTTACACCTAAGGAATTAGCCCATACATGCTATACACCGAACTTATACAAATGGCCTCCATACTAAACAACCTCCCAGCCATCACTCCACGTATGGTACTCCTTCTACGCCTTCTTCTAGCTCCTCTCACAGGGCTGTTTTTGTTACGCTGCCCACCTTCTCTGTATCTTCGCCACCCACTTCCCAAGGATTTTTTCTACTCTAGTATAGATATGCAATCTTACTTGCCCCAAGCAATCTCGCCACTCTTTATCCCTAATAGGCTCATCTACCATGTAGCCTTCTCTCTGCATAAATCCCTGTCCCGCACCCCCACCCTACCTACCCCCTTTGTCCATAGAAAACTGTGGTATCTGCCTCTACTAGCACTAATGTTAGCAGGGAATATTGAATTAAATCCGGGACCCGTCGAAAACGTAACAAACTCTGATGCAACATAGAATGACTCCAAGGGCCTCCACATTGCTCACCTCAACATCAGGAGCTTGCCTCACAATCACATTGAACTAGAGGCCTGGGTTGCCCTATATAACCCGGACATTCTTGCTGGTTGAAACCGTCCACCCCGATCCCCTATGCTCATTACCTAATTATAAGCTCATAAGGCAAGATAGGCCCCTGTCAAAGCGTGGTGGTGTTGCTGTCTTCTACAAATCTTATCCATCTCTATCACGGAATGACTTGTCCCCTCTCTCCTACTGTGAATCGATTCATGCAATCTTAAAACTTGGCTCAAAGAAGCTACACATAATGTGTGCCTATAACCCTCCTGGCAGTGGTATCACTGGTCTTGAGGAACTCCTCTTCCAGGTGGACACAATGATCGGACATAATGAGGTTCTTATACTAGGGGATTTCAACTTGAACTGGGCCAGTAAAACTAACCAGCCCTTCCATACCTTGGTACAGGGCCACAACCTCCACCAACCCATCACAGACCCGACAAGGGTCATGGGCCTACCCCCCCCCCCATCCAGCTCACTCATTGACTGGGTCCTCTCAAATCGTTCTGACAGTATAGCCCCTGTAGGTATCCTCACAGATGCAATAAGTGATCACTCCCCAATTTTCTGCATCTGGCGCTCCCCCAACCTTCCACAACCTGGGTAACTTTAATCAGGCACAGTTTATGCATGAGCTCTCTCTGATTGACTGGTCACCCATTTTCTCCACCTCTGATGCTCAGACGGCCCTTGACTATTCACACGCCGTATACGCGGAACTCAAACAAAGTGGTTAACAAAGGACCTTCTCTCAAATAAAGACCAGGGACAAAAGCTGGCGGCATTTCAAAGCCTCGGGGCTGCGGTCTGATCACAGCGTTTACAGGTCACTGAGAAACGCCTGCAAAAGGAACATCCGACTAGCAAAAAGCTCTTTTTGCAAAGAGTTATTTAAAAAAGCCACTGGGGACTCAAAAGAAATTTTGGTCCATCATAAAAACACTTCTGTGCTCTGATCACACGACCACTTCAAATGACATGCTGCTGAATGGCATACATTGTAACAACCCAGTGACCATTGCCAATTCTTTCAACCTTCACTTCTCTGACTTATCAAGTTATGTGGCCACCTTCCCCCTCGATAGCACCACGTCCCCACTGATACTGAAGCCCTGCCGCCCAACCACCGTTTCGTTTTAGGACTGTTACTAGAACTGAAGTTCTAAAGTCACTACTTGCTATCCCGGACAGCACTAGCCTTGGGTCCGATGGGCTGGAACCCAGGCTCCTGAAAGTAGCTGCCCCTCTTGTTGCCTCCCCCTTAATCAAAGTCTTTAACCTATCACTATGCCATGACACAGTTCCTAATATCTGGAAAATTCCAGAATAACACCAATTTTTAAAAAGGGAATCTTAAAAAAATTGCAAACTATCGACCCATAGCCATTCTCTCTGTACTCAGCAAAATCCTTGAAAAATTAGTGGCTACCCAAACCATAGGATATCTTCAGACATATAATCTCCTCTCTTGTGCCCAGCATGGATTCCGCAAAGGCCACAGCACCTCCACTGCCCTACTAAAATTCACAAACAACATCTGTGCTGCCATGGATACTGGCCTCTTGACTGGTGCGGTTTTCATCGACCTGACCAAGGCATTTGACCTAGTCAACCACACCCTACTCCTCATAAAACTACATTCCCTTGGTTTCTCTCCTGATGTGGTGGCATGGTTTAATAGCTACCTGTCAAACAAGAAACAGGCCGTAGTTTTCAATTCATCTATGTCGGATATCTCCTCTATCCAGGTTGGCATGCCCCCGGGCTCAATCCTGGGCCCCCTGCTTTTCTCTATCTTCATTAATGATCTTCTGCTGCTTGCTCCTACCTGTTCATCTCTCCTCTATGCGGACAACCTAGTCATCTACTACAGTGCCAAAAATATCTGACATAAACCACTTTCTGGGCTCTGACTTCCTAAGCATACAGTCCTGACTGACAGTTAACAACCTGGTTCTCAATATCAGCAAAACGCACACTATGCTCTTTGGCTCGTCTGCCAAACTTAAAGCTAATCATGACTCCCTCAAAATCTCATGTGCAGATGGTTCCCCACTGGTCTGCACCAGCTCCTTAAAATACCTGGGTGTTCTGCTGGATGTAACCCTCGATTTTGATCTGCACATTACCGCCACCTGTAAATCAGTCAGTGTCAAAATTGGTGGGGCCTACTGCACTAACTATGCCCTTACCCCATCTGCCAGACTTGCCGTTGCCCAAGGCCTTTTGCTCCCGGCCTTGGCCTCTAGCGCAGTTACCTACCTTGGTGCCACCAAGTCCTCCCTCCACAAATGGGACACCACTTACAATAACATCTGTCACTATGCCCTCTGCATCACCTCGGTATAAACACCATTGCCTGCTGTATGTGGACTTAAACTGGCCCTCTTCCACAGCTTATCGCCACCAGTCCTACGGTTCCCTAATTGACGGAATAGTCAGGTCAGGTCTCCCACAATCCCTTGCCTCCTTGCTTTACTCCCAACCCCCCTCTTATGGGCTCCGATCTTCAGACCAAGCCCCACTTTATATCCCTAGATGCAGAACCTCAATGGGTGCACAAGCGTTCTCTCACACTGCTCCTAGGTATTGGAATTCCATACCTCAATCTATCCGCCAGGCTCCCACCCATGCTGGTTTCAAGAAACCTCACCGTGACCATCTACATGCTTCTAACCCCTGCACTTGCTTCTGCCCACCTTAGATCTTTTGTTCCCCATCCCCTCCTTACTACTCTGCATTTATTTCCCCTCCAGCCTCTTCTTCACCTCTTTCCCCATGACCCTCCCATTATTCGTTTCTCATTCACCTATCCCCTTTTTCTCCCCTACTCCTACCACCCCTCCTCTCTGTCTTTACCCTCTCAAAACTTACTACCTCTAAGGGCACGTATTGTATACTGTTTATAACATGTCCATTTATCCTTTTGATCATTGTATTCGTTTTGCACATGTCCATGTTTTTGACCTTGTATAATTACTGTATTGCCTGTATCCTGACTGTCCGCAAACTGCAGTTCTCCCTATCCCTATGTTGATTGTATTTGACCCCTTCTCACTGTTCTCTTTCATGTGCTGTGTCACATGGTGTGATTATGTATTTCAACTTGTATCCTCCCGGGTCGTGCCTGAAAATAGTCATTTCTATGCCTAGTGTTCTCACTTGGTTACCAAAAGCAAATAAAATAAAATAATAAAATGTGAGGTAGTTTAGAGGTATGGACAGAGGAAGTTCTGAGGGGTAAAATGAATGACATCCCTCCTCATGTGGAACAGATGAAAAGATACACATAGAATTTGATGGCAGATAAAGACCACATTACCCACCCAGTCTGGAAAGTCAAACAGGAAGTTCTGATAGGTAAAATAAGGGATGATCCTCCTTATGTGGGACAGATTAGAGATACACACAGAGGCAGTTCTGAGAGAAAAATGAGGGATGGCCCTCCTAATGTGGGACAGGTGAGCGGTATGGACACAGAGGGCTTCTGAGTGATGAAAGGAAGGACACGCCTCCTACTGTTGGGCAGTTGACAGGTACAGTATGTACAGGGGGAGTGTGAATGAAGGTACAGTACTTCCTTGCCTGGGTTAAACTTATTACAGGCATGGGGTCACCTATTAAGACCAACTTTGTTGTAAGGAATGTTGGATGCAGGGAACGGCCTACTTCAGGAAGTGGTGGATATGAATACAGTGCAGGGCTTCAGACAGGCATGTGATAGGCATAAGGGAGCAGTAGAGATGAGTATGAATAAATAGGCCATTGACAGAGTAAAAGCCTATGGCACATTCATAAGGTACAAAAAATGGGCAGACTGGATGGGCCTTGCGGTCCTTATCTGCCGTCAACGTCTGTTTCTGTTTTGTAAGGAATTTCCTTGTACAGTGAATTTTTTTTTTTTTTGGTTGAAGCTGCAGTTTCTCGCTATGTATTTTACTGGATTTAAGTCTCCTTTGCAATGACTTCATCCAGGGTGCTTCTGAACATCTCCAACTCTCTGGTACTCTGGATGGCTCTGCCTTATTGCTAGTGAATGGTGAATAAGGAACCATTTACAGTTCCATAGAAGGGTTTTTGACTGATATTTTTTTTCTCTTATTTCTTGCTGTAGTAAGAGATTCCAAGTGTGAATACCCAGCAGCCTGCAATGCCATGGAGACACTGCTAGTGCACCGGGACTTGCTGAGAACCCCCATCTTTGACCAGATAATTGACACATTGAGAGTGGAGCAGGTGAGTTGCGGAGTGCCTGGGGCAGAGCTCTAGTCAACCCTCAAAGACTGGATTGGTGGAAGGGACTTTTTATGGTACAGTATTCTGATCTTATCTGTGTCAGTCTTCACCATTCATCACTGGTGGGGTTCTGGCCAGAGGAACAGGACCCTGTGGGAGCATTTATTTTGTAAGGGGAGGCGTCAACGCCATGGCAGCACCGCCCTTGAGGCTGACACACTGCGTGGCGCTCACGGGTTGTCCAGTAGCTAATGTCAACTCCTCCATCCCAGTTCTGCTTCTCCCACCATCAGGCGAACGTAACCTTGTGTGTGGAGTGTAAATTTCCTTCTGTACCATCGGCCTAGTCCCTCGCAAAGTCCATCCGAGTTCTGCTGAAGCTGCATTCTCAGCATCATTGACTGGTAAGATCTTTCCTTTTAACTTTTGACACCAAGTCCTGTTTTTTTTTTTTGTTTTTTCCGTCTGGTCTTGCCTCGTTCAGGGGACAAGAAAAAGTCTTCCAAGGTAGGCTGGCCCCCAATGCGGCGGTGTTACTGTGGTTGGCGGCGGTGTCCGTGTGGCCGGCTTTACTCTTTCACGGACCAGCATGATCTGCCTGGGCCCGAACCATGATACGGGCAGTTGTGACTCCTGTTTCAGACAACATGAAGTCTTGCTGTATTCTAACATTATGCAGTTAGCCTCTGGAGAGGAAAGAGTTAACTCTATACCAGATCATAGAATTTTGAGCTCGAGCTCAATTCAAACCTCTATCTGCTGCACTTTCAAGTGTAACCGTCAGATTCTTTAATCCGCTTAACTGAACAGTCGCTCCGGAGAAATCTCCTTCGCTTGTCGATTTGGTCTCAGTAAAACATCGGTTTTAAACCGAGAATTTTATTATTTTTTCGGTTCAGATCCCTGTCTGCAGTACAGTAAGTGTTGTAGGTAGTGGGCAGTACAGTAAGTGTTGTAGGTAGTGGGCATTAGTTTTATTTTATCTGTGTGGAAATTGTAAAAGTTTTTCAATCGGTCCGGCTGGAACTGATTGTTTTTTCTTTCTTTATTCTATAACGTCTTTGGTTATTTGTATTAGTGTGAGGTACCGGCCCTTATCAGTTTAAAAAAAACACTATTTTTTTATGTTTTTTTTTCCACAGCCCATAACACTGTTGGTAACCGATAAGGGGGTCTTGCCTGGCTTTAAAGCTGCTAAAGGGTAAGTGGATAGGATGGCTACGTCTGAGAAACACAAAAGAAAAACCGGGCCCACTGGGTTTCAGCACTGTAATGAGTGTGGGGATGCCTTTACTAAGGCAGACCCTCACACCACCTGTGTGTATTGTTCGGGGTTTGACCACCTCAATTCAGAGTCCCAAATATGCAAGAATTTCCCAAAGGCCACCCTGGACAAGAGATTGGGTAGGCTTAGGGAAAAGGAGGCTGAGAAGTCCGCTGATCATGAGGGAGTGCCCACTGACCTGGGCGATACTTCCTCATGCAAAAGGAGAGCCGATCCTGAGGGGTAGGTTCTGTCTAAAAGAAAAAAGAAATTGTCCGGTTCAGATCCAGAACCGTCACGTCCAACCGCCGAAGAAATTGCCAGGGCAGTTAGCATAGTAGAATACCTCCGGTCAATCTGCGCTCCCTCTGGTTGAAGCTGTTGAGGAACAAGAAGAGCCTGACTATGTAGAGATGATGGACATCCCAGAGTCCAAAAGGCTGTCTACTCCCCTCCATAAATCTTTTGGGAAACAGACACAAAAAAACACACCAAATTCATTACCTCCTGTGGACAAGAGAATGGACAGGAGGTATATGCTGTCAAGCTCAGGTACAGAGTACTTGTTCCAGCAATGCAGCCATGTTGGGGTCGTGCAGTCTGCAGCCTATGACAAGGCTAATATACCTTTGGCTTCACACACCCCAGATAAAGACTCTAGGAAGATGGACGCTATGGCCAATTATAATAAGGATCTAAAAAATGGAGCTTTCTGATTGGCTGTAAACATTCTAACAGCCTTGTGTTAATCTTTTATTAACATACATGTAGAGCTTAGCCATATGCTGAAGAAGGTTTAACACTATTTAAATAATGTTTTTATTATAATAGCAATAAGGCACTTCCAGGGGTTATGTTAATGGTCAGTTAATCACCCACTAGGGGCATGTGGCACTTGGCTATGCCTCGTGCCACATTACACCCCTAGAAGGCAATTAACAAACCATTAACATAACCCCTGGTCATGCTTTATTGCTTAAGAAACAGTACTTGGCGTCCGTCTTGGGACTCAGGCAGGCAAACTATATGGCCTACACAGCCAGATACCAGAAGTCCAGGTGGGATACTATTCTGTAGCTGGCTAAACAGGCTCCCCCCCAGCTAGCCAAAGAGCTGGAGGAGGTGGCTGCTGATGGGATTGAGGCATCCAAAGTCCAATTTCATGCTGCTGTACACTCTAATGATGTTTCATCACTAGTCATGGCTACATCTGTGTCTCTTAGGAGATTTGCTTGGCTCAGGTGTACTAGCCTCTCACAGGACACCCAGGCTAAGGCCATGGATTTCCCTGTGGTGGGTAATTCTTTGTTTGGGGAGCAGACAGAGAATTACAAGGAAAAGATGGACGAGTATAGGACCACCTGCAGGAGTGCACAGGCCAAGGAAAGGCAGGCAACTCCTCAGAAGCAGCAATCTAGGGGCAGGGGCAGACCTTTTCACAGGCCTTTCTACCAGGCACAGGCCTTCTCTCCTTTTCCTCAGAGGGAGAAGCGGAAGGGGATGAGCAGGGCTGCATCCTCCTCTCATTCCAAGGCTCCTGCCAAGCAGACACCCTGATGTGTCAGCCCGGGTTGATTTCCCCCTTTCCAGTAGGAGGCAGGCTGGCTTACTACTTCCAGGCCTGGAAGTCTGCTACCTCAGACAAGTGGGTCCTGGAGGTAGTAAGTCAGGGACTGGCTCTCAGCTTCAAAAAATTTCCAAAGCTGAGGGGCAGGTCTTTCCCACCTGCAAACATCTCCGAAACCATTGCCCTAGTGGCAGAGGTTTCCTCTCTGCTAGCTCTCAGAGCCATAGAGAGAATTCCTACTACACACAGGGGCAAGGGTCTGTACTCCAGATACTTCCTTACCCGGAAAAAGACAGGGGAGTGGCAGCCCATCCTAGATCTAAGATACTTAAACAAGGACTTAGTCAAGCCAAAATTCAAAATGGTGACTCTGGGAATAATTCTTCCCTCTCTGAGGCCAGGGGATTGGTTAGCCTCCCTGGCCCTCAAGAATGCCTATTTTCACATTCCCATCAGGTGCTCCCACAAAAAGTACCTCAGGTTCGAACTGTCTTCAGACCATTATCAGTTCAGAGCAATGCCCTTCGGACTAACATCAGCACCAAGGGTGTTCACAAAATGCCTAGCAGTAACAGTAGTGGCCTTTCTAAGGAGACAAAACATTTCCATATTTCCATACCTGGACGACTGGCTCATTGTGGGGCAGTCTCCAGACCAAGTCAAGTCAAACCTGCAAGTGACCCAACAGTTGCTCACTTCTCTGGGATTCCTCCTCAGTCTTCCAAAGTCAGTTCTCGAACCAGTGCAACTCCTGACCTTCATAGTGGTAGAGTTGGACACTGTCCAAGCAAAGGCTTTTCTTTCTCTGGCAAGGGTAAAGGCCCTCACAGATCTGGCTTCTTCTTTTCGCCTTCTGGTGTCTCAACCAGCAAGACATTTTCTTCAACTTCTGGGCCACATGATGGCTTCCACTGCAGTGGTACAAGGGGCCAGATTTCAGATGAGGGACATCCAGTTTCACTTGAGGGCTTTTTAGTCTCAGAAAAATCCTCTAACCAAACTGATTCCAGTGACTCAGACTCTGATCCAGGCTCTCCAGTGCTGGTTGGATCAGGACAGCCTCAGGCAAGGAGTCCCATTCATCACACAGACTCATTCTGTGGTACTAACCGCAGATGCTTCTCTCCTGGGGTGGGGAGCTCACTTGGGAATTCTCACAGCACAGGGAGTGTGGTCCCCTCAGGAGTTTCTACTTCATATCAGTCTTCTGGAACTCAGGGCAGTGTACCTGGCTCTGCAAGCTTTCTCGGACTCAGTACAGAACAAGGTGGTTCAGGTCAGGACAGACAACACCACCACCATGTGGTACTTCAGCAAGCAGGGAGGCACTCGGTCTATGGCCTTGTGCACGGAATCCATGAAATTATGGTCCCTGGCTTATTCTCTACAGACATCTCTGGTAGCAGTCCACCTTCCAGGGTAGGACAATGTGCTAGCAGATGCTCTGAGCAGGATATCTCCGGACCATCACGAATGGTCCCTGGATCTCCTAGTGTTAAAAGTGATTTTTCAGGATGGGGCACTCCAGAGATAGATCTCTTTGCAGCCCCAGGCAGTCACCAACTTCCTCTCTTCTGTTGCAGACCCCCAGTCTTGGGCTCATTCCCCCTGGATCCTCTACTTCTGGATTGGGGGAGGAAATTTCTGTATGCCTTTCCTCTATTGTTCAAAGTTCTGGTCAAGGTAAGTATTGCTCCAGACTGGGCCAGGCAGCCTTGGTATCCTCTGTTGCTGTCCCTAGTAGTCCATCTTAACATACTAATTGCCAGCAGATTAGGCCTTACGGTCCATCAAGTCTGCTCGAACCTCAGATCCCTAGTTGGGTACCGAGGCCCTCCCCCTCCCCTTGTGTTCCAGAAACCCCTATCATCCATCCCCACCCCCCTGGGCCAGGCCATCATCTGATACATCCACTTCCTTTGTCTGTCCCACCCTGTCTTGAAGCCCTTCACTGTGGATCTCTGAACCAGCTCGCCAGGCAGCGCGTTCCAAGGATCCACCACCCTCTTAGTGAAAAACTTCCTCCTCTTTTCCCCCCTCACCCTTCCACCTTCAAACCATGCCCTCTGGTGATACCTCCCTGCTTTAGTCTAAAGATCCCCTCCATGTTTACCCTATTTATTCCCTTGAGGTACTTGAAGACCTCAATCATGTCCCCCTGTCTCTCCTCTCCTCCAATGAAAACAGGCAGAGCTCCTCATGTCTGTCCTCATATGTCAGATCCCCTAGTCTTTGTATAATCTTAGTTGCCCTCCTCTGTACCCTCTCCAGGAGCTTATGTCCCTCTTCAAGTGTGGTCTCCAGTACTGTACAAAGTACTCAAGGTGTGGTCTAACCAGTCCATTGTACAGAGGCAGAATCACTTCCCTGCTCCTGGAGGTGATCCCCCTTATGATGATGCATCCCAACATCCTGTTTGATTTGCTAGCTGCTCTCCTGCATTGCTCAGAGTTATTCATACATGCATCCGCCATGATCCCTAGGTCTTTTTCCACTGTTGAGGCCTCCAGCGCCTCCCCTCCCAGGGTGTACCTGTGTTTAGGGTTTCTCCGCCCAAGATGTAACACCTTGCACTTGGTGATATTGAAATTTAATTTCCATGTGTGAGCCCACCATTCCAGGGTGTCCAGGTCCCCTTGTAGGGCCAACCTCCCCTCTTCCCCCTCAACTACTGCTCCCATCTTGGAGTCGTCAGCGAAGAGACTCATTTCACACCCTTTACCCTCCCTGTTGTCCGATATGTATGCATTAAACAGGATCGGACCCAGGACTGAGCCCTGCGGTACCCCACTACCAACCTCTCTAGGGTTCGAGAGCTCCCCACCGACCACTACTCTCTGAGCGCATCCAGCTAGCCAATTTTCAATCCATCTGACCATCAAAGGGCCTGCTCCCAAACCCGTCAGTTTCTCCACCAGACCACTGTGGGGGACAGAGTCAAATGCCTTGCTGAAGTTCAAGAATAATACATCCACAGGCTTTCCCCTGTCCAGTTCTGATGTTACCCATTCGTAGAACTCCACAAGATTGGTTTGACATGATCTACCTGGCACAAACCCATGTTGCTGACTATCCAGACCTCTCACCTCCTCCAAGTACACCCCCAATCGTTCCTTTAGTATACTCTCCATTAATTTTCCCACCACCGAGGTCAAACTGATGGGTCTATAGTTACCTGGTACTTCCCTCGACCCCCCTTTATGGATTGGCACCACATGTGCCTCTCGCCAATCCCTAGGTACCCTCCCTGTCTCAAGCGAACCTGTTGAAGAACTCCGCCAGGGGTGCAGCCAGTATGTCCGCCAATTCCCATAGTACTCTCGGATGAATGCCATCCAGCCCTGGAGATTTATCTTTCTTTAGGGCCTTAAGTGCTAACCACACCCTTTTGGTGCATATAGCATCATCCGTCCCCTCCACCTTACTGGCCTTTTTATCCTTATCCTGATGTGACACCCCTGGGATACCTCTCCCTCCCTTTTGCTCCATTTCTGTTGCTCCCTTGATCTTCCCCTGTCTCTTCCCAAGAATCACAATCTGTTAACCTCCTCTCGGAGGAGGATTTGGTACCCCAGCCTTTGGTCTCTCAACCTCAAGATTTGGCTCTTGAAGAGTTAGAATATGCAAGCCTGCATCTGTCTCAGGGTTCTGGATATTCTCAAAGTCTCTGGAAAACCTGCCACCAGAAAAAATTATAATTCCAAATGGAAAAGATTCAGCATTTGGTGTTCCAATAAGCAGATATCTCCAGATACTGCTGATTTGGCTACAGTTCTGGATTATATGGTTCATCTTAATGGCTTAGGCCTCAGACCAGCTACCCTGAAAGTACACTTCACAGCTGTTTCTGCATTTCTGTCAGTGGGGAAGGCTTCCTCAGTGGCATCTCATCCTGTTTTCTGTAAATTCTTTTAAAGGATTGCTCCATACCAATCCTACTTTTAAGTGTCCTACTCCTGCTTGGGATCTTAATGTTTGCATTGCTCAGCTTATGCAACCCTCTTTTGAGCCTTTGGCCTCAGCAGAACTTAAGTACTTGACTTGGAAAGCTGTGTTCCTGGTAGCTATTATCTCTGCCAGGCGTATCAGTGAATTACAAGCTCTGTCTGTGGAGCCTGATTTTATCTCATTCCATAGAGATAAGGTGGTCCTTAGAACTAACAGGAGGTTCTTACCCAAAGTGGTTTCAGATTGTCATCTGAACCAGTCCATGTCTCTTCCTGTCTTCTTCACTGATCATTCTTCTTCAGGGGAGAGAAGGTTACACAGCCTGGATGTTAAGAGGGCACTTAGCTACTTCATTGAGCTCGCTAAGGCACTTAGGTTTGACTGTCCTCAGTTGTTTCTCACTTATGGTGAAGTGGGAAAAGGCAAACCTGCTATTTAGAGGACTATTGCCAGGTGGATTGTCTCTTGTATACAATTCTGCTATGAGAAGCTAAGCAAAATACCCCCTTTAGGCCTGAGGGCTCATTCGACTAGAGGTACAGCTGCTTCTCTGGCTGCTGCCAGAGATATCCCGTTATTAGAAATATGCAAAGCAGCTGCCTGGAAAACAGTCCATACATTCACCAAGCATTACTCCCTGGATATCCAGGCTAGGAGTGATGCTAGGTTTGGTATAGCAGTACTGCAGAGCCTATTCCCAAAATAGGTTTGTCCTTCCTCCATGGAGGTACTGCTTGGTAGTCTGCATAATGTCAGAATACAGCAAGACTTCATGTTGCTTGAAGAAAAAATTACTCACCTTAGTAACTGTGTTTCTTCTAATGGAGTCTTGCTGTTTTGTTAACTCCTTCCCTGCCTCCCCTTTCAGAACCTGTTTTTTGGGAAGTGGGTTGGCAGGTACAGTGCTGCACCTCGGGTGCACTTAGCACTCTTCCCTGTATAGAGAGGGGGAGTGGGTCATGTTTATATTGTTTTTGTAGTTATGTTCACTACCTAGTTTTTGTTTTAGAGTTCTCGACTTGAGTCTTTTGGGGACCCAAAACATTTGGTTGCCTTTTGGTTAGTATATTTACAATTTCCACCTGGCAGGTGTAGTTAGTATTAGCTCGTAAGAATCTGACGGTTACACTTGAAAGTGCAGCAGACAGAGGTTTGAACTAAGCTTGAGCTCAACGCTCTGTGCTCTGGCATGGAGTTAACTCTTTCCTCTCTGGAGCAGTTCAAGTGCTGGGGCTAACTGCATAATGTCAAAATACAGCAAGACTCCGTTAGAAGAACCACAATTACCAAGGTGAGTAATTTTTTCGTTTTAATGGACCGTCGAATTCTGGAAGTCCGTGCGTTCAAAGTTGGATGTACGCTGCTGACTTTTGGAGGACAGGTGCGCACTAGGGACGCCAGACACGGGTCCCTTGATCCTTCCTCCAGGTCCCCTCCCAGTTCTTTATGGACCACAGAGGAGGGGGGCTTCTGCCCTTTCAAGCCTCGCCTTGGCGCAAGCCCCTCTTACAGTGCAGGAGGCCTGGTCCGATTCCTCCTGGAGTCAGGCTGGAAGCACCGTCCCGGCAGTCGCCTCTTCAGAGGTGAAGGCTCCCCTAGCATCGCGGTCTGTGTCTGCCAGGCCTGGCAGTTTCCTCGGCACTAACTCGGATTCTGGTGCCGCCTCTGAGGCATCATGGGAGGTGTGGGGCCGTTTCAGATCCCGGTGCCCGTGACCAGGGCGGCGCCATGGTCAGTGCTGGGCCAGCTTGCGGTACTGGCAGCGGGGGGGTGGTGGCCGTGAGGTGTTCTGGATCCATGCCTCCTCCAGGGAGGAAGATGATTCGGATCCAGACTGGCTTCCAGGTTCTTCTGAACCCCCCACCTAGCATGTCTGTCCCTGTCCATCCCCTTCCTTCGAGTACAGTGGTTTCTTCTGACACCGATGTTGGAGCTGCTTGCGGTGCCGACCGATCTCTGGGTTGGTACTGGAGGGTCATCCTGAGCCAGTGGAGCCTCTGATCTCGGAGGAGGTGACCCCCCTGTTTTGGGTGCCCAGGTTGGGCCCACTTCTGACTCTGCTAGGGCATCTGGAGCAGGGGAGAGTGCTCCCCTGTCTACCGCCTCTCAGGAGTTGGTGGGTGTGGTTGAGCTACCTCAGTTGGGCCTGAGGAAGAGGTCCCTCTCTGAGTCTGAGGTGAGGGGGAAGTGTCGGGGGCAGCGTCCTTCCCTAGTAGCGCGCAAGAGTTTGGGTGGAAGTCGCAGCACTGGCTCTGTCTTCTCCCCTGAGGTCTCCCTGGGAGAGATCATGTTTATAGAGGCTAGGGGCTGCCCTTCTGGACCCATGCGGCCCCAGTTGCCTTGCAGGGGGGAATCCCTTTAAGGGCTCAGTCCCGATCGTTCCAGTCTGGTTGAACAGCCGCTGACTACCTCGACTTATGGATCTTCCCAAGGTGTTGGGTCGCCTGTTCAGTCCCCCAGCCCTGGCAGAGGTCGCAGTCTTCCTTAGAGGTTTCTGACCCCTCTACCAACCCCTCCCCCTTGTCACTCTATTCCTACGGGGCTCTTGACCTGGGAACAGTTCAGAGCCACAGCTGCCCTATTCCTTGCCTGTGTAAGATCCGTGGATGAACAGGTGTTTCACCACTCTCCTGGGCAGCCAGAGCCTGACTCTGCGGACTCAACGGCTTCCTCGTCTTCCTCACTTGAGGGAGAGATTCCTCTGTCCACCTCTCTTCAGATGCTGGCCAGACCAGTTATCAGCATTTCCTTTCGGGGTTAGTCAATGAGCTCCACTTCACCAGACTGGCAAGTCGCAATTCTGAGCGGGCGGTGCATGCTTTTTTAAGCAAATTCAATGCGGGCAACTTGGTGGTACCCGCCTGTCCCTCCCAGTTTAGGGAGGCGTTGTACCGCACTTCGAGGCATCCTTCAGTCCCTTCTCCAGCCCTGATGGACTGGCAGCACAGTATGGTGCACCCCTAGGGTCTTCAGGAGCTTTATCTCATCCCGCTTCAGGCGTGATGATCCTGGACACTCCTTCCAGGCATAGACACCTAAGACGTGGCCAGCCCCCAGATGCAGACTCCATGGAGTTTGACTTCTGGGGGAGAAGGATGTTTTCCTCGGCATGTTTCTCTCTCTCAGCGCATCAGGCCCATCATTCTTCCTACAGCAGGCACTTGTGGTCCTTGCTAGGGCAAATCCTGGCATCTATGATTGATTCGGAGGCAACCAGACAAGCCGTTGCCCTCTCCACACGTGACCTGGAGCTTGTGAGGCACCAGGCAAGGACAGCGTTTGACGCCAGTGAGGTGGCGTCCAGGCTAGCAGGGACAGTGATGTGCATAAGGCGGACGGCATGACTTTGTCTATCCCGGTTATCACCCGTGGCCCAGCGAAGGGTGATTGCCTCCTCTTTCCTGGGAACCCACCTTTTTTTCCACAGGGTGAGATGGGAACTTCAGAGGCGACTTCCTTCTCCCAGCCTGAGGGAGACCCCACCTCGTCCTGACCAGTCCCAGGCAGGTCTGTAAGGGTCTCTCCCCATCCTGTGTCTCCCCCACAGGAGGCTGAGGGACATTCCTCCCTCAGGGAGGTACCAGGTCCCCTTCGGGAGGCTTGGTAATCACCCACTAGTGATGAATGGTGAAGATTGACACAGATTAGATATGAAAATGACACACCTACCATAATTCTTGGTCTTTTTGTGTATCTTCACCATTCATCACTGCTTCCCGACCTCCTTCCCCTCTTGGGCCTCAGTCTCTGGGCGATGCCTCCTCCTTGCTTGTTTTTCACCAAGTTGAGGCCTTTGTGAACCTTTCCTGCTAGTACCTTTTGGCTCCACTCCTCCTCCTGAGGGAGACTGGGTTTTCTTTGAGAAAGACAAGCAGGACTGACCTTTTTTATGAGAGCTTACCAGGGCCTCTTCTGTCGATCCTGCCTAGATCCCCTTCTCCGGATTTGGTCTGAACCACCTTTTGGGTTCGACCTGCTTGCTTGGTCTTCGAACCATAAGGGTCCTCCTTGGGACGGTTGTTAAGAGGGGCTCTGGTGACCCCTAATCCCTTTTCTGGGAGCTGTGACTCCCCTTTTTTCTAACCGCTGAATCCAGCTGTCTCTCCTTGCAGGGTCCCCCTCTGGATAGTGAAATTCGTGTCCTCTAAGGAGATCCCCTTCTGGCATTGTCCCCTCCTTGATTTCGGTTGTGTGACATCTCTGAACCTCTGTGGGGAACTTATTTTGTCAGGAGGACCCTGCAGCGGGGTTAGTGCTGTCTCCACCCCAGAATTCTCTCAAGACAGGAGGGGAAGGGGGGAGACACTGGCCTCCTGCTCATGTTGGACTTTCAGAGAGGGCAGTCCGAATTGGTGCCTTGCCGATGTCTCCTGGACTTTATCAGCCATCTCCCTCTGGATAATCCTTAGACTTGAGGGATTTCTTCTTCCACTCCCTTCGTTGAAGGGAAGAAATGTGACTTAAAACAGTGGTGTCCTTCTCCTCGGTCCTTGTGGAATCCTCTGGACCCCTGCAAGTGCGGTGCAGTGTCTCCCTCCTTCTCTCTTCTCTAAGTTCTTTCTAACCTCTTTCTCCCTCCCTTGCTTGCCCAGAGGTTGGGATCCCCTGTCACAGACCACTAGGTGTTCTCTCTTTTCTGTCCTCTTAAACTGGCATTATTCCTTCCTTGGTTTATATCCTTTCCTTTTCCTAACCCTTGGGCTCCCTTGCCCCACCCTCTTTCTTTTTTTCCTAACTTCCTCTCAGACATGCAGAACTCGGATGGAGGAGTAGTCTGCGTTGGTTACTGGCCAGCCAGCGAGCACCATGCAGTACGTCGGCCTTGAGGGTGGCACCCTCACGGCGTCGACTCTTCCCCTTACCAAAAAAATATAAAAAATGCTTCTGCTGGGTCCCGTACCTCCTACCAGAACCCCACCAATGATGAATGGTGAATATACACAGAAAGATAAAGAATTATGGTCGGTACGTAATTTTCATTTTCTGTGTTTCACACTGACTGCATGCACAATATTCTGCATAGCCACTTAGGGTGTTGGCCATTCTGAACAAAGAACAGTCTTTGTCATAATTGTGAACATTACTGATTGAGAACGGACACTGAATGGAATAGAAGCATTGGCTGGTGCCAATAAAGTTTGCTTACAAGTTTTACTGGTGGAACATTGTTATGCTTAGTAAGTGACTGAGGGGAGATTTATTAAAATAATGAGTTACATGCTCTATTGGAGTTTGAGGAATCCTGGGGACATGGGGAAAGCAGCAGGGACCTGAAAAGCAAGATAAGTGGAGATTGAGGAGACCCAAAAGCTGGAGGTACTAGAGGATGGAGCTAGAGAGTTAAAAATGATACTTGAGTCGCTGATGCCTTGTCAGACCTGGGAAAATAAAGGAGAAAAAAATTAAGATAATAGAATATAATAGTGAGAGGAGAGACATACTAGTGGAAGAGTACAGAGGGATTAGGACGAGAGTAGAAGTAAAGGGTATAGTAGAGGAAAGGTGCAGTTCAGAGGTCAGAATAAAAGTGGGGAAAGAGCCGGCCCATCAGTGCAGTGTTGGGGCTACTGCTTGCAGCAATTCAGGTTCAGGAATGAGTCAGGGTCATCGGAGGAAGGTGGAGGATTAAGCGTATCAAAGGACACTCTTCCAGTGAGGGCAACGTGCTCTATTGCAATACTGCCACCAGGGTGACCACAGGTGGCAGTGAAAGCTGGAGCTGCTTGGGATGTGTGGTTACTGCCTGACAGCGGCATGCGCGGATCACAGGCATCCAGGGGACATATAATACAGCAGAAAGGCAAGTGATTTTATTAGTTTCGTATGCCACTGCATGGTGTGCATTAAAGGATTTGAATGCACTTCCAAGGGGAGTACATTAAAATCCATTAATGTGCACCCCTTCATGGTTTGTTGCTTGTTTATCCCACTGGAGCCCATCGCCTATCTCAGTAGTTTTCCCATCTACCCTCCCATCTGGTAGCCTTTTTATAGTAGAGATGCTCTGGCCAGCAGTATAATGCAGTTGCAGCCAGTTGCCATAGTGCAGATTTTTTTTGGGGCGTTATTTATAATCTGGTAAAACCATTGGCCAAAGACCCATTTTCATGGGCAACCAAAGCAACATTCAAATATAAATCCAGATAATGGATAATATATTAAACACACAATATACCTTTCAACCAACAGTCATTCCATCTAATTGTTAAAACATTTACATTGACTCAGAGAGAATATTTTCTCAAGACATATCCAAAGCTGTGGATAGAAACATTAAAACATTCAAATGCAGTCAAAATAGTATTAAAGAATGTAGGTAAATTATAAAACATAGTTCTTTGGCCAGCCGATGTTTTCATTCTAGGAACACAGAAGTGTTGACCATATGAACAGGCAACTAGAAGGCTGATGTGGCCATAGTGCAGATTTCGTTGTACACATCATTCTTGGTCTCATCTGACTCACAACCTGAGTACACCCACAAGTGGTAGTGTCGTGTACTGCTGCTGTGTGCTCAGCTTAGATCGAAGAGTAAGTCTGTGCTGTGCACTGTCTTGTGCTGTTAGATCTGCTGGTAGGACTGAGCATTTCTGTCTTTTTGTGTTGCAGGTGAAGATCCACGCTGGCCCAAAGTTCGCCTCCTATCTGACCTTCAGCCCTTCTGAGGTGAAGTCTCTGCGGACAGAATATGGGGACCTGGAGTGCAGCATCGAAGTAGTGGACAGTACACAAGAAGCTATTAACCATATACACAAATATGGTAGTGCCCACACTGATGTCATTGTCACAGAGAATGGTGAGTAACCCTGAATTAGTGAAAAGTCCATTTGTTTAAAAATGTTTCACCAGGAAGGCATGCTAAGGTGGGGAAACAGTTCATTTCCAGCTGTGCCCTGGGATAAGGGTTGCATGGGAGAAAGAACAGACCAGAACTTAGAGCAATTACAAGAGCCAACTAGAGATGAGGCAATATAGGTTGCAGAAACAGCATACAGTTGATATTGGAGAAAAACACCATAATATATAAGGGAAAAGAAAACCAAGATAATACATTAGAATCAGAGGCACAAAAACCATGACAGTTCAGTCTAGTTAGGTCTCAGAGTTGTGTACAAAAGAATTCCAAGATGCGGCATTTTGTAAACTTTCTGAGAGACTGTTTCACAGACCTGGAAGTCTGAATAAGACGCCAGCTTGCCCTATAGATGTGGAGCATCTAGGTGTAGCAGAAGTTTTGGGGTTCTGATTTACAAGGCGTGTGGGCATAGTGATTTTTTTTTTTCTCCCCCAAACTCTTTTTCTGGCACCTCGAGACCTGAACTCTCAGGCTGCCCTGTCTCACCTGAGCGCTGTACCTCCCAACATGGTCCTGTTCCTCATTATATTACTGTCCTCCGCCGAACCTAGCTAGGCCATCCCCCCAGCTCTGAGCCCACTGAGGTAGGGCCGCCTTCCATGTACTGGTGCTCTATTTATAATCTAGAGTGCCCAGCTTAGGTCAACTGAGAGGCAGAGAGGGCAGAGACAGAGACCCGGTGTTGGGTGTGTGGCGTCAGGCACTGCGAGGAGCTGTCGCCTGTCAGGCTCGGGGGTTCTTTAGTTCCCCACTGGTTCAGCGTGCAGTGGCGTCACTGTAGGTGCCTCCACAGACAGCCTGCCATCATCGGACCCCCCCACTTGCATTGTCCTTGCTGCTGCTGGGCAAGTGCCTAGTCTTCAGCTAGGTGCCGCCGCTGAGCACGGAGTTCCCACACCCCTCCCAGGAGAAGAGTAGTCCTCAGATGCGCGATCTTCTCCTCCCCTTCCGACTTCAACGGCCCAGGCCTGCCCAACTGGGTCACCGCGTGGGCGCGAGGTGTGGCGTCCAGCGTCTCAACCCTCAGTGCCACTGGGCTGGCTAGGCATAGTAAGGTTAATCGAAGAGATGGATGAGGGTAACACTCCAGTACTTGTAAAGAAAGGCACTGTCATGCATGAGTTCACAGTCCTCAAGTGACAGCCAGTCCAGGTGTTTTTCTTTTTTCAGCCGTCTTGTTTTTACAATTTATTTACCAGGGATAGTCAGGGTGAGAAGCAGTGTCTTCTTTCCAGTGTGGTCCTGCTGTTACCCATGTCCTCAACAGGGATGGACTGGAACACTGAGATGGTATGACTTGGGCAGGGTCAAACACTGAGTATTTGGGCTGTAACAAGGGTTGAGCCTGCAAACTCCTGGTTCCCAAGCTGGTGCTGTAATTGCTACATCACACTATCTCTGGTGCTGTACACCATGTAGAGGTTTTATGGGATGGGTACATAGCAATCAGCAGAAGGGATTATAATGAGCAACTTAAGTGGAGCAATTGTCAAGACTTAAGGTGTTTCACATTTTCTGGGGGTCCAATAGGAGGAAAGAGGTAATACAGTACTCTTTACAGATCACTGTCGATACCCCATCTGGAGTACTGTACCCAGTTCTGGAGTCCCCACCTAAGAAAAAACAAAGGCTGGAGATGGTGTAACATAAGGTATCCAAAATTATTCAGGACCAGAAGGGCAGATTCTACAAGGATTGATGCAGTGCACTGAGCACGTACCCACTGGAGGTCAAAAGGTTGAGGAACGATAGAGAAACATAGAATTTGATGACAAATAAGGACCACTTGGCCCACTTAGTCTGCCCATTTTCCCTACCTACTGTAGCACCACAGACCCTACTTGATCTCTGGCTTTACCTCTCCTTTCCTTACTGTCATTGAAGCACAGGTCAGGAAGCATCAGGAAAACCAGGAGCAGTTGTAGAATCCACCAAAAATATTTATTTACAGTAGTAGTAACCTAAAAAAATGTTCAGAATAACTATTTACAGAGGAGAAATACAGTAGTTTTTCTTTGTCTGTGCGTCCCTTTTTCTTCTAATCTTTCTTGCAGTTGCAGCGTAGCTCTTTTATAAGTCTTTTCAACCCCCACTCTTGGCAAGCATCCTGTTTTTGTAAGTGTTCTGTTCTTGTAAGTTTCAGGAGCTGCTAGAACACAGTGTGCTTACTGAGGCCCTACAGCTTTTGCAAAAACCTTAAAAATTTGCACTCAAGTAACTTCTGGGGTTTTCTATTCGCTTTTTAGAATCATCTCAAATTATAATTGTATACATTTCAACAATAACATTATATATTTTCTAAACAAAAGTGATCTCATTATCAGTTACATTTCCACATGATGAATTGCATATATTTTTATATTATCAGATATGCAAGAGGAAAAAAACAGACAGCAAGGGAAATCTAAGAGTCAAAGAATTGTGAGATTGTCAGGGTGATGAAATCCGAAGTCTCACAGGAAAATTGGGTTGCAAAAACTGGGACAGGGTCCTGTTCCACCCTGACACACTTACCACTAAGGTTCATTTATGCCTATCCATGCATCCTTGAATCCCGTTACCATTTTTGCCCCCACCACCTCCGCTGGGAGACAGTACCTGGCATTCACCACTCTTTCTGTGAAGAGGTACTTCCTCACATCTCCCCTGAATCTACTTCCCTCCAACTTCATAGCATGTCCCCCTTGTTCTTGAGCACCTTTTTTCTGAACAGTGCTTCTCTCTTGAACCTTATTTATACCCGTGAGATATTTGAAAGTCTCTGTCGTATCCCACCTCTCCCTCCTTTCTGCCAGGGTGTACATATTGAGGTCCTTTAGTCTCTCCTCTAAGGGCTTTTGATGCAGACTCTGGACCATCTCTACTCTGTCTTTCCAGAGATGTCTCAAGAGCTGGACACAGTACTCAAGAGGAAGTCTCACCAGTGATCTATGCAGCGATAACACTACCTCTCTCTTTCTGCTGGTGATACCCTTCCCCATGCGCCCTAGCATCCCACTAGCTTTCCCCACTGCTTTGTCACACTGTCTGGCCACCTATAGGTCATCAGATGCGATTACCCCACGTCTCTTTCCTGTTTGGTAGCTGTTAATACTACACCCTCCTCCCCCAAATTTTGTACTCCGCCCTGGGTTTCTGTGCCCCAGGTGCATAATTTTGCACTTTGCATTGAAACTCGGCTGCCACACCCTTGACCACCCCTCTAACTTTCTTAGATCTCTAATCATTTTTTCCACCTTCACCCCTTCCCCCGACTGTCTACCCTATTGCAGACTTTAGTGTCATCCGCAAAAAGGCATAACTTCCCTTCTAGCCCCTCAGCTCTGTCACTAATAAAGACATAAAAGAGGACCGTTCCCAGTACTGATCCCTTTGGCACCCCACTGGGCACTGTCCCTTCCTTGGCGTGTATTCTATTTACCACTACCCTCTGTCACCTGTCCCCATACCAATTCCTTACCCAATTTACCACTTTTGGACCCACTCCTAGGCTGCCTAATTTGTTTACGAGTCTCCTTTCTGGAGCGGAGACTCATAATCAAGCGGGGCAACCCAGGAATGGGGTACAAAGGTGGTAAACTGGGTAAGGAATTGGTACGGGGACAGGCGATAGAAGGTGGTGATAAACAGAGTTTATAATGGAGACCTTTAAGTTCCTGAAAAGAATGAATAAGGTAAACTGTGAGGCATTATTTAGTAGGAATGTAGATTCAGAAACAAGGGACGTGAGTGGAAGCTGGTGTGGGGGGTCAAGAGGAATGTGGCAGAACATTTGACTTTACCTTTTTGCTCTATAAAAGATTCCAGACATCTTCCAGTTTTATTTGGTGATACAATTTTCTAATTCCGCCAAAATTTTAATATTTTACAAATCTTTTAATTGAGTTTTTTCTCAGGCATAAAAGATGGCCTCCACATTTTGCATAGAAATATAATTGTAGACCGGCCAAGGGCCACGATGCGCAGCATAGGAAGTACCCAGACAAGTGCAGTTGATAGGTATGCTAATATTTGTAGCTGAAACTCGAATTATTTGAAAAATACATTTCTCATTACACTTCTGCTTTTAATAGCTACTTAGAGGAGGGGGTAACAGACATGCGCAAGGTAGGGGGAAAGTGAGGGAAAATACCATGTTTGTACAGTGGGTCTTGAGATAAAAGGCAGGGAGTAAGGTGGTGGGGAAGGTGAGGGAAAAATACCCTTTCTAGACAGTAGGTCTTTCGGTGAGGTAGAATATAACAGGACAGACTGGATGGACTGATCGTTTGTTTCTCCTGACATTGCCTTATGTCTCTGAGTTTTCCTGATTACTTAAAGACTATAAGTTATAGTGGCCAGTTTGAATACTGTGATCTTCATCCAGGATATCTCCTCCATTAAGGCACACCTTTTGGAACTGTAAGCCGTGAACGTCAAGACCACATGGAAACTTTTTGCTAGATGGGGGCTGCCCACAGTGACTTGCAGCATCAATGCGTATATAAAACATGGGCAGCCCCAACACTCCTCAGTTCTTTCTTCCGCCATTGATCATCCTCACTGGACTTGCTAAAGAGGAACAGCGATCTTACTTTGACTAGAAGCTCTTGCAGCAGGTTCAAACAATGAGGACTGGTGGTGGTTCTGGCAACTTTTTCTTTAGCAGTACCGGCATGGGGAATGCCCCCGCTGATGTCTGCTCCACCCCCGATGCTGCCCTATATAAGGGAGGAGTTCCCCACGTGCTTCAGTTCTTTCCTGCCGCACGGTCAGGGTTTGTTCAGCATTTCGGCTAGTACCGATTGCTCTTCTCCACACTGTAGATTTCTTCTCAGAATCAGAATTTCGATACTCTGTCATCTCATTCGAACAAGTGCGCTTGCGGGTGACAGATTCCCACGAAAGATGGACATTTTGTGTGGCTGGATTGCCTGGGGCCCGATCATCGCAGCGCTGTCAGGCCTTTAATTTGTGGACACGAATCCGGCGCCAGAAGTTCCTCGCAGCCTTTCTAGCAGAATCAGAACTCACCGCTATGGAACGGGCCTCTTCATCGGGGGAATCCGATCCTCAACATGCCCACAAGCACCGTAAAAAACATCATTACCAGGACAGAGGGAGATCCCACTCGAAGCATCGGTCCTCAGGATCGAAGTCCGGATCGTCGGGCCATGACTCCCGCCTCATGACGGTCAAGCCTTTACATAGAAACATAGAAACAGAATTTGACGGCAGATAAGGACCGCTTGGCCCACCTAGTCTGCCCATTTTCCTACCTAACAGATAAGCTGCAGATCCTAGTTAACCAACAGCTTAATTCCTCCTACCCCCCACTAGGACTGCCCTATGCCTGTCCCATGCATTCTTGAAGTCCCCCACTGTTCTTGACCCCACGACCTCTTCAGGGAGGCTGTTCCATGCATCCACAACCCTCTCAGTGAAAAATACTTCCTCACATTACCTCTGAGCCATCCCCTTCTATCTTCAAATTGTGCCCCTTGTTCTTGCACATCTCTTTTTCTGGAAGATGCTACCCTCTTGGACTTTAATTCCCTTGAGGTACTTGAAAGTTTCTGTCATGTCCCCTCTCTCCCTTCTTTCCTCAAGGGTATACATATTAAGCTCCTTTAGTCTTTCTTCATATGTCTTCTGGTGCAGACCCTGCACCATTTTGGTTGCCCTCCTCTGGACAGCCTCCACTCTGTCTATGTCTTTGCGGAGTCTTTATCGGTAGGTTCTTCTTCTCTTGCTTCCCTCCAGCCCTTGAAGGTCTCTCAGCCTGAAAAGCCCAAGGGCTCAGGTAAGAGCTCCTTCCGCTCGGCTTCCTCCTCAGAAGCTGACTCCCTGGAGTCAAGTAAGGCCTCTGGGCCTTCGGCCGGTAGGGCTTCCTCCCTCCTGCCAAAACATAAGGCCTTGGACCAAAGGCAGCCTCCGGCTGCTGACTGGCGCTTGGCCAAGAAAACCTCAAGCCAAAAGCCCGACCGTTGTCCATCCAAGGACAAGGAACAACGCCTGTCGGGTCACAGAGACAAGCGGATGCCGGACCCTCGTTCGCCTGCTACCCCATCAGAACCGGTCCTGGCGAAGGTTATTCGGCTGCCAGTAGTGGTGAAACTGACGCCAGTCCGTCCGACGCGGTTCTGTCCCTGACGCCCGACGTCAACTCGGACACCCCTTCTCCACAGTTGCTGGTCCGCCTGACGCCGGACCCCAACGACTGTGGTGCTGACACCGCCCGACGCCCCCTAGCCAACGCCTGCTGACAAGGGTTCAACCTAATGCCAGCCCCCCGACCCACAGGGCCAGCGCCGGTAAGGGCTTGGGCGCTTCGCAGCCTACACCTGGCTGTCCAAAGTTGCACCTCTCTCAGGTGAAGGAGCTCTTTGCCTACTGGTGGGACACAATTAAAAAGGACCTACCAGCTGGGGCGCCTCCACCCACTCCGGATCCGATTCCTGACCGAGTTGATCCGAGCGGTCAGGGGGACGACGTGCCTCCTCCAAAGAAGCACAACAGAAAATCTAAGAGGGACCATTCCTACAGTTCCTCCCATTCTCTCTCTCTCTCTCCTCCTCTGGAAAAGAGGCTGAAAGGGAAGAAGCGTAGCCCTTCTCCCTCTTCCCCCACCACCTCCTACGTAGGCTCGGACTCCTCTTCAGTCAACTTGGAGCCAGGCACTGGGGACACAGAAGGGCTTCCTAAATCCTGTCCAGATGACCCCTGTTTTATGGAAGTAATGAGGCACATCCAGGCCAACATGGGCTGGGACACTGAGGCCCTGGACCCCGAGCACTTGCGGTTGGCTAAGTACTTCCTCAGAAAAGATCCAAAGCCGGCGGTCATCCCTTCCATGGTCGACACCTTTGCTGATGCCTCCCATGTGACCTGAAAGCGCCCTTATTCCTGTCCTGCTGTGCCAAAAAAGGCCCACCAGCTCTACCAGGCACCTGCCGACCGCCCCTTTTTAGCCGAACCACCCGCTGTGGACTCAGTGGTGATTTCGGCAGCTCATGATCATTTGCAGAGGCCAAAACACTTGAGCACCCAGCCGCCTGATAGAGAATCAAAACAGCTGGATTCTATGAGCCGTAAGGTGTACTCTGCTGCCACCTGTAGCATACGGAGTCTTAACTTCTTAACCCACATGGTCCAATTCCAGAACGCCCTATGGGAATAGGGATTGGACTTAGTGCAGAGCCTGCCTGATTGTCCTCAGCGGACTGAGCTCGCCAAGCTACTGCAGACCAACTCAGACGTGGGTACCCATGTTCTGCGCTCGGCCTATGACTCTGCGGACACCTCCTCTAGGGCGGCCGCAACTGGCATTTGCCTCCAACGCCATGCTTGGCTTCGGTTATCTGGGTTCGATCCGGACATGCATGTCAACCTTCTGGATGCTCCCTTTAGAGGCCCCGTGCTGTTCAGCGAGGACACGGAGCGAGTTATTACCAGGCTGCAGGACTCCGGAAAGGCCGTCCGTTCCGTGCAGTTCATGTACCACCCAAAGCAGGGGTGAGCTAGAAAGCCTCATTTTCGTGGCCATGGGGGACACCAAGCACAGCAACCTCGTTTTCAGCAGCATGCTCAATGAGGTGGCTTTGGTCATAGTGGCGGAGCCAGAGGTGCCTCGGCATCCGCCTCTAGACCTCCCAGAGCAGCCACTGCCACCCTCCTTCCCCCACCCAATGCCTGACTACTCAGGCGGCCCTCCTCCTCTGGTAACTCCACCAGGGGAGCCAGTAGGAGGACGCTTTTCGCTCTACGAGGATGAGTGGGCTCAGGTGACCTCCGACCACTGGGTTGTAGAGCCTGTGGAGTTCAGGCACTCCATAGAGTTCACATCCGCTCCACCGACAGACCCCCGTACTCCAAGGAAACACAGAGCCCTGATCAGACAGGAGATATCCTCCCTTCTAGAAAAAAGGGCCATCAAGCCGATTCCACTGGCCGCGTCAGGAAAGGGGTTTTCTCCCACTTCTTCCTGGTTCTGAAGAAGTCGGGATATCTCAGGCCCATTCTGGACCTCAGCGATCTCAATCAGTGGATCTCCTACAAGAGATTCAGGATGGTTTCTCCTCCCTTTCATTTCAGCAGGAGACTGGCCAGCATCCCTGGACATGCAGGATGCTTACTTGCACATCCCGATTACCAGAAACCATAGAAGATTCCTCAGGTTCAGGTTCGAGAAAGAGGACTATCAATTCCGAGTCCTCCCTTTTGGTCTTTCCTCAGCCCCAAGAGTCTTCACGAAGTGCTTGGCAGTTGTAGCTGCAGCACTTCGAAGATGAGGCCAATTTGTGTTTCCATACCTGGATGACTGGCTCTTCCTGGCCCATTCCAGGGCCCGCCTGTCGGAGTCTCTCAGAGATTCTGTCTCTCTGTTTCAGGGTCTCGGGATCACCATCAACAGGGAGAAGTCCCAACTGTCTCCATTCCAGATACTCCAGTTTATAGGAGCCTCTCTGGATACCACTGTCGGGAAGGTTTTTCTTCCCTGCGACAGAGCGGGTCAGATTCGTACCATCACGTGCCAGGTCTCTTCGGTCTCAGAAGTGCCGGCTCGCCTGCTCCTGAGGTTGTTGGGACACATGGCGCCTGCAATAGTGTCGGTCCCTCTGGCCCGTCTCCATATACGGACCATCCAGTGGTCTCTGAGGGTTCAGTGGGACCAGATGTCAGATAATCTGGACACCTTGGTCAAAATATCAGAGCCAATCCGCCGAGAGCTTCGCTGGTGGATGTCATCCGAAAACCATCTAAGGGCATTCTGTATTTCAGCTGGGGGCACCAACCCAGTCCCTCACAACGGATGCTTCGTCCCTGGGATGGGGGGCACCCTTAGGGAACCATCGCACACAGGGTATTTGGTCTCCCCTAGAAGCGAATCTGCATATCAGTGTCCTGGAAATGAGAGCAGTGCTCTATGCCCTTCGAGCCTTGTTATCAGTCCTTTGGCCGGGCCATCTGTTGGTGCAGACAGACAATACCGCAGTGATGTTTTACATCAACAAACAAGGCGACACTCATTTCTACCCCCTTTGCAGGGAGGCAGTGCGGGTATGGGATTGAGCCCTGGATCATCGTCTGTTCCTGACAGCAGTGCACATTCCCAGGCTTCAGAACGTGCTAGCAGCCACGCTCAGCAGGACACTGTCGCAAGCTCACGAGTGGGAATTGCACCAAGACATAGCAGATCGCATCTTCTGCCTGTGGGGGACACCGGAGGTGGATCTTTTAGCGTCTCAATACAACGCAAAACTGCCCAGTTCTAGCGACATGGATATGTTGTTCATCCACGCTGTCTGGCAGGTTCCTTGCCGCTTTAAATCTTGCCAGAAGGTCTTCAAGCTGGCTCCTCCCACCCACGCGGGTGGTAAAACTCTCGGCTCCACCCCATGACACCAGATCTTTCTTACCGCTTGGAAGCTCAGGTTCCCTCCTTAGCGCTCTGCATTTAGACTGGATCCAAACTCTTCGGTTCACCCGAAAATAATTTTAAAGTTTTCTAGACTTCGGTTTACTTCTTCCTTCGCAGCTGCGATGGACAAATCGACTCCCAGTTTTCGGCGGTGCCCATGTGGGCAGAAGATGTCTAGGGCTGATCCGCACTCCACCTGCGTCTACTGCCTCGGGCTTGACCATGACACGCAGGCCTGCGAGTTGTGCAGGTCTTTTTTGGCAAATGTCCTCGAAGACGGTGTTGCCCGGCTCCAACTTGGGTGCCCCGAGAAACGTTATCCGCTGGTGAAGTCCAAGGAGGCCCATTGGACAGTTTCCACAGCGGCTGGCTTGGCTGAGCAACTCGAGCAGATGATCGCCTTCGAGGAGGAGGCAACCCAGGCCGCATATTCATCATCCTGGGTCACAGCATTTATCCTGCTATCCTTGGGATCCTCCTACACAGCTTCTTTTAAGGAGCTTTGTCAATCCCTCTTCACGAAAGCCGAGGGGCCATCGGGTCACTCCTCTCGGTCAAAGAAGAAGGACTCGTAGGGTAAGTCCCACCGTCGACATTCGTGGGAGCAGGAGAGGTCCCCCTCCCCGGACAGTCGACACTCGACTTCAGTAGAGGTTGCAGCCAAGGCCACTGGCTTAACAGTGTCCCCGTCAGGTCAGCCGGACACCCGTCGACGCAGTCAGGATTTTTCTCAACCCGTCGGACGGGCTGTCGACTGAAGAAGCTGACAACCCTTCTTCACCGGTTCCCCCGGTGGAAACTGAGGACTTGCCTGCGCCTCCTGTGCCCCGGTTAAGGCTCCCGAGTTGAGGAAGGAACGGGTTTCCCCAACTCCCTCCCAGACCCACCTTCGGAAACACCGATGGTCTCAGTCTCTGACCTCTTCTCGGTCCAGCCGGCACCGGCAGTCTCGGTCTCGGCACTGAGGAAAGCGGCGGCACCACTCGTCCTCGTCTTCCTCGGAGGAGGAAGAGAGGCTTCGGCTCAAATTGTGTCGACGCTACGAGGACTTAATGTGGCATCAGCTCCTTCTGACCAGGAACAAGCCGACACCGTCGCCTTCCCTGGCCATTAAGTGGCTGTCACCGGAAAGGCTGAAACAACCCCTCGCGGTGGTCGAGGTGCCCAAACCTGGGCCGGTTGTTCGGCCAAAACCAGCTGCCTCACCGATTGTTCTCAAGGCCCCTCGACCTGGAGTCCTCCAGGGGACAGTCGGTGGACGAGAGCCCATCATCGTTCATGGGTCTGCTTCACCTCATCTCGGAGTCCACAGGGATGCAGCTTGAGCCAGTATCCAAGCGGGCCAAGTATCGCCTCACGGAGATACTGGACCGAGAGGATTCTCCCACGGAGGTCTTTCCGGTGGCTGAAGCCATTGTTGGCCCAGCCTTGGAGTTGTAGCAGCGGCCGGCTTCTTGTCCTGCTCCTTCAGCCAGGATGGCCAAGAAGTATGCAGTCCCTACCGGGTCTCTGTCTGGTTTCTTGGAACACCCCTCTGCGGAGGGGTTGGTTACCAACAGCGTTTTACGGCATTCCGGGAACACTAGGGACGTGGATAAGTCCCCCAACAAAGAGTCAAAAAAGTGGACTATGCCGGGCGTAAAGTATATGCTGCGTCCTCCCTCAGCCTCCATCAGGCCAGTTCGGCCGTACTGATGACACACTTTTCCCACACCCTTATGGGCTCACTGGATGAGGTGATCCCTCATCTCCCGGCTGATCTTCAAACTACGGTCAAGCAGGTGCAGGATCAGGGAAGGACAGAGGCGAAACAGCAGCTCCAAATGGTTCTCGATATTGGAGACTCCTGTGCCTGATCAGTAGCGGCTGCAGTGGCCATGCGCCGCAGAGCTTGGCTGCGGATCTCCACCTTTACTGCGGATACCCAGCACAAGTTGGCAGACGTCCCCTTCCTGGGTACCAACTTGTTCGGGCCTGGGGTGGAAGGCCACCTCCAGAGAATTGAAAAGTCCAATGCCACCTTGGACTCGGTCACGTCTGCCCAGAAGGACAAAGGCTGCCGACAGCAGCATAAGTGTTTTCACCCTGCGGCACGTCCGACCCAGCAACACCAGCATCAGGGCCAGCAGGCTCGCTCTTGGCACCCCAAAGCCAAACCTGCAGCTTCCTCCAACAGGAAGCCGGGAGGAAAAGACCCAGGAGGTACCTCGGCTGGTCCTTCCTCCAAGCCTGCCCAGTGATGGGTTGAGGGGTGTCGCCCCCAGCTGCGTTGCTTCCCCCTGGGTTACCCCCATGGGGGGACGGCTCCACCACTTTCTTTCCGCCTGATCCACTATCACCACGGACCGTTGGGTGTTGGAGGTGGTAGGAAAGGGTCTGCCTCTGGAGTTCGAGCAGGCCCCACCCTTCCGAGCCATCGCCCTGCAGGGGGGTTACAGGGTCCGCAGCCTCTCTGTCGGCCTGTCGAGCCAACATTGCCCTGCTCCTCCAAAAGGCGGTGATCAGGAAGGTGGCTGATCTTCCACCAGACCCAGGGTTTGTGTCCAGGTATTTCCTGGTCCCGAAATGGACGGGGGACTGGTGCCCCATTCTAGACCTGCACGACCTGAACAGGTTCCTAAGATCTTGAACCTTCAGGATGGTCACTCTGGCTCAGATCATTCCATCCTTGGAACAAGGCGTGTGGTTCTGTTCTTTGGACCTCCAGGATGCGTTCTTTCACGTCCCAATCCGTCCATCCCACCAGCAATTCCTCCACTTCAAAGCAGAGGGGTCCCTCTACGAGTTCCGGGCCATGCCCTTCGGCCTTTCTCTAGCTCCCAGGGTCTTCACCAAATGCATGGCAGTGGTGACAGCATTCCTGCGGCGCCGAAGGGTCCGGGTGTCCCCTACCTGGATGACTGGCTGATTGCGGCCTCCTCCAGACCGGAGGTGGAGCAGTCCAGGGATCTGGCCCTCCAGGTTTGCTCTCAAGTTGGCCTCCTCATCAACGAGGCCAAGTCGGAACTCGTGCCAAAGCAGGTGATCCAATTCATCGGGGCAGAGCTCGACTCTCTGAGAGCCAGAGCACGGCTCCCAGCGGACAGGGCCGAGGTTCTTTCCTCCTTTGCCCAGTCATTTCAGGTTGGGCAATTGCGCCCTGCCTGGGACTTCCTGCACCTCCTGGGACTCATGGCGGCCTGCACCAGCATGGTCCGTTGGGCCTGTTGGCACATGCGTCCTCTACAATGGGGACTGGCTAGCCAATGGTCACAGTGCTCCGGTCCTTTGGATCAGCCAGTGACAGTGACCCAGGAGATGTGGAACGCTGTCTAGTGGTGGATCGTTCCAGATAATCTGCAGGAGGGCATCCCGTTTGTCCGCCCCGAGCCAACTCTCTCTCTTTCGACCGACGCCTCTCTGATGGGTTGGGGTGCCCATCTGGGGAAGCACAGAGCGCACGGCCTCTAGTCCCCTCGGGAGTCCGATGCCACATCAGCCTGCTGGATCTTCGAGCGGTTCATCTAGCCCTCACCGCCTTCGCACCGTTTGTACGGGGTCAAGTGGTCCAGGTCCAGATGGACAATACCACAACCATGTACTACCCAAACCGCCAGGGCGGGACGCGCTCCATGCCTCTCCGCACTTGGTCCCTCGTGCGCACCCTGGAGGTGGATCTCCTTGCTATCCATGTGGCAGGAGCCTCCAACATTCTGGCCGATGCCCTAAGCCGGATAGGAGCTGCATCCCACGAGTGGTCTCTCCTGCCGGAGGTAGTACAAGATCTGTTCTCCCACTGGGGCATGCCTCAGGTGGACCTGTTTGCCTCCAGGGAGAATGCAAAGCTGAGGCTGTTTCATGCCCTCCCCCCCCTCAGCAGGGCTCGCTGCAGGATGATGCCTTCTCGAGGCTGTGGACCCCGGGCCTCTTCTACGCCTTTCCCCCATTTCCCTTGATCCACAAGGTGCTTCTCCAAGGCAAGGAGGGACAAGGCGCAGGTGATTCTGGTAGCCCTAGACTGGCCCCGCCAGTTCTGGTATCCAGATCTCCTCAGCCTCAGCTCCAGGCTCCTGAGGCGGCTTCCAGTCCGCCTGAACCTGATCTCAGTCAGTCAGGGGAAGGTATTCCATCCGGACCTTCAATCCCTGCACCTGACGGCCTGGTTCCTGAGCGGCTAGAGTTCCAGGCCTTGGGTGTTTCCGACGACGTCCTCAACGTTGTTGAGGCTTCCCATAAGGATTCGACCAGGAAATGCTATGCCTTCAAATGGAAGAGATTCTCCATTTGGTGTCAGTGCAAGGGGTTGGACCCCTCCTCCTGTTCCTTGGCAAGCATTCTGGACTACCTGTGGTCCCTTTCTCAGCTAGGGCTTCGGTCGACAACCCTTAAGGTGCATCTGGCAGCCATCTCTGCTTACTGGGCACGGGCCGGGAAGCAGTCGGTGGCACAGGAGAAGGTGGTCGGGCGCTTTTTCAAAGGCCTTGATCACATATCCCCTCCGGTCCGAGAACCTCCACCTCCGTGGGATCTACTGCTGGTATTGGCTAATCTCATGGGCAAGCCATTCAAACCGATGCACAGGTGTGACATCTCTCACCTGTCGTGGAAGACCGCCTTCTTGGTGGCTATCACGTCAGCCAGAAGGATGGGGAAGCTCCAGGCGCTTTCCATCTAGTCTCCTTACCTGGTCTTCCACAGGGACAAGAGTTGTCCTGCGCCTCCACCTGAAATTCCTTCCAAGGTGGTGTCGGAGTTTCACCTTAACCAGGTGTTGACTCTGCGGTGTTCTACCCAATCACACTCGGAGGCTTGAATATAGGCTCCATACTTTGGACCCTAGAAGAGCGCTCCTTATTATAAGGAGCAGACGGCTGAAGTTCGGGGAGAGGTTCGCCAGCTGTTTGTCACCTATGCTGAAGCCGCACCTGCCAGACCTGCAGCCAAGCGGACGATAGGCAGGAGGGTCACCTCCTGCATAGATCTCTGCTATAGGTTTGCGGGCATGGAGCCTCCCAGAGGGATAAGAGCTCATTCTACCCGCCATACCGCTGCTTCCATGGACATCCCTATCCAGGAAAGCTGCAAGGCTGCTACCTGGAAGTCGGCAGACACCTTCATCACCCACTACCACATCGACCTTGAGTCACGCTGGGATGCTGGTTTTGGGACCTCGGTTCTCCAGTCCTTATTCCCTAAGTAGGGGGTGTGCGCCTTGCCTCCCTCCTCCCGGAGAACTGCTAGGAGTCTGCCAGACAGTGTGGATGAACAACATATCCATGTCCTTGGAAATACAGGTTACTCACCTGTAACAGGAGTTCTAGGAATGGTATATGTTGTTCATCTACAAACCACCAGCCTCCAGCTTGACGCTTTAACCTGGCTTCCAGCGGGCTAGATCTGGCATCATGGGGCGGAGCCAAGAGTTTTACCACCCGGGTGGGTGGGAGGAGCCAGCTTGAAGACCTTCCGGTAAGATTTAAAGCGGCAAGGAACCTGCCAGACAGTGTGGATGACAACATATACCATTCCTAGAACTCCTGTTACAGGTGAGTAATCTGTATTTTTTGCTCGCTAGGTCCAGAGCCTGGTGCTTCCTGGCAAGACGCGTTATTCCTCTGGTGGAGCGGGAGGTTCCTTTATGCCTTCCCTCTTCTTCAGAAGGTCCTTCTCAAGGCCCAGTCGGAGTCGTCCACCATTATTCTGATCGCCCGGTCGTGACCTCTTCAGATTTGGTTTCCATTACTACAGCGTCTAGCAGCAGAGACTCCGATGCCTTTTTCTCTATCCTTGCATCTTTTGTCACAGGACAACGGGTCCATGTTACACCCAAACCTGCGTTCTCTTCACCTGCACTCCTGGCTCCTCAGGACTTAGTAAAGGTCCGTTTTGGGGTGTCTGAACAGGTTGCCCAGGTGTTGGTTGAGACTAAGAAATCTGCCACCAGGGCCGCTTACACTTTGAAATGGAAGAGGTTTTGCATCTGGGCCACAGAGAAGCAGGTGGATGCATTGGTCTTTCCGGTTAATACCATCCTTGAATACTTGCTCTTTCTTTCTGAGAAAGGCCTTAGTTACTCCTTCATCAAGGTACACCTGGCTGCCATCTCCGCTTACCATTCTTTCATGTCTGGTAAGACAGTGGCTCAGATGGAGGTTTCCAAAGCTTTTTTACATGGCATTCTGCATATCAGCCCTCCCATCCGTGACCCTGTTCCTCCTTGTGATCTTCTGTTCGGCCTGGAGAAACTCTCTCTTCCTCCCTTCGAACCAGCTGTGAGCACTGAGCTCCATTTCTGCTTCTGGAAAACGCTGCTTTTGGTTACTGTAACTTCGCCTAGACGCATTTCAGAACTGCAAGCCCTCATGTGTCGGGAACCCTATCTGGTCTTTCACAAGGACAGGGCTGATTTGCACACAAACCCAAAATTTTGGCCGAAGGTGGTCTCAGAGCTGACTTTGAACCTGTCGGTTCAGCTCCCAGTTTATTACCCGGAGCATTCCAATAAGGGGGAGGCCCTTCTCCATTCCCTGGTCGTCGATAGGGCTCTGAGGTGTTACTTGGCTAGAACCAAGGGGATCAGGCAGTCTGATCAGTTGTTTGTTTCTCTTGCTTCTCAGTCGGCAGGTCGCCCGGTCACCAAACAGACGCTTTCTCGCTGGTTGGTCCATTGCATCCCCTACTGTTACGAGATGCACCATAGATTGACTGGACTCGATTAAAGTCACTCTGTGAGCTATTGCTACTGTCACGTTTAAGAGTTCTGACAGCAGATATTTGCACTGTTGTTACCTGGAGTTCCGTGCACACCTTTGTTAGGCACTACAACTTGGACATTGTTTCCAGGCGCAGAGTAGGGTTCGGCCTTGTGGTCCTGCAGGGCCTGGTTTCCTCCCTCTGTTTTTTGCTGTTCCTGTTTGTTCCCCCTCCCAAGGGGTTGTTAGAAGTTTATACTGCTTGGGACTTGGTCCTCATTTTTTGAACCTGCTGCAAGAGCTTCTACTCGAAGTAAGATAGTACAGTTACGTAAAAACTTACCGTAACAGTAGATCTTCCAGAGAAGCTCTTGCAGCAAGTATATTTCCCGCCCTCCTTCCCCCAGGGATCATGTCCTTCTAGATCGGCATAGTTCTGCTTAAAAGGTCGTCCATTGACTACCAGTTGTCTGTTTCCTCGCCTGACGGGGGGCATCCAAGAACTGGAGCATGTGGGGAACTCCTCCCTTATACAGGGCGGCGTCGGGGGTGAAGCCGATGTCAGTAGGGGCATTCGGTACTGCTAGAGAACAAGTTGCCGGAACCACCGCCAGGTGGCGCCAGTCCTCATTGTTTGAACCTGCTGCAAGAGCGTCTCTCGAAGATCTACTGTTACGGTAAGTTTTTACGTAACTGTTCTTTGTTTTTAGCTGCCACAACTTCTGCTTGTAGAACTTCCAAGCTTCAGGCTTTAATGTGTGGGCTAATGGAGGCAGCATAGTGCAGTGGGTTAAGGCTCTGATCTGCCGATCTGGAGACCTAGGTTTGAATCCCACAACTGCCTAGGTGCATACTGTGTGATCCTGAGCAAGTCACTTAACTTTCTTGTGCTCCCAGGTCGCATCTAGAAGCAAGCAACGTTCCCTTTCCCTTCCCTTATTTGATTTTTCATAAAGACAGAGACTCTTTGCGTACGAATCCTAAGTTCTTTCTGAAGGAAGGTGTCTGAATTTACACTGAACCAAACAATACACTTTCCTGTTTATTATTCTGAGAATGTCAAACAGGGGTTAAGTATTTCCTCTAACTCTTGGTGTACACAGAGCAAACTGAGGTAGTACTGTTATTGCACTATGCCTGCAGAAAGAATTCTCAACTTTTTGTTTCATTTGCCCCTGGGAAAGAGGGTGCTCCTGTGTCGAAAGAGTGGCTGTCTAAATAGCTGGCTAAGGAACATCCTGCTGCTGTTCATGATCACTCCACAAGAGATATGGCCACTTCTGTTGCTTGCTTCAGAATCGTCCCTGTGGCTGACATATATGCTGCCATGACATTGAGCACTATACACACTTTGAGTAAGCATTATAGTATGGATATCATCTCTTGAAGACATGCTGGCTTTGGGCTTGCTGTACTGCAATACCTTCTGTCCTGATCACATGTTAAGACTGTACCATCCTCCTGGGCTGCTTCATACTGCTTGGGAATCGTTCCAGAGTTGTGGCCTAATGGAGGAGATACTCTCAATGAAGACAGGACAGTTATGCAACAAAGAGCAGTTACATAAGAACTTAATCGTAACAGTAGGTCTTTGAGAGAATCTCCTCCATTAGGACACACCTTTGAAACTGTAAATCATCAGCGTTAGGACCATTTGGAAACTTTTGCTAGGCGGGGGCCACTCACAAGGTTGTGCATTGTTTACATGTATATGAACATGGGTGGCGCCATCACTCCTCAGTTCCCTGCTAGAGATTGGCTTTGGAGGACCTCCAGCCATGGAGAACCAAGAGATGAGACGAGTACCAGGCATACAAGGAGAGGCATGAGATCGAATACAGGATGCATAGAGTAGGTTATAGACACAGCATCTGATATAACCCTCACCCCTCACTGGAAGCGAAAAGAGGTAAGGAGGGAGAGACAGTATGGGCTAATGGAGAGTCTCTTGAAGATCTGCTGTTATGTTTAGTTCTTACATAACTGTTCCATTTTCTCCGAAGATATCGCCTCCATTAAGCCACACCTTTGGAACGATTCCCAAACAATGCAACGTAAACTGGGAGGATGGCACAGTCGGATATGGAATCAAGGCAGAAAGCCTTGCAGTACAGCATGCAGAAAGCCAGTATGTCTACAAGAGACTATGTCCAGGCCGTAATGTTTAGCGGAAGTCTGAATAGTGCTCCCAGTGGCTGCAGCACAAATGTCAGCAGCGGGTACATTTTTGGAATATGCAACAGAAATGGTCACACCCCTTAGAGAGTGACCATGAACAGCACCAGGAAATTCTGTACGTTACTTTCTGTAACAGCGTAATATGGTGTGCCTGCCACTTGGACAGACGTTTAGATACAGGAGCACCTTCTTTTCCAGGAGCAAACAAAAACAGCTGAGTGGACATTCTGTGGTCCTTGGTGCAAGCAATATAGTATCTTAGTATTCTGTGTACATCCAAAGTATGGAGCAGTGCCTCATTCTGGTTGACATACTCAGGATAACATACAGGAAGGTGTACAGTTTGATTCAGTGTAACACCAGATTCCACCTTCGAATGCAGAGAGACTCCGTCTTGGTGAAAAATAAAATTTCAGGCTCACACATTACAGCGTGAAGCTCAGAAATCCTTTGAGTAGAGATAACTACAACTAAACATAACATTTTCCATGAAAGGAACCCAAATCACAACTCGCAGCAGGCTCAGAAGGAGCCAACGTCCATTTCTGAAGCATGAAATTCAAGTCCCAAGACACGACTGGATTACAGATAGTAGGTTTCATATGAAAAATCAACAGCAGGATAGCCACTCCACTACCTTCTCCTGTGCCTGAAGAGCAAGTGGAATACAGAGCAAACAAAAACTCGGCCCCTGAGTACAGTACAAAAAATCTCTTCAGTTTATTTTAATACAAAAAGGACAAATTGTACCTCATAGCAGGATGTCCTGACCTGATTTTGCCTTTAGAGGCTTTATCAAGGGATACTGTTCTTAGGAAATCTAGGTCTCCTTAAAGTACAAAATAATGTGATCGATGCGCTAAAAGTGCAGTGAAGTTAAACTGTAAATGGAAAATCCCATACAATAATATACATAATCGTAACAGTGTTAAAATTACATACTTCAAAAGCAGGCGCAACTTAATCACACTCTTGGAGGTACCCCTCTTATTGAGACTGTCAGTTCATTAAATTTCATATGTGGGCAGCTATGGAAAGTTCCAAAGGCCATCATCAGATTTTCCATTTGCACTTTAATTTCACTACACTTTTAGCATGTTGATCACATGATTTTGCACTTTAAAAAGACATGTATTTCCTGAGAATACTATCCCTTGATAGAGCCTCTAAAGGTGAAACCAGGTCTGGACATCCTGCTACAAGGGTTTTTCACTACTGAGGTAACATTTGCTATTTTTGTACATAGAAGCATAGAAACGTAGACTGTCGGCAGATAAGGACCGCTTGGCCCATCTAGTCTAACGATTCCGTTTGTATTGGATAAGCTGCAGATTATGTAAACCAGCACACTACTTCCTCCTACCTCATGTCTGTTCAATACATTCTTGAATTCCCCCACTGTTTTTGACCCCACAACCTCCTCAGGAAGGCGGTTCCATGTGTCCACCGAAAGAACGAAATATGAAAGATGCGAAAAAATACTTTCTGACATTGCCCCTGAGCCGTCCCCCCTCTATCTTCAACTGTGCCCCCTTGTTCTTGCACATCTTTTTCTCGCAAAGATGCTCCCGTCTTGGACTTTGTTGATTTCCTTGAAGTACTTGAAAGTTTTTATCATGTCCCCCCCACTTCCTCAAGGGTATACGTATTAAGCTCTTTAAGTCTCTCCTCATGTGGCTTTTGTTGCAGACCCTGCACCATTTAATTGCCCTCCTCTGGACCGCCTCCATCATGTCTATGTCCTTGCGGAGATGGGGTCTCCAGAGCTACACACAGTACTCCAAATGGGGTCTCACCAACTGTCTGTACAGAGGGATGACAACTTCCTGTTTTCTACTGGTGATGCCTCTCCCTATACATCCCAATATCCCTCCAGCCCTCTTTACTGCCTTCTCACATTGCTTGCCTACCTTAAGGTTGCCTAATATGACTACCCCAGGTCCCTTTCCATTTTTGTTGTTGTTAGTAACCCCTTCCCCATTGTGTACTCTTCCCCTGGGTTTCCATTTACCAGTTGCATTACTTTGCACTTTTTTTACATTGAATCTAAGCTGCCATATTTTTGACCATTCCTCCCACCTTGACAAGTCCCTTTGAATCCTTTCCACACCCACCTTGTGTATCAACCCTGTTGCAGATTTTTGTGTCATATGCAAAGAGGCATACTTTTCCTTCCAGCCCCTCTGCAATGTTTCATGTAAAGACATTAGAGTACTGGTCCCAGTACTGAACCCTGCGGTACCCCACTAGTAACCACCCTTTCTTCAGAGTGTATTTTCACTATTACCCTCTGTGTCCTGTTGGTCAGCAAATTTGTTACCCAGGCTATAACCCTCGGACCCGCTCCCAGGGTGGCTAACTTGTTTATTAATCTTTTGTGTGGGACTGTGTCAAATGCTTTACTAAGGTCTAGGTAAGCCATATCTACAGCCCCTCCCTAGTCTACTACTTTGGTCGCCCAGTCAAAGAAATATATTAGATTCGTCTGACATGATCTTCTTTCCGTGAATCCATGCTGCCTCGGGTCCTGTACCCCACTGGCCTCTAGGTACTCAGCAATTGTTTCTTTCAGAAGTGATTCCATAATTTTCCTTATCACTGAGGTTAAACTAACAGGTCTGTAGTTTCCTCTCTCTACCTTGCTCCCGCTTTTGTGAAGAGGAATCACATATGCCCTCCTCCAATCCTCAGGTACCACACCATCCTCCCATGATTTGTTAAAAAGGGTAGTCCGTGATGTCACTAAGTGTCTCCTTAGTTCTTTTAGAATTCTGGTGTGAATCCCATCACGCCCCATTGCTTTGTCCACCCCGAGTTTAAGGAGTTCTCTCAGGACCCTTTCTTCTCTGTGAATGGACTGTTATCAACTCCCCTGTCCAGAGTGCTTCTATTGCTTGGTTTGGGTACCTCCCCCTCTTCTTCATTTATAAATACTGAACAAAAGTATTTTTTCAGTATCTCTGCTTTTCCACTGTCATCCTCTGCCCATCTAAGTAAACTGAATTAATAAATGAAGTATAAAGGTAGGGAGCCCGGACAGACTAGATGGGTCTAGCAGTCCTTCTCTGCCATCAATTTCTAGGTTTCTATGAATTGATTTTTTGTACTTTATCCTGGTGCTGGAGTTTTTCTGTTTGCTTCATACGAAGAATACCTCTCAGAAACGTACAGGATACCTCTAATAGAGCAACCATACGACCATTAATAGGGGCGTGGAAAGCTTATATAGCTGCCAAGTGCACCTCAATCAAGGATTACTGTAGGCCAGAGTCCGACAAGGAAAATAAGTATTCTCACCCCAGGAATTTGTTAGCATCTATTGACAGATGCAGTATGCCAGCTGGGTTCAGCTGCCCCGGAGAGGAGGAATCAGTGCAAATGAGGAAGGCATTGGCCAATCAGGATACAGTTAGAGTGCTGCCTGCAGTCAGCCTGAGGGACCTCAGAACTTTTTCTCCGCTGAACTGGCAACACTGCCCTGGAGCTCTTCTCTTCAGAGATCTTCCTGTGCCATTTTCTTTCTTTTTGAGTGCTGCTTCAAGGTATTTTGTATATTTTTTTCATTTTATCTATTTTTTACAGCATCTGCGCTGGGTTCCGCACAGTTGCTGGATTTTTTCATATTTTCCCACTTCGGCGGTTTTCTGAGTAAAATTCACTCAGCGTCTTGTGATAAATTAACGTCATATTTATTTAATTTGTTAGTTTTAATATTTATTGGTGGTTTTAGCGCTTTTGGCGGTAAAATCATTGATTTGTTTTTAAATGTGATGCGCATTTTCCATTCTTTTACTGCAGATTCTTAGACCCTTTTTTCTCTATTTAAATTCAAAGTAATTAATACTTGAAGGGTAATCCCTCTCGTTTGGGGTGAGACTCTCTTGTTTGCTGTGCAGTGGGCTTTGTTAACAAGAGGTGTGGAGGTGGTTCTGTTTTTTCCTCTTTGTGGCGGGAAAATCTCTTAAAGTTGATATTGATTTGTTTAAGCTTTGGGCCTAACTATTATTATTTGGGCTTTTAGTCTACCTCCCCCTCCTCTAAAAGCGCTGAGGAGGGTACCTCAAGTTAACACAAAAGAAATGACAAGTCCCCTTGGGACTTTTATTATTACAAGTCTGGTTCTGTACTAGTTGTTTCTCTGTCCAAGCCTTTAATCTGAAAATAGGCAGGGTGTCCTCTTCCCTGCACAAAGATAGAGATTAATCTCCTCTGACCCTTCCTCCTGAAGGACTTAGGGAGACATCAGGGGTTGATAAAATTATGCCCTCTGCAACTAAATTTCTGAGAGCTTGGCAATTATTCCAGACTTTATTTTTCTGGGTGTGTTTTTGGCTCCTTTGGGTCCGAGTATTCCTCTCCTTGTTAATCCTTACGCCCAAGGATATTATTGTTATGATTATTATTAGTAATTTAGGAGAGGATTTTCCTTTATGAACTCCTCTTGGGGCCCACTAATTCCAGTCGGTCACCCTGAGGTTGATTCAGGTTATGGTATAATGAGGCATATATATATATATATATATATATATATATGTGTGTATGTATGTGTGTGTGTGTGTATATATGTATATATCTATATGTGTATATATATATATTCATCCGGTGGACTTCCTGGACTTTCCCCCACCAGGATGACACCAATAAAGAGGTGGAGGACGACAACTTTATAGATCTGGTGGTTGCTCTCCTCCAAAGAAGTTGACAACTCTCTGAAGATACCTACAGGTAGGTTCTGGAAACCCCTCCTTCTCTTTCGGGGTTGACAGAAGCCTTCGGAGGAATTACCAGCTTGGTAAGTGTTCTGCTGTTTTTATCTGTACACTTTCAGATTAAAGAGAGTTGGTTCAAACATCGGCATGCTTCTCAGCCTCGTGCCACTGTTTGCTTTCCCTACAGAGATGGACCCTACATAATCATTTACCATGTGTAAGAAATTTTACATAATGCCTTTAACCATTGTAGCATACACTATTATATATTAAGAGTGTTTTGATGTATACTATCCTGGCCATAGTGCAGCATCTCTGGAGCACTATTCACAAGGAGGTTTGCTGGACTACCCAGGTGGCATTTAGTAGCACTATACTTTCATAGTAAGTCATAATGTTACAGCTTCTAGAGTCTTGGCATAGGTCATTTCCCTCAGGCTTACCTGTCTGAAAAGTTCCAGTCTTTTGGGTTATGCTTTGGTGCAGATTTTTGGTTTGTCTTTATGGCAAACTGAAGCTGACAGGCACGTATGGACGAGTTAAACTGTCCTAGTACTCAGTTAAATATAAGTGTTCCTCCCCCAGAAGTCTCAATGGGGCTTAGGTAGCAATTATTCTCCCACCTTTTTTTCTTACGCCAACACATTAGGAAATTTCCAAATCTGAAGTTTTCAAGGGGTTTGGGCAGGAATGCTCTTTCCATTCCTGATCATCCCTTTTTTCTTCAGTTACTTCTCTTCTTGGCTCAAGTTTTAACCCCTTCTTTGGTTGGTGAAAGAAAAAAATAAATAAAGGGAGCTAGATATATGCAGATATTAACATTTAAATATATATACAGTATATCTACGTGCATGATAAGTAAATAAATATCTAAAGTTTACCTCCAAATGCTGCATTCTCTGTCATTCTTCAGTAGCATGTCAGCAGTGGTTAACTAGAGCACCAGAACCTCGTGAGGGTCAAAGTCGTGAAAGGGTTTAGTTTATTGCTCTAGGAATTAATACCTTTGAGCCAAGGCTCTTTTACAAAGGTTCCACGTCATAAAAGTACATAAACATGCTAGACAGTATTACAAACGATCAGTAATCAGTTTGAAAAGGCCACAATAAAACAGTAACATTCATGTACGGAAAAGAAAATGAAACTCGGAGGCAATTTTAGGGCAAGGAGTAAGGTTGGAGAGGTAGAGGGAGATAGGGAGAGAGAAAATAAGAAGTTCAGTGGCAGACAGGACCAGGTTAGTGGTACTCATGTCTTTGTCAAATGAGGGTCGTGGCGGTTGATGGAAACATCTGTAAGTGCAATCAGAGGGTAGAGTCTTTTAGTCAAAGCAGTCACAGGAGCTGGAGGCTGTGAGGTGAGCGTATAGCATGGATTTGAAAGCTCCCAATTACGTGGAGGATAGGGAGGGTAAGTTAAGGGCATTGTACCAGGTAGGGACACGATAGGCAAAAGATCTTTGACTCTGAGCAGTCCGGCATCTAGGGACAAGAAAAGGTTGGTTCTGAGATCTGGTGGTACGAGTACCATTGTTCAGGTAGAGTAGATCCTGGATACACGGAGGAGTTAGTCCCAAAATTGATTTTTTTGCCATCAAGCAAGTAAGATCAATGAGGCGATTTGAGAGATGTAGCCAACCGGTTTCTGTGTAGAGATCACAGGTGTGGGTCCATCTCTGTGCTCCTGTGAGGAGTCGACAGGCCTTGTTTAGGGCTATTGAGATGCGCCTTAGTGCGGTGGTAGTAGCAGAGCCATAGATAATTAGACCATAGTCTATGATTGAGATGATGGAGCTTTGTACAGCAATCCTCAAGGCAGCTTGGTTAAGGAATTGACGGTTCAGGTACAGTATTCCAATGCGTTGGTTCACTGTTTTTGCTGTGTTATCAATGTGGGTCCCAAAGGTAAGACATTGGTCAAAAGTGATGCCAAGGTATTTGAAAGTGTTCACTTGTTCAAGAGTATTTCAAGGGGAAGTTTTTATGGTGAGTGGAATATGCCTATTTCTGTTTTGATGACTGGCAAAAAGCATGATTTTTTTTTATTTTAGGACCAGTTTGTGATCATGGAACCACTTTTCAACACAGGAGAGAGCAAGCTGCAAGCTCTGATGTAGTGGTTTGGGATCCTTATGGGAGGAGAGAATTACAGCGTCATCAGCATATAGTATTAATTTTTCTGGGCAGGATTTGGGAAGCAAGTTTAGGAATAGGCTGAAAAGGAGAGGACCTAAGATTGATCCCTGTGGGACACCAGAGAGGACCGGTTGAGAGTCTGAGAGAACATCCGAGATTTTTACTGTTTGTGATCGTTGTGCCAGGTAACTTTTTAACCAGGCTCCTGGTCCCTCAGCTAGCCCAATATTGAGCAGAAGCGGGATTAGTAAGCCATGATGGACAGTGTCAAAGGCTTTTGTGAGGTCTGTGAAAACAGCTCCGGTTAAGTGACCCTTATCAATGGCCTTGTGAGCTTCTCCTGAGAAATCTAGTAGGGCCGTCGACGTACTGTGTCCTTTCTTAAATCCGTTATGTTGCATGCAGAGTAGATTGTACTTTTGCAGGTAGTTTGAGAGTTGATCTGCCATGATCCGTTCAAGAGCTTTGGAAAGAGGTGGAAGTATAGATATGGGCCAATAGTTCCCTGGTGTGGATTTGTCACCCCCTTTGTGCACTGGTGTAACTATCGCGGACTTCTATTTGCTAGGAAATTGACTTCGGCAAAGGGAGAGATTGAGAATTTTGGTGAGGGGGTGGATCACTTCTTCCAAGGTGAGAGACAGAAGTTTTAGATCAATGGAGCCACTGCTAGTTCTAGATTTAGAACAGGCCTTTTTTTATGTATCTGTAGGCTTCATGTGCCTTTACTATTTTAAAATGAAATAGCGGTTGGTCTGGTGGGGTGATGTGGGATAAGAGTTTTGGCAAGGACAAGTCCAAGAAGAAGTCTGGCGGGAGGACCCCACTGAGGTCTGTGAAGGTTTTATATAGGGCATCATCCATAATCTTTGGGTTTCTTCCTGCTTGGGAGATGGACCTTTTTTCTCAGGCTATTACCTGAACCTTAAAGGAAAATAGGGAACAGCAAGTCATTATCAATTTTCACAACCTGGGGTCAGGATGCTTCCTTGACTCAGGTCTTTCTTTTGAAAATGTAGGGGATTTTTCTTGTCTCCCTCAATACATTCTATGTTCTCAGTTCCTTAGTACAGGTTTTTTTTCTCAGGCAGTTTTATTCCATGCCGTTTAGACTGCCTCCAGAGTGTTCTCAGATATGGAGTAAAAATCAGGCTGTTCTCCAGGTATATGGGTAGGTTGGCGGTTCTCCCCTGAAGACAGGGAATCTCTGGTTTCCCTTATCAGAGGCTTGGCCAACCTTAGCCAGTTCTCCTTGACTTTGATTTACAAGCCCTAAGTCTGACATGTTGTTTCCTACAGTCTCGACGGTTCTTTGTACCTACTAGAAAAAAGTTCCCTAACCATTTAAATCTCGGCAACTCTTAGGGGGCAATGCTCATCTCTTGTCAGGGGAAGCTCTTTCCCTGCATGGGGTGCATAATTTTTTCACTGGCGTCCAGGGAGCTAGGCCTCTAGGTTAGATTCCAAATAAGATAATTTTTCGTGAAGCCTGAACCCTGTTACAAGCTGGACTGGTGTGAGGAAGCAGTGAACTTCACACCTCTCCCCTTCAAATCTTCGGTACAGAGGCTTCCTTACGGTTGGCGCTTGCCTTCGAGGGGTTCCATCATTGGGTCTTGGTTTCTGAGAGAGTCCTTCTTTCATCAGTCCCTGGAATCTCAGAGCATCTCGATCAGGCCTGCGTTTTTTTCAGTTCAGAGGTCATTTAGTTAGATATCCCTGCCCTGTATCTTACCAACGAGCATTTGGGACACAGGGCTTCCATTCTCTCCACAATAGCTACGAGTTGTGATCTCTAGCTGGCTTCTTTGGATGTGTCTTAGTCACTCATCCATCTGTCTGGCAAGGACAAAACTTTGACATAGTCAGGGCCACCACAAGTGAGCCCTCAGTACACAAGTCCTAGCCACGTCGTTCAGGGGGAAAGGTCCGGTCCAGATCTGAATTTTTCGCCTCCAGCCCGAACCTTCATTTCATTTTTTTCCTTTTTTCCTGTTGCAGGCCCCAGCTCGGGGTTCCGTCCAGTGGGTTTTCTTATCTCAAGACTGGCCTGAGAAGTTTTCTCGCGCCTTGTATCCCTTGTTTCCTAAGTGTATCTCTAGTTAAGGTATCAGCTACTATGATCCCCGGTGGCTCTGGACAACCTTGGTACTTTCTGGGGAAAAAAAAAAAGTTTGTTAAACAGCCTTCTGGCTGCTTTCGTTTCCACAAGCTACTTCCTTTCTTGCACAGGAGTAGTGTTTTTCTCAGCTCCCAGTCTTTTCTTCTCAAGGCCTGGTTCCTGAGAGGCTGGATCTAGAGTTCCTGTATCCAAACAAGGCCTGGAATGTCTATGGAAAAAAAAGGTTTTAGTATCATGAAAACCTCAGTTTTTCCTAGGAGAAATGGTTTTTCCCCTTGGTGCAAGGACAAGAGCCTAGAGTTTTTCAATCCTCTTTCCTCTCATGACTGAATTATTTAGTTCATATTCAAGCATTACTGTCTTGTACTTTGAACTAGTTTGGTCTTGTGACTTGTTTCCTGTAAAAATATAAAGGTTTTTATTTTCCTTCCAACAGTGGGACAGTAGGCCTCTTTTTTGGGAGTACACCTAGAGGTTACTCTGATTCTTTTTCCGCCAGGCAAGAGAAATCTGTCATTTCTCAGACCATTTCAAAGAATTCCGCAAGGGGCCATTTCTCTTCCAGACCCTTCTAGGGACCGGAGTTTTTTCCCATGGAACATAAACCTCTGTGCGTTCAAGTTCATGGGGTGTCCCTTTGAACCTGTGGAAATTCTCTTCTGAAGCGAGTAACATCGAAAACAACTTTTCTGCTCGTCTTCCCTCTGTCAGACGTGTTTCAGAGTTTCAGGTTGTTCTCTTAGGCCTTATCCTGTCAGTGCCTTTAAGAACAATTTAGTCTTCTGGACGGATAGGAAATCCTTTTCCCAAGTGTTCTACCATTTCCACCTTCATCAACCCTTTTTCTCTGCCTGTACTGCTCTCAGGCAAATCCTCTCTAGGCTATCTCAAGTTGCTTGGATGGGGCATGAAATTAGTCTTGCCAGTCTGCGTCAGCAGTCCTAGCAGTTCAGGTACTGTCATTATCATACCTTCCTTTCCTGTGTTTTTGCAGAAAAGGAGAAACCAGTGACCAAGAGTATTTTCCCACGGGACTGTTTTCCTGTGTTTTGGGTCTGCTACAGTAAGGCTGACATTCATCCCTTCTCATGCTTAGGGCCTACTTCCTGGAGACCAGCCGTCTCCTGGGCAGCGTTCAAGGCTATATCCTCACCAGACGTGTGCAGACCACTTATTAGAAATTTGCTTTTCACATTCAATAAGATCTTTCTTGGATGTGTAGTCTGATAGGATGCCAATTTTGGCAGGATGGTACTTCAGAGCCTCTTCTTAAAATAGGTTTCTGTACCCTCCTCCCAACTACACTGCTTCGAAGTCTGCATCTGTCAATAGATCCTAAAGAATTCCTGGGGTGAGAAGAAACAATTACTCACCCAAGTAATATTACTTCTTCCAGGGTATTCTTCAGCATTATTGACACTCCCACCCTTCCTCCCCTGGAAACCTTGTCTAAAGGCTCTGCTAGGGGATTTAGCCAAATTTGATGACTGTCATTCATTCGTGTGATTTAAAAAAAAATATATATATTTTTTATAATAGTGGGTTAGAATATGTAGTGGGTTATTGCTAACAGTTTTTTCCCTAGCAGGTACAGTTTTTGCTCTTTTTCAGCTCCGAAATGCGTTCTGAGGTCCCTCAGGCTGACTGCAGGCAGCACTGTACTATAACTGTATCCTGATTGGCCAATGCCTTCCTCATTTGCATTGACTCCTCCTCTTCAGGGCAGCTGAACCCAGCTGGCATACTGTATCTGTCAATAATGCTAAAGAATACCCTGGAAGAAGTAATATTACTTCGGTGAGTAATTGTTTCTTCCAGTACAGCATTCACAGGACATGTAGAAGGGTCCATATTCTGGGAGCAGCTCACAAAGGGAAACGCTGTAATTCCCAGGACTAGGTATGTCTTACAGAAGGCTTTCTAGCTGCAGTCAGGACATCCGCAATCTTAGGGTATACCCTAAAACCTGCATTGGCTATGTCTTCAGGAGCCATGAATACAGATTTAGGGATTTCAGGTCTGGATGGATTAGAGATCCCTTGTCCTGGGACAACAGACCCCGACACGGACCTAAGGGGATAGGAGGTTCCACCTCCAGATGTTGAAGGAGTGGAAACCATATCTGGTGAGGCCATAATGGAGCAATGAGGATGAGAGTGGCACTCTCCACCCGCAGCTTGAGCAGAACCCTCTGTATTAGAGGAATGGGAGGAAATGTGTATAGGAATTTCCCTTTCCAGGAGAGGGACAGTGTATCTCAACAAAAAACGTCAGGCCCTAGAGTGAGTGAGCAGAAATGCGGCAGTTTTGCATTGTATAGACACGCAAAAAACGCCAGCTCTGGATGACCCCATCTTACAAGGAGGTCATTTACCGCGGAGGTCAGCAGTTCCATTTATGAACTAAGGACAGAGACCTGCTTGGCCTGTCTGCCAAGACATTTGGAGACTTGAGAGCAACATGGCCGATGGCTGAAAGCTGTGCGATCGAGCCTGGTACCATACTCTCATTGCTTCCATGCACAGGGTATAGGAGTGAGTGCCTCCTTGTTTGTTGATGTAATGTATCACACTGACGTCTATCTGGATTAGGCGAGGACTGAGGCAGTGATGCTGCTGAAATGCCTGGCGTCTGTACAGGACAGCCTTCATTTCCAGGACATTTACATGCAGCTTGGCCACCACCTTCGTCCATGACCCCAATGTCTGATAAGGGTTGAGATGAGCATCCCAACTGAAGCCTGAGGCATCCATTATGAGGATCTGTGCAGGAATTGGTCAAGGAATGGAACACCAGAAAGTTTTCATGATCCATCTACCATAACAATGCTCTGTGAAGAGGAGACATGCCAAGAATCATTCAGTCCAGCTCGCCTGTTAACTGATCCCATTGAACCCCGAGTGTCCACTGAGGGATTGTCATATAAAGATGCGCCAGTGGAACAGTTACTGTGGCCGCAGCCTTGAGAACCAGGAGAAGTTAACATTGTTCTTGCAGTGTGCCTGAGCAATCTGAGTGTCTGCCTGTCCTGTGGCAGGAGAACACATCAATCCTCTGTGTCCAAGACTGCCCCTATCTGGTGTTTAGCACAGAATCAACACAGACTTTGGCACATTCACTGTGACCCCCCAAGTCGTCAAATAACTAACGTGTCTGAGACAGGGTATGTAGTAGAGCTACCCTGGATCTGGCCTTCAGAAGCCTGTCATCTAGATAGGGGAACACATCCAGGCTTTACCTGCACAGGGCTGCTGCAACTACTACAGTTATTTTGTAAAGATGCATGGAGCAGAAGACAAGCCAAAGGGCAGTGCTCTGAATTGATAGTGTTCACCCTCCAGCATAAAGTGGAGGTATTGTCTATGGGATTTCCTGATCTTTAAATGAAGGTATGCATCTGTCATGTCCAGAGAACAGAGTCGGTCCCCTGTTTGCAAAAGTGGGATCAGTGCTTGCAGGGATACCATTTGAAACTTTTTGTATTAAATGATCTTACTTTGAGAGGGTTCCTAAAGTAGGTCTTCACAAGTAGGACTGAGCCCCTGGAGTCAGAACTGCAGGCAAACTTGTAGCTAGCAGTCTTCAGCAGGAGACTCACCAGGCCAGGTGACTGGAGAACAGCGTGATTATAAATAGAGCAGTCCCCACCCACCCTCCCTCTAGTTCTTTCCCCGTCATCGACCTGAATCATCTGACCTCTGTGAAACAGCTTCCCGCTTTTTTTTTTTTTTTTTTTTAACTTGCATAATTTTTTTATTGAGAGTTTAAAAATATTTCCAAAAATCAATATACAGAGTATAGTCAATTAAAGGATTACAATACATCCAGTATTCTTTGCATGAACATCTCATACATATCCCTTACAAGGTTTAAGTTTTGGTTTTACTTCAAAGAATACTTTTCTTCCTTTAATGCTTTGGGCAAGGAAGTGACCAACCCAACAACATGCAGAATAAGGTTATGGGAGGATCTACCTTCACTTCTCCTCAACCTGAAACCTTCATTGTATAGTCTGTTTTAAACTATAGAATATTTACATAGGTTCTTCTTAATTGACAATAAATCTAGGAACCATTCTATCCGATTAATCTTTACATCAGATGCTCTGACCATGTTCTAAGCAATAACAACAAAGTCAAAATAATAAACAAATAACATTTTAGTCGACATGAGTGCAAATTTTTTTTCCCTCCCCCCTATTGAACCATCCCCCATTAATGGCTCAATGCAATATCCGTGACCCAGGTTCTGCTTACCAGGATTAAAAGCACAACCCAACTTGTCCCTTTCATGGTTGCACCTGATTCCGTCAGGGCATTAAGTATTGTTCTAATATCGGAGTGCCCTCCAAACTTTCAATGTAACCATAAAATGGAAGCCACTTTGCATTGAATTGCTACGTTTTTAATCTTAATCAGGCCGTTATGGCCTCCATCTCTTTAATTCTATTAATGTTGGCTCTCCACATCAAGAGAGTTAATTGGTCAGAATGTAACCAATGTTGGGTAATTACTTTCAAGGCTGCCACCACTAATATAAAGTATAAATATCTCTGATTATTAGATCTTCCTTCTCTAGGTAAGAGACCCAGGATCAAATGGGATCCATTCAGCGTGCAATTCCACTGAAAAATGGCATGTAGGGCCTGTGCTACCTGCTTCCAGTAGCTAATTATCTGAGGGCATTCCCAGAATTTTATTTATTTATTTATTCAAGAGATTTATCAGGAAAGCATACTGAGCAGAGTACCGCTCGATTCCAGGTGCTCCGAGGGGTTACAAATGGTACAGTAATACAGAAGAAAAAAATGTACATAAATATGTTTGGTACATTGGTACAAAACAATGGATGAGGCAGTCATAATACAATTTGAAGGTACATTTTCAGTAACATTTCAATAAACATTTGGTGCTGTCAGCATCACAAAATAATGAAAATGGAGTAACCAGACTGGTGTTAACAGCTGGTAGTAAGGTTGTGAGGGATTCAATGGGAGGGATACAGGAGCAGGTGGTAGAGAAGTGCGTTTTAAGAAGGACATTCCGGTGTGGAGTACTTGTGGCGTGTCTAATATTAGCTGCCAGGGAGTTCTGTAATTTGGGCAACCTGAAGCAGAAGGCAGCCTGGCCAGACCGGGTGGATCTATACGGAATGTGCAGGAGCTGAGAGTCTGTGTTCCTGAGAGCGTAGGCCGGTGGGGGGAGGGCAGTTAGGGAGGATGACAGGTAGGAGGGGAGTGTCTGCGACCAGAACTTAGCAGTGGTTCTGGCACAGTGTAGCAATCGCCGGTTATGTAGAGAAGGGAGATCCAAGGACCGGTAGAGGTCACAGTGATGAGTATTAGGAGGACGGTCCAAGGAGAACCGGCAGAAGGAGTTGAAGAGGGGATCAAGCCTAGATAAGGAAGTTTGGGGGGCAGCACAGTAGACAACATCACCGTAATCCGGAGGATCATTTTTTGGACTGTTGCTAGTCTGGTGGGTAGAAGGATGCAATTTTTGTTCCGGTAGAGAGCTCCCAGCATGGGATGCAGTTTTTTGTGTAGAGCATCTGTATGCACAGAAAAGTCAAGGTACTGATCTAACCAGACACCGAGATATCTATATGAAGTGCTGGCCTCTAGTGGGGAGCTATCCAGAGTGTAGAACGTGGTGGGGGCAGGAAGGCGGGTTAGTTTGACCCGAGAGCCGAAGGTGAGGGAGACTGTGTTTTTTGAGTTTAAGAATAGTTGATTTGAGAGGAACCAACGTTGGATGGAGTCTAAGTCCTTCTGTAGACAGGCTGTCACGGCATTAGGGGATGGGCCAGAGGCAAACAGCACCGTGACGTCTGCGCACATATGGATAGCAGTATGTGGGCAGGCAACAGGCAGGTCGTTGAGAAAGATAGAGAACAGCAGAGGGCCGAGTACAGACCCTTGGGGGACTCCACTGGTGACAGGGAGTGAAGTGGATCTAGCCGAGCCAGTACGGGCTGATTGGGACCTACCTGCCAGATATGAATGGAACCAGTTATTTGCATTCACAGACAGTCCAGCTTGGGCGAGTTTAGCCAACAGCAGGGGATGTGAGACCGTGTTGAAGGCTTTAGCCAGGTCGATACATATAGCTGCAGTTATTTCCCCTTTGTCCATACCTGTAAGGATGGAGTTAGTGAGGCGAAGAAGAGAGATGGTGGTGGAGTGATTTTTTTTTTTTCTGGAAGGGGGTGAAGAATGATATGGTATCTAGATAGTGGTGGAGCTGGGATAGTACAAGGCGCTCTTGAATTTTGGCTAGGATGGGGAGCAGTGATATGGGATGGTAATTGGATGGGGAGGAAAGGTCACCTCCTTTAGCTAGAGGAATGACTGTGGCTTGTTTCCATATTGTAGGGACTGCCCCGAGTCTAAAAGACAGGTTATAGAGCGAGGTTAGAGGGTGGGCTGTGGCAGGTGCAGAAAGCAGGAGCATTTTGGAATCAGATGGGCATTTACCTTTGGATGGGTTGAGTGACTGCAGTATGTTTAGCACCTGGCCAGGTAAGACTGGGCAGAGCGAGAAGGAGGCCGGAGAAGATACTGCAGGGGGAACAAAGGGCGGGGGATGGGGATGGGAGGAGAGTAGAGAAGATGTAGTGGTGGAGAAATATGAATTAAACTCAGTGGCAACCAAGCAAGGATCCATGATGATTCTTCCTTCAAGGTTGAGACTGGGAGTGGGGGGTTGGGCCGGTGGGGAAAGAAGGGATTTTATTGACTTCCAGAATTGTGTAGGGTGAGCGAAGTTATTGTTGAACGCAGATTTAAAGTAATTTGATTTGGCCTGACGTATGAGTCTTGTGCAGGCATTTCTTAGCGACCGGTAGTGCTGCAGAGCCGTTTGAGCACCTGTAGCCTTGAAGGATTTCCAGGCTCGGTCTCTGGCTCATAGTTGTTCCATGAGGTTAGTTGTTACCCATAGTAAGTGGGCTCCTCTTACTCTGGATCTCCTGAGAGGAGCGTGGAGATCCCAGGTGGCTAGGAAGTTGGTAGAGAAAAATTTCAGGGCCTCGTCCATGGAGGTGGCCCTAGGGATGAAAGACCAGTCAATGCTGGTGAGGTCGTTTAGGAGAGCAGTCAGATCAAGGGATTTGTAAACTCTGTTGTAAAGCGTGTGGGGGGGCCCTTGGGTCGGAAGATTTTACGCACCATATAAATCATATGGTGGTTACTAAGGGAGTCTGGTAGAAGGCCAGCTTTAACTATCCAATGAAGGTGGGTGGTGAGGGCCCAATCCAGTAGTGTGTGTTTATTGGATTTGTGGTTTAGGCGAGTGGGTTCCCCTGTTTGCTGGGACAAGTTTAGAGCATTTATTTGGCATTGCATTTTGTAGGCTACGCTGCCTAGCCAGTTCTGGTTGAAATCTCCAAGGATATGGAGTTCGCCGCCTGCCGTAAGGGACCTCAGGTTGCCAAGGTGGTCAAGGATGCTACCCAGAGGTGTGTCTGGCAGGCAGTATGACCCTGCTATGTATACAGGGATAGAGTGCGGCAGGGGGATTTTGATTAGAAGGGAATCTATAGACTGTATGGGTACTGTAGGTGTGATTTTGGAGAACTGGAGTTTAGAGGAGATATACATGGCAGTGCCGCCACCCTTCTTTCTGCCCTGTCTGTCTTGGCGGATTAAAGAGAACCCGGGTATTGAGAATTCCACATACAGGTTATGGGGCTTCAGCCAAGATTCAGTAATGATTACAATATCAGGTCGAAGGGCTAGGACAATATTTTGTAGGGCTGATATTTTGTGTAGGATGCTGCATATGTTTAGGTGGACTATTTTAAAACCTCTTGGGAGGTGAGTAGCTGGTGCGGGGGGTTGCCCAACTATGGGGGATGGAGGACCTGGGTTACGTTCTACATCCCTCGGCTATAAGGAGAAGGAGAGCCAGGATGTGCCTTACTAGGCGGATGGTCTTTAGTGATGACCAGCGTCGAGGGGGGCGGTTGGGAGTTAGTGAGTTAGGCTTAGGGTCTAAGTAGAAGGGGGCTATATAGGGCTGGTAGCTCTGCATGGAAAGAGGGAGGGAGGGAGGATAGGGGCCCCCAGGGACCAGTTATGCCAGTAGTACCAATTGTGGTCCACTAGTGCAGAGGAGGAGTGGATGGGTGGCTTAGCAACCAAAGGGAGAAGTGGCAGAGAGCCAGGTAGAATAGGGTGGGATGAGGGTGGAAGGGACACCATGCAGTTTAATGAATGGTTGCAAAACTGGTGCAGAGCACAGGGATTTGGCTTCACTGGGGACTGGGGGTACACCTGGAGAGATGAAGGTCTATACTGGCATGATGGTCTGCATCTGTCCACAAAGGGAACCAAGATTCTAAGTGACAGGTTTAAATGCTTCCTTGGCAAGCTTTTTAAACTAGCCATGGGGGAGGTGCTAATAAGAGGCAGGAAATTTCAAGCCTCCCCCCTCAAAACATGACAGGTAGTAAGGTAAACACTGAGGTACAGTACTCAACAGAGGGCAGGACAGGGGTAAATGGAAAAATAGACAAGGGGAAAAAGGATAAAGCCAACATTAAATGGAGGGCAGTGAGTACCATTGGATATTGTGGCAGTCACGGAAACGTGGTACACAGAGAACCATGACTGGGATGTCAACATACCGTGGTACAAAGTCTACAGAAGGGACAGGGAGGGGAAAAGAGGAGGTGGAGTAGCTCTCTACATAAGGGAAGGGATCAAAGCTACAGAACTAAAAAGTAAAGGGGGAGGACAAGAGGCACTCTGGGTCATCTTGGAGACAGGGAATGACATCACAATCCGCACAGGGGTTGTATACAGACCCCTGTCTCAAGGGAAGGAAATGGACAAGAAAATGATAGAGGACATTCTCAAAATGGCAGAAAAAGGGGAGATACTGTTGATGGGGGACCTGAATATGCCAGGTGTTAACTGGATGACATGTACTGCAGCCACATCCAAGAGCAGGGTCATTCTCGATGCCCTGCAGGGGGCAGGCCTTAGACAGCTAGTGTTGAAACCCACTTGGGAGGGACCAGTACTAGACCTGGTACTCTCAAATGGAGAGAGGATCACAAATTTAGAAGTCAGTAGACATCTGGGAACAAGCGACCACTGCATAGTGTGCTTCACAATAAGCACAACCATGGAGACGCGCTATACAAAAACAAGCATACTGGACTTTAGAAGGACTGACTTTGGCAAAATGGGTGAATACCTGAGGAATACACTAGCAAATGGCCAAAAAGGAGGAGTGGAAGAACAATGGAGAAAAATCAAACTGCCATCATAGAGGCAGCAAGCCTTTGTGTGAAACTGATAAAGAAAACAAAGCGGAGTAAAAAACCACTATGGTTCTCCAAAAGAGGTGGCAGGGAAGGTTAAGGAGAAAGGCTGCATTCAAAAGTATAAAGAATCACAGAAGGAGCACTTATAGGAACTGTATCAATTAAAGCAGAAAGAAGTGGGAAGGCATTCAGAATAGTAAAAGCCCAAACCGAGGAAAAAAATAGCCAATTCAGTTAAGAAGGGGGATAAAACATTTTATAGGTACATTAGGGAGCATAGAAAGGTTAAGGGAGGAATAGTGAAGATTAATAAGGGAGAGGGGAGGTGGGCAGAGGGAGACAGTGAAAAGGCAGACTTACTGAATGAATACTTTTGCTCAGTATTCACAAAAGAAGATGAGGAGGAGTTACCTAAACCAGACAGTAGAAGCACTCTGAGTAGGGGGGTTGACACCAGTCCATTTACAGAAGAAAGAGTCCTGAAAGAACTCCTAAAACTCAAGGTGGACAAAGCAATGGGGCCTGACAGGATTCACCCCAGAATCCTAAAAGAACTAAGGGAGGACCTAGTGACACCAGTGACCACACATTTTAACAAATCATGGGAGGACTGGAGGAGGGCAGATGTGATTCCCCTTTACAAAAGTGGGAGCAAGGCAGAAGCAGGAAACTACAGACTTATAAGTTTGACCTTAGTGGTAGGAAAAATGATGGAATCGCTTGTGAAAGAAAGAATTGTTGAGTACCTAGAGGCCAGCGGGGCACAGGACCAAAAGCAGCATGGATTTACAGCAGGAAGGTCATGTCAGACGAATCTAATACATTTCTTTGACTGGGTGACCAAAGTAATAGACCAGGGAGGGGCTGTGGATATGGTCTACCTAGACTTTAGCAAGGCATTTGACACAGTCCCGCACAAAAGATTGATGATCAAGTTAGTCAGCCTGGGAGTGGGTCCCACGGCGGTAGCCTGGGTAGCAAACTGGCTGTACAACAGGACACAGAAGGTAATAGTGAATGGAGCACATTCTGAAGAAAGGGGGGTCACTAGTGGAGTACCTCAGGGCTCAGTACTAGGTCCAGTCCTCTTTAACATCTTTATAGGTGACATTGCAGAGGGTCTGGAGGGAAAGGTATGCCTCTTTGCAGATGACACAAAGATCTGTAACAGAGTTGATACACAAGGGGGGTAGGAAGGATGAGAAGGGACTTGGCAAGGTTGGAGGAGTGGTCAGACATATGGCAACTTAGATTCAACGCAAAGAAGTGCAAAGTAATGCACCTGGGAAATAAAAACCCAGGAGAAGAGTACACAATAGCAGGGGAGGTACTAACAACAACAAAAATGGAAAGGGACCTGGGGGTAGTCATATCAGATGATCTAAAGGTGGGTAAGCAATGTGAGAAGTCAGTAAGGAGAACCAGGGGATACTGGGATACATAGGAAGGCATCACAAGTAGAAAAAGGGAAGTGGTTATCCCTCTGTACAGACAGTTGGTGAGACCCCATCTGGAGTACTGTGTGCAGTTTTGGAGACCTCATCTACACAAGGACATAGACAGGATGGAAGCAGTCCAGATGAGGGCAACTAAAATGGTGCAGGGTCTGCATCAGAAACCATATGAAGAGAGACTGAGAGAGCTTAATATGTATACTCTTGATGAAAGGAGGGACGGGGGACATGATAGAAACGTTCAAGTACCTCAAGGTAATCAACAAAGTCCAGGAGGGTAGCATCTTTCAGAAAAAGAGATGTTTTCAGAACAAGGGGGCACAATTTAAAGATAGAGGGGGGACGGTTCAGGGGTAATGTGAGGAAATTTTATTTTCACAGAGAGAGTGGTGGACGCATGGAACCGCCTTCCTGGAGAGGCTGTGGGGTCTAAAACAGTGGAGGAATTCAAACATGCATGGGACAGACATAAGGCAATTATCGTGGGGGGTAACAGGAAGTAGGCTGTTGGTTAACTAAAATCTGCAGCTTATAGAGTAGGTAGGGAAATGGGCAGACTGGGTGGGCCAAGTGGTCCTTATCTGCTGTCAAAGTCTATGTTTCTATGGAAGATAAGGTTAGGCATAGCATAATAATTGCTATTGTGAGATATTGCATTTTTTTTCAGTAGTAGATTTGAAAGCTGCTCAGAGGTGGCCACTAGTGGCTGAATAATATAAGGAGCTAATGGGAAAGTGGGCTGATGGGTTTACGCGCTCACAAGGTCAACACTATATAAGGAGGAGCTCACCAAGGGTCAACACTATATAAGGAGGAGCTCACCAAGGGCGGTGGTGGTGGGGGGTGGGGAGCCTGCTAACGCAGGCAGGGCTAGAACCTGGCGCAGCTCCCCAAGCAGCTGCAAGCGGGATCGCCACTGGGCGCTCTGGTGCTGCCCGTTGTCCGCTGGGGACCGTGCTGTAGGGAGTGCTGAACAGCTTGCCTCGCGACCGCACTGCTGGAAGGGACACAAAAAGGCAGCTTTAAGTAGAGGTAGGTAGAGAGGAGGAGCTAGTAACAGCTACGTGGTTTAACATGCAGCAGAATTGTAATTATGCGGCTTTAAATTGATTTTAGGCAGTATTACATGCTGTAAGGTTACGGAATAAATCAATGGATTCAGGCTTGGTTTAAAAGCAGTCTAGTGAACAGAATGAAATCACTGTGTCCCCTTTAGCTTAACTGTGTTAAAAATCTTTTAAAGCACTGTTCTGTTCCCCTTAAAGTACATTACAGTATTGTTCTGTTCCCCTTAGAATACTGTTCCCCTGGGTGCAAATCCAATGTCGGTTGGGAGGCAGTGTGATGTGAAAAAAAAATATCTGCACTGCTCCACCGACACAAAACCGAAAAGGCAACAGTCAGTCTGTGATTTAAAAAAGGCACCAAGTTTAAAATCTCTGGCGCAGCTCCCTCAAGCAGCTGCAAGCGTGGGATCACTACCTGGACGCTGTTGTGCTGCTCCGTTGTCCGCGGAGGGATTCAATGGCTGTGGGGAGGGCTGAACAGCTTGCCCTCACGACTGCACTGGGCGCTGTGGTGCTGCTCCGTTGTTCGCGGGGGGATTCGGTGACTGTGGGGAGGGCTGAACAGCTTGCCCTCACGACCGCACTGCTGGGCGCTCTGGTGCTGCTCCGTTGTCTGCGGGGGCGGATTCGGTGGCTGTGGGGAGGGCTGAACAGCTTGCCCTCATGACCGCACTGCTGGGCGCTCTGGTGCTGCTCCGTTGTCCGTGGAGGGATTCGGTGACTGTGGGGAGGGCTGAACGGCTTGCCCTCGTGACCGCACTGGGCGCTCTGGTGCTGCTCCGTTGTCCGCAGGGGGATTCGGTGGCTGTGGGGAGGGCTGAACAGCTTGTCCTCGTGACCGCACTGCTGGGCGCTGTGGTGCTGCTCTGTTGTCCGTGGGGGGATTCAGTGGCTGTGGGGAGGGCTGAACAGCTTGCCCTTGCATATATGGGAATATGAGCCCACCCCTCCACGTTCCCTCCAACATTTCAGATATCATCTTTATGTAATATGCTGAGATGACCGGGGGAATAAAATACCTGGTAACCACCTTCCACCTGAAGTCTCCCCAGTTCGGAGAGCTTGTAGTGTTGGGAATCCCCGTCCAGATTGTTGCCCAATCCTCTTCAATAAGATGTATCCTAGATCCTTCTCCCACTTTCATTCTATTCGCTGGATCAGTAATTTGCCTACGTCTTCTTGGAGTGTCTTATAAATATATGATATATATCCCTTGGAATCTGCCGCTCCACCTTTAAGGAAGGTGGTTCTTATGGGGATAGCTGGTTCTGAGGAGATCTCCCCTATACCCATGCTTACTAAAATGTAGTGCTGACATTGTAGATCTCTATAAAAATCCTGTCTGGGTAGGTTGTAATCTCTCTGCATTTCCAAAAAGGATTTCAGAATATCTTTCTGGAAAAATTGGGTTAGAAAATGTAGTCCCTTGCCCAGCCACCTCTTAAAGCAAGTGTCCCCTGGGGAAGATGGAAATCCTGGCAGAAGGCCAAGGGGAACATACCTCCAAATTGGGGTCTATACCCCCCAGTGTTGTCATACATCTAACCACATTCTAAGGGTGTGTTTTGTCCATTTATTATTGATCTGCTTAAGGTCAGAGTGTGTGGCCACCCAAGGCAGTATCTTAAGGGGAATAGCCAGATGCACTGCCTGTTCCATTAGAATCCCCCATGACTTGGATTTAGCATGCTAAGGATAGGCACAAATAGGCACAGTTTGGCCGTCTTATAATAATTGTAAAAACTGGGCTCCCTACCCCTCTTGTTTTCATCTCTGTGAGAAGATCACATCGCTTTCTGGGTCTCCTTCCAGCCCAGATAAATCTCTAAATCTTTTATTTCAATTCCTTCCAATCTTTTTTTGAAAAGGGTAGGGGTAAGTTAGTAAACAAAAAGAGATATCTGGGGAGAATATTCATTTTCACAGTATCTATCCGATGTGTGAATGTAAGGGGTAGTGAATGTCATCTATTTATCTGCAAAAACAGCTTTTTGGAGTGCTCCATAATTAACTTGATGCAATCTTGACAGTTTAGTTGGGATCTGGATCCCCAAGTACCTCACCTTATCTCCAACCCATTTAAACAGAATCTGCTTGTACAAATTCCGTGGAATCCTGCCATTTATTGGCAGGACCTCGGATTTGTCCATGTTGATTTTAAATCCAGAAAGTTTACCAAACTGGACCAAAAGGGCCATCAAAGGGGGGGATCGAATCCTCGGGGTCCTGCATATATATCACCGTGTCGTCTGCATAAAGTGACACTTTATTCTGGGCCTGTTCTATGTCAATGCCCTGTATTTTATTGTCCTCCCTTATTGCTTGAGCAAGGAGCTCCATTGCCAACGCAAAGAGCAGGGGTGATAAGGGGCAGCCCTGTCTGGTGCACCTGTCAACCAAAAGAGCCTCAGACAAAGTTCCGTTAACCCTGACTCTGGCAGAAGGATTCTGGTAGGCCAGCGTAGCCCATTGCAGGAAGGCACCCTCAAAACCCATTTTTAAAAGGACAGCTTTGAGATATGACCAATTCAGCCTATCAAAGGCCTTTTCTGCATCCAGAAAAATGGCATTTTGGGTGTACTGGGAGTTGTCCTTGTGTTAAAAGATATTTAACAGGGCCTGATATTATCAGACATATGCCTGTGTGGTATGAATCCGATTTGATCCGGATGTATCAAATTTTCAATGTGTTTTTGTAAACGATTAGCTAGAATTTTTGTAAGAATTTTATAATCTTGATTTAATAAGGAGATGGGCCTGCATGACTCGCATATCGCAGGGGGCTTATCTGGTTTCGGAATAACCGTAATTAAGGCTTCACCCCAAGAGCATGGGGGTTTATTATTCTGTAGGATCGCATTTAGAACTATGACCAGTTTGGGTGCTAATGTTTTTTTTTAATTTTTTTATAAAACTCCGCTGGGAATCCATCCAGACCCGTGGATTTGCCCAGTGGAAGTTTGTCTATAACTGCTAAAATCTCCTTCTATGTGATGGGGCAGACAATTCTTGCTGCATCTCAGGGGATAATTTAGGTAATTTTAGGGCATTCAGGAAGGATTCCGTGTTCTTTTGCAACTCCTGTGAGTCCCTCTTTTCCCTGTATAGTTCCTGATAATTTTTAAAGGCCTTGGCCATTTCTCTTGGTTTCTCTATTCAAACATTAACTTCATTTCTGGTTTGGAGAAATGAGACATACCTGCTCGCCTGTTCCCTCCTCAATCTCAGAGCGAGGAGTTTCAATGCTTTACCCCCTCCCTCATAATATTTTTGGTTGGTAAAGTGCAACATCCCCTCTGCTTTTTCAGCTTCTAGCTCATTGAGTTCCTTTCTTTTATCCAGTAGTTCCTTTAGAATTTTCTCCTTCCCTCTTGGATTATTTTTATGTTCCATCTCCAACATTTTTATCTTGGTTTGCAGTTCCTCTAATTTTTTATTCCTTAATTTTTTCCTAGCTGAAGCCAAACTTATTAGTTGTCCCCTCAGGACAGCTTTCATCATGTCCCACCACAACGTCGGGGTACTATCTGACATGGGGGAGTCCATGATAAGGTTTTTTATGTCCTGTGTGATTTGTTGTACCACATTCTTATCGTTAAGCAACAAAGTATTCAATCTCCAAGTAGTTATTCTAGGCTCCCAATCCCATACAAAGTCAGTAGAGATTGGAGCGTGGTCTGATAGAGTTAGGGGATAAATTTTAGAATTGGTGAAAAAATGGAGATCCGTGGTATATGTTATAAAGAAATCTGTGCGGGAGTGTGAATTCTGAGGAACTGAATAAAAAGTATAGTCCCTTTCCTTTTTAGGATGCATTCTCCAAATATCTGTGAAACCCCCTCCTTCATTAACATATTCAGACACCTTGTGGCCTGCTTAGAGGTCTCTAATCTCCCAGAGGAACGGTCCGGTGTTGGACACAATGTGGTATTAAAATCACCTGCGAGCACTAGCTGACCCTTAGGAAGCAACACTACCTTTTGAAAGATTTCCTGGTAAAAACTAGCTACCCCAGTGTTCAGAGTATAAATATTCAGCACATGAGTTAGTCTACCCTGAACCGTCCCTGAGACTCTAATGCATCTACCTTGGTGCATGGTCTTTACTTCCTGCACACAAAATGGAGAATTTTTCTTAATTAATATTGCCACCCCTGCTTTTTTTGTCTCCTTACCCGAGGTGGACACCACTCTCCCCACCCATTGACGCCTTAATTTAATTATGCTCTGGTTCCGAGAGGTGCGTCTCTTGGAGGAGAGCCATGTCATAACTCCTTCTCTTAAGTTCCATTAGGATTTTAGTTCTCTTAATAGGGGAGTTAAATCCATTTACATTATAAGAAATAATCCTTAAGTGTACTGCCATTTCTTTCCCTTAGCAGATCTCTTCTCACGCATCCTTTCAAACAAATACATATTCCCAGGTCCTTCAGGACCCTGCAGGCCCTTCCGAGCCCTCTTATCTTTTCTTTGAACCCACGTCGACAAACTTTGCTAAAAAACATTTGTAACTGAAAAGTTAACAACACATAGCTACTAGTTTGAAACATAGGATTCAATACAGATCCACTGTAATAGCTTTTATGTGAACAAGCACAAATACAAGTCAAACTGACTTCGTAGGAAAACTAACTCTGCTAGTAAAAACTACCAAGAGTGGTCACAAACGTGACTAATTTAAGACCCCTATGTTGTTAAGGGGAGTTTTCGCATTAGCCAACCTCATGACTTTTTAGGCTGACAATAGGTAATTTTGGACGTCACTCCGTGTGTGTGAATAAGCCAAATAACCCATGACCACCCAATCACCCCCTCCACCTTTCAATTAACAGCGCCCTCCAATAAAAGCCCCCCCTTGACAGACAATTTACAATCCTTTGTTTAGACTTAAACGAAAAAGAGAAAACCCCACACATTCATTTTTTATAGAAGGCATTAAATGTAAGTCCATCCCAGTGTTGAGTGACTGCTTTCTGAGCCGCATTCTTCTGCCCTCTAGCGGGCTGAGCTTGAAAGTCCCCATTCAGTCCAAACTTTAAGTGAGAGCGAGAAAAAGGAGAAAGGCCCCCACCCCTGATCTCCAGCCCCGAAGTAGAAAAAATATGCACCATAGATCCAGGGGTATTCTATCTTTGCCTAGCAATTACAGAAGGGAGTATCCCTCTTCCCCCCAGACCCAAAGTCTCTAGAGTACCTCTCTGTGTGAGGCCAAATTCAGTCTTTTGGTGTTGGCGATCCCGTCTTCTCTCCAGTCTGGATCCTATTTCTTTTTTCTGCACGAAGCATATGTTTGGCGATATCCCCTGCTGTCGCCATTGCGATAGAGCCTGGGAAGCCTCGCTTTTTAGTGTTACTGCAGGATGCCACACTCCAAGCCCCTGCTCTCAGTTTCTTCTCGAGAGTTTCAAGTTCCAGGTCTGGCACAGTAATTTGAAGCTCCTTCAAGGTTGGACTTGCCTCCACCAAGGAAGGGAAGGGCTTCGCTCCTGACTCCAGGTAAATGTTAAGTCTCACCAGGAAGAGCTGCTGAGCCTTTATTACTTTTTTCTGTTGTAGATCCCTTATAACCCCTCGAACTCTTTGCCTTTCGGCTTGCAGGGCTGTCGAGAAGTCCTGATCGAAAAAAATTGTTGCCTCCTGGTATTTTAAGTCCCTATGTCTCCAGGCCTCATGAATAATCAATTCCTTACTCTGGAAGTGAAGCATTTGGATTATCAGAGAGTGAGGCCTAGCTTTGGGATCAGCCGGTTTCAGTACCAGGGATCTGTGTGTACGATCTATCTCTAGGTTTATTTCTGGAGGTGGGGAGAGCACTGCTCGCAGCAACTGTTGCACGAAATCAGCCATCGTCGGGAAGCCGCCTTCTGCACCTTCGGGGATTCCGTGAATTCTAAAGTTGTTCCTACGGGAGCGATTCTCCAAATCTTCCAATTTGCTATGGGTTTCTCGGTCTCTTTGAAGTAGAAATAGGAGTCTCTCCGTACTCTCTTGTGCATCCGACAGTTCTCCAATTCTGGCTTCCGATGTAGAAACTTTTCTGTCCAGTGCTTGTATGTCTTGCTTCAGGTCTGCCAAGACTGAGTCGATTTTATTAACTGTGGCTAGGATTTTTTTTAAGCGTTTGACTGTTCTCCGATTGCTTCATCTCGTCTTGGTCCCAATCCGCAGAGGATTCTGATGGGTGCCTTCTGCGTTGGGGCAGGGCCGTTAGGCTCTCATGAGGTCTACTCAGGGTAGTTTGTCTCATTTTGCTCGATGAAGATGACGAAAATCGCTGACCTTTTGTTTTCTGCGGCTTCCCTGCCATCAGTAGTGCTGAGTACGTTGTAAGAGTTGTTCTGTTGGAGCTGCTTTATTACAGATTACCATAGATTAGGGCGAGGTGATCAGGGAGCTTCTAAAGTTAACTACCCACCATGTCAGTGACGTCACCAGAAGTCTCTCTTTTTTTTTTTTTTTTTTAATGTTACTTTTTTCTCCCATGGGAGTCCCAGCCGGCCTCATCGTCCTTGCATGCCCTGTGATCTGGCTGCCGTTCGACCTGTGCTATTTCCAACTGAGGGCAACCACCGATTATCCCATGGCTTACCCCGTGGCGGGGGTGGTCGATCAACTCCCCCACCACACAACGGATCCGCTCATGGTGGTCCCTCAGAGCGCCGCAGGACATTGCAGATAGCCATCAAGCCGCAACAGCTAGGCACTCACCTTTTTCCGTGTTCTGCTGGAGGCAGGGCATGCAATGCCGACAAGGGCTCTCTGCGCATGCGTCCGTACGCAGTGCATCCACCAGCTGCCCCACCTATCACCCCATTCTACCAGGCTAGACGTGCTGACACTCGGCCTCTGCTGAGTGTCAGACTTATGCCGGACACTGTACCCCACCCTGGGAGAGGAGAGCAGTCCATAGGATGCTTGATCCGCTCCCTCCCTGCTGACCTCCAGCAGCCCGAGCTCGCTTCGAACCGGGTCGTGGTGATGCAGTGTGTCAGCGCCTCAACCTTAACACCACTGGGCCAGCCGCCCAGCTTTTTTTTATAGTTAACTATTAATTTTTTCTCTCCAGCATTGCATGTCTTCACGCCGGCCCAAGAAAAAAGTGCTGTAAGTGCAGCGTGCAGATCCCGTATGGGGACAGCCACTCCCGCTGCGTCCTCTGCCTGGGACTTAAGCACAAGGCTACAGATTGTTCAGTCTGAAAGGCCTTCAACCAGGCCACATGCACCAGTTGCCAGAAGACCCTCGATGCCCACTTATTAAAACGTCTGGCATCGATGAAAAAAGAGCTTCAGGAGCTGAAAGAACGATCGTCGTCACCTGCCCAGGAAAAAAGAAGGAAAAATGCCAGGAGCGGAGCCGTTCTCCTCAGAGGAAAAGCTGCCAGATAGCTGACGTTGCTTCGGGTGGGGCCTACACTCCCGGTGAGTATCCCACCTCCTAGGTCTTCTTCCACTCCGGGAAATCGGACGCGCCCCCCACCCCCTGCCGAGGTCAGTGGGCAGTCGGGGGTTTGCTCTTCAGAGGAAGTGGTTTTGGAGCCTGTCATTAGCTTGGCTGCCAAGTCGCCCTCCGCCATGCACCCAGCCCAGGTCAATCAGCCTGACTCGAGCCTCTCAGCTTCTGTAAGTCTGCCTTCGGCCCCTCTGACACCTGCCAGACTGTTGCCTCTAAGTCAGTCGCCGGCTTGCATGACGACAGCACGGTAACTGGTCCTCCATCGGACTCCGTCGTGGTCCCCAACGTCTGGCAGAGCGAGATTGCAGGTTCCCCCAAGTCCCGTGAGGGTTCTCCCTCTAGGGAATCACTGACTCTACCCGACATTCCTGGGGTTGATCTAGAGGAACTCCTCACGTCGGACCGACTTCACGAAACCCTTGCCTCACTGGCAGACCCATCAACGGGGGCCCTTCCAGACTTACCCCTTCACCAATCTTGGTCCCACCATCAGGCACCCAATGCTGGGTCTTTCACCGGATTCTCTTCTGGACGAGATGAACCAGATTCTTCCTGGACCTACCAGGGTACCACTTCCAACCCCAGACATGCCAAAGGACCCACATCCCAGTGGTCCCTCGGCACCACCACCCTCCGGGCCTTTTACTCCTCCATCGGGCCAATGGGTTACTTCCCTGGCTACATGCCACAGTTTCCTCACTACCTGACACGGGGGGATCCGACGCTGTTACCTGCCTCCGATGCCAGGTCAGGCTCACCAGTATCAGGGTTACCACCAGTGCCCGTACTGGTAACAACCACCTAGCTACCCCACTGGTTCTACCAGGATACCCTCCACCACCGACTCTCCACCTCCTCAGCCGGCACCTCAAGAATCTATTCAGACTTGATGGAAAGACGCCAAGTCCCAGCTCCTACAAGAGTTGGGTCAGCCTCAGTTTGTATTCTGGGCTACCCCAACCCTTAGGGTGCCACCAGGAAGCCCTGCTCCTTCCAGCACAGTATCCGACAGAAACACAGGTGGTCTGCAGTCGGAGATCAATCTGTGGGCCAGAGTCACAGAGGCAGTTCCAGATGCCACTTCTTTGCCAAGCAGGCTGGAATCCTCTGTTTCAGACGAAGATTCCGACTTGGGGGACCAGTCGGAACCCCACTCTCCCATAGAGCCTCAGCCAAAGGACTCACCAAAATCACCACCAGAGGATCCATCTTTCGTGGAACTCCTCCAGTCCATTCAACAGTCCTTCGGTTGGGCATCCCAGGAATTGGACCCTAAGCACAGAAGACTTGCTGAGCATCTGGACCTGGTTAATCCAGACACCCTCCCTATTCCACCTTGGACAGGGCCTCACAAAGATCTGACATCCACCATTTGGCAGCAACCGTTGTCTATTCCTGCAGTTTCTAAGAAAGCCAACAGGACTTACCACTCCCTGGAAGGGGTTTCCCACCTAACGGCACAACCTAAGGCAGATTCGATCATAATCATTGCAGCCCACAATAGATCATCCCAGCCCAAGCATCTCAGTGCCTCTCCTCCTGACAAGGACTCGAAACAAATGGACCAATATGGATGCAAGGTCTATAACTCCCTACCTGTGCCATACGTTCAGTCAACTACATAGCCCACATGGTGGCTTTCCAAAGGTCGTCTCTGTCTGACCTTGAAAAGGACTTCCAAGAAGTCCCTGGTGAACAGCTTAGGAATAAACTTCTGAACAAAATCAGAATGAACAAATCGTCCTGCCACCATGCTCTACAAGCCACCTACAACTCGGTTGATTCGGTGGCACATTGCATGGCTGTGGGCTCCATTTCGCAGGTTTTGCACATGGATGTACAGAGCACCCTTCTGGACACTCCATTCAGGGGTCCAGTTCTGTTTGGGGGCAATGCCAAAGATATCACGAACTGCAAGAAAATGGCAAATCCCTGAAGGATGTCCACTCTGTGTACTGCTTGGGTCAAAAACCCAAGCAGAATTTGCAGAATTTTTGTTGCGTCCAACGGAAATGGAACAAACGGAACCAGAGCAGATGTCAAAACAAGCTTCGGGCTACTGGTTCCGGCACCCAAACCCCCAGGCTAAGTTTCCAAAGGCAGCCAGTGGGGGCAAGGCACCCTTCCCCTCCACGTCCTGACTTATGGGTCCTCCCCCGCTGCTTCCCCTCCTGTGGAGGAACCAGTGGGAGGAAGATTCAGCCTCCACCTGGAAGGGTGCAAGGCTGTAACCGCAGACGCGTGGGTCCTGCAGCTGGTCACAAGAGGTCACTTGATAGGGTTTCTGAACAGACCCCCTAGCAACCCACCGGGCAGGTCTCATTACCCATCAGGACAACAGAGTTGTGTCGTACAGAAAATTAAAGCTCTACTGCGAAAATCAGCCATAGAGCGGGTCCCAACAGAACAAATAGGAAGGGAATTTTACTCCCACTTCTTCCTAGTGCCCAAAAAGACAGGAGATCTCAGGCCTATCCTAGATCTCGGCATGCTCAACCTCTTCGTGGAATATAAGAGGTTCCGCATGTTGACCCTCCAGGGACTCCCCTGCTCCAATCAAACAATTGGCTGTGTTCCCTGGATGTGCAGGATGTTTACCTTCATATCTCAGTTCTGCTGGCCCACCACCGCTTTCTGAGATCCTCCTTTCAGGAGGAGCATTTTCAGTTCAGAGCCCTCCCTTTCGGCCTTTCTTCGGCACCTCAGGTTTTCACCAAGTGCCTGGTGGTGGTAGCGGTGACCTTGCATCGCAAGGGCATTTATGTGTTCCCTTACCTGGACGACTGGCTGATTTCAGCCCCATCCCAGGACAGTCTGAAGGAGTGTCTTCCCTTCACCGTGGACCTTTTCTCCAGACTTGACATTATGGTCAGTTATCCCAAGTCTCAGCTGTCACCCTCCCAGCACCTTCAGTTCATCGGAGCAGTGCTGGACACAGTCCAGGACAGGGCCTTGCTTCCCATGGACAGGGCGGGGACCCTTATCATACAAGCTGCACTGGTGGCCTCATCTCGTTGGACCGCAGTGTGCTCCATCTTACGACTGTTGGGCCTAATGGTGGCTGCCATATCCACAGTCCCACTGGCCAGACTGCACATGAGGGTGACCTAATGGTCTCTTCGAGTCCAGTGGGATCGACGTTTGATGACATGAACCAGAAGGTGCTAGTCTCCAGCAGTCTGCAGAGGGACCTTCTCTCGTGGCAGGACCCTTCCAACCGCTTGGTAGGGGTTCCATTCCACTCCCTGTCCCGCTACATGACTCTTATGACAGATGCCTCGAACCTCGGATGGGGGCCCACCTGGGAGACCATCAGACATACGGGAAATTGTCTCCCACAGAGGAGAATCTTCACATCAATATGCTGGAGACAAGAGCGGTGCTCTGTGCTCTCCAAACATTTCAGTCCCTCCCTCTAGTCCTCTATGGAGACACCCACAGTGGAGACCAAGGAGAATGCTGGGAACCTCCACAAAGGAGACCCACAGGAGGGTGGCAGGGGACCCTGCAGGGGAAGGAAACAACTCCTGGTGGGGGACTCCATTGTTAGGAAATTAGAACTGGGGGAGGAAGGGGAGAGGGAGGTAAGGTGCCTGCCTGGTGCCATGGCTTGCAGGGACAGGAAGCGAATCCTCAGGATTGCCGGAGCAGCTGCACAGGGAGGGAGCTGGATGTCATTGTCCACCTAGGGACAAATGACCTGGCTACAAGAAAGGATTAGAGAAGTGCAGGAAGAGTTTGTGGAATTGGGGAGGGGCCTTAGTCAAGCAGCACGACGTAACCTTCTCGGAGGTGCTACCTATCTATGGCAGTAGGAGAGGCTAGGTGTTCCGCACCATGGGATCTAATCAGTGGTTGAAAACTGGTGGAGCTCAGGATTTACTTCATTGGGGACTGGGGTCCACCTGGAGTGATGCAAGCCTATACTGGCATGATGGGCTGCATCTGTCCGGAAGGGGAACCAGGATCCTAGGTGATAGGTTTAAATACTTCATTGGCAAGCTTTTAAACTAGCCAAGGGGGGAGGCACTGGAAAGGAGCAGGAAAATCCTAGCCCCCCCCCCAAATAATCACGGTAGTAAGTGCGGCAAACACCAACATAGAGGTGTCGATAGGGAGAAGGGCAGGGGTAAATGAAGAAGGTGACAAAGGCAAGAAGGACAGGGATGGGGTAAAAGGGAGTAAGGCCATCAGGAAATGGAGGGTAATGAGTACCAATGCTCCAGAAGTCTGGGCAACAAGCTCTGAGCTGATGGCCTTAATGGAAGAGGGATGCCTGGATATCGTAGCAGTCACAGAAACATGGTACACAGAGAACCATGACTGGGATGTTAACATACCAGGGTACATAACCTACAGGAGAGACAGGCAGGGAGAAGAGGGGAGGAGTAGCCTCTATGTAAAGGAAGGGATAAAAGCAACTGAACAAAAGAGTAAACAGGGAGGAGAGGAGGCACTGTGGGTCACCTTGGAGACTGGAAAGGGCACACAATCCGCACAGGGTTGTGTACAGACCCCCATGTCAGGGGAAGGAATGGACAAGGATATGATAGAAGGCATTCTTAGAATGGCAGAGAAAGGGAGATACTGTTGATGGGAGACCTGAATATGCCAGATGTTAACTGGAGCACATTTGCTGCAGCCACATCCAAGAGCAGGGCCATTCTTGATGCCCTACAGGTGGCAGGCATTAGACAGTTAGTTTCGAACCCACTGTGAGGGAGCAATCTTAGACCTCGTGTCTCAAACGGGGCAGTGAGAGGATCTCAGATCTAGAAGTGGGTTGCCATCTGGGGACAAGTGACCATCAAACAGTGTGGTTCACGAACTCGCTTACAGAGTCAAGCCATACAAAAGTGAGGGTACTGGACTTTAGGAGGGCTGACTTTGGCAAGATGGAGAGTGCCTCAGAAAAGCACTAGCAAACAGGCTAGAAGGAGGTGTAGAGCAACAATGGGGAATTATCAGAACTGCCATCACAGAGGCAACAAGCCTTTGTGTGAAGCAAATGAACAAATCAAAACGAAAAGAAAAGCCACTATGGTTCTCAAAAGAGGTGGCTGTGAAAGTCAGGAAGAAAAGATAGCATTCGGAGTATAAGGAAACACAGAAGGAGCAGGACAGAGAGCTGTACCAGTTAAGGCAGAAGGAAGCAGGGAGGGAAGTCAGAATAGCAAAGGCCCAAACTGAAGAAAAGATAGCTAACTCAGTTAAGAAGGGGATAAAACCTTTTATAGGTACATCAGCGAGCGTAGAAAGACAAAGGGAGGGATAGTGAGGCTGAATAGAATGAACAGTGGGTGGGCAGAGGGGGACAGTGAAAAAGCAGGAATACTGAACGAATATTTCTGCCCAATATTCACAAAAGAGGAGGGGGAAGTGCCTAATCCAATTAACAGAAGCACTCTTGATAGGGGGGTCGATCCCAGTCCTTTCACAGAAGAAAGGGTTCTGCAAGAACTCCTAAAACTGAAGGTGGACAAAGCAATGGGTCCTGATGGAATTCTCCCCAGAATTCTAAAAGAATTAAGGGAGGAACTAGTGAAACCACTGGCTACTCTTTTTAATAAATCATGGGAGGATGGTGTGGTACCCGAGGACTGGAGGAAAGCGAATGTGATTCCCCTTCACAAAAGTGGGTCCAAGACAGAGGCAGGAAACTACAGACCTGTCAGTCTGACCTCTGTGGTAGGGAAAGTGATGGAGTCACTTCTGAAGGAAAGAATAGTCGAGTACCTAGAGGCCAGTGGAGCACAGGACCCAAGGCAGCATGGGTTCACAGCGGGAAGGTCATGTCAGGCGAATCTAATAGATTTCTTTGACTGGGTGACCAAAGTAGTAGACCAGGGAGGGGCTGTGGACATGGCCTACCTAGACTTTAGCAAGGCATTTGACACAGTCGCACACAAAAGATTAATAGTCAAAATAACCAGCGTGGGAGTGGGACCCAGGGTGGTAGCCTTGGTAAAACATTGGCTGGACAACAGGACACAGAAGGTAATTGTAAATGGAGTCCATTCTGAAGAAAGGGGGGTTACTAGTGGGGTACCGCAGGGTTCAGTATTGGGTCCAGTCCTTTTTGATGTCTTCATCAGTGACATTGCAGAGGGACTGAAGGAAAAGTATGCCTTTTGCAGATGACACAAAAATCTGCAACAGGGTTGATACACAAGGAGGCGGAAAGGATGAAAAGGGACTTGGCAAGGTTGGAGGAATGGTCAGAAGTATGGCAGCTAGGATTCAATGCAAAGAAGTGCAAAATAATGCACCTGGGAAACAAGAACCCAGGGGAAGAATACACAATGGGTGGGAGGTAGTAACAACAACAAAAATGGAAAGGGTCCTGGGGGTAATCATATCAGATGACCTTAAGGTTAGCAGGCAATGTGAGAAGGCAGTAGGGAGGGCTGGGGTATACTGGGATGTATAGGGAGAGGCATCAGCAGCAGAAAACAGGAAGTTGTTATCCCTCTGTACAGACAGTTGGTGAGACCCCATCTGGAGTACTGTGTCCAGTTCTGGAGACCCCATCTCCGCAAGGACATAGACAGGATAGAGGCAGTCCAGAGGAGGGCGACTAAATGGTGCAGGGTCTGCAAGAGAAGCCGTATGAGGAGAGACTAAAGGAGCTTAATATGTATACCCTTGAGGAAGGAAGGGAGAGGGGGGACATGATAGAAACTTTTAAGTACCTCAGTGGAATCAACAAAGTCCAAGAGGGTAGCATTTTTCAGAAAAAGAGACTTGCAAGAACAAGGGGACACCATTTAAAGATGAAGGAGGGCGGTTCAGGGGCAATGTGAGGAAGTATTATTTCACAGAGAGGGTAGTGGATGCATGGAACAGCCTTCCTGAGGAGGTTGTGGGGTCTAAAATTGTGGGAGAATTCAAAAATGCATGGGACAGACATAAGGCAATTCTTGTGGGGGGTAGGAAGAAATAGGCTGTTGGTTAACTAGGATCTGCGGCCTATCCTGTAGGTAGGGAAATGGGCAGACTAGATGGGCCTAGCGGTCCTTATCTGCCATCAAAGTCTATGTTTCTGTGTTTCTATTAGTTCCAGGAACACTTCTCATCCAGACCGACAACATGGCAATGGTCTGATACATCAGCAAACAGGGAAGCACCCGTTCATACCCCCTTTGCAAGGAAGCGATGTGGCTGTGGTACCGGGCTGTTCAACACGGCCTATCCTTAACAGCAGTCCATGTTCCAGGTGTTAACAACAACTGGCGGACAGTCTCAGCCTCTCAGTTGCCTGTGCTCACAAGTGGAAACTAAAGCAGGAAGTAGAGGAAGATTTATTCCTTCAGTGGGTTTGGCCAGAAATAGACCTCTTCACCTCCCCATCCAGTGCAAAACTACCCAGCTTTTTCTCGCTTGTTTTTTGGTGAGATGCACTGTCTCTGTCTTGGACAGGGAGATTTCTGTACGCTTTCCCTCCCTTTTCTATTCTGCAGAAGTTTCTGCTGAAGCTACAAGCAGAGGGGGCACACGTGATCCTCACTGCCCCATATGGCCTCGGCAGATATTGTTCGCCCGCTGCAACAGCTAGTGATGGAACCCACAGTACCTCTTACCTGTCTCTTAAGACCTTCTGTCCCAGGAGCAGGACACCCTGGTACATCCAAGCCTCAGAACACTCCACCTTCATGCGTGGCACCTTTGGACATGGCGGTTTCTCGCAATGGCGTCTCTTCCAGAGTCACTCAGGTCACAGTGGAGGCCAGGATACCCTCCACTTGATCCGCGTATGCCATGAAGTGGAAAAAATGTTCAATCTAGGCCACAGCCAAATGCCTAGACCCGTTTTCCTGCTCAGCTTCCCAGGTCCTAGAGTACCTCTTTCACCTGTCAGAGTTGGGCCTTGGTTACTCCTCTCTGAAGGTTCATCTCTCTGCGGTTTTAGCCTACAACCTTCTGGTGGAGGGCAAAACCCTAGTTCAGCTAGAGGTTTCCAGAACATTTTCTGAAGGGGATCCTTCACCTCAAACCTCTGGTCCGGAATCCTGTTCCCTCCTGGGATCTTAATTTTTTTTTTTTTTTTTTAGAAAAACTTACTTTGCTCCCTTTTGAGCTGGCAGCAAGTAGTGATATGCATTATCTTTCGTGGAAAACACTCTTTTCAGTTGTGATCACTTCAGCTCGAAGAATTTCAGAGCTTCAGGCTCTAGTTTGTAAAGAGCCCTTATTTAATTTTCCACAGAGACCAGGTGGCTCTGTGGACTAATCCTTCTTTTTTTCCGAAGGTAGTTTCGGAATTCACCCTAAATCAGAATGTTGAACTGCCAGTGTTTTACCCAGACCACTCCAGTAGCTGGGAGTATCTCCTGCACGCCCTCTATGCACAGGAATTTGAGATATTACGTCTCAAGGATTAAGAAGGTTCACAAGTTGGATCAACCCTTCATAGCCTTCACTCCCAAGTGCCAGGGCAAGGCTATTTCTAAACAGACTTCGTCTAGAGAATTGTATTCTTTACATTTACCAGAAGTATGAGAAGCCCCTTCCAGGGACAGTCAAGGGCCACTCAACTAGGGTAGTGGCCATTTCCACTGCTTTCCTTAGAAACATGTCCACTGTGGACATCTGCACAGCGGCCACTTGGTCCTCAGTCCACACCTTCACAAAACACTACAGTCTGGACATTGCTTCTAGGCGCGCAGGGCTGGCTTTGGTCTAGCAGTCTTGCAGGGATTTCTCTCATGAGCAGACTGTTGTTGGCAGACATTTTCCACCTCCCAGAACCTAGTCTCCGACTCTTTCTACTTAGTTGACTGCTTGGTGTTCAGACTTGCTTGTGAAGACCTACTGCAGGAACCCTCTCGAAGTAAGATGTAACAGTCATGTAAGGACTTACCATGACAGTAAATCTTTGAGAGAGGTTCCTGTAGTAGGTCTAGATTTCCCACCCTCCTTCCCCCAGCTCCTGTGTTTTTTCCTCTTTATTCCCTTCCCAGGACTTTGTTTTATCCAGGGCTCAGGGTACCAGGATTTTTCACTCCTCCTTCCTGCTTCCTTTTTTGAGGTCTCCGGTGGGACAATTGGAGAGCAGGTGGGGGACCGCCCCTATTTATAATCACGCTGACGTCCCATCACCTGACGCGGGGGGAGGTCCCCCACTGAAGATTGCTAGCTACAAGTTTGCCGTGCGGTCCTGATGCCAGGGGGCACAGTCCTTCTTGTGAAGACCTACTGCAGGAACCTCTTTCGAAGATCTACTGTTACGGTAAGTTCTTATGTAACTGTTATTTCAGGTCGAGATTCCGGAGTTCCAGCACAGGATGCAGATCTCCTGTCCATTTCAGGACTAGGAAGTATTTGGAATAGAACAGTTTGTTTCTCTCCTGAGGAGGAACTGGTTCTGTGGCACATTTTTGGAATAAAGACTGAATTTCTTCCTTCACACGGGACAGATGGCCCAGAGGGTAAAAAGGAGGCAGAGGATGATCTGGAGGGGATTTGAGACCGCTCCAGAGCATGCCTCCTTGTAATTCAAAATCCTCTCATCCGTTGTGATCTCCCACCAGTGCTTCAGATGCAGGGAGAGCCTGACCCCCACATCCCTGGAGGTAACAGCTGAGGTGGGGGGGGGGGAGAAGAGTCATGCAAAAAAGGTGGTGGCAGGGCCACTTTGGGTGCTTTTGTGTGGTCACCAGGTTGGGGGGGGGTCAAGTAGTGGGAAATCTTCTCTGCCACGGCCTTGCTGATGGTAGGCACGACTACCTCAGGCAGCAGGCAAACAAAGGGAGCACAATCACGACCTCTGCAGGAGTCAGATACAGGGTCTTTAAAGAGCTTAGTGTCATTTTTGAGGATTGAAGGCCACGTAGGGCCTCTTCAACATCATAGCCAAACAATTTTGACCCTTTAAAAGGAGCATTCGAAACTGTCTGTTGCACATCATTGGCAAAGCCAGCAACACTAAGCCATGAATATCTCATGCAGATGTCAGAAGCAGCAGCCCTGGCAGAAGCATCAGAGATTTCATAAGCTGAGCACAGCAAAGGTTTGCCAACCACAGCACCAGTAAACAATGTTTTAAACAGATCATTCCTGGCAGAGCTATGAGGCAAAGTCTGAGCAGCAGTACGAGCAGCTTTCCATAGACTCTTCTGATATTTAATCATGTGGGCCTGGTAGTTCGCAATCCTAAGGCACAGTGACACAGAGGCATAAGTATGTTTGCCTATCACATCCAGCTTCCTAGATTCATCAGGTGGCAAAGTACTCCTATGTCTAGGGGCCCTAGCCCTATTATGAGCAGCTGTGATGACGACAGTCCATTTCTGGCTGGTTGGCATAATATGGCTTAGCAGATGAAGAAGTATACAACTTATCAGCCTTTCTAGGAACTACAGGTAGTGAATTTGGTCTGTATCATGCTGTAAAGGTAGCATCCTCTACTGTAGAGGTGGAATGATGATGGAGGGGGAGCAGGGCACCTCCAGAATATCCGTAAGATACATTTTTGTGGAATCTTCCTCTTCCACAGCAAAGTCCATGGTAGACTGCATTTGTTGCATCATGGCTTGAAAAGATATGTCCTCAGGAGATCTCTGTGTATAAACCACCAAGTCCTTACTGCAGGATGAGAGGGTAGAACTAGAGCAAAGGGCCAGAAATTGTTGTCCCTCATAATCTTCCTCTAAATCCTTCTCTGTCCATGAGATCAGGATTATGTTACACTTCATCGTTGTCAGTACAATTGACTATGGGAGTGGCAACGACTGAGACACAGGAATCTGCTGCATGCTAGTGGAACCTGTCAATGGGGGGCTGAGTACCAGACGGCCTTGTTGATGAAATAGCTACCTGTATTGGTAACCCTGGCAGAACGCATCCAGTCATTTCTGAAAATGATGCCAGCACAGCCCGAGTTGACGGCAAATTACAAAGGTTCCATGACTGTCTGCGTTGATGGGCCTTGGCCCACCAATGATGGTCATACCATCCATGGTAGATGCGGCAGCCCCTAAGCCAAGCCCTGAACTTGGTGGCTTAGTGACAGTTGGGGGTCTGTAGTCAACACTGCTGGAGTCGGTGTTGACGAGGACATACCTTTTCTCAACAACAACTGGGACCTTGCCTTGAAAGCAGACTTGTCATTTTCTTTGTGCTCATAGCCAAATGATAAGGAGGCCCACAGTGATGACTTTTCCTTGTCTCTGTGTTTAAACTAATGGCCGCTTTTTGGCTGACAGTGAGGGAGATGCAGATTTTGAGCCCTGGTCTTTCTCTGTGGCTTTGTTTCTTGAGTAGAAGGAAATTTTCTAGAGATTTCTTAAGGTGTTGCCTCATAGGCTGGTTGAAGCTCTGGCAAATCTCATAAGTCCTCACATTGTGGAATATGCCTAGACAGCACATGCAACATATGTGTGTGTCTTCTTTGCAAATTTATGTCCGCACTTACAGTGCTGAAATAAAGGCTCTTTCGACTTCAGAGGCATACGGAGATGACAAGTTGTAACACTAAGTGAAATAAAATAACAAATGGCAACGCCGTTTAATGGCATTTACTTCCGCAGGTCTAACAATGATCTACAGCGGGAAAAGAACTGAGGAGTTAAGACCACAATGTTTATATACATGTAGATGTTGCATGTCATTGTGGTCGGCCCAGGTAGCAAAGGTATCTGTGGGAGCCTAATGCTGACGGCCTGTAGGTGTGGCCTAATGGAGATGTCCTCAAAGAAGATCTTATCGTAACAGTAGATCTTCCAGAGAATCTCCTCCTTTAGGCCATGCCATACCCTCCCACCGTCTCCCTTTGTCTTCTGAGTGCTATATCAGATGCTCTGCCTAAGGCCTTATTCCATGCATCCTGTTTCCAGTCCCATGCCTCTCCTTGTTTGCTTGATATTGGTTCGGTCTCCTGGTTCCTAACGGTAAGAGGCCCTCGGAGGCTAATCTCCAGCGGGGAACTGAAAAGTACTGGGGCTGCCCATGTTCTAAGTATGTTGATGCTGCACATTATTGTGGGCTGCCTCAGACTAGCAAAAAATGTCTGTGTGGTCCTGACGCTGACTGCTTACAGTTCCAAATGTGGCCTCAGTAAGTTTTTGTGTAACTTTATTTTACCCACCTTGGGTCCCCCTTTCCCGGACCTCTAGCCAGCACCAGTGTAGGATTCCAGGGCCGATACCTGAGCCCTGATCTTTCAGGTGATGATGCCGTACCCTGTACTAATTGTCAGTGCAGTGTCTTAGTAGTCCGGAGTTCCAAGTGTCGGTGTCAGTGATTGGAATTCCCAGTGCTGGTGCCTATATACCCAGTTCTTCCAACATCTCAGCCCGGTAATCAAATATTCTTGCCATCAGTGTCTATTTACTACATGCTGTTGGAATCAGTACCCAATTATTTATTCATAGCTTTTTTACCAGGATGGCACACTCAGCTGTAACAACTTATTTCTAGGGACATGGATATGTTGTTCATCCACACTGTCTGGCAGGTTCCTTGCGCTTTAAATCTTGCCGGAACGTCTTCAAGCTGGCTCCTCCCACCCACCCGGGTGGTAAAACTCTCGGCTCCGCCCCATGACGCCAGATCTTCCTTACCTTGAAGCTCAGGTCTCTCCTTAACGCCTGCATGATAGACTGGATCCTAACTCTTCAGTTTGTCGAAACTCGTTTAAAATTTTCAAGACTTGGTCTTCCTTTTCCCTCATGGCTGCAATGGACAAATCGACTCGGTTTTAGTGCGGTGCCCTTGTGGGCAGAAGATGTCCAAACGGATCCGCACTCGTGCATCTACTGCCTCGGCCTGGAACCACGACCGCAGAGCCTCGCGAGTCATGCTGTTCGTTCTCAGCCAACGTCTTGGAGGACCGCGCTGCCCGGTTGAAGCTTGGGCGCCCGGCGCCTGCTTATCTGGTAAAGTCGAAAGAGGTCCGTTGGGCAGTTACCGCGGCGGCTGGCTCGGCTGAGCAGCTCGAGCAGATGATCGCCCTCGAGGAGGAGGCGGCCCAGGCCACATCTTCCTCCTCCTCAGTCGCGGCATTTATCCCGCTCTCTCTGGGTACCTCGTATTCTGCTTCATTCAAGGAGCTTTGCCATTCCCTTTCCACGAAGGGAGAGGGGCCATCGGGACATTCCTCTCGGTCCAAAAAGAAGGATTCCAAGGGTAAGTCCCATCGTCGGCGTTCATGGGAGCGGGGAGGTCCCTTCCCCAGACAACCGACCGTCGACTTGATCGAGGGTTGCGGACTAAAGCCGCTGGCTTCATGGCGTCCCGTCAGGTCAGCCGGCCGAGACACCCGTCGACGCGGTCGAGATTTCTCGACTCGTCGGACGGATTGTCGACTGGTGAAGCAGACAACCCTTCTTTGCCGGTTCCCCCAGTGGAAACCAAGGATTTGCCTGCGCCCTCGATGCAGCAGTCCCCGGTTAAGGTGTCCGAGCCGAGGGAAGAGCGGGTGTCCCTCGCTCCCTCCCAGGCCCGTCCTTGGACACACCGAGTATCTCGGTCTCGGTTTTGGACCTCTTCTCGGTTCAGCCGATCCCGCCGACATCGGCGGTCTCGGTCTCAGCACCGAGGTAAGCGGCGACGCTGCTCGTCCTCGTCTTCCTCCTCAGATGAGGAGAGGCTTCGGCGCAGATTGCGTCGATGTGACGAGGAGCTGATGTGGCAGCAGTTACTTTTGTCCGGGAGCAAGTCGACACCGACGCCTTCCCTGGCCATCAAGTAGCTGTCACCCGAGCGGTAAACAGCCTCTCGCTGCAGTCGAGATGCCCAAGCCTGGACTGGTTGTTCGGCTGGAAACCTGCTGCCCCACCCGATTGTGGTGGAACCTCCGCCTCCACACGAAATCGGGGGCGCCGACCAAGGACTCTCGGTCGGGTCAAGGCCTGCCCCACAGGTTGTCGGTCACCCTCACTCCCGACTGTCCTCGGCAGGTGGAGGGTGGCTTAGGCCCTAGGCAGCTCTTCGCGGACTCCTCGGAGTCCGACGATGACTCCTCCCTGTTCTCCAGGCCGGTTGACCTGGAGTCCTCCGGGGGCCAGTCACTGGACAGAAGCCCATCGTCCTTCATGGGTCTGCTTCGGCTCATCTCGGAGTCCACCGGGATGCAGCTCGAGCCCGTATCCAAGCGGGCCAAGTATCCCCTAACGGAGATACTGGACTGAGGGGATTCACCCACGGAGGCCTTTCCGGTGGCTGAGGCCATTGTGGGCCCAGCCTTGGAGCTTTGGCAGCGGCCTGCTTCCTGTCCTGCGCCCTCGGCCAGGAAGTATGCGGTCCCTACTGGCTCTTTGCCCGGTTTTTCGGAGCACCCCTCTGCCGAGGGGTTGGTCACCGACAGCATTTTCCGGTGTTCCGGGAACGCTAGGGACGTGGACAAGCCCCCCGACAAGGAGTCCAGAAAGCTGGACTACGCCGGACGCAAGGTGTACGCTGCGTCCTCCCTTGGCCTCTGCCAGGCCAGCTCGACCGTGCTGATGGCACACTTCTCCCACGCCCTCATGGGCTCCCTGGATGATGTGATCTCTCATCTCCCGGCCGACCTGCAGATCACGGTCCGGCAGGTTCGGGACCAGGGTAGGGCGGTGACGAAGCAGCAGCTCCAAACAACTCTGGACATAGGGGACTCCTGTGCCAGATCGGTTGCGGCCGCAGTGGGCATGCGCCGCAGAGCATGGCTGAGGATATCCACCTTCACGGCGGATACCCAGCACAAGTTGGTGGACGTCCCCTTCTTGGGGACCGACCTCTTCGGCCCTGGAGTGGAAGGCCACCTCCAGTGGATCGAAAAGTCCAGTGCCACTCTGGACACCTCCACCCAGAAGGACAAAGGCCGCCGACAGCAACAGCACAGGCCCTTTCATCCTTCTGCGTCTGTGGCACTTCCGGCCCAACAGCACCAGGGCCAGCAGACTTGCACTTGGCATCCCAAACCCAAGCCCATGGCTTCCTCCAACAGGAAGCAGGGAGGTAAAAACCCAGGAGGTCCCTCGGCCGGTTCCTCCTCCAAGCCTGCCCAGTAATGGGTTGAGGGGTGTCGCCCCAAGCCTCGTCACTCCCCCCTGGGTCCCCCCCATGGGGGGACGGCTCCACCAATTCCTTTCCGCCTGGTCCGCTATCACCACGGACCGCTGGGTGTTGGAGCTGGGAGGAAAGGGCCTGCCTCTGGAGTTCGAGCAGACCCCACCCTTTCGAGCCGTCGCCCCCGGGTGGGGCCACGGGGTCCGCAGCCTTGCTGTCGGCCCGCCGAGCTGATATTGCCCTACTGCTTGAAAAAGAGGTGATCAGGAAGGTGGCGGATCCTCCTCCAGACCCGGGGTTTGTGTCCAGGTATTTCCTGGTCCCTAAACGGATGGGGGCTGGCACCCATTCTCGACCTGCATGACCTGAACAGGTTTCTAAGGTCTCGGACCTTCAGGATGGTCACTCTGGCTCAGATAATCCCATCCTTGGAACAAGGTGTGTGGTTCTGTTCCTGGACCTCCAGCAGCGTTCTTTCACGTCCCAATCTGTCCGTCTCATCAGAGATTCCTCCGCTTCAGAGCGGCGGGATCCCTTGACGAGTTCCGGGCCATGCCCTTCGGCCTCTCCTTAGCTCCCAGGGTCTTCACCAAATGCATGGCAGTGGTGACAGCACTCCTGCGGCACCGAAGGGTCCGGATGTACCCCTACTTGGACGACTGGCTGATTGCAGCCCCCTCCAGAGCGGAGGTGGAGCGGTCCAGAGATCTAGCCCTCCAGATTTGCTCTCAGATTGGCCTCCTCATCAACGAGGCCAAGTCTGATCTCGTGCCAAAGCAGGCGATACATTTCATCGGGGCACACCTCGACTCTCTTTGAGCCAGAGCACGGCTCCCGGCGGACAGGGTCGAGGTTCTTTCCTCCTTTGCCCAATCATTTCGGGTTGGGCAATCGTGCCCTGCCCGGGACTTTCTGCACCTCCTGGGCCTCATGGCGGCCTGCACCAGCGTGGTCCATTGGGCCCACTGGTACTTGCGTCCCCTTCAGTGGGGGCTGGCCAGCCAGTGGTCACAGCACTTTGATCCGTTGGATCAGCTAGTGACAGTGACCCAGGGGATGTGGAACACTCTCCAGTGGTGGACCGTTCCAGCACATCTGCAGGAGGGCATCCCGTTTGTCCGCCCCAGCCGACGGTCTCTCTGTCAACTGATGCCTCTCTGATGGGTTGGGGTGCCCATCTGGGGGAGCACAGAGCGCACAGCCTCTGGTCCCCTCTGGAGTCCCGATGCCACATCAACCTGCTGGAGCTTCGAGCAGTTCGTCTAGCCCTCACCGCCTTCGCTCCGTTTCTATGGGGTCAAGTGGTTCAGGTCCAGACGGACAATACCACGACCATGTACTACCTAAACCGCCAGGGCGGGACGCGCTCCATGCCTCTGTGCAGGGAAGCTCTCTGCATTTGGTCTCTCATGCGCAGTCTGGAGGCAGATCTCCTCGCCATTCATGTGGCAGGAGCCTCCAACACCCTGGCCGATACCCTAAGCCGGATAGGGGCTGCGTCTCACGAGTGGTCTCTCCTGCCGGAGGTAGTACAAGATCTCTTCTCCCACTGGGGCACGCCTCAGGCGGACCTGTTTGCCTCCAGGGAGAATGCGAAGCTGAGACTGTTTCATGCCCGCCTCCCTCAGCAGGGAAATGCCTTCTCAAGGCTGTGGACACCGGGCCTCTTCTACACCTTTCCCCCATTTCCCTTGATCCACAAGGTGCTTCTCAAGGCGAGGAGGGACAAGGCACAGGTGATTCTGGTAGCCCCAGACTGGTCCCGTCAGTACTGGTATCCAAATCTCCTCAGTCTCAGCTCCAGGCTCCTGAGGCGGCTTCCAGCCCGCCCGGACCTGATCTCAGTCAGTCATTGGAAGGTATTCCATCTGGACCTTCAATCCCTGCACCTGACGGCCTGGTTCCTGAGTGGCTAGAGTTCCAGGCCTTGGGTCTTTCCGACGAGGTCCTCAGTGTCGTTGAGGCGTCCCGTAAGGAGTCGACCCGGAAATGCTACGCCTTCAAATGGAAGAGATTCTCCATTTGGTGTCAGGGCAAGGGCGGACCCTTCCTCCTGTTCCTTGGCAAGCATTCTGGACTACCTGTGGTTCCTTTCTCAGCTGGGGCTTGAGTCAGCGACCCTTAAGGTGCACCTGGCAGCCATCTCTGCTTACCGGGCATGGGCCGTGAAGCAATCGGTGGCGCAGGAGAAGGTGGTCGGGCGCTGTTTCAAAGGCCTGGATTACATATCCCCTCCGGTGCGGAACCTCCACCTCCATGGGATCTACTGCTGGTATTGGCTAAGCTCATGGGCAAGCCATTGAACCGATGCAGCAGGTGTGACATCTTCACCTGTCGTGGAAGACCGCCTTCTTGGTGGCTGTCACGTCAGCCAGAAGGATGGGAGAGCTCAGGCACTTTCCATCGAGTCTCCTTACCTGGTCTTCCACAGGACAAGGTTGTCCTCTTGCCCACCGAAATTCCTTCCGAAGGTGGTGTTGGAGTTTCACCTTAACCAGGTGTTGACTCTGCCGGTGTTCTACCCCAATCACACCTCGAAGGTTCGAATATAGGCTCCATACTTTGGACCCTAGAAGGCGCACTTATTATAAGGAGCGGACGGCTGAAGTTCGGGAGAGGTTCGCTAGCTGTTTGTCACCCACGCTGAAGCCGCACCTGACAGACCTGCAGCCAAGTGGATGATAGGCAGGTGGGTCACCTCCTGCGTAGATCTTTGCTATAGGTTGGCGGGCATGGAGTCTCCCAGAGGGATAAGAGCTCATTCTACCCTCCATACCGCTGCATCGGTGGCTACTTCCAGGGACAGCCCTATCCAGGAAATCTGCAGGGCTGCTACCTGGAAGTCAGCAGACACCTTCATCACCCACTACCACATCGACCTTGAGTCACACCGGGATGCTGGTTTTGGGGCCTCGGTTCTCTAGTCTTTATTCCCTAAGTAGGGTGTGCCTTGCCTCCCTCCTCCCAGAGAACTGCTAGGAGTCTGCCAGACAGTGTGGATGAACAACATATCCATGTCCCTAGAAATGCAGGTTCTAGGGACATGGATATGTTCATCACCACACAACAGGTATCCTGCCGCTTTAAATCTTGCGGAAGGTCTTAAGCTGGCTCCTCCCACCCACCGGGTGGTAAAACTCGCCCGCCCCCATGACGCCAGATCTTCCTTACCACTTGGAAGCTCAGGTTCCCTCCTTAACGCTCTGCGTATAAGACTGGTTCCTAATTCTTTGGTTTTGCGAATTTAAAGGTTTTTCAACTTTAGATTTCGGTCTTCTGTCCCTCGCGGCTGCGATGGACAAATCGACTCTCAGTTTTCGGAGATGCCCTTGCGGGCAGAAGATGTCTCGAATGGATCCGCACTCCACGTGCGTCTACTGCTTAGGCCTTGAGCACGACCCGCACGCCTGCGACCTGTGCTCTTCCTTCTCGGCCTACGTTCTCGAAGACCGTGCTGCCCGTTTACAACTTGGGCGTCCCGAGAAGTGTTTTCCTCCGGTGAAGTCAAAAAAGGCCCGGTTGGCGGTTTCCTCGGCGGTGGGCTCGTCGGATCAGCTTGAGCAGATGATCACCCTCGAAGAGGAGGCGGCCCATGCTGCTCCTTCCTTGGCCGTGGCTTTTATTCTGCTCTCCCTGGGTTCCTCTTATTCGGCCTCCTTCAAGGATCTCTGCCTGTCCCTCTCCACCAAGGGAGAGGGCTCAGCGTCTGCTGGACCTTCTCGGTCCAAAAGAAAGACAAGGGAAGTCCCTTCCATCATCGCTCTTGGGAAGCGGGAAAGGTCCCTCTCCTCGAGTAGTCAGCCATCGATTTTGTCTTATCCTTCAAGCCGCCACTGGTCTCAGCCATCCCATCAGATCAGCGACCACCTGCCTGGCGCAGTCAGATATTTCTGTCCGCGACCTGGTTGCCCACTGGCAGGGGCTTAAAATCCTCTCTCCCGGCTCCCGTGGAGTTGAGGATCCTGTGGCTTGCCAGTGCCTCCGGTTCCGGAGCCCTGAGGTGAACCTTCCAGCCGAGGGAGAGTCGGTCCCACCCGTCCTCCTCCCAACCCCCTCGAAAACCGAGGTTCGTAGTCTCGGGTCTCTGACTTCTTTCGTGTCCAGCTGATCCGGCCGCCAGGCGTGTCTTGTCTTGGCACACGGCAAGCGTCATTGCTGTCTCATCTCGGACGAGGGAGAGTGTCTGAATGGTTACGTCAGGCGGTCGAGGACTATGTGGCAACAGTTTCTGACTGGAACAAGTTGCATCTGTCAGCTTTCCCTGGCCATTATGGTTGTCACCGAGGGCCATAACCGACCTTCCCGGTACCGTTCCTGTACGGTTGCTTGGCCAAAAACCAGCTGCTCCGCCGATTCCTGGTGGGAACCCCCGCCTCCAAAGTCATGAGCTAGGCTCCACCAAGAATTTTGGTCGGCTCAGGGTCTGCCCCATAGGCCGTCTGTCACCCTCACTCCCGATTGGCCTCAGTAGGTGGAGGGTGGTTCAGGCCCCAGGCAGTTTTGCGGACTCTTCGGAGTCCCGACGACGGCCTGCCTTTCTCCAAGCGAGTGGACTTGGAGTCCTCTGGGGTTAGTCGGATGGACTAGAGCCCTCGCCCTTTGGGTTACTTAGGCTCATTCCGAGTCCATCGATGCAGTTCAGCTTGCATCTAAGCATTCTTCACGGAGATATTGGACCTAGGGATTCCTCGAGGCCTTCCCACAAGGCTATTGTGGGTCCGCCTGAGTCTGGCAGGCCCTGCTTCCTGCCCTTCTTCGCCAGATGGCCAGGAAGATGCAGTCCCTACTGTTCCCTGTCCGTTTTCAGAACACCCTCAGCCAAGGTTATATTTTATGCCCGCGCATGAAATGCTAGACGTGGGATCCCCGGCGAGTCCAAGAATTGGACTATGCCGGGTTAAAAGTCTATGCTGCATCCTCCTCGGCTTCGCCAGGCTAGCTCATGTCGGTTGATGGCACACTTCTCTTTCGCCCTGTTGTCGCTCCCTGGACAAGGTGGCTCCTCGGCTGATCTGCAGATCACGGTTAAGTCGATTGGGACCAGGGCAGGGCAGGCCACAGCACCCCAAACTGCTTTTTGACATCAAGACCATACGCCCAGGCCGGCCACGGCCACAGTGGCCATGCGTCAGGCATGGCTGGAGGATATCCACCTTCACAGCGGATACCCAGCATAAGTTGGCGGATGTCCCTTCCTGGGGACCACTCTGCCCTGAGTGGAAGGCTGTCACCTCCAGAGGATCGAGAAGTCCAATGCTAGGCCTTGACCTCGGTCTCTTCCGCAGACAAGGGACAAAGGCCTGTGGCCACACAGCCCAAACCTTTTGGTCTGCTGCTACTCGCAGTAACGTCCGACCCAGCAACATCAGGGCCAGTAGGTCAAGGCTACAATTCCCAAACCCAAGCTCACGACTTCCTCCTCCAGGAAGCAAGGAGGTAAAGACCCGAGGTCCCTCGCCGGGGTTCCTCCTCCAAGCCTGCCCAGTGACGGGCTGAAGGCGTCATCCCAACATCGCCGCCTTACCCCAGGTTCCCCCATGAGGACGGCCCGCTACTCCTTCTTCTGCCTGGTCCGTTATTACCACGACAGATGGGTACTGAGGTGGTGGAAAAGGCCTGCCTCTGGAGTTCGAGCAGGCCCCCTACCAGAGTCGTCAGCACTGGGGGCCTCGGGTCCCAGTCTTCGCTTTTTGCCTCGCCGAGTTGACATTACTCTCCTCCAGAAGGAGGTGATCAGGAGGTGGCGGACCCTCCTCAGACCCGGGTTTGTGTCCAGGTACTTCCTGGTCCAAAACGGACGGGGTTGGATGCCCATTCTCAACCTACATGACCTAAACAAGTTCCTAAGGTCTCGAACCTTCAGGATGGTTGCTTCTGGCTTGATAATACCATCATTGGAACGCGGGTAAGGTTCTGTTTCTGGACCTGCAGGACGCGCTCTTTCACGCCCCTATCTGTCCGCTGACATCAGAGGTTCCTTCGCTTTAGCGGAGGATCCCTTTTTCGAGTTCCGAGTCATGCCCTTCGGCTTGTCTCAAGCTCCCAGGGTCTTCACCAATACTGCTTAGAGTGTGACAGCATTCCCTCTTGTTGTGAGCGGTCGGGTTTACCCTTACCTGGATGATTGGCTGATAGCAGCCTCAAGCAGGAGGTGGAGCGGTCCAGGGATCTGGCCCTTCAGGTTTGCTCTCAAGTGGCCTCCTCATCCAGCGAGGCCAAGTCTGAACTTCGTGCCAAAGCAGGTGATACAATTCATCGTGGCAGAGCTCTCGACTCTCTGAGCCAGAGCAGGCTCCCGGGACAGGGCCGAGGTTCTTTCCTCCTTTGCCCCATCATTTCTGGTTGAGCAATCACGCCTGCCCGGACTTCCTGCGCGCCCTGGGTCTCATGGCGGCCTGTACCAGCGTGGGTCCGTTGGGCCGCTGGAACATCGCCCCCTTCTGTGGCCTGGTCAGCCAGTGGTCTCAACGCTGCGATCCTTTGGACCAGGGAGTGGAGCAGTGACCCAGGGGATGTGGAACGCTCTTCAGTGGTGGATTGTTCCAGCGCACCTGCAGGAGGGCATCCCGTTTGTCCGCCCGAGCGATGGTCTCTCTATTGACCGATGCCTCTCTGATGGGTTGGGGTGCCCATCTAGGGGAACACCGAGCGCACGGCCTCTGGTCCCCGCGGGTGTCCCGATGCCATATCAACCTGCTGGAGCTCCGAGCGGTCCGCCTAGCTCTCACTGCCTTCGCTCCGTTTCTTTGGGGTCAAGTGGTTCGGGTCCAGACGGACAATACCACGACCATGTAGTATCAAAACCGCCAGGGCGGGACGCGCTCCATGCTTCTATGCAAGGAAGCTCTCGCATCTGGTCACTCGTCGCAGCCTGGAGGCGGATCTCCTAGCCATTCATGTGGCAGGAGCCTCCAACACCCTTTGCCAATGCCTCAAGCTGGATAGGGGCTGTGTCCCACAGTGGTCTCTCCTGCCGAGGTAGCAAGATCTGTTCTCCCATTGGGGCACCCCTCAGGTGGACCTGTTTGCCTCAGGAGAACGCTAAAGCTGAGGCTGTTCCATGCCGCCCCCTCAGCAGGGCTCGCTGCAGGGGATGCCTTCTCGAGGCTGTGGAACCGGGCCTCTTCGCCTTTCCCCCATTTCCCTTGATCCACAAGTAGCTTCTCAAGGCGAGGAGGGACAAGCGCAGAGGTGATTCTGGTAGCCCCAGACTGGCTCATGCAATGCTGGTATCCAGATCTCCTCAGCCTCAGCTCCAGGCTCCCGAGGCAGCTTCCAGCTCGCCTGGCCCTGCTTTCAGTCAATCAGGGAAGGTGTTCCATCTGGACCTTCAATCCCTGCACCTGACGGCCTGGTTCCTGAGCGGCTAGAGTTCCAGGCCTTGGGTCTCTCCGACGAGGTCCTCAATGTAGTTGAGGCGTCCCATGAGAATCGACCAGGAAATGCTACGCCTTCAAATGAAAGAGATTTTCCATTTGGTGTCAGGGCAAGGGGCCTGGACCCTTCCTCCTGTTCATGGCGAGCATGTTGGACTACCTGGTCCCTTTCTCAGCAAGGGGTTAGGTCGGCTGACCCTTAAGTTGCACCTGGCAGCCATCTCTGCCTTACTGGGCGCGGGCAGGAAGCAGTCGGTGACTGAGGAAAAGGTGGTCTGGCGCTTTTTCAAGGCCTTGATCACATTTCCTCCGTGCGAGAACCTCCACCTCCGTGGGATCTACTGCTGGTATTGTCAAAGCTCATGGGCAAGCCATTCGAACCAATGCACAGGTGTGATCTCTCTCACCTGTCGTGGAAGACCACCTTCTTGGTGGCTATCACGTCAGCCAGAAGGATGGGAGAGCTCCAGGCACTTTCCATCGAGTCTCCTCTGGTTCTTCCACAGGGACAAGGTTGTCCTGTGCCCTACCGAAATTCCTTCCGAAGGTGGTGTTGGAGTTTCACCTTAACCAGGTGTTGACTCTGCCGGGTTCTACCTAATCACACCTCGGAGGTGAATATAGGCTCCATACTCTGGACCCTAGAAGGGCTCCGCCTACCATAAGGAGCGCATGGCTGGAATTCGGGGAGAGGTTCACCAGCTGTTTGTCACCTACGCTGAAGCCGCACCTGGCAGACCTGCAGCCAAGCGGACGATAAACAGGTAGGTCACCTCCTGCATAGATCGCTGCTATAAGTTGGCGGGCATGGAGCCTCCCAGAGGGATAAGAGCTCATTCTACCTGTCATACTGCTGCATGGGTGGCTGCTTCCAGGACGTCCCTATCCAGGAAATCTGCAGGGTCTGCTACCTGGAAGTCAGCACACACCTTCATTACCCACTACCATATAGGCCTTGAGTCCTGCCGGGATGCTGGTTTTGGGGCCTCGGTTCTCCAGTCTTTATTTCCCAAGTAAGTATCGGGGGTGTGCGCCTTGCCTCCCTCCTCCTGGAGAACTGCTAGGAGTCTGCCAATAAGTGTGGATAAACAAATTATCCATGTCCCTAGAAATATAGGTTACTCACCTGTAACAGGAGTTCTAGGAATGGTATATGTTGTTCATCCACACGGCCCACCCGACCTCCCTGGCTTCGACGCACAACCTGGCTTCCAGCGGGCTAGATCTGGAGTCATGGGACGGAGCCGAGAGTTTTACCACCTGGATGGGTGGGAGGAGCCAGTTTGAAGACCTTCCGGCAAGATTTAAAGCGGCAAGGAACCTGCCAGACAGTGTGGATGAACAACAGATACCATTCCTAGAACTCCTGTTACAGGTGAGTAACCTGTATTTCCAAGTGCATCCTGAGGGTGGGCTATATAGACCTTTTTGATTTCTTTTTATGCCTCCTTCACACTGGCTCCTCCTACCCTCAGGTTCCATGGGCAGCCCCCCACCCTGCTCCACCCAGTTGTGGTCACTCGCCTACATGGAGCTGTGGCTGTGCTCCCTCCACCCCACCCCCCCCAGCTGGGTCAGAGTGGGATCAGTCCCGCAACATTATTTGTTTAGTCAGGCAAGCGCAGCGATCCAGTAGGTGATGCAGGCCCAGGGAGCTCCCACGGGCCGTCATCTCAGATGTGCTTGGGCTATTTCTCTTTGTTTCCTCCCCTGGGGATGTCGCCTACGTGGACATCAGCATGAGCCCCATATGCACCTGTGCACACGTCCACCCACCCTACCATCCGCACTACCACCCATGGTCACTCAGGTGGCAGTATTGTGGCAGAGAACAGAATACCCCCACCCGCCGGCCAGCTCCCGACTACCTGAGTCCATTCCCAAACTCGGGTCGCCGATGTTGTGAGCAGTAGCAGCAAGACCTGTTTTATTGACAGTAGGAGTGTTGGCCATGGCACCATGGAAATTCCCCAACTCTGGGGGAACCTCTGTCATCTTGGTTCTTGACCAAGATGGCCGCCATGGAGGAACCGGAGGAACTGATGGAAGCTGAAGAGGCTGGGGAGCAGGTCTCACCCCCCGGCCTCTCGTTGTTTTGAGACCACAGCATTTGATGGAAATGTACCAAAGGATCTGTGTGATCTGAAGGAAAATCTTGAAAATCATCCTGAGCCTGTTAAACCTTTCAATACTGCATCACCGGTATGCAAATCTGATGTTATGGAAGGTTTACATACTGATTCACTAACTGTTGACAATCTAGAACAACTGTTGCAGAGTGAAGAAGAATGTTATGTACATCGTACACAATTTTTGAGAAATGCCTTAAAACTAGCACAAGCTAAAACTCCGGTAATGATTCCTCTACAGAAAGACCAGCAACCTAGAGTATTACCTCAGGGAGTGCCAGATGCAGTTGCTGGAAGCTCTATGCAAACTGTTATGTTTTCTACTGACTCTAGAACCAAGGCATCCACTTCTGCAGCTTACCGCGATGGATTACAGGTGGAAAGTAGAGGCGAGGGTGCGCCAGGAATGGCAATCACAGACCGAAGATCTGGCCTAAGACGCCTCTCTGCAGAAAATGTTAGAGCAGTCCTGGTCTGTGAATGGTGCCTTGGAAAAGGCTGGATGGATTTGCGATGCTCAGGGCAACTGGGTGTCAGGACTGACACTGATCGTCATATCACCAGCACAGAAGGACAACACTGGATCTTCAGACGTTCCCCCATGCTACTGCTGCTGTTGTGCACCTGCAGAGAGAACAACCAGTGAGTGGAAACACTTCACCTTTGCATGTACCGACTGAATTGCGTTTATTTGAAAACCCAGTATTAAACTTTGAACAGGTAAATCAAACCATGGGACAATCGAGTGTGAATAATCATGCTACACTACCAGCTGCATCGGTGGGGTTCCCTGAAGCACCTTTGAATTAAATACATAAAACGACACAGGGATCATATGCTTCATTGTTTCATCTACCTATTTACCCTGCAAAACAGCATAACGCCGTCACACTATTGTATAAAGGGGGTATGGACACAATACCGGACAGAGTTTTTATTGCAAAAAATTAATGAAAGATTCAATGAAATTTTTTGCTAATGAGGTCTATGCCCTTATACATGTGTCTGGTGAGACCACATATGACATCAGTTTTAAACTAAATGCTGGGCTACAAAGGTTTTGGGCACAATATAATATGGTAAAACAGACCGTTTTATGGGCACCATTTGAAGTTATCCCCCTTACCAAGCCTGCGTATAAAAACACTACTGTTCTATTTAGGAATGAGGGGGGTAGTTTTACTGATTTAACCTATTGGTTGATGCAGCATTGTTCAGTTCTGGGGTCACCAGAAGCAATTTTTGATTCTGAACATATATGGACGGGAATGGAAAATAAGTTATGCTGCATTCTACTGATTTTGGGCTAAAGCATCTTCCTATCTGTTTTTTTTCTAGGTAGGGATATAGGGGTGCTTTTTTATGCAGGACAGCCAAAGGCCTGCTACAAGTGTGGATCCACAGCCCACCTTAGCAGTATATGTGACCGTACCTCTCAACCTTTCTTCACCGAAATGTGTGACAAATGACCAAAATGTGTGACATATCATCAAACATGGCACTGCAAGCTTAGAACACTATGGCTATCAGTGCATTAATGTTCTTAATGTTTGCTGATAACTAAACATAATAGAGTATTATGAATTTCTTCTTTAAAGTCTCAGTGGGAAATGTGGAATATCACCTTCCCCATTTGGGAGAAAGAATTTCAGAGGGGAAAATGAGTGACGTGCCTCGCAGTGTGTAATAATTGAGAGTTCTGTATGTGACCAAGTGAAGTGCATGTTGTGTCAGGAGTTGGGCCATACTAGTGGGAAATGTCTGAACGAACCTAAATGTAATCTGTGTGATTCCATGGGACATACATACCAAAGCTGTACATGGGCAGCTCATAACCAAGCAGACGCCTCAGATGATGTAGAGCAACGGCTAATGATTGCTAGTGCACAGAGAGAATCCTTCCCTCACCCTGCAAGACCAGTTGAGATTTCTAGGGTACCCACCCCCCTTCTGAGACAGGTTAATCGAACACACCAGGGAGTGCATAGAATCGCCTTATTATAGAACAGACAGAGTCGGTGCATGCCCCTTCTAAGGAAGGAGTCGAGCAGCCAAGCAAGGAATCTATAGATATGCCCCTTCCCCCTCATATACAAAAGAGGTTGACCAAAAGGAACCAAACTAATGAACAACCTGCCCCCAAGGTGTCTAAAACATCTGAATTGCCCTTACATAATAGGTATGAGGCCTTTCAGACAGCCCCAGAAATTGCAGATGCAGACTCAGAAGGTTCTTCTTTGTGGTCTTCACAGGTAGAACTCCAGTCTGAACCTGAGGAGTCACAACAGAAGCCTAAAGAGCAACACAGGAGATCCAGGAGAAAAGTAAAAGGCCCCCATGATATTTAAGTTTTTCTTCCTGAATAGGAGCAAATCATTTCTTTTGCAATGGCATTTGTCCCTTTGGCTATTGGTTCCCTTAATGTGAATAGCGTAAAAAGTAGTAGGAAGAAACAGATAGCTATGTCCTTTTTTCTGGCCTGCCCTTTAGGTATTTATTCCTACAGGATACTAGACTTCACACTATCTCAGAAATAGGTCATATTACCAAATTATGGCATGTGGGGCCATTCTACTGGCTTTGGGCCAGACACTTGCTCTGGGGCTGGTATTTTATTTAGATTTTGCATACAGGTACAAGTCATAAAATTGATAGACCTAATACCAGGTAGGGCTTTAGTACTAGGTACTAAAATTTCCAATACTTATAGGCTTATTAATATTTACACCCCACAAATGAAAGCAGAAAGAATTACACTATTCAAAACTGTTCAACCATATCTGGTTTCCTTTCGAGCTGTAATTCTAGGGGGTGATTTTAATTGTGGCCTTGACAAAAGGCATAGGGGACAGTGTACTATTACGAGTAAAATCTACTGTGATATGGCTACTTTAAAATCTATCATTTCCATGTCAAATTTGAAAGATGCTTACATGATTGTACATCAGATAGCCCAAACTACGTTTCAAAAAGGTACTGTAGCTACCAGGATTGTTTTTTTTTGTTTGGTTTTTTTCCCCCCGATTTCCAAACAACTGAATATTTATTTAGTTTTTGTTGACCGGGTAAGTGCACTAGACAAATCCTGCCTATTTTCAGGCACGACCCGGGGGAGGGGGATACAGATGAATGCCAACTGACCTTGAACCAGATTAAGCTGTTGGTGGTATTTTAAGTGAATGAGGGAAATTTGGCCAGGACACCGGGGAAATTCCCCTACTGGCAGTCTGTGCGAGGATAGTCATGGAGGAGGACGTGCAGGCAGAGGCTCTGCCGATGGATCTGCATGAGGCTGTGGTGCAGGCGCGACCTGCTACGGAGCTTACCAGTGAGTCATTTTCAGGAGAATTGCATGCTGTTGAGCGTGCAGACGGGAGTCGTAATGGAAATATCGAATCGTTACCTGGAGTTTCGCCTGAGGATACAGTTGCTGCTTTGGCTACCCCTGGGATGGATATTGGTGCTGATTTCGGTCACAGTTTGCTGCCGGAGACACTACAGACTGTTGTTCAGGAGGAATCATCAGTTATCGCAAGGGCAGCGCAGTGGTGGAGGAAGTGGTTGAGTCGGTTGCTGAAGACAGACGCACTGGTGGTGCGAGTGTGGCTACAGGTTCTGCAGCAGAGTGGTCCGAGGATATGGCCTTATCGCAGGCTGGGTGGATTCAGCAGCCAGATGGTAGGTGGTTGCCGGATCCTACCTGGCTGTCCTTTTCCCCGTTAGAATCGGGTCCTCCCTGAACGACTGTGAAGGCTGGTGAGTCTTCTCTTTTGGAAAATCAGTCAGAAATTGAACAGCCTTCTACTTTAGATGGGAGTTCTCGGTCTGACTTTATTTTGGGTGCTGGGGCAGATAATCCACTGCGGCGCTCATCTGTACAGTTACCAGAAGGCCAGGAGACAAGGAAGGGTCCTCGTTTCTCGGATCTCTTCAAACAAAATAAATTAGAATAAGCCCCGAGACGGAATGCGGTCCGTTTGCATTATAGGGGTGGTTTACCTGAACACCCGGACAGACTTTATGTGGCAAGAAAATTGTTGTTGGACTCGATGCAGTTTTTGCCTGTGGATATTTATCCTTTGATTAATATTCGGGGGGAGGATACGTTTGATATTAGTTTCAAACAAGTGGCTGGCTTGGATAAATTCTGGCACAAATATGAGAGCTGTAAGTCTTTGCCCCTATGGCTACCTTTCTGGGCTATTCCCATCACTAAACCTCTATTTAAAACTATTAATGTTATGTTTAGAAATGAGGGGGTGAATGTTGGAGATATTTTGTATTGGTTGGAACATAAATGCACGGTTCTAGGCCCTCCTGAGCCAGTTCTTGACACTGAAGGGATTTGGACTGGGGCCTGGCATTTTAAAGTTAAATTGCAAGTGATAAATTATGAGGTCCTACATGTTCCAGATAGCTTTTTTTGGGCAAAGACCGGGGAGTGTGCTTCTGTCCAGGACAACCCAAAGCTTGCTATCGTTGTGGTAGCCGATGACATTTAAGCAGTGCATGTGGCAAAGTCAAATGCGCGCTCTGTGGGGATTTTGATCATGATAGTGAGGTTTGTAGAAATGTGTTTAAATGTAGTCTGTGTGATGAGTCTGGCCACGCCTACAGTATCATCAATGCCCATGGGCAGGCCAGAATAGACAGGTGGGTCTAAATAAAGAAGAACTGATATCCCAGGCTCAGGGTAGATGTCAGCGTCATCCGGCCCCTTCTCAGAGTAGGGAGTCAAATCCTGCTACCAGTCAGGGTCAGGTACAGGTCCTTGTTAAGGACAGTAGTATAGTGGAGAACACCGTGGACCAATCCATACCTCTGGTTCCACAAAGGGTTTCAGACACACCCCAACATTCTGAGCCTCTGTTTTGCAACCTCCTGTAGGGATCCTTTGGTGGTACCTTCTTCAGACACTCCTTTCCAAACTCCTCGGAGGGTTACGAGCCAGCAGTCGCGGTTGGGATGGGGGGTCTGCCCTACTCAAAATTCCTTCTCAGCGTTGTCTGACCTCGAGGGTGAGGCGGCCCTGAGCTGCTGAAGTCTGATGGGACCCTACCATGGAGATTGAGGATGAGGGGCAGATTTATTGGATGTTAAAAAGAAAAAGGGTAGAAAGCGGAAGCAAGATAAACCCTGAATTTCCACCTTTTTGTTTTCATGGCCTGTTTAAACATAGTATCTCTTAATTGCTGTAGCATAAAGAGCTATAAAAGACGCTTACTTTGCTTACAGCAGTGTAGGGATTTGAAACGATGTCATCTTTCTTCAGGAGACACATTTGTCTTCTCTGCTTGAGGTGACTCAGGTAAAAAGACTCTGGTGGGATGGCCCTTCTTTTTGGTCGTTTGGGGAAGATGCTGCAGATGGGGTGGGTATTCTTTTTTCGCATCCCTCTGTTCGCATCACACAGTTGGTGGATGTTCAGCCAGGAAGGGCGTTAATTTTGGACTGCTTATTCCGGGGTTTTAGTTTCAGATTGATTAATACCTATGCTCCACAAACGAAGACATCTCAAATTGCTTTATTTAATCAACTTAAACCATATTTATTCACCTCTAAGCATGTGGTCTGGGGTGGGGATATGAATTGTAGTTTGGATATTCGTCTTAAAAATGATATTCAGCAGAAAACATATTGTGATGCTCATGCTCTCTCACAGACGGTAGCGGTGGCTAAGTTGAAAGATGCTTTCAGAGGATTACATACATCAAATGGTTTTACTTACAGAAGGGCTTCTTTTCAAACTAGGATTGATTATCTTTTTCTTTCCCAGTATTTAGTCCCTTTGGTTTGTTTAGTACTACCTTGTGATTTTTTGGACCACAGGTTTTTATATGGTAAGCTCAGTTTACATCAGATTCCTACCTTTTTTCCTGCCTTTTCCAGTAGATGGAAGTTGAATTCCCTCTTATTGTCTGAGGCAGTTTTTTTGGCCCAGCTAAAGGATTTTATGATCCTTAGGAAATCGGTGGCTGTGTTTTTGACTGATTGGATTACGTGGTGGACAGACACCAAGTTAGCAGTCAAGAATTTTTTTATTGCTTATGGCAAACGGAAATGTTCTTCATAATATTTACAATATTTGGATTTTAGGAATCAATATTATAAATTGCAATCACATTCTCGGTCTCGGGATTTGGATGTCCAGTCTCAGATGAGGACTGCAAGGCGAAACATGCTTCAGTATCAATACCAGAGGGCTGCTTCGATTCATGCCGAACTGAAGTTTGTTACTCATCAACAACCTTTTCAGGACCCATATATGGCATGTAAACATAAGATTGAGAGGAAGCTTATGACAGGGCTCGGATTCCTCTGGACAGCTGAAAACTTCTTTAGCAGGAATGCTGGAAGTTGCTGAGCGTCCGGTTTCCTCACAGTTTGGCAGGATTTATTCCGACTGCTTTTTGGATGATGTTTTGCATTTTCCAGTCCCTGCTATTTCCATGCAGATGCAGATCTATTACAGGACCCATTACCCCCTGGAGGTGCAGGCAGTCATTAGCTCCCTTAGTCTGCGGGTTTGCTGTGGTTTGGATGGACTAACAATGAATTTTATAAAGTTTTCAGGACGATGTGTGTCATATTGGCTACTGTCTATAATGATATTCTTCAATTTGGTTTTGGTAATTCGAAGTTTAATTTGGCTATTTTAACTTTCATTCATAAAGCAGGAGATGTTTGGTTTGGTAATTGGAGACCAATTAGTCTCCTGAATACTGATTACAAAATTCTTCCACTATACTGTATAAGCGGCTTCAAGTGGTGGCTCAAGGGGTGCTTCATCTTGCACAGATGTGTTCTGTCCCCCACCGTTGATTCAACAGAATTTGAAACTCCTTAGGGATGTTAAATTTGGGGGCCCAAAAACTATCTGGTTTTGTTCTGGCTCTGGATCAAGCAAAAGCTTTTGACTCCGTGTCCCATGCTTTTCTTTTTCAAGTGTTAGGTCGATATGGGATGCCTAGGCCCTTTATCCAATTTCTTAACACGTTATACTCCAAGGCCGGCTCTTGCTCGCTTATTAATTATTATTTAAGTTCAGAAATTCAGTTAAATCAAGGGGTTCGGCAGGGTTGTCCTATCAGCCCTTTATTGTATGCTTTTGTATTGGACCCCCTTTTACGGGAGATTGAAAATAATAGGTTCATTCAGGGTTTCTCTCCTTCAATTACCTTACCTGCCCAAAAAATTTCAGCGTATGCAGATGATATATGTTTATTGGTGGTAGATGTCCCTTCAGGATTAGAGGCACTACATGTGGTTACCCGTTTCTCTGCTCTAAATGGCACTAAGCTGAATTATGGAAAATGTAGATGTTTGGCGATTGGTGACTCTCCATTACTTACTGATATTGGGGGTATTTTAGTCTCTGATTCACTTACCATTTTAGGTCTCCATTTTGGTAAAGGGGATTTAGCTTTTTTCAGCTGGGAGAAGTGTCTTGTTACTGGAGAACGGAAAGTACAGCAATGGAAATCCTGGGGATTTTCTAAAAAGAAATGGGTGTTAATTATTAAGAAATTCTTATTACCTATTTTTTTACATGTGTGTTCGGTATTTCCGGTACCCATTTCTTTAGAAACTAGGTTATATAGTTGTTTTTTTCAGATGGTGTGGGGTAGCCGGTTAAACCCGATAAAACGTGCTTTTACTTATTTGAAAATTAGTCAAGGGGGTTTAGGGATGATAAACCCTATAGTGTTTTTCCATTCCTTTTTTATGATAGCCTCTTTCCAAGAAATAGTCCAGCCTCGGGACCACCCATGGTCGGCTTGGACTCAGCTTTTATTTTCTTCATTTTTGTCACATTGGGAAAGTGGAGGTATTCCTAAAAGGAATATGGCTGCTGCGGCTCCTTCCTATGCAGATTTGGCAGTTCGAAAACTGAGGGAATGGAAATTGGGCAAGGCACAATTGCATGAGGTTCCTCGAAAAGAATTTTATTTGGAAATTATGGGTAGTGTTTTCTATGTTCAAGTGGATTTCCCCTTTTGTGTCCCTACTAAACTCTCACAGGCTCTTCGTCTTTTAATGGATCACAGGTTACCACCTCATATGTGGAATGTCCAATGGCTTTGTTGTCATGGGAAGTTAGGGGTCCGGGGTAACTTAAAACATAAACCTATTGCTGACAGAGTATGTCTCAGAATGGGTTGTGTGGAACAGATTGAAACATTAGAACATTTCTTTCTGCTCTATCCTTATATTATTTCCTTTTGGTTGGATTTGGCCATTAGGTGGGGTTGGAGTGTTATGAGACACATTTCTTACCAGAGTTTGATTTTGGGGGATTATTCGGGTTTTCTTGGGAGGTATCATCCTAGTACATTGACTGTGATTTTTGCATGTGTTAAATATCACTTATGGCAAGCCAGATGTCAGTTCTCCTTACAACACACCCTTCTTCCTAATAATATTATACTTAGTTGTATTGAACTAGCTTTGGGAAAGCAAAAGAGTTTTGAACGTCGTACCTTAGACAATCAATGTTTTCTTAATTATTGGAAATATATTACTTGGGTTTTGTAAATGTTGCATGTCTTTTATTCTCCTACCCCTCTTTCTTTTTAGGCCTATTATGAATGATTTTTCTGTTATGAATTTTCTTCCTGAATGTATAAAAGGTCCCTCCGAGTTCTAATTTCTGTTAACTAATTTTGTTTTCCTTGGTTTATTTACTTAATGTTTTTCTGTTTTCTATTTGCTGATGTATGGTCTATTTTCAAATAAAAAATTCCCCTACTCTTTTCGATTAGTGCCATGGGATCTTTAACATCCACCTGAACTACCACCAATCCAGGCAGATGGGACCTCGGTTTAACATCTCATCGGAAAGACCGCACCTCAGAAGTGCAGCACCCCTCTCATGCTGCACTACAGTGTCAGTATTGGGATATTAACCCAAGTGCCAGATGTGGGAACTGAACCCACAGCCCTCTGATCTCCCGGCCTCAGAGGCAAGTGTGCTACCTACTGAGCCACTGACACGGACTTGTATTAAAGTAGTTGAATTCTCAGACCATAAGCTGCTGCAACTGCTGTACACTTGGAAGTTTCCTCTCAGTTCCCCCAGGGCCCCAGTACATGGAAATTGAACTCCTCTCTTTTATCAATAGCACAGATAACTCAGAATATCCGGTATTTTATTACTCATAGGAAATGAGTATTAGAAATGTTTGACAATCCTGCCCTCTGGTGGGAAGATGCCAAAATTGATTTAAGACACTTATTGAAACAAAGAAGTAGGACTCACATAAATAATGCATATTTGCTTTATTTAAAACAGAGACAACTACAAAAATTACAATCCTTAGCTAGGTATTCTGCTCATGATTTCAGCACACAAATTAAGATACTCAAGCAGGATATGCAGGCCTTCCATTTAAGACAGCAGGAGGGCCTGCAAAATCAATAGACGTTTGGTGTACAGGGAAAAGCGGTGGTGGTCTGTCCCTTTCTGTCATGTAAAGACAGAATTAAAAATAAACAAATTGATTCTCTTAGGGATTCTGGTGGGCAGATCTTTCAAGATAAAAATATTTTGAGACTAGTATCTCAGCATACTGTGTCTCTTTTTTTTCCCAGAAGGGATCTCCACAGAGTAAGATTTCAGAATTTTTACCTGCAGGCCAGTTTCCCTGCCTGTCCAGCTTTCATACTGGATGATTTAACTAAAGATGTTTCCGCTATGGAAGTTGAAACAGCCATCCAATCCCTAAAAAACAATAAATCTCCTGGAATGGATGGTTTAACCCCAGAATTATATAAAGTAATGGTCCCCTTCATTTCAAAAGAATTAGCTTTAGTTTTTACATTCGCTTGCACAAGGAACGTTTTTGGGAGAATAGCATACTTGGAGGTGTGCCTCTCCCACCCAGTGCACTGCTCCCTTGAGCAGGCATGGCGGTCCTGCACCAATGGGTGCAGGAGCTCAGTATGACAGCGGTGTTCCTCTGCTTCGAGGAAAGCACGCTGCCATACTGGCGCCACCCTCGTGTTACCGCTACCTCCCAGCGCGCGTCCGCGCCCCCCAAAGCTTTGGTGCCACGCTAGGGAGCCCACCCCAGCGTGGCAAATGTTGCCGACCGGCCCCCAAGCCATCCTGCTGCCACACTGAGGCCCACAGCATGCGAAACCCGTTTGTTTACTTTGCCGATAGGGTTGCCCAATCCCTCATCGGCTCCTCTCCAGCGTGGTTTGCCGCGGGGTGCCCAATCCCCGGCTCGCTGCTCCTCCTCAGCCATCTTCTGCCACGCTGGGAGCCCACCCCAGCGTGGCAAAGGTCCCACGTCGTCTTCTTTTTTTTTTTTTTTTTTAAACCTGGAAAACAAAACGGTCCTGCGCACATCTCCCAGCCCCTCCCACAACCTGCACCCACCCACTGCGCACCCAGCCTCCCCACCCCCCACCCCATACCTCTGGACTCCGGTGTGACGATCTGCGGTGGACGGGGAACGCGTCTGCACTCTTCAAAGCCGACCGCGAACTGAGGAAATGCCGGTAAGCTGATAATGGGCTACTAGGGAGTTTTCAACTTTATTGCATATCTCAGTCATTTTTGGATTTTGCAAATTTTCAACATGGGGTTTTGGGACCCTTCTCATGAATGATGTCACTGTCATGGCGTTATTCGGGCCGAAGGGTGATTTCGTGGCACTCGCGAAGTCACTCGCTAAATCACCTTCGGCCTTGAATAATGCCATGACAGTGACATCATTCATGAGAAGGGGTCCCAAAACCTCTATGTTGAAAATTTGGTGCAAAATTCCAAACAATGACTGTTTTATTTTATCATGCTGTACAGTTCCTACGCAGGCTCGTAAGTTCATGAATTTCAATATTTTCATCAGATTTCAACATTACCATTTTATCACACCTTCTTATGAGTTGTACAGCTGTCATTTTTCACATCTCACCCAAAATGTGTTTCCGCCCATGTAGCGCACAATGGCGCAGTCGGTGTGCGAAATCAATGTATGGAACACATTAAGAAAATCACAGTGACACTGTTCATTAGCAGAGGTTTTAAAATGGCAATGTTGAAAATTTGGTGAAAAAAATCTTACAAATGACTGTTTTACGAGCGGGGTAACAACAAGGTCATGCTGACAATTTATTGTACAAATACCAGCAATCGCACAGGGCATTAGGGTAAAGCACCATATATGCCAAACACCACTGCAAATACCTGCAAGCAAACGTCCGGCATTGACAAATGCTTGTTACATATATGTTGCAACAGGATTCCATTCCATTAGAAATGGCAAGAGGTCTTTTAATATTTCTGTATAAAAAAGGAGAGAGATCTGATCTTTAAAATTGAAGGCCTATTAGTCTACTCAATACGGATTTTAAACTTATTGCAAAAGTATTGCATACCAGATTATTGCAAGCAGCATTGTATTATATCTCACCTATACAATCCTGTTCTTTCCTGAGAGGAAAATGAGTGATCATTTGCTTCTTTTATGGGAATTAATAGAGAGAGAGAGAATAATGGTGGAATAGATGGCTTTCTTCTCTCATTAGATCAGAGACAAGCATTCGATTCTGTGGAACACCAATATTTGTGGGACACTCTAACCTATTATGGTATGCCTGATTCCCTTATTAACTGGCTTATCACCCTGCATAGATCTGCTACAGTAACCCCACAAATAAATGGATGGTTAGGACCAATGATACCTATAAAGAGGGGTGAGACAATGCTGTCCCCTCAGCCCTCTACTATATGTTTTCAGTATTGACCCTCTTTTAAGAAAACTCAATTTTACCACAAGTTTAGCACATATACATGTAGATACTTATAGGATTCCATGTACAGCCCAGGCATAGCTGATGATATTACTATACTGGTACAAAATGAAGATTCAGTGGCACAAGTAATAGATACATGTCAGATGGTCGGATCTCTGTCTGGTACTTATTTAAGTTTAAGGAAATCTACTGGAAGGTTATTGGGAAACCCAGTAAACCCCCCTTTCTGCTGTAGCAGGAATAACTCTTACAAGAGATCCAGTTACTATTTTGGGTATAGTATTTGGTTCAGGGAATCTAGATATCCTTAACTGGCAGCCGAAACTTGACCAGGCTCAAAAGCTGGTTAAAACCTGGAATGTTTGGAATATGAGTAAACTGAAGAGAATATATTTGGTTAAAACTTTTCTACTTCCTATATTTCTATAAATTAATTGCCCCCCCCCCAAGGTTTTAGAAGTTACATTATATAGTATTTTCTTTCAGGCTATATGGGGGAGCCGTCTTAACCCCCTAAAACGGAATATCCTGTATCTCCCTAAGAATCAAGGGGGTTTAGGGATGGTAAATCCCGTTGTTATCTTTAACGTTATAATATATACATACTGACAAATTTGAGACCATTATTGACTCAAGTTAGATGGCCATGGGTACCCTTATATGAACTCTCTTGTAGCCCATGGTTTCCTCAGTGGTCAGCGGATTCCCTAAGGCAAATTAAGAAGTCTAATATAGGTCCTCAGTATTTAAGAGAAGTGTTCTTCAACTTGAAAAGTTGGCATCTCACTTCTAGAATGATTACTGGGCAACATAGAAAATATATTTACAAACAGATTATACAGGATAAGTTTAGAGAGCAAGTTTCATTTCCCAACTGCCCAGTCAATATTATAACTGAGATGCTTGGATTTTTGAATAACCGTAGAATTCCAGAGAAAATGTTGGATTTTCATTGGTTGTGCTGTCATAACCGGCTTAATGTAAAAGAACATCAAAAGCACAAACATTTGTCAGAAAGGCTCTGTTCCAGACCTCACTGCTCTCTACAGTTCGAATTAATGTACCATTTATTCTTTACTTGTCCTTGCATCTCAACCTTTTTGGTCTTTTCTAGCTCAGAACTGGAATATACCTAACTTTAATCATATTACATTAGACCCCTTGCTATATGGTAATTTTGATGCAACCTGGAGAAAATGGAAGAAGTCTACCTTACAAGTAATTATAACTGTGGTAAGACGGTATATATGGAATTCTCGTTGCTGGTTTACTTTGCAGCAGAAAACAGTGTCACTTATTGAATTATTAGAAAAAATTGTATGGGACATAACATTGATTTACAAGAAAGAGATTAAAAATAGATCTCAAAATTGGGTATTCCAGACCTGGAGAAATCTTCCTTGTGGACTCAGATGTTCCGGTCACATGAGCAGAATATTAACTAAGGTATCCTGTATATTTTATTTGTGCAACATATCTTTTTTTTTTTTTTTTTTTTTGGTTTTTTTGTATTGTATTTTCAAGTGTGTGTGATTTTCAGTAAAAACTAAATACGTCAACTCTTTTTCATTAAATGCCATGGGATCTCTTCTCTAACTTCCACCTCAACAGTTACCAGAGATGGGCAGAAAGGACCTCAGGTTAACATCTAATCCGACAGCATCTCACCAGTGCAGCTCCCCACCCCCCCATACTGCATGACAGTGTCAGTTATGTGTATTACCCCAAGTACCTGGTGTCGAGCTGGAACCCATGACCTTCAATCTTCTGGGCCCAGAGGCAAGCATGCAACCTACTGAGCTAGTAACAGATAATTGACATTTCATGAGATGATGATTATCGGGCTGTCGTGTTACTGGGCTGTCATAGGTTATTGAGATACCAACCTACTATGACCAGAATAGTAATATCAAGCAGTGGCAGAGCAAGGGGGCTGGGAGGGTGGTCGCCCTCCTGGCTGCCCCAGTGTGATAGTAGTGCCCACTACCATCTTTATTCAATGTTTAGTGCCCATTGTGGAGCCCATGATTGATTGAATCCCCCCCAGCTCCCAAACACTCCCAAACCTGGCTCTGCCACTGATATCAAGTGTTCAGTTATTACAGTTGCTGGATCATCATGCAATGACAGTTGTTTCTTGTGTTTAGAAGAGACAGCAGACTACTTCCTGCAGCATGTGGACAGCGCCTGTGTTTTTTGGAATGCAAGTTCTCGGTTTTCGGATGGATTTCGATTTGGACTCGGTAAGTGAACAATACACAAGTGTCTCAGTTTTATGTTGCGATCGACACTTTAGGCAGTTTACACCTGTAGGTAAGGGTGTTCATTAAATGAAGCATCTGATAGGAGCACTTGAGAAAGGCAGGCTTCTTCATGGATATATAGGGTTCAAGAGACAGAAAGGGACCAAGTGGTAAAGCTAATCCTTGCCATCTCAGGAGATGCACTCATCACAAGTTTTTCAGTAGGCACAGTGTTACTGTGTGCTCAAAAAGCAACCCAATGGAAAGCATATCAGGGAGATTAAGAAGGCCAAACACACAAGTCCAAATGTCAATTTATACTAAAAAGGACAGAAGGTTTATGTTCTCTTTAACTTCCACCATAGCAACCAACACAGAGGGGCTGAAAGGACCTCATTTTTCACTGTCGAGGAAACCACTGCAGTCCGGTAAAGCAGCTAGGGGTATTTGAATTCCAGTGCCACCATAGAGTCAGGCCAGTGCTGTGCAGTAGGTACAGTAGCTATCAAGGCAAAAGTTGACTGTTCCCACGGTAATTACTAACTGTGTTTAGGTTGGCTGAAGTTGTGAATGATCTCCTAGACTGGGCTTATCTAGGGTGATTCCAGGTGAGCAGTGGACGAACATCTTCTTTTCTGTCCAGGAGTTCAACTCCTTCTGCCTTCTCAGTTATGCATTTAATTCTTAAGCAGTAATACACAAAAGGGTGTGGTAAGTCGTGAGGTATCATGCCTCGGCTGCGTTATGAGGCACGCAATGTTATGCCATGCCTTCAACCCAAAGAAGTAACAGTGTTCCATGATACACCACACTCTAGAGTATATTGTGATCATAAAATGGCCCCAAAGTGTTAGAAAATTGCTGATCTTAGTAATCAGTTTTGAACCGTGATGAAATACTGAGATATCGTCACAGGTGTAAGACTGCTTCAGCCCCTATCCATTTTATAATGTATGCTGTCAACCCCTGAAGCCCTGTGTCATTTTAAGTTTAAAGGAACATTATACAGTTATACAATGGACATAGAAAAAACCTGTAATCTGATTAGTTAGCTATGGTAAATCCCTTAATAACCCATAGCTGAGGAAGGGCATTTATAAAAAAAAAATAATTAAACACAGTTTCATGTTTATTTTATACATGAGTCCATAAGGCACTCCAGGACATGGGTACTTGGGGGATTACCACACTTCTGGCATGGTTAAGTCACTCAGCTGTCCCTTGTCACGCACCACTAGGCGTGGTAGTAGTAGTAACCGCCCTGTAACGCCTTGTTGCTTAATTTTATGTTTGCCCACCTGATGTAGAATGTGTTGATGTAGCTGGTTATGATGATCTGATTTTTCCTTAGTAAACATGAAAAAGAGCTATTGGTGTAGTTTTATCAGTATTTGAGGTGTGTGATTAAGTTTTTTGTCTCAAATGTTTGACAAGTATTCATACTTGGCACTCACAGAGACTTACATACTCTTACTCGTTAAAACTACAAAAGAGTTGTGCACACACCATATCATTTGTAAAATTTATTACTGGGATAACATGGCGAATGGACAGACTGGGTGGGCCAAGCGGTCCTTATCCGACACCAAATTCTGTGTTTATGTGAGTTCTAGGGCATGTAACTCCCATATGTAGTGCATCAAAAATTAACTCCTTATTTGGTAGTGTGTATTCCGACAAAAATCTAAAAATATTTTAGAAAACCCTTCGAGTCCTTCCCAGGACTGGTTCACCCTGATGAAGCTTTAGAGCAAGCCAGTGTGTGTCGGTTGCTGTGTCCTTTATTTTTATTTAATTTATATTTTGTTAACCGGGTGAGAACCCAAGGACAAACACTGCCCATTTTCGGGGCTGGATTAAAAAATAAAAATATAAATACAGTAAAAATCAAATAAGTAGTGCATTACAAAGGAGAACAAATAAACATAAAGAAAACGACAGCTGTGCAAAATATTTACACACACCACAAGCCAACAAATTATACTTATAGTTTTGTTTAAATGTACTAACCTTGTCTGAGATAATTAAAGTTTGAGGGAAATAATTGGTAATTAAATTGTGAAGCAAACAATCCCAAACTTTAGCCATGGTATAGGAAAAAACTCTTTGACTCTGTTTAGCCCCCTCAGCCAAGTGTCCAGTGTCAGTGGCTCAGTAGGTAGCACACTCTCCTCTGAGGCCAGGAGATCAGAGGGCTGTGGGTTCAGTTCCCACATCTGGCAGTTGGGTTAATATCCCAATACTGACACTATAGTGCAGCATGAGAGGGGTGCTGCACTTCTGAGGTGCCGTCTTTCGGATGAGACGTTAAACTGAGGTCCCATCTGCCTGGATTGGTGATAGTTCAGGTGGATGTTAAAGATCCCATGGCACTTATCGAAAAGAGTAGGGGAATTTCCCCTGTGTCCTGGCCAAATTTCCCTCATTCACTAAAAAAACCACCAACAGCTTAATCTGGTTCAAGGTCAGTTCATTCATCTGTATCCCCCTCCCCCAGGTCGTGCCTCAAAATAGGCAGGATTTGTCTAGTGCACTTACCTGGTCAACAAAAACTAACTAAAAAAAATAAATAAATAAAAGTGCATGCCTTTTCCTTTGATGTCCATTTGTGCTTGAAACTTTTCTGTCCTTCTATTGTTTTTTTTTGGCAGCTGTACTACGGAAAATTAATTAGTGTCTGGCTAGTGTGCACCATGTTTGTTCTGTTCTTTGGTTTCAGCCCTTGTAGCTCTCACAACCGCCCTTTCTGTGAATCAGCTGCCTCTCCCTTTCTTTATGTTCTCCAGAACGTGTAATGTGCAGGAAGGCCTAATGATCTATTCTGAGTGAGTCGGTACGATTGTACTATAGGATGTTGCCATATTTCCCATTATACTATAGATAATATGTAGCGCCCCCCTCCCCCCCGTTAGAGTTAATGATGCGAATGGTTATGCCACATTTTCCCATTGTACACTAGGTAAACTAGAATTTTGTCACATGCCTCCTTTAACAGTACAGTTGTTCCATATCCCCCATGATGCAGGTGATAACCTGTACAATTGTACCATATTCCCATTATACAGAAGATTTATTAGTGTTTCATTTATTTATTTATTGAAAATTGGTAACCGGGAGAGGCACACTGAGCCAAAGCTTATTTCCAGATGCGACCTGGGGGAGAGGGGTTTGGAAAGAACAAGTACATTCAAAGATAAAGTGAAGTTGTCGCCAGCCCAGCGGCACAGAGGGCTGAGGCGCTGTAAATCGCCTCACCTCTCCCATGCTGGCAACCCAAGTTCAGAAACAAGGTTGAGTTGCCAGGGGGAGGGGCTGGGAGAGGAGCGAGCAGCCACCTGGCTGCCCCCCTCTCCCAGATTTGGAAGATTAGCCATTTTGGCTCTTGGCTGCCACTGGGTGGAGGTCAAATGATAGCGCCAATCCTCAGGTGGCTGGTGATATGCTAGGTTGATGGAATGGGGCTGGCGGTTCCGGAACACATGTGCGACTCCATGCGCATGTGCTACCATGTTTGCCGTAATCCTGGGGGAGCAAAAATCAAAAGGAGGAAGATGGATGGCAGACCAGACTTCATGAAGCCCTGCCTGAGACACCGTGGCCCACCATGCTGCTCTGAGAGACATCAGGAGGAAGGAGTAGAAGGCCGACCAGTGGCACTCCTTGTCCAGCTGAGGAGCATAAAAACTTTTACACGCACAAAAAAAAGTAGAGCACAGTCCATATAAAAAAGCAGTCTACAGGAATATGTGAATTACCAAGGTTAACAGCAGTAAGCAGATCATATCAAATGGAATTAATGAGTCAGAGGAATTTACATAATTAAGAAATACAGCAATAAATAATCTAACTAGATAGAAAGTATGGTGTGATGCTGGGCATACAATAAAATTACCAACAAGTAGATGCAAAAACAGAAGAGGTGATGTCCATAGATGCAGAGACCGGCATGAAAAAGAGATAAAATGTGGAACACGCATACTTCAGAGGTAGGGCCTGTACCGTGATTCCAAGCAGAGGCAAAAACAGAAGAGTGGATGTTCATAGACATAGAAAAAGAGAGAAAATGTGGAAAACATATTTCAGAGGTAGGGCCCATGCATTGAAGCCAGGTGAACAATCCTAAGAGGAAATGAGATGGAGACCACAGTGACCAGGAGACATTTCTCAGTGGCTGAAAACAGATATGTTGGGTCTTGAGGAGAAAAACAAATAGGCAAGTGTTCTGCCCATACATATGGGGGACAGCCAAGGTGTCTGGGTCATCTTCACCCTTGAGCAGCGTGAGTGCAGCTGATCTGTAGGATCTGGATGGGTAGCTGGCTCTGACAGCTGCTGCACTAATGCTGATGTGAAAAGGGATTTCCCCCAGAAAAGGGCATTTAAGGCCTTATGGCAGGCAACCACACCAAACTGGGATAGATCTAACCATGACATCCATCTGAGACAGACAGCTGATGCGTCCTAGCAGTTGGACACCTTAGAAGTGTTGTAAGATGCTCTTGCCTGATGCCATGCTGCCTCTGCACTCTTAGCAGTTATGCTAAGGCCAGTCCATATTCTGTCTCACACCGGCATCTCAGATAACCACGCACAAATCTGAGATCATAGGCAGTGCTTATAGAAACATAGAATTTGCTAGCAGAAAAGAACCGCTATGCTCACCCAGTCTGCCCTAGGGCATCCTCCCTGTTGTACCTCTGCAGACCCTAACTGGTTTCCGGGGACCATCCCTACTTCTGTATTAATATGCCCCTCCATCTGTCCCATTCATGTTTGAAGCCTTCCATCATTTTAGCTTCCACGACTTTGATTGGCGGTCAGTTCCATGCTTCTACCACCCCTTCCGTGAAGAAATATTTCCTCACGCCCTTCCTGAGTTTCCCCTCTCCAATTTCGTTGCATGTTACCTAGTCTTGGAGCTCATCCTCCTTTGGAAGAGGCTTCCTCCCTGCATTCTGTTCTCCTCTGTGAGGTATTTGAAGGTCTTGATCATGTTACCCTTCGCTCTCCTGTCCTCTAGAGTGTACATATTGACATTACTCCATCTGTCTTCATGGGGCTTCCCTTGCAACCCCTGTACCATTTTGGTTGCCCTTCTCTGGACTGCCTCCATCCTGTCTGTCCTTCCTGAGGTGTGGTCTTCAGAACTGGACATAGTACTTCAGGTGGGAGCATACCAGAGAGTAGTACAGTTTTCCAGTATTTGTATAAAGGTGATACTCTGGACCCGTCTGTCCTTGAGGCCTTGATAGTACTGTTATTAAAACCTGATAAACCCCCCAATCAGGTTTCCAGTTATCGTCCCATCTCGTTATTAAACTATGACCTTAAACTCCTCACCAAAATTTTAGCTTCTAGAATTAATAGTGTCTGGTCTACCCTACTCCGCCCAGAACAAGTTGGTTTTGTCCTGGCCCGCCTTGTCTGATCATTGCGTAAACTAGTACATATACTATCGGCCGCTAGAGATTCCACTTCCCTGATGACTTTAGTATCTTTAGATGCTGAGAAATCCTTCGACAGGGTAGACTGGTCCTTTCTTTTAACTACCCTGAAGAGATTCAGATTTCCCCAGGCTTTCCTACGTTGGATCCAGGTAATTTACTCCTCGCCTACTGCGAAAATCTATTGCATTGGGATATTTTCTTCTGGCTTTCCTTTATTCACTGGTACCAGTGAAGGTTGTCTTTTATCCCCTCTTCTCTTTAATCTTTACCTGGAACCTTTAATTAGGCATATCAAACTCAGCCCTAGCATATCAGGTATTCCCATAGGAGATACTGTCCAGCTCTCTCAGTATATGCGAATGATATACTCCTACATCTAGCATACCCGGCTAGCTCAATTGCCAAAGTCCTAAACACAGTTAAAAGGTTCAAGGCCCTCTCAAACTATAAACCAAATCTTGATAAAGCTGAAATGTTACCTCTTAACTGCTATACACATAAATCTGATTTCACTCATCTTGGTATGCGTTGGGCCCCCTGCCATATCAAGTATCTGGGTATCTGTCTGTCCCGGGATACCTCTAGCATGAAAAAACGTAATCTAGAGGATCTCATTATGGTTGTCCAACAAGATCTATCCAGATGGAGAGTGCTCCCTCTCTCCCTTTGGGGCAGAATCAATATAATTAGGATGAACGTTCTCCCAAGATTATTTTACTCCTTAAATATGTTAAATCTCTGGTTGCCCATCTCCTTTTTCAGACGTATACACGCCTTAGTCACCAAGTTCATTTGGTTAGATAAAACCCCAAGGAGGTCCTACATGAAACTCTCCACACCCCAGACAGCAGGTGGTCTCAAACTACCTTTCTGTTTTATTGTTGGGCGAGTCATCTCTATAAATGTTTCAAATGGCTCTCTGTGCATCAAGCACATCAGGCTTCCAATGACTTTCCTATCTGGCTTCAATTAGAGCTGGATTTAATTAGGAAGTCCGGTCTGTCCCCGTCCTCACTCTTTTCTTCACACTCTGGAAATCTCTACCCCCTTCATTGAAAGACTCCGTGATTGGTGTTTCTCTCAGGGTATTTTCTCAGTTCTGCTCCAGTTTGCATAATCAGCCGTCTAAGGATATCTCCCAATCTCTTCTATACAATGCCAGTCTGAAAATTGGTGGGCAGGTACTCTCCTCCTCCTGGCTGCCATCCCTATCTAATGTCTCCATTGCAGACCTTTGTACGCAGGGTACGCTACTCTCCTCGCCCTCTATACTGCAGAAAATCCAGTTAGGCTCTTCCCATATCTTTAAGGTCCTTCATCTCGGACACCTTCTAATACAATTTCTAGGTTCCACTCCTGAGATCACCGATCAATCAGAACGTCTCGGCTCTCTGAAAGATCTTTCTTTTATGCCACTTGGAGTATCCAAAATTTACATCCTAATACTCTCTAGGATCTCTCCGAATAGAGTGGGCCACCCAACAACCTGGGATACCCTCCTCCCTTCTTCCAGTCTTAATTGGAACAATATATGGAGGGACCTTTACATCTACACCATCTCAGGACAGGCTCAGGCTTACCCAGTTTCATATTTTACATAACCTTTACTATACGCCTGCGAAACTGTTTAAAATGGGTCGACTCTCTTCCTCCACATGCATTAGATGTGGCCATGAGGTAGGTACTCTTCTTCATGTTTTCTGGTCCTGTCCTAAAGTGTCCCCTCTTTGGAACCTTACTGAATCCAGTGCCGATCCCCTACTAGGTCTAGAAGGGCTTTTTACACCGGAAACCTGTATTTTAGGGGACTATAGCTCTATTCCAGTGAGGGAAAGGTGATACTATATCACCTTGATTTCCCTTGCAGTTAAGAAAGTCATTCTTAGACATTGGTTGGACCAGGCCCTCCTTTCCTACCAGGAATGGCTTCAAGAGCTATTGTTTAGCTTAAGGACTGAGCGGATGACTGCTAGTATACATCATTAACCGGACCTCTTCGATAAGAAGTGGGGTAAACTCCACACCCTGTATACTAAATGATTTTCAGCCCCCTTTCCACTTTTGCTCCCCTCCTGTTATCTTTCTTTCTTGTAGATCCCCAATTAATCTAACACATCCGGAACACTCCGTGGGGTGGGTTGGGTAGAGTTATGCTTACTTGTATTGTTACATGACTGCTGTTGATGTGTGTTCTTTGCCTTTTGTTCTGTGAAACAATAAAGTTTATTAAATTTTAAAACAAAAAAAGAGCAGTACAGTGGCAGCAGCACCTTCCATCTTCCTGCTGGTGATTCCCCTCCTTATTCACCACAGCATCCCAGTAGTCTGACTATGGACTTTTCACACTGGGCAGCCACCTTGAGGTCATCTGAAATAACCTCAAGGCCAGTGTCCTGCCTAGTGACTGCCAACATCTCCCTTCCCCATCCTGTACTCAGTACCAGAGTTCCTGTACCCTAGGTGCCTGATGTTACACTTTTTGCCACTGTACCCCAATTGCCATGTCTTTGACCACTCCTCTAGTTTCCCTAGATCTTGCGCATTGTCTGCCCTCCCTCCTGAGCATCCACCCTATTGCAGATTTTGGTGTCATCTGCAAAAAAACAGACCTTTCTCTGTAGTTCCTCAGCACTGTCACCTATAAAAATATTGACACTGAACCTTGCAGTACCCTGCTGGTCACCTCCCTGTCCCTTGCCTCTTATCCATTAGCCAATTGTGAACCCACTCCATCATTTTGCGCCCCCCAACCCGCCAAATTGGTCAACCTCCTAATCAGCCTTCTGTGCGGCACGGTGTCGATGGCCTTGCAGAAGTCTAAACAGTCAGTGTCCACTGTCCTCCCCTGGATATTTCCCTGATCACCCAGCCAAAGAAGTCCTCAAGTTTGGCATGGCCTTCCCCTGTGAACCCATGGTGCCTGTGGTCCTGCAGTCCCTTGGCTTCCAGGTAATCAGTCTCTCTTTCAGTAAGGATTCCATTAGTTTCCCCATCACTGAAGTTAGGCTGGCTGACCTGTGGTTGCTAGATTCCTCCCTGCTGCTTCACGTATGCTGAGAGACCATCTCAGCCCTTCTCCAGTTCTTCAGGACAACTCTTGTTTCCAGCGAACTGTTGGAAAAAGCTGTCAGGGAAGGCAGCAGTGGTGGGTCAACAGCACATTCCTCAGCCGGTACCACTACACAGCTCTTTTGTCACTGTGGCGAGATGGGACTGCCAAAAGGAGGCACCTGTTGTAGTGGCCAAGGAGAATGTCAGGGTCCTCCAGATTGGAGGCCACAGGCTGGGCAGTAGAGGACCTCAGTGCAAGAAGAAGCAACTTGTAGTGGGGGACTCAGTAGTTAAAGGGGTAGTTTTGGGAACAGAGAAAGAGGGATGCGAGGTTCCTATCTTGCGCCTCGGCATGGTGGGATAGTGAGTGAATCCTCAGGATCACTATAAAGGCAGGGCAGGAAGGGAAACTGGATGTCATTGTCCCTTCTGGGGACTAATGACCTAGCAAGTGAATCAGCAAGGGTGGTGCAGGATAGGTTTAGGGAGCTGGGGAGGGTCCTGAAACATTAACTTGCACAGTGGCCTTCACTGGGGTGCTGCCTGTACACGGTCACAGGAGAGATTAGGGAATGCTGCACCAGTGTCATCAACAGCTGATGGAAGGCATGATGCTGGGAGGAGGGGTTTGGATACATTGGGTACTGGGGTACTACCTGGAGTGATAGGTGCCTGAACAAAGGAGATGGCCTCTATCTATCCAGGAGGGGAAAAGCAGCCTTGAGTGGTAAGTTTAAATGCTACTTACTTATTTAAACAGGCCGGGGGGAGGCAGAAGCAATGAGCAAGGCAGAGAATGACCCCCCTCCCCCAGAAAATGGAGCAACAGAGAGGAAAAACCCAGGGGAAATAATGTCTCCGGGGTAGAGTGTCATAGGTAAAGGGGGGGAGGTGGACGGGAGAGGATGGGAGGGTTGGGAGGTGGTTGATGGAAAAATTAATGAGAGTGGGCAGAGAGAAAATGAAAAGGGGAAGGACAGTAAAAGGGGCAATGGAATGTTGAAGGCTGGAACAGGTAATGGGTGGGGGAAGGCAGCAGCTGAGAAAGACAAAAAAAGTGGTGCGCTATGTGCAGCAATGCAGGGAACCTAGAAAATAAAGTCCATGACCTGGAGGCAACCATTGCTGAGGCGGACCTAGATCTGCTGGCCACAGCAGAATCATGGTGCACCGACAACCACTGCAGGGATGTAGCCATTCCAAGGCACATCTTATTCTGGAAGGATGGAACAGGGAAGAAAGGGGGGAGGGGTCATTTTATATGTGAAGGAAGGCATAAAGGCCACAGAGATATAAGGGCATAACAGGGACATGGTAGGCTGGAGGTTTTATAGGTTAGCTTAGAGACAGGATCCAGGGTCTTTATCCATGTGGGGGTGGTATTTAGACCACCAGCACCGGGGTAGGAGTTAGACAAGGTTCTAGGAGAGACAACAGACAAAATGGCAAGCAAAGGGATAGTATTGATTATGGGAGGATTTTAATATGTCTGACATAGGGCTGGCCCGCCAGCGCAGCGGAAGTGCTACTACTTGCGATGCAGGCAACCCAACCCGAGTTTTTAAGTGAACCTGGTGCACCAGAGGGCTGGCCAGGGGCAGGTTGGATGAGCATCCCAGGGAGTGCTCTCCACCTTGGGGGTGGCGGGGTTGGTGGCACACGGCACTTAGGTGACACCCAGTGGAGACCGAGAGTAAGCGCGCATGCCCATGCCTTGGGTGGAGCGTCAGAGGAAAATCCCTGTGCTCTGGACAGTGTGGTGCCCTCCATTCTGACTGAATAATGATGCAGCCAACCCCAGGACCCCACACAGTTGATCTCGGTCTCCCTTTGGGGGCCCCACTGGGGACAGGCCTTGGTCCCAGGAAGCTGCTGGGGATGCCGGTGTCGAATGCGGAGGCACTGAGTCGGGAATATCCTCACCGAAGTGTCGTGAATAAAAAGAATTTGGGGGATGTGCCTGACATAGACTGGTACATACTTGCTGAACTACAAGAAGAACAGGGTCATCCTCGACTCCCTATGGGGGGGGCATTTCTCAGGGAGCTAGTAACAGAAGCCCCTAGGAATGGGTAACACTGGACCTTGTTCTTACAAACAGGAACAGGAACAGCATTACCGAAGTCACAGTAGGTAGCCTCCTGGGTACAAGTGATAGTAGTAAAGTGGTTCAGCATACAGTTTGGGTAGGAAAAGATTCTCACTAGAATGAGGGACCTGGACTTTAAAGAAATGGTAGAATTAAAGAAATGGCAGAATTCCTTAGTAAATTCCTTGAAGGGGGTGTTAGAGTAAATGAACAATGGAAAAGGATAAAGGAGAGTAACTAAGGGAGCAACAATTGTTTGAAAGAAATTTAGATAAAACAAAGAGAGAGGCAGGAAGAAAGGTGACGGCAGCTAAGGCACAAACAGAGGAGCAGACAGCCAAGGAGGTGGTAAAGGGATAAGACTCTGTTCGGGTACATAAGTAGAAAGAGGAAAGAAAGTGGCGGGATAGTGAGGATCAGGAGAACAGGGGAGGGATTGTGTAGAGGATGACCAAGAAAAAGCTAAAATCTTAAATGAGTACTTCTGCTCAGTTTTCACTGGGAGACAAAATGTATCTGCAGGCATTGGAGTAGGGGGGAGTCCGAAGGGGATTAGAAGCCTTTAAAGAAAATAAGGTCATGGGGCCAGATGTGATCCACCCAGGGGTACTGAAAGAACTGAGCACAGTGGTAGCTGTACCTTGGCAACACTATTCAGCAACTCTTTGGAGATGGGGTGGTTCTAGAGGACTGGGAGAGGGCCAATGTAGTCCCTTTGCACAAGAGTGGCAGTATGGAGGAGGCTAGCAATTATTGGCCAGTCACTCTTGCATCAGTTGTAGGGAAATTCATGGAGACCCTGCTGCAGGAGAGACTAATGGAGTACTGAGAGACAAATGGGTTGCAGGACCACTGACAGCATGTTTTCATGGGGAAGGGGGGAGCTCATGGTAAACTGGATATCAAACTGGTTGAAGCAAAGGATAGGAAACAGAGGGTGGTGGCAAACAGCAGTCACTCAGAGGATGGAAGAGTAACCAGTGGGGTGCCACAGGGGTCCATACTGGATCTTGTCCTCTTTCATTGTTTTCATAGTTGACATTGCACACGGACTGGTGGGGAATGTGCATCTCTCTCTCTCTGAATGTCACAAAAATCTGCGATAGAGTGGACACCCAAGAAGGGGTAGAGAAAATGAAATGGGATCCGGAGAACCCTGAAGAGTGATCTAGAGTGTGGCAACTGGGTTGAAGTGCTAAAAGGTGCAGAGTCATGCACCAGGAGAGGGGAAACCCGGGAGCTATGTATAAAATGGCAGAAAGGTACTTGCAGTCACCAAGCAAGAATGGGATCTTGGGGTTATTGATCTTACTTAGAGAGGGCTCTTGCAGTAGGTATTTACATATAGGACTGACCCGGCAGGTGTCAGGAACCCATGGAAACATTTCTGGCTAGCAGTCTCTGCCTTCCAGTTCTTTCCCACCATCGACTTATGAAAGTTCCTTGTGGTAGAGTTCATCGCTCGTCAGTCTTTCGTCAGTTCAGTTTTCAAACTTTTTGACCAATTTTTTTCAATAATGTCTCTCTTATTACATTGTGTATGTCCTGCCCGATGCCTTCTGAATCGCATAAAAATAAGTGCGACTTGTGCGGTTCCCAACTGCGGCATAAAGATGGCCACTCCCTGTGCCTCTTCTGCCTAGGCCCGGATCAACCTGTGGAGAAGTGCCAGCATTGCCAGAAATTTAATTCAGCTACCCGAAAACGGAGGCAGCAGTCCCTGGAGGCCCATATTTTAAAGAAAAAGATGGCACCCATGGAGAAGGAGTTGAAAAAGTTGAGGCAGGCTTCCACTTCCCCAAAGGCTACAAAAAGGAGAAGCACTGGGACCGGGACTCAGCCTCCGCGACTCTGGCTGGAGTTGTGGTTCTAAAGGTAACATCGCCTCTGGGGAACCGCTCCTCAACGACCATCTTGGCGGTGTCCAAGAATGTGTTGCCCCTCCCGTCGGGCTCGCGCTCGGGCCCCTCGGGTACCTCTGAGGTAAAGGAGGCCACCGCTTCTGGGAAGGCCACTGCTACGCAGCCCTCAGGGTCGAGCAGGTCCGCTATGTCGGACGCTGGTGCCACGGACGTCCGCCCAGACGAGACTGGCAAGACGCTTGCTCCTTCAGGAGGATGCACAGTCATTTGTTCGCCCGACAAGGTCACATCTCCAGTGCAACCTTCTTTGAGCAAGGGACCCGATAAGTCGGACGCAGGCTCCTCAGACGCCCGCCCGGATCCAGCTGATAAGCTGGACGTCAGCCCCTCCGATGACCACCCAGCCAAGGAGCCCATGTCAGACCCCTTCAACCAATCTGACACCCCAGGCTCCCTGCAACGCTTGGTGTTGCCCTCTGAGGTTCCTGCGTCTCCTCTGCTGAACCCGGGGATTCCAACCCCGGTTGTCACGGAGGACCTGCATAGGCCCCTCCTACTGGGCCAGACACCTGATGCGGACCCTCAGGCGCCAGCTGGCGTCCCCACACCAGACGGCGCTCCCACACCAGGTCCTGACGCCCGCAGGGCTACCTTTACCTGGCCCGCCTGCTTGGCCTCTGTCAGGCCCCTCTGCTGTGCCAGAGCCCCTGGCACCCGGGTTTCCGACACCACTAAACCTGGTGTCATCTTACCCGGCGCCACAGTATCCGACGCCTCAATACACAGCGCCGGGCTTCCCGCCGTCGGGTTATGGATACTCGCTATATGGATATCCTCAGTATCTGTATCCCCTCCTCCGCCGTCGTGCCCAGCGCGTGAGACTTGAAGACTCTAGCTGCCTGGTGGGCTGAGGCCAAGGCTCAGCTCACCAGAGAGATAGAGAGCCGTCTACTGGCACCAGACCCTGCGCAGGATCCCCTACGCTGGAGACAGGAGACTCCCTCCCCCTTACCCGACACCAGAAGGGAATCCTTGGGCACCAGTGGTGGGGAGGACACGCATCCTAGAGGGCTTCCCACAGGGACCGTTTCTCCCCCTCGACGGGAGGAGTCTTCCTCTTCTTTGTCGGAGACCTCTGACTTGGACTCAAGGGGATCCTCCGACCCGGATGACAAGCCCGGTACTCCAGACCAACCCAGGCCAAGGACTCCTCCGAAGTCTCCTCTGGAGGATCCTTCTTTTCTGGAGCTACTGAGAAAGATCCAGGAAGTTCATCAGTGGCAATCTCTGGAGCCAGATCCATAGCGTAAAAAGCTCGCTGCCCACTTTTATCTGCCCGAGACCACTCCTACATTGATTCCACCCTGGATAGAGCCTCACGCAGACCTTATTTCCACTATTTGGAAGCAACCATCCGCGTTAGCCCCCCTTCTGAGGAAGGCAGATCGGCTGTACCAGGCTCCTGGGGTAGTAGATTCTTTGAATCTACACCCCAAAACGGACTCTGTCATGATTAGCGCCTCACACGGCCCCTCTGCTAATCCCAAACATCTCAGCTCGTCTCCGCCTGACAAGGAGTCTTGGCTTCTGGACCAATATGGGAGAAAGGTCTATGCATCTTCTACCCTGGGTATTAGGGCCCTGAATTATGTAGCTCATATGAGGGATTACCAGAAGACCATCCTTGGTCAGGTGGAATCAAAGTTGGACTCCCTTCCTGAGTCTAAGACAAAACAGGAAGTGGCAGATCTTGTCCGTTCTCTTCGTTTGGCCAGTCGGCACATGCTTTGTGCCACTTACAACGCAGTGGACGCTGCTCGGCTTTCGCTGTGGGTCTTGGGCATCATGCCTGGCTCAGAGTGTCAGGACTGGTCCCTGAAGTGCAACCCACTATTCAGGATGCACCCTTCAGGGGTTCGGTGCTGTTCGGCGGTGATGTCAAGGACATCATAACCGACCTGCAAGAGAAGGGCACTGCACTCAAGTCCGTGGACTCTATGATGTACAGACCCCCTTCAGGGGTAGCGGCACCCTTTTCGACATAACCAACAAAAAACAAAACCACAGGGCAAGTGGGCCAACAAGCATCAGGTCCCTCCAGCAACCAAGACTCCCCCTCCCAAAAAAGCCGTGGGAGCCTCGCCCGCTTCGTTGCCCCAGACCTCCTGACTCCTCACCTCTCCCACAGCCCCTGGACACACCAGAGGAATCAGTAGGAGGGAGGTTCACCTTTCATTTCCTGGGTTGGGACAGGATAACATCAGATGCTTGGGTGCTCCAGCTGATTGCAGCAGGACACTCAATAGAGTTTCTTCAGAAACCGCCCCGAAGACCACCCTTCCCCCCCCAGTCGTCTTACTCCCCAAACATATTCCTCTGGTCCCAGAAGAAATCACCTCCCTTCTCTCGATGGCAGCAATAGAACCAGTTCCCGACCACCTTTGGGGGATAGGTTACTATTCCCATTTCTTTCTAGTTCCAAAGAAAACGGGAGATGTGAGGCCTGTTTTAGACCTCAGTTCCCTGAACATGTTCATTGAGTACAAACACTTCAGAATGCTCTCCCTGCAGGGCCCTCTGCCTCTTCTTCGGCAGGGACTGTGGCTGTGTGCTTTGAATATGCAGGATGCTTACCTGCATATCCCCATATGCCCTTCCCACTGCAAATTCCTTCAATTTTGTTTTCAGGGGACCACTACCAATTGAAGGCCCTCCCATTTGGTCTCTCCCAGTGTTTACCAAATCGTGTCTGTGGTAGAGGCCCACCTGCGTACCCAGGGAGTGCAGGTATTCCCATACCGGGACGATTGGATCCTGGTGGCCCCGTCCAGGGAGAAACTAATGCACTCCCTTTCCCTCACCCTTTAGGTTTTCACCAGCCTGGGTATCACCATCGACCAGGCAAAGTCCCATTTGATCCCTTGCCAAAGACTCCAATTTATAGGGGCGATCCTGGACACTACCATCGGCAAAGCCATTTTGCCTCTGGACAGGGTGGACACCCTTCAGACTCAGGCACGTCTTCTGTCCAGTCGCAGAAGGGTCGGAGCCAGGTCAGTCCTTCACCTCCTCGGGCTAATGGTGGCTGCCATTCCGACAGTCCCGCGCGCTTGGCTCCATATGAAAATTTCTCAGTGGACACTTCGGTCTCAGTGGGACCAAACACTGGATGACGTAGACCAGGAGGTTCTAGTTTCCGATCCCATGATCAAGGACTTGCAGTGGCAGATGGTACAAGAGAACCTTTGCCGGGGAGTTCAGTTCAAAATCGAACCCCCCTCCCAGACATTGACAACAGGTGCCTCAGTAGAGGGCTGGGGAGCCCACCTCGGGTCTCACAAGACTCGGGGCAGCTGGTCCAGGTTCGAACAAAATCTGCACGTAAATGTGCTCCAGACCCTGCACTCCTCCATACTTCCTGGTCATCTAATCATACAGACAGACAACATGTGTGTGGTCTGGTACATCAACAAGCAGGTAGGAACACGTTCCTACCCTCTGTGCAGGGAAGCAATGAGAGTATGGAACTGAGTTACCCAGCACAACCTTCACCTGATGGCCATTTACGTTCCGGGAGTAGAAAACACACTGGCAGACTACCTCAGTTGATCCTCAGCTAGGGCACACGGATGGGAACTGGATCAAGAGGTAGTAGACAGCATCTTCCTGCTTTGAGGAACCACTCAGCTAGACCTGTTAACGTCTCCTCAAAACTCAAACTTCCCGCCTTCTGCTGGCTCACTCCAGGGCAAGACATTTTCTGGCAGGGCTCTCTCTCTCTCTCGATTGGAGGGACAGATTCGTCTATGCCTTCCCTCCTATTCCCTTAATTCCGAGGGTCCTGCACAAGCTCAGAACAGTGGGGGCACGAATGATCCTCATTGCTCCATTCTGGCCCAGGCAAGTTTGATTCTCTCTTGTGCAACAGTTTTCAGAGGAACCTCTGCTTCCTCTGTCGCAACACTTGTTGACCCAGGATCGGGGACCCTTGTCCATCCAGATCTCAAATCCCTTCATTTGCATGTTTGGCTCCTGCAGACGTAGCTAAAGCCTGTTTCGGGGTTTCTCCGCTCGTAGCAGATATTTTGGTGGAGGCCAGAAAGCCTTCCACCAGGTCCACCTACACCATGAAGTGGAAACGATTCTCTAGTTGGGCCACGTCAAAGGACTTAGAACCTTTCTCTTGCCCAGTTGACAGAGTCCTGGACTACATGCGTCATCTCTTCGATCTGGGCCTCAGCCATTCCTCTTTAAAGGTCCACATGGCAGCAGTTTCAGCCTACCATGTCCCTTTTGGAGACAGGACTTTCGCTCAGTTGGAAGTCTCTAAGACATTCCTCAGAGGGGTTCTCCATTTGAGACCCCCCCATCTGCATTCCTGCTCCTCCTTGGGACTTGAATTTTGTTCTCAGAAACTTACTCTGCCCCCTTCGAGCCAGCAGCCTCAGCAGATTTAAGTTACTCTCTTGGAAGACTCTCTTCCTAGTAGCCGTACTTCAGCTAAGCAGATTTCCAAGCTTCAGGCCTTGATGTTGCAAATCCGTATTTGATTTTTCACAAGGCAGTGTAGCTCTCTTTGCACCAACCCTAAGTTTCTTCCTAAGGTATTAGCAGAATCTCGCTGAACCAATCCATTGAGCTACCTGCTTTCTTTACACAACACTCCAATCAAGAGGAATACCTCTTGCATACTTTGGATGTTAATAGAATCTTTAGATACTACACCACTAGGACTAAGGATCTCAGGAAATCTGATCAGCTTTTTGTCTCTTTTGCTCACAAAAGAGAGGGCAATGCCATTTCCAAGCAATGCCTATCTAAATGGTTGGCTCATTGCATCACTTTCTGTTACAAGAAGACCCTACTGGGTCAAGTCAGAGGTCACTCCACTAGAGGGATAGCTGCCTCTGCAGCTTGTTTCAAGAATGTGTCAGTGGCAGACATCTGCGCAGCCGCAACTTGGACTTCTGTCCATACCTTTACAAAATGCTACAGTTTGGACATTGCCTCTCGCTGTAGAGCAGGCTTCGGGTTGGCTGTGCTTCAAGGTCTTCTTTCATAAGACCCGTTCAGCCTGAGGTTCCATTCTGTGGATTGTTTTCCTCCTCCCGAGTGCTTTTCCTTGTTCCAGACTGCTTGGGATTCAGTCCTATATGTAAATACCTACTGCAAGAGCCCTGTCGAAGTAAGATAGTACAGTTACTTAAGAACTTAACATAATAATAGATCTTCGAGAGAGGCTCTTGCATTAGATATTGCCTTCCCGCCCTCCGACCCCCTTAACTTTTTTAGCTCATTTTCCAGGAAGGGAAATATCTGCTTCTCTCTCGTCTTGCCTTTTTTGGCCCTTGGCAGGAAAGAACCGGAAGGCGGGCGTGGGGGACCGCACCTTTATACTGACGTCAGTCACTTGACGTGGGGGCGGTCCCCTGCCAGAGACTGCTGGCTAGAAATTTTTCCGTGTGATCCTGACACCTGCCTGGTCAGTCCTATATGTGAATACCTACTGCAAGAGCTTCTCTCAAAGATCTACTGTTACGGTAAGTTCTTGCATAACTGTACTTTTCTGATGATCTCAAGGTGGCAGGGCAGTAAGCAAAGCTAGCCAGATGCTGGGCTGCATAAGAAGGGGGCTTTCTAGCAGGAGAAGGGAGGTAGTGTTGCCACTATATCATTCACTAGTGAGACCCCACCTAAAGTACTGTTTCCAGTTCTGGAGACCACACCTCCAGAAGAACATTTACAGGGTGAAGGTAGTTCAGCAGAGGGCTACCAGAATGGTGAGAGGGATACACAAGAAGCCGCATAAGGAGAGGCAGCGGGAGTTTGGCATTTACTCTCTGGAGGAGAGAAGAGTGAGAGGGCACATGATTGAGACCTATGGGTACTTCACGAGGGTGAACAAGGTACAAGAGGGAACTCTCTTTCAGTGGAAGAGTACCAGAACTCGGGGGCGTGCAGGAAAGCTGGGAGGTGATAAGAGGGTTGATACCTTTTCACAAAAAGGGTGGTGTACGCCTGGAACAGCCTACTAGAAGAGGTGGTCGGGACGAGGACAGTGGGGAAGTTTCAAGCACGCGTGGGATAAGCACATGAACATAATAGGTAGAGGGAAGGGGATAAGGTAGGGACACCTGTGACCAGTTAGGGTCCAGTGTGTAAAAACAGGGCAGACAGATGGGCCTCAAGGTCCTTTTCTGCCAACATATTCTGTGTTTGTCAGTGGAGCAGCTATCACCTCCCTGAACTCCCTTAATACACTGGGATGTATCCCATCCAGACCCATAGACCTATCCACTTTCAGGGCTGTAAGTTCCTTCAGTACTCTTTCTTTTGAAAATGATGCTGTGTCCACCCTTTCCCCTCCTCTCCTCTGTTTTTACTTCTTCCTGGTGGCCCTTCTCTACTTCTTTCTATGGCAAGGACAGAGTCTGAGACAATTACCCATTTCTTAGAAATTCGCCTACTGAAATCCAGGACCCTCGTCCTCGTGTGGCTCACCCAGCTCTATCCTTGCACTAAACCACATAGCTGTGGTGATCTCTGGTACCAAGGGGGCTACACACTGTGACATTTGCAATACTGTCCCTGTTCATACAAAATTCGGTGCTGCTCTGACCCTAGATGGTTCTTTTACAAGCTGCCTGAGGAAAAGCTCCATAGAAACATAGAATAGCTCACATGCTCTCAAGTGATGTGATGCTGCTGTCAAGGAGGACTTGGCTGTAGTAAACATCTAGTAAGATAGCCTCACCATCCTAGAAGGGAAAAGTGGCTCTCTGTCCCGCCCCACTGCTGGAGGTCTGACTCTACAGGCAAGTAAGGAGACTACTGAGAAATATAGGAACTTCTTGTCTCAGAACAGGAAGATCAGGAGCCTAAAGGGCACAGAGGCAGTAAGTAGGTAGGGAGAAATAAATAAACGGAGGAAAGAGTAAGTATTCAAAACAACAGTTAACGGGCCAGAAATAAGACATGATGGGAGTGGTGTAGTGCAGTGGCTGTGGAGCAGCAGTCTTCCGGGATACATTCTGGAGGATGCGGTGTTGTCCCATCTGCAGGCACTTCTCTGGGCTGAGGGAGGAGGTTGGTCATCTTCAGGCTGTGTTGGCCAGGATTTGGGGGACCTTCTCTCCCACCCAGGGACCACTAGTGCCACTACCGTTGCCCCAGAGGTTGCCAAGAAAGAGGAACAGTTGGACCACAGTGGGCTCAGGGAGGGTGAGGGTGGTGGAACAGAGGCGCATCCCTCCAGTTATACTTCTCCACAATTCATATGCCGTTCTGGCAAAGTGTTGTTCCTCTATGGAGGAACGCGCAGTGAAGACCAAGGAGAAGGATGGGAACTGCCACAAAGGAGACCCACAGGAGGGTGGCATGGGACCCCACTGGGGAAGGAAACAACTCCTGGTGAGGGACTCCATTGTTAGGAGGGTAGAACTGGGGGAGGAAGGGGAGAGGGAGGTAAGGTACCTGCCTGGCGCCATGACTTGGAGGGACAGGGAGCGAATCCTCAGGATTGCGGAGTAGCTGCAGAGGGAGGGAGCTGGATGTTATTGTCCACCTAGGGATAAATGACGTGGCTGAGAAAGGGATCAGAGCAGTGCAGGAAGAGTTTGTGGAGTTGGGAAGGGGTGTTAGACAAGTAGCACGCACAGTAACCTTCTCGAAGGTGCTGCCTGTCTATGACATGGGTGAGGCTAGGGTGCTCCACACCATGGGATTCAATCAGTGGTTAAAAACTTGTGTAGAGCTCAGGGGTTTGGCTTCATTGGGGACTGGGGGTCCACCTGGAGTGATGCAAGCCTATACTGGCACGATGGTCTGCATCTGTCAGGAGGAACCAGAATCCTAGGTGATAGGTTTAAATGCTTCATTGGCAAGCATTTAAACTAGCCAAGGGGGTAGGCACTGGAAAGGAGCAGGGAAATCCTAGTGCCCCCCCCAAAAAAATCAAGGTAGTGAGTGAGGTAAACATCAAGATAGAGCCGTTGATAGGGAGAAGAGCAAGGGTAAATGGAGAAAACAACAAAGGCAATAAGGACAGGGATGGGGCAAAAAGTGGTAAGGCCATCAAGAAATGGAGGGTAATGAGTACCAGTGCCTGTAGTCTGGGCAACAAGCTCCCTGAACTGGTGGCCTTGATGGAAGAGGGATGCCTGGATATTGTGGCAGTCACAGAAACATGATACACAGAGAACCATGACTGGGATGTTAGCGTACCAGGATACACAACCTACAGGAGAGACAGGGAGGAGAGGGGGAGGAGTAGCTGTCTATGTAAAGGAAGGGATAAGCGGCGGAACAAAGAATAAACAGGGAGGAGAGGAGGCACTGTGGGTCACCTTAGAGACTGGAAATGGCACCACAATCCGCACAGGGGTTGTATACATACCCCTATCTCCGGGGGAGGGAATAGATAAGGATATGATAAAGGCATCCTTAGGATGGCAGAGAAAGGGGAGATACTGTTGATGGGGGACCTGAATATGCCAGATGTTAACTGGAGCACTTTGCTGCAGCCACATCCAAGAGCAGAGCCATTCTTGATGCCCTACAGTCGGCTTGCCTCAAACAGCTAGTTTTGGAACCCACTCGTGAGGGAGCAATCTTAGACTTGGTACTCTCAAATGAGGACAGTGAGAGGATCTCAGATCTAGAAGTGGGTAGCCATCTGGGAACAACTAACTACCAAACTATGGTTCACGATAAACTCGGCTACAGAGTCAAGCCATACAAAAGTGAGGGTACTGGAATTCAGTAGGGTTGACTTTGGCAAGATGGGAGAGTGCCTTAGAAAAGCACTAGCAAGCAGGCAAGAAGGAGGGATGGAGCAACAATGGGGAAACATCAAAACTGCCATCACAGACGCAACAAGCCTTTGTGTGAAGCAAATAAATCAAAACAAATCGAAAGAAAAAGCCACTATGGTTCTCAAAAGGGGTGGTGGGGAAGGTTAGGGAGAAAAAGATAGCATTTAGAAAGTATAAGGAAACACAGAAGGAGCAGGACAGAGAACTGTACCAGTTAAGGCAGAAGGAAGCGGGGGGGGGGGGGGAGTCAGAATAGCAAAGGCCCAAACTGAGGAAAAGATAGCCAACTTGGTTAAAAAGGAGGATAAAACCTTTTAAAGGTACGTCAGGGAGTATAGAAAGACAAAGGGAGGGATTGTGAGGCTGAATAGAATGACGGTAGGTGGACAGAGAGGGACAGTGAAAAAGCAGGGATACTGAACAAATACTTCTGCTCAGTATTCACAAAAGAGGAGGAGGGTGAGGTACCTATTCCAGTTAACAGAAGCACTCTGGATAGGGGTCGATCCCAGTCCTTTCACAGAAGAAAGGGTTCTGAAAGAAATCCTAAAACTGAAGGTGAACAAAGCAGTGGGGCCTGACGGGATTCACCCCAGAATTCTAAAAGAATTAAGGGGAGAACTAGTGACACCAGTGACTACCCTTTTTAACAAACCATGAGAGGATGGTGTGGTACCTGAGGACTGGAGGAAGCTGGATGTGATTCCCCTTCACAAAAGTGGGCGCAAGACAGAAGCAGGAAATTACAAACCTGCCAGTTTGACCTCTGTGGAAGAGAAAGTGATGGAATCGCTTCTGAAGGAAAGCATTGTTGAGTACCTAGAGACCAATGGGGCAGAGGACCCAAGGCAGCATGGGTTCTCAGCGGGAAGTTCGTGTCAGACGAATCTAATCGATTTCTTTGACTGGGTGACCAAAGTAGTAGACCAGGGAAGGGCTGTGGACATGGCCTACCTAGACTTTAGCAAGGCATTTGACACAGTCCCACACAAAAGATTAATAAACAAATTAACCAGCCTGGGAGTGGGTCCCAGGGTGGTAGCCTGAGTAAAACATTGGCTGGACAACAGGACACAGAAGGTAATTGTAAAAGGAGTCCACTCTGAAGAAAGGGGGTTTACTAGTGGTATACCGCAGGGTTTAGTACTGGGCCCAGTCCTTTTTAATGTCTTTATAAGTGACATTGCAGAGGGACTGGAAGGAAAAGTATGCCCCTTTGCAGATGACACAAAGATTTGCAGCATAGCTGATACACAAGGAGGCGTGGAAAGGATGAAAATGGACTTGGCGAGGTTGGAGGAATGGTCAGAAGTATGGCAGCTTGGATTCAGTGCAAAGAAGTGCAAAATAATGCACCTGGGAAACAAAAATCCAGGGGAATAGTACACAATGGCGCGTAGTAACAACAACAAAAATGGAAAGGGACCTGGGGTAATCATATCAGATGACCTTAAGGTTGGCAAGCAATGTGAGAAGGCAGTAAGGAGGGCTGGGGGGATACTGGGATGTATAGGGAGAAGCATCATCAGCAGAAAACAGGAAGTTGTTATCCCTCTGTATAGATAGGTGGTGAGACCCCATCTGGAGTACTGCGTCCAGTTGTGGAGATCCCATCTCCGCAAGGACATACACTGGATGGAGGCAGTCCAGAGGAGGGCAACTAAAATGGTGCAGGGTCTGCAAGAGAAGCCATACGAGGAGAGACTAAAGGAGCTTAATATGTATACCCTTGAAGAAAGGAGGGACATGATAGAAACTTTTAAGTACCTCAGTGGAATCAACAAAGTCAAAGAGGGTAGCATCTTTCAGAAAAAATGATGTGCAAGAACAAGGGGACACAATTTGAAGATAGAAGGGCGATGGCTCAGGGGCAATGTGAGGACGTATTTTTTCACAGAGAGGGTGGTGGATGCATGGAACAGCCTTCCTGAAGAGGTTGTGGGGCCTAAAACTGTAGGAGAATTCAAGAATGCATGAGACAGACATAAGGCAATTTTTGTGGGGGGTAGGAAGAAATAGGCTGTTGGTTAACTAGGAGCTGCAACTTATCCTGTAGGTAGGGAAATGGGCAGACTAGGTGGGCCAAGCGGTCCTTATCTGCTGTTAAAGTCTATGTTTCTGTGTCTATGTATGACTTGAAATTTCCCCATTATACAAAAGATAGCCTGTATGAATTGACATTTCCCCATTATACGCAGGATAGCACACATGAATTGACATTTCCACATGATGCAGAAGATGGCCTGTATGAATTGACATTTCCCCATTACACACAAGATAAGCCTGTATGAACTGACAGTTCCCTATTGTACAAATGATGGCCAGTAGGATTGTACATCATACCTCCCTGATGTCCAGTTTATGATGTGCATGTTTGCAATCCCATTCCTCGTTATACAGTTGATAGAGTCCAGTTGTAGTACAGTACACATTGTTCAGTCCTTAAATTCCAACATAACCACAGTACCTATTATATAGTAGATAAGAGTACAACTGTATCACAGCGTCTACCATTCCAGTCAATAAAGTGAAACTGTACCACCGCACCCAGTAGTCTTGAAGCAGCAGTGCAACGAAATTGGGCAAAATAAGTGACTTTTTTTTTTTTTTTTTTTTTACTTTAAAAGATTCCAGACATCTTCCAGTTTTATTTGGTGGTGCGATTTTCTTATTCTGCCAAAATTTGAAGACTTTATGAATGTTTTAGTATAGTTTTTTTCTCAAGAAAAAAGATGGAAGAAGACTCATGGTAGGCAGCATAGGAGGTACCTAGATAAGCACATTTGACAGGTATGCTAATATTTTTCCAAACTGTAGCTAGACTTTTTGGAAAAACATTTTTTTGTTGCACTGCTGCTTTAACCCTACCCTGTTATCCATTGTGCAGTCCGTAAATTCCAGCATTACCACAGTACCCATTATACAGTCGATAGAGTACAACTGTATCTCGGTACACACTATTACACAATTGATAAAGTACACCTGTACCACAGAACCCTATTGTACAGTCGCTAGAGTCCAACTGTACCACAGTACCCATTGTACAGTCCTTACATTCCCTCTGTGCCACAGTGCCCATTTTATAGTCTATACATTCCAGCTATACCACAGTGTTCATTATGCAGTCAGTAGTCCAACTATACCAAAATGACAGTACCCAATATACAGTCTGTACAGTCCATCTATTCCACAGTACCAAACACTGTACAGTTGGTCTGTACAGACCAACTGTACCACAGTGCCCGTTATATAGTCCTTCTGTGCTATAATGCCCTTTGTGCATTCCCTCTGTGTCACAGTACCCATTTTACAGTCTGTACATTTCTTCTATGCCACAGTACCCATTTCACAGTCTGTACATTCCTTTTGTGCCACAGTACCCATTTTACAGTCTATACATTCCCTCTCTGCCACAGTACCCATTTTACAGTCTGCAAATTCCCTCTGTGCCACAGTACCCGTTTTACAGTCTATGCATTCCCTTTCTAGGGATGTGGATATGTTCTTATCCACACTTGTTGACATGTCCCTTTCCCCCTTTAAATCTTGCCTTGAGGTCTTCAGGCTAGCCCCTCCCACCCACCTAGGTGATATAGCCCTCGACTTCGCCCCATGACACCAGATCTTCCTTTCCGCTGGAAGATTCAGGTTGCCTCCTCTTTGCTCACGCTCTTTGTAGGTCCTGGCTTCAAAACCTTCGTTTTTTCCCGAAACTTACGCCTCATTGGAGCTGGTGACTGCGCTCTGTGTTACTCGGTCTGGAAGATAAATCTTCTCCCTGATTTACTCGGTGTTAATCTGGCCAAAAATGTCGCATGATGATCCGCACACCACGTGCATCTGTTGCTTAGGTGTCGGCCATGACACCCAGACTTGTGCCTCGTGTTTCACCCAAACGTCCTCGACAGTTGTCTCGCATGCCTTAAGTTGGGCAGGCCCGAGAAATGGAATCCTCCGGTGAAATCAGAAGAGGCCCGGTGGGCAGTCTTCGCGGCCACGGGGTCCGCCGAGCAGTTGGAACAAATGCAGGTTTTCAAAGAAGAAACGGCGCAGGCCGCAGAATCATCTTTTTGGTCGATTTTAGTTCCCCTCAACCTGGGCTCGATGTTTTTGGGTTCCTTCCAGGAGCTGTGCCAGTCCCTTCCTACTAAGGGCGAGGAACCTGCGGGCTCACATTCCTCCTGGTCCATTAAGAAGGAAAGGATCCGACAAAGTCTTCAGCTTGATGGAAAAGCTCTCGGGATCGTGAGTGATCTCGGTACCAGGGGCCGGAAGTTCCGACTTTGGTGGAAATTGCTTCCTCAGCCGCTGGCTTTATCGGCCTTGTCATCTGGCCAGGCGACCGAGGCCTTGATCAGCCGAGTTTTGATTCTCTCGGCCCGTTGTGCATTAGCAGACCAACAACTGTCTTACTAGGACCCGGTCCTGACCTTTCCTGATGAGGAAACCCAGCCTGCTGGCAATCCCATCGAGGAACTGGTCCTTGATCTGGGTAAATCACCGGTTCCCCCGGTGTCTCCCAAACGACCAACTCTGCCAGTCCGATCGAGGTCGAGATCTAGGACCCCCTCAACCGAAAGGCCAAGGAAGGCACATAAGCACTCCAAAAACAGGCAACGCTGCCTGTTATCCTCGTCGTCCTCAGATGAGAAGAGGCTTCGGTGGAAACTCCATCGACGCTATGAGGATTTGATGTGGCAGCAGCTAATTCTGTCCGGACAGAAGCCGGCCTCTGTTTCTACCCTGGCCATTACTTGGCTTTCGCCTCCTAGGCCAAAGCCGACTCTTCTGGAACCGGTCAAATCAGTTCCCCCGCCCGCGGAGCCGGCCAAACCAGTTTCGGTTTGGCCAAAATCAGTTTCTCCGCTGATTGTGGTGGAACCGCCGCCTAAGCAGCCTTCAGGAGGGGCTCCTGTGAAGGATTCTCGGATGGTTCCGGGACTCCCACGCAAGATTTCGGTCACCCTCACGCCTGATCGCCCCAGGCATATTCATGGGGACCCTGGTGGCCGACCGATCTATCTGGATTCTTCAGATTCGGATGACACAACCTACACTCTCACCCTTGGGATGATGAGTCTATCGGTAGTCTGTTGATGGAGGAGGGCCCTTCGTCATTCCAAGGTATTCTCCGCCTTATCTCCGAATCCACGGGGATGCCCCTGGAGCCTGTCCAGAAACGGGTGAAGTACCCTCTTACAGATATCCTTAAAGAGGATACACCCACGAAGCCTTTCCTGTGGCGAAGCCATTGTTGGCCCAGCCTTGGAAGTTCTGGCAGTATCCTACCTCCTACCAGCCCGTCTGCCGGATGACCTTCAAGTATCACGGTGCCCATTGGTTCCCTCTCGGGTTCTAGAACACCCCGGTTGAGGGTTGGTGCTCATTTCTTTGTTCAGATGCACAGGCAGCTCTGCTGACACTGATTGACCTCCAGACAAGGAGTCCAAAAAACTGGACCACACGGCCAGGAAGATCTATGGAGCCTCCTCTTTAGGCCTTCTCCAGGCAAGCTCGGCCGTCATCATGGCGTACTTCTCTCATGCCCTATTAGGTTCCTTAGATGAAGTTCTCCCGCACCTCCCTGCGGACCTTCAGACTACGGTCAAGCAGGTCCGGTACCAAGGCTGTGCCATTGCCAAGCAGCAGCTTCAGACAGCTTTGGACCTGGGGGATTTTTGCACCCGTTCGGTGGCAGCCGCAGTTGCCTCATGCTGTAAGACTTGGCTGAGGCTTTCCACCTTTACGGTGGATACTCAGCACAAACTCAGTGATGTTCCTTTTCTGTTCACTGATCTCTTCAGCCCAGGTGTTGATGGTCACCTTCAGTGAATTGAGCAGTCCAACACCACCTTGGACTCCGCCACTTCTGCTCAAAGCACTCCTGGTGCCAAGAAGCAGCATAAAAAGAAAAAGCCTTTTCGGCACCCTGCTCCTGCAGCCCAGCAGCCCTCCTATCATGGCGGGCAGGCACAGCCATGGTGCCCTCAGCCCAAGTCCAGGTCTCCACCGGCCCACAGACAAGGAGGTCGGGGCTCAGATCCTGGACCCTCCTCCTCCTCCAAGCCTGCCCAGTGGCCACCCCTATCCCCATCACGCCAGCTCTGGGTCCTCCCGTGGGGAGTCAGCTCCGCCACTTTCTTTCCACCTGTTCCACTGTTATCACGGACAGGTGGGTCTTAAAAGTGATCGGCCAGGGTCTGCCTCTGGAATTCGGCCAGTACCCTCCCAGCCAAGCCTATGCCCCACAGGAGGAGAGAGTATCAGCTCACACTCAGCTCAGAAAGACGACATAGCCCAGCTCCTCCTCAAGGAGGCAGTGGTCCAAGTGGCAGATTCTCCAGTCAACTCAGGGTTCATTTCCAGGTACTTTCTGGTCCCGAAGCAGACTGGGCTGGCGCCCCATTGTAGATCTGCATGACCTGAATCAGTATCTCGGGCCACAAAGCTTCAGGATGGTAACTGTGTCCCAGATTATACCATCCCTGGAGCAGAACATGTAGTTCTGCTCACTGGATCTCCAGGACACGTTCTTTCACGTCCCATCAGTGGTTCCTCCACTTCAGGGCAGAGGGAACCCTATACGAGTTCTGAGCCATGCCATTTGGCCTGTCATCGGCCCCTCGGGTCTTCACCAAATGAATGGCAGTGGTGGCAGCCCATCTCAGGTGACGAGGGGTCAGGGTGTACCCTTACCTCAACGATTGGCTCTTGGCAGGTTCCACCCAGCAAGAGGTGGAGAGGTCCAGGGGCCTGGCCCTCCAGACCTGCTCTCAGCTTGGCCTCCTGATCAAAGAGGCCAAGTCGGAGCTTGTGCCTTCTCAGACGATATGCTTCATCGGGGCAGAGCTCGACTCTTGCTGAGCCAGAGCACGGCTCCCAGTGGACAAGGCGGAGGTTCTCTCCTCCTTTGCCCAGTCATTTCTGGTTGGGCACTTGAGCCCTGCCTGGGACTTTCTGCGCCTTCTGGGGTACATGGCAGCCTGCACCACTATGGTCTGATGGGCCTGGTGGCATATGTGCCCCCTTCAATGGGAGTAGGCCGCCCAGTGGATTCAGCGTCTAGGTCATTTCGACCAACTGGTCACTGTGACCCTGAAGATGTGGGATGCTCTCCATTGGTGGACCATCCTAGACCGGTTGCAGGAAGTGTTCCCGCTTGTCCACCCTGAGCTGACGGTCGTCCTCACGACCGATGTGTCTCTCACGGGCTGGGGAGCCTACATAAGGAACAACAGGGCCCACGGGTTCTGGAACCTCGAGTAATCCCAATACCATATCAACCTGTTGGAACTCAGAGCAGTCAGATTGGTGTTGTCAGCATTCGCTCAGCAGCTTCAGGGTCAAGTGGTTCAAGTCCAGACGGACAACACCATGACCATGTACTACCTCAACAAACAGGGCGGTGTGCACTCCCGGCTGCTGTGCAGGGAAGCGCTTCACATCTGGACACTCATGAGCCGACTGGAGACAGATCTCCTAGCCATCCATGTGGCAGGAGCATCAGATCAACTGGCGGATGCTCTCAGCCGCATAGGCAAGACATCCCACGAGTGGTCTCTCCATCCAGAGGTAGTTCACAGCCTGTTCTCTCACTGGGGCAAACCGATGGTGAACCTGTTTGCCTCCAGGGAAAACACCAAGCTGAGGCTGTTTCGTGCCTGCTCCCTTCAGCGGGGGATCGCTGCAGGGGGATGTCTTCTCGAGGCCATGGACCCCAGGCCTCTTCTACACCTTCCCTCCATTTCCCTTCATCCACAGGGAGCTTTTCAAGGTGAGGAGGGACAAGGCGCAGGTGATCCTGGTAGCCCCAGACTGGCTCCGCCAGTTCTGGTATCCAGATTGCCTCAGCAACAGGCTCCCAAGGTGTCTTCCAGCACACCCGGACCTGATAACAGTCAGTCAGGGGAAGGTACTCCATCTGGACCTTCAGTCCCTGCACCTGACAGCATGTTACCTGAGCGGCTAGAGTTCCAGGCTTTGGGTCTCTCCGAGGATGTTCTCACAGTAGTGGAAGCATCCAGGCAGGAGCTGACCAGGAATTGCTATGCCTTCAAATGGAAAAGATTTTCCATTTGATGCCAGGGCAAGGGCCTGGATCCTCTGTCCTGTTCGGTGGCTAGCATTCTAGACTACCTTTGGTCTCTGTCCAAAGGGAGTCTTCGACCCTTAAGGTGCACCTGGCAACCATCTCTGCTTACCGGGCGCGGGCCGGTCAGCAGACGGTGGCACAGGAGAAGGTGATCTGGCGCTTTTTCAAAGGCCTCGATCATATATCCCCTCCAACGCGTGAACCTTCATCTCCATGGGATTTACTGCTGGTTTTAGCAAAGCTCATGGGCAAGCCATTCGAACCATTGCACAAGTGTGAGATGTCACACTTATCATGAAAGAAGGCCTTCCTGGTGGCTATCACGTCCGCCAGAAGCATTGGGGAGCTCCAGGCGCTCTCGGTGGAGTCTCCTTAACTGGTCTTCCACAGGGACAAAGTTGTCCTGCGTCCCCACCCCAAATTCCTCCCGAAGGTGGTGTCAGAGATTTACCTTAATCAGATGTTGATTCTGCCTGTGTTCTACCCAAACTACACCTCTGATGCAGAGTACAGACTCCATACTTTGGACCTGAGATGTGCTGTCTCCTACTATGAGGAGAGGATGGCGGAAGTTCGGGGAGAGGTTCGCCAGCTGTTTGCCACTTATGCTGAAGCCGCATCTGGCAGGCCTGCAGCAAAGCGGACGATTGGCAGACGGATTACATCGTGCACTGAACTCTGCTAAGGTTGGTAGGCGAGGAGCCTCCCAGAGGGATAAGACCTCATTCCACCCGCCATACCGCTACATCAGTGGCTGCTTCTAGGGAAACCCTATCCAGGAAATCTGTTTGGCTGCTACCTGGAAGACAGCAAACACCTTCATCACCCATTACCACATCGACCTTGAGTCACGCCGGAATACTGGTTTTGAGGCCTCAGTTCTCCAGTCTCTGTTTCTGAAGTAGGGGGTGTGAGCCTTGCCTCTCTCCTCCTGGAGAACTGCTAGGAGTCTGCCAACAAGTGTGGATAAGAACAACATATCCACATCCCTAGAAAAACAGGTTACTCACCTGTAACAGTAGTTCTAGTAGTGGTATATGTTGTTCATCCACACTGACCCACCCTACTTCCCCGGCTACGATGCACGACCTGGCTTCCAGCGCTCTAAGATCTGGCGTCATGGGGCTGAGCCGAAGGTTATACCACCCAAGTGGGTGGGAGGAGCCAGCTTGAAGACCTTCCGGCAAGATTTGAAGGGGAAAGGGACATGCCAGCTAGTGTGGATGAACAACATATACCACTCCTAGAACTGCTGTTACAGGTGAGTAACCTGTTTTTCTGCCACAGTACCCATTTTACAGTCTTGCATTCCCTCTGTGCCACAGTACCCATTTTACAGTCTGTACTTTCCCTCTGTGCCACGGTACCCATTTTTCAGTCTGTACATTACCTCTGTGCCACAGTACCCATTTTACAGTCTGTACATTTCCTCTATACCACAGTACCCATTTTACAGTCTGTACATTCCCTCTGTGCCACAGTACCCATTTTACTGTATGTACATTCCCTCTGTGCCACAGTACCCATTTTACAGTCTGTACATTTCCTCTCTACCACAGTACCCATTTTACAGTCTGTACATTACATATGTGCCACAGTACCCATTTTACAGTATGTACATTCCCTCTGTGTTACAGTACCCATTTTACAGTCTATACATGCCAATTGTACAACAGTGCCCATTGTAACTGTCCAACTAAACCACAGTACCCATTATACAGTCGACAGTGTTCAAGTATACCACAGTAGCAGTACCCATGAAACCATCCATAAAGTCCAGCTATGCTGCATTACCCTATTATAAAGTCAGTAAAGTCCAGCTATACCACAGTACCCCATTATACAGTCCAGCTGTACCACAGTAGCCATTGTACAGTCCATACAGTCCTACTACACCAGAGTACCCATTGTGTAGTCCATGCAGCTAACTGTACCATAGTACCCATTGTGCAGTACCAACTGTACCATAGTACCCATTGTACAGTCCAACTGTACCACAGTGCCCACTGTACAATCTATGAAGCCTAACTCTACCATAGTACCCATTTAGTTGATAGAGGCAAACTGTATCACAGTATTCATTGTGCAGTCGATGGAGTCTAAATGTACCACAGTGCCCATTGTAGTCGATAGATCCTAACTGCACCACAGTACCCATTGTACAGTTGATAGAGCCTAACTGTATCATGGTACCTACTGTACAGTCAATAGACTGTAACTGTACCACAGTACACATTGCTTAGTCACTAGAGCCTGACTGTACCACAGTACCCATTGTACAGTGAGTAGAGCCTAACTGTACCACAGTGCCCATTGTTCAGTCTAGAGTGTACCCATTATACAATTGACAGAGCCTACGTGTGCCACAGTACCTATTGTTCAGTCTGTAGAGCCTAACAGTACCCACTGTATGGTCGATAGAGCCTAACTGCACCACAGTGCCCATTGTTTGATTGATAAGTCTAATTATACTGCAGTATCCATTGCACAGTCAATAGAGTCTAACTGTACCACAGTGCCGATTGTACGATCGATGGAGCCTAACTATACTGCAGTATCCACTGCACAGTCAATAGAGCCTAACTGTACCACAGTACCCCTTGTACAGTCTGTAGAGCCTTACTGTACCATAGTACCCATTGTACAGTCTGGAGCCTAACTGTACCACAGTATTGATCGTACAGTTGATATAGACTAATAGTACCACAGTACCTGTTGTACATTCGATAGATCCTAACTGTAAGAAAGTACCCATTGTTCAGTTAATAGCCTAACTGTACCACAGTACCCATTGAACAGTTGACAGAACCTAACTGTACCACAATAGCCGTTATACATTCAGTAGATTGTAACTGTACCATAGTACCCATTGTTCAGTTGATAGAGCTTATCTGTACCATAGTACCCATTGTACAATAGAGCCTAACTTTACCATAATAACCGTTGTACATTCAGTAGATCCCAACTGTACCATAGTATCCATTGTTCACTTGATACAGCTTAACTTTACCATAGTACTCATTGTGCGATAGAGCCGAACTGTACCAGAGTTCCCATTGTACGATTGGTAGAGTCTAACTAAACTGCATTATAAAATGGGCATGTCAAAAGAAGCAACATGATTGGCCAGAAAGGAAGTGTCAACTAGGTATTACACATAGGGAAAAAAAAGAGCAGGCAAATAAATCAATGCACCCAAATGGAATGTTCAGATGTGTCAGTGGAACGTTAATTTTTTAACGGCCGCCATTGTTTTTAGTCTCGGTAAGCAAGAGAGTGAATGTCATGCTGACAGTCCCACTCAAAACCTCGTCTCCGCTATAAGTAAAAATCAGAAAGCAGCAGCGTGCCAGCTTTTATCATTCATAAAGCATTCTTCTAGTTCGGCAAGACTGAAGCTTGCTGCCAGCACGAAACTGAAAATAGACCAGAACACGGTGCCCTCTCATAGTAAACTGCGCTTCCCTCCCAGTACATTTAACTAAAACAACAAAAGCAAATCTGCATCCCTTATTCCTCTTTTTTTTTATTGCGAAAGTGGTGCAACCTGTCGGGGAGAACCTGTTACTTCCTCTCTTAACCACACTTGTTCTCTTGATCGGGACCTGAGGTTTTGGGGGGCAACAACAGTAGAAATGTCAGTGTGTCGGAAGACAATGATGTCATCACCTAGTAGGCGGAAGGACTATTTTATCTCAAAGTAACACAATGATTTCAGTTTTTCTTCAGTTCAGTAATATTTTTTAAGGTTACAGATATTTAAAAAAAAAGAACCATTTTATAAGCGCAATAAAACACTGCAGGGTATGTGTGTTGAACAGATATTACCGCACTTCCAGGGGCTGAAAGGCTTTGGCAGGCCTCGTGCCTTACTCACGCCCTGGGCGTGCGGTATCTGTTCAACACCACTAAATGTGCTTCACGTATCCGTTGCAGTCGATAGATCCTAAGTGTACCACAGTGCCCATTGTACGGTTGGAAGAGCCTAACTATACTGCATTATAAAATGGCAGAGACCAATTGATGAATCTGATTGGTTATTTATAGTGCAATATGAGACAGTGTTGCACTATAAATAACTAGGTCTAGTAAAACAACCGGATAACAGAATGTGATGGCTCATTAATTCATTTTAAACATTCTATTCAGAATGTTTCAGAACTTAGCCGTCGCCATTTTTTTTAGCCCACTAACGTTATGACAAGAAAGCAGCTTTACATTTCTTCTTCAGCAGGCAGGAGGCAATTCTCTACCCTTTCCATTGATGATTTTAGTTGTGACCCCCCCCCAACAGCAGGACAGCAGGAAGAACATCTTTAGGGGGGTTTCTAATCAAATGTGCAGACACCAGCTCGCTTGCTTGTAGCAAGCATGACCTTAATTGGCAGCCGAACAGAGCAGTGCCTTGCTTCACGGTTTTCAAAACTGCCACCTTCTCCTCTGCGGTAACAAGTTTTTCAGTGACTCTGTTTAACAGACTTACAATTTTTTTAAATTACGAGAGTGAGATGAGGGCGGGTGGTGAGTCAAGCGGGTGGAAGTGTCAGCGTGCCTGACTTCCCATTTTGTTTTAAAGGAACTGCAGTATACGTTTGGCTCACAATGTGGTTAAAACTGCAGGCAGCACCGGACAACGGCAGACCTTTGCTCTCTAATGTAAACTACTCTTAAAGGGATCTGTTTTGTCTCCATAAAGGTGGTCAAACAGTCTTTCCCTATCAAAGCAGTTAGATGATTTTTTTTTTAAAGCTGATTCAAAAACCACTGCTCAAAGCAGCCCGCTTGACTCATAGCGAGCGTATCCCATAGCAGACACTGTACAAAGTAACTTCCTGCTTCGCAGTTTTCAAACCGCTAAGCTCTGCTCTGTGCTGGCAACTTGTTTACTGGCTTTCTGTCTCTTTATGCACTGCTCTATCTTAATGTGAGTGAGTCAGGCAAGAACAGGGAGAATGAAGTTGGTGGACTTGTCTGTTAGCTCTGAGCCATGCTTTTAAACTTTGGGCAGGATAAAACACTGTCTTAACTGAGAAAAAAAGGGAAAATAAAAACATGGCCTGATATTTCACGGCTTGTCAGGGCAGGGTGGGAGACAAACAGTATAACCTATCAAACTAAAATAAAACATCAACCACTAAAACTAAGCCAGTTTAATCACTGTCACTATTAATACTATTATCATTTCTGTTACTAATTATACCACTAATTTAGGCTAGTAACAGTAGACAGAAGGACTACTTTATGTTCACTACACATATTGACTTACATTTCTACATGCTTAAAAATGCATTTCTGAATGAGAAAACAGCTTTTAAAAATAAAAAGCCATTTTATAAGTGAATAAGACACTCCCAGGGTGTGCATTACGGTGTGATAACTGCACTCCTGGGGCGACCAGCACTCGGCCTTGGCCTTGTGCCTAACTGCGCCCTAGGAGTGCGGTTATCACACCGTAATGCACACCCCATTGTGTCTTACTACTTACGTATCCATTGCACAGTCAATAGAGCCTAACTGTACCACAGAATCCATTGTACAGTCTATAGAGCCTTACTGCACCATAGTACCCATTGCACAGTCTGGAGCCTAACTGTGCCACAGTACCGATCGTACAGTCGATATAGACTAATAGTACCACAGTACCTGTTCTACTTTTGATAGATCTTAACTGTAAGAAAGTACCCATTGTTCAGTTATTAGTCTAACTGCACCACAGTACCCATTGAACAGTCAACAGAACCTAACTTTACCACAGTAGCCGTTATACATTCAATAGATCGTATCTGTACCATAGTACCCATTGTTCAGTTGATAGAGCTTAACTGTACCATAGTACCCATTGTACAATAGAGCCTAACTTTACCACACTAACCGTTGTACATTCAATAGATCCCAACTGTACCACAGTACCCATTGTACAGTCTAGAGACTAACTGTATCATAGCACTCATTGCTATAGTTTGGCTCAATCGACTGCACACAGTATCCATTGTACAGTCCTTTCTCTTATGCTGTCCCACAGTACCCATTGTACAGGTCCTCACTGTCCAGTTGTGCCACAGCACCCAATGTATAGTCCTTACTGTCAAACTGCCTCACAGCACCCAGTGTACAGTCCTTACTGTCAAACTGCCTTACAGCACCCAGTGTACAGTCCTTACTGTCAAACTGCCTCACAGCACCCAGTGTACAGTCCTTACTGTCAAACTGCCTCACAGTACCCAGTGTACAGTCCTTGCTATCAAACTGCCTCACAGTACCCACTGTACAGTCCTTACTGTCCAGCTGTCCCACAGTACCCACTGTTTATAGTCCTTGATATATTTGTTTGTTTGAGAATTGGTGACTGAGGAAAGGTACACTGAGACGAGACTCATTTCCAGGTGCAACTTCGGGAAGGGAACAAGGGATACAAATACATAACAGTGATAAAGTACCCAGTTACAGTGCAAATACATTGTGCAGGCACAGTTACCATGAAGTGCAGCAGCATACACGATTTAAAGCAGGAATAAGTGCAGTAAGAACAGGCAGTAAAATCAGACTTTTCAGCCACACCTGCATCGGAGTAGGAGGCAATTGAAGGGGGAGCAGTCTGGTAGCATGAAAACAGGAGCAGAGGGAGGGAAGGAGTTTCAGCTGGTACCTGAGAGAAGCAGGAGAGGTACTGAAGCAGAGGGAGGATGGGAGTAGATTTATTTATTTATTTATTTATTTAAGAGATTTACCAGATGAGCATTCTGAGCGGGGACCGCTCGTTTCCAGATGCGACCTGGGGGTTACATAGGTCAGGCAACAGATACAGTAAAACAGTGAGGAAAAGGCTGATTGCCCAGCTGAGGAGAAGAGATAAAGAATGGTGAAAGTGTGAAGATCCCTTGAATGGAGGGAGCAGGGGCAGAGGGGATGGAGGAGAGGTAGGATGAGAGGGACCCAAACCAGTATTTGTATATGAATTAGGCACAGTGGATCTGGTGACGTGAGGGAAGAGGAAGAATGGATAAGAAGTAGTGTGAGCTTTGGTAGGTGTGAGAGGGGGAGTTGGTAGAAAAATGGCAGAAGGAGCTGCAGAGGGTGTCCAGTCTGGCCAGGAAGGTAGAAGGAGCGGTGCCACAGACCACATCCACATAGCCAAAGACCATTCACACCATTGTGATGACAAGCTCCTTATTGTCCATCTGTCCTGCAGTATACATTGTACAGGTCCGTACAGTTCAACTGTACGACAGTACCCACTGTACAGTCCATACAGTGTCAGGTTCACCACAGTACCCATTATACAGTCCATAGAGTCCAGCTATTCTACATTACCCATTGTACAGTCCATACAGTCCAGCTGTTCCACAGTACCCATTATACAATCCATACAGTTTAACTGGGCCACAGTACCCAACTTTTTACAGTCAATAGTAGGATTGAGCAGATAAATGTGTTATTTAGCAGTGCCTAATCTTACACTGTGTCATGTAACCCTGTTAAAGAAAGTCTGATATGTGAACAGAGAACAGAGTGGTCTGATGTGAACTGTTCTTGCTTCCAGGTGCAGAGGTTGGAATTAGCACAGCACGTATCCACGCTCGAGGCCCGGTAGGGATTGAGGGCCTGTTGACCACCAAATGGCTGCTGCGTGGGGATGGGCACACAGTGGCTGACTTTTCTGAGCAGGGAACCATGAAGTACCTCCACGAGAACCTGCCGGTGCCCCAGAGAAAGGCCAGCTGAGGCCCGACTCCCAACCTGTAGTGATGGACAGATTCTTACAGCCATGGAGGGAAAGGTTGACTAACTCAGGAACACAGACCATGTTTTGCCATATAAAATTAGATCTCGAGATTAAAATTTAGTAGAACAAAACAAATCCCAACCAGCAACATTGCTGACTCCTTTTAGCACTCCACTACTATCAGCATGGTGACACTTCCTGAGGGAACATTTCTTCAGTAAACCAAGGAATGGCGGGCATTTTTTTCCTTCCTTACATGTGCGGTTATTTTTGCTACATTTTGATATGCACACAAGATGAAGAAACAGATTGTTTGCTGAGAAAGGTGAAAATGGAGTGACCAACATGCTGTTGAGTGAACCCTTTTAATTGACTATTTTTGGTAATGTATATTGTGATTTATTAAATAAATTCTTTAAAAAAATTAAAGAACGAGTCTTCAGCAAACTGTTGAGCTTTTCAGTGTTACTGTAAAACATAGGGGCATGCTGTTGGTGTGTTTCTTCTGATGGTTGCCTCACAGTACTGTTTCTCCTTGTTAAATAATGTTTTGTAACTGAAAGAACCAGTTATAGTTTACTGTCAGTTGTTTCCTGAATAAAGGTTTCCCTAAACAGTTTCTTGATTTGAATTCTCTTGTAAAATTGGTAACCTGGTCCTTTAGGCAGTTGGACTTGGTCCTGCAGGAGAAGGGTCGTTGTCATTTGGGTTCTGGCTCTGTTGGAATGTGACTGATGCTACCTAGAGTGAGAGAGTGCGTACTCTGGAATCATGGTGGGAGGTGAGCGAGGCATTCAACGGAGTTGAAGGCAGCTAGGTTTTGCAATCAATTATTGGAATTATCAAGCGGCATAAAGAGTACATTAAGTTCTACCGAGAAGATTTATTTATTTTAATTTAAACGTTTGATAACCAGGAAAAGCACACTGAGTCAAGGCTCGTTTCCAGGTGTGACCCAGGGGTGAGGGAGTTACAAACAGTATAAGTGCATAGAATAAATGCATGAAAATATTACATACAATCACATAATTTTGTACAAAGGAGTTATTTACATTCAGTTGCATATATATAGTTCTAGGGATGTGGATATGTTGTTCTTATCCACACTTGCTGTCATGTCCCTTTCCCCTTTAAATCTTGCCAGAAGGTCTTTAAGCTGGCTCCTCCCACCCACCTGGGTAGTATAACTCTCGGCTCCGCCCCATGATGCCAGATCTTCCTTTCCACTGGAAGATACAGGTTGCCTCCTCTCTACTACCGCGTGTTGTAGGCCCTGGCTCAAAAAACTTCAGAACCGCTGAAGATTACGCTCCTTCGGGTTAACAGTTGTAATACTGCTTCTCGATAATGGAAGATAAATCTCACCCCAGTTTTCACCGGTGCCCGTGCAGACAGAAAATGTTGCGCACAGACCCACACTCCGCGTGCGTTTACTGCTTGGGTGTATGCCGAGGAGGTCAACGATTGTCTTAACAAGACTCCGATCTTGTTTATTCCCAGTGAGGAAACCCAGCCTGCTGGGAATCCTATCAAGGAGGCAGTCCAAGATCCGGGTTAAAATCACCAGTTCCTCCAGTGTCTCCCGAGCGGCCCAGTCTTCCAGCTCGATCAAGGTCGAGTTCGAGCTCTTGGACTCCCTCAACTGACAGGCCGAGGAAGGCGCCTAAGCATGCCAAAAAGAGACGACGTCACCGCATCTTCGTCCTCCTCAGATAAGGAGAGGCTTTGGTGGAAACTCCGTCAATGCTACGAAGATTTAATGTAGCAACAGCTCGTTCTCTCCGGGCAGAAACCTTCCTCGATTTCTACCCCGGCCATTACGTGACTCTCGCCTCCTAGGCCAAAGCCGACTCCGTTGGAACCAACAAAATCAGTTCCCCTGCCCACAGAGCTGGTAAACCCTGCCCTGGTTTGACCAAAACCGGTCTCTCCACCCATAGTGGTGGATCCGCCACCAAAACAGTCCTCGGGAGGGGCTCCTATGAAGGATTCCCGAACGGTCCCGGGTCTTCCTCGTAGGATATCAGTCACCCTTATGCCTGGTTGACCAATTTATCCAGATACCTCGGATTCTGATGACACCGACCTTCACTGTCACCTGCAGGATGAAGAGTTGGTCGGTAGTCTGTCGACGGAAGAGGGCACTTCAAGTTCAAGTTTATTGCAGGAAAGACTCCATTGAGCAAGCTCTTTCACAAGGAGGTCCTGAGTCATATGCATACACAATACATAATTACATAGATAGGAGATATACAATGTCTTTTCAAGGGGTTCTCTGCCTTATCTCCGAATCCATGGAGAAGCCCCTGGGACCTGTTCAGAAATGGGCGGAGTACCCTCTTACTGATATTCTCAAAAGAGGGGATACTGCTAACGGAAGCCTTTCCTGTGGCTGAGGCTTTGGAGTTCTGACAGCATCCTGCCTCCTGCCCAGCGCCGTCTGCCCAGGTGGCTCGCAAGTATGCGGTGCCCATTGGGTCTCTCTCGGGGTTCACAGAACATTCCTCGGCTGAGGGGTTAGTGACTGCCTCTGTGTTCAGACGTACAGGCAGCTCTGCTGACACCGACAGACCTCCAGGCAAGGAATCCAAAAAACTGGACCACCCTGCCAGGAAGGTCGATGCAGCCTCCTCTTTCGGCCTCCATCTGGCAAGCTCAGCCGTCGTCATGGCGCACTTCTCCCATGCCCTTCTGGAGTCCTTGGATGAAGTGCTCTCGCACCTTCCCACAGACCTTTAGACTACAGTCAAGCAGGTCCGGGACCAGGGACGTGCCATTGCCAAGCAGCAAACTCAGATGGCTTTGGACCTCTGGGACTCTTGCCCCCGTTCAGTGACAGCCGCTGTTGCCTCACTGAGGCTTTCCACCTTTATGGCAGATACCCATCACAAACTCACTGATTTTCCTATCCTGGACACCAGTCTCTTCAGCCCAGGTGTGGATGGTCACCTTCTGCGAATCGAACAGTTCAGTGCCACCTTGGACTCGGCCACGTCTGCTCAAAGCTCTCCTAGCACCAAGAAGCAGCAGAAAAAGAAAAAGCCTTTTTGGCACCCTGCGGCCCAGGAGCCCTCCTTTCATGGTGGGCAGCAACAGCAGGCACAGGTTTGGCGCCCTCGGCCCAAGTCCGGGTCTCCACCGGCCTGCAGACAAGGAGGTCGGGGGTTCAGGCCCTGGACCTCTTCCTCCAAGCCTGCCCAGTGATGGGATAGGGGGTTGCCATCCCTATTCCTGTCACGCCAGCTCTGGGTCCTTCCGTGGGGGGCCGGCTCTGCCACTTTCTTTCCGCCTGACCCACTGTTACCACAGACAGGTGGGTCTTAGAAGTGGTCGGCCAGGGTCTGCTTCTGGAATTCGAGCAGTACTCTCCCAGCCGAGCCCGCACCCCATGGGAGGAGAGAGTGTCAGCCCACACTCAGTCGGCTCTGAGAGATGGCATAGCCCAGCTCCTCCTCAAGGAGGCAGTGGTTAGAGTGGCAGATCCTCCAGTAAGTAAGTAAAACTTTATTTTTAAAGCGCTTTTCAAAACCAAAGCACTATACAAAACATTAAAAGATACAATTAATTTAAATTAAACAATCACAGTTAAAATCCTTCTGAATAAGCTTTAGAAAACAAATAGGTTTTAAGCTCTGATTTAAAACTGGAGTCCTGCGCCCGGTAAGTCAACCCAGGGTTCATTTCCAGATACTTCCTGGTCCCGAAGCGAACAGGGGACTGGCGCCTCATTCTAGATCTGCATGACCTGAATCAGTATCTCAGGCCATGCACCTTCTGGATGGTAATCCTGTCCCAGATCATACCATCCCTGGAGCAAAACATGTGGATCTTCCTGGACATAAGTCTCCACCACTCATTCATACTAATAGGCTCTGCGTCGGAGGCACTAGGACCCAGCAGGAGCAAACTTTTTTGCTAGAGGGTCGGCGCCGGAGATAGAGTCGCGAGGAGTGGCACCGCAATCCTCCGCTCGTGCGGTAATGACTGTCTCGGCGTCGACCTTCCAACCGCCTCAGTTCCTTTTTTCCCGCCGTTGAGTGCACTTCAGTGACGACGTCGCTCGCCCTCCGGGAGTCAAACTTCAAACTAGTAGCATAGTTTTTCAGTTTCATTGTTTTGTAGTAATATTTCGAATAAAGTATCGCTTAGTTTTATTCTTATTTAAGGAAGAAGTCTCAGCCTACATTGACGGAGTCGACCATGAGCGGGTCAGGTGATGGTAGGGAGACTTCGTATGAAAGCTGTTCAGTCAGCCGGGCTGGGTCCGGTCCGCCGCCTTCTCTGGAGTGGGGGGGTCTGACAACGGACAGTCCATTGCCCGAGTGGGTGGGTGGTCCCCTCGAAAGCATAAAAGTAAACGGTCGCACTCTTGGCATCATTCGGCCTCGAGCTCTTCTTCGGCCCACAGGTCAAAAAAGAGAAGGCATCACTCGAGGTCACCCTCTGATATGTCTGCACTTAGACGGTCAGTTATTGGGGATAGTTGCCGGTCTCCTCCTTCGGAGTCACTGGTTTCTGTTTCTGGTAGCCGACGTCTTCGACATCAGAGCCCTACCCCACCCTCTGGTAGGTCTTCAGATGAGCAGTTTCGTCAGTGGGCTGCTCTTATTGAGCAGTGGGCTCAGAGGTTGGGCCAGCTACCTGGCCCGGTCACTCAAGGGCCTTCGGGCTTTCTGGGAGATCAGGTAGGGCGGTTGAGCCTCCCTAGTCGCGCGGCAACGTCTTCGGTGCCGTCGACTCCATGCTAAGGTGTTCCCCTCTCACATGGCTGCGGTGCAGGGGGCCACACCGATGCCTCTATCTCCTGGTATTCATCCTTCCTTTTCCTCAAATCCTGTTTTTCGGAGTCTTGGGATGTTTTTGACGCCCTCAGCGTCGATGAAATGTGCGGCGCCGTCTGAGGCGCAGACGCATCTGTCGGCGCCGTCCTTGGCGCCGTTGAGTTTCTCAGCCTCGTCGGCGCCATCCTCGGTGCCATGCGGCTTCTCGGCACCGTGCGTGTTTTTGGCGCCGTGCTCTTCGGCTGCAAGACCTGTTAGGGCATCATCCAGTCTTCAGGGCTCCTCTTCTTTGAATCTTTTTTCCTTCATCTTTTCCTTCTGATTTTCACTCCTTTCCTGTTCATTCAGTCCCTCCTGGGCTGTCAGGAGATGACATTGAGCCTGACCCAGACCTTAGGCTGGGTGACGATGTGGAAGGAACAGGATCTATTCCCGCTGCAGAGCCTGTGGTCGAGGACCTGTCATTTAAGTCTCTGCTGAAAAACTTGAATTCCACTCTCTCTCCAAACTACAGATATCGATCCTGGGAAACTGTTAAGACTCCAATACCGCCATGTTCCGGAGATCCCTATGGATTTGACTCCTCCGGTACAGCTCTCCTTTGAGACGCTTTCTCAAATGGTTTGGAATAATCCTGCTCTCATTCCTTCTGTGGCTAAGTCCATAGATAGGAAATATGCTGCCCCCAAGGATCGGCCCATTTTGGCATCCTAAGCCTTTGCGGATCCTATTGTAGTCTTGGCAGAGAATGATAAGGTCGTCCTTCCCCAGACTACTACAGCTTGACCTATTAACAAAGAATCTCGTAAGATAGACACTTTAGGTAAGAGAGTCTTTGCTGCTTCCACCCTAGGTATGCGTATTGCCAGCAACCAAGGCTTTTTCTCTCAGTATGAGTATATCCTTTGGCATTTGCTCAAACAAATGGGTGAAGCTCTACCGGAATCGGACACTAATTCAGAGCTTCTTCGAACCATAACCAGGGGTATCGAGTCCAACAACCAGCAGGTTAAAGCAGCTATGGACGCCTTCGATACTGCCCCCTGAGCGTCGGCGGCGGGCATTTGTACCTGCTGTCATTCCTGGTTGCGCACTTCAGGTTTCACGAATGATGCCCAGCAACAGGTAATGGCGTTGCCTTTCGATGTGTGTGTATCTCTTCGGCCCTCAGGTAGAACAGGCTCTAGAGGCCACACAAAAGACTAGGTCAGCCATTAAATTGGCTCGACCTCCTCCCGTCCCCTCTCGAGGGGGTGTTAACAAATGCCAGTTTCATAACCATCAGTCCTTTCGAGGCAAAGGCAGGGGAAGTTTTAATAAAAACCAAGCCCCCCAGCCTCAAAAGAAAACACAGCAGAAGGTGCAAGGACCCAAAGCACCTAGTGCCGCCTTCTGAGTTGTTGGCCCAAGTTCCACCTCAGCTGCCCGAGGGGGACTCTTCCTCAGCAGTGGGAGGTCATCTGACTCACTTCTACAATCAGTGGAAGTCCATAACCTTGGGCAGATGGATCCTCCGGATAATCCACAAGGGGTATTCCCTCAATCTTTTGGAGACCCCTCCGGATCGTCCCCCCAGATGACAGCCCAGGCTGTCAGTTCTTCAGTCAGAACTTCTCGCCTCCAAGATACAAGGCCTTCTGAACAACAGGGCAGTGGAAGTAGTTCCGCTGGATCAACGGAACACAGGGTTCTACTCCCATTACTTTCTGGTTCCAAAGAAAACCGGGGGCATGCGCCCCATTTTGGACCTCAGAAAATTAAACAAATTCCTTCCCAAAGAAAAATTCAAAATATCATCACTAGGAACCCTGTTACCTTTGCTTCATCAACATGACTGGTTAGCCTCCCTGGACATGCAGGATGCTTACCAGCACATTCCTATATACCCAAAGCATCACAAATACCTAAGGTTCGTGGCTTTGGGACAGCATTATCAATTCAGAGTCCTCCCCTTTGGGCTGTCCTCGGTGCCCCGGTTTTTACAAAGTATTGTGCAGTTCTCGTAGCGCATCTCAGAAAAATCGGAATACAAGTGTTCCCATATCTGGACGATTGGCTTCTAACAGGTCCTTCCAGGCAGGGAGCTCTAGATGCCGTAGCCACGGCTTCACATTTTCTTACGTCCATGGGAGTCCTGCTAAACCTCAAAAAAACACAGCTGCAGCCCTCTCAGAGGCTCCTTTTCATAGGAACTCTCCTGGACACCACCTGAGCGAAAGCATTTCTTCCAAAGGATAGGAGGAGCAATATCCTTCAGATGGCCCGATACGTCGGAGAAAGCAGCTTGGTGACAGCTCTCACGATGCAATGGATGCTAGGACTCATGGTGTTCACTGTACCCCTAGCACACCTCCACATGAGAACCTCTCAGTGGAAGCTCAGTACTCAGTGGTCCCCGACCACTCACCCTCAGTCCTTTCTCATCAAGGCGATAGAACCTCTAAAGAGATCACTCACCGGGTGGTCGCAAGAGGACAATCTTCTGGAAGGATACCCCTTTGCTCCTCTGGATCATCAGATTTCCATTACCACGGACGCATCCCTGATGGGGTGGAGAGCTCATGGTCAGACTCTCCACACTCAAGGTACAAGGACTCAGGGCGAGTCCCAGCTTCACATAAATGTCTTAGAAATGAGAGCCGTCCTTTATGTAGTCCGGGCTTTGAAGGACATTCTCTGTCACAAGAACATTCTCCTTCAAACGGACAACAAAGCAGTGATGTATTACATCAACAAGCAGGGCGGTGCTCGCTCTTACCCCTTATGCAGGGAAGCAATGAGGGTGTGGGAATGGTGCTTAGAGCACAAGGCTCTAATTCATGTGGTCTACCTGCTGGGGGTGCAGAATGAACTGGCAGACTGTCTCAGCACAACAGAGACAGATCCTCACGATTGGTCTCTCGACTCAGCCATAGCTCAGTCACTATTCGCAGAGTGGGGAAGTCCAGACCTGGACCTTTTTGCATTCCCACTCAACACAAAACTGCCTCTCTTCTGCTCCAGAAATCCAGGGCCTGGCATTTTCTGTCAGGATGCGTTCAGGCTGCGGTGGACAAAACTCTTTCTTTCCACCTTTCCGCCACTTCCTCTAATTCAGAGGGTACTTCTCAAATTCGAGTCCCAGGCGGACAAAATGATCCTTATTGCTCCCTTCTGGCCTCAACAGATATGGTTTCCACTACTCAACAGTATGTCTGAAACTCCTCCGAAACCGCTTCCCCTTCAGACGAACCTTCTGACTCGGGCCTGTGGTCCATCCCAATCTGAGGTCGCTTCACCTTCATGCTTGGCTCCTGAAGAGATAGAAGTGAACAGGTTCAATGTCTCTCGCAGGGTTTCAGATATTCTTCTGGCTGCGTGCAAGCCAGCCACTAGGAAAACTTACACAGCCAAATGGAAGCATTTCTTGCTCTGGTGTGCAAAATCCTCTTTGAATCCTTTTTCCTGCCCACCAGATAAAGTTCTGGAGTACCTTTTAGACCTCTCAAATTCAGGTCTGCAATACTCTACAGTTAAGGTTCACCTTTGTGCCATTTCAGCTTATCATGAGCCAGTACTTTCCTTGTCACTGGCTCAGTTACCTGTGGTTAAGAGGTTTCTTAAGGGAATTCTGCATACCAGACCTCCTATAAGACGTCCAGTCGCAGCCTGGGACATTAATCTGGTGCTAGACATACTCACTCGAAAACCTTTCGAGCCTCTAGCTACCTGTGAGTTAAAATTTCTCACTTGGAAGACTGCCTTCCTAGTGGCCATTACCTCAGCCCACAGGGTCTCTGAGATGCATGCCTTGGTCACAGACCCTCCGTTTACTGTGTTTCATAAAGACAAAGTAGTTCTTAGGACCCATCCTAAGTTTCTCCCTAAGGTTGTTTCAGAATTCCATCTAAACCAACCTCTGGTCCTTCCATCTTACTTTGCGAACTTCCAGAATGAAGGAGAGCATTCTCTTCATTCCTTGGATGTCAAAAGAGCTTTGTGTTTCTATCTAGACAGAACAAAAGACTTTTGTAAAGCTCAACAACTGTTTGTTTCCTTCAGCGAGACCCGGCTGGGTCAACCTGTTGCTATCAGATGTATTTCTGCATGGCTGGTTGCATGCCTTCGCCACTGTTATTCCATGGCACAGGTTAAGCTGGAGGGCAGAGTGTACACTCACTCTACTAGAGCGGTCGCAGCATCCCTAGCAGAAATCCGCAACGTGCCCATTGCAGATATTTGCAATGTGGCCACCTGGAGCTCAGTGCATACTTTTGTCAAACACTATGCCCTGGATGTCCATGCTAGACGACATCTTTCTTTTGGCAGAACCCTCCTTAATGGACTCCTGTCCTAAAACTGTGAGCTCTTGGTCTTTCCTGTCGCCTTCTCGGGGGATTATTAGCTCGGTACTCTCCCATTAGTGTGAATGAGTGGTGGAGACTTTATGTCCAGGAAGATCTGGAAATTACGTACCTACCATAATTCTTGATCTTGGACGAGTCTCCACCACTCATTCACACGCCCACCCACCATCCCCTGCGCTCACCTCTGTTATTGATCTTCACTCCCTCAGTCTTTAGGCTGTGAAGACTTCTTCGTTGACCCTTCTTATACGGGTCATTCGGACTATCTTATGTCCGGTTTTTGTTAGGTTATCCTTCTAGGTTAATTACGCTGCACCTCCTCGGGGGAGAAAAAGGTACTGAGGCGGTTGGAGGGTCAACGCCGAGATAGTCATTACCGCACGAGCAGAGGCTCGCGGTGCCGCTCCTCACGGCTTCATCTCCAGCGCCGACCCTCTAGCAAAAAAGTTTGCTCCCACTGGGTCCTAGTGCCTCCAGCGCAGATCCCATTAGTGTGAATGAGTGGTGGAGACTCATCCAAGAAGATCAAGAATTATGGTAGGTACGTAATTTCCATTTCTGCTGTCTGGCTGTCCAGGACGTGTTCTTTCACGTCCCAATCCATCCGTCCCACCAGCAGTTCCTCTGCTTCAGGGCAGAGGGAACCCTTTAGGGTTCGAGCCATGCCATTCGGCCTGTCATCAGCCCCACGGGTCTTCACTAAATGCATGGCAGTGGTGCAGCCCATCTCAGGCGTCAAGGATTCAGAGTGTACCCTTACCTCAACGATTGGCTCTTGGCAGATTCACCCAGCAGGAGGTGGAGAGGTCCAGGGACCTGGCCCTCCAGGCCTGCTCTCAAATTGGCCTCCTCATCAACGAGGCCAAGTCGGAGCTCGTGCCTTCTCGGGTGATATGCTTCATCGGGGCAGAGCTCGACTCTTGCCGAGCCAGAGCACAGCTCCCAGCGGATGGGGCGGAGGTTCTTTTCTCCTTTGCCCAATCATTTCTGATTGAGCACTTGCGCCCTGCTCGAGAATTTATGCGCCTTCTGGGTTATGTGGCGGCCTGCATCACTGTGTTCCGATGAGCCCAGTGGCATATGCGCCTCCTTCAATAGGAGCTCCCCGCCCAATGGACTCAGCGCCTAGGTCATTTCGACCAACTGATCACTATGATCCAGAAAATGTGGGACGCCCTCCAGTGGTGGACCGTACTAGACCAGTTGCAGGAAAGGATCCTGTTTGTCCACCCGAGCCGACAGTCGTCCTCATGGCTGATGCCTCTCTCACAGGCTGGGAAGCCCACATGGGGAACAACAGGGCCCATGGGTTCTGGACCCCCAAGGAATCCTGATACCTTATCAACCTGTTGGAGCTCAGAACAGTCAGACTGGCATTGTCAGCATTCGCTCAGCAGCTTCGGGATCAAGTGGTTCAAGTCCAGATGGACAATACCATGACCATGTACTACCTCAACAAGCAGGGCAGCACGCACTCCCAGCTGCTGTTCAGGGAAACGGTCCGCATTTGGACATTTCTGAGCTGAATGGAGGCAGATCGTCTAGCCATCCATGTGGCAGGAGCCTCAAATCAACTGGCAGATGCTCTCAGCCACATAGGCGAGACATCCCACGAGTGGTCTCTCCATCCAGAGGTAGCTCACAGCCTGTTCTCCCATTGGGGCAAACCAATGGTGGACCTGTTTGCCTCAAGGGAAAACACCAAGCTGAGGCTGTTTCACGCCCACCCCCCTCAGCGGGGATCGCTGCAGGGGGGATACCTTCTCGAGGCTGTGGACCCCAGGCCTCTTCTATGCCTTTCCGCCCTTTCCCTTTTGATCCACAGGGTGCTTCTCTAGGTTAGGAGGGGCAAGGCGCAGGTGATCCTGGTAGTCCCAGACTGGCCCTACAAGTTCTGTATCCAGATCTCCTCAGCCTCAGCAACAGGCTTCAGAGGTGTCTTCCAGCACGCCCAGACCTGATATCAATCAATCAAGGGAAGGTACTCCATCTGGACCTTCAATCCCTGTACCTGACAGCCTGGTACCTGAGCTGCTAGACTTCCAGGCTTTGGGTCTCTCTGAGGATGTACTCACAGTAGTGGAAGCATCCAGAAAGGAGTCGACCAGAAAGTGCTACGTCTTCAGATGGAAAAGATTTTCCATTTGGTGCCAGGGCAAGGGCCTGGACCCTGTGTCCTGTCCTGTGGTGAGCATTTTAGACTAGCTTTGGTCTCTGTCCAAAGGGGATATTTGGTCTTCGACCCTTGAGGTGCACCTGGCAGCCATCTCTGCTTACCGGGCGCAGGACGGTCAGCAGATGGTGGCACAGGGGAAGGTGGTCTGGCACTTTTTCCAAGGCCTCGATCACATATTCCCTTCTGTGCGTGAACCTCCATCTCCATGGGATTTACTGCTGGTCTTGGCAAAACTCATGGGCAAGCCATTCTAACCAGTGCACAAGTGAGATGTCACACTTGTCATGGAATATGGCCTTCCTGGTGGCTGTCATGTCCACCAGAGAGACTGGGGAGCTCCAGGTGCTTTCGGTGGAGTCTCCTTACCTGATCTTTCACAGGGACAGGGTTGTCCTGTGTCCCCAACCAAAATTCCTCCCAAAGGTGGTGTCAGAGTTTCACCTTAATCAGGTGTTGACTCTGCCTGTGTCCTACCCAAACTACACTTCGGATGCAGAATATAGGCTCAATACTCTGGACGTGAGACGTGCTCTCTCCTACTATAAGGAGAGGACTGCGGAAGTTCGGGGAGAGGTTCGTCAGCTGTTTGTCACCTATGCTGAAGCCGCACCTGGCAGGCCTGCAGCAATGTGGACGACTGGCAGATGGATTACATCATGCATTGATCTCTGCTATAGGTTAGCGGGCAAGGAGCCTCCCAGAGGGATAAGTGCTCATTCTACCCGCCATACCATTGCGTCGGTGGCTGCTTCCAGGGACATCCCTATCCAGGAAATCTGCAGGGCTGCTACCTGGAAGACAGCAAACACCTTCATCACCCATTACCACATCGACCTTAAGTCACGCTGGGATGCTGATTTTGGGGCCTCAGTTCTCCAGTCTCTGTTTCATAAGTGGGGGGGTGCGCCTTGCCTCCCTCCTCCTGGAGAACTGCTAGGAGTCTGCCAACAAGTGTGGATAAGAACAACATATCCACATCCCTAGAAAAACAGGATCTTACTTCGAGAGGGCTCTTGCAGTAGGTAATTACATATAGGACTGACGTCGGCAGGCAGCAGGACCCCACGGAAAAATTTCTTTCTAGCAGTCTTTGGCAAGGGACCGCCCCCACGTCAGGTGACCGGCGTCAAGAGATGTTGGTATAAAGGGGCAGTCCCTCACGCCCGCCTTCCAGTTCTTTCATGCCGTTAGCTTATGCCAGTGCCTCGCGGAAAAGCTCCCTGCTCGTCAGGCTCTTTCGTCTGTTTTTTAACCGTGTATTTTCGATTTTTTTCTCAACCTTTGTCAGGTCTCCGTGGGTGTATGTGGTCCACCTCCAAGCACAAAACAAGTCGCGACTCGTGAAGTGGCCAACTCCGCATAAGGACTGCCATTCCCTGTGCCTTTTTATCGTAGGCCCCGACCATCCGGTGGAGAAGTGCCAGCACTGCCTCAGCTTTAACGCAGCCACCCGAAGAAGGTGGCAGCAGTCCCTGGAAGCCCACATTTTGAAAAAGAAAATGAGCTCCATGGAGAAAGAACTGAAAAAGCTTCGGCAGGCATCGACTTCCCCTGAAGGCCATCGCAAGAAAAAGGATAAAGAAAGGCACCGGGACAAGGGCTCCTCTCCCACCGCGTCTTCCTCGGGAGTCGCCGTGAAACAGGTAACATCCCCCCCCCCCGGGGGACAGCTCCACGACAGCCGCCTTAGAGGCTTCTAAGGCAGCATCAGCCTGTCCGTCTGGCTCACGCTCTGGCCCTTCGGGCGCCTCTGGGCTTGTGGAGACCTCCGCTCCCAGTAAAGCCGTGGTTTCGCAGCCTACTGGTGTGAGTGGCTCCGATAAGCCTGACGTCGGCTCCTCCAACTCCCGCATGGAGAAGGTCGGTAAGTCGCCCGACCCTTCAGGGCGGCGCACTGCCCCCATTCCGCCCCACCATTCCGTCCCTCCATTGCAGCCTGCCTCCGGCGAAGGGTCCATTAAGTCGGATGCCGGCCCCTCCGGCGTCCGCCCAGATCCCACTGCTAAGTCGCACATCGGTTCGTCCGACATCCGCACAGCGGATGAGCCGACGCCGGACCCCCCCACGTCCGTCGTTTCCGGCTCCCGCGGTCTTCGCTGCCCTCTGGGGACCTGAGTCTCCTCAGCCCGACCCGAGATTTCTCTCCCCATCCCGGCGGCGCTGAGGTTTCTGTTCCTCCATCAGACTGTCCACCTTCTGGTCCGACCGATCTGCCGTCAGTTCCCCGGACGCTGGCTTTTCGGCCGCCAGCTCCGACGCCGGACGACATCCCACCCTCTGATGACGCCGCGGGCCCTCTGCCCCCCGGGCCTTCCACTCCAGAACTGCCCGTGGGGCCACCGGCCGGGCCATCTGTTCTGGCAGCTCCTCCGGCTCCCGGGTACCCGGCCCCATTGTATCAGATGCCGTCATACCGGGGACCGTAGTGTCCAGCGCCGACATATCCGATGCCACAGTACCCGGCTTCTCAATACCAGGCGCCGGGCTTCCCGCTGTCAGGTTATGGATACGCGCCTTTTGGGTATAGTCCATACCAGTATCCCCCTCCTCCTCCACCACCCCCTCAGCCGCCGTGGACTTGCAGGAGACTCTGGCCTCCTGGTGGGCTGAGGCCAAGGTTCAGCTTACCAGAGAGGTGGAGAGTTGTCTTCCGACGCTGGTGCCGGTTCCTGTACGTCCCCGACGACACACTCCCTCCCCACCTCTGGACACCAGGGCTAAACCCACTGGGTCCAGAGAGGGGCAGGACACGCTTCCCCGAGGGATTCCCAAGGGGTCCGTTCCTGCCCCTCATTGGGAGAGGGAGTCTACCTCTCCCTCATCATCTTCTTCCTCGGATCCTTCCGACGGTTGTTCCGAGCAAGACGACGAGCCACGCTCTCCGTCCAAGCCCTGGCCAAGGACTCCTCCAAAGTCTCCTCCGGAGGATCCTTCCTTCACGGAATTGCTACGGAAGATCCAGGAAGTACATAAGTGGCAATTCTTGGAGCCAGACCCCCAGCATAAAAAACTTGCTGAGCATCTGGATCTGCCCGTGACAGCTCCCACTTTGGTGCCCCCCTGGATCGAGCCTCATGCCAACCTTATTACCACCATCTGGAAACAACCGTCGCCTTAGCCCCATTTCCCAGGAAGTCGAACAGGCTATACCAGGCTCCCGAGGGTGTTGACTTTTTAGACTTCCACCCTCGAGCTGACTCGGTTGTGATTAGCGCCGCTCATGGCCGGTCAGCTCAACCCAAACTTCTTAGCTTTTCTCCACCTGACAAGGAATCCCGCCTCCTAGACCAGTATAGCAAGAAGATTTTTGCTTCTTCCACTCTGGGTATTAGGGCCCTGAACTACGTCGGCCACATGGGGGATTACCAGAAGGCGATTCTTAGTGAGGTGGAATCGAAATTGGACTCCCTTCCGGACTCTTAGGTCAAGCAGGAAGTGGCTGACCTAGTCCGCTCTGCACGTTCAGCCAGTCGGCACATTCTTCGTGTGACCTACGATGCAGTGGACACTGCTGGTAGGAGCTCAGCTTTCACTGTCTGTCTACAGCGTCACACTTGGCTCCGAGTGTCAGGGTTGGTCCCGGAAGTGCAGTCCGCTATCCAGGAAGCGCTCTTCCGGGGTTCGGTGCTGTTCGGGGGTGATGTCAAGGACATCATCACCGACTTGCAGGAGAAGGGGAAGGTACTAAAGTCTGTGGACTCTTATGTGTCATCTCCATCAATCGCAGCGCCGTCCCTTTCGCAGACGGCATTGGCCCAAGGCGAGACCGCAGGGAAAGAGTGCCACTAAACGTCGGGCCCCCAGCTGCCAAGCCCCGCCCAAAAAGCGGCAGGAGCTTCAGCCTGCACTGCCCCACCACCTGACTCCTTCCCTCTCCCACTACCTCTGGGTTCCCCGGAGGAACCGGTAGGAGGGAGGTTTTCCCTCCACCTTCCAGGCTGGGAGAAGTTAACATCAGATTCATGGGTGCTCCAGCTAATCGCAGAAGGACACTCTAGAGTTTCTGCAGAAACCACCTCGTCACCCTCCCCCAAGGTCGTCATACTCTTGGGAACATCATCTTCTGGTCCAGGAAGAAATTTTAGCACTTTTGCTGAAAGAGGCGATAGAACCTGTCCCCCTCTCTCGCTGCAGGGTACGGGTTACTATCCCCACTTCTTCCTGGTCCCGAAGAAGACAGGAGATGTAAGACCTATTCTAGATCTCAGTTCCCTGAACATTTTCGTGGAGTACAAGAGGTTCAGGTTGCTCTCACTGCAGAGCCTTCTGCCCCATCTCGGCTCGGGCCAGTGGCTGTGCGCTCTGGATATGCAGGACGCTTACCTGCACATATCTATCTGACCGTCTCACCGCAGATATCTCCGTTTTACTTTCCAGAGGGACCACTACCAGTTCAAGGCACTTCCATTTGGCCTCTCCTCGGCCCCTTGAGTATCTACCAAGTGCCTTGCGGTGGTGGTGGCCTACCTGCGTACCTGGGGGGTACAGGTTTTCCCGTACCTGGACGATTGGCTCCTGGCGGCCTCGTCCCAGGAGGAACTCCTGCACTGCCTGTCCCTCACCCAGCAGGTCTTTGCCTGTCTGGGTATTACCATCAACCATTCCAAGTCTCACTTGATCCCATCCCAGAGGCTTCAGTTTATTGGGGTGATACTGGACACGACCCTAGGCAGGGCCTTCCTGCCACCGGACAGGGCTGCCACACTCCAGACTCAGATAAGCCTGTTGTCCGGCCGCAGGCGGGTCAGTGCAAGGTCAGTTCTTCGCCTCCTCGGGATTATAGCAGCTGCTATCCTGACAGTCCCTCGTGCTCGTCTCCACATGAGGGTCTCTCAGTGGATGCTTTGATCTCAATGGGATCAGTTAATAGACGACTTGGATCAATTGGTCCTAGTCTCCTCTCCCATGATTTGATACTTGCAGTGGTGGATGGTTCGAGTGAACCTCCTTCTGGGAGTTCCATTCTTCCTTCCTCCTCCCTTCCAGACTCTGACCACAGACGCCTCAGGCGAAAGGTTGGGGAGCCCATCTCGGTCCACATCGAACCCAGGGCTGTTGGTCCAAGCTCGAACAATCACTGCACATCAATGTGCTTGAGCTTCGGGTGGTGCTTTACGCTCTCCAGGCCCTCCACCTGAATCTTCTTCCAGGCCACCTAGCCATCCAGACGGACAATATGTATGTGGTATGTTACATCAACAGACAGCGCGGGACTTGGTCCTACCCTCTTTGCAGGGAAGCGATGAGAGTCTGGGATTGGGCAGCACAACACGACCTTCACCTCTCGGCAATTCATTTTCCGGGGGTCAAGAACTCCTTAGCAGACAAACTGAGTTGCTCGTCTGCTCAAGCTCACGAGGGGGAGCTGGATCAGGAGGTCCTAGACAATATCTTCCTACCTTGGGGAACACCTCAGGTGGACCTGTTCGCTTCACCTCTAAACGCAAAGCTTCCCGACTTCTGCTCACTCATTCAAGAGCGAGGCATTTTCTGGAGAGACGCTCTGTCTCTAGATTGGAGGGACAGATTCGTCTATGCCTCCCCACACCGATTCCTCTGATCCTGCGTGTCTTGCAGAAACTCGGCTCAGAAGGGGCACGAATGATTCTGATCGCTCCTTTCTGGCCCAGGCAAGTTTGGTTCTCTCTTCTGCAACAGTACTCAGAGGAGCCTCCTCTTCCTCTTCCGCCGTCATGAATTTTATCGACCCAGGATCAGGGAACCCAGGTTCATCCAGGTCTCAAGTCCCTTCAACTGCATGCGTGGCTCCTGCAGACATAGCTCAAGTCCACTTTGGGGCTTCTCCCCAGGTGGTTGAGATCTTGGTGGAGGCTAGGAAACCCTCCACTAGGTCTACTTATGCCATGAAGTGGAAACGGTTCTCAATCTGGGCCACTTCAAAAGACTTCGAGCCTTTCTCCTGCTCAGTTGGGCGACTGCTGGAGTACCTGTGCCATCTCTTCGACCTGGGTCTTAGTCACTCGTCTCTGAAGGTACACATGGCGGCCATTTCGGCCTACCATGTTCCCTTCGCAGATAGGACATTCGCTCAGCTGGAAGTCTCCTAAGACTTTCCCCAGAGGGGTTCTTCATTTGAGACCCCCTATCCAAGTTCCCGCCCCTCCTTGGGATTTGAACTTCGTTCTTGAGAAACTCACTTTGCCTCCTTTTGAACTGGCGGCCTCAGCAGACTTGAAGTGCCTTTCGTGGAAGACGCTCTTCCTAGTGGCCATTACCTCTGCTCGGAGGATTTCCGAGCTCCAGGCCTTGATGTATAAAATCCCCTACTTGATTTTTCACAAGGAACGCGTGGCTCTGCGCACTAATCCTAAGTTTCTCCCCAAGGTGGTAGCGGAATCTACATTGAACCAGTCCATAGAATTACCCGCCTTCTTTACGCAGTACTCCAATCAGGGGGAGAATCTACTTCACACTATGGACGTTCACCGGATTCTGAGATACTACACTAACAGAACAAAGGATCTCAGAAAGACTGATCAACTTTTTGTCTCTTTTGCCCCCAAAAGAGAAGGCAATGCTGTTTCCAAGCAATGCCTGTCTAAGTGGTTGGCTCACTGCATCACCTTCTGTTATGACAAGTACAAGAAGACCCTTCCAGGTCAAATAAGAGGTCACTCCACCAGAGGGGTTGCTGCCTCAGCGGCATGTTTCAAGAATGTGTCAGCGGCAGACATTTGTGCTGTCGCCACTTGGACTTCTGTCCATACATTTACAAAACATTACAGTTTGGATATTGCCTCTCGCCGTAGAGCAGGCTTCGGGCTCGCTGTTCTGCAAGGCCTCCTTTCTTAAGGCCTTCACAGCTAGAGGATCTACGTTGAGTAGCTTTCCTCCTCCCGGGTGCTTCTTCTTGTTACAGACTGCTTGAGACTCAGTCCTATATGTAATTACCTACTGCAAGAGCCCTCTCAAAGTAAGATAGTACAGTTTCGTAAGAACTTACCATAACAGTAGATTTTCAAGAGAGGCTCTTGCAGTAGGTAATACCTTCCCACCCTCCATCCCCCTAAGCTTTTTCAGCTCCTTTTCCAGTGAGGGAAAGGTCTGCTTCTCTCTCGTCCGGTCTCTTGTGGCCTGTGGCAGGAAAGAACTGGAAGGCGGGCGCGAGGGACCGCCCCTTTATACCAACTTCTCCTGACGCCGGACACCTGACGTGGGGGTGGTCCCTTGCCAGAGACTGCTAGCTAGAAATTTTTCCATAGGGTCCTGCCACCTGCCGACGTCAGTCCTATATGTAATTACCTACTGCAAGAGCCTCTCTCGAAGATCTACTGTTACGGTAAGTTCTTACGTAACTGTACTTTACTCACCTGTACCAGTAGTTCTAGTAGTGGTGTATGTTGTTCATCCACACTAACCCATCTGACCTCCGCGGCTGCAGCGCACAACCTGGCTTCCGGCGTGCTAAGATCTGGCATCATGGGCGAGCGAGATTATATCACCTCGGTGGGTGGAGGATTCCTGCTGAAGATTCCGCAAGATTTGATCAATAAGTGTGATGAACAACATATACCACCCCAGAACTACTGTTCTGGGACGAGATATGTTGTTCATCCACACTTGTTGGCATTGTCCCTTCCCCTTTAAAACTTGCCGGAAGGACTTCAAGCTGGCTCCTCCCACCCCCCAGGTGGTATAACCCTTGGCTCCACCCCATGACACCAGATCTTCCTTTCCGCTGGAAGATTCAGGTTGCCTCCTCTTGCTCTCGCATTTTGTAGGCCCTGTCTTCTAACTGTTCGGTTATTCTGAAAATTCGTCTCATTCGCGTTAACAATTGTGACTGCTACATCTCAATAATGGAAAAAGTCTTCCGGATTTTGCTGGTGTCTGTGCAGCCAGCAGATGTCGTATACCCCCAGCCCACATACCGCGTCGCGTCTAACTTTCTTGGTGTCGGCCATGACACCAGATTTGCAGATTTAGCCTCGCTTTTCATCCGAACGCCCTCGATGACCGCCTCAGTATGCCCCAAATTGGACAGGTCTGAAAACGGAACCCACCGGTGAAGTCCAAAGAGGCCCGTGGGCGTGTTTCATGGCCATGGATCTGTCGAACAGCTGGAACGTATCGAGGAGGAAGAGGCTTGCTCCGCAGAATCTTCCTCTTGGGTTTTCTTCATCCCGCTTAACCCGGGCTCCACTTTCTTGGGTTCCATCCGAGAGTTGTCACTCTCTCCCGACTAAGGGCGAGAGTCCTGCAGGCACTCACTCCTCTCGGTCCTGTAAGAGGAAAAGGAACTGGGATCATCTTCGTCTCAGAGAAGACGCTCTTGGGATCATGAGTGATGTCGGTCCCAGGAGCCAGTCATTTCGACCTCAGTCGAGATTGCCACTTTGGACACTGGCTTCTCGGCTTTGCCATCAGGCCAGTCGACCGAAGTTTCGGTCAATGAGGTTCAGATTGTTCTCGACCCATTGTCGCCGACTCCGGGCGATAACTCTCTTACTAGGACTCCGATCCTTTCTTTCCCCGACGGGTGGACCCAGCCTGCTTGGAACCCTGCCAAGGAGGTGGTCCCTAATCCCAGGAAGTCCCCAGCCTCTCCATTGTCTCCCAAGCAACCAAGTTGGCCTGCCCGATCTCGGTCAAGGTCTCACAGCCCCTCGACTGACAGGCCGAGGTTGGCACGTAAGCGCTGTAAAAAGAGGCAATGTCATCCTCGTCCTCCTCGGATGAGGAGAGACTTTGGTGGAAACTCCATCAGCGCTATGAGGACCTCAAGTGGCAACAACTGATTCTGTCTGGGTATAAGCCGACACCGGCCTCCACCCCGGCCGTTACTTGGCTTTTGCCTCCTAGGCCAAAGCCTACTCCTTTGGAACCGATAAAATTGGTTCCCCTGCCCACAGAGCCAGCCAAACCCGTTCCGGTTCAGCCAAAACCGGCCTCTCCGCCGATTTTGGTGGAGCCGCCGCCTAAGCAGCCTGTGGGAGGAGCTTCTTCTAAGGAAGCTTGACCGGATACTGGGCTCCTCAAAGGCTCTCGGTCACTCTCATGCCTGATCTCCCCAGGCAAGTTGAGGGCAACCTAGGTGGCCGACCGTTGTATCCAGAACCCGCGGGATGACGAGTCGGATGGTGATTTGTCAATGGAAGAAAGCCCTTCGTCCTTTCAAGGCATTCTCTGCCTAATCTTTGAGTCCACAGGGATGCTCCTGGAACCAATCAAGAAAAAGGCAGTTTATCCTCTCACAGATATCCTCAAGAGAGGGGATACCCCAACGGAAGCCTTTCCTGTGGCCAAAGCTGTTGTCGGGCTGGCCCTAGAACTTTGGCAGTACCCTGCCTCTTGCCCAGCTCCATCTGCCTGGATGGCCCGCAAGTACACGGTGCCCATGGGGTCCCTTTCGGGGTTCACAGAGCATTCTTCAGCAGACAGCCTTTGACCGCCTCTCTGTTCAGACGTACAGGCAGTTCTGCCGACACTGATAGACCCCCAGAAAAGGAGTCCAAGAAATTGGACCACTCTACTAGGAAGGTCTGCGTGGCTTCCTCTTTATGCTCCATCAGGCAAGCTCGGCTGTCATCGTGGCACACTTCTCCCATGCCCTCTTAGGGTCCTTGGACGAAGCTCTCCCACATCTCCCCGCAGACATGCAGACTGTGGTCAAGCAGGTACGAGACCAAGGCCGTGCAGTAGCTAAGCAGCAGCTCCAGATGGCCCTAGACATTGGGGACTTGTGTGCCTGCTCTTTGGCTGCCGCAGTTGCCTCATGCCACAGGCTTGGCTGAGGATCTTCACCTTCACAGTGGACACCAAGCACAAACTGGCTGATGTTCCTTTCCTGGGCACCAGTCTCTTCAGTCCAGGTGTGGATGGTCACCTTCAGCGAATCGAGCAGTCCAGTGCCACCTTGGACTCTGCTACTTCTGCCCAAAGTGCTTCTGGTCCTAAGAAGCAGCAGAAGAAGAAGCCTTTTTTGGCACTCTTCCCCTGTGGCCCAGCAGTCCTCCTTTCAAGGCGGTCAGCAACAGCAGCAGACTCAGGCTTGGCACCCCTGACCCAAGCCCGGACCTACCCAAGTCCGCAAAGGGGGTCGAGGTTCAGGCGCTGGACCCTCTTCCTCCAAGCCTGCTCAGTGATGGGATAGGGGTCACCACCTCTATTCCCATCATGCCAGCTCTGGGTCCTCCCATTGGGGGTCCGCTACGCCACTTCCTTTCCGCCTGGTCCGCTGTTATCAAGGGCAGGTAGGTCATGGAAGTGGTTGGCCAGGGTCTGCCCCTGGAATTTGAGCAGTACCCTCCAAGCCAAGCCAAGCCCCATGGGAGCAAAGAGCATCAGCCCACACTCATTCGGCTCTGAGAGATGACACTGCCCAGCTCCTCCTCAAGGGGGCCGTGGTCTGAGTGGCAGATCCTCCAGTAGACAAAGGGTTCATTTCCAGAGACTTCCTGGTCCCGAAGCGGATGGGGGGCTGGTGCCCCATTCTAGATCTGCACAACCTGAACCTGTATCTCAGGTCCCGCACCTTCCGGATGGTAACTGTCTCAGATCATACCATCCTCGGAGCAGAACATGTGGTTCTGCTTACTGGATCTTCAGGATGCATTCTACCACGTCCCAATCGTCTCACCAACAGTTCCTCTGCTTCAGGGCAGAGGGAACCCTTTACGAGTTCCAAGCCATGCCATTGGGCCTGTCATCGGCCCCACGGGTCTTCACCAAATGCATTACAGTGGTGGTAACCCACCTCAGGCATCGAGGAGTCAGAATATACCCTTACTTCGATGATTGGCTCTTAGCAGATTCCACCCAGCAGGAAGTGGAGAGGTCCAGGGACCTGGCCTTCCAGACCTGCTCTCATATTGGCCTCCTGATCAACGAGGCCAAGCCGGAGCTCCTGCCTTCTCAGGTGATGTGCTTCATCGGGGCGGAGCTCGACTATCACCGAGCCAGAGTTCAGCTCCCGACAGATAAGGCAGAGGTTCTGTTCTCCTTTGCCCAGTCATTTCTGGTTTGGCATTTGTGCCCTGCCCGGGGCTTTATGCGCCTTCTGGGTTACATGGCAGCCTGCACCACCATGGTCCATTGGGCCAGGTGGCATATGCACCCCCTTCAATGGGAGCTGGCCACCCAGTGGACTCAGCACGTAGGTCATTTTGACCAGCTGATCACTGTGACCCAGAAGATGTGGGATGTTCTCCAGTGGTGGACCATCCTAGACCGGTTGCAGGAAAGGATCCTATTTGTCCACCCCGAGCCAACAGTCATTCTTACAACCGATGCCTCTCATGGGCTGGGGAGCCTACATGGAGTACAGCAAGGCCCACGGGTTCTGACCCAAGGAGTCCCGATACCACATCAACCTGTTGGAGCTCAGAGTGGTCAGACTGGCAGTGTCAGCGTTTGCTCTGCAGCTCTGGGGTCAAGGGGTTCAAGTCCAGATGGACAGTACCACAACCACGTATTACCTCAACAAGCAGGCCGGCACGCACTCCCGGCTGCTGTGCAGGGAAGCACTACGCATCTGGACACTCATGAGCCGACTGGAGGCAGATGATCTAGCCATCCACATGGCAAGAGCATCTAATCATTTGGTGGATACTCTCAGCCGCATAGGCGAGACATCCCACGAGTGGTCTCTCCATCCAGAGGTAGCTTAGAGCCTGTTCTCCCACTGGGGCAAACTGATGGTGGACCTGTTTGCTTCCAGGGAAAATACCAAGCTGAGGCTGTTTCATGCCCGCCCCCCTCAGCAGGGATCACTGCAGGGGGATGCCTTTTTCCCCGCCCCCAGTGCTTGCTGGTCCCCTACTCCTTCGGGCTCCACAGGCTCCCTCTAGCCCCACTGTCCTTACCCAGCCCTCCTCTGGTCCTCGTGTGGCAACTGATCCTGGGATATCCCGCATTCTCTTGCCGAGCAGGTCCCCTCGGAAGGCAATGGGAGAGGGATGGCCCCAGCACACATTACTAGGGCCCAGGGAAGCTGCTGAGGAGCAGGGGGCCCTGGGAAGGCACTGGAGGCTCAGGGAACAGAGAGCCATCATCCAGCGGCCAGCAAGCAATTTTTCCCTTTTTATGTTGGGGGCAGCGTAGTGACGTCACGGCATACGCTGACGTCCACTCCTCTCTCAGTTAGCATTTGGGCCATGCGTCCTGTGATACTCCCAGTCTCCGCTAGGAGCCAGCAGGTGCCAGACCAGTCCCTTACCCCTCCCCGAGAAGGAGAGCGTCCATGGATGCTCAACCTTCTCCCCCTGGTCGTCTCCAGTGACCCGTGCTCGCTCCCGAACCCGGGTCACTGGTTTCGCAAGCGGAAATCCAACCACTGCACCTGCGGGCCGGCAGGGGGATGCCTTCTTAAAGCCATGGACCCCAGGCCTCTTCTACACCTTCCCTCCATTTCCCTTGGTCTACAGGGTGCTCCTCAAGGTGAGGAGGGATAAGGCGCAGGTGATCCTGTTAGCCCCAGACTGGCCACACCAGTTCTAGTATCCAGATCTCCTCAGCCTCAGCAACAGGCTCCCAAGGCGTCTTCCAGCATGCCCGGACCTGAACTCAGTCAATCAGGGGAAGGTATTCCATCAGGATCTTCAATCCCTGCACCTGACAGCGTGGTACCTGAGTGGCTAGTGTTCCAGGCTTTGGGTCTCTCCGAGGATGTACTCACAGTAGTGGAAGCGTCCAGTAAAGAGTCGACCAGGAAGTGTTATGCCTTCAATTGGAAAAGATTTTCCATTTGGTGTCGGGGCAAGGGCCTGGACCCTCTGTCCTGTGGCTAACATCCTAGACTACGTTTGGTCTCTGTCCAAAGTGTGTCTTCAGTCATTGACCCTTAGGGTGCACCTGGCAGCCATCTCTGCTTACCGGGCATGGGCTGGTCAGCAGACGGTGACGCAGGAGACAGTGGTTGGGCTTTTTAAAGGCCTGGATCACATATCCCCTCCAGTGCGGAAACCTCCACCTCTGTGGGATCTACAGCTGGTCTTGGCTAAACTCATGGACAAGCCATTCGAACCAGTGCACAAGTGTGAGATGTCACGCTTGTCGTGGAAGACGGCCTTCCTGGTGGTTATCATGTCAGCCAGAAGGACAGGGGCGCTCCAGGCACTCTTGGTGGAATCCCTTTATCTGGTCTTCCACAGGGACAGGGTTGTCCTGTGCCTCCACCTGAAATTCCTCCTGAACGTGATGTCAGAGTTTCACCATAAACAGGTGTTGACTCAGCCTGTGTTCTACCCGAGCTACACCTCGGATGCTGAGTACAGGTTCCATACTCTGGACCTGAGACGAGCTCTCTCCTATTACAAGGAAAGGACGGTGGAAATTGATATTGTGCGGAACTTTGACTATGGCACTAGGCTGAGAAAACTAAATCTGTATTCATTACATTACAGAAGACTAAGGGGCGACCTATGCACGGTGTACAGAGCAATACATGATGAAACAACTTTTGTAACTATTGGTCTGACAAGAAATCTCTCAAAGATAAATACTAGATCTCATGATAGAACGCTTATGGGTACCAGAAATAATACAAAAAAGGAATCATTGGCTCACTCAAAGAGTAGTAACAGCTTGGAATAATCTTCCAAAAAGTGTCATAGAGAGTGGAGCAATGGACACTTTTAAAAAATGATTTGGATGCTTACATGAGCAATAAAACATTTTTTCCACCAGTGATTGGTGGCGAGCTTAATAAAGGCATAGTTTGCCTCCCTGGCTCGTAATCATCCATGAATCTGTGAATATTCGGGGGAGAGGTTTGCCAGCTGTTTGTCATCTACGCTGAAGCCGCTTCTGGCAGACTTGCAGCAAAGCAGATGATTGCAAGAAGGATTACATCTTGCATTGGATCTCTGCTACAGGTTGGCGGGCAAGGAGCCTCCCAAAGGGATAAGGGCTCATTCTACCCGCCATACCGCTGCGTCGGTGGCTGCTTCCAGGACATCACTATCCAGGAAATCTGCTGGGATGCCACCTGGAAGACAACAAACACCTTCATCACCCATTACCACATCGACCTTGAGTCACGCCGGGATGCTTATTTTGGGGCCTCAGTTCTCCAGTCTCTGTTCCCTAAGTAGGGGGTGTGCGCCTTGCCTTCCTCCTCCTGGAGAACTGCTAGGAGTCTGCCAAGAAGTGTGGATGAACAACATATCCATGTCCCTATAAGAACAGGTTACTCACCTGTAACAGTAGATCTTCCACGGAATGGTCTCTTGGCAGTAAGTCATTACTTCCGGGAGTTCCCAGCAGGTGTCGCTATCACACGGCAGCTTCTTCCCGCAGTTTCCACATCAGGAACCACCCACATTACCTCACTTCCTGGGCTGTGCCTATAAAAGTGGGTGGTTCCTGGCACTCACCATTCATTTTCCCACCGGCTTCAGCTCGCACAGCAGGTAGAACAATCTTATACATGCAAGTCTCCAAAGAGAACTGAACTTTCTTCTTTACAGCTTGGGGTGTCTGGGCTTTATACACTACACCATATTTATATGCTTTGGCCAAGAGCCTTACCTGATGACCTGAAAACAAAAGGTTACACATATTATGGAAGAAAAAACTTCCTGTTGCAAACTTAGGGGGCTCGTGCTAATGGCTCCAGTACTACTGAGTTGTCTTCAAAGAACAAAAAAGAGAAGGAAAGACCTTTGTTACAAGTCCTGCCTGACCGAGATCTAATGGTCATTTCTGCTAAACATGTTTCTTCAAAGAGGCACTCTTCGTCAATGGGAGACAACCCCCCGTCAACGGCAGGCACTTCTACATCCTCCTCATCAAAGGGACATAGGAGATATACCTCCACACACAAAAGTAAGCATTCCCTGTTGACGGGGCATCATTCTTCTGCCTCTCCATCAATGAGACTATATCCACCGTTGACGACAGGGATACCTCTACAGCTTCCATCGACAAGACACACTCCTCCATCAACAGGGATACTCAGGGGACCCTCCTCTTCGATGGGGCTACCTCCCCTGTCGACGGAGCAGACACTCTTTACTTCATCGTTGACAGCACTGCCTCCACCGTCGAAGGAGCATGCTTTGTATTACTCATCGTCGACTAGGCACATTCCACGGTCAACGGAGCATGCTCTCCCTTATCCATCGTCGACGGGAGACATTCCACTGTCGACGGAGCATGGCTTTCATCATCCACCATCGACGAGAAGCTTTCCACCATCGACCGTGGATCCAGAAAGGCGCAGGCTTGCTACCTTTTTGGGTATGAGCAACCTTAAAACTGGTAGTCCCACTTTTCCAAGACATGACTAAACTGGCATGGAGGCATCTGTCCAGAGCCACATCTGTTCCAATGAAAGCAGATCGGCTCTATAAGTCTCCCAAGAATTTTTATTTGTGAATTGTTTCACCAGGAAAGATACACTGAGCAATTTAATGCTCGTCTCACGGTACGTCCTGGGGGAAAGGGGAAACTGTTATACAGAGTACAAGTTCAGGTAAATACATACAGATGGTGTAATTATACATACAGTTATAAAATAGGAACATGGCCCATGAGACAGTATAGGCTGTTGTAGAGTTTCTGTGCAAGCAGATCTTAGGAGCCGCAGAATGAGCCTTTCTTGGGGGAGGGACCCCAAAGTGGACTCCCTAGTCCTCGCAGCAGCACATGGGCGAACCGAACAGCCCAAACATATGAGTTTGCAGCCTCCTGATAAAGAGTACAAGAAAGTGGATCAGTTCAGAAGAAAGGTCTTCTTTTCCGCCACATGCACCATAAGATCTTTAAATTTTCTGGCCCATATGGTGCAATACCAGAAATCTCTCTGAAAAGTCTGTGGAGCTCACCCAGAAGCACCTGACTCCCCACAAGACAGAACTTCTGACGTTCTACAATCAGGACTAGATGTAGACAAGCACGTTTTACGGGCTTCCTACAACTCGGCCAACACAGCTGCCCGCACTGCAGCGACTGGAGTCTGTCTCAGATGCCGTTCTTGGCTACGGGTGTCGGGATTTAGACAAGATCTCCAGGATGCCAACCTGGATGTGCTTTTTAATATGTCTGTCCTCTTTGGGGAGGATGCACAGAAAATAATTATGGACCTACAGGACTCTGGTAAGGCCATGCAGTCAGTCCACCAAATGTATAGGTCGGAGCCCTTTTCTACCAAGAAAAGGCCCTTTTGGCATCTGACCTCCCAGAAGTTTAAGGGACAGCAGTCCAGAGGTCCTTTCAAATGAAAGGCTCCCTCCCAGCCCACTGGTGCTGCAGGACCTCGCGATGCCAAATCCTCCCAGGTTTCCCTGCTAACCCCAGGGACCCATGCCTGACTCTTTGCCAACTCTCCCCCTCCCAGCGGAGTCCATGGGGGAGGCAGTAGGGGGTCATGTCTCACTTTACTTAAAAGGGTGGACCAGTATCACCTCTGACGCTTGGGTTTTGGACATCATCGAGAAGGGACACACTCTGGAATCTGTCGAGGTTCCTCCCGACAAGCCTCCAGTTCCTTCTCAGTGCTCCCAATCTCACGCAGCTCTCATCTCCAAGGAGATACAAGCCTTGTTGTCCAAGAGGGCCATCAAGCCTGTGCCTCCATCTCAGAGAGGGACAGGGGTCTATTTCCACTTCTTCTTGGTTCTCAAGAAGACAAGGGACATATGCCTCATCTTGGACCTCAGCCTCCAGAGCCACTTCATAGAATACAAGAGGTTCAGGATGGTGACGTTGCTAAGCCTGATCCCCATGCTGCATCAAGGGGGACTGGCTTTGTTCCCTGGACATGCAGGATGCCTACCTGCACATTCCAGTCCTTCCAGCGCACCGGAGATTTCTGTGGTTTGCCTTCCAGAGAAGCATTACCAATTCAGAGCCTTGCCCTTTGGCCTCTCTTCAGCTCCGTAAGTCTTCACGAATGTCTTGCGGTAGTGACTGCAGCCTTGTGGTGCCAGGGCCATTTCGTCTACCCCTACCTAGATGATTGGCTCCTGACTACTCCTTCCAGAGCACAACTCCTGTCCACTCTGTCAGACACTTTTGTGATGTTTCAGAATCTAGGCATCACTCTGAACATCCCCAGATCATGTTCCTGGCCCTCCCAGCACCATCAGTACATAGGGGCCATCCTGGACACAGAGAAAAGGCGAGCCTTTCTTCCACCAGACAGGGGTTCTCAGCTAAAGAACCTGACTCTTCGGGTCTCCTCTTCCGCCCAGGTTCCAGCTTGGACCATGCTCCAACTGCTAGGTCACATGGCGGCTGCCATAGTGACAGTTTCCCTGGCACGCTTACATATGTGGGTACCTCAATGGACCCTCAGGACTCAATGGGATCAGAGGTCCGACAACCTAGAGCAACCCATTTGGATTTCGAGAGCTGTGTCACAGACTCTGTCCTGGTGGCATATGTCTCCCAACCTGGGGTTGGGGGTTTCTTTCCAGACAGCTTCACTGCAGCAGATTCTTACAACCGATGCCTCCAGCCTCGGGTGGGGAGCTCACTTCCTAGATCACCGAACACAAGGCACGTGGTCCGCTCTAGAGTTAAAGTTACACATCAGCATTCTAGAGATACAAGTGGTCCTCTATGCCCTTGAGGCCTCCCAGACGGACCTCATCCGGGGATCCTTGCTTGTACAGACAGACGACATGTCTGTAGTATTGTACATAAACAAGCAAGGGGGGACGCATTCATATCCTCTGTGCCAAGAAGTGTATGAGGGTGTGGTACTTGGCCATAGATCATGGTCTCACCTTAACCACGGTCCATGTTCCTGGAGTCCAAAACATCTTAGCAGACAGACTCAGCAGATCTTACTTCGAGATACAGCTCTTGCAGCAGGTTACACCATTAGGACTGAAGCGGCAGGTGCCAGGACCCCACAGAAATTTTCTAGCTAGCAGTCTTCAGCGGGGACTGCCTCCGATGTCGGTCCTGCCCCCGACGTCAGGCATAGTACATAAGGAGGCGGTCCCCCCATAATCCTCATTCTTTTCCCACCGTCGACATCGCCAGTATCAGCCTCTCGGTCTCTTTTTCTAACGTGCAACGACCAGTAGAACTACGATGATTTTCATCTGCCTTTTGACTTTGGATCAACTGATGTCCTCTCCAACAACTTCTGTAGAGGGTCACCATATGAAGTGTGCCTGCGGCAAACAGATCCCCTTCAAGGATCCACATTTGGCCTGTGTGTGCTGCCTAGGCCCGGAACACGATACCAAGGCCTGCTCCTTCTGCCAGGACTTCAACAGTTGCACCAGGATCCGCTGCCAGAAGGCCCTTCAAGCGTTTCTCTTGGAGGAGAAACTGAAAATTATGGATAAAGAACCTTCCTCTCGGGGGGAGTCATCAGGTAAAACCCACGAGCACTGGGACAAGCACCGGGAAAAGGAAAGATCCAGGTCTCCTGCGAGGGTCTCGGACTCGTGAAGCTGCGGCTCAGAATCGGACCGCTCTCCCTCCAGGGCTTGGTCGCAACCTCCCCCGGTTCAGGTCAGATCTTCCAGCGGCTCCTCTTCTCTTCAGCCTCTGAAGACTTCCAGGCCGTCGGCCTCTTCCACTCCATCTAAGGCCTTGTCGAAGTCCGGAGAGTGCCATAAATCTTCTTCCCGCAGGCAGGACACCGACACCAGGTCAGTTTACCAGCCTCCGCATGGTTCGGATCCAGTTCCCTGTAAGACCAAAGACCTGATGTCCCTCAAACGGACATCAGACCTGACGTCGGCTCACCTGACGTCGGCCAAACACCACCGGCGCTTCCAGGAGCCGGCGACACCTAAACAACCATCGCCGGCCAGGTGTTCGCCTCAGAGGACGTCGGCTACTCCCGAGAAGAGGACCGCACCACCGTCGCCGGCGGACGCTGGTCAGAAGGATTCGTCTGAGGAGGACGCCACACAGCCCGAGGACTAGGCAGGCGACACCAGAGACGCCGGGCTCCCACGGGAACCTTCCCTGGAGCCGGAGACCCCCGGGGACCCGATGCCCGACCCCGGCGACAGGCCACCGGCGCCAGGTCCATCGTCGGGTATGAATCTGGCGGAGGTAAAAGAACTTTTTACCTTCTGGTGGTACACCATCAAAAAAGATGTGGTCACCACACGTCCTCCTCCTACTCCGACTCCGCCTCCACCTACTCCTTCACCGCCTATTCCCCCTCCTCCACCTAAGGGCCCGTATGACAATCACCAACCCCCAAGGAGCAGACACCACCTCCTCAGGGCAGATCTTCAGAAAGGAGATGACCTCCCTCTAGATCCCCCTCAGGGTCACCCAGTCCCAAGAGACCCAGATGACGCCAGTACACTCCGTCTGGGGAGGATTCCAGATCTGACACTTCGGAGTGCTCCAGATCACCTTCTCCTATCAGCATTCCCTCTCCGGACCCACACGACCTACCCAGATCTCCGGATGATCCCTCTTTCGTGGAGATCATGAGGCACATCCAGGAGAACATGAGGTGGGATGCTGAAGAGCTCGACCCCGAGAGACAACACCTTGCTCGCTACCTTCGGCAGAAAGACCTGAAGCCTGTGGTAGTGCCGCCCTTGGTGGATACCTTTGCGGACATCACCAAGGCTGCCTGGAAACGTCCGCACTCCACCCCCGCAGTGCCGAAGAAGGCTGACCGCCTATACAAGGCCCCTAGGGAGGACCAGTATCTGGCGAACCATCCTCTGGCTGACTCCCTGGTCATCACTGCTTCGCATGACCGGTCTCAGAGACCTCAGCATTTGAGCACACAGCCACCAGACCAGGAATCCAAGCAATTGGATGTCCTGGGTAGGTGCACGTACGCGGCCGTGATTTGCGCCATCAGGTCACTGAATTACCTTACCCACATGGTTCAATTCCAGAATGCACTGTGGGAGCAGGGACAGGACCTGGTCGAGAAGATGCCAGATGGCGACCACAAGGAGGAGCTCTTGAACCTCCTCCGCACAGGTTCGGATGTGGGGACCCAAGTGCTCAGAGCCGCATATGATTCTGCGGACTCTTCAGCCAGAGCTGCAGCCTCAGGCGTGTGTCTCCAGAGACACTCTTGGCTCCGTGTCTCCGGCTTTACCCCTGACGTCCAGAAGAACATCTTAGCCGTCCCTTATAACGGTGAGGTCCTATTTGGTGAAGCCTCCGAGAGAGTAATCACCAAACTTCAGGACGCAGGGAAGGCAGTCCGAAGTGTACAAGCTATGTACAGGTCTCGGCCTAGTTCCTTTCATAGGAACCAGAGCCGTTTCCGTGGCTGGCTACAAAGGCAACAGCAATGTTCCGGCCAACAGCAGAGGGGCACTTTCACCTGCAAGGCCCAGGCCAAGTCATCCCCAGGCAGAGGCCAACGATTTGCAAAGTCGGCCCAGCCTGCCAGATCAAACGCTGCCACAGCATGACTCCTTCCCGGCCCCCGCCCCTCCTCAGGATCAACGGGAAAAGAAAGTCGGGGGTCGCATCGCACGCCACTTGCTAGGGTGGCAATCGATCACCACTGACTGGTGGGTTCTGCAGCTGGTCAAAAAAGGCCATTATATACTGTAGAATTTGTAGGCAGTCCACCTACAAGACCTCCCCTGCTCTCCCGATATCCGGGTCAGCATGCCCTGCTCATACAGCAGGAAGTGCTCGCGCTTCTGGAAAAGGAAGCCTTAGAGCACTTACCAGAGAGGACTAGGGTACTATTCTCACTTCTTCCTGGTTCCAAAGAAAATAGGGGAGCTCCGTCCAATACTGGACCTCAGCGACCTCAACCTTTCAGTCATTTACAAACGCTTCCGCATGGTGACCCTTCCGGGTCTAATTCCCATGCTGAAGCAGGACGCATTTCTTGCGTCCCTGGACATGCAGGATGCCTACCTGCATATTCCGATTGCTCAAGCGCACAGGAGGTTCCTGTGCTTCGAGTTTCAGAGCTGCCATTATCAGTTCCGAGCTCTTCCCTTCAGGCTGTCATCGGTACCTCGCGTATTCACAAAGTACATGGTGGTTGTATTGGCGTCTCTGAGGAGACAAGACCACTACGTGTTCCCATACCTGGACGACTGGCTTCTCATGGCGCCTTCCAGGGAGGCACTGATGACGGCTATTCACTGCACCCAGTCCCTTTTCCAATCACTGGGTATTCTCATCAACTACGAGAAGTCACTCCTGGTGCCATCCCAGAAACTGCAGTTTATAGGAGCAGTTCTGGACACCGTCAGAGGGAAAGCTTTTCTTCCCTCGGACAGAGTGGAACACATCATATCCCTCATCAGGGACTTGTCGGTGAAGAAGACAATCCCAGCCAGACTGGTCCTTTGCCTGCTTGGACACATGGCTGACGGCCATTGCGACAGTCCTGCTGGCATGTCTCCACATGTGGATAACCCAGTGGATGCTTCGGGTGCAATGGGACCAAAGGCAAGACCATCTGCAGCATCCAATCCGAATCACGAAATTCGTCATTCGGGATTGGCAATGGTGGTTAAATCCAGGGAACCTCTCTGCGGGGGTTCCCTTCACAGCACCGTCTCCGACTGTGACCCTCTCCACAGATGCCTCAGGGCTCGGGTGGGGAGCACACCTGGACAGTGTTCGGTCTCAGTGCCAGTGGGCAGCCCAGGAGTCTCATCGCCACATCAACATTTTGGAAATGATGGCAGTCCTTTTACTCTCTGCAAGCCTTCCAGTCAGAGATTCCACCAGGTACACTCCTGTTACAAACAGACAATACCACGGTGATGTATTACCTCAACAAACAAGGAGGCACTCACTCCTACCCACTTTGTAGGGAGGCCATGAGAGTGTGGGAGTGGGTATTGCAACACGGTGCAAACCTAATTGCAGTACATGTCCCGGGAGTGGACAACACTATCGCAGACAGTCTGAGCCACTCTCAGGCCAGGGTTCACGAGTGGGAACTTCTACAGGAGGTGGCAGAGGATCTGTTTCACAGATGGGGCACTCCAGAGTTAGACCTTTTCGCGTCCCCATCCAACTCAAAGCTGCCCAATTTTTGTTCGCTAGATCCAGGGCCTGGTGTTTTCTGGTGAGACGTGTTGTCCCTCTCCTGGGCGGGCAGATTCCTCTATGTCTTCCCTCCTTTCCCGTTGATCCAGAGTTTTCTTTTAAAACTTCGCAGGGAGCAAGCGACACTTATTCTAATCGCACCCTTCTGGCCCAGACAGATTTGGTTCCCTCTTTTGCACCAGCTATCCTGGGAACCTCCAGTTCCTTTGCCAATCAGCTCCCATCTATTGTCTCAGGAGGTGGGTTCATTGGTCCACCCAGACTTACGCTCATTGAACCTGCACGCTTGGCTCCTAGAGACAGCCATGATGCGATACGGGGTCTCGCAAGAAGTGGCAGACGTACTCTCTGCCGCCAGAAAACCGGCAACCCACGCAACGTGCGCCATGAAATGGCGAGATTCTGTTTGTGGGTTTCGGCATGGCGTTTCCGCCATTAGACTGTCCAGAAAAGCTGGTACTGGACTACCTGCTTTCCCTCTTCCACTCTGGACTGGCTTACTCCTCGATTAAAGTGCACCTTTGTGCAATTTCTGCTTACCATGCCCCTGTAGGCCATCGGATGGTGGCCCAGCTGGACACTACTCATGCCTTCTTAAGGGGCGTCCTCCACCTTAGGCCGCCCATCAGAGATCCAATCCCTCCTTGGGACTTACCTTTTGTCCTGGAGCAGCTTATGCTGCCACCTTTTGAACCAGCCGCGGATTGCAAGCTACATTTTCTCTCTTGGAAAACGTTATTTTTAGTTGCTGTTACTTCGGCTAGAAGGATCTCGGAATTGCATGCTCTTGTGTGCAAAGAGCCTTATTTGGTTTTCCACCAGGACAGGGTATCCCTAAGGACAAACCCAAAGCTTTTGCCTAAGGCGGTTTCAGCTCTCACCCTTAATCAGGATATTGATCTACCAGTGTATTTCCCAAGGTACTTTAATCGAGGAGAAGCCCTTCTGCACACCCTTGATGTGCATCGGTGCCTCAGATACTACCTGACCAGAACCAAACAGCTCAGGAAGTCGGACCAACTTTTTGTCTCCTTCGCTCACAGAATGATAGGAGCTCCTGTCTCCAAACAGTCACTATCTAGGTGGCTCATCCAGTGCATCACTTTCTGTTATGACAAGTGCAATAAACCCTTACCGGGCGCGGTCAAGGGTCATTCCACAAGAGGGGTGGCTACTTCATTTGTGGCGTTAAAGAACGTCTCCACCTCAGCTATTTGCGCTGCAGCTACTTGGAGCTCTGTGCATACCTTTATCAGGCATTACAGCCTGGACATTGCATCGAGGCGAAGAGCGGGGTTCGGTCTAGCCGTCCTTCAGGGACTTCTGTCCTAGGCTCGAGTTATATCGAGGTCTCTACCTTTCCTCCTCCCAGGGGTGCATGATTGCCACTATTGCTTGGAAATCAGTCCTAATGGTGTAACCTGCTGCAAGAGCTGTATCTTGAAGTAAAATAGTATAGTTACGTAAGAACTTACTGTAACAGTAGATCTTCGAGAACAGCTCTTGCAGCAGGTACCTTCCCACCCACCATCCCCCTTTTTGGAGGTAGGTTGTAGTCAAGAACCCATCTTATGGGATGGGACATTCCTATTCATTAGTCTTTGCCATCTGGTGGCGGATCCTCGGTCTCCTCTTCTAATGTCCTCCAGCGGCCGGGAGTCTCCGGCGGGAGAACTGAGGATTATGGGGGACCACCTCCTTATGTACTACGCCTGACGGGGGCAGGACCGACGTCGGAGGCGGTCCCCGCTGAAGACTACTAGCTAGAAAATTTCCGTGGGGTCCTGGTGCCTGCCGGCTTCAGTCCTAATGGTGTAACCTGCTACAAGAGCTGTTCTCGAAGATCTACTGTTACGGTAAGTTCTTACGTAACTGTACTTTCCCGGTCCAGAAACCACAAGTAAGAACTGCTTCAGTAAGTGGCAGATGACCTCAAAAGGTGCGGTCGTTCAGAACTGGACCCCTTTGCATCCCCGTACAACGCCAAACTGTCCAATTTCTGCTCGCTAGATCCAGGGCCTGGTGTTTTCTGGCGAGACACTTTGTCTCTTTGTTGGACAGGGCGGTTCCTCTATACTTTTCCTCCCCCTTCCTCTGTGCCAGTGGGTGCTGCTCAAGCTTCAGGAGGAGGGGATGGAAATGATTTTGGTCACCCTGCTCTGGCCATGCCAGATTTGGTTCTCCCTGCTTCAACAGCTGGCGGTGGAGCCTCCGATCCCTCTCCCCCTGTCCTTGCGATTGCGCTCTAGGAACAGGGCACCCTAGTCCACCCAGACCTCAAATCCCTGTATCTTCATGCATGGCTCCTGCAGACTTAGTGGTTTCCCGCTATGGGGTCTCTCAGAAAGTCACTTGAGTTCTTGGAAGAGGTTTGTAAGCCTTCCACATGCGCTACGTATGCCAGGACGTGGAAGCATTTTTACTTATGGGCATCAGCTCTTTCCCCTGGATCTGTTTTCCTGTCTCATGAACTTTCTGACACAGGGCTGATATTCCTCCATCAAGGTGCATCTCTCTGCCATCTCAGTTTATCGTGCACCGGTGGAAGGAAGGGCTGACATCCAATTGGATTTGTCATGTACCTTCTTACTAGGTATACTGCACATGAAACCTCCCATTTGGGACCCTGTTCCCCCATGGGACCTTTAGTTCATCCTAGAGAAACTTATGTTGCCTCCCTTCGAACCAACCGCGGACTGCGAGCTATGCTTTCTTTCATGAAAAGCGTTATTTTTGGTTGCTATTACTTCTGCTTTGAGGATTTCTGAGTCCAGGCCCTCGTGTAAGGAGCCTTACTTAGTTTTTCACAGAGACAGGGTGTCTCTGAGAACTAATCCTAAGGTTACTCCGAAAGTGGTGTCCGAGCTTGCCCTGAGGACATCAACCTTCCTGTTTATTACTCCCGAGTATTCTAATTGGGGGGAGGCACTTCTTCATACTCTAGATGTTCACAGGGTGCTCAGGTATTGTATAGACCGCACCCGTTTGATCCGTAAAACCAATCAGTTATTCGTTGCCTTTGCGCCCAGATCCCTGGGAACGTCAGTTATTAAGCAAACCCTATCCAAGTGATTGGTTAATTGCATTTTGTTATGTTACAAAACATACGAAAAACCCTTACTGGGTTTGGTGAAGGGACACTACATTACGAAGTGTCATGGCAGCTGACATTTGTGCTGCGGCAACTTGGAACTCAGTGCACACCTTCGTGTAGCACTACAGTTTGGACACTGCCTTTAGAGCACATCTATTGCTAGTCCCTGCTGCAGTACTCTGACCCCCCTTTTTATTCTGTTTTAAATTGCTATATTTATACTTAGCATTTTTATTGTGTTATTTATTTATGCTGTTTTTATTATGTCTTGTAACTATTGTTAGGTGCCCAGAGCCTCCGGGATTGGGCACCCTACAAATAAGATTGCCTGGCCTTTAGGAGGAGAGTGGGATTCGGTCTAGCTGTTCTTCAAGGACTCTTTTCATAAGGCTCTGATATCAGATTCCCTACCTCCCTCCTACGGTTTTCCTCTGGTACTGCTTGGGAATCGGTTCTAATTGTGTAGCCTACTGCAAGAGCTCCAACTCTAAAAAAGATAGTACAGTTACGTAAGAACTTACCGTAACAGTAGATCTTACTTCAAGAGGAAACTCTTGCAGCAGGTAATTACATGTTGGACTGACACAGCCTGGCGGCAGATCATGGCAAAGCTCTTCTAGCAGTACCTAGGGGACCGCCCTCCTTACGTCGGCTCCACCCCCCCAATGTGCCATCCAGTATATAGGAGGCGACGGTCCCCATGTGCTCCAGTTCTTTCCAGCCATCGCACGTTAGTTGGCTCTCTGCTAGCTCTTCACCTAGTACCAACTGCACTTTTAACTTCTTTCTCAGCTATTTCGGTTACATTTTTTGTATGTCCACTCCACCAATGGGGCGCATCAACAAGTGCTCCTGCGGGCGTCAGATCCCTTCCAAGGACGGTCACTCTGTCTGTCTCTTCTACTTGGGCCCAGAACACGAGACCAGGGCCCGCTCTCACTGCCAGACCTTTAACAGTAGGACCCTCATAAAGGGCCAAAAATCATTCCAAGCCTTCCTTGCACAACAACAGTTGGCCACCATGCAGCGACACTCTTCACCCGGAGGGGATTCTCCAGATCGCTCACCCACTAAGAAGCACCACAAGGAGAAGCATTGAGAGAAGCGCTAGGAACGGGAAAGATCCCACTTGAGGTCCCGATCCCCCAGATCGCAAGAAGCCTCCAGATCAGACTCTTCGGGCCAGGAGTCCCGCCTGATGACCGTGAAGCTGGCCGTTACCGTGACTAGGTCGGCCTCTCTTTCCAGGTCCACTGGCTCTTCAGCTTCTCTTCAGCCGATCAAGATCTGCCCTCCCTGGTTTCTTCAAGGAGATCCGCAGACTCAGGCAAGACCTCCCCCCACTCGGCCTCAGTCTCCAGTACAGGCTCCCAGGAAGGGAAAAAGTCCTCCAGACATTCGTCTGGTCGGGCTTCATCTTTGCCTCCAAAATCAAAGTCTTCCAACCGCCATCAGCCTCTGGACGTCAGAACGGTGTCTGTCGGATAAGACACAAATCTTCCAACCACCCACAGCCTCCGGCATCAGGCATCCATCAGACAGGTCACACAAGCTGACCTCGGACCGCCACTCCACTGTTGATCCTCTGGCTAAGGTTACCCCGACGCCGGTGACTCCTGCCAAACCCAACACCGGCTCCGACATCACTTCGTCGTTTGAGGAGTGGCCACTGGCCCGTCAGCCATCTGAGCCCAATGACGGCCTTCAAGACCAGGCCCCACCATTGTCACCCATACGGCTGCCACTGACGCCGGACCGGCCCAGTGCCGGTACTGGGACACCAATGTCTGACCCAGCTCCTGGCTCCCCCAGGCTAAATATGTCTCAGGTTAAGGAGCTTCTCTCCCACTGGTGGGAAACCATGAAACCGGACCTGCTTCCCAAACCGGTTCTGGCTCCCATTCCTCAGCCTGATTCGGTTCCCAACAAGGATAAAGAGACCCCACAGCCTCCCGGCGATGATCCTGGGAGACCCCACTCATCTCGCAGTCCCAGAAAGCATCTAGACAAGCGTAGGCACAGACGGTCTCGTTCTTGGAGCTCCTTCTGTTCTCCCTCACCTGACAGAAGGCACAAAAGAAGGCTATTACACTCCCCTTCCCACTCTTCCTCAGGCACGTATGTCAACTCAGACTCCATGCCTCCCACTTCCAATGTCAAGTCTCTGCCAGGGGATGTGGAGGATCAACCTAAATCACTGCCAGATGACCCTAGTTTTATGGAGGTCATGCGCCATCTAAAGGAGAACACGGGGTGGGGCATAGAGGCCCTGGACCCAGAACGCTTGAGGCTGGCGAAATATCTGCGTCAAAAGGACCCCAAGCCCGTGGTCATCCCACCCATGGTGGACACCTTCCTGGATGTTATTCAAGCTACCTGGAGGCGTACACATTCATTGTCTGTGGTTCCCAAGAAAATGCACTGCCTTTACCAGGTGCCCAAGGACCATCCCTTTCTGGCTGAACACCCAGCCGCAGATTCGGTGGTGATTTCGGCAGCTCACGACTGTTCACAGAGGCCAAAACACCTGAGCACCCAGCCACCTGACAAGGAGTCTAAGCAGCTGGATTCATTGGGCAGAAAGATGTATACATCTGCCAGTTGCAGTATCAGGAGTCTCAGCTTCCTGACCCATATGATCCAGTTCCAGAATGCCCTCTGGGAACAAGGGCTGGACATCTGCAAGGCATGCCTGACTGCTCTCAAAAGGCAGAGCTTGCAAAACTGTTCCAGACGGGCTCGGATGTTGGTACACACGTCTTGAGGTTTGCATACAACTCTGCGGACACATCTGCAAGGGCAGCTGCCATGGGCATTTGTCTCCAGCGTCACTCCTGGCTCTGGGTTTCGGGGGTTCGCACCAGATGTTCAGTCGAACATTCTGGACGCCCCCTTTAAAGGCTCCGTTCTCTTCAGGGAAAGAGTCTGAGAAGATCATTTCTAAATTACAAGACTCTGATAAGGCTGTCCGTTCCATGCAATCTGTGTACTGCCCAAAACAGGGACAGTTTAATCGGTATTGTTTTCATGGCTGAGGGGGACACCAGCCTCAGCAACCCCTCTTCCAGTCACAGCCTCAGCGGGGAGGCTTTGATCGAAGAGTTGGAGCCAGGGGCTCCTCGGCCTCTACCTCTCAACAGGCTAAACCAGCCCCGCCGCCTTTCCCCTTCCTGCCCAATGCCTGACTATTCAAGCAACCCATCTCTCCTCGACATCCTGTCAGGAGAGCAGCAGGTGGGGGGGCCACTTTCCTCTGTACTCAGAAGTGTGGAGAGAAGTGATCTCCGACCAGTGGGTCCTCGAACTTGTGGAATTCAGGCATTCCATCGAGTTCGAAGAACTTCCCCCGGACAGACCCACCATCCGAGGGGACACGGAGATCAGATACGACAAGAGGTTCTGGCTCTGCTAGCCAAAAGGGCCATAGAACCCATCCCTCCAGCAGAGAGAGAGAGAGAGACTCAGGTTTTTACTCCCACTTCTTCCTGGTTCCGAAGAAGACAGGGGACTTAAGACCCATCTTGGACTGCAGCGATCTGAATCTGTGGGTTTCCTACAAAAGATTCAGGATGGTCTACCTCCCCAGCCTCCTTCCCATGATATCTGGAGGAGACTGGTTGGCGTCTATGGACATGCAAGATGCATATCTGCATATCCATATCACCAAGGGACACAGAAGGTTCCTGAGGTTCAGATTCGAAGAAAGACACTTCCAGTTTCGAGTCCTTCCCTTTGGTCTCTCCTCCCCAAGCATCTTCATGAAGTGCATGGTGGTGGTTGCCGCTGCACTATGCAGGACAGGCCACTTTGTGTTCCTCTACCTGGACAATTGGCTCCTGCTGGCTCCCTCCAGGGACTGTCTTCAGGAAACTGTTTGGGATACCATCGCCCTATGTCGGCATCTAGGCGTCACGATAGATCCCAACAAGTCATTTCTGATTCCCACTCAAAACCTGCAGTTCATAGGGGCATTAGTGAACACTGTTCAAGGGAAGGTGTTCCTGCCAGCAGACCGGGTAGGGCTCATTTGGGCTCTAGCCGGCCTCATCTTTTCAGCCTCTTTAGTTCCTGCAAGACTGCTGCTTGGGTTACTAGGCCACATGGCAGCAGCCATAGTCTCAGTTCCCTTCGCAAGATTGCAGATGAGAATAAGTCAGTGGACCCTCAAGGTCCAGTGGGACCAGAATCGGGATGACCTCAATGCGCGGGTCAAAGTCACGAAGCCAGTCCGCCGGGAACTTTGTTGGTGGATATCATCCTCCAAGCTCCTGGAGGGAGTTCCATTTCAGCTGGGAACCCCTTCACAGACAACATACAAGGATGCTTCAAATACGGGATGGGGCGCACACTTGGGGGATCATAGGACTCAAGGTTCCTGGTCCCTGTCAGAGGAGAGTCTACACATAAATGTCCTTGAGTTGAGAGCAGTCCTTTATGTGCTGCAGGCACTGGACTCTATTATCCTTCTGGGTCACCGTCTTTTCCTGACAGACAACACCTCGGTGGTTTTTTACATCAACAAACAAGGAGGTACCCACTCTTACCCTCTCTATTGAGAGGCCATGAAAGTTTGGGATTGGGCCATCTCTCATAAATTGACCATTTCTGCTCTTCACGTTCCGGGAATCCAGAACAAATTAGCGGACGCTCTCAGCAGGTCAAGGTCACAGGCCCACGAATGGTCCTCCTTCAAACCGTAGCTGACGGTCTGTTACCAGGTGGGTGACCCCAGATCTGGACCTTTGCGCGTCTCCATACAACTCAAAACTGCCCAGTTTCTGCTCGTTGGTTCCAGGGCCTGGTGTTTTTTGGTGAGACGCGTTGTCCCTCTCTTGGAGAGGAAGGTTCCTTTACGCTTTCCCCCCTTTCCACTTCTGCAGAGGGTCCTCCTCAAAGCACCATCAGAAGAGACTACTATGATCCTGATCGTTCCGCTGTGGCCTCGTCAGATATAGTTCCCCTTGCTGCAGCATCTGTTGGCAGAACCTCCTGTACCCTTGCCGGTCTCAACCCATCAGCTCTCTCAAAATAGCGGGTCTCTGGTTCACCCGAACCTGCGTTCCCTACACCTGCATGCCTGGCTCCTCAGGACCTAGCTAAGCTCAGATTTGGAGTCTCCAATAAGGTGACACAAGTCCTGGTGGAGGCAAGAAAACCCTCCATGAGAGCTACTTATGCAATTAAATGGAAACGTTTCTGTCAATGGGCCACAGCGAGACATTTGGATCCATTGATCTGTCTGATCAACATGATTCTGGAGTACCTGCTTTCCTTATCGGAGTCCATATTAAATTACACCTCCATCAAGGTACGCCTGGCCACTCTTTCTGCCTACCACGCCACTATCCAAGGCAGATCAGTGGCTCAATTGGAGGTGTCTAAAGTTTTTCTCAGAGGCATCTTGCACATCAGATCCCCTATCTGGGACCCTGTTCTTCCTTGGGACCTGCTTTTTGTGTTGGAGAAGCTGACACTCCCTCCTTTTGAACCAGCCATGGATTGTGAGTTGTGTTTTCTCTCTTGGAAAACATCATTTTTAGTTGCTGTTACTTCAGCTCGGAGGCTTTCCGAGCTTCAGGCCCTTATTTGTAAGGAACCTTACCTAATTTTTTACAAGGATAGTGTAGACCTGCACACTAATCCTAAGTTCTTACCTAAGGTGGTGTCAGAGCTCACATTGAACCAGGCGGTTCAGCTCCCAGTGTACTACCTGAATTATTCTAATAAAGGGGAGGCTCTTCTCCACACCCTGGATGTTCACAGAGTCTACGATTTTATTTGTCCAGAACCAAGGAGGTCAGGAAATCCAACCAGTTATTTTTGTCATTCGCTTCCAGATCCTTAGACTGCCCAGTCACCAAGCAGACGCTTTCACGTTGGTTGATGCATTGCATCACTTTCTGTTACCAAAAACATGGCAAAGCCCTTTTGGGCCCAGTCAAGACTCACTCCACTAGAGCAGTAGCGATGTCATTCGCAGCTCTCAAGAAGGTATCAGCAGTGGACATTTGTGCCGCAGCTACCTGGCACACGGTTCATGCCTTCGTCAGGCATTACAGTCTGGATATAGCCTCCAGACACAGAGCTGGTTTTGGTCTTGCAGGGCTTGCTCTTGTGAGGGATTCTCCCTGGCATTCTGTTCCTTGTCTTTCCCTTTCCTCCTCCCAAGTAATTGTCTTTAGTTTTATACTGCTTGGAAATCGGTCCTACATGCAGTTACCTGCCGCAAGAGCTTCCTCTCAAAGTAAGATAGTATAGTTATGTAAGAACTTACCATAACAGTAGATCTTCGAGAGAAGCTCTTGCAGCAGGTATAGCTTTCCCTCCCTTCCCCGAGGATTAGGCTGTTACTGCACTGGTCACGCAGACTCCTTTGTTTGGCAAGGGGAGTGCGGACTGTTTCTTCTTTCCTTTTATTTCTGCAGCCTCATGCAAGATCTGCTGTTTCTGGTGTCCAAGAACTGGAGCACGTGGGGACTGTCTCCTCCTATATTCTGGATGGTACGTCGGGGGGGGTGGAGCTGACGTGAGGAGAGCGGTCCCCTAGGTACTGGTAGAAGAGTTTTGCCATGATCTGCCGCCAGGTGGCATCAGTCCTACATGTAATTACCTGCTGCAAGAGCTTCTCTCAAAGATCTACTTATCTTACTTCGAGATACAGCTCTTGCAGCAGGTTACACCATAAGGACTGAAGCCGGCAGGCAGCAGGACCCCACAGAAAACTTCTAGCTAGCTATACCCAGTGGGAGACCGCCCCCGACATCAGCCCCACCCCTGACATCAGATACGTAATAAAAGGGGCGGTCCCCAGCATACCTCCGTTCTTTTCCTGCCGTCGAGTCGCGCACATCGGCTCCATAGATGCCTTCAGCAGACAAACAACGCCAGAAAGAATTTACCATATTTTCCATCGAGATTTCATCTTTATTCGACAAGCACATGTTTTCTAGGAGCGTGGATATGTTGTTCATCCACACTCTTTGGCATGTCCCCTTCCACTTTAATTTCAACCGGAAGTCTTCAAGCTGGCTCCTACCACCCACCCGGGTGGTATATACCTCGGCTCCGCCCCATGACGCCAGATCTTCGTTTCCGCTGGAAGATTCAGGTTGCCTCCCTCGTGCTCTCGCATTTCATAGGCCCTGGCTTTCAAACCTTCAGTTTTACCGAAAATTCGCATTGTTCATGTTAGTGATTGCAAGTTTGCAGCTTCAATCATGGAAGATAAAACTTCCCCCAGATCTCGTCGGTGCCTGTGCGGCCAGAAGATGTTGCGTACCGATCCCCATACCATATGTGTCTACTGCCTCAGTGTCGGCCGTGACACCTCTATGTGCAGTATATATTTGGCCTTTCATCCCAACATTCTCGACGACCATCTCGCATGCCAGTGAAATCGAAGGAGGCTCGGTGGGTGGTTTCCGCGGCCGCGGGATCCACCGAGCAGCTGGAACACATGCAAGCATTCACGAAGCAGGCGGCTCGTGCCGTGGGGTCTTTTCAGAGCTTTTTCGTTCCATTCAACCTGGGCTCCACCTTCACGGGTTCCTTCCGGGGGTTGTGCCAGTCTCTCCCTACCAAGGGAGAGGCGCCTGCAAGCTCACACTCATCTCGATCCTGTAAGCAGGAGAAGGATCCAAGTGCATCTTCGTCCCAACAGAGATGGTCTTGGGAGCAGAAGAGATCTTGGTCTCGACTTCTGTCGCGATCACTTCTTCGGCCGCAGGCTCTTCGGATTTGCCGTCAAGCCAGCCGACCGAGGGTTTCGTCGATGACGTGGAAATCGTCATCGACCCTATTGACCCTTTGTCGCTGACTCTGGTCGCAGACTCCAGTCCTTGTTTTCCCTGATGAGGAGACCCAGCCTGCTGGAGTCCCCATTGATGAACCGGTCCCGGACTCTGGGAAGTCACCGGCCCCGCCAGTGTCTTCCGACCAACCAAGTCAGCCTGCCCAGTCTCGATTGAGGTCTAGGACCCCCTCGACTGACAGGCCGAGGAAGAGCCATAAGCACTCTAAAGAGAGGCAACGCCATCAGTCATCCTAGTTCTCCTCGGATGAGGAGAGTCTCCGGCGGAAACTCCGTCGGTGCTACGAGGACCTCATGTGGCAGCAGCTAATTTCATCTGGACATAAACCTACCACGGCTTCTACCCCGGCCATTACTTGGCTTTCGCCTCCCAGGCTGAAGCTGACTCCTTCGGAGCCAACCAGATCTGTTCCCCAGCCCGCGGAGCTGGCAAGACCCTCTGTTCGGCCCAAAATGGGGTCTCCACCTATTGTGGTGGAACCACCGCCAAAACAGCCTGTGGGAGGGGCTTGATTCAAGTAAGATAGACCAGACACTGGGCTTCCCTGGCGATTGTCGGTCACGGTCACCCCAGACTGCCCCCGGCAAGTCGAAGGTGACATGGGCGGTAGGCCGTTGTATCCAGATTCCTCGGATTCGGACATCACCGGTCTACATTCACATCCAGGTGATGATGAATCGACCGCTGGTCTAGAAACAGAGGAAGGTCCCTCAACCTTTCAAGGGATCCTCCGCCTCATCTCTGTGTCTACAGGGATGCCCCTGGAGCCAATCCAGAAAAAGGCAGAGTACCCTCTTACGGACATCCTTAAGAGAGAGGATACCCTGTCGGAGGCCTTTCCTGTGGCTGAGGCCATTGTTGGACCTGCCCTAGAACTTTAGTAATGTCCTGCTTCTTGTCCAGCTCCCGCATGGCTCACAAGTATGCGGTGTCCATGGGGTCCCTTGCAGGGTTCACAGAGCACCCTTCGGCTGAGAGCCTGGTGACCGCCTCTGTGTTCAGGTGTACTGGCAGTTCTGCCGACACTGACTGACCTCCTGATAAAGAGTCCATGCTTTTGTACCATTCAACCAGGAAGGTCTGTGCGGCTTCCTCCTTGGATCTTTGTCAGGCAAGTTTGGCTGTCATCAGGGCACACTTCTCTCACACCCCTCTGGGGTTGCTAGACGAAGTCCTCCCACATCTCCCCATGGACATGCAGACCTCGGTCATGCAGATCTTGGATCAGGGCCGAGCTGTTGCCAAACAGCAGCTCCAGTCAGCCCTAGGCCTTGGGGATTCTTGTGCCCTTTTCCCCCGCTCGATTTCTGCCGCAGTTGCCTCTCATCGCAGGGCTTGGCTGAGGCTCTCCTCCTTCCCGGCAGATACCCAGCACAAATTAACTTACGTGCCCTTCCTTGGGACCAACTTGTTTGGCTCAGGAGTGGCCGGTCACCTTCAGCACATTGAGCAGTCCAGTGCTACCTTGGACGCTACCTCTGCCAAGAGTTCTTTGGGCAAGAACCAGCAGAGGAAAAAGAAGAAGCCTTTTCGGCATTCTGCCCCTGTGGCTCAGCGGTCCTCCTTTCAAGGCGGACAGCAGCACCAGCAACAGCAGCAGGCTCAAACTTGGCACCCTCGGCCCAAGCCCGGACCTCAACAGGCCCATAAAGGAGGCCAAGGTTCAGGTCCTGGATCCTCCTCCTCCAAGCCTGCTCAGTGACAGGCAGGGGCTGCCAATCCCTCTCCCATCACACCAGCTCTGGGTCCTCCCGTGGGGGGCCGGCTCTGCCATTTTCTTTCCGCCTGGTCCGTTATCACCACGGACAGGTGGGTTCTGGAAGTGGTCGGTCAGGGACTGCCTCTGGAATTCGAGCAGTACCCTCCAAGCCGAGCCGGGGCCCCTCGGGAGGAATGAGTATCCACTCAGACCCAGTCAGCTCTGAGACAACATCGCTCAGCTCCTCCTCAAGGAGTGGCGGATCCTCCAGCAGATCCAGGCTTTGTCTCCAGGTACTTCCTGGTGCCCAAGCGGATGGGGGGGCTGGTGCCCCATTCTAGATCTGCACGACCTGAATCAATATCTCAGGTCACGCACCTTTCAGATGGTCACTGTGTCCCAGTTCATACCATCCTTGGAGCGAAACATGTGGTTCTGTTCACTGGATCTGCAGGACGCATTCTTTCACATCCCAATCCATCTGTCCCATCAGCGGTTTCTACGCTTCAGGGTCGAAGGGACCCTGTACGAGTTCTGAGCCATGCCATTTGGCCTGTCATCGGCCCCACGGGTGTTCACCAAATGCATTGCAGTGGTGGTGGCCCATCTCAGGCGTGGGGGGTCAGGATTTATCCTTACCTCGACAATTGGCTCCTAGCAGGTTCCACCCAACAGGAGGTGGAGAGGTCCAGGGACCTGGCCCTCCAGACCTGCTCCCAACTCAGCCTCCTGATCAACAAGACCAAGTCGGAGCTCGTGTCTTCTCAGGCGATGGGCTTCATCGGGGCAGAGCTCGACTCTTGTCAAGCCAGAGCTCGGCTCCCGGCGGACAGGGCGGAGGTTCTTTCCTCCTTTGCCCAATCATTTCTGGTTGGACAGTTGCGCTCTGCCTGGGACTTTCTGCACCTTCTGGGTTACATGGCTGCCTGCACCAGCGTGGTCCGTTGGGCCCGCTGGCATATGCGCCCCCTGCAGTGGGGGCTGGCCCACCAGTGGTCTCAGCACTCTGGTCCTCTGGACCAGCCAGTAACCATGACCCAGAAGATGTGGGATGGCCTGCAGTGGTGGCTCGTCCCAGCTCATCTGCAGGAGGGTATCCTGTTTGTCCACCCCAAGCTGACAGTCATCCTTACAACCGACGCCTCCTTGATGGGTTGGGGTGCCCATCTGGGGGAGCTCAGGGCCCATGGCCTCTGGTCCCCTCAGGAGTTCTGATGCCACATCAACCTGTTGGAGCTTTGAGCGGTACAGTTAGCCCTCACCACCTTCGCTCCGTTTGTACGGGGTAAAGTGGTTCAGGTCCAGACGGGCAACACCACGACCATGTACTATCTCAACTGTCAGGGTGGGACGCACACCTTGGCCCTGTGCAAGGAAGCTCTCCGCATTTGATCTCTTGCGATCAGCCTGGAGGCGGATCTCCTAGCCATCCATGTGGCAGGAGCCTCAAACAGTCTGGCCGATGCCCTCAGCCGGATAGGCGTTGCATCTCACGAGTGATTTCTTCTGCCTGAGGTAGTTCAAAACCTGTTCTCTCACTGGGGCACCCCTCAGGTGGACCTGTTCGCCTCCAAGGAGAACGCGAAGCTGAGGCTGTTTCATGCCTGCCCCCCTCAGTGGGGCTCACTGTAGGGGGATGCCTTCTCGAGGCCGTGGACCCTGGGCCTCTTCTGTGCCTTCCCTCCATTTCCCTTGATTCACAAGGTGAAGAGGGACAAGGCACAGGTGATTCTGGTAGACCCAGACTGGCCTCACCAGTTCTGGTATCCAGATCTCCTCAGCCTCAGCTCCAGGCTCCCGAGGTGGCTTCCAGCCCGCCCGGACCTGATTTCAGTCAGTAAGGGGAAGGTGTTCCATCTGGACCTTCAGTTCCTGCACCTGACAGCCAGGTTCCTGAGCGGCTAGAGTTCCAGGCCTTGGGTCTTTCTGATGAGGTCCTCAACGTCGTTGAGGCATCCTGTAAGGAGTCGACCAGAAAATGTTATGCCTTTAAATGGAAGTGGTTCTCCATTTGGTGTCAGGGCAAGGGGATGGACCCTTCATCCTGCCCATTGGCTAGCATTTTGGACTACCTGAGGTCCCTTTCTCAGCTGGGGCTTCGGTCGACGACCGTTAAGGTGCACCTTGGCAGCCATCTCTGCTTACCGGGCACGGGCTGGCAAGCAGTCGGTCACGCAGGAGAAGGTGGTCTGGCGCTTTTTCAAAGGCTTAGATAACATATCCCCTCCAGTGCGAGAACCTCCATCTCCGTGGGATCTACTGCTGGTATTGGCCAAGCTCATGGGCAAGCCATTCGAACTGATGCACAGGTGCGATATCTCCCACCTGCCGTGGAAAACCACCTTCTTGGTGGCTATCACTTCAGCCCGAAGGATGGGAGAGCTCCAGGCACTTTCCATAGTCTCCGTATCTGGTCTTCCACAGGGACAAGGTTGTCCTTCGCCCCCACCCGAAATTCCTTCCGAAGGTGGTGTCGGAGTTTCACCTGAATCAGGTGCTGACTCTGCTGGTGTTCTATCCCAGTCACACCTTGGAGGCCAAGTATAGGCTGCATACTCTGGACCCTAGAAGAGCGCTAGCTTATTATAAGGAGTAGATGGATGAAGTTCAGGGAGAGGTTCGCCAGCTGTTTGTCACTTACGCTGAAGCCGCACCTGGCAGGCCTGCAGCCAAGCAGACTATAAGCAGGTGGGTCACCTCCTGCATAGATCTCTGCTATAGGTTGGCGGGCATGGAGCTACCCAGAGGGATAAGAGCTCATTCAACCCACCATACTGCTGCTTCAGTGGCTGGTTCTAGGGAAGTCCCTATCCAGGAAATCTGCAGGGCCGCTACCTGGAGGTCAGCACATACCTTTATTTCCCATTACCACATTGACCTACAGTCATGCCGGGATGCTGCTTTTAGGACCTCAGTTCTCCAGTCCTTATTCCCCAAGTAAGTATAAGGGGGTGCTCGCCTTGTGTCCCTCCTCCCAGAGAACTGCTAGGAGTCTGCTAAGAAGTGTGGACTGAACAACATATCCACGTCCCTAGAATAGTGGGCTAGATCTGGCGTCATGGGACGGAGCCGAGGGTTTTACCACCCGGGTGGGTGGGAGGAGCCAGCTTGAAGACTTTCTGGCACATCTTAAAGTGGCAAGGTATCTGCCAAGAAGTGTGGATGAACAACATATACCACTCCTAGAACTCCTGTTACAGGTGAGTAACCAGTATTTCTAGGCGTGGTATATGTTCATTCATCACTGAACCGACCTCCCCAGCTGCGGACGCACACAACCTGGCTTCCAGCGAGCTAAGATCTAGTGTCATGGGGCGGAGCCAAGGGATATACCACCCGGGTGGGTGGGAGGAGCCAGCTTGAAGACTTCCAGTTGAACTTAAAGTGGAAGGGGACATGCCAAAGAGTGTGGATGAACAACATATACCACTCCTAGAACTACTGTTACAGGTAAGTAACCTGTTCTTCTCCCCGACTCCTTCCACTGAAGGACACTCCTCAAAGTGCTCTTGCGGCAAACAGATCATCTTCAAAGATAGGCACTCAGCCTGTGTGCGGTGCCTAGGTCCGGACCACGATATCCAGGCCTGTTCCATCTGCCAGCAGTTTAACAGCAGAACTAGGATCCACCGCCAGAAAGCACTACAGAGTTTTCTCCTTGAAGAAAAACTTAAGACCATGGAGAAAGATCCATCCTCTCGAGGGGAACCTTCACACAAATCAAGGAAACATAAGGATAAGCACCAGGACAAGGATAGGACCCCGATCCCCGACTCGGGCCTCGGACTCCCGGTCGGACTGTTTTCCATTCTGGGCTAGGTCTCAGCCCACCCAGTCAAGGTCAGGGCTTCAGGGGTCTCTAGCTCAGTGTCTTTAAAGCCACTGATAACCAAGACTAAGGATAGCCGTCCTTCGGGGTCGGTCGCCAGATTATAGGCTTCCGAGCGCTACAGGCCTCAGTCCAAGTTGGCTACTACATCTAGCGCTGACACTAGGACAGCGATCAGTCTCCCAACCACCTAGGGGCTCAGACGTCCCGCCAAGATAGACTTCAGAAATCACGTTGCTCAAACGGATGACAGAGGCTAAGCGGCACCAGAGCCATTGTTCGTTAGACGCCCCAAGGACCTGACGCCGCCGGTGCTCATGCCACTGGCGACCAGACATCTGGGGATGTCAAAGACATCGGTCTGCCAAAAGACCCGATGCCAGACCCAACAACCCCTCAGCCACCGACACCTGACCCTACCATCGGACAGACATTGGTGCCAGGCCCTTCGTCCAGTCTGAATATCCAGGAGGTTGAGGAGCTGTTCAGTTTTTGGTGGGACAACATTAAAAAAGATGTACCCACAAAACCCCTTGGTGGGACACCACCTCCCGTGACACCTTCAGGACATTGACATCTGAGCCTCAGGACCCTACACTGCCACCTAGGGGTAGGTCCAAGGTCACATGCTCTAGATCTCGAAGTACTAAGAGATCTTCATGCTCCAGGACCCCCCTCACAGTCTCCCAGTGACCACAGAAGAAAAAAGCCCCAACGAAGATCCCCCTCTTCGTCAGGCGACGACTCACGTCCTGATTCTTGGGGTACCCCTCGGTCGCTCTCTCCCTTTGAGCCTCCATCTCCAGATCCTCACAACCTCCCTAGGTCACCACCAGGTGACCCATCGTTCTCAGATATTATGCGCCACATTCAGGAGAACATAGGATGGGAGACGGAAGAGTTAGACCCAGAATGGCAACACCTGTCACGCTATTTGAGGCAAAAAGACCCCACGCCTGTGGTGGTTCCACCTGGTGGACACTCTCCAGGACGCTACCAAGGCTGCATGGAAGCATCCTCATTCAACCCCAGCGGTCCCCAAGAACGCAGACAGGCTTTACAGGGCCCCGCTGAAGGCTCCTTTTTTATCTCAGCAACCCATGGCTGACTCGGTAATTATCACGGCTTCGCACAACTGCTCCCAATGGCCCCAACACCTTAGTACATAGCCCCCAGACCTGGAATCCAAACAATTGGACTCACTGGGTCATCGCATGTATGCTTCTGCTACATGCTCTCTCAGGTCCCTCAACTATTTGACGCACGTGGTGCAATTTCAAAATGCACTGTGGGACCAGGGACAAGACCTCCTGAAGGACTTCCCAGAGGGTGAGAAGAAGGAGGAGCTTCTAAACCACCTTCGCACAGGCTCTGATGTTGGGACCCAAGTCCTCCAGGCCACATATGACTCGAAAGACTCTGCAGCGAGAGGTGCCTCAACAGGCGTTTGCCTCCAGAGACACTCGTGGTTGAGGGTCTCTGGATTTACTCCAGACATCTAGAAAGAAATCATGGATGTCTCCTATAATGGATCGGTGCTGTTCGGTGCAGACTCCGAGAGGGTCATCACCAGACTTCAAGATGCCGGGAAGGCGGTGAAACAGTTCACGCCATGTATAAGTCCAGGTCTGGTTCCTTTCACAGACCACAGAACCGTTTTCGTGACTGACAGAGTAAGCAACAACCTTGGTCAGGCCAACAGCAACACGGGCAATTTCGGCCTAAGAACCAGCAAAGATTCTCCTGAGGTCAGGGCCATACCACTCAGCAGACTATGCAGTGAGAGGTGCTCTCAACAGGCGTCTGCCTCCGGAGACATTCCTGGTTGAGGTTCTCTGGATTTACTCCAGACATCCAGAAAGGAATCATGGATGTCCCCTACAATGGATCGGTGCTGTTCGGTGAAGTCTCCAAGAGGGTCATCACCAGACTTCAAGATGCCGGGAGGGCGGTGAAATGGTTCAGGCCATGTATAATCCAGGTCTGGTTCCTTTCACAGACCACAGAACCGTTTTCATGGCTGACAGAGTAAGCAACAACCTCGATCAGGCCAACAGCAACACAGGCAATTTCGGCTGTAAAAACCAGCAAAGATTCTCCAGAGGTCAGGGCCAGAGAAACAGAGTCTACCCAACCTGCCGGAGCCACCACCACCACAGCATGACTCCTTTCCGGCCCCTGCCACCCCTCTGGATCCAAGGAAAGAGAGGGTCGGGGGTCAAGTCACTTACCACCTGTCAGGGTGGCAGAGGATCACCTCTGACCGGTGGGTTCTTCAACTCATCAGTCAAAGACACTCTATAGAGTTCCTCGACCACCCACCGTCAAGACCTCCTCTGCATTCCCGTTACTTGGGACAGCATGTCCTGCTCATCCAGTGGGAGATCTCGGCACTCCTTTCCAAGGACGCCATCGAGGTTGTACCGAAGAACCAGAGAGAAAGAGGATATTATTCCCACTTCTTCCTGGTTCCAAAAAAAATCGGGGACTTAAGCCCGATTCTAGACCTCAGCGACCTAAACATCTATGTGATGTACAAACACGTTCGCATGGTTACCCTACCAGGTCTCATTCCCATGCTCAAGCAAGGTGCATGGCTAGCATCTCTGGACATGCAGGACGCATATCTTCATCTTCCCATCACCCGGTCACACAGGAAATTCCTGCGCTTTGACTGTTTGGAACACCATTATCAGTTTGGAACACTCCCGTTCAGCCTGTCTTTGGCGCCACGTGTCTTTACCAAGTGCATGGCAGTCATAGCAGCAGCACTCAGGAGACAAGACCATTATGTCTTCCCTTATCTGGTTGACTGGCTTCTGATGGCCTCCTCCCAAGAAGCACTGGAGAAGGCCATTTATGACACCTGCTCCCTATTCCAGTCTCTAGGGATCACCATCAACCCAGAGAAGTCGTCTCTCATTCCCTCGCAGAGACTACAGTTCATTGGCGCAGTTCTGGATACCCATCAAGGGAGAGCCTTCCTGCCCAAGGACAGGGCAGAACACATCAGGCCACTGATAAGGACTATACGGCACGAAATCTGGTTCCCGCTCGGACCATACTTTGCCTGCTCGGACATATGGCGGCTGCCATCACCACGGTCCCCCTCGCTCACCTCCACATGAGAGTTACTCAGTGGACACTGAGAGCCCAATGGGACCAGAGGCAGGATCACTTAGACCACCTAGTCAGAATCACAGGGCCAGTCATTCAGGACTTACAGTGGTGGCTTGTCCCGGAACATCTTTCTGTGGGAGTCCCCTTCGTGGCGCCCACCCCATTTCTGACTCTCACCACCAACGCTTCGGGGTCCAGTTGGGGAGCTCACCTGGAAGGAACCAGGACCCACGGAACCTGGTCACCCCTGGAGACTCACTTCCACATCAGTATTCTGGAGATGAAGGTGGTCCTGTATGCCTTACAGGCCTTACAATCAGAGATCCCACTGGGTCACGTCTTAGTCCAAACAGACAACACCTCGGTAGTGTATTACATCAACAAACAAGGAGGCACCCACTCCTACCCCATTTGCAGAGAGGTAAAGCGGGTGTGGGAGCGGGTACTACAGCGCAGCGCGATGCCTACCGCAATGCATGTCCCCAGCATGGACAACATTGTCACGGATCTCCTGAGCTGGTCAAAAGTCAGAGCTTATGAATGGGAATTGCTACAAGAGGTCGTCGAGGACCTGTTCCTACGATGGGGGACACCAGACGTAGACTTATTTGCGTCCCCATACAATGCAAAACTGCCCAATTTCTGCTCACTAGATCCAGGGCCTGGTGTTTTCTGGCGAGACACGTTGTCCCTCTTTTGGACGGGCAGGTTCCTCTATGCTTTCCAACCCTTCCCTTTGATCCAGAGGGTTCTTCTCAAGCTCCAATCAGAACGAGCGTCAATGATCTTGGTAGCACCCTTTTTGCCCTGGCAGATTTGGTTTCTGCTGCTTCACCAGCTAGCTCTGGAGCCTCCCTTACCCTTACCGGTCAGCTCACATTTGCTGTTCCAGGAGGCCTGCTCCCTGGTCCATCTGAACCTCAAATCCCTGAACCTGCACGCCTGGCTCCTAAAGACGTAGCCATTCTTAGGCACAGGGACTTGCAAGGGGTTGCCGATATCCTGGTGACAGCTAGGAAACCATCTACTCACACCACTTACGCCCTGAAATGGTGGAGGTTTTGTCTCTGGGCTTGGGCTCGCGACCTCGATCCACTTCGATGCCCTGAGAAGTCTGTTTTGGACTGCCTCTTATCCCTTTTCCAGTTGGGGTTTATTTATTTATTTATTTATTTATTTAGGAAATCGGAATTACAACCCTTTGAGTCATTGACTCTTATCCAAAGGCTCCATGTCAGGATAAAACATAGACATTCATACAGTACATACATAGAATAAATGTGGGTGAGCAATCATACAGAGTATAAATACAATGAGCATGGGTTAATGCCTATACATTTGGTAGCTAAAACAGGGCAGAGCTATCAACTTATTTACCTAAGCGGTTAAGACCTATACAATTGGTAGCTAAAGCAATGCATGATATGAGTTGGTAGTAGGCCGCCTCAGGGAGGCCTTGTCTGATACATAATACAATGCATTCATAGTCCAGTGCAACTACAGTATATGGTAACTGAGGGAGGTGAGGAGCCTGTAGGCTAGAAGTAGTGAGGGCTGGCCAAGGGCGGGTGCGTGGTCTAGTGGCATGGTGCAGGATCCACAGGTTACCGGTTACACTGGCATTGACGTGAGGAGAGGATATGGGCCCTTAAGGCAGCTTTAAAAGGACCTAGATTGGTGATTGATGTGATAGCCGGTGGGAGGGCATTGTACCAGGATGGAGCTCTAAGGGGGAAGGATTGCTGGGCCTGGGTGGTCCTGACCCTAGGCACCTTCCAGATAGTTTTTGGGACAGCCCGTGTGGATGCTGAGCTGGTGGCTGCCTGAAGAGAAGCCATGACACCTATTGGGGATAAACCCAGGTGGATTTTTTTGGTGACGAGACAGGTCTGATATAATAGTCTTTCCTCAAGGGAGAGGATATTGGTGAGCATGTATAGGGAGCAGGTATGTGTATTTCTGTCGGCACCAGATTGGAGCTGGCAGGCCTTATTGATGACTACTTGTATTTGATGAAGCGCCATAGGGTCGGCGGCAGCATAGATTGTGAGGCCATAGTCCACCAGCGATAAGACTGAGGAGGTAATGGCTAGGTGAAGTGCTTCAGGTGACAGGCAGTCTTTATGTCTATAAAGGAGACCAATGTGGGTGTTGGTGGTGGAGGTGAGGATTTTTATATGTTCGTGGAATGAGAAGGAAGAGTCAAATGTAATATCTAGATACTTCTACCTTTGGACCTGTTCCAGTGGGATGAGAGAGGTGGAGAGCATTTCCAGGGGGAAATCCTTTGATCTATTTTGGCGGTGAGCATAGAGCATCGTTTTAGTTTTTTTTAATGCTGACCACCAATCTGTGTTCAGCAAACCAGTGTTCAGTCTGAGAAAAGGAGTTTTATAAGGTATGCTGTAGAGAGAGAGAGAGAGAGAGAGAGAGAGGATCAGGATGTGCAGCATAAAGAACAGCGTTGTCCACGTAGAGGAGAAGGTTGCCAGGACAGGATTTAGGCAGGGCGTTGAGGTAGATGCTGAATAGCAGTGGCCCCAGGGTAGATCCCTGGGGAACTCCTCACGCCAAGGCAGCATAGTAGATATGGTATTATTAATTTTAACACATTGGGTTCTAGATGAATGATAGCTGGAGAACCATGAGAGTGGACAATGAGAGACCCCAATTTGTTGTAATGTGTTGAGGAGGGGATGAGAAACCGTGTCGAAGGCCTTTGAGAGGTCTAAAAAACACGGCCCCTGCGAGGTGCCCCTTGTCAAGCATGGAGTGCAGGGAGTTAGCAAATTCTGTGAGGGCGGTCGTAGTGCTATGACCAGCTCTGAAACCATGCTGCTCCCTACATAAGAGGTTGTGTGTGAGGAGGTAGTCAGTGAGCTGATTTGCCATGATCTTTTCAAGGGCTTTAGAGAGTGGGGGGAGAATCGAGATGGGATGGTAGTTGTTTGGGAGGGAGGTGTAACCACATTTCAATATTGGTGTTATCACTGCCATTTTCCATGAGGTTGGGAACTGGCCCAGGTGCAGGGACAGATTTAGAAGGTCCGTGAGTGGGGAGATAACTTGAGTCTACCGCGAGGATACGCATATCAAAGGCATCTTTGCAGTAACTGGAGCTCTGGAGGGCTTTGGACAGGTAGGCTTTTGTTTCTGTAGGGGTAATGACTGAGTTTGAAGGGGGGGTGGAGGAGCTCAGTCGGTGGGGTAGGCTGAATTGGATCAAAAAAGTTGCTAGGGAGGACTGAGCTGAGGTCTGAGAAGGTGGAGTTGAGGCAGTTAGCAATGTGAAGTGTGTTTGTGGTGGTAGTACCTGTCACAGACCCACTCAGCAGGTCAGGCCCTCTATTCCCAAAGTGCCAACCTATGAGCGCAGTCTTGTGAACAGTGTACAGACAAGGTAACCCTCTTGTCTGTTTTTGTGAGTTCGGATCAACCTTTGGTCTCAGTTCTGGAGGGATTCAAACTGTAACCTCTTGCTAGCATACCCAATGCACAGGCTCAGATATATCTGTCTTCAGGGGGGCCAGATATCTTTGCCTACAGGCACCTAACCAGGTATTCAGAGATGAACCCTTTAAAACTTTAATAAAGATCTCAGATTTAAAATGCTTCTGTAACCCCCTTGTTACCCGGGGTTACCAGAATCCCAGTAAGACTTAGTGGTAGGAAGGGAAGTCAGCTTGTGAAACTCCGTTAAATGGGTTTCACACTGTCTCACTCTGTTCTCAGTCTCAGCTGAGACTGAGGGATGACATCACCAATAGAACTTTCACAACTGCATGAGCCACATTGGAATCTGCAGCAAAGGGAGTAAGATAGAACGTTGGGAGTTTTCAAAGGAGAGTGCAGCAGTTTGTCTTGAGGAGTGGAGTGAGCTTGCTGTTAAGCAGCTCAGTAAAGGCTCTAGGAGCCTCAGCCCTGACAGAGGGCTACTTTTCAGTAATAGGGTGTGTGTCTCCACTTTAAAAGAGACACAGGAAGATTACTCAAGTGGTGGAGACCGCTGTTTTCGGGTCTCAGTGCCCCCTCCCTCCGGGTGGGGGGGATGTAAGGATTCCCTGCAGATTCCTGGGGCTATCCCCTCAATTCTGCTAGTGGAGAAGAAGCTGCCTGTTTAGTCCAGGATTTATTTTGGAAGATGGAAGATTTGTGAGTCGCCTGTGGGGCACCTGCAACTTAAGGGTGAGCGTCTGCTCTGGCTAAAAGGGCATATGTTTTCTTCACCCTGGGACTTGTGTGAAAATCTAGGGATTAAACTACATATTGGGAAGCCTAGAGAAATGGGCCAAGCAAGTAGAAGTAGTGTCAAATCCTAGAGTTTTGAGAGATGCAAATAATATGTAGAGGAGATGTGACAGACGCTACCCTTAATCTACATTTAGAAGTTTCAAAGGAATGGTTCAGTTTTCCAGAGAAATGGCCGGGTATGGGCTGTGGGAGCTGGAGGTGGGTGGCCCCCCATCTTTAGTGACCAGGTCCACCTCTACGGATTTCTTCTGTGTTTTCTACTTTGCCTCAGGCACTTGGCCAGTGATGGGGGAAGTACCCCAATGTGGGATTGTAAGGAAAATTCTCTCTAGGAGTCGCAGACTCTAGTGTGGTTTGGGGAGCCACAACAGGATAATTGGTTCATTCATCCAATGGACTGCAGATCAAGTGGCCGGCGGGGAGCCGGATCAGTGGGGAAAACCCAAGTGTGTACAAGTCGGGCTGTGTACCCAAAGCTGCGTGCAAGTCCGGGCTGTGTGCCTGGTGGGTTCAGAGCCTGAGGGCTGGAAATTGGTTCATTCTTCCAATGGACTGCGGATCAAGTGGCCGGCGGGGGAGCCGGGCCAGTGGGGAAAACCCAAGTGTGTACAAGTTGGGCTGTGTACCCAAAGCTGCGTGCAAGTCCGGGCTGTGTGCCTGGTGGGTTCAGAGCCTGAGGGCTGGAAATGGTGATAAAGTGTTCTGTTGTCTCTAATCTGCATGACCAGGAAATGTAGCCCCATGGGGGTCCGTCTATACTTTGTTTGTTCAGCTAGTATGTGAATAAAGGCCACACTGAAGAATCCCATTCCTGGTTCTGGACATTACAGTTACTGCTTCCTGTGTTCGGATTTACTTGGGTACCCCTGTTCAGAGTAGTCAAACCTAGGCTCCCCTGTGCCGAGTAACCTCATCCTCCCCGAACTCAGGTCCCCACCAGGTACTGCTGTCAGCTTCAACAGCATGCCACCTGTCATTTTGCTAAAAAGGCAGGGGTGAGGGGTTACAAAAATGGAGGCACCGCTTTGGATTTTGTTCTGGGAGGAAGGTGCTTGGGCAAGGAGGCTAGCGTTTTGGCTATTTGGCAGTGGGTAGCCCAAAAAGCTGAAGCAATTTCCCTAGTGTGTGTTGCTGTGTGCTGTGAATCTTGTGCTGCTGTTTAAAATTGCCAACTGTTTACCAAGGAGCAGTAAAGTCAAAGAATGTGCCCTTGTCCTGCATCAAATTGTTTACAGTGTTTTTGCCTGTTTTAAAAATGAAAAGTGTGGAAGACTAGGGGTAGCAACAGGAAAATTGTGCCCTGGACGTTTGAAATGCTTTTAAAATAAACTGTGGTAAAGAAAAGTGTGGAAGACTAGGGGTAGCAACAGGAAAATTGTGCCCTGGACATTTGAAATGCTTTTAAAATGAACTGTTGTGAAGAAAAGTATGGAAAACTAGGGGTAGCAACAGGAAAATTGTGCCCTGGACGTTGGAAATGCTTTTTGAATGAAAAGAGACTGCAGTGTAAATGGCTATGTTAAATGGCTGAAATGGGCTCCCGCCGTGGAGTCAGTTGAAAAAAAAAAAAGTTGCATTCTGCAGTTTAAATTTGCCTGCTCGACGATCGCCGTGAGGAGAAGAGCCCTCGCAAGGAAGAAGAGGCTCATTTGCATGGCGTCGTGTGGTTGGTCAGGCTGTAATCAGTCCCACCCCTCAGCCAGCTCTACAGAGACTGCCCCAGCATTCGAGAGGGAGTGTGAGTGGAGTGCGTGTACTGGCTAGTGGAGGAGCGTTGCGGAGTGTTAAAATCGTTGTAAACAATTTAAAAATTGACTTTCTAGTTTAAAATCGGGCTCAACCCGCTAATCAATCATTGAAATTGCAAGAGTGGTGGTTGAGAAGACGATCGGTAGGACTGCCCGCCCGTTTCTGTTCTGAGGCCTCCAAGAATTGGCTGCAGGCCGTTTTTCCCCATCTCAGCAAACTGCTACTGATAACAGTAAGTAACCACCTTAAAACTGCTCAAACAGTGATTTTCAGCCCTATGCCATATAAATGTGTGTGCAGCAGTTTAGTCGCTTTGCAAGTAACGACTGTGTCAAGTCCTGCCAGCAAGTGCAAGTCTGTTAAGCCATTGACTGTGTGCATAGTAATGAATTCAGCCTCAGTTTAAAGTTTGAAGTCAGAAAGAGACTATGAGTTGTAGCCACATGTGCAGCACTAGTTATACAGGCATTCCTGTGCTAAAAACCTGAAGCTTTAAGGGACTGGTAATCAAAGAAATGTTTCCAGCATGTAAAGAGTCCGTGGAAAATCCTGTAAATGTGTTTAAAGCAAGAACAGAGCAAGTTATGCAGTTTGAGCAAAAGTTATCAGTAGTTTGTGTAAATCGGGGGCGCAGTGGCTTGACCCAGATTCTAAATGTTGATGCACAGATGTCTGCCACATTACAAGGTGGGTAGTAAAGTAAATACAGCAGCAGAGGAGCCATTTTGTTGTTAAAGAGTGTGTTCAATAAAGTGGGACTTTCAGTTACAGTTAACTTTTGTTTGTTTTCTGCAGTTATGGCCTCAGGACTAGCTCGTTACCTGGATCATGCCCGGGTTGCAGTAACAGCAGCAGTAAATAGACTGAGGAATATTGAAAAGTGGTGCTATGAAGGGCAACTACCTCCTCATGTGGCGGTTCCTGGTTTTCCAGTGCATGTATGTCAAATATGCTTGAGAGCTGGAAGGGACGTCTTCATGATTCCTCACTGTGCTGGATGCCTAGAAAAATATGGCTTGTATAAAGCGCCTCAGATTCGTTTGGCTCCCACATGGACAAAGGTTCAGGAATCTGCAGTTGGCAGCACACAGCGCCAGGCGGAGCCTGTGGAGGAAGGCCCCTCGGGGGAGTGTGGCACAAAGCTAGAGGGTGCAGAATTAGAGACAGAATCAGAAGTTGAAGTTTCAGATGCTGGATCCCAAAAGAAAAGTTCGGATAAAGCATCAATAGACCCCTGGAGGGGGTGCCTAGCCCAAGTCTCTTAGACAAAGATGAGATGCGGGAGGCCTTTGAGTGGGAGGTGTCGACCTCTGCGCCTAGTGTTGAGTGGATAGTCTCAGGAATGAGAACGACTGCTCACTCCTGGGCTCAGATCCTCAGTGAAGAGGAAGATGAGGGGGAACCTATGTGGCCTTGTGAAAAAGGAACGGGTACACAGCCTCAAGATCTTGCCTCGGAGGAATGTATGGAAGAAAGTGGTGATGCCACTGCCCTGGCTTTACAGGAGGAAGAAGTCAGGGATCCGTTTCTACTTTCTTTAAGGATGCGAAGCTGGCAGAACCAGGACTGGCCACCCCCAAGCCAGGCCAGCGGTCTTAGATTGACCAAAGCAAGTAAAGAGGAGAGACTGGTTCGTAGGAAGGCGAATGAGATCTGTGGTATAACTTTTTCTACCTTTCCTCAAAAAGTCTGGGAGGAGATTGAGAACTGCAGGAAATCCTGGATCTGGGATGAAGCAATGAAAAGTGTGCATCCTGGGGCCAACAAGCATGTAAAGAATAGACTGTTCCACGAAAAGTATACCCAGTGGAAGAGAGACAGGACACTGTTTATAGACAGAGTGAGAATAGTGGATGGAGAGGAACGTGAAATCTCCCACTATGTGAATTATGTGCACCCAGACGGGGTAATAATTCAAGCTCCTGATCCCCGGTACTATTGGCCTCAGTGCAAGGACCTCCCAGCAAATGTGCCCATGTCTACAAAATGGAAAGCCGAGCAGTGGTAGTCAATACTGCCACACCAGACTGTGAAGTGCCTTTATTGATCCGCCAATATGGACATCCAGGACTCAGGTGCCCCACATTCATCAGTCTACAGTGTATTGTCCTTTCCAGCATCCATCTACTGGCCCACCAGATGACTTCAGATCCAGAGAGGACACCAGCCCAGCTGTATCCTGTTCATCGCCTGGTAATCGGATGACGTCGGACCAGCTGTTTTCTTTTTTGTTCCTGTTCTAAGGTTCCGTCTCCAGAGATGACATCAGCCCAGCTGTTCCCAGATGTGCCCTCCTGTGGTTCCTGGAAGATGTCCGCCCAGCTGTATCAGAAGAAATGCTGCCTGGGAGAGTCTCTCAAGTAGGTGCAGGTCGGTGCCGAATTTCGTACTACAAGTGGCTGGTAAGTCTGAACTTTTCTATCTTTATGACATTGCAGTACACACTACACTAACAGACTTCAAAATGTGCGAACTGTCCGAAGACCTCTCTTCGGGACTTTGGCCTGTTAGAACTGTGCTTCACCGGCCCGCCCAGGAGAGACTTTATTGACTAGCCTTCAGGCATTGTGGTCACTAGTTGGGACTTTAGGCATTCCATCCCCCCCAAATGTGTATTGTAAATAATGTCGCTGTTTTCTAATGTAAATACTGTTTTTCTACCTTTTTTCTAAAAAAAAATCTTTTGGGGATTTGTCAGTGTTTTGATAGTAGGGGTTTAGATAGACTGTGTATGCAGATTAGGAGTGTGTGTTGTCTTTCTTTTTCTTACAGGTGTTCCTGGGAAGACAGAAGAGAAGACAAGAAGAGGAGGAGGGGCCCATTGGAGTTCCTCATCGGTGCTTTAGTGTGTAGAAATTTAAAGTACTGTGGTGTTATGGTTGTTATTACTGTATTAACCCTTTCCTTCCACAGGTGTGGTTGTGGGGGTAGGGAGGAGACAGTAACATGTGGTATTTTAATGGTGTGTGGTTGCAGGTTGCCCAAGGTCGGGGAGGTTCCCGGGTTGTTTTTGTTTTGGGGTATTAGGTTAAAGGCAGATAGGTTTTCCCTAGAGGGTTAGGGGGGATAGACAGGCTGTGGCCCTGACCTGCAGCAGGGACCGCAGTGCTGATCTATCAGGGCTATGCTCTGGATAGTGCTACCAGAGCCACTAGGCATCCATAGTAAGTGGATAGAGTAGAGGCTGATATGTCAGCTAAAGGCCTCTAGGCCCTTAGTGTTGCCTGCCTGTGCTTGCACATGGTAGGAGGGGGCCTGATCACCCCCCATCCGCAGGTATCACATAGGGTGGGATGGCCTAAGGCCGGGTAACTAATGACTGCGGACAGTCATTTTCCTGGTCAGGGGCGAGTGTAACCCCCTTGTTTCCCAGGGTTACTAGAATCCCAGTAAGACCTAGTGGTAGGCAGGGAAGTCAGCTTGTGAAACTCCAGTTAAATGGGTTTCACACTGTCTCACTCTGTTCTCAGTCTCAGCTGAGACTGAGGGATGACATCACCAATAGAACTTTCGCAGCTGCATGAGCCACATTGGAATCTGCAGCAAAGGGAGTTAGATAGAACGTTGGGAGTTTTCAAAGGAGAGTGCAGCAGTTTGTCTTGAGGAGTGGAGTGAGCTTGCTGTTAAGCAGCTCAGTAAAGGCTCTAGGAGCCTCAGCCCTGACAGAGGGCTACTTTTCAGTAATAGGGTGTGTGTCTCCACCTTAAAGAGAGACACAGGAAGATTATTCCATGGTGGAGACCGCTGTTTTGGAAACTCAGTGCCCCTTCTCTCCGGTTGGGGGGGATGTAAGGATTCCCTGCAGATTCCTGGGGCTATCCCCTAAATTCTGCTAGTGGAGGAAAAGCTGCCTGTTTAGTCCAGGATTTATTTTGGAAGATGGAAGATTTGTGAGTCGCCTGTGGGGCACCTGCAACTTAAGGGTGAGTGTCTGCTCTGGCTAAAAGGACATATGTTTTCACCCTGGGATCTGTGTGAAAATCTAGGGATTGAACCACATATTGGGAAGCCTAGAAATGGCCAAGCAAGTAGAAGTAGTGTCTAATCCCAGAGTTTTGAGAGATGCAAATAATATGTAGAGGAGATGTGACAGACGTCACCCTTAATCTACATTTAGAAGTTCAGCAAAGGAATGGTTCAGTTTTCCAGAGAAATGGCCGGGTATGGGCTGTGGGAGCTGGAGGTGGGTGGCCCCCCATCTTTAGTGACCAGGTCCACCTCTACGGATTTCTTCTGTGTTTTCTACTTTGCCTCAGGCACTTAGCCAATGATGGGGGAAGTACCCAGACGTGGAATTGTAAGGAAAATTCTCTCTAGGAGTCGCAGACTCTAGTGTGGTTTGGGGAGCCACAACAAGATAATTGGTTCATTCTTCCAATGGATTGCGGATCAAGGGCGGCGGGGAGCCGGACCAGTGGGGAAAACCCAAGTGTGTACAAGTCGGGCTGTGTACCCAAAGCTGCCTGCAAGTCCGGCCTGTGTGCCTGGTGGGTTCAGAGCCTGAGGGCTGGAAATGGTGATAAAGTGTTCTGTTATCTCTAATCTGCATTACCAGGAAATGTAGCCCCATGGGGGTCCGTCTATGCTTTGTTTGTTCAGCTAGTATGTGAATAAAGGCCACACTGAAGAATCCCATTCCTGGTTCTGGACATTACAGTTATTGCTTCCTGTGTTCAGATTTACTTGGGTACCCCTGTTCAGAGTAGTCAAACCTAGGCTCCCCTGTGCTGAGTAACCTCATCCTCCCCGAACCCAGGTCCCCACCAGGTACTGCTGTCAGCTTCAACAGCATGCCACCTGTCATTTTGCTAAAAAGGCAGGGGTGAGGGGTTACACTTCTCTTTCCAGTTTGGTACCACCCTACAAGCTTATGTCTGCTGTCTCCTATAACCATAAATATTTCTTAGCAAAAGAAAGCAATTCAAAGACAGACCAGGTTTGCTCTAAAATTAGAGTTTTTACTAAAATATATAATAAATGTCAAACATACAATACAGAACTCTTGTAACACAAGACATACATATCTTTAAACAAAACAAGGTTTAAAACAGTGCAATTCTTACAACTATATTTAGATTTTATCTAGCTTTCTAAATACCTGTTTTCAGTGCTCAGATGTTTTCTTGGTCAGTGTCAGATAAAAAATGTCTCTGTAGTGAAAAAGAATAATCTTTACAAGCAGTATTTGCCAACCCCTTTTGGATGACGCCATCCAGCTCCTCCTCTGTCAAAATATCTAAAAAATATATATTTCTATACAACCACAGGATGTAATTTCAAGGTATTAATTCTGCAGCCTTAGCATAACTCAGTTTTAAATTACACCTTCTTTGATCTCATGCGGTACCCTCCTCAACCAGGCTTCACGGGGTCATTTACAACCTTACACCTCTATGTAACATCCTTGCTTCCCTTTCTAATGTCATAAACCTAGTTTATGATTTCTCTCTTAACAAAATTAACTTAAACAAGTCTGTAATTAGCTCAGAGAAACAGGATCCTTAATAAAAGTCTTCCATGTAACACACCGTCTCTAAAAAAATCTGAGTGTGTGTAAACTCACATATTGTCAGCCGTTTCCCATGGCTTTCATCTCTCAGCTGGAATCTGGGGGGTTGGGGGAAATGAGTGAGGTCATTCCTAGCATTTGAATTTTCAGCACAGACATTAATACATTTTATATTAAAAAAAATATAATACAGCACTCTGAACTGGCTGTCTACGTCACACTCCTCCTCACCTAGACTGAATTTGGGGGATCTATCCCTTACATGGGATGAACTTCCAAAATCAGTTCACTCCTCATAGACCCTAGACAGCCCATCTGAGTTCTTGTTCTTCACTCCAGCCCTATGTACTATTTTTAGATCATACCCTTGTAAAGCAAGACTCCATCTTAGTAGTCTGCCATTGTTTTTCCCCATCTGCGTCAGCCAAACCAGGGGGTTGTGGTCAGTCTGCACCACAAAATGCTGCCCATACAAGTATGGCTCTAATTTCTTCAGGGCCCACACTATGGCAAGACACTCCTTTTCCACCGTGGAGTACGCTTGCTCCCTGGGAATAAGCTTCCTGCTGAGGTACACAACTGGGTGGCCTGTCCCTTGGCTAGACATGTGGCTAAGTACTGCCCCAATACCCACGTCTGAGGCATCCGTCTGAACTATAAAGGTTTTGCTATAGTCCGACTTGTCAAACAGGAGCACTGCACAGTGCTCCTTCAGTCTGGTAAGGCTTCCTGCAGGCTGTGCCCCAGGTAATTTTCTTTGGCATCTTTTTCTTTGTCAGGTCAGATAGGGGAGCAGCCAGGGCACTGTAATTAGGTACAAACTTTCTGTAGTACCCTGCTGTCCCTAGAAAACTCCTGACCTGCTTCTGGGTTTCTGGTCTGGCCACGCCTGAATCACCTGTGTCTTTATTTGGTTAGGACGGAGCTGTCCCCAGCCCACCACATGCCCGAGGTATGCCACTTCCCCCATGGCAACCTGGCACTTCTCGGCTTTGACAGTGAGCCCAGCCCTCTGTATCCTGCCCAGCACTTCCCTAAGGTGTGAAAGGTGTTCCTCCAGCTGGTACTGAAGATGGCAATGTCATCCAGGTACGCTCACAGCGACTCCTCAGCACCATTCAACACCTGGTTCACCAACCTTTGGAAAGTGACCAGGGCGTTCTTCATTCTGAAAGGCATTACTTTGAACTCAAATAAGCTTATTGGAGTGAAGAAGGCCGACCTCTCCCTAGCTCTGTCTGTCAATTCTACCTGCCAATACCCCTTGGTCAGGTCAATAGTCGTAAGGTAGGTCACCCCTCCCAACTTATCCAGGAGTTCGTCCGTCCGGGGCTTTGGGTGGGCATTGGACTTCGTGACTGCATTCACTCCACAATAGTCCACACAGAAACGAGTTGAGCCATCTGGCTTGGGCACAAGGACTACGGGTGAGGCCAAGGGGCTGTGGGATCTCTGGATTACCCCTAAATCCAGCATCTCCTCCACTTCCTTCCTAATGTCCTTTTGGACAGCCTCTGACACCCGATATGCTGTTCGCCATATGGGTGTCTGTGTCCCTGTCTCCACATCGTGTGTCGCTAAGGGGGTTAGTCCAGGCTTGGCGCTAAACAAGGGGGCAAAGTCTGCTAAAGCCTCCCTTATTTTCTGGACCTGGTCCAGGTTCAGCTGGGGAGACAATTTTACTGCCTCCACAGAGGACTCCTGCTTACTCTCTTCCAGCAAGTCCAGAAGGGGGGTCTGCTTCATCCGTCCCTTCCCCATGACTACATACTGCGAACACCATGTCAGCCCTGTTTGCATATGGCTTCATCATGTTGACATGGTACATCCTTTCAGTCTGTCTACAGTCAGGTAACTCACAATGTAGTTCATGTGCATTTACCTTCCTAACCACTTTGTACGGTCCTGTCCACTCAGCTTGCAGCTTGTCTTCCGGACCGGAATAAGGACCATGACTTCCTGACCCACAATGTATGAGCGAGCTCTGGCTCTCCGGTTGTACCACACCTTTTGTTTCTGTTGGGCAGCTGCCAGGTTGCTCTGGGCTGTCCCCATAAGCACCTTCAGCCTTTCCCTAAACCTAAGGACATAATCCACAATGGGAGTTCCCTGGGTGGCGTGCTTGCCTTCCCAGTCCTTCCAGATTAAGTCTAGGGGCCCACGTACCCGGCGTCCATATAAGAGTTCGAAGGAGGAAACTCCTGTCAACTCTTGGGGCACCTCCCTGTATGCAAACAACAGGTGGGGAAGGTATTTCTCCCAGTCTCTCCCATGCTGTTCAGCAAACACCCAGAGCATTGACTTTAGGGTACCATTGAATCGTTCCACAAGCCCATTGGCTTGTGGGTGATACGGTGTCATGCATCTCTGCACCACCCCACACTTCTCCCATAAACATTTCATCAGGTCCGACATGAAGGAACCCTCTCAATCGGTGATTATCTCCTGCAGAAACCCAACACGGGAGAAAATCCCAAGTAAGGCATCTGCCACTTTGTCTGTCCTCAGTGAGGATAGGGCGACTGCCTCTGGGTACCAAGTGGCATAATCCACCACAGTCAGGATGAATCTCTTCTCTGAGGAGCTGGGGGTATTTAAAGGCCCCACAATATCCATTCCCACCCTCTGGAATGGCTCCTTCACTGTGGGCAAGGGGATCAGGGCGGCTTGGGTTTTCTTTCCCGCCTTCCCTATTTCTTGGCACCAGTGGCAAGACCTGCAATACTCCTTCACCTGCTGGGTGAAGTTAGGCCAGTAGAAATTCTGGGCCACAACCGTCATGCTAGCGCTGATTCCCAGATGACCAGACAAGGGAATATCATGTGCAATTTTGAGCAACTGCTCACTATACCTCTGGGGAACGACAAGCTGCCTGCCTAGCATCCCTCCCTCTGTCTGTACTGCCTGTATACATAAGTCCATTTTCTCAATAAACCTTATGTCTGCCATCACCTCCCTGTGTGCCCTCAGAGTCTGCCCAAGCCCTCAGCTTCTCTAAACTAGGGTCACTCCTCTGAGCAGCTGCAAACCCCTCACAGAGTCCCAAGGCATGGGAGAAGTCCCCTTCAGTCGCTAAACTAAGGTCCCTAGCACTAGCATCAGGGCCTTCAGGATCACTGTCAATCCTAACCCTCTGACAATTGGTCACCCCTCCGTCTTCAGAGTAACCTTCTGTAGCTGTGTGGTCACTCGCTACTGGGGAAATTTCTACCCCCTTTTTATCAGTCTCCCCATCTGGAGACACAGGCTGGGGAACCAGCCTCTCCATGGTTTTCACTCTGGTTTCTGTGGGTTCAGGGAACTGCTATTTTCCCTTGCCGCTTGGCTATGGGTAACTGCACATACCATCCCCTGTGGGAGATTGTTACCCAGGATCACATCTACTGCTAACATTTTAGCTACAGCCACCTGTTGCACAGTTCCCCCTGTTTCACCCCAGTCCAGGAGAACACTGGCCAGTGGCAATGTTTTCTCTTCACCCGCAAAGTCCTGTACTGTCACGTACTTATTGGGTATAAACTGACCAGGCTGGACCAGATCCCCCTTTACCAATGTTAGGGATGCCCCTGTGTCCCTTAACCCCTGTGTCTGTACGCCATTTACCATGACTGGGTGCATGTGTTCCCTCATGTTCATTGGTATGCTTCCAGGGACACACAAACAACCCATTTCCTTTCTGGTACTACTTTGCGTATTATTGCTTGCCCTTCTTGGACACTGTCTGGCAATGTGCCCAGTTTCTTTACATAACCAACAAGCATTTCTTACTTCAGAGAAATCTTTTCATTGAAACCTGGGGGCTAACTGGTTTCGGTGGAGGCAGTGAGTGTTTTAGCTGCCCTGAAGGCGCTTTTCCCTCTGCGCCTGCCACGCCCAATTCCCATTCACTCTCAGAGCAGGTCTGCGGCCTGGCATAGCAGTCCGAGAGTTCAGCAGCCTCTGTGACTGTTTTTGGATCTCGATCCTCTAGCCAGGTTAGAACACAGAAGTTGACAGCAGATAAGAACCGCAAGGCCCATCCAGTCTGCCCATTTCTTTTTCTACCTTATAAATGTGCCATCGGCCTTTGCTCTGACAGTGGCCTATCTATTCATACTCATCTGTATTGCTCCCTTATGCCTATCCCACACCTGTTTGAAGCCCTGCACTGTATTCGTAGCCACCACTTCCTGAGGTAGGCCATTCCATGCATCCACCACCCTTTCTGTGAAAAAGAATTTCCTCACATTCCCCCTTAATCGGCCTCCCTCTAATCTCATGCTGTGTCCTCCTGTCCTGCTGTTTTTCTTATATTTAAACATGTTAGACTGACTCACCTTGTTAATGCCCTTAAGGTGTTGCAATGTCTCGATCATATCACCTCTCTCCCTCCTTTGCTCAAGGGTATACATATTGAGCTCCGTTAATCTGTCCTCATATGTCTTCTGATGCAGTCCCTGCACCATTTTGGTTGCCCTTCTCTGGACTGCCTCAATTTGGTTAATGTCCTTGTGAAGGTGGGGCCTCCAGTACTGCACGCAGTACTCCAGATGGGGCCTAACCAGTGTCTTGTAAAGAGGGATTATTACCTCCCTCTTATGACTTGTGATACCCCTACTAATACACCCTAACATCCCCCAGCCTTACCTACTGCTTTAGAGGTCTGCTTGGATGATTTCAGGTCATCTGTGATGATGATGCCCAAGTCTCTTTCTTCCTTTGTGACTGCCAGCAACTCCCCTCCCAGCCTATAGGTGGCTTCAGGGTTTCTCTTCCCTATGTGCATGATCTTGCACTTCTTTGCATTAAATCCCAGTTGCCACTCTTCTGACCATTTTGCTAGTTTATCCAGATCTCTAATCATTCTGCCCACCCCATCTGGCTCATCTACTTTGTTGCAGATCTTGGTGTCATCTGCAAACAGACAAGCCTTACCCTGTAGTCCATCTGCAAGGTCACTAATGAAGATATTGAAGAGGACCGGCCACAGGACTGATCCCTGAGGTACCCCACTTGTGACTTGCATCACTTCTGACTGTATACCATTTACCACCACTTTTTTTTAGCTCTGCTGGGCAAGCCCAATAAAACTGTTCTAATAAAATCTCATTTTCAATTTTATCAACAGAATTTGCCTCAATTCCTTCCCACCAACGTTTTAAAAACTGACGTTGTTTCGTGGCTAACTCCTCATAGCTCATATCAGGGCTTCTCCTGAGCTTACGGAATTTAGCTCTGTATGTTTCAGCAGTTAATTCAAACATTTTTAACAGTGCAGCTTTTAGCTTTCTGTAATCATTGCTATCATCATTGTCCATTTGACCCAATGCATCTCGAGCTTTCCCTGTAAGTAGCGGGGATAGCTGGAAGCTCCAGGACTCTCTAGGAATTTAGCCTGAATGCAAACTTTTTCAAAAGAATTTAAAAAGGCGTCCATGTCCTCCCCGTCCTTAAACTCAGCTATTAATTTGGAGTTCAATTTGTAACCCAGTCCTGCAGTCCCAGTTAAACCCAAGCCACTTACCTGCTCTGGTGCCGCTGGTTGGAGTCGCATCTTCTGCAGCTCATGTTGTCTCTGGCGCGCCTGCTCCTCACGATCTGCATCTTGGCGTTCTCATTCTCTCTTCTCCTCTGCATCTCGCTGGCGCTCATGCTCCTCACGGTCTGCCTCCCTCTGTTGTCGCTCTGCCTCTCTGCATTCTCGCTCTGCCTCATGGTCCACCTCTCACTTCTCTCGCTCTCTCCTCTCCTGGGACTCCAACTCCATCTCCATCCTGCGCAACTCAAGTTGCAACCTGAGAACTTCCGGATTCAGGATACTGGTGACTCGTTCCCTGCTGCTGTGGCCCTTCACTGACAGTGGCCCTGCTGTCCTCCTCATCGGCTCAGGACCCCTCACTGGCCACTAGTTCTGCCACACTCGAGGTCTGGTCCCTTTCAGTCACGATCTGTGACTCCCTGCTCTGGGTATCTGCTACCGTCAGGGCCTCTGTGAGGTTCTGCTTTTTAGCTGTCACCTCGAACAGGACTCCTCTGTCCTCGCACAACTGTTTTAACTGTTCTATAGTGTGCCTGCTGTAGTTGGACGCCATCTTTCCTAACTACTGCTACTCTGACTTCGCACTTTAGAAAAAAAAATAAAATAGGTAGGAACTTGACTGTACACTAAGTGATATATAGTTCTTTTTCCTTTTTTAAAATAAAACTCTGTCTTTTTCTTTCTTTGCAAGAGAGCTTACAGTCTCAGCTGACAGAACAATAATACTTGTGATACCAAAATTATGCCACTGCTGCCAACCAATCTGTCACAAACCCACTCAGCAGGTCCGGCCCTCTACTCCCAAAGTGAAAACCTCTGAGCGCAGTCTTGTGAACAGTGTAACAGACAAGGTAACCCTCTTGTCTGTTTTTGTGAGTTCGGATCAACCTTTGGTCTCAGTTCTGGAGGGATTCAAACTGTAACCTCTTGCTAGCATACCCAATGCACAGGCTCAGATATATCTGTCTTCGGGGGGCCAGATATCTTTGCCTACGGGCATCTAACCAGGTATTCAGAGATGAACCCTTTAAAACTTTAATAAAGACCTCAGATTTAAAACGCTTCTATTTCTAGTTTGGTACCACCCTACAAGCTTATGTCTGCTGTCTGCTATAACCATAAATATTTCTTAGCAAAAGAAATCAATTCAAAGACAGACCAGGTTTGCTCTAAAATTAGAGTTTTTACTGAAATATATAATAAATGTCAAACATACAATACAGAACTCTTATAACACAAGACATACATATCTTTAAACAAGACGAGGTTTAAAACAGTGCAATTCCTACAACTATATTTAGATTTTGTCTAGCTTTCTAAATACCTGTTTTCAGTGCTCAGATGTTTTCTTGGTCAGTGTCAGATAAAAAGTGTCTCTGTAGTGAAAAAGAATAATCTTTACAAGCAGTATTTACCAACCCCTTTTGGATGACGTCATCCAGCTCCTCCTCTGTCAAAATATCTAAAAAATATATGTAACCCCCTTGCAAATGGGGGTTCCTAGAAATGCCAGTCTGGGTTTACCTTATCCTGGTTTGTTCTGTCCTTCTCCCGCTGTCTCTCGGGCTTCTCCTGAATTGGCCTCTTAATTTTTCTGGCTTCCCAGGTCCTATTTGCCCTTGTGTATGCCCCAGCTTGCAGTCAACTGAAAATCCAGCCTCTCAGGGCTTTAACTGCTGACCGCGAGCTCCCGCTGCAAAAGCGCTGCCTCCAGGGCAGTAGGAGTCGCGTTGGTGCGCTAAGCGCTTTTGATGTGGAGCCGCTTGTTTTGTGGTCACCTCGAGGACTGCGCCGTGGGTCCCAGGATCCCTTCCACCTATTTGTGACCCGGTGACCACAGACAGCCTGCTGGGGGACTGCTCAGATGGGAATTCAAGGAGTTCTGACCGGGGCTCATTTGAGTATGCCTGTGCAGGGCCCAGGTCATCTGAATAATGCATAACAGTGTATCTGGCTGCCTCCAGGGTAACTATGTTCAGCTCCAGCCAAAAAGTAAAGAATTAAAATGTTTTAAATAGTGGAACTGTTGCTGCTTGTTGGGAATATACTGTGCATGTGGGGAAAAGTGTTTAAAGTTAAAATGAGTACTGTTTCCCTGGCAATTCCAGTATCTGGGACTCTGTGTGTCAGCCTGTCTGCTGCTGCAAGGGGAGCTTGCATAAGTGCAGTAGTGACAGGAAAATTAAAAGAGCCATGTTTTTCATCTGTGCAGCGACTGCAAGTACAGCCTTTAAGCTATAGAACCGTGGGGCATTTGAGGCAAATAATTACTTCTTTCTGGCTGCACCAGGATATTATTCAGGACTGGATCTAATCTGCTATAAGGGACAGTGGGTTAAGAAGCCATTGTCAGCAGTACAGCCAATTGGAATTGCAGCAATAGATAGCCAGGACTTGTGGGACATGCACTGCATCTCATGGGTAAGCACCCAAGTGCTTATGGGGCCTTACAGGGACATTATTTTAGGCGCAAATTCCACAACCCAATTGTGCCTTGAGTGTTCTGATTGACAGGTCCTTCAGCAACTTGGAGACATGTCACCCCATCCCTGCTACCAATCAGAAGTCGAGCTAGGAGCTCTATAAAGAGACAATGTTGCCAGTTTGGAGATTCAGAGAGAGGTTTGGAGAGAGAGCAGCAGAGCAGGCTCCAGCCTGCTGGGAGCCCCCCATGGCCATCAGGCCTGGGCCACTTTAATTCAAGCCCTTTCAGTCTTCAGAGGGCATGTGTTATTTTCTTCAGTTAACAGTTAACTAGTTACAGTAATTGTGCTTTCTGCAACAGCTAGTCTGGAGGTTGCCAGTACTGTCCTCCAGAGGCTAGCCTTCCCTCCCATGTCGGGGAAAGATGTGGACTGAAGAATCAGATGTCCAGCAGCGGTGAGAGCGCTGACCAAGTACCTCAGCGGTGAGAGAGCTGAAGAAGTCTTCAGGATGCCTTCGATTGTGGATGAGACCCGTGGAGGACCTGAGTGAGTACCCTCGTACCCCCCGGTGCGAGGGAGAAGCTAAGCAAGTAATCTTGGGGGCACCATGCCCCATTAAGAAATGTGTGCTGTTAAGTGTGAAGTATTGAAATCATCAGTCTCGGCCACTAACCCCATAAGAGACTGCCTAGTTCAAGTAATGGATGCATCTTGTCTGTGGCCCAAATGGCTAAGTTGCAGGTGCAGCAAGATGCTGGGCTTAGTGAATCATATAAATGTGTAGCTATGGGTTAGAGTCCTGCCATCGTGGAGCTGTCTGCCAAGACACATTTGTCACTTCATGAGACAGGAGGCCCTAGAGCAAATTAATGTCTAAGATACCTTAAAGAGAATGTACCTGTATCTGAACAGAATTTCGTCTAAGAGCGCTTGGTATAAGTGTTAAATGTCTAGATGTGCTGGATAGGACTCTGCTTGTGGATAATGTTCTTGGTATATAGAATGTACTGGATGTGACTGCCTGTGACTAAAGTATGGGATGCTTGATAAAAGTGTAGTTGCCAACTTACTCTGGATGGATGTCTTTTGGTATATAAAGTACTGGATGTGACCGTGTTTAAACTGCATTTAGGATGCTTGACAGAAGCATCACTCTCATTGCATTGGATGGGACTTTCAAGTATTGTGCTGAATGTTCTGGATGTAAGATTCACATAGTTTGTTCTGGAATGTTCAGAAGTCTGCAAGTGCAGGGCAATCCCTGCTTTGTCTGCTAAAGTGCAGGGCAATCCCTGTTGTGGTTGTAAATAGTAATTTGCTGCTTTACAAAAATCTGTTTTCCAAGTTGCCCCCACCCTCAAATTAATAGCCAGCAACCTCGACCAGCTGCAACTCCATCAGGCCTGCAACATCTTGGACTGTGGTATCTGTTTAACCAGTATGGTGTGAGATTGCGGGGTTTCTGCTGTATCTGGGACTGGTACCAGTGTGGGTATTATTAATAATTATGTTTAACATCTGATTTATCAGCAGCTAGATAGCCAGGGCTCTGGATGTCTTAAGTCGAATGGTAAAATGTGATTGATGTCTGCCTTTAATATGTAGCCACCCAGCTGGAGGGTTCACCAGCAAAAATCTAAATAACATCTGTACATGTGTAAATACGGTAAGATAACCTCTACTCCTCCTGTTTCCCTTTCCTAGCTCCTTTATTTACCCCCGAAATAAGTATCTTGTTATTTGTTGTTGTTTGAAATCCTGTGTGAGCATATTATTAGAGAGAGCCTTTAATTCAAAATGTTGAAATGTGGGGAGCTGTATCTTGGGGCATGTCTGGGGAAGGTAACTGGTCACCGTGGGTGGTGTAGCAGCTCAGGGGGCTATGCCCAGTACCATCTCACCCATGTAAAGCACCCTGAGTGGAGGCACTGAGCAAAGGTTTTAAAAAATGTTATTAGCTAGCGAACCCAACCCCCTTAGCCTATGTCCAGGGTAGTAGGCAGGGGTGTAACACTGGGGGGTGGCGCTGCCCAGGGGTTACACATATATTTCTATACAACCACAGGATGTAATTTCAAAGTATTAATTCTGCAACCTTAGCATAACTCAGTTTCAAATGACACCTTCTTTGATCTCATGCTGTACCCTCCTCACACAGGCTTCACAGGGTCATTTATAACCTTACACCTCTATGTAACATCCTAGCTTCCTTTCTAACGTCATAAACCTAGTTTATGATTTCTCTTAACAAAATTAACTTAAACAAGTCTGTAATTGGCTCAGAGAAACAAGATCCTTAATAAAAGTCTTCCATGTAACACATTGTCTCTAAAAAAAAAACTGAGTGAATACTGTCAGTCGTTTCCCATGGCTTTCATCTCTCAGCTGGAATCTGGGGGGGGGGGTGAGTGAGGTTATTCCTAGCATTTGAATTTTCAACAGAGACATTAATACATTTTATATTAAAAAAATATATAATACAGCACTCAGAACTGGCTGTCTACATCCGTGAGTGGGGAGATAACTTGAGTCTAACGCGAGGTATAGGATACGCATATCGAAGGCATCTTTGCAGTAACTGGAGCTCTGGAGGGCTTTGGACAGGTAGGCTTTCGCTTCTGTAGGGGTAATGACTGAGTTTGAAGGGGGGTGGAGGAGCTCAGTTGGTGGGGTAGGCTGAATTGGATCAAAAAAGTTGCTAGGGAGGACTGAGCTGAGGTCTGAGAAGGTGGAGTTGTGGCAGTTAGCCATGTGAAGTGCGTTTGTGGTGGTAGTACCATTAACACTAAGTTGTGGTGGGGCTGGGATTTACCATTAAGCTCCTTGATGTTATCCCAGAACTTTTTTGTGCTACCCCAGGAGGTGGCTAGGGCGGTTCTGTAGTGCTTCGCCTTGGCCTTGTGGATTGCCCAGGTACACTTATTGCGGGCATCATTATAGGCTTGCCTATCACTTAGCAAACCGGAGGCAGTGGCACGATGCCAGAGGTTGTCACGCATTTTGAACTGTTGTAGTAGTTTTGGGTGATCCAGGGGGCACTATATTTCTTAGTGGTCACTTTGATAGTTGGTGCAAAAGCATCACAGGCAGTATTAAAGGTGGTGGTGGTGAAGTAGTGCAATGCATCATCTATGTGCTGGGCTTGGGAAATAGGGGTCCAGTCCCAGTTAATTAAATATTGTTTGAGTTTGGCTAAGCTTCCTGGGTGTAGTTGACGACGAAAGGTGATATTTGGTGGTGGTTTAGGTAGCTGACAGGACCAGCTGAAGATGATTGGGGAGTGGTCGCTTAAGGCGTTGGCTAGGACACCCAGGTCAGTAATGTGGTGGGGACGATTAGTGAGCAGGATATCTAGTAGGGTGTTGGTACCATTAGTGGGGTTGGCCCTGGTAGGCTGGGATACCAGTTGAGTCATATCTAACGCAGCAAAGGTATCTTTGGCATATGTTGATGAGCTCGCCAGCAAGTTTATGTTCAGATCCCTAACTAGGATTTGTTCCATTTTGTGGGGGTGGCTGGCTAGATAGTCAGAGAGCGCTCTACAGGTAGGGGATTGGGTGCGGGGTGGAATGTAGGCGATGGTGAGAGTAAGAGGAGCACGGTTTGGGTCAGGGGAGAGTTTTATTGACAGGGCTTGGGCACCATGGTCTAGGGAGGGTGTAGGCAGGGCTTAGTAATGCAGTGAGATATTTACATAGAAGGCACAACCACCGCCTCTCTTGCCGTTACGATCAAACCTAATGAGAGAGTAGACAGGAATAGAGACAAATGAGTCGGGGGTCTTGGCTGTCAGCCAGGTTTTTGTTAAAGCCAGAATGTCTGGCTGGTGATGTGCTGTCCAGCATTGCAGGGGTGCCGTTTTTTTAGGCAGGCTGCAGATATTCATAGGGGCTATTCGAAGCCCTGTGGGTGACCGCAGTTGGGGGATCGCTGCTGGGCCAGTATTGGGGTGAACATTGCCAGATAGTAGAAGAAGCAAGTGGAAGATCCTGATATGGGCCATGAATTGGTGGCATTTTGCCAGGTAGCAGTGGCTGGCAAACTTAGAAAGTGATGAGCAGGGAATGGGCAGTTGTGTGAGGACTGGGATGGCCTGGTGGAGGAACAGACAAGGAGAGCTCAAGGCACAGAGAGATGGGTGGAGGGGTGCGGGGGGGCTATGGGAAGAGATAGGGTGACAGAGAGGCTATGAGTGGTGAGGTTCTCCTTCAGCTGCAAAGGTGTGTACATACCAGAGACATATTCCTCTCTAAAAGTACATCTCTGTGCCATTTTGGCATACTACACACTGGTTGGTCAGCGTTCATTAGCCCAATTAGAGGCTTCTAGCGCTTTTTTGCACAGCATCTTACAGCTGAGACCCCCTATAAAGGATCCGATTCCTCCTTGGGACCTTCTTTTTATTTTAGAGCAGCTTACATTGCCTCCCTTTGAACCAGCCGTGGATTGCGAGCTTTGCCTCTCTGGTCGGAAGGTTATTCTTAGTTGCTGTTACTTTGGGCAAGGAGAATTTCGAACCTGCGTTTTCATGTGCAAAGAGCCTTACTTGATTTTCCATAAGGACAGGGTGTTCTTGAGGACCAGTCCTAAGTTCCTTCTCAAGGTGGTTTCAGCCTTAACCTTAAACCAGGACATCGACCTTCCGGTGTACTTCCCCAACTATTCGAATGGGGGGAAGCCCTTTTGTACACTCTAGATGTGCACAGTATTTTGAGGTTTAACTTGGCCAGAACCTGTTCACACAGACAGTCTGACCAACTGTTTTTATCCTTCGCTCAAAGGATGATGGTTGCACCTGTATCGAAACAAACTCTCTCCAGGTGGCTTGTTAACTGCATTGTTTTCTGTTATCAGAAATGCAACAAGCCCTTACCGAGACCAGTGAAGGGCCATTCTACGAGGGGGGTGGCTACCTCCTTTGCTGCCTTGAAGAATGTGGCAACATCTGCCATCTGCGCGGCTGCCACTTGGAGCTCAGTGCACACTTTCGTTAGACACTACAGTTTGGACATCGCCTCCAGGCGCAGAGTGGGCTTCAGCCTGGCAGTCCTCCAGGAACTTTTGTCCTGAGAGGTCCCTCTCACTTTTATCTCTCCTATCCTCCTCCCGACTGGGTTAGCAATACAAATTTACTGTTGGGAGTCGGTCCTTATGGTGTAACCTGCTGCAAGAGCTGCATCTCAAAGTAAGATAATATAGTTATGTAAGAACTTACCATAACAGTAGATCTTTGAGAACAGCTCTTGCAGTAGGTAGTTTCTCTCCCACCTTCCCCTCAGGAGGTTTGGTTCTACTTCATAGCATCTCGGACACATCAGAATTATTAGTCTTCCTCTAGGAGCGGATCCTCGGTCTCCCTTTCTGAATCACAACGTTATGCCAGGAGTCTCCAGCGGAAGAGCTGAGGTATGCTGGGGGACCGCCCCTTTTATGATGTATCTGACGTGGGGGCGGGGCCGACATATGAGTTGGTCCCCCTGCTGGGTATAGCTAGCTAGAAGTTTTCCATAGGGTCCTGCTGCCTGCCGGCTTCAGTCCTTATGGTGTAACCTACTGCAAGAGCTGTTCTCGAACATCTACTGTTACGGTAAGTTCTTACATAACTGTACTGTCTTTGAGAAGAACTCTTGCAGCAGGCTCTGCTTTCCCTCTCACCTTCCCCCGGTCCTGTCTTTTCCTTGTTGGGAACTTTTGGAACCTCCTCCGTTCTCCTTTTTATCAATCTGCCAAGTCTCTAGCAGGAGAACTGAGGTGGGGCTGGGGACCCCCCCCCATACCATTGGCGGACATCGGGGGCAGGCCCCGCTGGATACTGCTGGCTAGAATTTTTCAGTGTGGTCCTAGTGCCTGACAGCATAGTCTTAATTGTGTAGCCCGCTGCAAGAGCTCGTCTCGAAGATCTACTGTACTGTTACAATAAGTTCTTACATAACTGTACTTTTCTTCCAAGGTGTCCTTTAGTATGCTTGACTTCCTACCTATCCTCTGCCGCATAACCTGACTGAATATGGCTCTGCATCCCCTTACCTTTGCAAATTTTTTTTTCAGTTCTTGCCTTAAAAAACAAGAGTTTTTTCACAGTTGCTAGAGGGTTTTTTTTTCTTTTTTCTGTATTTTGATTGCTTTTCATTCCTGTTGTTACAATTTGTATCTAAGGGCCATTTTTTGCCCTTCCAGTTTCAAAATAGTTCTGGTGCCCTCTAGAATGACTGCTGACAGCACAGCTTCTTGCTCTCTCCTCACTGGTCTATTCCTGACCAAGTCATTACCATTCCCTCCACCTCCAGGGCAGCTGAACCCAGCTGGCATTCTGCTATAGTCAAGCATACTAAAGGACACCTTGGAAGAAACAATATTGCTACAGTGAGTAATTTTTTTTTTCATTTTTACTTTATCTGCTGCCTTTATCTTAGTTTTATACAGTTTAGCGCTAGTTTTAGTTAAAATTTACTTTACTTTGCGGTTCCTCAGTGGTTCCTAGTAACTGTCGAGGAACCAGAGTTAGCCTTTTTTTCTTTAACTTTCTTTACCTTTTTTGGTATATATTTGCTTAAGCTGGACTCGTTTCGTAGTTTTTCTGTTAATTTCGGTTTATTTTGTGTCAGGCCGCATTTTTTTTTCTGTGAGGAACTGACTGTTCTGCTTCTGTGGTCTGACAGAAATCGAAGTGTGTATTGAAATTTTACAGACTTCGGTTCAGGAACCAAACTTAAGTTCACTTTTATTGGTTTTTAAGCATGTCTGGTAGTCCGAAAAAGAAAACAGGGCCTACTGGCTTTAAAAACTGTTTAAAGTGTAGAGAAGTATTTGCTAAAGCAGACAAGCATGATTTGTGCTTATTTTGTTTAGGTGAACCACATTTTAAAGCAGAATGTGAAATTTGCAAAAATGTTTCCAACCAAAACTATTGAAAAGAGGTTGGAACGTTTCAAAAAGAGAATGATTACTCCTGTAGTTCAAGGGGATCAGGTTGCGGATCAACCGAGTCCCTCTTCTTTCAAAAAGGAAACAGCTAAGGAGTCGGAACCGATCACTACAGATAAAGGTGAGCCCTCTAAACCGAAGCACTCCGGGGAAACGGCTGGTGACTTGGTTCCAGCAAAGAAAAAAAAACATAAAAACACACCGCATCTCCTGCTGAAAAAGCAACGGAGCTCCCGGTGCAAAAACAGGCCATGTCAATGGCCAAAGCAGTTGCTCAGGCTCTGCAGGTGCTCCAAGCCTTGCAAACTGCAGCTTCACAAGGTCTGTTACCAGTTCCAGTGCAACCAGTACTGGCAGCACCAACGGTTCCAGTGTCGGTTCTGCCAAAGGTTCCTTTATCTGTTCCATGTGCGGTTCCACTCGCCCAGGACACCTCTTATGAGGTATATGATGAAGAGGAGGAGGAATATGACGGGGAACCGATCAAACCAGAGGTTTCCATGGACCAAGAGTTTGATTCCCGTCCCAGACTGCCAGAAGACTATTCCTTCATGAAGCGGATGGCGGAAGCCCTTGATCTTGCCACTAATGAAACAGTGGAAGAAGAAGAGGCAGAATTTTTGGATATGATAGGTCTGGCACCCACCAAAAGACTTCTGCTCCCCATAAACAAATCTCTAAAGAAGCAGGTCCTGAAAGTTTTAGAGAACCAAAATTGTGTATTGCACATAAACAAGAAAGCTGATAAATACCAGCTGGACAGATCAGGGGCTGAGTATTTTATTCTCACCCTGATCATGAAGAGGTAGTACAAGCTTCAGCTTGTGACAGGGCTAGGGTACCAATGGTATCACATACACCTGAAAAGGATTCCAGAAAAATTGACAGTATGGCAAAGAAGGGCTACTTAATTGCTTCTTTGGCCATTAGACAGGCGAATTATATGGCCTATACTACTCAATACCAGAAGACACTGTGGAGCTCAGTGATGGCTATGTGGATAAGGCACCCGCAGGTTTAGCTGCTGATCTAGCAGAAACAGTCGGGTGTGGACTGGAGGCTGCAAAATACCAGTTTCACATGGCAGTGGATGCCAGTGACACTACTGCCAGATGGATGGCACTTACAGTGGCTCTGAGAAGGTTTGCTTGACTGAGAACTACAAACCTCTCTCAGGATACCCAAACCAAAGCCATGGATTTTCCATGCGAAAACAATTCCCCATTTGGTGATCAAAAAGAGGCTTGCCTGAAGAAGGTGGATGAGTACAAAATCACCTATGAGAGTAGTGCCGCCAAGGAAAAACCCTCCACCTCCTACAGAACACAGAGAAGGGGAGGCAGGAGTATGTCAGCCAATAGCAGACCATTTTTCCAGGCCCAGACTACTTCGGAATACCCACAACAGAGAAGTTATTTCAGGGATAAGGGCAGAAGGAGCTCCAGGCATGGGGATCAAGCCTCCCAGACTAAATCCCAGCCCAAGCAGAGTCCCTGATGTGTTTGCCAGGGTTCCCTCTCCACATCCAGTGGGGGGCAGACTAACTCACTACTTCCAGGCATGGAGAAACATCATCACAGACAAGTTGGTCCTTGAAGTAGTGAGTCAGGGTCTGGCCCTCAGCTTCAAATTATTCCCCCGGTTAAGGTCAAAGCTTTTCAGAACAGTTTCCACTACAGAAAGGATACTTCTAGAAGCAGAAGTGGCCAACCTTCTGCAGTCAAGGGCAGTAGAACGGGTTCCCGTATCCCAAAATGGAAAAGGGTTTTTCTCCAGGTACTTCCTGACCTGAAAGAAAAATGGGGAGTGGCAACCCATTTAGATCTAAGAGCTCTGAACAAACACTTGGAAAAAACAAGGTTCATAATGGTAACCTTGGCAATGATCCCTGACACACATCAGCAAGGAGACTGGCTGGCATCACTGGACTTGCAATATGCCTACTTCCACATTCCAATAAGGGAATCCCACAGAAAGTTCCTAAGGTTCAGACTACCGTCGGGTCACTGCCAGTTTTCAGCTCTGCCATAAGGCCTAACCTCAGCTCCCAAAGCATTCACAAAATGCCTGGTAGTGTTGGTGGCATACCTAAGAAGGCAGGGCATCACAGTATTTCCCTAACTGGATGATTGGCTAGTCATGAGCAAATCACCACAGCAGGAAAAGGATGCTTTAAAGTCCACCCAGGATACCCTAGAGTCCCTGGGGTTTCTGGTCAATGCCCAAAAGTCATTTTTTTAGCCTGTTCTGGTACTGAATTTCATAGGGGCAGAGCTAGATACTCTGAAGGGAAGGGCCTTCCTTCCTCAAGAGAGGGTGGACAACATTCTTCAGATTGCTGGGACATTCCGTCTCAACTCACCAAGGCCAGCAAGGCATTTCCTGCAGTAACTAAGACAAAATGGCTGCAGCCACAGGAACAGTCCTGGGGTCCAGATTTCAAATTAGAGATATTCAGTTCCACCTCAGAGTACACTGGTGCTAGAGGAGGGACTCTCTCACAACACTGATACCAGTAACAAGAACCCTACTGCAGGCCTTGCAATGGTAGCAGGAGAGGACAACCTCAGAGGAGTCCCATTCCAGCAGGAGTCTTCCTCCACAGTGCTCACAACAGATGCTCCCCTACTGGGTTGGGGCGCACATCTGGAAGAACACACAGTGCATGGCACCTGGTCCACTGCAGAGTCACTCCTGCACATAAATCTGCTAGAGCTCAGAGCAGTGTTCTTAGCACTGCAGGCTTTCAGATCCTTGATAACAGGGCACAGTGGTACATGTCAGAACAGACAATACCACCACCATGTACTACATCAACAAGCAGGGAGGGACAAGGTCCAATCCCCTGTGTACAGAAGCAATGAAAGTGTGGATTCTGGCCTACTTCTTGCAGGTGTCCTTGCTAGCCATTCATCTGCCAGGAAAGGACAACACTCTAGCGGACGCTCTCAGCAGAATCAACCAAAACCACTATGAGTGGTCCCTAAACAGACAGGTACTACAGGTGGTGTTCAGCAGATGGGGCACTCCAGAGATAGATCTCATTGCTTCACAGGACAATCATCAGCTTCCCAAATTCTGGTGCAGGCCACCAGCAAAAGGGACAGTACCCCTGGATGCCTTAGTGCTGGACTGGTCAGGGAGGACCCTGTATGCATTTTCCCCCTTTCGATTGCTGCTCAGGGTCCTGATCAAATTCATGTCCCAGCCAGACACAATGACTCTGATAGCTCCAGATTGGGCCAGACAGCCTTGGAACTCACTGCTGCTCTCCCTATCAGTAGCCCCACCGATACACCTCCCTCAGAGGCACAACCTCCTGACTTCCTCACAAGGGAGGATCCTGTATCCGAACTTCAGGTCCCTCAGACTGACGGCCTGGCTCTCGAAGACCTAGAGTATGCCAATTTACACCTCTCTGAGGGTGTCCTCAAAGTTCTAAGGGGATTAGGACAACCCTCCACCAAGAAAACATATGCTCCCAAATGGAAGAGGTTTTCTAGGATTGTGGATATGTTGTTCATGCACACTCTTTGGCATGTCCCTTTCCCCTTTAAGAATCGCCAGAAGTCTTCAGGCTGGCTCCTCCTACCCACCTGGGTGGTATAACCCTCAGCTCCGCCCCATGACGCCAGATCTTCCTTTCCGCTGGAAGATTCAGGTTGCCTCCTTCGTGCTCCTGCATTTTGTAGGTCCTAGCTTCTAAACCTTCGGTTTTCTGAAACTTTGTCTAATTTGCGTTAGCGATCATGACTCTTTAACATTGATTATGGAATACAAGTCTTCCCCTGGATTTTGCCGGTGCTCGTGCGAACAGAAAATATCATGCACCGATCCCCACTCCACATGCGTTTACTGCTTAGGTGTTGGCCATGACACCTCGCAGTGCGACTTTTGCCTTGCATTTCATCCTAATGTCCTCGACCATCTCGCACGCCTGAAGTTGGGGAGGCCGGCAAAACAGAACCCTCTGCTGAAATCTAAGGAGGCTCGGTGGGCAGTTTCCACAGCCCTGGTATCCACCGAGCAATTGGAATGCATGTAAGCCTTCGAGGAGGAAGTGGCTAAGGCTGCGGAATCTTCCTCTTGGAGCTTCTTCGTCCCGCTCAACCTGGGCTCCACCATCTCGTGTTCTTTTCGAGAGTTGTGCCAGTCTCTCCCTACTAAGGGGAGGCGCCCATGGGCTCACACTCCTCTCGGTTCCGTGAGCGGGAAAGGGACCTGGGATCATCTTCGTCTCAGTGAAGACGTTCTTGGAATCGGGAGAGATCTCGGTCTCAGGAACCGGCAGTCTTGACTTCAGTCCAGAGCACTTCTCGGCCTTGCCATCTAGCCAGTCGATCGACAAGGTTGAAATTGTGATCGACCCATTGTCGCCAACTCCAATCGATGATTCTCTTGACTGGACTCCGGTTCTTTCTTTCCCCAACGAGGAGACCCTGCCTGCAGGGAATCCTGTTGAGGAAATGGTCCCTGACCCCAGGAAGACATCAGTCCCACCGGTGTCTCCCGACCGACCGAGTCAGCCCGCCCGATCTCGGCCGAGGTCTCAGACCCCCTCGACTGAAAGGCCGAGGAAGAGCCACAAGTACTCTAAGAAGAGGCGATGCAATCGGTCATCCTCATCCTCCTCGGATGAGGAGAGGCTCCAGCGGAAACTCCGGCGCTATGAGGACCTCATGTGGCAACAGCTAATTCTGACCTGGCATAAGCCGACCCCAGCTCCCACCCCAACCCCGGCCATAACTTGGCTTTTGCCTCCTAGGCCGAAGCCGACTCCTTCAAAGTCGATTGTAGGTTCCCCTGCCTGCGGAACCGGTGAAACCTCCAGTTCGGCCTCTACCGGTCTCTCCACCGATCCTGGTGGAACTGCCGCCCAAGCAGCCTATGGGAGGGGCTCCTTCCAAGGGAGATCGACCAGACACCAGGCTTCCCTGGTGCCTCTCGGTCACTGCCATCCTGGACCATCCTCAGCGGGTTGAAGGTTACCTCGGCGGTCAACCGTTATATCTGGATTCCTCAGATTCTGATGAGACTGGCCTGCATTCTCATCCTGGAGATGATAAATCGGCTGATGGGATTGAGATGGAGGAAGGTCCTTTGTCTTTTCAGGGCATTCTTCTCCTCATCTCTGAGTCCACAGGGATGCCCCTAGAGCCCATCCAGAAAAAGTCAGAGTACCCTCTCACGGACATCCTCAAGACAGGGGATACCCCAATGGGGGCCTTTCCGTGGCTGAAGCCATAGTTGGCCCGGCCTTAGAACTCTGGCAGCGTCCTGCCTGTTGCCCAGCTCTGTCTGCCTGCATGGCCTGCAAGTATGCGGTGCCCATGGGGTCCCTTGCGGGGTTCACAGAGCACACTTCAGCTGAGAGCCTGGTGACCACCTCCATGTTCAGGCATACTGGCAGTTCTGCCGACATGAATCAGCCTTCCAAAAAAGAATCCAAACTCGAAAGGTCTATGTGGCCTCTTCATTAGGCCTTCGTCAGGCAAGTTCGGCCGTCATCATGACACACTTCTCCCATGCCCTCTTGGGGTCTTTGGATGAAGTCCTCCCCACACCTCCCTGCGGACATGCAGACCATGGTCAAGAAAGTCCGAGATCAGGGCCGGGCTGTTGCCAAACAACAGCTCCAGACAGCCCTGGACATTGGGGATTCTTATGCCCTCTCGATGGCAGCCACAGTTGCCTCTCACCGCAGGGCTTGGCCGAGACTGTCCTCCTTCCCGGCAGATACTCAGCATAAGCTAGCTGATGGACCTTTCCTGGGTACTGACCTCTTCGGCCCAGGTGTGGCTGGTCACCTTCAGTGCATTGAGCAGTCCAATGCCACCTTGGATGCTACTTCTGCAAAAGGTCCTTCCAGTAAGAAGCAGTAGAAGAAGAAGAAGCCTTTTTGGCACTCTTCCCCTGCAGCCCAGCAGCCCTTCTTTCAAGGAGGTCAGCAGCAGCAGCAGGCTCAAGCTTGGCACCCCAGGCCCAAGCTCGGACCCTTTCTGGCCCGTAAAGGAGGGTGAGGTTCAGGTCTTGGATCCTCCTCCTCCTCCAAGCCTGCTCAGTAACGGGGAGGCTGCCACCTCCTCTCCCGTTACGCCAGCTCTGGATCCTCCTGTGGGGGGCTGGCTCCACCACTTCCTTTCCGCCTGATCCACTATCATTGCAGACAGGTGGATTCTGGAGGTGGTCGGTCAGGGACTGCCTCTGGAATTCGAGCAGTACCCTACAAGCCTAGCCCGCGCCCCGTGGGGAGCAAAGAGTATCCGTCCATATTCAGTCAGCTCTCCAAGACGACATCGCTCAGCTCCTCCTCAAGGAGGCAGTAGCTCCAGTTGTGGATTCTCCAGCAGAACCAGGCTTTGTCTCCAGGTACTTCCTGGTGCCCAAGCGGATGGGTGCTGGTGCCCCATTCTAGATCTGCACGACCTGAATCAGTATCTCAGGTCACGCACCTTTCGGACAGTCACTCTGTCCAAGATCATACTATTCTTGGAGTGAAACATGTGCTTCTGTTCACTGGATCTGCAGGATGCGTTCATTCACATCCCAATCCATCCATCTCATTGGCAGTTCCTCCGCTTCAGAGCCAAAGGGACCCTATATGAGTTCCGAGCTATGCCGTTCAGCCTGTCATCAGCCCCATGGGTCTTCACCAATGCATCACAGTGATGGCAGCCCATCTCAGGGGTGAGGGGGTCAGAATTTACCCCTACCTCAATGAGTGGCTCTTAGCAGGTCCCACCCAACAGGAAGTGGAGAGATCCAGGGACCTGGCCCTCCAGACCTGCTCCCAACTCGGCCTCCTGATCAACAAAGGCAAGTCGGAATGCGTGCCTTCCCAGGTGATGTGCTTCATTGGGGCAGAGCTCGACTCTCGTCAAGCCAGAGCTCGGCTCCTGGCGGACAGGGCAGAGGTTCTCTCCTCCTTTGCCCAATCATTTCTGGTTGGGCAATTGCACCCTGCCCGGGACTTTCTGCGACTTCTGGGTTACATAACGGCATGTACCTCAGTGGTCCATTGGGCCCGGTTGCACATGCACCCCCTCCAGTGGGAGCTGGCCACCCAGTGGACTCAGCACCATGGTCATTTCGACCAGCTGATCACTGTATCCCAGAAGATGTGGGACGCTCTCCAGTGGTGGACCACCCCAGACCAGTTGCAGGAAGGTATTCCATTTGTCCGTCCCGAGCCGACGGTCGTGATGGACAGGAGAGCCCACATGGGGGACAAAAGGGCCCGTGGGTTCTGGACCCCCAAGGAGTCCCAATACCACATCAACCTGTTTGAGCTCAGGGCAGTTAGACTGGCACTGTCAGCTTTCGCTCCTCAGCTCCGGGGTCAAGTGGTTCAAGTCCAGACGGACAATACCATGACCATGTACTACCTCAACAAACAGGGTGGCATGCACTCCCATCTGCTTTGCAGAGAGGCGCTCCACATCTGAACCCTCATCAGCCGTTTGGAGGCAGATCTCCTAGCCATCCATGTAGCAGGAGCCTCAAACCATCTGGCGGATGCTCTCAGCCACTTAGATGAGACATCCCATGAGTGGTCTCTCCATCCAGAGGTAGCTTACAGCCTGTTCTCCCACTGGGGCAAACTGATGGTGGACTTGCTTGCCTCCAGGGACAACAACAAGCTGAGGCTGTTTCATGCCCACCCCCCTCAGCAGGGCTTGCTGCAGGGGGATGCCTTCTCGAGGCCGTGGACCCTGGCCTCCTCTTCGTATTCCCTCGATCCACAAGGTGCTCCTCAAGGTGAGGAAGGACAAGGCAAAGATGACTCTGGTAGCCCCAGTTCTGGTATCCAGATCTCCTCAGCCTCAGCTGCAGGCCCCCGGAGTGGCTCCCAGCACGTCCGGACCTGATCTCTCTCAATCAGGGGAAGGTATACAATCTGGACCTTCAATCCCTGCACTTCACAGCCTGGTTCCTGAGCGGCTAGATTTCCAGGCTTTGGGTCTTTCCGAGGATGTCCTCACCATGGTGGAGGCATCCAGAAAGGAATCGACCAGGAAATGTTATGCCTTCAAATGGAAAAGGTTTTCCATTTGGTGTCAGGACAAGGGCCTGGACCCTTTGTCCTGTCCAGTGGCTAACATTCTCAACTATCTTTGGTCTCTGTTCAAATGGGGTCTTCGGTCATCGACCCTTAGGGTGCACCTGGCAGCCATCTCTTCTTACCGGGCACGGGCTGGTCAGCCAACGTTGGCACAGGAGACAGTGGATGGTCACTTTTTCAAAGGCCTGGACCACATATCCCCTCTGGTGCGTGAACCTCCACCTCCTTAGGATCTACTGCTGGTACTGGCAAAGCTCATGGGCAAGTCATTCAAACCAATGCACAAGTGTGCTTTGTCACACTTGTCGTGGAAGACGACCTTCCTGGTGGCTATCACGTCTGCCGGAAGGACAGGGGAGCTCCAGGTGCTTTCGGTGGACTCCCCTTATCTGGTCTTCCATAGGGACAAGGTCGTCCTATGCCCCCACCTGAAATTCCTTCTGAAGGTGGTGCCACAGTTTCACCTTTACCAGGTGTTGACTCTACCAGTGTACTACCCCAATTACACCTCGGAGGCCGAGTACAGGCTCCATACCTTGGACCTGAGATGAGCTCTCTCCTATTATAAGGAGAGGATGGCAGAAATTCAGGAAGAGGTTCACCAGCTCTTTGTCACTTGCGCTGAAGCCGCTTCTAGCAGACCTGCAGCAAAACGGACTATTGCAAGGTGGATTACATCTTGCATAAGTCTTTATTATGAGTTGGCGGGCATGGAGCCTCCCAGAGGGATAAGAGCTCATTCTACCCGCCATACCACTGCATCGGTGGCTGCTGCTAGGGATATTCCTATCCAGTAAATCTGCTGGGCTGCTACCTGGAAGTCAGCAAACACCTTCATTACCCATTACCACATCGACCATGAGTCACGCTGGGGTGCTGGTTTGGGGACCTCAGTTCTCCAATCTCTGTTTCCCAAGTAGGGGGTGTGTGCCTTGCCGCCCTCCTCCCAGAGAACTGCTTGGAGTCTGCCAAAGACTGTGGATGAACAACATATCCATGATCCTAGAAGAACAAGTTACTCACCTGTATCAGTAGTTCTAGGAGTGGTATATGTTGTTTATCCATACGGACCCACCCGATCTCCCCGGCTGCGGATGCACAACACCTGGCTTCCAGCAGGCTAAGATCTGGTGTCATGGGGCAGAACCGAGGGTTCTACCACCTGGGTGGTTGGGAGGAGCCAGCTTGAAGACTTCTGGCGATTCTTAAAGGGGAAAGGGACATGCCAAAGAATGTGGATGAACAACATATACCACTCATAGAACTACTGTTACAGGTGAGTAACCTGTTCTTCAATACGATGCAATGATGATAATGTACTGCCGGAGGCAGTATAGCACAGTGGTTTAAGTCTCTGAGCTGCAAACCTGGAGACCGGGGTTTGAATCCCACAGCCCCCACTTGCATACTGTGTGACCCTGAACAAGTCACTTAACTTCCTTGTGCTTCCAGGCTGCACCTGGAAACAAGCTTTGGCTTAGTGTGCCTTTCCTGGTTAAATAATTTCCCCTTTACCTTTCCTTTCCTTCTCAGACAGGGTTGCTAGTCTTGTTGGACTACCTTACCCATCTGCATTCTCTGTGCTTACAGCACACTACCCTCTTAAAGTCCACCTTGCTTCCATCTCAGCTGGGAAGGGTGTCTCTATGGCATCCAGCCCTATCTTCAAGAAGTTTTTCAAAGGCTTGGCCTACTTGCACCCCCTCACTGAAAAACAGTGCCAGCATGGGACCTTAATGTCTGCATTGCCAAGCTCATGGAACCCCCATTCGAGCCCATGGCTACAGCACATCTGAAATTTGTGACTTGGAAAACTGTCTTCCTGGTAGCTATCACTTCAGCCAGGCGTATTCGTGAGTTACAGATCCTTTGTATAGAGGTGAATTACATCTCCTTCCACAGAGATAAGGTGGTTCTTAGGACTAATAGGACATTTTTACCAAAGTAGTTTCTGATTTCCATCTGAACCAAACACCCTGCCAGTGTTCTTTACTGAACACTGTAACTCAGTGAGTGCAGGCTACATAGCCTGGATGTTAACAGAGCCTTGAGCTACTATATTGATCATACAAAAGCCCACAGGCAGGACAGACCTATGGGGATATGAGAAAAGGAAACCAGCCTCCAAAGGAACTATTTCACGTTGCATAGTAACATATATTCAGTTCTGCTACAGTAAGGCTGGTAAGGAGCCCTAGTAGACCTGAGAGCCCATTCCACAAGGGGCACAGCTGCTATGATAGCAGCAGCCAGAGACATTCCCCTGCTAGAAATCTGTAAAGCAGCTACATGGAGAACAGTACATACTTTTACAAAGCATTACTGCCTGGACACTCAATCCAGAAGTAATGCCAGGTTTGGCACAGCAGTGCTGCAGAGCCTATTTCCCAAATAGGTTCTGTACCCTCCTCCAAAGTTAAACATAGAATTTGATGGCAGATAAGGACTGCTTGTCCCACCTAGTCTTCCCATTTACCTACCTAATGGATAAGCTGCAGATCCTAGTTAACCAACAGCTTGCTTCCTTCTACCCTGCACTAGAATTGCCTGTGACATGAGTGGCATGGCATGCACAGACCCACCCAGCACAGACACAGTGCACAGCACTGACACAGCATGGGCAGATACATGGGCCCATGTGTGGGGCACGGTGTATGGGCCAACGTCAGTGTGCACAGCATAGGTATGCGGTGCAGCAATGAAGGACACACACTGCCCACCAGTGCTGTCCTCCTTCCCCCCATGCAGCTGCGTAGGCAGTGCACAGTACAGCCCAGGATGTGAACATTGGTAGCATTTATTTTATTTATCTGCACATCGGTTTACAACCTTTGAGCCAGAGGCTCATTTCCAAAGGTACCTCGTCACATAGAGGACAAATACAAAATACAAGCATTCTTGGTTCCAGGATATAGGTTACATAGTTTGCAGGCACATGTGATAATGAACATGACAAATACATATACAAGCATTTTAGGTTCCAGGATATGGGTTATACAGATAGCAAGCACATGTGATGAAGACAATTATACAGAGATGCCAGTTTGGTTACAGTGGCGCATATTAGTATAACAGTATGAGCAGTCAACAGAGTAGTAGCAGTTTAATTAGAAGCATGCACAGTGCCATGGGACACCTACCTGGCTGTGGCATGCACATCCTCTCCTGAAGCATTCAGAACCTCGTGGGATCCCACCTGCGAAGGTCCTCATAATGGTGACGGCACTGCTCCATGGTGTGCTGCACCCCAGTCTGCCACTCCAGACCAGCTACCACCCCTTCCCAAACCTGGGACCATGGTACCTGGAGCTCAGCAACCCCATACAACTGGTCCACCACAGGCTCCACCAGGACCACCAGATTGGCCACCTCGACATCACCCCAGTTTACTGCCCGGCGCACATGCTGACCTGACCCAGCCATTACTGCCATTTGCCGCACTGTGCCTGACTGCATGTGCTTGCACAGCCTGCACGTGGAACTGCACAGCGCCTGATGTGCACTAGGGAGTCATGGACCACAGCTGTGCAGCATGGTGATGCACAATAGACATGCACAACAGACACCTAGGCTATCGCTCAGTACTGCACATGCGCAATGTGGCACATTAAGATGGGGGTATGGGGTCACGGCCATGACCCACTTCTACGCCCTGCATGATGCCGTGCAACACCGTGCATGTGCCACTTGTGCATTGTCAGGCAATGCATGGTCAGTGGCATTGCGCAACGGGCACAGAAGCGCAGTGGGGCCAGGCAGTGCAGTATCTCCATGTGCATGGCATGTGCACAGGGCCAGATGCACAATAGGGAAAGTCAAGCAGCACACACAGTTGTGTGACAGACCACGGGACATGTTGCCAGTCATGGAGCACATGCGCACTGTGCATGCGCCGGGAATGCACCAGACAATTGTTCCGGTGCAATTCCGTAATATTCAGCCAGCATATGCAAATAGCCTCATGAGCCAATGCCAGGTGCAGTCGTGCACATTAGCATCTCATTACAAATTGCGCTGCTGCTCATTTACATGTGTTGAGCCATAAAAGCGCCACAATACAGCACAGGACACTGACAGGTATTGCAGCCATTGAGGTAAGGAACATCACACTTTGTGAAATAGCTGTGCATGTTGTCAGTGCTGCGCTGTTCCAGATTGGGCTGCCAAGCTGCTAATCGGGCCAGTGTCTGACTGTCCACAGGTAGCATCATGTCTGAGATAGAGGGAGCTGAGGAGCAGGGGCCTGCACGGAAGCGCAGGCCCAACTTCATGAAGGATGAACAGCAGGCCCTGTTTGAGGCTTACCTCAATAGGGAGCCACTGCTGAGTGGAGCCACTGGCACCCAGCTGGATCGTGCCACCAACTGGGAGGAGGTGGCAACCTTCGTCAATGTCCATGGAAGACCTAATAGGAGTGCACAGGAGTGCAAGACAATGATGGGGACAGACTGTAGGTGCATCAGAGAGAAGGTGGCCACCATCACGGTGTCCCACAGCAGGACAGGCGGAGGACCGGACACTGCCTCAGTACTGATGGCGGGTGAGGAACTGGTGGCAGCGATCCTCACCCGTGCTGCCATAGAGAGCATACCAGGAGGTGGATTCCAGACAGGTGGCAGCCCTTCACAGCCCTGAGTCAGTGGGTGCCATATGTGGGTATGGGGGTGTATGTTGCCCAGCAGAGTGCAGTCATGACAGCAGCAGTAATGCATGCCCATGGCTTGTGTGGCATGCAGCAGCACATGCCACACATGGGGCCACCGTGCATGGCATTGGCCACCTGTGTGCAGTGGGACAGCAGCATGGGTACTGTACTGTGTCCATGGCCCGTGGTCCAGCGTGTGCAGCACTGCAGGGCAGCCCCACAGTGTGGCCTGTGCAGCACGCCAGTGGCATGGCATGGTCCACAGGGGTGCAGGCAACTGCGCAGCACACCACTAGTGTTGTTCTCATGTGGGGGGGAGATGTGCATATATGCCATGTGGTGGTGTGACACCATGTGCTGCATCCACCCACCATGGCTGGCCTGACATGAGCACTGCCTGTGCGTGTCCACCCTGATGTGCGGTGCTGCACGGGTGTACCCTGTTGTGTGCAGGCATGGTGTTGACGTGCATGTCCCCATTGCACTGGCCATGGTTCTGTGTGCACATTGCCATCTTCAACACTGATATTGCTCTTCTGTCTTCCAGCACCATCACGCCTCAGGGGTGAGTTGTAGGATGCCGCCGACAATGTTGGACCCCAAGAGGCAGAGCCATCCATGTCCACAGGCATCAGGGCCAGTGACTGTCGGTGATGGGTAAGTGTAGAGCTGCTGGACCTGGGCGATGACGACCCCCTGACAGACCTCCTGCTCACTGAGGCTCTACCCATGCTTGTATTGGAGACACAGGAGGGTGCATTGTCGGACACAGATGATGACATTTCACTGATTCTGGGCGGCATGGACCTGGACACACCACCTAGGGTACAGGGCCATACACAGGCAGCAGTTGACACCAGTGATGGTACGGTACCCGCGCAGCCACCCCCTGACCGTGACTACACAGTGGCATATGGTGCCACTGCTGTCACTGGCTGATTGGAAGGGCACTGCCGAGGGGATGGCCCAGCAGGCAGTTGGGTAGCTGCAGTGGGCTGCAGTGGGCACTGTGCAGCATACCATAGGGGCCACCGATGGGGACACCCATGCAATCCTCACCCCCTGCATGGTCCCCTGTGCAGTGTCCCCAGGTGAGGGATGTTGCACAGTATGCCCCAGCAGGTCGGCGTCAGACCCAGGATGTGCAAGGCGCTGACAGGCTGGACGAGCACACCAGGCTGCTGCGGTCATCCATGGACAACCAGGTGATGCTCAGGGCTGAGATCCATGCACTGTGGGTAGAGTTGCATCACCTGTCCAAGTGTGGGGACATTGGACATGCCCAGCTGATTGGTGAGCTCCAGCAGCTGCAGGAGGCTATGACCACGTTGCTGGACTGCATTGCCAGTACCATTGCTGCAGGATTTGCATCGCTGGTGTCCACTGGGCATGGCAGGGTGCATAGGACTCCCCGTAGTGCAACATCGACACCACGGACCTGGTGTCTGGTGACCCCAGCACAGCAGACGCCAGGCTCTGACGTGGCCATCCCTGACACACCCAGCAGTAATCTTTGCTGGGCTTTTCATGCCCACAAGGACCAGGTAGCATTCTCAGGCCTCTACCCCCGTGGGTGTGTTGGTTACACCTCCAGTGGCTGTTGAGCAGCCTGTGGCTGCCACACAGGCCGGTGTGCCTGACCACGTGGCCGTGACAGCCATGGCACCGCATGGTAGACCTGCTGGGTGTGCTGTCCCATCCTGCTGCCCACTGCTGTTGGCTGGTGTATACTATTGCGCGCCCATGCATGTGCTGGCACAAAGGAGTGGTGTGTGGCATATCCTCCATGTGTGCCTGTTGTGCTGCTGGGCCTTGCGGCATGGGCGTGATGAGGGCAGCACTTTGCCGGCCTTGCCTGTGTGCTGGTGCATTCACTCTGATCCATGCCACATCCAGTTGCACGTGTGTGTGTGTGTGTGTGTGTGTGTGTGTGTACATGGTGCTACAGCACCCACCACTCTGGACTGTGCCACTCAGATGCCCCACTGTGCCCAGCTGTACGCCACGTGATGGTGCTGGTGTTTCTTGTACGAGTTGTGTTGCGGGCAGCTCTGTGTCCAGCTCAGGGCTCACATGTGTGTGCATGTGCCCATGCCTTTGCACTTTGATGTGGGCATGTGGCTGTGTGTTTGGGCAGTCCCTCTGCATGCTGTTTGTGTGCTGGTGCCCCTGCATGCCTTCCTGTGTGGTCATGCACGTGTGTGTGTGTGTGTGCGTGTGTGTGTGTGTGTGTGTGTGTGTGTGTGTGGTGTTCCGTGCATGCATGGCTGCCATGTCTGGTACTTACCTGCGGTTCCCAAAGTGCTCCTGTACAATAGTGTCCCAGTGCCTCCGTGCCCGCACGGCTATCCTGGGGTCCCTCCTCAGCATGGATGGCTGCACACCACCATCTGGCCCATCATCTCCATCCTCTTCACTTCTATTGCTCTCATCCACCTGGACAGCTATCCCACAGTCAATGGCCATGTTGCGCAGCATGCAGCAAGCCAGGAATAGGCCACAGGGTTGTACTGTAGTGCACTACCAGACCTGTCTAGGCAATGGAATTGCATCTTGAGCATACCAAAGTCTCACTCAATGATGTTGTGTGTAGCGATGTGTGCCTCATTGTACCTCTCCTGTGCAGCATTGGATGGGTGCCAGATGGGGGTGAGCAGCCAGGGGCACAGGGGGTAGGCGCTGTCACCTAAGTGGGTAGAACATGCTGGTTAGCACATGGCATTGCTAGTTTCCTTCCCCTTCCCCCTGCCACCTCCAGCCACCCTCTCAGCTCCCGCCATTGTGTGGCCTGGGAATATGCCCCCTGCATGGCTGCCCTCTCACCCCATCCCATGCCATGCTCACTGATCAGGTGACTCGTGGGGATCCCTCCATGCTCAAATCTCTGGGACAGGATGGAGCTGTGCCAGATGAATGCATCATGTACACTCCCAGAGTGAGTGGTGAAGACATTGATGATGTGCCCCACGGCATTGCACACCACCTAGCAGTTGGTGGATTGGTAGCCCTTTCTGTCATCTAGGTGGCCCCCTCTGGACCAGGTGGTGTGCGTATGACTACTTAGTTGCAGTCTATGGCCCCAATCATGCCTGGCATGCATGCCACCCTGTGGAATTCCTGCATGTTTGCTGTATGCTCTGCCTGTGTGTTTGGGAATTGTATGAACTCCGAGGAAGGGCGTTAAGGAACTGGGTAAGGAGACGGACCATGGCCCACTGGGTTATACCAGTGGTTGCCCCCACTGGTTTCTGGAAGGTGCTCATGGTAAGCAGGCACATTGCTGCTGTCACCTTGGTCTCCACTATCATGACATGACTCCTTCTGGTGGGTGCCTGCAACTCATCATGGCACAGCTTGCAGAGCTGCCTCAGAATTGCCCTGTTCATAGAAACATAGAAACATAGACTTTGACGGCAGATAAGGACCACTTGGCCCACCCAGTCTGCCCATTTCCCTACCTACTGGTTAAGCTGCAGATTCTAGTTAACCAACAGCCTACTTCCTGCAACCCCCAACTATAATTGCCTTGTGTGTGTCCCATGCATGTTTGAATTCCCCCACTGTTTTAGACCCAACGACCTCCTCAGGAAGGCTGTTCCATGTATCCACCACTCTCTCCATAAAAAAATTTCCTCACATTACCCCTGAGCCGTCCCCCCTCTATCTTTAAATTGTGCCCCCTTGTTCTTACACATCTCTTTTTCTGAAAGATGCTACCCTCCTGGACTTTGTTGATTCCCTTGAGGTACTTGAATGTTTCTATCATGTCCCCGCTGTCCCTCCTTTCATCAAGAGTATACATATTAAGCTCTCTCAGTCTCTCTTCATATGGCTTCTGCTGCAGACCCTGGACCATTTTAGTTGCCCTCCTCTGGACTGCTTCCATCCTGTCTATGTCCTTGGGTAGATGAGGTCTCCAAAACTGCACGCAGTACTCCAGATGGGGTCTCACCAACTGTCTGTACAGAGAGATAACAACTTCCCTTTTTTTACTTGTGATGCCCCTTCCTATGCATCCCAGTATCCCCCTGGCTCTCCTTACCAACTTTTCACATTGCTTACCCACCTTTAGATCATCTGATATGACTACCCCCAGGTCCCTTTCCATTTTTGTTGTTAGTACCTCCCCTGCTGTTGTGTACTTTTCTCTTGGGTTTTTGTTTCCCAGGTGCATTACTTTGCACTTCTTTGTATTGAATCTAAGTTGCCACATGTCTGACCATTCCTCCAACCTTGCCAAGTCCCTTCTCATCTTTTCTACCCCCCCCCTTGTGTATCAACTCTGTTACAGATCTTTGTGTCATCTGCAAAGAGTCATACCTTTCCTTCCAGACCCTCTGCAATGTCACCTATAAAGATGTTAAAGAGGACTGGACCCAGTACTGAGCCCTGAGGTGCTCTACTAGTAACCCCCCTTTCTTTGGAATGTGTTCCATTCACTATTACCTTCTGTGTCCTGTTGTGCAGCCAGTTTGCTACCCAGGCTACCACCCCGGGACCCACTCCCAGGATGGCTAACTTGATTATTAATCTTTTGTGCGAGACTGTGTCAAATGCCTCGCTAAAGTCTAGGTAGGCCATATCCACAGCCCCTCCCTGGTCTATTACTTTGGTCACCCAGTCTAAAAATCAATTAGATTCGGCCTGACATGACCTTCCTGCTGTAAATCCATGCTGTTTTGAGTCCCAGCCCCACTGGCCTTGGTACTCAACAATTCTTTCTTTCAGAAGTGATTCTATCATTTTCCCTACCACTGAGATCAAACTTACAGGTCTGTAATTTCCGCTTCTGCCTTGCTCCCACTTTTGTGAAGGGAATCACATCTGCCTCCAGTCCTCAGGTACCACCCCATCCTGCCATGATCTGTTAAAAGCGTGGTCAGTGGTGTCACTAGGTCCTCCCTTAGTTCTTTTAGGATTTTGGGGTGAATCCTGGCAGGCCCCATTGCTTTGTCCACCTTGGAGTTTTAGGAGTTCTTTCAGGACTCTTTCTTCTGTGAATGGACTGGTGTCAACCCCTACCCAGAGTGCTTCTATTGTCTGGTTTAGGTAACTCCTCCTCATCTTCTTTTGTGAATACTGAGCAAAAGTATTCATTCAGAATCTCTGCCTTTTCACTGTCCCCCTCTGCCCACCTCTCCTTTATTAATCTTCACTATCCCTCCCTTAACCTTTCTATGCTCCCTAATGTACCTATAAAAGGTTTTATCCCCCTTCTTAACTGAGTTGGCTATTTTTTCTTCGGTTTGGGCCTTTGCTAGTCTGACTGCCTTCCCCACTTCTTTCTGCTTTAATTGGTTCAAATGGTACCAGCCCACAATCTCCACATCACCACTGTCCTCAAAGGTGAGATGGGCATGGTACCATCTGTGTTGGGCATGGTACCATCTGTGTTGGGCACACCTCTGACAAGCCTGTCCTTAGCCACATTGGTGTTCCTCCCTCCTCCTCACACCCCTCATTACAGCCTCCATCACAAACGGCCCTGCATCCATCGCTGTCACTGGCTCTGGCTTGCGCATCTGCTGTGTGTGTGTGTTTGAGCCTCCTTTTATATGCTCAAGTCTGTCTGGCACATTCTGTGGGTTGCTCCTGACTTGCATCATGCTTTTCAGCTGAATATGCCATTGTGCAGCTTATTCATGAGAACACCCCCTTGTACTTGCGCCGCATACATTGCTGTTGCGCATCTGGGCATTGGGTTTTGTGCTTCACATTCACATTGGTTGAATATGGCTCCTGGTGCATTTTCTGTGGTTGTGCATGCACAACTCCTCTGAGTATGTCACTCAGAATGTAAGTTTCACTTTTTTTAATCACAGTGCATGAGTGAGAAAACAACAGAGAAGAACTCAACTTTTTCATGGTAACTTAATTTTCAGTTAAAGACCAATGCAGGAGTGTGAACAGGCATTGCACAGGTTAGCTATTCAGCAGTGCCAGTCGGTGAGTTAACAAGTGACAGCAGGAGAGGGAGGAAGTGGCTGAGTGGCGAGAGGTTAGGTAAAGGCAGCACAAACTAGAGAAGTCACCCTACAGATCCCTCTATTCATTTTTAACCCAGATCGAGCACCGTACTACATTGCTATCTTAATACATATACATAACAGTAAGCTTGGCAGGTTCTGTGTTTTTTTTTATCTCATATCACATGCAGGACCCATAATTATGCTCTCCAGGGTGCTCTCTCTTTTTCTCTCTCACTCCACCTCCCACTATCTATGGCTATATCGCTCTCTATGTTGCTATGAAACACAATAAAAAGCAAGAGAAATAAAGTAAAAGAAAATCACAAAAAAATAAAGACTGTGTGGGCTGGCAGGCAGGTGGGCGGGGGGCCTACTGGCCATTGACTGAGATGGCAGATGGGCGGGCAGTGTGAACAGCAACTGCATCAGTTGGGGGGTGGTGAAGGATGGAGGATTGGAGGCCTGCCAAATAAAAGTTAGAAAAAAAAAGATAAAAAAAGGTGAGCGGATGGCTTAAAATGTGTTCTTTTTACAGGTTTGGTGTTTGTTTGGTGGTGGCTGGGATGATCAGGTTTTAAGAATATGCTAAATTTTCTTTTATGGCAAGTAATGGTTTTTAAGGTTTTTAACTTTACAAACATGACTGCCAGAAATCTTTTTTTCAGAAATTTTCTAGACGCATGGATATCCAGTTGCACTGTATCCTTGTTGCTGGAAGGGTTCCCGACCCGATGGTTGTAACCCTGTAAGGCACTGGGTTCCTAACCTTCTCAACCAATCAGGACTCAGCACATTCCCTACCCCTTTTATAACACCCTTTTATCTGCAGGCTGACATACCACCATCAGTAGTACCTCAGAAGGTGGTAGCAGAGCCATGTCAAATAACCACCCTATCCAGAAAAGAGAATCCTCTGGAATCCAGAATTTTTCTCCCCTCACTAACCCACCGATGATCTGGACTCCTTCCCCAACCCAGGTCACTGGTATCACAAATGGAAACACAGGCCAGTTTTCATTTCCTTTTCTTATAAACATAATTTCTTTATGAATGCAAATCTTACTCTGTGCTACACTGTAATCATGTGGTGACCCAGTATCTCCAGTTTTCAAATTAATGCTATGATGTAAGATATTTGCATCTCAATGTGGGTAAACCAGTTGGAACTAACTCTGTGGTAGTTAAAATATCCTTAAAGTCACCCATATTCTTCAACTGATTCTCTCTAAATATAACCCGCTACTGTTCTTTTTAACTTTGTTTTATCACCCACTGCCAGTGGGACTCGGTGGCGGATGTACCGATCATCTGTATTTCCCCCCATCATGGCAGTGGGAGCTTTTTACCTTCTGTTACCCTCGGAAGCCCTACCCCTGAGAACGCTGGCACAAGGATGGAAGTCCAGGCTGTTGACATGCTGACACATATTGAGCCAAGCGCCTAACGGTGTCCTCCCCTCCCCACACACTGCTAGTCCTGAACTGCCACCCATGCATCCACTAGCAGTGGGAACGGGGCGGTGTGACAATCCTCACTCCCTTGGAGAAGGAGAGCATCCTGTTGGATACTGGAACCTCCTCCCCCCTGCCAGCTCCTGGCGACCCAGGCTCGTTCTGAACCTCGGTCACAGGTGTCACGAACAGTAGTGCTACAATTGTGCCATTGAACAGAACATACAAAGCTGGGGAAAAAAACACAGTCTCTGTATAAACTGCTTGTTGCACAGTGTCGCAGTGCAGCCCATACCGTACAAGGCAGTCCAGATATGTAGATAGATTCATTCATTCACATATCTGATTCTCTGTTTCATAAACTACATGTAACAGCTCATGCTCTGCACCAATGGGCGTGCAGCCCTACCGGGCAGTCAATCGGCGGGAGAGTGAGGCAGCAGGCGGGTGGGATGCTGCCGCCGGCTGCGGGGAGCGGGTGGTGGGGCTCGTGGGTGGGTGGGGGGACACTAGATCACCAGGGATATGGTCTTGGGGGGGAGGTTTCACCATTATGCAGCCCGCGATCGGGCTTAACCGTCCACTGGACCACCAGAGATATGTTCGGGGGACACTTTCCTGCCCGTGATCGGGCTGGTGGGGGTGATTTAGCTTATGCCCGCATCGGCCAGTCGGGGAGAGTGGGGACTTTTGTGCTTTTGCCCAATCGGGCCAGTCGGGTGGGGATTTTTACACTTTGCCCGCGATCGGGCTGCAGGGGGCACAGGGAGTAGGTTGAGGGCCAGCCACAGGTCGCAGCTGCTGTGTTGCACCCTGCAATGCGGCAGCTCACCTGTGGGTGGCCCTCGACTTGATCCTTTATTTTTTGGCTCAAAGTTGTGCAGGCGCAGGTTGGGGGTTGCGCCTGCACAGCTCTGCACAGCCCGGCTGAATATCGGGCTGTGCAGTTTATGCATGGTACCTCCCCCTCCAGTTCAGCATGCATTCATTAGCATTGCGCTGTTGCTCAGCATATTTTCAGTGGCGCAACTGCCTCCTGTTGAATATCGCAGAATGGCTAATTCGACTTGCGCAGGCAAGAATCTATTGGCACATGGCTAACCCTTCGGCATCTGGGGCCCAGATATATATATATATATCAACAGTTTTTGGTGCCTTCTGTCTCCCGGTCTGGTGGGGAGGTGGAGGGAGGGTTTTACCAGTCGCCCGCAGTAGTACCATTCTGATGGTATATATCAGGTTTGCCATGGAGATGGAGGGTAGCATAAGTGCCAGGGGGTTGGTGGCATGCAGTTGTCACAAAAGTTTATTTTATATTAATAATATGAACCTGACACCAGGGCTGGGCACCCAGTGTCAGAAAGGAGGTGTGTGTGTGGGGGGGGGGTCATTTATATTTACAAACAGCAAGAAAGACAGTCATCTCCAGACCTCAATGCAATGTTGCAGAGCTGGGGGCAAGGTGAGATGGGGCTTATTGGGCACCAGAGGAGTTAGCTCAGCTGGGGTGGAAGGGTGGAAGAGGTGTACATGTGTTACATCAGGGTCATACATGTCATAGTGGCAGTCCCTTCAAGTTTGCTATACAACATTAAGAACACATTAACAACTGCATGCAGCATGCACTCTGCCTATTCCCAATGCAGCTGCATGCTGAGAAAATGCTTGGCCAAGACTGGATCAGCTGTGGTGGGAGCATACACACCACCTATGTATACTGCAGGGTGTTCCTGCAGTATACACTTGTGCATTCTACAGGGTGTCCCTCTCATGTAGAGGGGGCACCTCCCAGGCACGTAAAGCACTTCACATCTGTGGAAGTCTAGAAACATAGAAACATAGAATTTGACGGCAGATAAGGACCGCTAGGCCCACTTAGTCTGCCCATTTTCCTACCTAGCAGATAAGCTGCAGATCCTAGTTAACCAACAGCTTACTTCCTCCTACCCCCCACTAGGACTGCCTTATGCCTGTCCCATGCATTCTTGAAGTCCCTCACTGTTCTTGACTCCACGACCTCCTCAGGGAGGCTGTTCCATGCATCCACAACCCTCTCAGTGAAAAAATACTTCCTCACACTACATCTGAGCTGTCCCCCCTCTATCTTCTGTCTTTCTTGGATTGGACTCTCACACAGTGCAGTGCTTACACAATACAATACACTACCTGCAGTACTGTTCTTTTACTTTTCCTCTTATACCTGGCTGGCCCCTTTAGTTGAATACCCTCCCAACCTCACCACCCACCATCTCTGTGTCCTACTGAGGCCTAGCTGGATTCTACACTGCTTGATCCCCGTAGCAGGGCCATCAGGGTTACCCCAAGTTTCCTCTGCCATGTTTGGTAAGGCAAGGCAGTTCCCACCAGGTGGTATGGGATCTTCGAGGAACCATCAGCATCATCCTGTGACAGCTGGATGTCTTTTCCTTGTTTCACCCCCAGACTCCTGGACACTCTGAGGAGAGTGATGGAATGATGTCTGCATCTTCCATCTGGGAGTGTTCCCCTCCCTTGGTGCTTGAATCGCTACCTATGGGTACCCAAGTGGCAGTAGCACAGTGGAGCTCACTGCCTCACTTCCTCCCTGGAGAAGGAGAGTGTCCTCTGGGATGTTCAATCCTCCTCCTACTAAGCCAGCCCCCAGCAATCAAGACTCATTCCAGAACCCAAGTCACTGATGTCACGAGCTGTAGTTCTACCACCGCGCCACCTGGCCTGATTCTGTCATGTGTACTGTTCTTATAGATATGCTAAATGGAGACCAGTCAGTACTGTGAAATTCAAAATCACTTCATAAATAAATTCACAATGCATACAGTCATTTCCAGATATCAGAGCAGTGTCAGTTCTGCAGAATTCAAATTTGCAATTAAGTATATAAAATCGCAATATATATACAATCATTTCCAGGTAACAGATTAGTGGTTTCTGTGGAATACAAAATCTCAGTTTGATATATTAATTCATAAAACATATGCTCATTCCTCAGCTCAAGCTGGAATTTCTACAAAATATTCCAAACTTAGTTTCAAAATTTTACAGCAGCAAAATTCTAACTTTTGTCTGTATTCTGCCGGCAGAAGATTAATTTCAAACAGCACTACTTGATACTAAGGGAGCTTTTGATACTTTAAATAGACATATCTTATGGAATATTTTGTCTCAGAGAGGATTAAATGCCTACATAATACAACTGACTCAAATGCTTCATCAAGCCAATGTAATTAAAGTGAAATATACCTTTGCAGGAGATTTAACCAATGACATCCCTGAGAAAGGGAGTGAAACACGGCTGTCTTGTGGTCCTTGATCTTTTTTTTTGTACTTTATTTTTATTATTACTTTCTAAAAACATTTAGAATACATTTCAAGCAGTGAAATGTCAAGTGAAAATACAAACTGCTTTGAGGTCGCCACACCTCTTAACATACAAGAAAATTGCTTCTACTGCTTTAAGATACATCCTAGGAGGTTGGTACAGTCTGGTAAGCAAAATAAAATCAGTACAATATAGCTGAATCCAAAGCCCATGAGCTGCATGGTAAAATACTAAACAGGTTAATCTACATAAATTCCAGATTTTCTGCCTCCTCTTAGGAGGGGCTCCGAAAAAAAAACATGCCTTGTCATTGTTAGAGCACTAAAAGTGCTAGGTCCATAATGGTAATGCTACCATATATTCAATCTGACTGTATTGGGAGCCAAAATAATTAGTGACTAACTGCATTAGTTACACACGGTTACCAAGCTTAACCTAAAACAGGCCAGCAGATGATATTTTATTTTATTGAACAGGAACAGAGAGCTAAAGTTAAACACTTAAATGGAGCTCAACTGGAGCCAATATTATAATAATCAAAATAAGTCTTGAGGTTATGTCCACAGAATTCTGGATAGGTACTCACAACCTAATCAAGGGTTACAGCACTTTTATGTACTGTTACTTCGTCTCTCCTCTCTCCCCCAAGAAATAATCCTTTTGGGTTTTCATGACTCGTCGTCTTCCAAGGCGCTGTCCTCCCGTTCTGTCAGTCATTGTCTCCACAGAGCTTGTTTCTGAGTCCATCTAAGGGCATCCTTGGGGTCAGAAAAGATAAAAATCTTGCCCGGGTGAATAATGCGGAGGCGCGCAGGGAAGATAATATTATGCTGGATCTCTGCCTCTCGAGGAAGTGCCTTTGTGCTGTCAAATTGCTTCTGCCTCTGCCTTGTGGCAAAGCTGACATCTGGGTGCAAACGCACTGTTTCTCCCTCACATAGGAGTGTTTTTTGTTGCCTAGCGAGAGCCAGGAGATAGTCTTTGGTCTCCACTCCATCTGTTATGGCCAGGACCACCCGTGGGGCCTCAGGGTTCTCGGGTTTACCTCTGATTGCAACTCTGTAGGCCTTCTGTATTCCCTTAATTTGTGATTCTGCATCTTCTCCCAGTTTGCTGCTGTAACCAATCATGAAGGAACATGATCAAATGGTCTCCTTCGGCATCCTCCGGGAGACCTAGTATACGTATCTTCATTGCCTTGGATTGGTTTTCCAGGGCTTCCAATCTCATCTTTAACTGCCCGTTTTCCTTGATCAAGTTGGTTACTGCTCCCATAGCTGCACTGGAGTGTCTTTTTAACCTCTACTGATTCTGCCGTCACTGAATCCAGAGCTGTTTTCAAAGCTGAAACTCTATTGGAAATCCCATCTATTTTGTTAGATAGGCTGGAGACTGACAAGATTAGTCTATTTATTTTAAGGCCAAGTGAATGCAATGTTTCTTCACCTTCTGTCTCCGTGACTGATGTTGAAGGACTGACCGCATGGCTGTAGAGGCGGCAATAGTTTTGGATTTTGCTCCCTCATGGTGGCTGCGATTTTTACAAGGGTTCCCCATATGGTTCCTCTAATTCTCCGACACAGATAGATCCACAAATAAATTGCCCTGGTCAGCCTAGAAGTCTTCACTTTTAGCTCCCAAAACACGATGTATTGCTGAGCACTATCTATGAGCATCCATCTTGCTCGGGCTCAACAGTGCCCCCCCCCCCGGTCCTTGCTCTTTTTAATGTTTAAATAACTATATTAGCAGAAGATTTAGAAATTATAGATCTGGATTTTGTACAGATTAATAAAATAAAAATATGATTCTATGTGAATGATGCTGTTTTTTTTTAATTTCTAAAACAGTCAGTAGATTGCAAACTGCCTTAAATACAGTACAGAATTATTTCTGGTTGAGAAATGAAAATCTTAATGCTGGGAAATTCTAAAACTTTACACTATGTATGGAAATAACAAAAATATATAGTAGAGGAAGTACCTGAATTTAATTATTTAGGTACTCTTATTTCCTGTAATAAAGTTTGGTCATCCCACATTGTGGCCCCCAAAAAAGAGGTGAGGCAAGCCACTCTTGGCATATGAAGATTTGGTTCTCACCATCCTTGGTCATCAGTCCCCCGTTTGCTTGCAACTTTCAAATACTAAGCAGTCATGAAATGTAAAATAAAATTTAAAAAAAGTTACCTTAATGAAAGCACCATTAAAGTGCTATATCTCTGAATCCGTCAGTCTCTCTTAAAAACGGCTACATTTCTGGATCCCTCACAAGCACGTGACTGTTTCCTGACAGTGCCAGCCATCCTCCCGCTTTCTGTGCTCCTGCAAGCCACCAGGGATCACACAGAACTGATACAACACGCTCACCAACACAAGTGTAGTACAGCAATAGAAAAAAATGACAAAGAAAGTGCATGAGAAATGAGGGAGAGAATAACACTGACAGCACATTCCACAGTAAAAGAATGCAACAACACAAAACACAACAGCACCCTCTACAGCCAATGCTAGTAGAGGGACTATTTTACAAGAAACACTTCAGTAAATATAAAGTAACTGTCTAGTATTTTTTTAATTTCTAGTTTTTTTCAAAATGCAGCCCCAAATCTATTTTCTACAGGGTAATGATACTAGCTAGGTGGTATTGATATACCGACCACCCAGGAGCTATAAGGCCTCCACCTGTGGCAACGGGCCGCATTATACCCCTAAGTGGTCCAGTATAGCCAATACCATCCACCCTGTCAGGTATTATTGTTTGCATAGATCACTTGCAGAAAACAGACTAAAAGATGTTGCTAATCAGTTGGCCATGTCGAGACCTATAAACCCTTGATTGTTGCTTTTTACAGTCTCTTGAATGAAAAGTAACACCATCTGAACATCTGTGAACACAAAACCAGCATATTAAGGCTGTAGCCCATTTGAGGTTTAACTGTAACTATGGCACAAACATAGTATATATTAAACAGGACCAAGCTAAACATGGAAGTGACTGTCCAGATGGCTGTGATGCTAAATTAACTTACCATCATATTTTATTGGGAGGGCTAAATGCCTGTGGTTCAATGAGAGGGAAATAGCTCCTTCCACATCCACCATTTAAGCTAGCAAACTTCTGTTAGTTCCACTTGGAGCATTTGGAAATTGGTCTGTGCTGCAGCTGGTTGGATGTCTGCCCCTCCAATTTGCTTGGCCCATGTCTGGCCTGCAGGCCCTCTGTCTGCCTTTTTGGATTCTGCTTGTCCCTATGGTTCCTCCTTGCCTGGTTCTCACCTGTCCCCTGCGCTGTCTCCTCTTCCCAATGGCCCTCCCCCTCACCCTGGCTTCTGGCCCTGCTGGCCACCTCTCCTTTCCTCAGCCGGTGCTTCCGGGGTGTGCTGTCATCCACCATGCCCCAATTCCAGCTCCATTGCTGCTCTGCGCCTGCTCTCCCCCTCAGCCTATGGGATGCCTCCTTTATCCTGCTGTTCTGGACTGTACCAGAACCGCATGGCGAATCAGGAGTCACTACTGCTCCTGCTGCTGGAAAAACAACAACAGTTACCGCTGACTGATTTCCTGGATGCCCTGGTGGGCTGGGGCCCTCTCCTCCATTCCCCTGTCTTCTTTCCTTTTGGGGCTTTTATTAAATCTCCAGCTCTGCTCCCTTTATATGCCCAGCTCTCCAGGGCACATGGTCTCCCGCCACAACCAGCCTTCAACTACACTCCTTTGCTCCAGGTGATTTCTGTAGTCTGTGTAATCTGCTGTTTTGTTCCGGACTCCAGCTCTACTTATGCCTTGGTCTACTTCCCTCCAGCTCGGGTGTCAGCCCCATGCAAATTTTAATGACTTCTGTTGTACCACTCATTGCATTATCAGCTGCAGCCCAAACATTGAACTAATGTTAATCATCACAGTGATTCATTGTCCCCATTATTTGTAAAATACAAATTGTTTGGGATTCTTTGCTACCTAAAGAACTGTTTCCACAAGCTGTCAAGTTAAACCCAATGTTCTCTGAACACTGTGACATAGAGATTGGCAATAACAGGTTGGGCAGGGATGTCTTGAACTGCCCAGCTTCCCATTCAGGTTGTGAATGACTATTACAGTATGCACTGCAAGCCCATTGGTCCACAGTGTGGACCAATAGGCTTGCAGCAGATACTGTAAGCTGTCAGTCGGTGGGCAGCCATGGAGGTATGCAGATGGGTTTGCTGCCTGCCGATGACTGGGGGAGGAGCTGGGTGGGCTGTGGGTCCTGTGTTGGTGGGGTGGGGGGATCACTAGACTACCAGGGAAAGGAGTTTTACATTTGTACGGTGATCGAGGTTACGGGCAGGGAGGGGGTACCAGTGGACCACCAGGGAGTTTAAAACTACATTATTATGGCGATCAGGGTTACGGGTGGGGAGGGGGGTACCACTGGATCACCAGGGATTTTAAAACTACATTATTACAGTGATTGGGTTATGGGTGGGGAGGGGGCTACCACTGGACCACCAAGGATTTTAAAACTACATTATTATGGTGATCGGAATTATGGGCAGGAAGGGGGGTACCACTGGACCACCAAGGTTTTTTTAATTTATACTTTTTCCCCGCCCTCCTGTCTCCGCCAGTCATCTGCCAGTCCACGGACCCCTCAGCTGCAGCATCCCCACATGAGCCGGATTCCCGGAACCCCTGGATTACCCCCAGGCGGAGGCGTGGCACCCATCCTTTGGGTGCCACGAACATGAGATAGGGCGGAGTCGGCCTGGGGAGCCGACAGCAGCCGAGGGCGGCATCATTTAGGCGGCGCATAGGCGGGCTGGAGATTTTTTCCTCTCCCATTAAAGGTGCGGAACGCACAGACGCCAGTCTCAAGTCCCGCCCCTTAGAAACCTTTCGTCCCAGATGCTGAGGTACTCCTGGCCTCACCAGGTGTCCCCATGCATCAGCGACATCTCTCACTCCTCCCCGGAGAAGGGAGGCAGTCGTGGGACGCTGGAGTCCTTCTCCCCAGCGACCCTCGACGCGACCTGAGCTCGTTCCGAACCCAGGTCTGGCGCATGACTGGAAATCAGCTTACGCCGGGCGGCTTGCCGGACCACCAGGGATTTTAAAACAACATTATTACGTGATCAGGGATATGGGCGGGAGGGGGTACCACTGGACCACCAGGGAGTTTAAAAATACATTATTACGGCGATTGGGGTTATGGGTGGGGAGGGGGGTACCACTGGATCACCAAAGATTTTAAAACTACATTATTACGGTGATCGGGTTACAGGCGGGGAGGGGGTACCACTGGACCACCAGACAGTTTAAAAATACATTATTACGGCGATCGGGGTTACGAGTGGGGAGGGAGGTACCACTGGACCACCAGGGATTTAAAAACTATATTATTACGGCAATCGAGATTATGGGCAGGAAGGGGTAACACTGAACCACCAGGGATTTTAAAACAACATTATTACGGTGATCGGGCTTACGGGCAGGAAGGGGGGTACCACTAGACCACCAGGGATTTTAAAACTGCATTATTACAGCGATCGGGGTTACGGCTGGGGAGAGGGATACCACTGGACCACCAAGGGATTTTAAAACTACATTATTATGGTGATTGGAGTTACGGGGCAGGGAGGGGGGAACCACTGTACCTCCACTGACAGCACCGCATGCTGTGCAGGGTGCTAGGTGCTTTTCTGTGGCCAGCCCAGCACAACTCATACAAATGGGGCCATAATGACATGCAAATGGTCCCATTTGCACCTTGACTGTTTCGTAGTCTGCAAGAGTTAAGCATATTGAAGAATTTCTAGGGTTAGAAGAAAAAGTTACTCACCACAGTAATCTTGCTTCTTCCAAGGTATTCTTCAATATGCTTAACTCGCTCTCCCTACCTCCCCATCCAGAACCAGTTAACTTCTGCATTACAGTTGGACTTTTATGTTAAGATGGGTTTGTACTCTAGTTGTGTTGCAAACCTTTTTGAACCCAGGTGGGTGGTGTTGTTCCCTCGTTTTTGGTCCTGTGTGGCTTTAATAGGCGACATGGGGGATTTTATCTAACTATTAGTATTGTTAGAGTAGCTCAGTTAGGGGGTACTACCCCGCAGGCTGTCATGAATCTGAGTGTTATAGAATGCAGCAGTTGGTAAGGGCAGCAGTTTAAATGGTGGCACGGGCCAATGAGTGTTCCATCATTTGCATAAGTTCCATTTCTCTGGGGCAGTTTAACACAGGAGGCTGACTGCAAGAGTTGCATATTGAAGAATACTTTGGAAGAAACAAGATTAGTACGGTGAGTAATTTTTTTCTTCCTATACTGGATGAAGTAACCAAATACGTAGGGGGTTAGAAAAGGAGGAAGAGGGAACTAAGCAAGCAAGTTGGAGAGAGGAAATAAGGAGGGAAAAAGGGGGTAGTGGCAAGCAAGGGGCAAACAAAATCTGGAAGGCCATATGTGCTGATGCTAGAAGTCTGTGAAATAAAATCCCAGAACTAGAGGCCATCATGGCGGAGGCTGCCCTGAACATCGTGGCCATTACTGAGTCATGGTGCACTGAAAACCATGACTAGGAAATGGTCATACCAAGGTACACATTATTCAGACAGGACAGGGTAACAAGGAAAAGAGGGGAACTGTTGCTTTATGTGAAGGACGGCATAAAAGCAACGGAAATATAGGGAAACCAGGGAAGTACAGAGATGCTGTGGGTTACCCTTGAGTTGGGAAAACGAGCCAGTATTTGGACAGGTGTGGTCTAAAGGCCTCTGATGCAAGGGGAGGACTTAAATAAGGTAATGTTAGAAGAAACTGGCAAAATGGCAGAAAAGGGGGAGATGTTACTGGTAGGGGACTTCAGACTACCGGATGTTGATTGGAGCCTCCTTGCTGCAGTATCAGCTAGAAGCAGAGATTTTAGACTCCCTACGGGGGTGGGGCATTCCTTAGGCAACTAGTCAATGGGGCAGTACTGGATCTGGTGCTTACAGAGCCAGTGTTGAAGACGTCAGGGTGGGGAGCCATCTGAGGACCAGTGACCACCGTACAGTGTGGTTTAACATTAGAACAACAGCAGAATATTGCAGTTATGTAAAAACTTACCGTAACAGTAGATCTTCGAGAGAGGTTCCTGCAGTAGGTCTTCACATATAGGACTGCACCCCCTGGCGTCAGTTCCGAATGGCAAACTTGTAGATAGCAATCATCAGTAGGGACTGCCCATGATGTCAGGTGACGTGACGTCAGCCTAGCTATAAAAGGGGCGGTCCCGCACTCGCCCTCCAGTTCTTTTCCACCGGAGACTTATAGAAAGGTAAGAATAAAATAGGAGTAAAGACTCCTTGGACCCTGCTTCCTCTCTAGACCCAAGGGCTAGGCAAAATAAAAGAAAAAACATCCAGGAACTGGGGGGAAGGTGGGTGGGAAAATAGACCTACTGCAAGAACCTCTCTCGAAGATCTACTGTTGCGGTAAGTTCTTACGTAACTGCAATTTCTTACTTCGAGAGGGTTCCTGCAGTAGGTCTTCACATATAGGACTAAATACCAAGCAGTCCCCTAAGTAAATAATACTGAGGTGCATCTGGGAGGAGAAGTCACCAAGGGAAATCATGACAGAAGGCCCTGCAAAACTGCAAGCCCAAAGCCAGTTCTGCGCCTAGAGGCAATGTCCCAACTGTAATGCTTAGTGAAAGTGTGAACAGATGACAACGTGGCCGCTGCACAGATCTCTGTAGTAGACACATTCCTGAAAAAGGCAGTAGAGGTAGCCACGCTATGGGTGGAGTGACCTTTTACTGCCCCCGGGAGGGACTTCCCATATTTCTTGTAAGAAAAGTGGATGCAGTTGGCTAACCATCTAGAGATGGTTTGTTTGGAGATAGCCTTGCCCTGGCACTGGGGAGCAAAGGCTACAAAGAGTTGGTTGGATTTACAAACCTCTTTAGTTCAGTTGGTGTAGTACCTCAGAATCTGGTGCACATCCAAGGTGTGCAGCAAGTATTCCCCCCTGTTGGAATGTTGAGGGTAGTAAACTGGTAATTCCACACTCTGATTCAAAGTGGTTTCTGAGACCACTTTGGGGAGAAAAGAAGGGTTTGTCTGAAGGACTACTCTGTCCTTATGAAAAATTAAATAGGGTTCTTTACAGATAAAAGCCTGAAGCTCGGAGACCCTTCTGGCGGAAGTGACTGCGACTAAAAATAATGTCTTCCAGGAAAGGAAGCGTAAGTCCCAAGTAGAAGCTGGTTCAAATGGGGGTAAAGTCAGCTTCTCGAGTATGAAATTCAGGTCCCGGGGGGACAGGGATTCCAGATCAGAGGTTTGAGGTGAAGGATGCCTTTCAGAAAAGTTTTGGCAACCTCCAGCTGAGCCAAGATTTTGCCCTCCACTAGGAGGTGGTAGGCTGTCACCGCAGAGAGATGGACCTTAATGGAGGAGTAGCTAAGGCCCGTCTTGGATAAATGTGTGAGGTACTCTAATACCAGGGCCACTGAGCACGAAAAGTGATCCCAGCGCCTTGCTAGGCCCAAATCAAAAATCTTTTCCACTTCATGGCATAAGTGGATCTAGTAGAGGGTTTTCTGGCTTCTACTAAGATATGTGCTACCTGCGAGGAGACACCATAGCGGGAGACCGCTATGTCCACAGGTGTCACGCATGAAGGTGGAGAGACTGAAGGCTTGGGTGCACCAGGGCAGGGATGTGGCCAGGGATTTCAGATCTGCACACCAAGTGGGCTCACTACTAAACCCCCCTTGTTAGGGTGAGCTCCCCCCCCGGGGTGTAGCCAGACAATATACAAATATACACCAGGACCATGTTTGTTCTCATTTGGCACAATAAATACAACTTTTGTATCTCATGACAATGGTTGTTGCCATGCATGGGTAAATACAAATGCCATGCATTGTTCCCTAAGACACCCACATACCGGCCAAGAGCCTGTAAAGTTGTAGTGTCCTTGGGATGCAAACAGAGTATTAGTGAACAGTCCTTCTAGTTTTGACTCCTATGAATAAAATTACAGAAAGGTTCAATATTTTCTTTTAGTTTTCATGGAAAAAGGAAGCAGTTCAGAGCCTGTTTGCTACCCCCTTAAATAAAATTGCATACCATGGAGTGCTTGGAGTTTGCCTGTCTACACCCATGCACCAGGGTTCCCTGCTCCTGAGTCAGAAGGTTGTGTGAAAATGGCAAGGGGACCAGAGGTTCCGATGTAATTTGTTGTAGAAGAGGATACCAAATCTGGCGTGGCCAGAGAGGAGCGATGAGGATCACATGTGGTCCTTCCTGCTGATGTTTCACCAGAACCTTCTGAATAAGAGGAAAGGAAGGGAAGCCATAAGAGAAATCTCCCTGTCCAAGAGAGAGACAGTGCATCTCACCAAAAAGCACCATGCCCGGGAACGAGCGAGCAGAAGCTGGGTAGTTTTGTGTTGAATGTGGAGGTGAACAGATCTATCTCTGGTCAGCCCCAATGAAGAAAGAGTTCTTCGACCACCTCTGACTTTAGTTCCCACTCGTGAGCCCTGGCTACTGATCAACTGAGACTGTCCGCTAGGACGTTGCTTACGCCTGGGACATGGACTACTGTCAGGAAAAGGCTGTGCTGAATCGCCCAGTACCAAACCCTCATTGCTTCTCTGCAAAGAGGGTACGAGCAAGTTCCTCCCTGTTTGTTGATGTACCATATGGTGGACATGTCTGTCTGGACCAGAAGGGGGCCCGGTACCAGGAGAGACTGGAACGCCTGGAGGGCGTAAAGAACTGCCCTGGTTTCCAGAACGTTGATGTGGAGCATGAGCTCCTGGTCGGACCAAGATCCCTGTGTCTTGTGAATCCCCAGATGGGCTCCCCAGACCAAGTCTGAGACATCCATGGTGAGGATTTGGGTTGGGACAGGGGAATGAAAGGGTGTTCCCCTGGATAGGTTGGAGAGATCCTGCCACCAGCGAAGATCTCTCTGAAGGCTGTTGGAGATCATGACCTTTTGGCTCATGTCATCAGTCCTCTGGTCCCATTGGACTCGGAGAGACCATTGGGTGACTTTCATGTGAAGTCTGGCCAGGTGCACTGTGGAAATGGCAGCTGCCATCAGTCCTAAGAGACGGAGCACGGCATGTGCTGGGATCCACCGAGCCTGGACCACGAGAGTGGCTTGAGCAACTAGAGTCTCAGCTTGATCCGATGGCAGAAATGCCCTGCTCTGAACTGTATCTAGTACTGCTCCAGTGAACTGGAGCCGTCGCTGTTCTATCTCATGGCTGAATGTACTGAGGCAACGGCAGGAAAGAACTGGAGAGTGGCCGTGGGACCGCCCCTTTTATAGCCGAGCTGACGTCATGTCACCTGACATCAGGGGCGGTCCCCACTGATGGTTGCCATCTACAAGCTTGCTGTTTGGATCTGACGCCAGGGAGCACAGTCCTATATGTGAAGACCTACTGCAGGAACCTTCTCGAAGTAAGAGCTAACCATGTAAGGCAAGGGTCCTGGACTTCAGAAGGGCTTATTTTACTAAGATCTGTGACTGCCTCATGAACAAAATGACAGCAGATGATGAAATGGGGAAGGGGTGGAAGAAAAGTGGACCAAACTAAAAGAGGGCTTAGTGAAGGCAACAAACCTCTGCATTCAGCAGGTAAGGAAAAGTAAAAGAAGAATACCACTATGGTTCTCTAAAGAGGTAGCAGAAAAGGTAAAGGCTAAAAGGGTAGCATTTAGAAGATACAGGTAGACCCGGAGAGAAGAGGAGAGGACAGGGAAGTGAATCGGGAAAACAGGCAAGTAAAGCAGTAAGGAGAGCAAAAGCACAAACTGAGGGGAAAAAAAATAGCACAGGGAGTACTGAAAGGGGGCAAGACATTTTTTAAGGTATGTTAGTGAAAAAGGAAGACCGAGGAAGGAATTGTATGGTTAAAGATGGGGGCACTGTATGGAGGAGGATCAAAAAGGCAAACATCTTGAACAAACACTTTTGCTCAGTTTTCACAGTAGAAAAGGAATGAGAGGGTCCACAGAAAGGCACCAGAAGCTTTCAGCAGAGGAAAATAGACATTAGTCCATTTATGGTGGGGAGAGCCCAGAAAGCACTTGACAACTTATACACAAAAAAGAAGCAAATTCAATAAAAATTACAGGCCTGTAAGTCAAACATCAGTAACGTAAAATACTGGAATCCATTATTAAAGATAACATCTAACATCAATTAGCTTATAACACCATGTTTGACTTAAACCAACAGGGCTCCAGAAAGGGGGCATTCATAACAAACTTGGTGTGTTTTTATGAACAAGTCAGTAGACACCTAGACATGGGAGACAGCTATGACATGATACTACTAGATTATAGTAAGGTGTTTGATTTCGTCCCTCATTGGGTGGTGGGAAAAAAATTGCAAAAATATGAAATTGACAAAAAACATAATATCATGGATACTAAGTTGGCTAAGGGACAGATCACAGAAAGTCACAAAGGACATTTGTCAAGTGAAGGCAGTGTAACAAGCAATGTCCCTCGGGGATCAGTGCTGGGCCCAGTAATATATCTGCTTTTCTCAGCAGACATAGATGAAAATGTCTATAATAATATCATCAAGTGTGCAGATGATGCTAAAATTGGTGGTGTATGCAACATTGCGGAACATAGCGCATCCATACAGAGTGACCTTGATGCAATAGCGGAGTGGGCTAATGAATAGGATGTGTCACTAAACATTGACAAATGCTGTGTCTTACGCTTGGGGAGGAAAACTCTAAAGAATAAATACACAATAAATAATACTATACTGCAGTACAGGGTCTGAGAAAAAGATCTAGGAGTGTTAATACATAACAAATTGAATTTAAAGGACCATTGTGCCACTCTTGTTTCTAGAGCAAACAGAACGGCTGGTGCCATAAAAAGAAACAACAAGAGTCGGACTAGTGATGTTACGCTTCCTTTATGTTAGTCCTTTGTTAAACTCTAGGTGGATTACTGCAGTCAAATATGGAGTCCTTATATAAGAAAGGATGTGGACAGAATTGAGAAAGTCCAACAGAGATACACTAATTCAATAAAGGATTTATACTATAAAACATATGATGAAAGTTTGGAATATCTAGGCCTATACAGTCTGGAAACTAGAAGAAAGAGAAGAGATCTTCTTTTACTTACTTGGTATTACTTGGTATGAAAGAACAGAAGAAGGCCAGAGCCCATCGAGACTGTTCCCCACACTATGTGGGACATTATTTATCTATTATCCCTCAACCAAACATCTAATTTGTTTTTAAAGACAGTGGCACTAGTTGCATCTACCAATTCTTTTGGCAAGGAGTTCCATACAATGGATGCTCTTATTGGAAAAAAGTTTCCCCTTTTGCTGGTTTTATAAGTTTTTACGTCAAGCTGTTTATTATGCAGTCTCAGAACTTATCTCCTTTTGGAGAGTGTTAGACCACATTTTTCTATTAGATCTGGTGAATTTATTAAATTAAAAACCATAAGCATATCACCTCTTAATCTTCTAGTTTGAAGAGAGAAGAGACCAGTAGTTTTTAATCTGTTCTGATAATCCAAGTTTGTTAATCTTGGAATCATTCTAGTTACCCTCCTTTGAACTTATTCAAGAATTGCTATGTCTTTTTTTTGGTTTGGACTCCAGAAAGGGGAGCCATAGTCTAGATACGGTCTAATGTATGCCCTATACAATGGAATAAGGCATTGTTCAGTGCGATTAAAAAATATGCGTTTTATTTGCCTCAAAAGTCTGTTGGTCATGCAAGTAGTTCTAACACAGTGATCATTTGATGTAAGTTTATTATTAACATATATCCCTAAATCTTTTTCACAATTTGATGAGTGAAGTGGTAGTCCGTTTATATGATATATCGTTTTTGGATTATTTACACTAAATGCACTACTAAACATTTGTCTTGATTAAACTGCATATGATTTTCATTTGCCCAAAGTGTTAATTTTTCCAAATCCTTCTTTAATGCAGAAATATTTTCTTGATTATTAACCTTCCCCAATTTAGTATCGTCTGCAAATTTAACTATGAAGTTATTTGGCCCTGTTTGTAAATCACTGATAAAGAGGTTAAACAATGTTGGTCCCAAGACCAACCCCTGTGGTACACCACTTGTCACACTACCCGAATCAGACAAGATATCATTAATTCTGACTCTCTGAGAATGATTTGTCAAACAGAGAATGATTTGTTAACCAGTTTAAAGTCCAGTTGACAATATCAGGTGACAAACCTAGATTGTGCATTTTAGTAATGAGTTTTTCATGTGAGACTTTATCGAAAGCCCTACTAAAGTCCAAAAGAATTACATCAGTAGGGATACCCACATCTAGTAGAGTACTTATATTATTGTAAATAGATATCAGATTCGTGGTGCGGGAATACTTGGGAGTAAACCCATGCTGATTTGAATCATAAAATCCTAATTTTTTACAATCTTGATCTATTAGAGACTTCATTACTTGTTTCATTAATTTACCAGCCACTGAGGTCAGGCTAATTGGACAATAATTTTGCACAGAACCTCTATTGCCTTTTTTAAATATGGGAGTAACTATTCCTAAACGCCAATCATTTGGTACAATGCTTTCTTGTAAGGATTTATTGAAAATAATTGACAAAGGTATAGAAATATTTATAGGAGTTTCAATCAGAAACCACGGATGAATACCGTCTGGGCCTGGACTTGTATTTTTTTTTAGTTTTTTGATAGCCTTTGTAATGTCAGTTGGATAGAACCTACGATAATCTACATGGTGAACTTTAAATGTACTAATAGGTGATTTTTGAGAGAAGACAGAACAAAGGTACTTATTAAAGAGATTCGAGGTTTCTTTATCAGATAGAGAAGAGCCATTGGTTATAATGGGACCAGTGGTCCTTGATACACCTTTTTTACTATTTATATAGGAGAAAAGAGATTTGTGACAGTCTTTTGTGTGAGCTAGTTTAAATTCTAGCTTATATTTTGCCAATTTAATAGAATTTTTTAAGTTTTTCACAGATAGTCTGTATTTATGTAATAGAGTAGTTTTAAATGGAACAGAACTATTCTTAAGTTTCCTAAAAAGTTTAATTTTTATTTTAATCTGATTTTTAATTGTCTTGTTGAACTAAGGGGGCATTTTTCCTTTATTATTAAATTTCCTCTTAGATGGAATAAAGGTATTTTCCAAATAATGTACAATGTTTTTAAAAAAGTCCCAAGCTTGTTGTGTTGTACAATTAAGAAGATTAGATTCCCTGTTTATGTTTTGTAAGTATTCATTGATTTTAGAAAAATGTGCTTTATTATAATTTTTTATACAGTATAACTTCCTTTGTGTAGTTTTAAACTGTTGAATTTCAAAAAGAATAGATGAATGATCACTGGTCCCAAGTGGATCCCAAATTTGTAAATGGCTAATTTGTTGCTCTATGTCAGTAAATAATAGATCCAAAATATTAGGACCTCGAGTGGGTTCAGTAACAAGTTGTTGTAATCCAGTACTAACTACCAACTCTATTGGTCCTTTCTCGGCATAGGACTGTCCTGAGAATGAGTCCCAGTTAATATGAGGGAGGTTAAAGTCACCGAATATTACAGTATCTTGAGATTCTGAAAAATGTTTAATTTTTTTAAACATATCAGTTGTGTAATCTGAATTTGCAGATGGAGGTCAATAGATGTTACCAATAGTTATATAGGACTGCTCCTTCAATAAGATTTTAACCCTTATACTTTCCAAAGGAAAGGGAGAATACACTTCAAAAGAAAGAATATAATTTCGTATGTACATACAAACTCCACCCACTGCCTTGCTTATCTAATCTGTTTTTACGATATAATTTATAACCTGGAATTTCTCTGGACCAAATTGAGGATGCGTCCCACCAAGTTTCAGTTACTCCCACCACACCTATATTTAAAGTTTTACATTTGGCTTCAAGTTCTGCTAATTTGAGTTGGTTTAAAGATCTTGCATTCAAAGCTAGGAATTTACATTTATTTGTAATAATATTTTGCTAAGTATTCAGAGACTTGGGAATAGACCCATTCTCCCCCATTGTTTTTAGTTTAAGCAATGATTTATGATTTTATTGATACTTTTCCCCATAAGTGTACTACCTATGACTGAGATGTAAACCGTCCCAGCAAAACAAGGAAGAACGATCCTTAAATGATTCCCAGTGGGTAATACAGGGTATATCCTGCTTAAAACACCACTTTCTCAGCCATTCATTTAGGGCTTTGATTTTCTGCGTCATGGTACATGTTGCTGTCGGGACAGGTAGAATTTCAGATATACATACACAGCATCCCCTATCAAGTAACAGGTTACATACCACCACATAGTCCTGTAACTGATTAAATGGGGTGTTGTTTATATCATTAACACCGGCATTGTGATATAATGAATGACACCATTATCATAACTGAATTAAATATAGAGTATAAAAATATAAACTCAATTACAAGGGGTCACCCATTACAAGTTATAACTAGGACATTTAGAACAAACAAAAGAACATATTTTTATACTCAAATAGTTGCACAATTATGGGAGAAACTACCAGAACATGTGATTATATGTGACAGTAAAGATAAATGTAAATTACTTTTGGACAAATACATGGCAGATGGTGGAAATATGATGTGTTATGAGTTGACATAAAGGAACTGCTTATGGGCCTCTTGCCTTTTAAACTCCTTACACAGTAAGTGACAACCTGAAAGTAGACAAAGCTATGGGGCCAGATGGGGAACATCCAAGAGTATTGAGGGAACTTGAGGAGGTATTAGCTGCACCTTTGACAGACCTTTTTAACAGATTACTAGAGGCTGGTGCCCCAGAGGACTGGAGAAGGATAGATGTAGTCCCACTTCACAAAAGTGGCAGCAAGTAAGAGACTGGCAATTACAGGTCAGTTGTCCTGGCATCAGTAGCAGGTAAGTTGATGGAAACACTATTGAAGGAAAGGATTATGGAATATTGCTGAATATCTTGTATCCAACAGTTTGCAGGACCCAAGGCAGTGTGGTTTCACAGAGGGAAGATCATGCCAAACAAATCTGATAGACTTCTTAACTGGGTGACCAGGGAGGAGCAGTGGACATGGCTTACCTGGATTTCAGCAAGGCTTTTGACTCCACTCCACACAGGAGACTAGTAAGCAAGTTGGGTAACTTGGGGGTAGGTAATAAGACGGTAACCTGGATAAAAAAACTGGTTAGCAGAAAAGGCACAGAGATAGTAGTGAATGGAATGTACTCCCAAGGAAGGGAGGTGACCAGTGGGGTACCGCAGGGATCAGTGTTAAGACAGGTCCTCTTAAATATATTTATAAGTGACATAGCGGAAGAACTTAAAAGGAAGGTCTGCCTCTTTGCGGATGACACCAAGATCTGTATCAGAATGGACACACCTGGGGGGTGGATAGAATGTGCAGGGATCTAGAGAGAGACTGGAAGAGTGGTCAAGGGTATAGTAGCTGGGTTTTAATGCAAAAAAGTGCAAAATAATGTCTCTAGGCCAAAGGAACCCAGGACCGGAATGCAGGATGGGCTGAGTGATACTGGCAAAGACCAAACAGGAAGGAGACTTAGGAACAATCATATCGGATGACCTAAAGGTGGCCAGGCAGTGTGGTAAGGCAGTCGGAAAAGCTAATGGGTTGCTGGGGTACATAGATAGGGGGATCTCCAGCAGGAACAGAGAGGTAGTTCTGCCTCTATATAAATCACTGGTAAGACCCCACCTTGAGTACTGTGTACAGTTTTGGAGACCACATATCTCAGGAAGGACATAGACAGGGTGGATGTGGTCCAAGGGGGTACCAAAATGGTACATGGTCTGCAGCAAAAGCCCTATGAGGGAAGGCTAAATGAGCTAAATATGTACACCATGAAAGAGAGGAGGGATATGATAAAAACCTTTAAATACCTTATGGGGTTAATAACATGTATAGGAGGGAAGTACTTTTGGAGAAAACTCAAGGGCACAGGCATACATTGTACAATGCCTCAGCAGTGTCTGCTTGTGTGAACTTTTCTGTAACTTACTGTACCATCTCTGTAAATGTATAAATTGTTGTTCTCTGCTATTTTCTGTTCAACTGACGTGGAACTTACAAAAGAGCATCCGCTTACAGGTGTTATCCAAGAACTCAATAAATAAATAAAAGAAAACGGTGCTCTATAACAAGGTGGCATGATATGAAAGTTGGAGGGGGTAAATTTAGGAGGGAATGTGAGCAAGTACTTCTACACAGAAAGGGTGGTGGATAACTGGAATAGCCTTCCAGAGGAGGTAGTGGGGGCAAAAACAGTAATTGGGTTCAAAAATGCCTGGGCTAAGCACAGGGGAATCATGGGGGTAAAATAAAGGGGAGCAGAGACTGCAATGTGGATTAAGCAAGGTCTGGGAAATAAAAAAAACAAACAATTGGACAGATTGGGTGGGCCCAGTGCCCGTTATCTGCCATCACATTCTATGTATCTGTGAGGATATTTCCTCTATTTGGGCACACCTTTGGAACGGTAAGCTGTCAGCATCAGAACCAGTTGGAAACCTTTGCTAAGCAGGGGCTGCCCACAATGACATACAGCATTGCCACCTATAAAACTTGGGTGGCCCCATTGCTCCTACATTCCTTCTCTCGCCATCAACTGCTCGTCAGACCTGAAGTGAAATGACACCATTGTTTTCAACTTTATTTTCTGTAACTTGTTTATTTAATACCACCATAAAAATAACCTTTCTTTGTGTTTTATACCTGTGACTACTAGATCTACAAGGTCAATGCTCATATTTTTATTTAAACATTTGGTAACCAGGAAAGGCACACTGAGCTGAGGCTCGTTGCCAGGTATGACACGGGGAAGAATCGGGGTAGAGGAGTACAATAACATAAACAAGGTTTCTTATGTAAAAGTTGCAGTTACAAGCAAGGTAAGACAGGGTACAGTAGTAATCTGCTCGACAATGTGCAATAGTGTTGGCAAATATTTACAAACAGAGCAACAATTTCGCATCAGATCATGATTACAGTTAAGAAATTCGGAGTGCGTAAGTGCTGTCAGTTTGAGCATAAGTGCTATCAGTTGATATAGGAGGAGGCAGCAGGCATAGCTGAGATCTGACAGAGAGATGCAAGAGGGAGTTGTGGAGGACAGGGGGTTGAGTGTTCCAAAGTGAAGGGAGACGAAAGGAGTAAGCAGACTTGCCCATGTTTGAGGATTGTTTGGGCAGGGAGAAAAAGCGGGCATCTTGCAAACGGAGAGAGTAGGATGTGGGAGGAGTGGGGGTGAAGTGATCGGAGAGGTAGGAGGGAAGAAGGTTGAACCAGTATTTGGTGATAAAGGAGACAGAGTGGATGAAACGCTGGTGAGACAATGGAGGGAGCAGTGGTGGGTCCTTAAGGGAGAATTTGAGGCAAAGCGACAAAAGGCATAAAAACGAGAGTTAAGTTTAGCAAGTAGGGAGGAGGGGGCAGTGCAGTAAACATTGCAGTAAAGTCAAGAGTAGGTAAAATCATTTGGGCCAGAAGTTCTCAATGGACAGGAAGGGAGAGAGAGTCCCTGTTACAATATAGGATGCCGAGCTTAGGGCAAAGTTTTGACGATAGTCTGTGGTGAGAGAAGTGGAGTTGCGGGTCCAGTCAGACTCTTTGATACTTGTAGGTTGAGACTTCGGTGAGAGGGGTGCCTTCTTGGGTGGTAATGGCAGGGAAGGGGATGATTTTTGCCAATCTTTGAGAGGTACCGAACTTCATAAAAACAATTTTAGAGGAATTTAGTTTGAGTTTGTTGTCTTGGAACAAAGACTGAACACAGTGGAAATCCTGATTTAGGGCAGATTTGAAAGAGATTGGGTCAGGACCGGAGGTGAAGAGGACAGGGTCATCCGCATACATGTGGATGAGGGAGTTTGAACAGGCAGAAGGGAGGTTGTTTATTTAGAGAGTGAAAAGGATGGGTCCCAGAACAGAACTTTGTGGGATGCCTGCCAGGATGGGGGGAGGAGGAGGAGGAGTTAGCTACCCTGACTGATTGACATCTGTTGGTGCGGCAAGAGTTGAACCACCATAGTACAGGTGGGGCAAGACCAGCATGATCATGTGCGTTTAGGAGAAGGGAGTGGGAAACAGAGTCAAAAGCCTTGGCCAGGTCAATGAAAACAGCTGCCATGATGTGACCTTTGTCAGCAGCAGATTGGATGTGTCCGGTGAGTCTAAGAAGCAAAGATACGGTGGAGTGATGCTTCCTATATCCAGATTGATAAGGGGAGAGGAGGTCTGAGGAGTTTAGGAGAGCATTCAGTCTCGATTGTACTAAACTTTCTTGTACTTTTGACATGGCGGGGAGAAGGGAGATCGGACAATAGTTGTCGGGAGTTGTGGTGTCGCCATATTTGTGGAGAGAGATGACATTGGCAGTTTTCCAGGCCATAGGCACTGTGCTTGTGGAGAAGGATAGATTTAGAAGGTAGGTTAGTGGGGGGGGGGTGATGGCTGGGGCCCATAAGCATAGGAGGCTTAGGTGTAGGCCGTCCAGGCTTGATTTAGTTGGGTTTAAGGATAGGAGCGTGGACAGTACTTCATTGGTAGATGCAGGAGCAAGAGTGAAATTTCTACGCTAAATTCCACAGCTGTGGATTGTGGGAAGGGGACTGTTGGCAGGTGGTGAGGGTCAGGCTTGGAGGGCACAGGTAGGGGAAAAAGATGTTCATGGCATCCGCCACCTGGGAGGGGTCGGTAATTTTGACACCATTGTTTTTTCTGCATGCTTTAAGCTGCTTGTTGTCTCGCTATTGGCTTTCCAAGGAGCAATGGGAGCATATTTGTCTTGGCAGGGTTTATTTTTAGCCACTTCATCAGAGGCTTGATCAAGCTTCCTTTTTTCGTCACTCTTATTATTTTTCAGTTTTTGAGGAACTTCATCTTTGGAAACGTTATTTTTTGGTTGGGATCTGGAGGGTTCCTCAGCACCTCTGCTTTTGGTATTAGTACTTTTGAATGGCCCCTTGTCGGAAGCCTCTGATTTATCCTGAGCTATAATAATCAAAGGTTTGTCTGCTATTTTTGCCAATTTAAGCAAAGCAAACTAGTTCTGGGCCTACAAACTGAGTGCAGGTTTCTGTGAAAATGCCACTGGCCAGTTCTGCCCCAGTAAATAAACTCTATTACTAATGCTTTTTTTTTTTTTGAAACCCAGTAATACTCAACTGCACACAGGTGGCTGCTGGACCCTTATGGGCAGTCCTGACACAGATGATACCAAGGTCCAGTAATACAGCAAAAAAGGTTTCCTCATAATTGCCAATCTAGAGAGAACCCCCCCAGGCACTGTTTAAATTTGAAATCCACTGCAGGTGCCTTGTGGTAAACCCTGTGAGGTCTGAGGTAAAAAAACAAGGCAACTGTCCCTAATTCGATGGTTCCCACAAGAGTTTACCCAAGAATGAAGGAAACCGTTAAAAATAAGCACCCGTGATAAAATTAGGCTTAAAAACAAAATGTCACAGGAAAAATAAAGTCAAAATAGTGCAGCCACGCTAAAAATAAAAAATTTGCGCAGCGCTAATGAAAAAGTAAAACTTTCACTCAGCACACTAAAGGAAATAATTTATGAGGAAAACTTTACCCAGATAAGCACGAGGAGGCTGTCAACAAGGAAAGTTGGGAGACACCTCAGAGGCAATATTGCTCAGTTCAGCAGAGGAAAAAATTCTGAAGCCTTCAACAGCTCTCACTCAGCTCACCCCCCTCCCCGTCTTTTGATTGGCTTGGCCCGAAGCTCATTTAAATATCTCTTAAAGGCACACCTCTGGGGCAGTTGCACCTAGCCAGCTAAGTGCAAAAAAGTTACTGATGCTAAAGGACCCCTTGGAAGAAAGAAGATTACTGTGGTGAGTAACTTTTTCTTATTGGGGCTGTGATCCAGGGGTGGTGACATTTTCTTACACTTGCTTTTTGGAGCAGGGCATGGTAGTCCCAGATATTTATGAAGATGTTAGTGAACTGAGCTAGTGCAGTGTCGCTGTCTAAAGAGGAGTACACTGGTGTCCAGTCTGCATTGTATAAGTCTGGGAGGAGGGAGTTTGCATCAAGAGAGTGCAGGGGGAGTGTGGTGATGTATTTTGGTGCAGATTTAAGTAGTTGTGTCTTTCTAACACAGTAAGTAACACAGTGGTCACTGAGGGCAGGGTTGAGGACTCCTGCATCAGATATTCTGCTAAGATGATAGAACCCAGTCTATAGGGGAGTGATGGGAGGAATGAAGGTTGTAACAAGTGGGTTCATTGATTAGTTGTGAGAAGTTTAAGGATTAAATTTTGGAGGTGGTTGTAGCAGAGGAGGGTGAGAGCCAATCAAGATTATAATCACTCAGGAGAAATAGCTCATCAGAGCTCGCTAGAGGCTGGAGGGTAGCAAAGCATTCTGCAAGCGCAGCATGTCCCAGCCGAGGGGAGGCATAGACCACCCCAATGAAGGGGTGGAGGGAATAGGGGAAGGAGAATATGTCAAGTATTAGTTCGTGTGAGCCTGGACATGACTCTTTCCTTGTTACGGTGCATGAGAAGGGATGCCGAACAAGCAACGCGATACCATTCCCTATCTTGCTGTGGTCTTGCTGAATGATAGAGTAGCCAGGGATGGTGAGGGATGCATCAGGTGATTTGGCAGATAGCCATGTCTCTGATAGACATAAGATAGATATCAGGAGAGTTTTGGGTTAGCCAGCAATTTAGAAGGTCCAGTTTAGGCAGGAAACTTCTAATATTAATGTGCACTACTTTTAGTCCTTTGAGGTGCGAGGCAGTTGCTTCAGCATTGGGGGGGGGGCAGGGTTCTGTTCAATATCACCGGAAAGCAGAAGGATGAGGAGGAGCATGGAGAAGGTCGCTGGGAGTTTCCTTTCCTTTTAAAGGGATGCAGGCAGCCGTCTGTGATTGGAGCAATGAATGAGGGTAATGCCGTCGGATGACTGAGGCGATATAATACTGGGTGAGAAGGTGCAGAACGAGGGCAAGGGTGGAGAGTGAGGAGTAGGTAGGTGGGGACAGTAAGAGGTTCCTTAACCCAGAACATACAGGGATGGTGGGGGGGAGGGGAAGAGGCAGTCAGAGGGAGATGGGGGGGTGGAGGAGAGAAAGAAGGAAAAGAGAGTCAGAAGAAGGAGGGGGCAGGATGCATGTCCAGGTGCCTTTTTGTAGTTGGATTTGGAATCATGGTTGGCATGATTGAGGGGCTGTGCAGGAAGTGAGGCATAAGGAAGAAGAGAAAAGAGGGTAAGGAGATGGGAGATAAAAACATATGGGAGGTGCAGGCGAGTAACAGTGCTTGAGAATTTGAATTGGTAATTTTGGTAGCAATTTAGGTGGATTTGACTGTGAGCAAGGCCCTCTGGTGGCAGCACGGTATAACCTGCAGGTGAGAAACTGACATAAATTTCAGAGTGCATCCACACTACTGTGCATGTAAAGAGATAGAGTGACGTCCCCCTTCACCGTGCCTTTGTAAACTAAACTGGCCAAAGGTAGGAGCGGTGGGGGGAGGGTGGGGAGCCGGCGCATAGGCAGGACTTAAGATGTGATGGCTTGGAGCAATGCTCGTACTTTGCGGCTTCCGACTGGGAGGGAGCTGTTGAAAATAAAGTTCAGCAAGGATCTTGAAGCATGGAGCAAGCCCGATCAGGGCTTGGAGCCTGTGGGAAAGAGGGGCAGCTTAGTTATAAGTAGCAGGTGAAATAAAAGAAGAAGAAAAAGCTTAAGGCTAAATTGGAGGAGGGGACTGCAGGGAAGAGCCAGGCGAGTTGGGGTGGCACAAAGAGGTTTTTCAGACCAGCGAAGGGACACAGAGGGAAAAAAGAAATAAATGAAAATTAATTTAGAAAGCAGTGGAGACTACTAGTTTGGAGAAAATAAAATAAAAGATATCAGAGCAGAGCGAGGGAGAGCTGCAGAAATGCAATCAAAGACAATCAGCAGTGCAAGTAACAATTTTAAATTGTTAAAGCACTACAGTTTGCACAATAAAATTACAGTAAACTGAAAGAGCAAATCCGATTTTAGTTTATTTACAGACAGGTCTAACAGGTTGTAAAGCACAAACTGGGTAGGTTTCGACTGCTTGGAAGGGAGGCAGAGAGGAGCCAATAGGAGAAGGGTTGAAAAGAGCACCAACGTTAAATCCCCTTTGTTGTGCGGGCCTATGACATCTGCCGGGGATTTAATCAGGCCACAGGGAGACACCAAAAAAAGACTGTGGAAACCTTCATTTCTAAGAAGACTATGGAAGCATTCGCCAAAGCAGTGGGCTCCAAGCTGGCTTAAAAGCATAGAAACATAGAGTCTTAATTCGAAGAAGGCTCTTGCAGCAGGCCACACTGGTAGGACTAAGCCGTCAGGACCACACGGAAAACTTCTAGCTAGCAGTCTACCACAGTGGACCGCCCACTGCCAACATTAGCCGCTGACATCAGCCTATCCTATAAATGCAGACAGTCCCCCACACCTACCTCAGTTCTTTTCCTGCTGTTGAACCATGCACGTCGGACCTTAGCAGACAGCACAGCTACAGTCGACCGCCATTACCTGCGCTTCAAGCACTTTTTTATTTTCCTTTTTTCTTTTGTGTTAAACATCAAACTTTCAGTGTTTTCATTGATGAGTTTATGTCTTCTCCACCAGCCTCGTCGTCTGACCACTTCACTAAGTGTGCTGGTGGCAAACAGATTCCTGAAAACGACAGCCACTCTACGTGTCTCATCTGCCATGGCCCCAGCCATGACACTGAAGCCTGCCGGATTTGCCAGAAATTCAATAAGGCCACTCTGAAACGTTGTCTAAAAACTCTGGAGAGCCACCTTTTAAAGCAGAAGTTAATCGTAGTGAAAAAGTAGCTGCAGGCCAGGAGCTCTTCGGCCTCACCAGCACAGTCCTCCTGGGCCTCTTCTCAGAAATCCGGTGGGAAGCACAAACACCATGACCAGGACTGGTCTGTTTTCTGCTTGCCTCACAAACCCTCAACTCGGACTGGGTCATCCTCTGGCAGGAGGTCGGCCCCTTCAGCCCTGCCACTCCTCTTTTCTTCCAGGCTCCCGGTGGCTCAGTCGCTGACCCTTATTGCTATTTCAAGCAGCAGCTCCTCAGGGCAGGGGACTTTATCTCCTGCTCTGAAGCCCCTGATGTTCAGGCCCATATCTTCCATGGGGCGTCAGTTCCTCTACTGTCGCCTTCCCAGCCACGGCACTGTCGTCATCGGTACCTACCTGTTAGGCTGATGCCAGTCCTTCCAGGCAGCACCCACAGCAGGCTATCGCCACTACTACTTCTCTGGCGTCGCTTTTTTTTTTTTTTTCCCAGGAGGTCCTTCTGTCATTCTTCTGCCCTGGTCATGGCCCCCGGAGCTTCCACCAACTGCCTATTGCTGCCTACTCCTGATTACCCCCGGCTTGCCCCCCCGGAGGTCGGGGCTGCTGCACTGGTTCCCCTAATTCCAGTGTCGTGGAACCAATATCTAGTTGGGAGTGTGGCGGCGGTGGTGAATTGAAGCCCGGGGAGGGCTTCATGTAGATGGAGGATCTCCCCTCTGTTTTTCTTTGATTTTCCTCCGGGAGGCGGGGACGTGCAATGACATCCAGCGTCCGCCCTGCCTCCATTTGAAGTAAGCACTGGTAGCTGTGCATCCCCCAGCCTCTACCAGGGGTCCACCTCGTGCCAGACACTTCCCAACCCTCCCCCCAGAGAAGGAGAACAGTCCATAGGACACTCTATCCTTCTCCCCTGGCCAGCCCTCCAGCGACCCAAGTCCGTTCCCGAACCGAAGTCGCCGGCGTCACAAGCGGAAATCCAACCACTGCGCCAGCAGGCCAGCCTCCAGCGTTGCTTCTGCCAAGAGGATCTCCTTCCCTCAAGCGCCTGCTTCTCTGGCTAGGCCTGCCCCAGCGGACCCATCCCCAGGACACTCCCAGCCGATGCCCACTGGGCCACCGCCACTACTACTGCTGCTGCAGCCTCAGCCAGTAGGCCCAATGCCAGTGTCACCCCTGCCACAACCCACACCGCAGCTGATGCCAGATCCTCAGCCAACACTGGGTGGCCCTATCCCTGGGTACCAAATGCAGGTCCCACCACCGTCATACCCTTTCCTGGCACCTTTCTGTCCCTACCCACCAGTGTATAATATACCATCACCAGTGGATTATAACATGCTTTTTTCAGTATGGTGGTCCTTTCTCCAGAGGCAGACTCCCACTGCTCAAGGGCCACCTCTGGTGTCCCCCAGCATCGGTCCCAGAACCCACTACCTCAGGAACTGGGCCTGGCTGGCCCTAGTGAACCCCGAATGTCAGAGTCTTCTGGGTCTCAACCTGACGTCATCTCTGGCCATTGCTGGGATGAGTGTATGCCACCAGCATCGGACCCAGATAGCGAGACTAATAAGGACTCAGACTGTTCCAGGTCTTCTTCCTTGCCAGGGGAGTCTTTCAGTGGGGAGGGCCCTCCTAGGGAGGTCCCTAAATCCCCCCTCCCCCTGACGACCCGACGTTTATGGATGTCATGCACCACATCTAGTCTGTTATGGGCTGGGAAATGGAGGAGCAGGACCCAGAGCGCCATCACCTGGCTGTATATTTAAGGCAGCAGGATGCTGTTACTTCAGCTCGAAGGATTTCTGAGCTCCAGGCTCTTATGTTTAAGGAACCTTATTTGTTTTTTCACAAAGACAGGGTGTCTTTGTGTCCTAATCCTAAGATCTTACTTAAGTTGGTACCTTTTGCAGCAGGCTGTTACCATAAGGACTATGACACCAGGCACTAGGACCCCACGGAAACCTTCTAGCTAGGAGTCTTCAGCTGGGACTGCCTCTGACACCAGCTCTGTCCTAATGTCGGCCAGTGGTATATAAAGGGGTAGTCCCAAGCCCCACCTCAGTTCTTTTCCCGCTGTCAACCCATCTACTTCGGCTCTTCGGTCGCTTCCAAAACTACACTAGCGTTTTCAGTAATTTTTTTCTTATTTTCTTGAAGAAAAGTCCACTTTTCTTAGGTTTGGCCCCTGCTGCATGTCTTCTTCGCTGTTGTGGGTCTCCTCTACTGAGAAGAAGAGGACCAAATGTGCCTGCGGTTGACAGATCCCAGCCAAGGATAAACACGAGACCTGTGTCTACTGCCTGGGGCCTGACCATGAGACCAAGGCTTGTCTAATCTGTAGTGGCTTTACTGGCCAGACTCGTATTCACCACCTTAAGGCACTGAAGGCACACATTCTGGAGCAGCAGCTGGCCGTCATGCAGAGCTCACCAGCCGAGAAGGCTGCCTCTTCTTCCCATTCTTCCAAGCATAAGGAAAAGAAAAAGGATCCAGACCAACACAAGTCCCTTGAGAAGGACTGGGGTAGGTCTAAGGGGCGTCTGTGCTGCCAGTCCCCGCACCACAAAAAGACCTCCTCGGCCTCTAACTCTGGGGGCTTGGATCACTCCTCCCACTACCCTCGTCATTCCTTTGGGTGGCAGAACTCCTCCATTCCCACCAAAACCCTGATGTCGGGGAGTGGAAAACAAGGTTTGGGCTCCTCTATCCAAGCCTTGATTACCCTGCAGGTGAAGGCCACACCCATGTGGTCACCCTCCACCTCAGGGGTTGGGACCTCCTTTTCTACTAGCATGGAGACCTCGGTCTTGTCATGCAAGATTCTGGTGTCAGTCTCTCCCGGGGCTCCAGGTAAGACCAGAGAGCATGCGGTCAGAAGTCGGTCTCCAAACCGACCTCGGGTCACCACACCTTGGCCTCTCAAATGCCTATGTCCAAGCCGATGATGGTCCACAAAGCTGACAGCTCCAGACCATCAATGGTCCAGGCCAAGGGACATACGTCAGATACAGTCTCTCTGAACCTCACTAGTTCACCGGTCCAAGGGTCCTCTACACCCAATGACCAAGGGGACTGGTATACCCCTTTCCCAGGGATCAGCCACATCTCCCTTCTCCTCCTGTTGCTCTACCTACACCAGGTGACCTAACACCTCGCTCCCCAGTAGTCACCATGGTTTCCCAGTTTTCAAAGGTGGAACTAATGGAGATCTTTCAATTCTGGTGGAGCCAGGTTAAACAAGATGTCCTTTCTCCACAGCCAGATGTCACCCCAAATCTAAATGCAGACAAGGACCAGAGCCGGGGAAACAAACCATCCTCACCTGCTCCAAAATCAAAGTCCCGCTCTCACAGTCCCACCAACTCTCGTGGCAGGACTTTGCACCAGGAATGGCGCCACTGACATCGCTCCCGCTCACCAAGTACTTGCCGATGTCGCTCCTCCAGCCATAGGTGATCTGACAGCAAGTGCTGGTTGGATAGCCATCTTCAGCACTCCACCAGCCATTGCTGGTCCCATAGTCATCGCTGGTCCTCTAGTGGGTGGCATTCAGATGAAGAGCGCAGGTCTTCCTCCAGATCTAGATCTGCTTCCCTCTCTTCTAGAGATCGCGGATCAGACTCTAATGCCTCAGGTTATGACCAGTCTCCTTCTGTGGATAGACATGCCTCACCAGAGGACAAGGACACCCCTAGATCACTTCCTGATGATCCTACCTTTATGGATGTCATGAGGCATATCCAGATCTCCAGTGGTTGAGAGTTGGAGGATCTGGATCCAGAGCACTGGAGGTTGGCCAAGTACCTGAGGCAGAAAGAGCCAAAGTTTTGGTCGTTCCTCCTTTAGTGGATACATTCCAGGACCTCACCAGTATTAGCTGGAAGCATCCCTCTACCACTTCAGTGGTCTCTAAAAAGTTGGACAGGCTGTACCAGGTGCTGAGGGATGAGCCTTTCCTGGCGGAATACCCTCAGGCAGACTCAATGGTTATCATGGCTGCTCACGATAAGTCGAAGAACCCGAAACACCTCAGCTCACTGACTCCCAACACAAAATCCAGATTTCTAGACCAGGTGGGCAAGAAAATATATTCTGCCTTCACCTGCTCTATCAGATCTTTAAACTTTCCTCACACACGTGGTCCAGTACCAGAATGCAATGTGGAAAAAAGGACTAGAGGTTGCTTGGGCCCTGCCAGACTCTGCTCAGAAGACTGAGTTCCTGGATATCTTCAAGTCAGGATTGGACATAGGCAATTATGTCCTGAGGGCCTCGTATGATACTGCAGATATGGCTTCTATGGCAGCGGCATCCGGGTTTGCCTTAGGTGTCACGCCTGGCTTAGAGTCTTTGGATTCTCCCAGGATCTGCAGTCCAGTATCCTGAACCTTCCCTTCCAGGGTTCCATACTTTTTGGGGGGGAGACAGAGAAACTGATCTCCATCTCCAGGAGTCTGGTAAATCCATCTGTCCCATCCATAAAATGTACAAGGGGGACCAGAAGCCTTTTGGAAGCAGCCCTCTTGGAAGCCCTCAGGGCAGAATTCCCACAACCAGTTCCAACAGAGGAGGCTTCCAAAGGCAATAACCCAAACTCCTGGGAGCTCTACCTCTAGAGGCCCCAAGCCCTCCCAGCCCTCTCTACCTTTTCCCGGATCTGCTCAATGACTCGTACCTGCCCCCCCTCCTCCAGCAGAGGCCATGAGGGAGGCAGTAGGGGGTTGCTTCTCCCTCTGCCTAGAGGGCTGGAGCAACATCACCACAGACCTCTGGGTGTTGGATCTGATCAGGAGAGGACATACTCTAGAGTTCCTACAGATCCCTCTGGACAAGCCACCAGGGTCCTCCCATTATCCTCCTTCTCACATACCCCATATAGAAGGAGAGAACCAGGCCCTTCTGCAGAAGTGGGCAACAGAGCCAGTCCCCCCGGAACAACAGGAGCAGGGCTATTACTCTCATTTTTTCCTGGTTCCAAAAAAGACTGAAGACATTTGGCCCATTCTGGACCTCAGCTCTCTAAACCTCTTTTTTTGTTTGTTTGTTTATTACTTTATGTGCCTTACCTCCTCAGCTGCGGTGTTTCCCTATGGTTCCACTTCCATTCAGTCTCTGGCAGCTCCTGCACCGGGCACCGTGCCCGAGCTTCAGCCTCCTCCATCACCCTCTCTTAGGCCACATCGTGCACCCCCACAGCACGGAAGACTGAGGGGTCAGGACCAGAGGAAGTACCTAGGAGCATCCGGTGCAACACAGCAGAGCAGACCTTCACGAGCGCCGGTGGATTAGGCTATCCCCCCCCCCGAGGACCCCATGGCACGGGCATGCAAGGATATCAATGATGCTGCAATATGCGCTTCTGTGCACCTCATACCAGATGCCTGCCCACACCGACCCCTCTGTTGTATCGCGATTTGCCATAAGCCCTAGCCACCACCAGGAGCCAGCACATTCGCGGGTGTCCCTCCCCATGCTCCCCAGAGGAAAGCAGTCCCTGGGATGCGCAATTCTTTTCCCCCCAGCCAATCCTCCAACCCCCGAGGTTGCTCCCAACCCAGGTTGTCAGCGTGGCATGAGGTGTGCTGTCCAGCATCTCAACCATCAGCACCACCAGGCCGGCATGCTAAACCTCTTTATTGAGTACAAGCAGTTCAGAATGGTCACTCTTCCAGGCCTCATTCCCCTCTTGCACCAACAGGACTGGCTCTGCTCCCTGGACATGCAAGATGCCTACCTGCACATATGGGTCCTCCCCATCAAAGTTTCTGAGGTTCCACGTCCGGGGGAGACATTATCAGTTCCTAGTCTTACCGTTCACCCTCTCCTCCGCTCCTTGAGTTTTCACCAAGTGTCTAGCAGTGGTGGTTGTGGCTTTACGATGCCAGGGCCATTATGTCTTCCATTACCTGGATGATTGGCTCCTGGCAGCTCCTTCCAGAGCTCAACTACTTCACACTCTCAGAGACACCATTACACTCTTCCAAGAGTTGGGGATCACCCTGAACCTTCCAAAGTCATCACTATGGTCCAGTCAATGACTCCTTTTCATTGGAGCAGTCCTGAATATGGTTCAGGTCATGGCCTTTCTCCGAGAAGACAGGGGAGATCACCTGAAGAACTTAGCCCGAGCAGTATCCATGGCTCCCCAGGTCCCAGCCAGGACTTTCCTAAGACTTCTGAGGCACATGGCGGTGGCCATTCCTACAGATCTTACTTCAAGAAACAGCTCTTGCAGCAGGTTACACCATTAGGACTGAAGCCGGCAGGCGCCAGGACCCCACGGAAAAATCCTAGCTAGCAATATCCATCGGGGGACCGCCCACGACGTTGGCCCCTCCCCGACATCAGGCATCATATAAAAGGGGGCAGTCCCCCAGCATCCCCAGTTCTTTTCCCACCATCGACTCGCCAGCATCGGCCTCAAGGAAGCCTGAACAGATGAACGACGCATGAAATCTCTATATTTTATAAAAATAATCCATGTCTGCTTCTCCTACCCCTTCTCTCGAAGGACACCCCTCTAAGTGCGACTGCGGCAAGCAGATCTCTTTTGCCGACCACCATTCAGCTTGTGTTAGGTGTCTGGGCCCGGAGCACGATACCCAGGCCTGCTCAATCTGGCAGCAATTCAACAGAGAACCAGGATCCGCCGCCAAAAGGCCCTTCAGGGGTTCCTCCTTGAGGAGAAATTAAAGAGTAGGGAAAAAAGACCTTCCTCTAAAGGGGAATCCTCCCACAAGACAGGGAAGCACCGGGACAAGCATCGGGACTCGGGTACATCGAGTTCACCCAGCCGGGCCTCTGAGTCCAGGGCCAGCTCCAGCTCCACACAGTCCGACAGATCTCCTTCCCAGGCCCATTCCCAACCTCCCCCTATTAAGGTGGGTCTAGTATGATCTCCCGACATTAAACTTCCCGATGACAATAATCCTGTAATTTATTTCCCGAATCTTACCTTCCCACTGTTGCAGTTTTCCGAACGAAGATTCTCCCGACAGACACAGACACTGCTCGGTAACGCGGCTAGTGAAAGGCCATCATTTCAGTGAATAATACATTCGGTGATTGGCTATATTTTGCGGTTTGCAATGCATAAAGACAGTCCGTTTTAGTGGTGCTTCTCCCTATCAAACCAAAATGGCAGAAGCAACCACGTCAGTTTCTGAGGCTGTTGTTTGCGAAATTGTGCCTTCACAGTGCAGACAACCAAAATTAAGCATTGCTGGATACCTGTATGTTAAAGAACGGAGTCGGAACGACTGTTTTAACTGGTGATGTCAAAGTCGTAAAGCTTTGGCATGCCACGGCCGTGCTTCGACCCTCCTAATAGGTGGTCAGCATCATCTTCGGGCAACAAAAGAACATAATCATAGCCCAGATGCCTGTGCTGCTCCCACAGCCACAGCAATTGTGGCACTGAAAAAAAGAGCATTGACAGCACATGACACACCTGCACAACTGATCCAAAGTGAGACTGCAGGTTTGTCTTTGGAAGTTTGTCACAACTTGCCGCCTAAGCAGTCGCTTAGGCAAGCAATCAAGTGTGCAAGGCGAATTAATATAGCCCCTGAACCACGAACACTTGAGGAGGTTGCAATACCTCTGGAATTTACTACAGTGAACGGGCAAACTTTTCTAGCAAGAGATACAACATGTGGCAATGAGAGGGTGTTACTATTCACTACCAAAAAAAATATTGCAAAATTAATGTGTGCTGCCTACTGGATCATGGATGGAACATTTAGAATGGTGCCACACCTGTTCCATCAGCTTTGTTCGATACATGCGCCTGTTGGCAATACAGAGACATGCAGAGTACTGCCACTGGTATATGCACTCATGTCTGCACAATCTGAGGAGTGTTATCTCACTATGTTTCAGGACCTAATAGACGTAGCTGAGGAGTATGATTGTACATTGTCCTCCTCAGTGATTATTACTGACTTTGAACAGGCTGCTGTAAATGCCTGCAAGACTGAGTTCCCCAATGCTGCAAACGGGTTGTTTTTTTCATCTTGGCCAAACTGTATGGCGAAAGATTCAGGGGTTCGGTCTTGCACCACTGTTTGGCTCAGACCCAGATTTCAGCCTCAAAATGCGACAACTAGTAGCATTAGCTTTTTTGCCGGCAGAAAAAATTAGCACTGTGTATGCGGAAATCAAACCAGACATGTCTCCAGAGAGTGCTCCTATCCTAGAGTGGTTCGAGGATAATTATATTTTGGGTCGGATCAGGCGTAGAATGCGTAACAACATTGCAGTAAGAGCGGCTCCTTTATACCCCCGAGTTCTGGTCCGTGCATTCTCAGATGCAGACCGGGATTCCGAGAACTCAAAATAAAGTAGAGGCATGGCACAGGAGACTTGCAACATTGATTGGCACATCCTATGTTGGTATACATCGGTTTGTGGAGGAATTGAGAAATGAGCAAACAATGACTGATACCACCATTGAAAAAATAAATTGTGGAATCCCTAAATCTCCCATTAAAAAACAGTACACAAAAAGGGAGGAAAAAATCAGCGATGTTGTTGCTGATATTGACATACGACCTCCAAAAGACTTTGTCCGTGGAATAGCACATAATATGGTGCTGTAACAGTTTCAGTGTGTTTTTTTAACATTATTAATAAATACTTGATTTTAACTGAACGTGCAACAAAGATGCCCGATGGTGACATGACTGTATCTGCTCGCTTCATTAGAAGTCTGAAATTCTTCACTAGAAGCACTTGGAGTTGGAACTGGTAAGTAGACATGTTACTTTTGTGATAACTTGTGTTGCCAATACTTGCTTCTGCCAGTGCTGAAATATTGAGCTAAATTGTGTATCTTTTCGTCAGATCATACAGCTTTTTGTGATAACGTGCTGTCAATGTCTGCGTCAGATCATACAGCTTATGCTGCGCTAGATTTGTCTGGGTCGGGAATACTATTTGTCTATTCGTTTTATCTTTTCTATATTGAAATATTGAGCTAAATTGTTTTTGTGATAAAGATCATACAGCTTAGGCTTTGTCTGTGATAACATTTGCTGTCAATGCTTGTGTCAGATCATACAGCTTATGCTTTGTGTCGGGAATATTATTTGTCAGTATCTTTTTCGTCAGTCACTTTGCAATGTCGGTAAGTAATTGTCGGTTTATTTTTAGTCGGGAAGTTTATATTCAGGAAATCGTACTGATCACGTTAAGGTTAGGTCTTCAGGGGGCTCCTCAGCCTCCCTTCACCCACTCAAGACTCATCGGACGCCCGACTCCTCCTCCCGGCCTGATTCTTCAGACAGGCACAAAAAGTCTTCCTCTAAATCCAGTAGAGCATCAGACTGATGCTGGGATACCGACTTCAGATCCATCTCCCAGCCTCCTAAGCATCCTGAAAGGAAGACTACGGAGCTCACGTCCCTTAAGCGGACATCAGAGTCTAAGAAGGTGTCCGATCCAGCGACCGCAAAACGGACTACCGAACCGACACCAGTCATACCGACGCCGGTTGATATCGGACATCAGGGGTCCTCCGGAGAAGAGGCTACTGCACGGCCGGACGACCAGACAGGTGACACGGAGGACGCCAGCTTGCCCAGGGAGCCATTGCCAGACCCGGTGGTTCCCCAGGACCCAACACCCGACCCTGGCGACAGACCCACGCCGACGCCGGGCCTGTCGTCGGGCATGAACATACAGGAGGTGAAAGAATTGTTTACCTTCTGGTGGGAGATCATCAGAAAAGATGTGGTCCCCCCTAAGCCTCTACCACCTCCACCGGGCGTTGAAGGTTCGAGACCCCCGACCCCTAAGGAGCCCATCCCACCTCTTCGGGAAGATTGAGAGACAGAAAATGCCCATCACGGTCTCCCTCAGGGTCTCTGAGCCCAAAGCGACCCAGGGGCAGACACCACCCACCGGGGATGACTCCAGACCGGATATGTCCGACACCTCCAAGTCTCCATTCCCCTTCACCAGACCCACGCGACCTCCCAAGGTCACCACCGGATGATCCCTCCTTTTCTGAAATCGTGAGGCACATCCAGGAAAACATGGGATGGGAGACTGAAGACTTAGATCCCGAGAGACAACACCTTGCCCGTTACCTCAGACAGAAAGAGCCAAAGCCTGTGGTGGTCCCACCTCTGGTAGACACCTTCATGGATGTCACCAAAGTCGCTTGGAAGCGTCCGCATTCGACACCGGCTGTTCCTAAGAAAGCTGACCACCTCTACAGGACCCCTATGGAGGACCTGTATTTGGCGCAACAACCCCTGGCCGACTCCCTGGTCATTACCACATCCTATGATCGGTCTCAACGGCCTCAACATTTATTTATTTAGCTTTTGTTGACCGGGTAAGTGCACTAGACAAATCCTGCCTATTTTCAGGCACGACCTGGGGAAGGGGGATACAGATGAATGGCAACTGACCTTGAACCAGATTACGCTGTTGGTGGTATTTTTTAGTGAATTTAGTGAACATTTGAGTACCCAGCCTCTGGACCAGGAATCTAAGCAATTAGATTCTATGGGATGACACATGTACATGGCTGCTACATGCTCAATAAGGTCCCTGAACTATCTCACGCACATGGTGCAGTTTCAGAACGCCCTTTGTGAACAGGGCCAGGACCATCTGAAGGACTTTCCAGATGGCAAAAAGAAGGATAAACTGCTTAACCTCCTTCAAACTGGGTCAGATGTGGGGACCCAGGTTCTCCAAGCCGCTTATGATTCCACAGACTTGGCAGCAAGGGGAGCAGCTCCGGAGACACTCTTGGTTGAGAGTCTCCGGATTTACCACGGACGTCCAGAAGAACATCCTGGACATCCCTTATAATGGAGCTGTCCTGTTCGGTGAGGAATCTGAAAAGGTCATCACCAGGCTACAGGACACCGGGAAGGCAGTCTGGACTGTACAGGCCGTGTACACACCCAAGTCTGGTTCCTTTCATAGGAACCAGAACCGCTTTCGCAGCTGGCAACAACAGCAGCAAACACGTTCTGGCCAGCAATCTAGGGGCAACTTCATTCATAAAGGCCAAGCCAAGTTCCCCATGGGCCAGGGCCCAAAGCATCCCAAGGCAGTCCAGCCCGCAGGTTCTAATAACACCACAGCATGACTCCTTCCCGGCCCCCGCCCCTCCTCTGGATCAATGGATCAAGAAGGTCGGGGGTCGCATCTTTCATCACCTTTTGGGATGGCAGAGGATAACCCCCAACCAGTGGGCACTACAGTTGGTAGAGCGAGGTCACTCCATAGAGTTCCTCGACCACCCACCATCCAGACCTCCCCTGCTGTCCTGTTACTCGGGTCAGCATGCCCTGCTTATCCAGGAGGAGATCTTGGCCCTCCTAGACAAGGAGGCCATACAGCATGTTCCACCGAACCAGAGAGGAAAAGGTTACTATTCTCACTTCTTCCTGGTTCCAACGAAAACAGGGGACCTGCGCCCGATCTGAGATCTCAGCGACCTCAACACCTTTGTGTCATACCAGCGCTTCCGCATGGTGACCCTGATGGGTCTCATTCCCATGCTAAAGCAGGGTGCATGGCTAGCATCACTGGACATGCAGGACGCTTACCTACATCTCCCAATCTCTCGAACACAACGAACGTTTCTGCATTTTGAGTTTCTGGGACGCCACTACCAGTTCCGAGCCCTCCCTTTCGGACTGTCTTCGGTACCTCGAATTTTCACGAAGTGTATGGCAGTTGTGGCAGCAGCTCTCAGGAAACGGGGCAACTACGTGTTTCCGTACCTAGTTGACTGGCTTCTTATGGCACCCTCACGGGAGGCACTGATGTCTGCAATTCAGGATACTGGTTCCCTCTTCCTATTGCTGGGCATCACCATCAACCAGGAGAAGTTACACCTTGTCCCATCTCAGAACTTGCAGTTTATAGGAGCAATTCTGGACACCACCCAAGGAAGAGCATTTCTTCCTCAGGACAGGGTGGAATGCATCAGATCCCTCATAAGGGACATAAAGGAGAAGAATACGGTACCGGCCCGGACTGTTGTTTGCCTGCTCAGACACATGGCAGCTGCCATTGCGACGGTTCCCCTGGCTTGACTCCATTTGCGGGTCACCCAATGGATGTTGCGGGCACAATGGGACCAGAAGCAAAATCATCTGCAGCACCCAGTCCAGATCACGAATGCAGTCATCCGGGGCTGGCATTGGTGGCTCGTCCCAGACCACCTCTCGACGGGAGTCCCCTTCATTATGCCACTTCCCTCGATGACTCTCTCCACGGATGCCTCGGGTTCAGATGGGGAGCTTACCTCAACGGGGTCAGGACTCAAGGCTCCTGGTCGTCTCTAGAGTCTCACCTTCACGTAAACATTCTAGAGATGCAAGCCATCCTGTATGCCCTACAGGCATTCCAGTCAGAGATTCCACAGGGTACTCTTCTGGTACAAACAGACAATACCATGGTGATGTATTATCTCAACAAGCAAGGAGGCACTCATTCCTAACCCCCTTTTCAGGGAGGCTCAAAGGGTTTGGAATTGGGTACTACAGCACGGCGCAGATATTATTGCAGTGCATGTTCCCGGAGTGGACAACACTATCGTGGACAGTCTAAGCCGATCACAGGCCAGAGTCCATGAAAGGGAACTGCTCCAGGAAGTTGCAGAGGACCTGTTTCACAGATGGGGGACACCAGAATTAGACCTCTTCACGTCCCCATCCAACGCAAAACTGCCCAATTTCTGCTCGCTAGATCCAGGGCCTGGTGTTTTCTGGCAAGACGCGTTGTCCCTCTCTTGGACAGGCAGGTTTCTCTATGCTTTCCCGCCCTTCCCGTTGATCCAGAGGGTTCTACTGAAGCTCCAACAAGAGCGGGCATGCCTTATTCTAGTAGCGCCCTTTTGGTCCATGCAAATTTGGTTCCCTCTCTTACATCAACTGGCCCAGGAACCTCTGGTGCCTCTGCCACTCAGCTCTCACCTTCTGTCCCAGGAGGCAGGCTCCTTGGTCAATCCGGATCTTCGGTCTCTGAACCTGAATGCCTGGCTCCTAAGGACATAGCAGTCCTGAGATACGGGGTCTTTCAGGAAGTTGCGGACGTTCTGGTGGCAGCCAGAAAACCCTCCACTCATGCCACTTACACCATGAAGTGGCACAGATTTTGTATTTGGGCTCAAGCTCTTGGATTGACCCCATTGGATTGTTCTGAGAGGTCCGTTTTAGACTACCTCCTATCCCTCTATGAGGCAGGTCTTGCCTACTACTCCATTAAGGTTAACCTATGCGCCATTTCGGCATATCATTCACCAATAGGTCACAGGTCTCTAGCCCAATTAGAGGCTTCTCACGCCTTTTTGCAAGGCATCCTGCACTTGAGACCTCCCATCAGACACCCAGTTCCTCCTTGGGATCTTCCTTTTGTTCTAGAGCAGCTTACACTGCCCCCTTTTGAACCAGCTGCTGACTGTGAGCTGTGTCTCCTCACTTAGAAGATGCTCCTTTTAGTTGCCGTTACTTCTGCCAGAAGAATTTCTGAGTTTCATGCACTTACGTGCAAGGATCCTTATTTGGTTTTTCACAAGGACAGGGTGTCCTTAAGAACAAATCCTAAGTTCCTTCCCAAGGTGGTCTCGGCTGTCACACTCAACCAGGACATAGACCTTCTGGTGTATTATCCCAATCACTGTAACAGGGGAGAAGCCCTGTTACATACCCTCAATGTGCATAGGAGCTTCAGATATTATCTGACCAGAACCAGGGCTCATCGCAAGTCGGACCAGCTCTTTGTTTCCTACATACAGAGGATGAAAGGTGCCTCTGTCTCCAAACAGTCGCTTTCTAGATGGCTGGTAAAATGTATCCTGTTCTGTTACCAGCAGCACAACAAACTTGTACCAGGACCGGTTAAAGGTCATTCTATGAGGGGGTGGCTACTTCCTTTGCTGCGCTTAAGAATGTCTCCACTTCAGCCATCTGTGCAGCAGCAACCTGGAGCACTGTACGCACCTTCATCAGGGACTACAGTCTGGATGTTGCCTCTAGACGCAGAGCAGGTTTCGGCTTGGCAGTCCTTCAAGGACTTTTGTCCTGAACGCTGACAACATTTCTCCTATCCTCCTTCCGATACCAAAAGTGTTCCCTTTCTCCTTGGGAATCAGTCCTAATGGTGTAACCTGCTGCAAGAGCTGTTTCTCGAAGTAAGATAGTACAGTTACGTAAGAACTTACCGCAACAGTAGATCTTCGAGAACAGCTCTTGCAGCAGGTAGTTTCCCCCCTACCTTCCCCTCTGGAGGTTGTGTCTTCTGACCTAGTCTCTAGGCTACAGCGTCCTTGATGCCATCTTATTACAAACCCTCCTTTGGAAGCGGATCCTCGGTCTCCCCTTCAGATGTCACCTTTGGGCTGGGAGTCTCCGGCGGGAGAACTGGGGATGCTGGGGGACCGCCCCCTTTTATATGATGCCTGACGTCGGGAAGGGGCCGACATTGGGGGCGGTCCCCAGCTGGATACTGCTAGCTAGAATTTTTCTGTGAGGTCCTGGCGCCTGCTGGCTTCAGTCCTAATGGTATAACCTGCTGCAAGAGCTGTTTTCGAAGATCTACTGTTTTGGTAAGTTCCTATGTAACTGTACTTTCCCTTCGTCTGCCTACACACGAGGGTTCCCCAGTGGATGATCAGGGTGCAATGGGACCAGAGGTCACATGACCTAGACCAGCCGGTCAGGATCTCTGACCCAGTCCGAAGGACTCTATCCTGGTGGCTAGACCCCTCCATCCTGGAACGAGGGGTCTCCTTCCAGCAGGAGCCCTCAAGATGGGTTCTGACTACAGACGTTTGTGGTCTTGGTTGGCGTGCTCACCTGGTGAACAGACAGACCCAGGGGACCTGGTCTTCAGATGAGCAGACACTCCACATCCATGTCCTAGAGATGAGAGTGGTCCTGAATGCTTTGTAGGCATTTCAGTCAGACCTTTATCTAGGCTCTCTTCTCATCCAGATGGCCAAAATGTTGGTAGTGTTTTATGTTCTTACCCCCTTTGCCAGGAGGCGATGATGGTCCGGTGTTGGGCCCTGGAACACCACACAGACCTCACCGCTGTCCATGTTAAATGTCTTGGCTGACTTCCTCAGCCAGTCTCGGTCCAATGCTCATGAGTGGGAGCTCCTTCAGTAGGAAGCAGACCAGCTATTCGACAGATAGGGCCATCCAGAGTGGACCTCTTTGCGTCTCCACTCAATGCCAAACTGCCCAGTTTCTGCTCGCTAGAGCCTGGGCCTAGTGCTTTGTGGCCAGATGCTTTGTTCCTCTGTTGGACAGGGAGGTTTCTGTATGCCTTCCCTTTCTTTCCTATTCTCCAGAGGGTTCTCCTGAAGTTGCAGGTCGAGGGAGCAGAGAGGATCCTCATCGCTCCCTATTGGCCTCAGCAGATTTGGTTCCCACTACTTCAGCAGCTGGCAGTGGAGCCTCCAATACAGCTGCCACTGAGCTTACACTTGCTATCACAGGGTCATTGCACCCTGGCCCATCCAGACCTCAGATCTCTGCGTCTTCATGCATGGCTCCTGCAGACTTAGTTAAGTCCAGGTATGGGGTCTCCCAGGAGGTGGCGGATGTTATTGTCACAGCGAGAAAGCCCTCGGCTGGATCCACTTACGCAATTAAGTGGAAAAGATTTTGTCTGTGCGCTTCACCCCATCACTTGGACCCACTCACCTGTCCAGTGAACTCCTGACTAGTATCTTCTCTCCTTATCAAACCAAGGCTTGAGCTACTTCCTCTATTAACATACATCTTTCTGCGATTTCTGCTTACCACGTACCTATGAGGGCGAAAACCCTTGCCCAGCTGGACGTGTCCCACACCTTTTTATGGGGCATACTACAAATTAAACCTCCCATCAGAGATCTCGTACCACCCTGGGATCTCCTTTTTATGTTCAAAAAACGTACTCTTCCCCCATTCGAGCCTGCCGCGGACTGCGAGCTTCACTTCCTTTCTTGGAAAGCGTTATTTTTAGTTCTGCTCAGAGAGTTTCTGAGCTTCAGGCCCTGATGTGTAAGGAGCCTTATTTAGTTTTCTATAAGGACAGGGTGTCCTTACGTAGTGACCCTAAGTTTTTACCCAAGGTAGTGTCAGAGTTTACACTTAATCAGGACATTAACCTTCCAGTGTATTACCCCAACCACCAGAACTGAGGCGGAGGGATCTTGCATACTTTGGATGTTCACAGAGCGCTGTGGTACTATCTCAACCGTACTGTAAGACGGATCAGTTGTTTGTGGTCTTCGCACCTCATTGTCAAGGCGCTCCGGTGTCTAAACAGACCTTATCTAAGTGGCTGGTGAATTGCATTGTCTTCTGCTATGACAAGTACAATATACCCCTTCAGAGCTCGGTAAGGGGTCATTCCACTAGGAGAGTGGCTACTTCTTTTGCTTCTATGGGTAATGTCTCGATAGCGGACATTTGCACAGTGGCTACCTGGAGCTCAGTGCATACCTTTATCAAGCACTACAGCTTGGACATTGCCTCTAGAAGCAGAGCAGGTTTTGGCCTGGCTGTCCTTCAAGGCCGCCTATACTGATGCCTTCTTCTGGCAGTTGCACTTCAGCCTCTTCCCAGATCTACCTCAATCTTTTTTTCTGGGACTGTTTTGGAGTCAGTCCTTATGGTAATAGCCTGCTGCAAGAGCTCCCACTCAAAGTAAGTGGTACAGTTACGTAAGAACTTACCATAACAGTAGATCTTCGAGAGGAGCTCTTACAGCAGGCACTGTTTTCTCTCCTTCCTTCCCCCTGGTGAGTCTCTGCATCTTTTTTACGGCAAGCTTCTGCCCAGTCCACCTGCTGGCCTTGCCAAGGGGTCTCCAGTGGGTGAACTGAGGTGGGACTGGGGACTGCCCCCTTATGTACCATTGGCCAACGTCAGGGCAGAGCCAGCATTGGGGGTGGTCCTATCTGTAGATTGCTAGCTAGGTTTCTGTGGGGTCCTAGTGCTTGGCGGTATAGTTCTTATGGTAATAGCTTGCTGCAAGAGTTCCTCTCAAAGATCTACTGTTACGCTAAATAATTACATAACTACATTTCTACCCAAGGTGGTGTCAGAGTTTACTTTGAATCAATCCACCCACCTTCCAGTTTATTTTCCTGAGTATTCCAGTCAGGGGGAGGCTTTGCTCCATACTTTGGATGTACATAGGATGTTGTGGTACTATACAAACTGTACAAAGCTTTTAAGGAAATTGGATCAATTGTTTGTTTCATTCGTCCCTAAGAGAGAGGGAACTCCTATTTCCAAACAGTGTTTGTCCAAGTGGTTAAGGAATTGCATTGTTTATTGCTACCACCGGTACAACAAGGCCCTTCCAGGAGTGGGTAAGGACCATTTCACCAGGGGTATGGCTGCTTCTGCGGCTTCTTTAAGAAATGTGTCTGCTGCAGACATCAGTGCAGCCGTCACCTGGAGTTCTGTCCACACCTTCACCAAGCATTACAGTCTGGACATCACCTCTAGGCATAGGGCCAACTTTGACCTAGCTGTACTTCAGGGCCTTCTCTCCTGAGCTCTTGGCTGCTGATCTGTCCTCCTCCTGGTGTTGTTCTCTGATGATACCTGGTACTGCTTGGACTCAGTCCTGCCTGTGTGGCCTACTGCAAGAGCCTTCCTCAAAGTAAGATAGTACAGTTACGTAAGAACTTACCATAGCAGTAGATCTTCATGAAAAGCTCTTCCAGCAGGCCCTGCTTTCCATCCTCCTTCCCCCTGCTGCTCTTTGTTCCTCTCACACTGCTTCTGCCTTTCTTTTGGCTTTCAGGAACCTCCTCAGTTCTCCTTTTGCTGCCCGTTTGGGGTCTCTGGCAGGATAGCTGAGGTAGGTGTGGGGGACCGCCTGCCTTTATAGGATAGGCTGACGTCAGCGGTGGGTGGTCCCCTAAGGTAGACTGCTAGCTAGAAGTCTTCCGTGTGATCCTGGCACCTGATGGCTTTGTCCTACTGGTGTGGCCTGGTGCAAGAGCTTCTCTCAAAGACCTGCTTTTACAGTAAGTTCTTACGTAACTGTACTATTTGTTGGCAGATAAAGACTGCTTGGCCCACTCAGTCTGCCCATTTTTCCCTGCCTGTACTGTCACTGCAGACCCTACCTGATCTCCAGCTAGCTTCCCCTCTGCTTTCCTACCAAGATTCCTTTGTGCTTATCCCATGCATGCCTGATGTCCACCACTGTTTTTGCCCCACCACCTCCGCTGGGAGACTGTTTCAGGCATCCACCACTCTTTCAGTGAAGAAGTGCTTCCTCACATCCCTTCCAGCTTCATTGCATGACCCCTTGTTCTCTCACATCTTTTCCTCTGAAATATACTCCCCTCCTGAACCTTATTAATCCCTTGAGTTATTGATAGATCTTACTTCAAGGGGGCTCTTGCAGCAGGCAACACTGGTAGGACTGAAGCACCAGGACCACTAGTTCTTCTTGGGCTAGCTGAAGGGAGGCATAAATCACCTTGATGAAGATTGGGAGAGTAGACGGGAGGGTGAAGTGGGTGAGAATCTGTTCATGAGAGCCATGGCAGGATTCTTTTTTGATAACTGAGCACGAAAGTGATTGCCTTGCATAAACTGCTACCCCTCCACCCTGCTTGCTGCGGTCCTGCCGATGGAGTGCTTAGTCAAGGATCATCAGGGAGGAGTCGGGGGTTTTCGCAGATAGCCACGTTTCTGTGAGGTAGAGAATGTCTGGGGAGTGTTGAGTTAGCCAGCAGTTAAGTTGGTCGAGTTTAAGTAAGATGCTTCTGCTGTTTATGTGCTCGATGTGTAGGCCTTTGTGGGAGTTCATTTGCTGGGGACCTGGGTTTAGTTCAACATCTCCTGCAAGGAGTAGGATGAGCAGGAACAAGGAGAATGTGGCTGAGAGTTTGCACCACCTTATGTTAATGGTGGATTTGAGTGTGGCATGGGAGCACCATAGGAATGTTATGCTAGTAGCCATCTGTGAGGGTAAAGCACTGGAGAAAATCATGTGGAAGGTGGGTAGGGGTGAGGGATGAGGTGGGGAGGTTGAGGCTTAACTGGAGAGCAGAGGTGAGAGAGGCTTTAGGGGCTGGGAGGGGACTGGTATATGCAGCTAGAGTGCGGAAGTGGAGGTGAGAATGAGAGGAGAGGAGATAAGAAACGTATGAGAAAAGTACAAGGGAGGTAAACATGATCTGTCTTCAAGGGTGGAGCTCTTGCAGCAGGTAATACCATTAGGACTGAAGCTGTCAGGCCCCCACGGAAAACTTGTAGCTAGCAGTCTAAGGCATGGGACCGCCCCCGACATTGGCTACTCCCGACGTCAGACGTGGTATAAAGGGGCGGTCCCCTGACACCATCTCAGTTCTTTTCCCGTCAACCTGCGTAGTTCAGCTTCTCAGATGCCTTCCTTTGCAGTCGATGGCCATCGAATGTCAGAAGTTCTTAGTTCTTGAAATAAACTTTAAAACAACACCTCGTGTATGTCGTGGCCCCCACGGCGAAAGGCAAAGTGTGCATGCGGGAAGCAGATCCTGGCCAAAAATGGCCACGCGGCCTGCCTCATCTGCCTAGGCCCAGAACACCAGCCCGACGCCTGCACACATTGCCAGAAGTTCAACCTGAAGACGCGTGCAAGGAGGGCCAATGCACTCAAAACCTTGCTGCTAGAAAAGAAGCTCGCGGCCATGCGGCGGGGATCAGGAGCCAGCTCATCCTCTCCCACCAGGGATTCCCCACCCAAAGATAGGTCATCGGAGGAAGCTTCACTACAGGGATAAGGATCAGGCCAGGTCTGAATCCCGCCCTAAGTCACCAGTCAAGCAGGCCTTGTCTTCCTCCTTCTCCAGCCAGAGGTCCAGTTTGGTTCCGGCCCAGCTGTCTGAACCTTCCCGCACGTCTAAGTCCACTCCCGCCTCCTCTCAGGGCAAACATGGGGAGTTGGCCTTGTCGGGACACCATCACTCTTCCCTGGCTCATCGACCCCTAAAACCCTCTCGGTCGACCCAGGAAAGCCTTCCAGTGCTCAGGACAGGCTCAGCTCTTCTGATAAGTGCAAGCACTCGGAAGAACCCTCAGGTAGGCAGGAGGTCGTCCGGGCTCGGACGCCTCCCCCTCCGGCTAAGGTGCGCCTGCCTCCAGATCAGCGCAAGCCTAGCCGGTTGCCTACTCCATTGACCTGCTGCCCGACACGGGGTGGTTGCCGGATGAAGACCAGCCGTCTGCCCCTCCTCCAAGGGACCAGACACCTGACAAAGCCACACCAGATGCTAGACCAACAGACAAGGGCGTTGCCAGTTGTCTGCCTACTGACACTGGGATCCCAGACCTAACACCTGCTGAGCCAGTCTCCCGGCTGCCCGCACCTAAAGACCCGACGCCCGGTCCCTCAGACCTGGTGCCGGCCCCTGTGGTCATCCCACTAGCGGACATCAGGAGTCTGTTTACTACATGGTGGAATGCAGTGAAAGGGGACCTTTTGTACAGACCCGCAGACACTGTCCCGCCTCCTCCACCCTTGGGTCCCCCTCCTACCCCAGAGCCTTAGGGTGGTGAGGGTGAGCACCCATGCCAGGCCCCTAAGGGGAAGAAAAGGAAATGACCCTCATCTCCATCTCCTTCTTCCCATCCTGTCACATTCTCCTCGGACGAGGCCGACATGGATTCGGAGCCTTACTCTGACGGGGAATTTTGTTGTCCCTCCCCGGGACCAAAAGATTCCCCACAGTCCCCCCCCAATGATCCTTCATTTCTGGACATTATGAGGCACATCCAGGCTATATACGAGTGGGACATGGAGGATCTGGACCCAGAGCGCAAGCGCCTGGCCAAGTTCCTCGGAGAGAAGGAACTCAAACCTTTAGTGATTCCACCGTTCGTGGAACCATTTCAAGACATAACACGCCTCATCTGGCATGCGCTGTCTTCCATACCGGCAGTCCCTCGGAAGGTGGACAGGCTTTATAAGCCTCCAAAGTCCGAACCCTTTCTGGCCAAGCAACCAAAGGCTAATTCATTGGTCCTCATGGCAGGGGCTCCCAGCCAAATCACTTGAGTTCCCAACCCCCGGATCACGTCTCTAAAAAGTTAGACAGTTGGGGCAGAAAAGTCTTCGCCTCAGCCACTGGGGCCATCAGGTCTTTGAACTTCATGGCCCACATAATTACCTACCAACAGTTGCTGTGGAAGAAGACAATGGAACTCATCAAAGCCATGCATGACTCTGACTCAAAACAAGAAATTCTGGCATGTGCCCAGTCGGGATTAGATGTCAACAAACATGCCCTTAAGTGTTCTTACGACACTGTGGATATGGCCTCCAGAGCAGCCGCCTCGGGGGTCTGCATGAGAAGGCAGTCATGGCTTAGACTCACGGGTTTCCAACCGGACCTGCAAGAGTCTGTTATGGATTCCCCTTTTTAGGGTCCTGTTCTGTTCGGCCCAGAAGTTGAACAAATGGTTAAGCAACTTCAGGAGTCAGGAAAAGCAGTGGCTGATGTGCACCGCATGTATAAATCTCAGCTTCAGGAACCCCACCGATGCCCTTTTCGCAAAGGACAAGGGCAGGGACAGGGGAGTAAACAGTCCCACGGTAAGGGGTTCAAGAGGTGGGGTCACCCTGCCCCTCAAGGTTCCCAGGGCCCCAGGCAGCCCAAAACTCCCAGGGTCCCCCAACCCCCTAAGCCTGATGCCCTCTGCCCCCTCCTCCCTTCAGGGACAGACAGAGCAAGAAGGTAGGAGGGCGGTTTGCGCTCTACCCACTCGAATAGTTCAGTATCACTGCGGACCAATGGGTATTGGATACCATTCAAAAAGGGTACACAAAAGAGCTCACCTCTATCCCACCGGACAACCCCCCCACCTACCCTCCAACCTGTTGTCCACTGGAACACAGTCTCCTTCTAGAAGCGGAGATTCAACAGCTCCTAGAAAATAGATCCATCCAAAAGGTTCCACAGGCCTAGAAGGGAAAGAGTTACTACTCCAGTTTCTTCCTGGTCCCGAAGAAAATGGGAGACCTTTGTCCCTTTGTGGATCTCAGCCAGCTCAATCTCTCTATAAAATACCAGAGGTTTCGGATGGTCACTCTGGCAGGTCTCTTTCCCTTACTCCAACAAGGGGACTGGTTGTGCTTCCTAGATATTCAGGATGCCTACATGCATATCAAGGTCCTGAAGGCTCCCAGAAGGTTTCTGTGCTTCAGCTTCCAGGACGAGCACTACCAATTCAGAGTACTCCCCTTCGGCCTTTCTTCCACCCCCAGGGTTTTCACCAAGTGCCTAGCGGTGGTAGCAGCGGCTCTCCAAAGGAGAGACCTCTTCGTCTACCCTTACCTGGATGATTGGCTCCTCTCCGCTCAGCTGGAGAAGGAGCTTCTAATCGCCTTGCAAGAGACACAGGCTTTATTTTCCTTCTTGGGGATCACAGTAAACTGGCCAAAATCATACCCTTGGCTGACCCAAAGGCTGCAATTCATAAGGGTTATTCTGGACACTGGGCAGGGCAAAGCCTTTCTGCCTCCAGATAGGGCAGACCGCCTTTGGGATTTGGCCAGCAGGCTCCAGAAGGCCCCCTCGGCCCCTGCCCGAATTGTTCTACAGCTTCTAGGCCATATGGCAGCTGCCATAGCCACAGTGCCCTTAGCCAGACTACATATGAGGACCCTCCAATGGCATCTCAGAGTCCAATGGGACCAGTCGGTAGATGATCTGGATCTCAGAATCCAGATGTCTCGGGCATCACACCGTTCCCTTGAATGGTGGCTCCGTCACGATAGTCTAGCAGGAGGAGTTCCATTCCGGAGACCCACCCCTCTCCAGACTCTAACCACAGATGCGTCTCTGTCCGGTTGGGGGGCTCATTTAGGAGATCACAGGACCTGGGGGTCTTGGTCTGCCATAGAAAGCTTTCTACATATAAACATTCTGGAAATGAGAGCTGTGCTATATGCACTTATCGCATTCAGAGACCAACTCTCGGTGGGTCCTCTCCTGGTGCAGACAGACAACACACCAGTGGCCTTCTACATCAATAAGCAAGGGGGGGACTCATTCATACCCCCTTTGCAGGGAGGCCATGAGAGTGTGGGATTGGGCAGTAGAACACCATCTGGATCTCATTGCAGTTCATCTGCCTGGGGTTCAGAACATTCTCGTCGACAGTCTCAGCCGCTCCACCTCTTTGAATCATGAGTCTGAACTGCTCCAAGAAGTTGCAGACAACCTGTTTGGTCACTGGGACTGACCAGAGTTGGACCTCTTTGTGTTCCCATGCAACGCCAAACTGCAAAATGTTTGCTCGCTATTCCAGGACCTGGTGTTTTTTGATGAGACATATTGTCCCTCTCTTGGAGAGGGAAGTTCCTGTACTCCTTCCCTCCTTTTTCCCTCATTCAGACAGTACTGCTCAAGTTGCAGTCAGAAGGAGCCAAAATAATTCTGGTTGTCTCCTCTTTGGTCCTGTCAGATCTGGTATCTTTTGCTCCAACAACTGTCACTGGAGTCTCCAGTTCAGTTGCCACTCTCCACCCACTTGCTCTCACAAGAGCAGGGGACACTCGTCCATCCTGCTCTTCACTCTCTTCACCTGCACGCATGGCTCCTACAGCCGTAGTGGAAGAGAGATAAGGAGTGTCAAGCAGGGTGGCTGAGATCTTTGTTGCAGCGAGGAAGCTTTCCACCAGGTCCACCTACATTCCAAAATGGAAACGCTTCTGTCTATGGGCTATGGCCTGTGCCCTAGATCCCCTAGGTTGCCCGGCTAGGCATGTGCTAGAATATATCCATCACCTTCTGGGTGTAGGACTGAGCTATTCGACCATTAAGGTACACGTGTGCGGTTTCCGCATATCATGATCCTATCAGAAATAAAACTCGAGCACAGCTCAATGTCTGTAAGACATTCCTATGAGGGGCCTTACATATCAGACCTCCCAGGAGAGACATCATTCCTCCTCGGGACCTTCTTTTCATCCTGGAGAAACTCACCCTTCCTCCCTTTGAGCCAGCAGCCTCTTGCGAGTTGCGCTTTCTCTCATGGAAGGCCCTCCTTTTGGTAGCCATCACCTCTGCTCGAAGGGTTTCCAAGCTCCAGGCCTTAGAAACATAGAATTTGACGGCAGATAAGGACCGCTTGGCCCACCCAGTCTGCCCATTTCCCCTACCTGATGGATAAGCTGCAGATCCTAGTTAACCAGCAGCCTACTTCTTCCTACCCCCACCCCCTAGAATTGCCTTATGACTGTCCCATGCATGCTTGAACTCCACCACTGTTTTTGACTCCACAACCTCCTCTGGAAGGCTGTTCCATGCATCCACAACCCTCTCTGTGAAAAATACTCTTAAATTACCTCTGAGCCGCCCCCTTCTATCTTCAAATTGTGCCCCTTGTTCTTGCACACCACTTTTTTGAAAGATGCTACCCTCTTGACTTTGTTGATTCCCTTGAGGTACTTGAAGTTTCTATCATGTCCCCCTCTCCCTCCTTTCCTCGAGGCTATACATATAAGCTCCTTAAGTCTCTTCATATGTCTTCCGTGCAGACCCTGCACCATTTTAGTTGCCTTCCTCTGGACAGCTTCCATCCTGTCTATGTCTTATGGAGATTGGGTCTCCAGAACTGCACGCAGTACTCCAGATGTGGTCTCACCAGCTGTCTGTACAGAGGATAATAACTTGTTTTCTGCTGGTGATGCCTCTCCCTATGCATCCCAGTATCCCCCAGCCCTCCTTGCTGCCCTCTCACATTGCTTGCCCACCTTTAGGTCATCTGATATGACTACCCCCAGGTCCCTTTCCATTTTGTTGTTGTTAGCATCTCACCCCCCATTGTGTACTCTTCCCCTGGGTTTTTGTTTCCCAGGTGCATTACCTTGCACTTCTTAGCATTGAATCTAAGCTGCCATACATTTGACCATTCCTCTAACCTTGCCAAGTCCCTTCTCATCCTTTCCACCCCACCTTGTGCATCAATTCTGTTGGAGATCTTTGTATCATCTGCAAAGAGACATACTTTTCCTTCCAGTCCCTCTACAATGTCGCTTATAAAGACATTGAAGAGGACCGGTCCTAATACTGAACCCTGTGGTACCCCACTGCTAACCCCCCTTTTTTCAGAGTGGACTCCATTTACTATTACTCTCTGTGTCCTATTCTCCAGCCAATTCTTTACCCAGGCTGTCATCTTGGGACCCACTCCTAGGCTGGCTAACTTGTATATTAATCTTTTGTGTGGGACTGTGTCAAATGCCTTGCTAAAGTCTAGGTAGGCCATGTCCACAGCCCCTCCCTGATCTACTACTTTGGTCACCCAGTCAAAGAAATCTATCAGATTTGTCTGGCATGACCTTCCGCTGTGAATCCATGCTGTCTTGGGTCCTGTGCCCTCTAGCCTCTAGATACGTAACAGTTCTTTCCTTCAGAGTGATTCCATCATTTTCCCTACCACTGAGGTTAAACTAACAGGTCTGTAGTTTCCTGCTTCTGCCTTGCTCCCACTTTTGTGAAGGGAATCACATCTGCCCTCCTCCAGTCCTCAGGTACCACCCATCCTCCCATGATTTGTTAAAGAGGGTAGTCAGTGGTGTCACTAGTTCTGTCCTTAGTTCTTTTAGAATTCTGGGATGATCCCATCAGGCCCCATTGCTTTATCCACCTTCAGTTTTAAGAGCTCTTTCAGAACTCTTTCTTCTGTAAATGGGCTGGTATCAACTTCTGTATCCAGAGTGTTTCTACTGTTTGTTTTAGGTACCCCCCTCTTCCTTTGTAAATACTGAGCAAAATATTTGTTTAGTATCTCTGCCTTTTCACAGTCACCCTCTGCCCACCCTCCTCCCCTTTATTAAGCCTCATTATCCCTCCCTTGGTCTTCCTGTGCTCCTGATGTACCTATAAAGGTTTTATCCCGTTCTTAACTGTGTTGGCTATCTTTTCCTCGGTTTGGGCCTTTGCTGTTCTGACTGCCTTTCCAGCTTCCTTTTGCTTTAACTGATACAGTTCTCTGTCCTGTTCCTTCTGTGATTCCTTGTACTTCCTGAATGCTTTCTTTTTCTCTTGAACCTTCACTGCCACTTCCTTTGAGAACCATAGTGGTTTCTTATCTCGTTTCGTTTGTTTATTTGCTTTACACAAAGGCTTGTTACCTCTGTGATGGCAGTTTTATTATTCCCATTGTTCTTCCACCCCTCCTTCCTGCCCATTTGCTAGTGCATTCCTCAGGCACTCACCCATTTTGGCAAAGTCAGCCCTCCTAAAATCCAGTACCTTTGTCTTTGTATGGCTTGACTCTATTGCTGTGTTTATTGTGAACCATACTGTTCGATGGTCGCTAGTTCCCAGATGGCTACCCACTTCTACATCTGTGATCCTCTCTTCATCTCCGTTTGAGAGAACCAGGTCTAAGATTGCTCCCTCTCGAGTGGGCTCCAATACTAGTTGTCTAAGGCATGCTCCCTGTAGGGCATCTAGAATAACCCCACTCTTAGAAGTGACTGCTGCAACTGCACCCAGTTAACATCTGGCATATTCAGATCACCCATCAGCAATATCTCCCTTTATCTGCCATTCTAAGTATACTTTCTATCATTTCCTTGTCCATTTCCTCCCTGAGAGAGGGGGTCTGTTATACAACTCCTATGGATTGTGGTGCCATTGCCTGCCTCCAAATTGACCCACAATGCTTCTTCTCCTCCCTGTTTACCCTTTTGTTCTGTTGCTTTGATTTCTTCTCTTATGTGGAGAGCTACTCCTCCTCCTCTTTACCCTCCTGTCCCTCCTGTAGATAGTGTATCCTGATATGTTTACGTCCCAGTCATGGTTCTGTGTGTACCATGTTTCTGTGACTGCCACAATATCCAGATCTTCCTCCTCCATCAAGGCCACTAATTCAGGAAGCTTGTTACCCAGACTATGGGCATTGGTACTCATTGCTCTCCATTTTTGATGGCTTTACCTTCTGTAGCGGCAACCCCACTGACCTTTCTACCTTGGTCTTTTCTCATTTAGTACCCTGTTTTGTAGGGAGAGGCTGGGATTTTCCTTCTGCTTATCAGTGCCTCCCCCCTTGACTAGTTTAAAGGCTTGCCAATGAAGCATTTAAACCGATTGCCCAAAAGCCTTGTTCCCTTCCTGGACAGATGCAGACCATCCTGCCAGTATAGGCTGGTGTCCCTCCAGGTGGAACCCCAGTCCCCAATGAAGCCAAACCCCTGTGCTCCACACCATTTTTTAACCATTTGTTAAACTGCATGGTGCAAGTACCCTCGCCTCACTCATGCCACTGACAGGCAGCACCTCTGGAGAAGGATACTGTGTGTGCTACTTGTCTTAAGCCCCTCCCCAACTCTACAAAGTCCTTTGCACTGCTCTAATCTCATGATGAGCCAAGTCATTTGTCCCTAGGTGGACAATGATGTCCAGCTCAGACTCCCGTGCAACTGTTCTCGTGATCCTAAGGATGCACTTCCTGTCCCTCCAAGCCATGGCACCAGGCAGGCACCTTACTTCAGTTTTCCCTGCTCCCCCCAGTTCTATCCCCCTAATAATTGAGTCCCCCACCAGGAGCTGCTTTCTTTCCCTGTGGTGCCCTCTGCCTCCTTCCTGAGGGCCTCTCTTGTGACAGTTGTCTGCACCCTCCTTAGTCTCCTCTGCGGGTGCATCCATAGGGGAACTATGCTCCCCCAGAATGGTGTATGGATTGTGGAGTGTAACAACTGACTGGGTGTGCCTCTGTTCCACCACCCTTACCCTCCTGAGCCCACTGTGGTCCAACTGCTGTGCTTTCTTGCAACCTCTGAGGTAGTGGTGGTGGCTGTGGTGCTCCTGGATGGGGAGGTTCCCTTGCCACTGTCCAGTGTGGCCTGAAGATGGGCAACTTCCTCCCTCAGGGCAGATAGTTGTCTGCAAACAGGGCAGCATCTCAGCCTCCAGAAAGACTCCCGGAAGACTGCTGCCCCACAGCCATTACATTGTACTACTCCCCACATAACTGTCTACCTTGTTTAGTTTTTTTTTGTTTTGTTTTTTTGTGTGTGATTGGTGTGTTATATAGTAATGTGTATGCTTATATTGTCAGTGCAGTGTGCTAGACAGGATATGACAGTGATGTGTACCTTGCCCTCTTGAGGAAATGATGTCAGAACCCCAGGTATAAATGAACTATTTCCAGGGTGGGTGGGGTGAGGGTGGAAGGTTGGGCTAAACTGTGCCCTCACGAAACAATCAGTTAAATGCTCTGACCTACCGATGCGATGAGTGCCTTCCTGTCAGCAAGATGCCATACACGACAATTTGTAATACTGCTTCAAACCAATTTGACAGAGAAAATACCCTGCTAATCAAACAGAGAAAATCCAAACATCCAAGTCAGACACAGGTAAACCTCCCAGCCCCAAAAGAGCCTGGTGACTTGTGCTCTGAAAACAGTCAGCCCAAAACACGCCAGCTGTGCAGAAGGGCAGACACAGAAAACAGTATTTAGCCTATGCGGTTTAAACTCTTCCTGCACTGAAAACCTTAACACTTGTAACACAAGTAAAGCAAACTCCACCTCCCTCTGTTGATTGAAAGACTGCCTTTTCTGATAATTCTAAGTTGCTTATTTCACCCTTCAGTTAGAAGTATCCTCCACCTGAAGAATCTTAACTTTCCTAAGGAATCTGCTTCAAACCAAAGACAATTGTAAATTGTAAAGTTCACCTCCCTCTGTTGTGAGCACTACTCACTTTCTTGCAAATCTTAAGTCCAGTGTTGCAGCTTGCAGCCAGAGGTAGCTTCACCTGAAGACTATGAGGTTGATGTGATGTTGATGTGTAAGGAACCTTACATAGTTTTCCACAGGGACAGGGTGACCCTGCTCATGAACCCTAGGTTCATACCGAAGGTGGTGTCTGTGCTGACTCTTAACCAGGACATCAACCTTCCGGTTTATTATCTGGAATTTGTTAACCAAGATGAAACGTTGTTGCACACCTTGGATGTTCACAGAATTTTGAGGTATTACCTCCACAGGACTTGCTCCTCCAGACAGTTGGACCAATTGTTCATCTCATTGGCCAAGCGAATGTTAGGAGCTCCTGTTTCAAAACCATCACTAGCCCGTTGGCTGGTGCAACGCGTTACTTTCTGCTACCAGCATCATAACAAACCACTTCTGGGAACAGTCAGGTGCCACTCTACCAGAGCAGTGACTTCCTCCTTTGCGGCACTCAAAAATGTCTCTTTGGCAGATATTTGTGCTGCAGCTACATGGAGTTCAGTCCACACTTGCATTAGGCATTACAGCCTGGACATTGCATCCAGAAGGAGAGCAGGTTTTGGACTAGCAGTCCTGCAGGGCCTACTCTCTTAGATGCCTTTATAATATGTTTCAGCTGTTTTTCAGCATTTCTCCCTACCGCCGTCAGACCTGGGCCTATCCTTGGGTACTGCTTGGGATTCAGTCCTAATGGTATTACCTGCTGCAAGAGCTCCACCCTTGAAGACAGATAGTACAGTTACGTAAGAACTTACTGTAATAGTAGATCTTTGAGAGGAGCTCTTGCAGTAGGTGGCTTTCCTACCCTCCATCCCTCAGGATAGTATTTTGGCTGTTATATCACCAGAACATGGTGGGAACTTCCTGCTCGGTTCTCCAGTTTGTTTTCTGGCCGGATCTCCGTCGGGAGAACTGAGATGGTGCCAGGGGACCACCCCCTTTATACCACATCTGATGTTGGGTGTAGCCGACATTGGGGGTGGTCCCCTGCCTCAGACTGCTAGCTACAAGTTTTCCGTGGGGTCCAGACGCCTGACGGCTTCACTCCTAATGGTATTACCTGCTGCAAGAGCTCCCCTCGAAGATCTACTGCTATGGTAAGTTCTCACGTAACTGTACTTTCATGATGGGATTGTGGGTCAGGAATAAGACAGGAACCCTCAGGCTGGGGAAAGATTAGATTGTCTTGGGGGAGGACTCCACAGTATACCAGTTAAATAATTGTCAGCAAGGAAACTAGGTACAGAGAGGGTATGTGTCAATTTTTATACTTACATTTATTTTATTTTATTTGAAAAGGTTTCACCAGGAAAGACAGCATGAGCTGTAAACATGTTGCAATAATATAAGGTAGCAGTATGAGAATGGTCATAGATGAAGATGGGCTAAGGGTGAGGGGAGGTGGAGCTGCACTAGTATGTGCTGCTAGCAGAATGGTGGGATGGGGAGAGGTAAGAAGAGAGAGCCTATGGGTAACTGGAGAAGCACTGGGTGAATTAGGCACTGGATAAAATGCAAGTGTTGAGAGTGAGAAGTGCAGCTAGGTTCAGCTGTTTTGAGTGTGCTGGGTAGCGTTGCATCAGTGCAGTAGCAGAGAGCCTTTGTACTGCCACTTTAAATTGCTGGTGGCCGCTAGGAAGCCTTCCACCAGCACCACTTATGCTATGACATGGAAGCACTTCTCCCTGTGGGCCGCTGCTCACCACCTGGATCCCTTCATCTGCCTGGTGAATCTTAGAGTACCTGCTCTCCCTTTTGGACTTGGGTCTGGGGTACTTCTCTTTTAAGGTGCACCTTTCTACCATCTCTGTATACCATGCACCTGTTGAGGGCAAAGCAGTTGTCCAGTTGGAGGTATCCTGCATCTTCTTGCAGGTTATTCTACATCTGATGCCCCCCATTCAGGGCCCCATCCCTTCATGGGACCTTCATTTCATGTTGGAAAAGTTCACTATGCCTCCCTTTGAACCAGCCATGAGTTGCAAGCTGCGCTTTCTGATGTGGAAAGTGTTGTTTTTGGTTGCTGTTACCCCAGCTCAGAGGATTTCCAAGCTTCAGGATCTGACATGTAAAGAGAATCATTTAGTTTTTCACAAGGACTGGGTGTCTTTACGTACTAATCCTAAGTTTCTGCTTAAGGTGGTGTCTGAGTTCACACGAAACCAATCCGTCTACCTACCTGTTTATTTCACTGAGTATTCTAATCAGGGGGAGGCCTTACTTCATACTTTGGACGTTCATAGAGTGTTTCATTACTACACCATTTGCACCCAACCAGTGAGAAAGACTGACCAGTTGTTTGTTTCATCTTCCCCCAAGAGGGAAGGGGCACCTGTTTCGAAACCGTGTTTATCCAAATGGTTGGCAAATTGTATCGTTTACTGTTACCGTACATACAAGCCCTTGGCGGTTAAGGGACATTCTACCACAGGAATGGCTGCCTCTACTGCCTGTTTCAAGAATGTGACTGCTACGGACATCTGTGCTGCTACCACTTGGAGTTCTGTTCACCCCTTTGTCCGCCACTATAGTCTGGACATTGCTTCCAGACCCAGGACCAGCTTCAGAGTAGCAGTCATTCAGGGCCTTTCTTTCCTGAATCTTAGTCTAATTCCTTTTGCTGCCTCCCTGCTGCCCTTTGGGGTAAATTCCAGTACTGCTTGGGACTCAGTCCTACCAGTGTTGCCTGCTGTAAGGGCCCCTTTGACATAAGATACTACAGTTATGTAAGAACTTATAACAGTAGATCTTTGAGAGGAGCTCTTGAAGCAGGTGCTGTTTTCCCACCCTCCTTCCCCCTGATAGTTGTTTCTCCTTTACTTTCCTTTTTCTCGGCTTGAGGAACAGCCTCGGTTCTCCCTTTTTCACCTTATGTGCCAGGGTCTCCAGCGGGAGAACTGAGGTAGGGCTGGGGGACCGTCCTCTTTATAGGATAGACAGACATCAGCGTGGGTAGTCCCCCATGATACAGCGCTAGCTATAAGTTTTCCATGTGGTCCTGGCACCTAGCAGCTTCTGTCCTACCAGTGTTGCCTGCTGCAAGAGCTCCTCTCAAAGATCTACTGTTACAGTAAGTTCATACGTAACTGTGCTGTCTCTATCATGTCCCCTTCTCCCTCCTCTCTCAGAGGGTGTACATACTGAGATCCCTCAGTGCCTCCTCCTAGGGCTTTGATGCAGCCCCTGCACCATTTTAGTTGCCCTCCTCTGGACAACCTCTACCCTGTCTGTATCCTTCCTGAGCTGTGGTCTCCAGAACTGAACATGGTGCTCGAGGTGGGGGCTCACTAATGATCTATACGATGGTAACACCGCCTCTCTCCTTCTGTTGGTGTTACCCCTCCCTATGCGCCCTCACATCCCACTTGCCCTGCCTACTGCCTTGTTGCATTGCCTCACCATCTTGAGGTCATCCAATATATAATTACCCCATGGTCCCTTTCCTGTTTCATGACCGTCAATACCTAGCCCCATTTTTATACTCAGTCTCCGCCCCCTAGTTTCTGTGCCCTAGGTGTATAATTTTGCACTTTTGTGCATTAAAACCCAGGTGCCACGCTTCTGACCACTCTTTTTTTTTTTTTCAAACTTCATGTGCTTTTATTGATATGATGAAAGCAAAAGGTAAAAGACAATATGTACAATATCATTTTATATTCAGTGAACCAGAAACCGTCTAGTCCAAATTAGTGCACTTATCCAAACAGTGCAAAAAATAATTTAGCCTGAATCTGTAAACTGCCGAACAGTAGATGAACTGATGTGTGCGCTTCCCCCTTCAAGTCCAACATAATGATCCAGCCTATAGCAAGTTCACAGGTATAGGATATGTGGCAGCTCAAATAACCGGTGTGGTGTTAGTCCCTCCATGAGTTGATATAACCCTTACATAAGCCAGCCATACTGGTAGAACCATAATACCCAAGTATAAGCACCAGTCTCCCTGGAAACAGATAACATTCAGAAAGTGATATACATTTGTTCAGTTCCCTCCACTTCAGTAGGGTCCCCCCCCCACTTCGTGATATCCATAGGTACACTGAAAGTATTGCAGGGGTTCCAGATCTCCAGGAATTTCTTTCCCTGTAATCTGAGGTCACTGGTAATGTCTTTCACGCAATCAGTATCAGCAGATTTCAGTTCCCATTGGTCCACTGTGGGTGGAGCAGGAGATAACCAATTAATGGTAATACATTTTAATGCAGCTAATTGAAGTATCTGCCCTCATTTTTATGTTGATTGCGCACATGCGCAAGAAACATATTGCGGTACAGGGTTTTAAATAATTGATTAGCAGTTTTTTTCTTGGGACAATGCTAACTGTACAGAACGTTTTTATATAGGTTTTCTAGAAGTGTTATGTTTGTTAAACACAGTGAGGCAAGTGCTATGCATTTTCACAGTGTTTTAGCACTTTTATGAGCAAAACGCTAATCAATTTTTGGAGTTAAATAAATCCCTGCGGTAGCTTTCTCCAGAAGCAGGTTGTGGAGGCGCGGCACTGTTGTGGCCAATGCCCCCACAGCCTTTAAAGGCTTGGCCCACTTCCCCCAATGCCGTGGCACGCTGCTGCTGACACTAGTTCAGCCAGTGTGCTACAACCTTGTTAAAATTTAGCCGCTGCAATCAGGGGCCGCCTCGTCATTGCAGCGTCAGCCATTCGCTGCAACGAGGGAGTAACCTGTCATTGCAGGACGGAACCTTGAAACACTGATATTGTTTGTGAACATGATGGCGTCTTGCCACTGTGTTCACAAACAATATTAACCTCCCCCCGCCGAGAGGGTGCCCAATCCCCCATGGCAGCATGTGCGCCCCCACTATGTTTGTTTGCCAATGGGGGCCCCAATCCCCGTCGGCTTCAGTGGCCCAAGGTTTATGTTGCAGATGGGGGAGCGCACTCCCCGTTGGCATTGTGTAACCCCCCCCCCACTTTTGTTGTCTGTCGATGGGGTGCCCAATCCCCGTCGGCATAATGTCACCCCCCCTTTTGTTGTGTGCCGATGGGGGTGCCCTATCACGTCAGCATAATGTAACCCCCACTTTTTGTTGTGTGCCAATGGGGGTGCCCAATCCCCTGTCGGCTACAGCTGCTCCCCCCAAAAAAAGACTCTGTTGGCACGCTGGGAGCCCACCCCAGCATGCCACATGCCCCTGTAAAATCAAAAACAGTCCTGTGATGTCTTTTTTTTTTTAACCTGTAAAAAAGAAAACGGTCCCTCGGCAGTCTCCCTTCCGGCAGTCTCCCTTCCCCCCTCCCACCACCCCCCTCACCCCATACTTACCTCTGGAGTCTGGTGCAACGATCTTCGTGGACCGGGAACACGCCTGCACTCTTCAAAGCCGACCTCGAACTGAGGAAATGCCGTAAGATGTCTAATTAAATAAATAGTGTTTTTCAACTTTGATGCATATCTCAGGCATTTTTTGGAATTTTGGCACCAAATTTTCAACATAGGGTTTTTGGGACCCCTCCTCATGAATTCTGGCACTGTCATGGCGTTATTCGGCCCCGAAAGGTGATTTAGCAGTCACTGCATGGAATACCCTTTTGGCACTGATTAATGAAACAACAGTGCCAGTGTTTCATGAGGTGGGCTCTCAAAAAGCCTATTCTGCAAATTTGGTGGGAAAAATCCAAGAAATGACTGTTTTACGAGCTTGCTTTGCGCAGTTGCTACGCACGCTCGTAACTTTGCAAATTTCCAATATTTTCATACCAGATTTTCAACACTGGCATTTTTTCAGACCTTCTTGTGAACAGCACAGCTGTCATTTTCCACATCCTGGCTGAAATGAGTTTTCGCATTTCCAGCGCAGAATAGCGCGGTCGGTGTGGGAAATCAGTGTTCAGGACAGAGTAAGAAAATGACAGTGGCACTGTTCATGAGCAGAGGTCCTAAAATACCTATGTTAAAAATTTGGTGACGATACTCCTTAAAATGACTGTGTTACGAGCGTGCGTTGTGCAGTTTGCACACACACTCATAACTTCACTAATTAATAATATTTTCACTCCAGATTTTCAACATTGCCATTCTTCTGCATCTCCTTATGAACAGTACAGCTGTCATTTTTTGCATCCTGGCCGAAATGTGTTTTTGCAGTTCTGGCGCAGAATAGGGCGGTCGGTGTGGGAAATCAGTGTTCAGGACAGAGTAAGAAAATGACAGTGGCACTGTTCATGAGCAGAGGTCCTAAAATACCTGTGTTCAAAATTTGGCGATGAAAGTCCGTAAAATGAGTGTGTTACGAATGTGCATTGCGCAGTTTCCACACATGCTCATACCATCGCAACTTTGAAATATTTTCACTCCAGATTTTCAGCATTGCCATTTTGCCACACCTCCTTATGAACAGTGTAGCTGTCATTTTTCACATCCTGGCCGAAATATGTTTTCGCTCTTCCGGTGCACAATAATGCGGTCGCTGTGGGAAATCAGTGTTCGGGACATATTAAGAAAATCACCCTGACACTGTTCATGAGCACAGGTCCTAAAATGCCTATGTTGAAAATTTAGTGATGAAACTCCATAAAATGATGGTGTTACGAGCGTGTGTTGTGCAGGTTCCATGCACCCTTGTAAGTTTGCAAATTAGTAATATTTTCACGCCAGATTTTCAACACTGACATTTGTTCACAGCTCCTTATGAACAGTACAACTGTCATTTTTCACATCCTGTCCGATATGTGTTTCCACGCTTCAGGCGCAGAATACCGCAGTTGCTGCCGGAAATCAGTGTTTGGGACAGATTAGGATTGAGCGACTTGGGGGGGACCGAGCTCAACTGAGCTCTGTTGGGACTGCTGCGGATTTCTTTGTGGGCAGGAAAAGACGACAACACAGGCAGGAGCCCAGTACAAAAGGGCAGCCTGCAGCACCGGGAGACACAGAACGAGCGAGTGAGGGAGGGGGAGTGAGTAAGCTCAACGGAGCTCTGTTGGGACTGCTGCGGATTTCTTTGTGGGCAGGAAAAGGCAGTAGTGCATACAGGGGCTGAGTACAAAAGAGTAACCTACAGCAGTGGGAGAAACAGAACGAGTGAGAGAGGGGGAGTGAGCGAGCTCAACGGAGCTGTATCATGACTGCTGCAGATTTCTTTGTGGGCAGAAAAGGGTGGCAACACAGGCAGGAGCCCAGTACAGAAGGGCAGCCTGCAGCGCCGGCAGAAACGGAACGAGCGAGTGAGACGGGGAGTGAGTGAGGCCAACGGAGCTCTGTCGGGACTGCTGCAGATTTCTTTGTGGGCAGAAAAAGATGCCTACAGAGGCAGGAGCCCAGTACAAAAGGGTAGCCTGCAGCACCAGGAGAAACAGAATGAGTGAGTGAGACAGGGGGAGTGAATGACCTCAATGGAGCTCTGTCGGGACAGCTGCAAATTTCTTTGTGGGCAGGAAAAGGTGCCAATGCAGGCAGGAGCCCAGTACAAAAGGCCAGCCTGCAGCACCGTAAGAAACGGAATGAGCGAGTGAGAGAGGGAGGGAGTGAGCGAGCTCAATGGAGCTGTGTCGGGACTGCTGCAGATGTTTTGTGGGCAGACAAAGCCGGCAATGCAGGCAGGAACCCAGTACAAAAGGGCAGCCTGCAGCAGTGGGAGACACAGAATGAGCGAGTGAGGGAGGGGGAGTGAGTGAGCTCAACGGAGCTCTGTTGGGACTGCTGCAGATTTCTTTATGGGCAGAAAAAGGCAGCAATGCACGCAGGGGCCCAGTACAAAAGGGCAGCCTGCAGCGGTGGGAGAAACAGAATGAACGAGTGAGAGAGGGGGAGTGAGTGAGCGAGCTCAATGGAGCGGTATCGTGACTGCTGCAGATTTCCTTGTGGCCAGAAGAAGGCGGCAATGCAGGCAGGAGCCCAGTACAAAAGGGCAGCCTGCAGCGCTGACAGAAATGGAACGAGCAAGTGAGAGAGGGGGAGTGAGCGAGCTCAACAGAGCTCTGTCGGGACTGCTGCAGATTTCTTTGTTGGCAGAAAAAGGAGCCAACAGAGGCAGGAGACCACTACAAAATGGCAGTCTGCAGCACCAGGAGAAACAGAATGAGCGAGTGAGACAGGCCGGAGTGAGTGACCTCAACAGAGCTCTGTCAGGACAGCTGCGGATTTCTTTGTGGGCAGAAAAAGGTGCCAATGCAGGCAGAAGCCCAGTACAAAAGGGCAGCCTGCAGCGCCAGGAGAAACACAACGAGCAAGTGAGAGAGGAGGAGTGAGCGAGCTCAACAGACCTCTATCGTGACTGCTGTGGATTGTTTTGTGGGCAGAAAAAGACGGCAACACAGGCAGGAGCCCAGTACAAAAGGGCAGCCTGCAGCCCCGCAGAAACAGAATGAGTGAGTGAAAGAGGGGGAGTGACCCACCTCAACAGAGCTCTGTTGGGACAGCTGCAAATTTCTTTTTGGGCAGAAAAACGTGCCAACGCAGTCAGGAGCCCAGTACAAAAGAGCAGCCTGCAGCACCAGGAGAACAAGCGAGTGACACAGGGGCAGTGAGTGAGCTCAACGGACCAACACAATCAACATTCGGCATTGACAAATGCTTGGTTTGATATTGCTAACCCCTTTCATCAGTGTGGGAAACTAAGGAATAGATCATTAAAAGTATGTGGAAGTGGCCTACCCAAGATTTGTTGTATGGCTATATGAGTGCTCCGCCAGTAATAAACTAGCTTGGGGCAGGACCAGAAAATATTAAATGTCTTCCTGGCCCTCCCCTACAATGGCACCAGCAGGCAGTTTGGTAGGAGAAATGTTTTTTTTATGGAGTATGGAAAAAATGAATAAAAATTATCAGTTGTATTCCCGTCAGGTAGGGGATGCTGTGACCTTCTAATCTTTACTGAGACAAATCACTCAGTTTTGAAGCTGTATTTCTGTCCCTGTTTCCCCCTACCAGTGTTGTCTGACTCCCTCTAATGGGTGAGAGCTGTCAACAGGACCTTGTAAAGTTCAGAAATTTGCCTAATTTTTAACTGGTAAGACTACGACATCTTAAAATAATTGTTCCAGGGCTGTAGACCCACAACAGGCCTATATTCACTCTTTTGGAAGAATAAAATGTGTCACCTGCAGATATCTGTAGTGATCTTCTCTACTGAGGCCAAATTGATCCCTGAGCTGTGCAAATGAGATACAGCCTTATTGTGAGACACAAACCTAGTGAGACCCCTGCCCTCCCAATATGCAAATCCACCATCCAGAGAAGGCGGTGCAAAGTCATCCTCATGTCTGACCAGGGAGCGTGGGCACAGACATTTGGGAGTCTCAGTGAGTCTCCTTAGTGCAAGTAAAAATCAAAGGGAGTGCCTGGTCCAGGGATTAAGGACCATAGACCAAATCTGTGCTATCTGGACAGCAGGGAGGGTCCAAAGGGATCTACCCTGCAAAGTATCTTCCTGTAAGGGGTGTCACACCTGGACAGCTGGTTCTGAACCCTGTATAATTTTTGTTGTAAGTATAAGAAATGAATGTATGATGGACTGTGGCAGAGGGAGGTGCTGGCTGCTGAAGCTGACACTTCACCCCCCCCTCCCCGGATAAGTTCAAAGGACAGGACATTGTTAAACTGCAGATATCAGGGGTGCAATTATCCTGTCAATTTGCTTTGATCCCAGGAAATAAAGTTAGCCATTCATGACGGCCTCTGGGAGATCCTTTGATCTGCACTAGATGTCCTGAGAAAAGGGACACTGGCCAGTGTTATGAATAACCTCCCAGAAAACCAGCATTTCATCAGAGACCTTTGATGTGTAGATACCAAGGCCAGACAGAATTAAGGAGTCAAATGCCTTTTGCTTTGAATTCAGTGACTTATATCAAAGACACTTTTGAAGTGTGTGTGAGGCAAAGCACAAACTGGTTTAGACCAGTAAACATGAGAAGAGGAGATTTATTATGCCATCTCTTATTTTTTTAAATACCTTAGTTGACCATCTTGGTGTTATAAAATATAGATTTTGTTACACCAAGGCGGAGTTTGGTGACCTCATCGAGAGGGCCGGCTCAGGACTGGTTTTAACATACTGAGAAGACCTTGACAGACACTTTGATATTTCTGACTGAAGGAAGAAGCAACATCAAGCACTGGTAGGAGATAAGTATTCTGTGGATAGGAGATTTAGCTTGCACGTTGAAACCTGTTTTGTTTAATGACTTGTATGTTTTTGGGATATTTTGGTCTGTAATTTTACTGTTTTCCTATTTTCCTATTTTAAAGTAAAGATATATATTTTAAAATGGAAACTGCCTGGAGTGGAGTGCCTTGACATTTCTTTTTATTTAAGTGGAGCTTTTAAAGGTTATATTTGACACTGTGTAAGAGCTTATTTTGATAAACTGGAAAATGGATAGACTTCTCTTAAGTCTTGCATAGAGTTCTAAGGGTTCATTTTGTAGACCTGGTTAGGTGCACACAGGCAAAGATATCTGGCCCCCTGAAGACAGAATTATCTGAGCCTGATAATTGGGTATGCTAACAAGAGGTTATCAGTTTGAATCCCTCCAGAACTTGAGACTAAGGTGACATGAACCCACAAAACAGACAAGAGGGCTACCTTGTACTGTTCACTGTCCACAAATCATACGCTCAGAGATTGGCATTTTGGGAGTAGAGGACTGACTGGCCGAGCGAATTTGTGACATGGGGTACCATACCAACTGAGTCTGCTGAGCTGTCCAGGTACATAAAAAGGCTCCCTGGGCAGCCAAGTAATACTTCCTTTTTTTTTTTTTTTTTTGCAGTGCATCATTTTTTATCCATCCTGCCGCAATGCAGGCACCTCCTTCCACCAACCCCCCAAGCCCCGTCACCCGGCATCCTAGGGACTTACTTTATCCCGATGTTTCCCCCACGGCTTGCTCCCTGAGGTGGGGGTCACTGGTAGGTGCCTTACCACCGAAGGAATGGACCCAGTGTTGGGATAGAGACCTGTAGCTGGTGCGGAGGTTGTGAGGGGCTGGTGTCATCGTGCACCGCACACAACCATTTTCCAGTTTCCTCCTCAGGAGGAACTGCCATGCAGTGCCTTCCATATGTGCCTGTGTACGCTACTGTGCTTGAGATGTTGACGGGCACCATCCCTCCATTCTCAGAGTGGTGTCCTAAGCTGTCCACCCCCAAGCCTCTGCAAGAGGGCAGACAAGCACCAGGAGAAGCAACCTTCCCCAGAGGAGAAAAGCAGTCCTCCAGACACTCAGTCCTCTTCTCTGCAGCCTACCTCTATGACCAGACTCTGTTCCCAAACCCAGATCACCAGCATTGGAAAAGGTAAGTTGCCAAGTTATACTTTCTTAAGCAAGATAGGGTAAGCCTTTCTCTCACTAATGGCTGCTGCAGTATCCTTTCCACAACCCTAGAGTGATTACCCCCTGCCCCATGACTTTACATAGATCTTTATGTAACAGATTCCAAAATTTCACTGGGACAGGGATGGGTAAGGTCTGGAAAAAGAGCAGTAAACATGGAAGGATGTTCATTTTTAACACCTGTGTTCTTCCATGAACAGTTAAAAGGAGTAAATGCCATCCGGCCATATCAGCCTGTAAAGTATTATATCGTTTGAGATAGTTGCTTTTGTATAATAAGGAGATATCTGCACCCCCCAGATATCTAAAAGTGTTGTTCTAGGGACTTGGATATGATGTACTATCCACACTTCTGCAATGTCCTTTTCCCTCAGCTGCAGCATTCTTGTTTCGGAACACCGCCAAAGTGTTTCAATAAAATAGCACCCTCCGATTATGGCTGCCTGTTTTTATCTCAAACTAATAAATAGAAAGTATTTTATTTACCTCTGCTCTTTTGTTTTGTTTCTCTGCCAAGCCAGCCATTTGTTTGGATGCCACACCCACCTGCTAGTCACATGGTTCCTTACTCGCTTATGTAATAAGGTGGTTATTAGCTTTGCACAGCAATGGCAGCCTGTAGTGACAGCTCCATCCACATCTTTGTTTATCATGCAGCATTCCTTATTTTAAATCACTGATTATACTAGCGATTATTAAATTTCATTTTGTCTGTGCTTTGATCTTTTGCTGTGTGCTACTTTGTCTGCTGTGTATTCTTCTTTTAGGATTTATTGGTCCGCACATCTGTCAGTGTTAGGGTGCTACATCAGGTGTATTGATCGGTTCTGTTCCCTTCATAATTTTGCCATTCTCTGTCCTACATGCCTTTTTCTATTTAGTTTAATGTATGCACATCTACAAATACACCACCGTGCTTCTGCTGCAGTTTGTGGCCCCGTAACTGTGATCTCAGCTGTTGGGGATGACAAAGCACTGTTCCCTTTCATGTGTATTTGCTCTACTGGGGCGCTTCATTAGTTGCAGGTTTTGTGTACTGAATACAAATATATGAAATGCCTACCATTTATATAGTTGTATTCAGAGAAGATCTTTATAGAAACATAAAGGGTCTGTATATTAAAAGTAGAGTACAGCAAGGTGCACATAGAAACATAGAATTTGACGGTAGATAAGGACCGCTTGGCCCACCTAGTCTGCCCATTTCCTCACCTGATGGATAAGCTGCAGATTCTAGTTAATCAACAGCTTACTTCCTCCTACCTCCCACTAGAATTGCCTTATGACTGCCCCATGCATTCTTGAATTCTCCCACTGTTCCTGACTCCACAACCTCCTCAGGAAGGCTGTTCCATGCATCCACAACCCTCTCTGTGAAAAAATACTTTCTAACATTACCTCTGAGCCATCCCCCAATCTTCAAATTGTGCCCCCTTGTTCTTGCACATCTCTTCTTCAGAAAGATGTTACCCTCTGTATCTTTGTTAATTCCCTGAGATACTTGAAAGTTTCTATTATGTCCCCCTTTCCTCAAGGGAATACATATTAAGCTGCTTTAGTCTCTCCTCGAGTGTCTTCTAGTTCAGACCCTGCACCATTTTGGTTGCCCTCCTCTGAACACCTCCACTCTGTCTATGTCTTTGTGTCGATGGGGTCTCCAGAATTGCACACAGTACTCCAGATGGGGTCTCACTAACTGTCTGTACAGAGGGATAACAACTTCCTGTTTTCTACTGTTGATGCCTCTCCCTATGCATCCCAGTATCCCCCAGCCCTCCTTACTGCCTTCTCACATTGCTTGCTCACCTTTAGGTCATCTGATATAATTACTTCTAGGTCTCTTTAGATTTTTGTTGTTGTTATCAACTCACCCACCATTGTGTACTCTTCCCCTGGGTTTTTGTTTCCCAGATGCATTACCTTGCACTTCTTTGCATTGAATCTGAGCTGCCACATTATTTGACCATTCCTCCAACCTTGCCAAGTCTCTTTTCTTTCTTTCCACCCCACCTTGTGTATCAACCCTGGTGCAGATCTTTGTGTCATCTGCAAAGAGACATACCTTTCCTTCCAGGTGCTCTCCAATGTCACTTATAAAGACATTAAAGAGGTCCGGTCCCAGTACCGAACCCTGCGGTACCCCGCTAGTTACCCTCCTTTCTTCACTGTGAACTCCGTTTACTATTACCCTTTGCATCCTGTTGTTCAGCCAGTTTTTTATCCAGGCTACCACCTTGGGACCCACTCCAAGGCTGGCTAACTTGTATGTTAATCTTTTGTGTGAGATTGTGTCAAATAACTGCACTGTACAAAATGTTGTGGCTGTTGTCTGTTACTGCCTGTACAGAGCCCCTATTCATATTTCTTCTCTCAGCCAGTCATTGGTCTGCCATCTGTGCCCTTTGAATGCCCGTACTGTAGTGATCGGTTCCATTTTCCTTCCTAATGTTGCCGTTCGGTATCCTACATTGCTTTTTCTACTCGGCTGAATGTATGCGCATCAACAAATACATAGCTGTGCTGTAGATCTGTCGGTAGCCCTGTAACTGCAACCTCGGTTGGTTTTGGGGAGGACAAAAACTGTTCCTTTTTATGTTTGCTTGCACGCATGTGCAAAAAACATAGTGCCACCATACGAGTTTTTGTGGGTCTGCCTCCCCCACTTCCAATGCCCTGCTGACTTTTGCAACCACAGCCCCATCACACCAATGAATGTCGGAGCTGTCTATGACAGCCGTTCAGATGCGGTGGCGTACAGTTGAAAGCGAAAAACCACTGCAATCAGCGGTGGTAACGTGTAGGCAATTTGCATACTTCCATCGCCAGTGTGCAAAGTGCCTACACATCGGCACTGCACTGAAACAGCTGTGATAGACAGCTCCATTCCCCCCCCCCCGGTAACAAGTAGCAAGCTGTGAGTCCACCCCAGCATGCTTATGCGCTCCCCCCACACAAAGACACTGTATGGCCGATGGGGTGCCCAATCCCTGTCGACTCTGCTGCGCCCCCCCCCAACAGACTTCCAGGTGCCACACTGGAAGCCCACCCCAGTGTGGCAACAGTCTTCTAAGGCTGACAGGGGTGCCCAATCCCTGTCGGCTCCACTGTCCTCCTCCAACAGACTTCCAGGTGCCATGCTGGGAGCCCACCCCAGCGTGGCAACAGTCCGTAAGGCCAACGGGGGTGGTCAATCCCTGTCAGCTCCACTGTCCCACCAACAGACTTCCCAGTGCCATGCTGGGAGCCCACCACAGCATGGTTACAGTCTGTAATGCAGATGGGGTGCCCAATCCCCTGTCAGCTCCACTGCCCCCCAAACAACCTTCCAGCTGCCATGCTGGCCCACCCCAGCATGCAAAAGTACTCGTGGGTCTATACAAAAAAAAGACCTGTAAGAAAAGCAGTCCTCGCGACGGTCTTGACCTCCTCCCCAACCCACGCCTCACATCTCGAGTGCCCCACCTCCCTTACCCCCACCTCACCCCATACTTACCTCCGGAGTACAGCACAACGATTTTCAGTGGACCGGGAACATGTCTGCACTCTTCAAAGCCGACCGCGAACTGAAGAAATGCCGGTAAGCTGTATAATGGCATAAATAGGGTTTTTTCAACTTTGGTGCATATCTTGGGCATTTTGGGAAAGTTTTTCACCAAATTTTCAACATGGGGTTCTTGGAACCCCGCCTCATGAACTCAGTCACTGTCATTTTGTTATTTGGCCCCAAAGGTGATTTCGCGGTCACTGCGCGAACCACTTTGGGACGATTACAAAATGACAGTGTCTCAATTATGAGGCAGGCTCCCAAAACCCTATGTTGAAAATTTGGTGAAAAAATTCCTAAAAATGACTGTTTTACGAGCGTGCATTGCTCAGTTCCTACGCATGCTCGTAACTTTGAGAATTTCTAATATTTTCACTCCAGATTTTCAACACTGCCATTTTACCACACCTCCTTGGGAACAGTACAGCTGCCATTTTTCACATCTCACTCAAAATGTGTTGTCATACGTATAGCGCACATTGCGTGGTCAGTTTGCGAAATCAATGTTCAGGACACATTAAGAAAATCACAGTGACACTGTTCATGAGCAGAGGTGTTAAAATGGCTATGTTGAAAATTTGGTGACAAAAGTCTATAAAATAACTGTGTTACATGCGTGCATTCTGCAATTTCCACACACCTTCGTAAGTTCATGAATTTGTAATATTTTCAGTCCAGATTTTCAACACTGACATTTTTCCACATCTCCTTATGAACAGTACAGCTGTCATTTTTTACACCCTGGCTGAAATGTGTTTTTGCACTTCCAGCGCAGAATAGCGCAGTCGCTGTGGGAAATTAGTGTTCGGGATAGATTAAGAAAATCACAGTGATAAGCGGAGGTCCCAAAATGCCTATGTTGAAAATCTGCTGTAAAAAATCCTCAAACTAATTTCATTACAGGTGTACATTGCGCCGTTTCTACGCATGCTCGTGACTTCGCCAGTTTTTTTATATTTTCAACAATGCCATTTTTTACACCTCTTCATGAGCAGTACACGTGTCACTTTTCACATCCTGTTCAAAATGTGTTTTTGAACCTGTGGTACCAAATGGCACAGTCGCTGTGCAAAATCACCTTTCGCCTAACGAAGTGATAGTGTCACTGTTCATGCGGTGGGGTCACAAAAAGCCCATGTGGAAAACTTGGAGTAAGGATACCAGGAAACACCTAGGGCATTAGGGTTTTCTACTGTAACGAATTACCCTGTAGGGGCCAACAGGTTTCAGGGTGTGACTTGGGATTGTCGACAGTAATGCTCATGCCATTGCATCCCCCACCACCACCCTCCAGCCAGTGACAAGCATCGAGGTGCACCGTGGACCCTTTGCCCCCAGAGTTCACCCCATTCTCCTATACTGTGCCCATTTCAGCGTATTTCTTAATGGAAAGAGGTGACTATAAAGCCCAAACATGCCAAGGCACACCTCAACACTTGGCAGTGTCTGAAGGGTAGGGTGAGGTGAAATGTCGTGACCGTCATGGCGATGACCCAAAGGCACACCCCAATGTCTGCCCATCTCTGCAGGGTGAGGGTGGAGTTGGCGTCAGTTCAATACTTCAATGCCATTCCTATACTGCATCTGTCTAACTCCGGCACTTCCACCACTAATGTTAGCAAGCAAACATTCGGCATTGACAAATGCTTGTTTTATGTTGTTGCTGTACTGGGGTACATCATTAGTTGCAGGTTTTGTGTACTGAATGCAAATATTTACAGTCTACCATTTATATAGTTGTGTTCAGTGCAGATGGATAGAACCATTTCAATGCGTTAGTTCCAGCAGGGACAAGAAATGTTTTTTTGTTGTTGTTGCTACAACTTGGTGCAAACATCACACTGTGCAGTCATCATCATAGTATGCAATGAGGCAAGCGTTAGTGGCAGTGCCATGGCATAAAAACGTAAACAGGTGTATTTTGTGCTTTTGACAGGCTCATCTCAGTCCCACAGATATTGATGTGGGTGAACTACTTTTTTTTTTTGAAGAAAAAAATGAACTTTTGTCATAGACATGCCCAGCTAAGTCTAAAGAAATGTCATTAGCACCCCAATTATCTCATCAGCAGGGTACAACACATATAAAGAATAATGTATGGGTAACCATACACAACAAGGCTGTGTTTCCATCGAGGGGCTGAGATGACAGCATATGAACCTCGAGAGCGAAGCTTGAGAGGTCCATGATGTCATCTCAACCCCAACATGGAAACATATGCCAAGTTGTGTGTGGTTGACCATATTTTATTTTTTACAGTATATGGTTTTTACACTAGACTAGAGTGAGAGACCCCCACTGAAGTGAAAACAAAAAATCTTGCCATTTCTTTGTTCTACTCACATATCAAAATCAAATTTCCAGACTTTTGAAAGGTAAAAGGTATGACTTTTGGACACTGGGTGGTTAGTAAGTAGCTAGGTGCAGAATAAATGAGAAATTTAAAATTGCATGACCTTTGAACTATGCATAACAACTGTTCGGAATGCGCATAACACTTTAGAATGCACATAACAGTTTAGAATGTACTTAACAAGGATTTTGAGCAGGCTGATTTTTATACATAACAAAGGGTAACCATATATTATATCTCAATTCAGTTTCTTGTGTAGGGATAGCTTCCGTTGAGCACGCTCATTCACAAGGAGGTCCCAGATACAGAGTACTAAACATCACAGGCAGTCCGTAGAAGGATACATCATAGTAACACAGCAAGTGTATCATGATACATAGAGTATCGGGTGTATTTTGTGCTTTTGACAGGCTCATCTCAGTCCCACAGATATTAATGTGGGTGAACTACTTTTTTTTTACTTGAAGAAAAAAATTAACTTTTGTTATAGACCGCCCAGCTAAGTCTAAAAGTGTCGCGACCTCGGGTGCATGGGGCTCAAGAGACACAGCTCTCCCCAGCCAGCAGCCGCGGCAAGGAAGCCCCGGAAGCTGATCCCAGTCGGGACTCGGGTCACGAGGGCTCCAAGAGAGACACAGCCCTCCTCAGCCAGCAGCCGCAGAAGGAAGCCTCTGAAGCTGATCCCAGGTACGGACGCCAAGAACTTGGAGCACATGTTTTGGCACCATTACTCATTTCAAATCTTGGACAATAGAATTTTGTAAAGGCTCCAGCCTTCCACAAGGACCTTAGTGCTTTAACTGTCGGCATACGTCTACAGATAGTTTTTGCAGGCTAATTTATTTACATGCCAAAGAGTTTTACTGCTATTCTCCAGGGTTCCTTAACACTCTGAGCTGTAAAGTGCATCTTGCTGCTAAATAATTTCCCCAAGACAAACAGTTTGCTCTGCAAAGATGAAAAGTGTTGAATAGTAATTACCTAGCTGCTTGTGTTTTGCTCCTCCCTGTCTGCTACTATATAATCCCCTCTCCTTTCTCCGCAGTCGGGACACGGGTTGTGAGGGCTCCAAGAGAGACACAGCCCTCTCCAGCCAGCAGCCGCAGCAAAGAAGCCCCCCCGAAGCTGATCCCAGGTACGGACGCCACAGAACTTGGAGCACGTGTTTCTGGCCCCGCCACCCCCACCACCGCCTTTGATGAGCTCCTCGCTTTATAGTGTTCACTCACGTGACTTCGAAAACCTATCAGCCCAATCTCCCATTTGCAGCTTATCAGTTGCTACCACTAGTGGCCGCTACCCCTCAGACATAGCATTTTCTCCACTCTTCCTGCCTATGATGCTGCCCATTCTACCTCTGCTACTCCTCTCACTGGCCCCACTTTCATCCCTGCCCCCAGCATACCTCCCAAACAGGGAACCTCCCCCTCATATGACCCCCTGCCTCACCCCCCAGCCCAACTATGCTGCCCCTCACCTCCTGCATGCCCATGCAAATGTACACAACTGGCCCATTAGCGCCTCCATCCTGCCCCCCTCCTTTCTCCCAGGTCATTCTGTCCTCTGCATCCCAGCCCTCCGCTGCCCACCGCCTGCAACCTCAGATCACACACCTACCACCTGCCCAAAATACCTCTGGCATAAAGCCAAACAGCTTATTACACTGCTGCTCCTCCCCTCTGGGGATATCGAGGCAAACCCAGGACCCACCACCACAAATGCCCATACCCCATTTTCATTCCCCAAAGGTCTCAGGCTCTTGCACCTCAACATCTGCAGCTTACTAAATAAAATATCTGTGCTGCAACCAATTGCCCTAACCCATTGCCCTGACATTCTGATCATATCCGAAACCTGGCTAAAACCCCAGCATACCGATGCTGAAGTATTCATATCTGGCTACACAATCATTAGACATGATAGACAAGGGAATAAGAGAGGCGGTGGAACTGCCATGTACATCTCCACTAATCTGCAGTTTACAATGGTGCAAATTCCCTCATTTCCAGCCCACATCGACTCTCTCCTAATCAAACTCTCACTCCCATGTACCACCCCTGTGTATGTTGCAGGCACCTACTGCCCTCCCAGCACCCCCCCATCGGACATCATAGCTCACCTGGACACCCTACTGTCCTTAGCCACAGGAGGCGAGCTTCATGCCATCGGAGACTATAACCACAACTGGCTAGCCACAGATAAGGCCCACCTTAAGACCAAGATCAAGGCCCTAAACCTCACACAACTGATTGTAGACCCCACCAGGCTAAACCACAAAATGCAAAATCACTCACTACTGGACTAGGCTCTCTCCTCCCACCCCCACAGGATCCTATGCACGGGCCTGCTCCCTGACTCCCTAAGTGACCACCACATGATTTTCCTGATCAGGAAAGTGCACAGGCCCACAGCTCTCCCCCAAGACGCTGCGCACAAGGTCATATAATTCTCTGGACCTAGCATCGCTCGTGCTAGACCTAGGCCAAGTAGACTGGTCCTTCATCCCAGTGGCCTCATCTGTTGACGTCGCACTCGAAACTTTCAAGGCCCAATTTCTTAAAGTCTGGGACAAACATGCCCCCTGCGCACAAAAAGAGTCAGAGGCGCCCACATTCCCTGGATCACCGCTGAGATCATCAGCAAATGCCACTCCAGGGACCACGCATGGAAAGCCCACAAGAAACTGGGCACCCAGGCATTCTTCCAAACCTACAGAGCCCTCCGCAACTCCTGCACTAACCTCATTCGCCAGGCAAAAAAAGAACTATTTTCTATCGGCTTTCAGCGCAAACCTAAACCACCCGACAAACTTCTGGAAATCATTCAAATCCCTTTTCTCTCCCCCACCCAACCTCCACCTCCGACACTGTCAGTTGAGGGCACCTACATCACCGATCCCTGTGTGGTAGCCGCTGCTTTCAATACCTACTTCTCCAGCTGTACTGACTCACTTCTATCGACCCTCCAGCGTCCACCCTCCCCAGGCCCCCCTCACCAAGAGCGCTCCCACCAGCCTTACAGTTCTCCTTCCGCCCTGTATCCCAGGCCGAAGTATTCAAATCCCTATGATCCCTGAACCCCAACAAAGGTAAATGCCCTATGTCCCTGGATGCCAAGATGTTATACTTGTCCACTCCAACTATAGCCGCCCCTCTAGCCGCGCTATTCAGCCTCTCCTTCATGCTGGGCAAATTACCCACCGAATGGAAACGGGCTACCATCATACCCCTACCTAAAGGGGGTGACCCCTCCTCCCCGGGTAACTATCGCCCCATCTCCCTACTTCCGATTCTGCAACACTACAGGAACGTCTTGTCCTCGCCCAACTCTCTCCCCATCTGGACACCTCATCCTTCTTCACTCCATTCCAAACCGGTTTTCGCAAATCACACTCAACTATCACTTCCCTGCTACGAGTCACTGACTACATACTCACTGGCATGGACAAAGGCCACATCACCTCTGCCATCTTTATAGACTTAGCCAAGGCTTTCGACACCATCTCCCATACTCTGCTCCTTTCTAAACTAAATGAAGCCGGGCTCTACAAACCAGCCACCACATGGTTCCATGACTACCTGGTGGGCAGACATCAGGCTGTAAAAGTCGCCTCACACATCTCTAACCCTCTTCCAGTTACCGTCGGCATCCCCCAAGGATCAGTCTTGGGCCCACTGCTCTTCTCCATATTCCTAAATGACCTCCCATCAGCCTGTCGCTACTCATCCATACAAATGTATGCGGATGACACAGTACTGTATGCCACAGGCCCCACCACAAGCGTAGTGGCATATCTACTACAGCAGGATCTCAACGCCATCCAGGAATGGTTCTGGTCAAACCAACTATTCTTAAACCCCAAGAAAACTATGTCGCTAACCTTCGGCTCACAGCAAACACTCTCCTGCCAAGCCCTCTGCCCCCCTTTCAAAACCCTGAATGGGTCCCTACTGGAACAATGCACCAGCTTCAGATACTTAGGCGTCTGGCTCGATCCGCACCTTGATTTTGCCACTCATATTGACTCCATATACAAGAAACTACTCCCTAAACTCGGCGCTCTATACAGGAACAAAAGTTGCCTCCCCATTCCTGCTAGGAATGCTATTGTCCAAAAGATGATCCTCCCAGTACTCGACTACAGCGATATAGTCTATACTATCGCTCCCTCCTCCGCCTTGGCCAGCCTTGACACCCTTTTCCACTCTTTTTGTCGGTTTATCCTCGACTGTCCACAAACAACCCACCACTGCACTTTATATAGCTCCCTAGCCCTGCCGTCCCTCCAAGACCGCAGATTAACCCACTGTGCTAGGTCCGCAGCCAAATTTTTGTCCCATTCCCTTCCCCCCCTACCTGGCCTCTACCCTCTCCCAACAACCTCCCCTTGCTTACTCCCTCAGAAGCACTGACCCCAGGCTCCTCCACATCTCCTTTATGCGCACAACCAAAGGATAGGCCGCTTTCAAATTCCGTATCCCCCAGTTATGGAACGCCCTGCCAGCTGATATGACACTCACCCAACCCCAGCCACCACAATCGCCTACTCAGCGCCCACTTCTCCTCCAGCTGCTCTTGCTATAGCTAGTGCCAAATTATGTAATTGTAATTGTATTTGTGCGCTCAGATGTGTCTCTCTAAAATGTTTCTGTATCTATCTGCCAATTGTCTATATGGCGGATGGCCATTCATTGTGTTGTTTAACTCTGTACCTTGTGATTTGTGCTATTGTCTTGGGTCTTGACCCCCAGGTCGCATCTGGAATCGAGCAACACTGCTCAGTATGTCTTCCTGGTTAAACTCGTAAATAAATAAATAAATAAATAGATTGGTTGTAACAAATACGTAGAGGCAAAAGCATCACGTGACAGTAAGTTTACCACCACCTAATAAAAATCATCACAGACAATCAATACAACATAGAAAAACAGAAGGGATATCACGGTACATAGAGTATGTTGGTTATAGCAATACATAGAGGTAAATTGGAAGCATCACTTAACAGTAAGTTTACCACACCTAATAAATATGGGAGGGAGGGAGGAGGTGCATGCCAGTATACACAGGAATCTACAAAGACAATAGGTGAGGGATTGGGAGAAGGTAGACCCGTAAGGAAAGCTAAGTGCAGTTGCAGGTCTATATCTGTTTCATTAACTTATTTTTACAAGGGGTGCAGCACCTCTGCAATGAGTAGGTCTTCAGATTTCTTCTCACTCTCCTTACAACGCTGATCATCTTTCCTTCTTTTTCTCTTTTCTCCTCTTTTTCTTCCTCTTCTTCATTACTTTTTCTCTCTTGCATACCTACTATCTACTCCCTGCTATCCACGTCTTTCATATGTCTAGGTATATTACCCCCTGACTCCCATTTTTTGATGGCAGTCCTCCGAACCCAATGGTTAAGTCGTGCCCCTTGCCCTTTTCTCTCACTCTGCCTATGTCATACCATGCCCCCTCCTTTCTTTCCCCTTACCTTACTCTCCCCCCATCTTTGGCCTCCCCCCCTCCCATCACCTTTTTCTTCTTCCTGGCATCCCCTACCCATCCCAACTTGTCCGGCTGACATGATTGAGCAAAGTGCTGTATAAAACCCTACCTGCTGCTGTTAACCTTTGCTCTACTTCCCTTCTCACTCTTTTCATTTTTTATGTACACATGCATCTACATCCTTGCAAAGCTGTTCCTTACTGCATCATGATTACTTGTGTGTTGTTACTGCACCTTGAAATTGATTTAATTTTGTATTCCATTGTATTGACTATATAGATAAATATGTATTGTTTTTATTGTACCTGTGACCTTGTTCTAACCAGGTCCATCTTGCAAATGAGCCTTGCTCAATGATGTTCGCCTGGATAAATAAACATTTTGATTGATTGATTATTTGTGTTCCTTAGTTTGATAAACAATTTATACATAAAACTTTACATTCCTGTCTGAAAAAAAACGGACTGGCAGTTTGTGACAATGCAGCATCAAAGATACACTACATGAAATAAAGGTGTCCTTTGGCCACATTCCTCAATGTCCACTTAACAGCAAATATAGATTCTGGAGCATCCTCAAATATACTGTGTGCTGCTGATTTTTGACTTCTCCTAACTGATGTGGAATTGTATGGCAGGACACACACAGACGCTAACGCAAAAAAAGGTCATATTGCATGCTCTAGTTCAACTACAACCTATGAACCACACAATGGTTTTAGTCAAGTTCCTGTGAATGGCAGGCACCGTTATTTTCAGCCACACTGAAAATGGGACATAATATTGTTGTTAGCACAATACCATTGCTACATTGCCACAGTGTAATCTGTGGAGATCATGCTGTCATAATGTAAAACACATTTCTTTTTGGCAGGGTTATGAGTGCTTAATTCCAATGAAATAAAAAAAAAATTTATAATGTGTCTTCTCTCAAAAACAATACAAAATAACACAAAGTCCTGGTGTCCACTGTAACATTTTCTTGCACTATCCAGCAACAGTTTATTGGAAAATGCTGCAGCCCCGCGATGGTTGCACTGGTTCACATTTGTAATGGTACATATAGAGCACTTATAGAGGGGTACAATTCTAGACAACAAATGCATTACTGCCCCTTTCTCATGGGTGCACATGGCTTCCTGATACCGCAACAAACATACACAAAGAAATACAAAAATTCAGTGTCATCACACATGCTGTGGCACCTACTGTTTGGTACCATGGCCCCCTCTCTTCCTATGCCCCCCCCCCAACCCGAGGTAACCACAACAGTGTTCCATCAAGAAGTATTAGCTGTCCAGAAACTGGCTTGATGAAATCACCATACACCTTACATCACTCTCACCATATCCACAGGGTGATGAACAGTCAGCACCTCCCCCCCAAAAAAACAACACATTTTCATGATCACTGCATGGTCAGCTGCTGATGTGCACTTCAGGAAGTCTCCATACAGTTTCAGGGGCACCAAGGGCACATGTAGGATTGATCTGCATTCGTGGTCCACAATAAACTAAGGGGCTGGTGAAATACACAACTGTAGGACACTGTTGCAGTGACTGATTTTGGCATGCGGTGGCCCACCAGTAACAGACCTGTCCTGCCGTCAGTATAAGGGAAACAGTATGCAGGCATTGTGCTCCACAGCCTCTTTTTCTGCTTTGAAACACAGACACCTAGAAATTGGCATCAGAGAAGGACCGCTAGCACCATCTAGTCTACCTCTAATTCCTAAACTTGTTTGTGGCCTCTGACTGTAATCTGGACAGTGGCTTTTCATCACTCCATCCCACCTCTCCTTCTTCCACTTGTACCCATATCCCCTCTCAAACTCTGTGACACCAGTGACAGCACTGGTTGTCCCTGATGTACGGGAGCAGGCATCCCTAATCGTAGACAACTACGCCCTTTGATGATTACCCAATCTGAGCATATTGCTTCTATTGGGTTTAGTCTAGGGTAGCAGAATGGAATAAGACAACCACCACTGCAGTACAGCTCTAAACAGTAAGTGGTCTGACCTGTAATCTATGTCAATGCTTTGAAGGGATAAAAAATACAGACACCGCTCAGATGTGACTGGCATTGTATTGACTTTATTTGGTGCTTACATGCTTTCCTCAACAAGACACATACCCAAAAGGACATGGTGGAGACATTACTAAGGAGAGCACTCAAAGTGGTGCTAGCACTACATAAAAGCAATACATTGAAGAAAGGCTTCAGGAGCTGAATATGTCCTCCTTGGGGAAAAGGATTTGGTGGATGGGTTAATGCTGGAAACATACTGCTGCATTGCAACAGGGCACAGGGAGGTAGCCATCTTAAAACTGAACACATGTCCAAGGAAGATTGAGTCCTGGTGTCAAGGTTAATGTGGGGATGCTCTGAGTGAATGTGTATCATTACTTCATTTCAGGAAGGGTGGTGGAACAGGCTCCTGGTGGACATGTTTGCATGCAAAATACAGCCAGGATTCACCAGTGCATGTGGTAGTTACAATGGTGTCTTGGAACCAAGGAGTGTGGGGAGCAGGGGGACAGAGAACTGAGTAGGGTTGAGGTGTAGCTGTGTCTAGTAGAAATTGGAGCAGACCGGATGGTGACTGAGGTCCTTATTTGGCTGACATCTTCTGTGTTTTAACATTGTAATGTGGAAGGCTGTGTCGTGGGTGTTGCATTTGAAAGTATCTGAAACAAAAAAAAAGTTATAGTCGATACCTGCTTGTGCTGTTAGGTAGCTCATAGTGATGGCCAGTGGAACGTTTCTTCACATGTTCTGAAAACAGCCAAACTTGTTGATTTTTAGCCAACTCTGAGTGGAAATTGAAGTGGTTCACTGCACTTCACCACTGCTGAGACATGAATATCTTACGGTTTGCTTCACCACGAGGCAGTGGAATGCATTATGAGATATGAGTATTGCCACTTGTACATGGTGTGTGTTATGTAACAAAATTATGTAGCTCATCTGCTGTTATCTAAAGGCATTCACCTCATGGAAATTTGGCAAGATGTTATGTACTAATTTGTAGGCATGCCCTATAGAATACTGAATGCACCAACTGAATGTGCCCGCTTCTGTGTGGCACTCTTGTGCAAAGGACAGAAGCTAAACAGATCATCATGGTGTTTAATTATTTTGTAGTTAAAACACCTGACTTTTTTTTAATTGAGCAGCACATTTTGAAAATGCATGATATAATTATTCCACCAATCCAATGTCTCTCTATATCATGCATTGTTAACCATAGCATGGCACTGTTGTTACTTGTGTTGCCATTACTTTTGTGCGTATTGGAAGGTAACTTTTTGGACGAATGCATGTGTTTCTGAGGCATATCTCTGTATGTGAGCTTGCAGCTGTGACACTTGATATAGTAAGATGTCCTTGCCAGCAACCACCTCAGAAGTACATACAAATTTTTCATCCTCAGGGCCATCAAAACAGGACAAACATTTTAATTGCAAACTATTCCCAATTAAACCATGTATTTATTCCAAAGATATCCTTCCACTCAAAAGCAATAACTGCATCTGCATCTAAGTGAATGGGGCAATTTTCACCTTCACCCTCACCCTCACCTAATCTTGCCATCTCTGTTGCATCAAAAAGTGTCATGATTGCAAACCATTTACAACTGAGGTCTGGATATTCAGACTGCGCCGGGCAGGGGTGCAAGCCTGGGCGCAGAGTAATTGGGTTGCGCCAGGGCAGGGACCAGGTGATATTCAATGGTGCTGCGCCATGGCTCAGCACCGTGGAATATGGCACTGAGGGTGCACGCACTGCACATGGTGCAGTGGCACTGTGCCAGCGCAAGTGGTAGAAGGGAGCAGGGGGATGCGCCAGTGCAAGTGCAGTTGCGCTTGCCATCCACCGCGATATTCAGCACTGGGTATGCAAATGAGGCCATTATAATGCAAGGCACAAATGGAGCCATTTGCATATCATTATGGCCCCATCTGTGTGTGGGCAGTCGATCCTCGTGACTTGCGCTTTCATGCCCTGCCAGGCGGGCTGGGCGGACCGACGCCCCTGCTGACCTTGGCAGTCTCCACTCCTGCTCACCCGATCACGGGCATAGGAGATTATAAGGTCCCTGGTGGACCTATGGATCTCCCCCTTCACCAGATCGCATACATATGCAGTAAAACGGTCCCTGGTGGACCTGTGGATCCCCCCCGATCGTGGGCATATGCAGTAAAAAGGTCCCTGGTGGACTTATAGCCCCCCTGACCACCGATCGTGGGCATATGCAGTAAAAAGGTCCCTGGTGGACCTCTGGATCCCCCCCCTTCGCCCAATCATGGGCATATGCAGTAAAAAGGTCCCTGGTGGACCCCTGGATCCCCCTCCTTCACCCGATCGTGGACATATGCAGTAATAAGGTCCCTGGTGGACCAGTGGAGTCTCCCCCCCGTCATCTGATCAGGGGCATACATTCAGTTAACATCCCTGGTGATCCGTTGGGAAACCCCCCCCCATCGCCCAATCGTGGGCGGACATAGCAGATGATGCCCTGGTGGTCCAGTGGTACCCCTCCCCACCCACCCACTGAGGTCCCTGCCACCCATCAATGCTCCCAGGGCAGGGGCATATCGGCAGTGTGCTGGGTGGGCACCCACGACTGGTGGCTGCTGTGTTGCACCCTGCAATATGGCAGCTCACCTGTGGGTGGCCAGGATTTGTTCCTGGTTTTGTCAGGCACATCTTTGCTCCGCCCTGAGTGGTGCAAAGCCCGAGGTTGTGCCAACATCACGCCCGCACATCCCGGGTGAATACTGGGGATGTGCCGATATGCATGGCACGCCTCACCTTGCACCGCACATTACTGATGCGCCCCTGCACATCGGGTTGTGCATCGTGTTTGCTCCTCTGAATATCGCACCGGGCGCATTGACGGTTTGCATGGCGATTCCTGTTGTGCCGCAGCGCAACCCTTTTGAATATCCAGGCCCAAGTATTTAATCAGAACTTATAATTACACTCAAAAGCAATCACTGCATTTCCATCTAGGTAAATGGGGCAATTTTCATCTGTACTTCCACCTAATCTTTCAGTGTCTGTGGCATCAGAAAGCATAGTGATTGTCAGCTTCACAAAACATTTACAAGCTTATATATGCAGAGCCAGAAGTGAATCACATGACACAGGCTGATATTTATCCACACCTCCGTCATGCTGTGTTGGTAGATTTCCTTGGGGAATGCAAGTATTGGTATACACTTGCATTCAAAATGTGAACACGCTTCATAGAAATTGCTAATCTGATGTGGAGAATGGTGGCAACTGTCTATCAGTGAAACCTTGAGTGGCATGTTGGGCAGAGCACCTAGTGATGGAGTAACATGATTCTATGAGTAGCTGTGCACCCATAATGCCCTACTACAAGCCACACTAGAACAGCATGTCATATCATAACTATATTGCTAACAAGTGTCACGGTGACTGGCATATTGCAATCACTGACAGAGACGTAATTGGAAAATGCACAAGGTACAGTTGATAAAAAGAAATATGTGTGTAACCAGCATAGATTCTCAGTGGGTTGGTCACGTCAAACAAATCTAATTGATTTCTTTGACTGGGTGACTACGGTCATGGATACCACTGTACAGATCACTGGTAAGATCTCATTTGGAATACAGTGTCCAGCTCTGTAGGTCATATCTCTGTAAGGAAGTAGAGTGAAAGCAGTGCAAAAAAGGGCAACAAAGATTGGGTGCAGAGCATGCACCAAAAGTCATATGAGCAGACACTGGGAGGCCTGAATATGTACACCCTGGAGGAGAGAAAAGAAAGGGGAGATATGATAGGAACAGTAAAAGGGAAAAACTGGGCACTAGAACTCTGCTGCAATAACAGCCCGGTGGCACTGAGAGTTGAGGCGCTGGATGCCACACCTCGCGCCACGCAGGTGACCTGGGTTCGGGAACGAGCCCGGGTTGACAGGGGTCAGCATGGGAGGGAGAGGATTGATCGTCCAATGGACAGCTCTCCTCTCCTGAGGGGGCGGGCTGGGGTTTGTCCGGTGCACCAGCGGCTCCCGATGGAGATCAGGGGTGCTGCAGTGCGCAGACAGCACAAATTAGCATGGCTGACATTGGCAGGGTTGCCGTGAGCATGATGTCAGGGGTGCCCACGCAAGGGAGGGGAGGAAGCAGGGAGAAAATGGAGAAACCCTGTTCCAGGGGCAGATGACGGCACCAATCCCCCATGCCCATGACTGGGTCTGACTCTGCCGACCTTTGCAGATCCTCCGCCCGGGGCCCAAGTCTGCAGCTGGAGTCTATGTGTGTGAGAGCACCCAAGGTAGGAGGGGTGGCCCCACCCTGGAGGGGTTAAGCTGGGGGTGCCAGCTGCGAGGCGGGGTGGGGAGAGGACGGTACGGTTGGAGGGGACTTCAGGCAGGACAGGAGCAAGGTTGGATGCCTGAGAGAGGCTCCTGGGACTGTGACCGGAGGAAAGAAAGTTGAAAAAAAAAAAAGAACTCTGCTACATAAACTTAAGAGTATTCACAAGATCATATGAATAGCACCAGCAACACAGCAGCAGTGGGGGTGAAAAAGCCCCCTCTGACCATTTTCGCTCAATGCATCTTTGAAAGAACCTCGAGCTAGACTGGTCAGCGGTACTTTTCTATCCTCACTGCTGCTGTGTTGCTGTTATGTTGCTGCTGCTGTTTGTATGAGCTGGTGAGTACTCATGCTAGATAAGTTTATTCAGCCGAGTTCTGGTGCCCAGTTTCTCTGTAGTACTGTATTCATGGATGTGTGCAATTACTGAGGTAAATGACAAAACAGAAAAAATATAAGTGGAAATACTACTCGAACAATTCCACAATTGGTGGTATAAGCAAGTAATATATATGGTAACAGTCCAAATGCCTCTATTAATAGGGACATACCATAACACAATTTCCCTAATTACAGAAGCTGTTTTTATCTTTCACGGACACTGGTGTATGCCTCTGAGGGAAACTTATCCCGAATCGCCAACACAGCACAGGCCAGTAGTAATTTTCAATTTCTTCGTCCCAATCGTTGCCACACTCAGTAAACAAATTGGTGATAGACCATGTAGCATCGTAACCTGCAGGGAAGCAAGTAAAGTAAACTTTAATGAAAAATCATCATCACCCAGATGTCTAGTGCCCTTCCCCCCACTCTCTGATCTGCCAGTGGGCATGATATTGTACAGTGTTCATGTAAGACTTAGACAGTACAACATTAGCTATACATAATGGGCCTACTGCTATAAAAGAGGTGCCAGGTGCTATTCACAAAGGCAGCCTGCAGCAACTGCAGGCTGCTGGCCTCCAACCAGACATGTGTCACCAGATATTGTCTATTGTTCTCATAGTATGGCATCCCCCTCAATCTCCTGGTGCTGCCCTTATTATGAAATAACCCCCAATCCCTGATGCTGCCTGTATTTACTACAATCCCCCCATCTCTGACGCAGCCCCAGTAGTAATGAATACTGTCTCCCCTCATGATGGTATGGTGGCATTCCAACCCCCAGCCGGTAGAGCTCACCACCTCTACTCCCTTATCCCGAATGACAGCCAGCACCTAGCACAGCCCACCACTGACTTCCATGGCCGGGCACTGACTGTACTGTCTATCAATGATCGGGCACTATATAATGTACACGCTCACTGATAGGCAGCTCAGTCGGCACCCTGCCACAGAGGTGAGTGGTGGTCAGTGCTGGACGCCGGCTGTCATAAAGAGCAGTATAACATAGTTTAGGACAGTGCAACTCACTCATTGGTAGATTCATTGTCCCCCACAGGTCCATCGATCTCTATGTTCTCATAAAGACAGGACAATAAAACATCTTCATCCAAGCACATATTTTGAAATCCTTGTGTATCCGTTATGCACCACATGCCATCCATCAACTCAAACTTTTCTGAAACTGCCAAATAAAACCAGCAGCATCAATTTTCAGTCCTGGTTGGCATGGTTGCACAGCTGCCAACTGTTAAGAAAACCACAAAAAAGTACCCACATTTGGTACCCGTGGGGGGACCAGCAAGAGACACTCCAAGTGTGGGTGAAACAAATCCCTGGAACCCCACCACCCAGCCAAATAACAAATATGTTCTGGATTGCAAACAGTCGGCAGTGCTGGTGTAGGGAAAACCTGCTCAGTTTAGTAAACGATACAAAGCAGTAGGTAGTGCAGTGATTCTGCTGTGATGCTTTTTGCAGAAATATGTACTGCAATTCAGTGGGCTTCACTGAGGTCAGCAATGGTACCTATGCAGAGTGCAATGGTGCAACAGACCGTGTGCTGAAGTAGAATATGAGGGACAGGCTACATTCAGAAAAAAAACCTGAAATAAACATAGCAAGCACATAGAAAGCAACAACACATTTGTATGAGAAAGGTGGCAGCATTAGGGATGAATCAGCATAGTCAGAAGGAAATGCTGGTTGCAGTCTTGTAACAGGGTAGAATAGGACCCTGTCCCATTTGTTATGGAGAAAATGTTTAAATGCAAGGACCTTTCCTTTTCTGTCTCTTCTCTGTCTGGTTGCGCAACCAAATTTTCCTGTGAGACTTCAGACTTGATCAACCCGAATAGTTTCGCAATTCCTTGCCTCTCAGTTCTTTCTTGCTGTCTGTTTTTCTCCCTTGCATATCTAGATCTGCTAATACAAATATATGTGCAAATCATTGTGTGAAAATGTAACCAATAATGGGATCACTTTTGTTTGGAAAATATATAGAATTACTGTTGAAATATATATAATTTGAGAGGATTGTAAACTCTAGAGGTTGCGTGAGAGCAAATCCTCCAGCCTTTTGCAAAAGGGGGCCTCAGCTCAAAGCACACTGTCTTCTAGCAGCCCCTGAAATTTACAAGAAACAGGATGCTTGCTAAGAGTGGGGGGTGAAAAGACTTATAAAAGAGCTAAGTTGCTACTGCAAAAGAGATTAGAAGAAAAAGGGACACAGAGACTGAATGCATATTTTCTTTTATTTCTCCTTTGTACATAGTTATTCTGAACAAGTTTATTTTTTTTATGTTAGTGTAAATAAATATTTTTTGGTGAATTCTACAAGTGCTCCTGGTTTTCCTTATGCTTCCTGACCTGTGCCTTGATGACAGATGGTGTTATTGGTGGGATTTACGCTGTGCATACTCTATAAGAGAGGAGTTTTGTGCATAAGTACTGGACCAAGTACTAGGGAAGCACAGAGCAAGCTATGGATTCTGCAGCAGCAAGTCCAGGAGTGGGTACCGGAGAATGGCAGCCAAATTGGCAGCGATAGAAGTCTAGTCTGTAAAGCCAACACAAGTTATAGAAAAAGAACAGGCAGTGACAGAACCTGAAAGCCTGATAGACTTTTTCAAATGGTGAGCTATGAAACAAAAAGAGATTGAGAAACAAAGAGAAAAAGAGATTTTATGTTCAGAAGCACAGAAGAGAGAAGAGATGCAGTGACAGGTGCAGCAGATGAGAGAAGATAAGCAGCAATGGGAGCAGCGATGGATGGATGCCTCGCAAGCTATTAAAGGCAGAGGATCTGTCACAGACCCAGATGAGCAACAAAATGTAAGCAACTTAAAAGCCATTAAACTTACAAAGTTGTGTCCCTCAGATGATATTTAGGCATACCTGACAACCTTTGAAAGAGCTGCCACAGCCTGCTAGTGGCCAAAGCAGCAATGGACAATCAGACTGGTACCCTACCTGACAGGGGAAAGCCCAACTTGCCTACAGCAGTATGGACACTGCACAGTCAGAAAACTATGACCTGGTGAAAAGCAAAATCCTGAAAAGGTATGACATCTCTGGAAAGACCTACAGACAGAGATTTCAATCTCTGAGGTACAACTTTGTCGATAATCCTCGAGAAGCCTTCACCCGGCTCGGAGAACTTCTGATAAAATGGGTCCAACCAGAGAGCAAAACAGTCCCACAGATCAGCGACACATTTGCCATGGAGCAATTCATCAACATTTTGCCTACAGATGTGTAGCTGTGGGTAAAGGAACATCGACCAGAAAGTGGGGAAAAGGCTGTTTCTTTGGCTGAGGACTATCGAATGGCCAGACAGACACCACAGCAGTGAGGTAACAGCCAAACACCGGTAAGACACTCTTTTTCTCCCCCACTTAAACTCCAAGCCTGATAAGAACTCTGGTGGGGGTAACAAATCTGTGCCAAAAGACGTTATCTGCTATAACTGTAATAAGCCATGCCATTTTGTAAGAAATTGCCATAATAGAGTGGCACTGGAGCAGATTTGTCCTTGGCAAGTTGGGGCAAGTACTTAACAGATGTGAAGGTGGGGAATAAGACTGTGAAGGGACTCAATGCTTTGGGAAGTAGACAGACCCTAGTGCATGTTAAAGTGCTGGGAAAACGCTGTGCAAAGGGACCAGGTATTGGTGTCATCTGCATCCATGGGGACACAATACTATTCCACCACCCAATGGACTCTGACCATTAAAGGAGTGTCACATCAAATGAAAGTGGGGAGTAGTACCCAAGTTACCTGTACCTGTGATTATTGGAAATGACTTTCCAGGATTTACTGAGTTGATCAAAGAGGGAGTAAATCCTGATGTTTCAGCAGCAGTGGTGACGAGCTTAGGCAAAGAAAATTTCAGATGGTGGGGACACTTTTTCTTTCAAAGATTTTGATTCAGACTTGTTTGAGCACAACTCCAAGATCTGGAAATCCAGGAAAGAAAGAAGAAGCCTGAAGAAACTGTGGCAACAAATGACTGATGGACATGAAGGGTTCAAATATGAAAATGCTGAAACTAAACTGTTAACTGATTGTGATTTTTTTTTCAGAGCAAGCTAACAATGTTTCTCTCCAGGGTTATTTTAAGCAGCTGGGGTGAAACCAAAACAGGGTGGGCTAATGTTTGAAAAATGTAATGGGTTACTGTACAGAGTTTGGGTTAAACCTCAGACACAGGAACAGTCAGAACAATTGGTTATACCACAGAGGTATAGAACAGAGTTATTACAGATAGCACATGATAGTCCCATGGCTTGTCACTCAGGGAGGGATCGCACCCTTGTCAGATTGCTGTGTAGATTTTACTGGCTTGGAATTTATGAATATGTTGCTACTGTGCTGAGTGTCAGAAAGTAGCCCCAGTCACTAGAATAGACAAGGTGCCCCTACCCTTGATAGATGTACCTTTTGAGAGAATTGCAATGGATGTGGTTGGTCCTTTAGACAAAAGTAAAAAGGGTAATAGATTTATACTAGTAGTATGCAACTATGCTACTCAATACCCAGAAGCAGTTCCAATGCGTACTGTTACAGCCCCAAAAGTAGCAGAAGAGCTTAACAAACGTTTCAGCAGAATGGGCAGACCTAAAGAAATTTTTACTGATGAGGATAGTAAATTTGGTGCTGCATTGCTTAAGGATCTGTACAGACTACTAGGTATCACTGTCATAAGAACCTCCCCCTATCACCCTCAGACAGATGGTTTTGTTGAGCGGTTTAACCAAACCCTAAAACACATGTTAAAAAGGTTTATAAAAGGCGAAGGGAAAGACTGGGACCAGTACTTGCCATATCTACTTTTTGCTTACAGAGAAGTGCTACAGGCATCAACAGGGTTTTCACCATTTGAAATGCTGTATGGCAGGCAGCCAAGAGTGCTGCTGGATGTGATAAAAGAAATGTGGGAAGATAACTCCACCCAGAAACAATCTATAACTTCTTATATGTGTGCCCTAAGAAAGAAGCTGGCAAAATATGTTGAAATTACCCATAGTAATCAGGAAGAGGCTCAAAACCAGCAGAAGGTATATTATGACCATGGGGTAATAAAAAAAATAATTTTTGAGCCAGATTAAAAGGTTTTACTACTGTTGCCCACAACAGAAAATAAACTGTTAATGAAGTGGCAAGGGCCTTATAAAGTTCTTCGACGTACTGGCACTGTTAACTACAAGATAGAGACCCCTGACAGAAAAAATCCTACTAAGATATACCTTGCTAACCTCCTCAAAAAATGGGTTGAAAAAATGCCAAAATCTGCTTTGCTAGTTTTACCAGAAACTGATAAGGAAGATATTGATGTAGCTTATGATAGACTGGAACAAACTGTAAATGCTGATGCTGTAAAGGTGAATGTTTCCTTAACCTCAGAACAAACTGCAGATATTCGTAATGAGCTAAAGACCTTTAATAGTACTTTTACCATGGTACCAGGCTGAGCAAAAAGGGTTGAGCACATAATAGTGACAAAGAATGCTTGTCCTATTAGGCAAAAGACATACTGGTTGCCAGAGCAGTTAAGAGCTGATGTGGTTAAGGAAATACAAAAAAAAATGAAAGAACTGGGTATTGTAGAGGAGTTGAGGAGTGCTTGGTCATCTCCCATGGTAACTGTAAACAAAAAAGAAGGGGGTGTTAGAATCTGCCTTGATTTTAGGAAACTTAATCAAGTGTCAGAATCTGACAGTTATCCTATACCCAAAATAGATGATTTGGTGGACAGACTGGGGAGTGCAAAGTATATCAGTACCCTCAATCTCACCAAGGATTACTGGCAAATACCTTTAGCTAAAGAATCCAGAGATAAAACTGCATTTGCCACCCCTATAGGATTCTATCAGTTCACCACCATGCCCTTTGGTTTACATGGTGTACCAGCTAGGAGACGCCAGAGGGGTTTGTTTTTACAGGCTGAGTTTAAAGAAGAGCTGCTGGAGGGGTTTGTTCCCTTAATGGATGAGTTCTGAAGACGAGACGACAGTGGGGTTTATCTTTATGGATTGTGGTGGGGATTTTATGCGTTGGACTTTGTTCCCCTAATAACTGTAGGGAGGGCATAATTAGTGGAATTTATAATCAATTTGGACATTGTGAAAGCTGCCAAGACTTAATTGGAGTACTATAGACGTTCTGGTTTGATTATTTCAAATTTTCCTGAAACCCGTTTGCTCTGGCTGGTGCTTTCCAGGGTTTTGTCACTCCACAGGGGGCTGGGGTACTTTCTAGTTAGGAACTGGTGGAGTGCCCCGCTCCCTTGGACCCTGGGAATTGCTGCTATGGTGGCTCTTTCATAGGGTCCTTTGGTGTGAGTGACATAATTTGCCCTGGTGTGTACCTAATAGGGAGCTTGTGGGGCTGAAATTGTGATTTGGATAACCCCCCTGGGACCTCTTATTCCTGCTACATAGAGCCTTTGTGGACCTTCGCCTCGGATTGTTTCCTTTCTGGAGTTATGTGATTGTCCTTTTGAACTTGGATCCTTGAACTTAAGTGGATTTATTGGATCTACTGTAAGAGACTGTGGATCATTATCATTTTTGGATTCTGTTTGACTCTTGGGTGGTGAGAGGACCCTGGGTCTAAAATGTTTTATTTGTTTGTTTTATTCTTTGTTTATTTTATAGTTTGAGTTCTTCTCCTAATCAGGGAGAAAGACTGATATTATTTTCCCCAGTTGTGAGAGAACTGGGGGAGTTTATTTTTATGTTGTTCTGGCAGTGAGAGTGCCAGTGTATTCGCTTCCCCGGTAGTGAGAGGACCGGGAGGAGGGATTATACAGAACTTCATTATTTGTTTTGTTTTTATATGTTTACTGAAATTGTATAGGTCAATTTAGTTTTAATTTTTGGTTTATTTTTGTTTTATTTTAGTCAAGCAGTGTCATGTGCTGGCCTCTATCTCACACGGTGGTGCGCTATTCATCCTCCTCTCTTCGCGCCCTCTGACCCTTTTGTACTCCTCCCCTGCAACCTGATGTTTATCGGCGATGTAGAGCACTGGGGATTGCTCGCGGGAGAGTGTGGGGGGTGCTCGAACAGGGGAGGATGAACGAGCGGGGCCACCGTATCGGGGTTATAAAGTCCAGAAGGCGCCCTGGGGCGAAATGGAATCCTGATCGGGGTTCACCCTATCTGGTATCCATACCCAAGGGCACTACTGATTTTAGTAGGCAGATAGGCCTGACAACCTCTGAGGTTTGTCCAACTCGGGCAGTGTTATGCAATGCCAGGTTTGTTAGAATAAGACTGCTATTATTGCCGACCTTGTTGGTTCGTGACCTGTTGCATTACGAGACCTGGCTGGATGAAAATTCTGGCCCTATAGTAGAGGCCATGACCCGGCCGGTACTCGTGTCCTGCCTGAGATTGGACCGCAGGGAGTGGGGTTGCAGTCTGTTTTAAGACTGAATTGGGTCTCACGAGTGTGGTAGTAGGAGAGGCTGAGTCCTTTGAATGTTCAGTCGTAGCAGGTGTAGGCGTTGAATCGTTCTCATTTACCGTCCACCGGTGATGGAAATGCTTCTTACAGGAAGTAGCAGACTTCCCTCGTGGAAACACGTCGTTTGAGTCGCCCAGATTGATGATGCTGGGTGACTTCAACGCCTGGGTTGATGATGAACTCTCACAATTTGGTAGTTACTTCCTCCAATTAATGTCTTCTTTGGGCCTTACACAGGTAGTTTCCGCTGCTACGCATAAATCTGGGCACTCTTTGGACTTAGTTTTCCTTCTAGGGATTGATGCATCCGACATGGGGGTGGAACCAGTCGCTTGGTCTGGCCACTACACCATGAGGTTCAATTTTTGCACCCCCCTTAAGAGGCCATCCCCTGTGGAGATGGTCGGGTACCGCCCCTTACGGAATGTTACTTCACAAGGCCTAGCGGCAGTCCTTGACCTCATATCCCCCGTGTTGGTGAGCAGTAATCCAGAGGCACTGGTGGTGGCCTATAATAAGGCCATCACGGTTGCCCTGGATTGTATGGCTCCTGTTCTCGAATGCCCTTTTTCACTGCACCCCAGGGCCCCTTGGTTTAATGGGACTCTGAGGGAGATGCGGAGGAAAGGGCGAAGGTTAGAGCGTTGTTGGCATAGATCGGTCCTTGATGCCCACCGCCTTAGATTGATAGAACATTATGCTAGTTACCAATCTGCAATCACCCATAAGAAGGCAGAGTTCCTGTCCAGGGAGATTGCAGTTGCTCAGAATCGACCGGCTCAGCTGTTTCGAACTGTAGACAGACTGTGCAACCCAGCCTGTCTGCAAGTTTGGAAAGCCTTTTCGCAAATAGAGTGCGATGAGCTCGCTCATTACTTTGCAACTAAGGTGGCTGACATCAGGGCTGATCTGTGTCTGACAACCTCTAAGGGTGATGTTGTGGGGACGTGTGAGAACGCAGTGCCTTGTTTCTCTTGGAGTTCTTTTTATCGACCTGAGTTCGTGGATATTATGAGGTTTATCCATAGTGTGCGCCCTACTTATTGTAGCTTGGATCCTGGACCGACTACCCTAATTTTAGGTTGTATTGATATCATCGGTCCAGTTTTGGCGCAAATAGTCTGGTGCTCCCTGGAGTCAGGTGAGTTTCCTAGCTCCCTGAAGGAGGCGGTGGTGACACCTCTCTTGAAGAAAGCTTCCTTAGACCCAGACTGTTTTTCTAGCTACAGACCTATCTCTAACCTTCCCTTTATTGGGAAGGTTATTGAAAAGGTTGTAGCTACTCAATTGGATGACCATTTAACCATCCATAGTATCTACGAGTCCTTCCAGTCTGGTTTCCGTAAAAGACATAGTACCGAGACTGCGCTGGTTCGGGTGCTAAATGATCTTCTGAGGGTGAGGGATCAAAAGAGACGTTCCATTCTGGTTCTCCTTGATCTCTCCTCAGCATTTGACACTGTGGACCACGTGGTGTTGTTGGCATGCCTGAGGCAAATTTGTGGAATGTCGGGAACCGTTCTGCAATGGTTCACGTCATTCCTTACCGGGAGATCACAAAGGGTTGTGTCGGGAATTTTTTCCTCTGGCCCAGTCTCTTTGTTGTGTGGAGTGCCTCAGGGTTCTGTGCTGTCACCCATGTTGTTTGCAGTGTATATGCTGCCCCTCAGAAACATTATAAGACGGTATGGGCTGAGGTTTCACTGCTATGTAGATGATACCCAACTATACCTGTCTTTTGCACCCGACCAGGATGGAGCTTTCTCGATGTTCAACAACTGTCTGGGGGAAATCCAAGACTGGATGGATTCTAGTTGGTTAAAATTGAACTCGGAGAAGACTGAGGTGTTGGTGGTGGATCCAGGTGGTCAGATTGAGAGGTTGTATATTGGCGCGCCTTCTGGAATTTTTCTTGGCGGCGTGTCACTGCTGGCCTCCGAACGGGTGCGTAACCTTGGGGTGATTTTTGATGGCAAGCTGACTTTATAATCTCAGGTGTCAGCTGTCGTCAGTACTTCCTTTTACCAACTTAGGAATATTGCCAGGGTTAGGCACCCCGTTCCATCTGACTCTTTGCCAACGTTGGTCCACGCTTTTGTGTCCTCGGCGCTTGGACTACTGCAACAGCCTTTACTTTGGGCTTTCTGGGTTGAAATCCGCCGCTTGCAGCTGGTGCAGGGCGCTGCTGCCGGGTTTTGACTGGGACAAGTAGGTCCTGTCATATTACCCGGTGCTGTTGCGAACTGCACTGGTTGCCTGTTCGGTGGCGGATCACCTTTAAAGTCATTTTATTGACTTTCAAAGCGTCACGATCAGGGTCCATCCTATCTGAAAGACCTTCTGGTTCACTATTGCCCTGGCCAACGCCTCCGCCGGCCGACATGGGGTTGCTGAGATTCCAAGAGTGAGTTTAAAACTCTGGCAGCAGAGCTTTTTCTCATGCTGCCCTACTCTTTGGAATTCTCTACCAAGCCGGTTACGGAGTGCACCTCGTGGAGATTTTAAGAAAGAATTAAAAACTTTTTTATGGAAAAAGGCCTTTGTGGAGGATTAAAGTGTCAGTATCTGACTGGATTTTATTGTAATTTATTAAGTCTTTTGATGTATTTATGATGCGCTTTTATAAGTCTATGTGTGAATGGCTATGTATATTGTTGTTATTAACTTGTTCAGCGCCTTGATAATTTGAAAGGCGCTATACAAATAAAATTATTATTATTATTATTATTACATTCCAGTGGTACATGATGTAATTTTATCCCCTCTCACTGGTTATTGTGCTGTGTACCTGGATGATGTCGTGGAGTACAGTCCAGATTGGAAGAGTCACCTGGAACACCTACAAGCAGTTATCCAAGCTATCAAAAATGCAGGTGTGACTATTACTCCTACCAATGTGCATTGGGCAGGCTGGAAGCCAGATATTTGGGCTATGTGTTGGGAAAAGGAGAATCAAGCCAGAGGTTTCTAAAACAGAAGCTGTAGCTAACAGTTCTGTACCTAAAACAAAGAAACATTTCAGGTCATTTTTAGGACTGGCTGGTTACTATCAGAGATTTGTTCCCAACTTTGCTGAATTAGCTACTCCCCTCACTGAACTCATGAAAAAATGGTACCCAAATAATGTGAAATGGACCCCAGAGTGTGATGAAGCTTTTCAAGCCATAAAGGCTGCATTATGTTCAACACCTGTTTTAAGAAGCCCAGACTTTGAGAAACTATTTTTGCTACAAACAGATGCGTCAGAGGTAGGCCTAGGTGTAGTCCTAAGTCAAAATATAAATGGGAAAGAACATTATATTCTGTACATAAGTAGGAAATTGCATGACAGAGAGAAAAGGTAGCCCACCATTGAAAAGGAGTGTTTAGCAGCAAAGTGGGTCATGGAGTCCCTCAAAGTTTATTTACTCAGAACTGATTTTGTTTTTGTAACGGATCGCAATCCTCTCTGTTGGCTTAACCAGATGAAAGAAAAAACAATTCCAGAATCACAAGGTGGTACCTGGCACTGCAGCCGTTTCAATTCATGGTGATGCACAAATCTGGTAAAGAGAATAGCAATGCTGTTTTTTTGTCAAGATATGGATCAGGAATTGAAGTTTCTGAAGGTTGAAAAAAAATGTATGAGTTTCAACTGTACTATTTGCTGTACAGTTATAGAAAAAAAGATGCACATGTGTTTAATGTCTGAAATCAGCAAATGTTATTAGAGAAAAAAAGTTTTGGAAACCAGTTTGATAAAACAGGTTCCCTCTTGGGGGGGGGGTTGTGACAGGGTAGAATAGGACCTTGTCCCATTTGTTATGGAGAAAATGTTTAAATGCAAGGACCTTTCCTTTTCTGTCTCTTCTCTAGTTGCGCAACCCAAGTTTTCCTGTGAGACTTCGGACTTGATCAACCCGAACAGTTTCACTATTCTTTGTTTCTTACTGTCTCTCAGTTCTCTCTTGCTGTCTGTATTTCTCCCTTGCATGTCTAGATCTGTTAATATAAAAGTATGTGCAAATCATTGTGTGAAAATGTAACCGATAATGGGATCACTTTTGTTTGGAAAATACAAAGAATTACTATTGAAATTTATATATTTATAATTTGAGATGATTGTAAACTCTAGAGGTTACTTGAATGCAAATCTTCCAGCCTTTTGCAAAAGGAGGACTCAGCTCAAAGCTCACTGTGTTCTAGCAGCTCCTGAAATTTACAAGAAACAGGATGCTTGCTAAGAGTGGGGGTTGAAAAGACTTATAAAAGAACTAAGTTGTTACTGCAAGAGAGATTAGAAGAAAAAGGGACACTGAATGAATACTTTCTTTTATTTCTCCTTTGTACATAGTTATTCTGAACAAGTTTATTTTTTTTATGTTACTGCTACTGTAAATAAATGTTTTTGGTGAATTCTACAACCGCTCCTGGTTTTTCTTATGCTTCCTGACCTGTGCCTCGATGACAGATCTCACTTGTTGGCTTGCTTACTTTCACTTTCTTCATTTCAAATTGGGTATCGGGTAAAAAAGGTAACATTTAAGACCACCATTCATTGAGAGACCAATTTTGGGTATGTTGCTTGGCTGGCCCCCACTTCCATTTACTTGGGAGTCTGTCAGTGAGATTGTTTCAACCCTCTACCTTTCAGTGATGGTACATATGCAAACAGCAAAGGTGCAATGAGTGGGCACCGTAGAACACGGTGGACAGGCTGAGTTCAGAAAAAAATAGCAAGAACAAGTTCACCAGCTGTCTAACAATGTCAGGTGGCAGCAAAGTGGCTGGTTGGCATAGTCTGAGGGGAACGCAGGTCACAATGCTACTACAGCTGACATGCAGGCTCACCTCCTGTCTAACCATATATATTGTTAATATTCCAGATGTTAGCCCCAAAACTAAACATATCTTTGTCCCAAGTTTGGGGTGGGGGGGTTAAGAGGTTTGTCAATCAAGATAATGGGCAGCATAACCCATAATGGGCAAAGTAAAATACATTGCAGTTGTTCGCTGTACTATGCCTCACTGCCCATGTCCAAAAATGAATGAGTTTTGAAACATGATGGGTCAGCTTAGGGGGATGGTGGGCTTACACTGAGGGACTGCAACCACATGCCTGTTCTCCTACAGGGTTTACCATGCACATTCAGGGTATTTCTTTTTGCAATCAGTGAAACAAATCCAACCCCCTCCAACACCACCAAACAACAGATATGAGCACAACATGAAGGCAGACATCACCAGCCACCTCAGACAACAAACAGGTATTTTTGCCATGAATATTTGCCAGTGACCGAAAATGACAGCATTTTAGCAAAGATGGGGAAAAAATGTAGGACGTATTCAGAGTATACCCACAGATATGGAAACACCCCCCAAAAGTAATCCCATTCAGTACCCATGGGTGAACCAGCAAGAGGCATGCCAAGCATAGACACAGGCAGCAGTTGCAGTGAATGAAACCAATCCCCAGACCCCCCCAATCAAATAACAAATATGAGCTGGACTGCAAACAATAGACAGTGCTGGTGTATGGAACAACAACTTTGCTGGGAAGGCTGATTTAAAAGAGAAAGAAATAAAACCAAACATAAGAACATAGCAAGACTGACAAAGTGGGGTGGCAGTATAGAGGGGTCCAGTCGTCAGAGTCTGAGGGAAATGCAGGATGTGGTCCTACTGTCACTTGCAATACTGGTGCTAATCAGATGCAATTAACATGCAGGTTCTTCACCTTTCTAACCATATTTTAAAAATTCTACTGCTGTCTAACAATTTCCCAAAGTGAGGTGGCAGCATTCAGAGGCTCTCCAGGCACGGTAAGGGGCGGCATAACTCCTAATGGGCAAAGTGAAGCCCACTGCAGTTGTGGTGAATGAAATTAAGCACTGCCACAAAAAAAGGTGGACTGTAAAGCAAAAACAGGGTTCAGTACCACATAGCCCCATACATACCAGTCATCTATGGACATATCTTCAGCGCTGTTCTCTGACACTCTCTGCTATCCATACTGCTACCCTGATTCAGAGCACAGGATCTCATATTAGTGGTACCACTGGCAGATACCAGTGGTTAAACAGTACAGCCCAATATGTGATAATGCACGGCATGATAAGGCATCAAGATCATTAGTATCTTCATCGGATGACATTTTTTTAGTCAAGCACGAATTTGGACTACACCATGAACTGCAGTCTCAGCAAGTGATCATTACAGTGAAGGCAGGCAACCTCTGCAAGCCATCCATCCTATTACATTACCATGCAGCACGCTCACCGTTAGTTCAGCCGCCAGAGGAGAATACAAACAGGAACGTGACTGAGGCAGTAAGATAAAAGTAAAAAGGTAGGGTGGCTTGGCAGGTAAAGTTTTGTATTTGTGCTAGTATTTAGAGAATGTCTTTGTGAGAGACTATGACATTTTTTAGGGTGCTTTTTATTACTTGATATTACTTACTACTTGGTATGAAAGAACAGAAGAAAGCCAGAGCCCATCGAGACTGTTCCCCACACTATGTGGGACATTATTTATTTATTATCCCTCAACCAAACATCTAATTTGTTTTTAAAGACAGTGGCACTAGTTGCCTCTACCAATTCTTGTGGCAAGATGTTCCATACAATGGATGCTCTTATTGGAAAAAAGTTTCCTCTTTTGCTGGTTTTGTAAGTTTTTACTTCAAGCTATTTTTTATGCAGTCTCGGAACATCTCCTTTTGGAGAGTGTTAGACCACATTTTTCCATTAGAGCTGGAGAATTTATTAAATTAAAAAAAACATAAGCATATCACCTCTTAATCTTCTAGTTTGAAGAGAGAAGAGACCAGTAGCTTTTAATCTGTTCTAATAACCCAAGTTTGTTAATCTTGGAATCATTCTAGTTACTCTCCATTGAAACTGTTCAAGAATTGCTATGTCTTTTTTTGGTTTGGATTCCAGAAAGGGGAGCCATAGTCTAGATACGGTCTAATGTATGCCCTATACAATGGAATAAGGCATTGTTCAGTGCAGTTAACACAAGTGCGTTTTATTTGCCCCAAAAGTCTGTTGGTCATGCAAGCAGTTCTAACGCAGTGATCATTTGATGTAAGTTTATTATTAACATATATCCCTAAATCTTTTTCACAGTTTGATGAGTGAAGTGGTAGTCTGTTTATATAATGTGTCGTTTTTGGATTATTTACACTGAAATGCACTGCTAAACATTTGTCTTGATTAAACTGCATATGATTTTCATTTGCCCAAAGTGTTAATTTTTCCAAATCCTTTTTTAATGCAGAATTATTTTCTTGATTATTAACCTTGCCCCCCAATTTAGTACCATCTGCAAATTTAGCCATGAAGTTATTTGGCCCTGTTTGTAAATCACTGATAAAGAGATTAAACAATGTTGATCCCAAGACTGACCCCTGTAGAACACCACTTGTCACACTACCCAAATCAGACAAGATATCATTAATTCTGACTCTCTGAGAACTATTTGTCAACCAGTTTAAAGTCCAGTTGACAATATCAGGTGACAAACATAGATTGTGCATTTTAGTAATGAGTTTTTCATGTGAGACTTTATTGAAATCTCTACTAAAGTCCAAAAGAATTACATCAGTAGGGATACCCACATCTAGTAGCGCACTTATATTATTGTAAAAAGATATCAGATTGGTGGTGCAGGAATACTTGGGAGTAAACCCATACTGATTTGAATAATAAATTCCTAATTTTTTACAATCTTGATCTATTAGAGACTTCATTAGTCATTCCATTAATTTACCAGCCACTGAGGTCAAGCTAATTGGACGATAATTTTGCACAGACCCTCTATTGCCTTTTTTAAATATGGGAGTAACTATTGCTGAATGCCAATCATTTGGTACAATGCTTTCTTGTAAGGATTTGTTGAAGATAATTGATAAATGTATAACAATATTTATAGAGGTTTTGATCAGAAATGATGGATGAATACCGTCTGGGCCGGACTAGTATTTTTTTTAGTTTTTGATAGCTTGTATAATGTCAGCTGGATAGAACCTATGATAATCTATGTGGTGAACTTTAAATGTCCTAATAGGTGATTTTTGACAGAAGACAGAACAAAAGTACTTATTAAAGAGGTTCGAGGTTTCTATATCAGATAGAGAAGAGCCATTGGTTATAATGGGATTGAAGGTCCTTGATACACCTTTTTTACTATTTACATAGGAGAAAAGAGATTTGTGACAGTCTTTTGTGTGAGCTAGTTTAAATTCTAGCTTATATTTTGCCAATTTAATAGAATTTTTTAAGTTTTTCACAGATAGTCTGTATTTATGTAATAGAGTAGTTTTGAATGGAACAGAACTATTTTTAAGTTTCCTAAAAAGTTTAATTTTTATTTTAATCTGATTTTTAATTGTCTTGTTGAACCAAGTGGGAGTTTTTCCTTTATTATTAAATTTCCTCTTAGATGGAATAAAGGTATTCTCCAAATAATGTACAATGTTTTTTTAAAAAAGTCCCAAGCTTGTTGTGTTGTACAATTAAGAAGATTAGATTCCCAGTTTATGTTTTGTAAGTATTCATTGATTTTAGAAAATTTGCTTTATTATAATTTTTTATATAGTATAACTTCCTTTGTGTAGTTTTAAACTGTTGAATTTCAAAAAGAATAGATGAATGATCACTGGTCCCAAGTGGATCCCAAATTTGTAAATTGCTAATTTGTTGCTCTATGTTAGTAAATAATAGATCCAAAATATTAGGACCTTGAGTGGGTTCAGTAGCAAGTTGTTGTAATCCAGTACTAACTACCACATCTATTAGTCCTTTCTCGACATAGGACTGTCCTGAGAATGAGTCCCAGTTAATATGAGGGAGGTTAAAGTCACCAAATATTACAGTATCTTGAGATTCTGAAAAATGTGTAATTTCTTTAAACATATCAGTTGTGTAATCTGAATTTGCAGATGGAGGTCGACAGATGTTATCAATAGTTATATAGGACTGCTCCTTCAATAAGATTTTAACCCATATACTTTCCAAAGGAAAGGGAGAACACAATTCAAAAGAAGGAATATCATTTCATATATACATACATACAAACTCCACCGCCTTGCTTATTTAATCTGTTTTTATGATATAACTTATAACCTGGAATTTCTCTGGACCAAATTGAGGATGCGTCCCACCAAGTTTCAATTACTCCCACCACACCTATATTTAAAGTTTTACATTTGGCTTGAGTTCTGCTAATTTGAGCTGGTTTAAAGATCTTGCATTCAAAGCTAGGAATTTACATTTAGTTGTAATAATATTTTGGTAAGTATTCAGAGACTTGGGAATAGACCCATTCTCCCCCATTGTTTTTAGTTTAAACAATGATTTATGATTTTAGTGATACTTTTCCCCATAAGTGTACTACCCCTACGACTGAAATGTAAACCGTCCCAGCAAAACAAGGAAAATGATCTGAAAATGATTCCCAGTGGGTAATACAGGGTATATCCTGCTTAAAACACCTCTTTCTTAGCCATTCATTTAGGCCTTTGACTTTCTGCGTCATGGTAGATGTTGCTCTTGTGACAGGTAGAATTTCAGATATACATACACAGCATCCCCTATCAAGTAACAGGTTACATAACGCCACATATCCTGTTGTAACTGATTAAATGGAATGTTGTTTATATCATTAACACCAGCATGTATGATAACCAGTGGATTTTCCCCCACATTTTGTAAAATGTTAGGCATCATGGAGGTAATGTCAGATACCCTAGCCCCACGGAAGCTGGAACAAGTGTGGTTGCTCTTGTCACTATTGCATACCGCCCTGTCAATATGCTTAATGATTGAATCTCCCAGGACTAACACTTGTTTTGAGACAGTAGGGGTACAAGAATCAGAAACAGGTGATTGTTTAACACACTCTGGAGCGATTAACTTAATATGTATTGATTTTGTAGCTTGAGACTTACTAGGACAAATATTCATGGGCATTAACTCCTGATTGAAAAGTGTTTTTAAACTATTATTATCAACAGAGGGTGATGCACAGGATAAATAATGTAGCACTTCATTATTTGATACAGTCAATTGCTCAAACCTATTATGAGTTTCAATAGGGGCACTATTGTGTACTTGACCGCCCCTCCTATTTTTAAGAGGCTTTGTGGCAATGGTCCAGTCATCATTATAATGAGAAGAGGGCAGATAATCATCCACCTTATAAGAGGGGGCAGAGGCAACAGGTATACTAGTACTAGTTGTTACAATTGTCTCCTCATCAGGAGGCATAGAAATGCTACCTAAATGTGAAGGAAATTGTTCATTAGAATGAAGTTGTTCATCCATAAGATCAGTGTAATTTTCCAGTTCCCTAATATCAGTAGAAACTGGTTTAATATTAAGCAGAAATGCTATCTCTGCTTCAAGAGTAGTAATCAGATGACAATTAGCACATGCATACTCGCTCCCATACTTTCCCTCACTATACATCAAACATTGCATACACTTACTAAGTTATTTTTCCATTATTAAAGGTGTATATTTACTAAGCAGAGGATATGCTAAAATTATCTTTTCCAAGTTTGTCTAATGCCAGAAGTTTCAGCGTGCTCAGCGGACACAGCAGACATGCACAAACATGGGTGTCTCTTGCGTCTCGTCGCGAAGCCCCATGTCACTCTGCTCACTAGAGGGGCAGATTTTAAGCCGAAAAACCAGAAGTAAGCGTCCATTCACTTCTGGTTTTGGCACGAAGTAAAAATAACAATATTTACTTAAATTCAGCAAGATTCTGTGAGTTAAAGGTTTACAAGCCGTTAAAAGGGCAAGAGAACCACCAGGCAACAGTGCTTTTAACAGAGAAATGTTGTTTTGGGGTAGGAGGTATACTAGCCTATTGCTAGTCCTCCAGGTTTCCACAATGCTCTGCTATTCACTGAAGAGTCAGTTACAAGCAAATGGTACCACACAGGGTTCACAAAACCAATGTTTCTCTATGATCCTTCCCTTCCTAGTGCCAAACAGGAAGTTCCTGTTGACAGTCAAATCCAGTGGCTATAAAAGTAGAACTGGCTTAGGGTGGGTGGGATGGAGGGCAATTAGTAAGAAAAAGGCACATTTTTGCGTTTGATCTACTCCCTTAGCCTTCCACTGTCCTGCACCTGCCTGCCCTCTCCCCCCCCACCCCAGTACTATTCTGCACCTCCTTTCTCCCCTCTTCTCCCCTACCTCAGCCAACCTCCTTACCTGTAATCCCCTCACTCTCCCTATAACCTCTTTCTCTCTACCTGCATGGCTGGCTCTCCTCCTCCACTAGCTCCTCCTTACTCCTTCTGCAAGGCATCCTTCTCCTTTCCCTCTCTCAGCTTAACCCTTGTCCTCTTCTCCTTGTTCCCCTCCCTTCTCAGCTAAGTCTTACTCCTTCATCTTGCTCCATCCCTACTCCCCCCCTGTAGTGCATTTCCTACCCCCCTTTACTGCATAAGCTCTCTCTCTCTCCTCTCCCCTACTACCAACTTCCCCTGCCCTCTTACTTGGTTTTGTAGGAAAAAAGAAGGCCGAAGCCCATCGAGATTTTCCCCCACATCATGTGGGCTAATAGACCTGACTTGGATGAGATGATAGCTAAATGTCTAGTCCCATTTTAAATGTATTGAAGTTGTAACAATCCCCTAATCCCTGCGAGAGAGTGTTCCATAGTCTGGGGGCTCGTATGGAGAAAAAACTTTGCCTGAAATTTGTCTTTGCTTGCCTGACCACGAGTTGTTTGTTGTGTAGCCTAGTAATGATGCGGTTTGTGGAATAAGAAAGACCACACTACTGCATAAGTTCAGAAGATTGAAGCGATTTGTATGTGAATAAGACATCCCCTTTACACCTCCTATTAAGTTGGGAGTGGAGGTCTGTTTCTTTTAGTTTGTATTGGTAACTTTTGGAGGATAATCTAGGAATCATTCTTGTAGCGCACCTCTGGATCTGCTTCAGGCGTGCTATGTCACCTTTGAGATGTGGGCTCCAGAAAGGGGATCCATAATCAATATATGGTCTAACATAGGCCCTGTATAATGGAATAAGACACTGTTCAGTTTTTGTGACAAATGTGTGTCGTATTTGTCATAGTAAATCGTTTGTCGTATTAGCCACTTTAGTGCAGTGGTGGGTGGAGGAAAGCCTATTGTTTACTAACATACCTAGATCCCTCTCTCTGAACAATGATTTCAGTGGAGTTTTATTTAGATGAGAGACATTTCTGGGATTTTTTAATCTGAAGTGCAAGACTATACATTTATCGACACCGAATTCCATATTATTCTGCTGAGCCCAGTGTTCAATGGTGTTGAGCTCTGAAACAAGAGTTACCAAGTTTTGTGGGGTGTCCACTCTCCCTCCCAGTTTAGAATCATAAACAAATTTGGAGAACCAATTATGTGATCCAATTTTCCTATCACTAATGTAGATATTGAACAATGTTGGTCCTAGGACTAGTGACTAAACCCCGGTTAGACAGTATACCATTAATGCTAACCCCTTGACACCTGTTCGAAAGCCATTCGTTGGCCGAATTAGTTAGGCAGGTCAAAAAGCCTAGTGTTTCCAGTTTTTTTAATAAGTTTCCCAGGAGGGACTTTATCAAATGCTTTGCTGTAATCCAGCAGGATGACATCTATTGATGTATTGTTATCCAGGCCTTGATTACATGATTATAAAAGGATATTAGATTAGTAGTATAAGAGTAAGTAGATCTAAAGCCACGCTGTGAGTTGTCAAAGAGTTTGAGCTCACCCATTTCTTTTTCAAAATATGATTTAATTATTCTTTCCATAAGTTTGCAGATGATGGACGTTAAACTGATTGGGTGATAATGTTGAACTTTGGACCTATTACCCTTTTTGAGTATTGGAGTGACTGTTGCAGCTAGCCAGTCTGATGGAATTTTAGAGTAATTAAGGAATTTATTAAAGATTATTTCTAAGGGGATTGCTATTGATTCTGCTGTTTCAGTCAGAAACCTAGAACTGATCTTATCAGGGCCTGAACTGGTTGCCTTTTTTTAGAGTTTTTAGCACTAAGAGTATATCTGAGGTTGTTACGGTATATGCAGGGGATGGAATTCTACTGGAGTGGTTTGGGGGGGGTGTGAGAGTCTTTTTTAGAAAAAAAATGAACAAAAATAAGTGTTAAAAAGGTTGGCAGTATCAATGTTGGACTGGAAACTCGTGCCATTATGAATTAATGGACCTATTTTCCTGGTGTTACCCTTTTTTCTAGTAAGATAAGAAAATAATGATTTATAACAGTCTTTAGTGTGTGCCAGTTTAAATTCAAGATTACCTTCAGCCCACTTAATCATGTTTTACGGTAGCTAAAGTTGCTTTGTATTTGGAGTAAATGGTGTTTCTGGCCTCTGCCTGACAGGTTTTTAGCTTTTTGAATAATCTTTCCTTTTGTTTAATTTGGGTTCTGATTTGTTGAGCCATCTAGGAATCCTCCCTTTCTTGTTATATTTATTTTTGGTTGGTACATAGGTTTTTTTCTAGATCATGAATAGTAGTTTTGAGTTTCATCCAGGTATCATTCACTGAAAGATGAAGCAAGGTGCTTTCCCAGGGGATCTTGGTCAGAGTATTAATGATGTGCTTTGTCGTGGTTTTTGTAGGTTGTTTTTTTTTTTAGGCAAAGGTGTTCACTGGCTGTGTCAAATAGAATGGTGGAGTGATCACTGCTACCTAAGGGATCTAAAATTTGAATATTAGAAATTGTTTGGCTTCCTAACAAATGTGTTCCTTATTAACCGCTCTCTCTCCTTCCCCTTCTGTTTACCTTTGCTTTTCTCCATTCTACAAGCTTTCCCTCTTCACTCCCCTCCTCCTTCTTCCTCCTCCCTTCCCCTTCCCACACCCTGCACTCCTCCTGCCTTCTCTGTTTCCCCCATTCCCCCTGGCTCCCTGGTCTCTCACTCCTCCTTTCCTCCTGCCTCCATCTTGAGTCTCTTAGATCCTGGTTTCCCACCCACCCCACTCACCCCTACTCTCCCTCCCAACTGCCAGAAAAATGCTCCTGTCTTCCCTTAAGCTTCTTATTTTACTGCTGCTGTTGGTTGCAGGAGACATTGAGCCCAATACTGACCCTTCTCACTCCTCTCCCACCAGCCTCCCCAAAGGGTTGAGAGTGGCAAACCTCAATGTCAGAAGCCTCCTCCCTAAGGAGATATGTTACAACCATTCATGGTTAACCTTCAACCTGATGTGTTAATTATCTCTGAATCTTGGCTTGCCACCCAAGATTCCAGATACAACAGTTGCCATACCTGGGTACTTCTTTACCTGCCAGGATCATGCCAGCAGGGGTGGTGGTGCTGCCATTTACCTCTTCTCTGCCATCCAGTTCACCTCTATACTCTCTATGTCTTCCCCATCTGCCTATGAACTTCTACTCCTCAAACTCTCCCTCCTTTTCTCTATTCTCATCTTTGTGGCTGGCTGTGACAGGGTTGAATAAGACCCTGACCAATTTGTTATGTAGAAAAAGTTAAACACAAGGATCTGTTTTATCTTCTTCTGTTCTCTCTTTTCTATCTGACTGCACAGTCAAATAAAGATAGAAACAGCAAGTGAAGGCAGAGAGATAGCCGGGGGGAGGGGGATAGTGAGACTGTCAGAGTGGCCAGTTCCTAGGTCTCACAAGAAAATTTGACTCCGGTGTCAGGTAGGCTAGAGACAGAACAGAAGAGGATAAAACAGATCCTTGCATTTAACTCTTTCTACATAACAAATGTGACAAGGGTCTTATTTAACCCTGGCACACTGGCATATATGCTGCCCAGGCCTCTCCTCTTCTGTCACTGACCTCCTTACTGCTATCTCTGCCCATGCCTAGACAAGTTAATTAATCATCCTTAGGGGCTTCAATTTAAATAATCTCTCCCCCTTCTCATTCTAAATTCTGCCAAAACTTTAAGTCTCTTAATCTTTCTCAACTGATCTTTGACCCTACCTGACACAACCATAAATCCCTCAACCACACCCTACTGGACTGGGTTTTTGCCTCCCACCCCAAATTATTGATGCTGGCACCCTTCCAGATATCCTCAGTGACCACCATTTGGTCTACTTTGTCCGTAATTTACACCTCCCCAAGGCCCCACCCAAGCTCCTCCAGATCTGGTCATTCTGATCACGTAACTTATCTGCACTCCACATGGACTTGGCAGCTACTGACCATTTGCTAATCTCTTCTGCCTGCTCCATTGATTCTACCCTCAATTATTTTAAGTCCAAATTTCATTCTGTCTGAGACCTGCACGCTCTCCTCAAAGAAAACAGGGTCCGTGGTTCCCACCTCCTTTGGATCTCTGCCAAATTGCTGGCCTGCCTTAGTGCTCAGGATCTTGTCTGAAAGGCTTACAAGTCCTCTGGCTCCCCTGCTGATTTACTCAAGTTCCATGCCCTTTGTGATGCTGGTACTAAAGCCATTAGGCTTGCTAAGACAGAGTACTTTGCCTCCACCTTCCAGACCAACATTAACCACCCCTCCAAGTTCTGAAAGGTCATCCTTGCCCCCAACCCAGTTCCCTGCCCCAGTCCTCAAAGTAAGTGATGTCACCATTTCTGACACCCCTCTCTCTCTGTTGCCTCTGAGTTCAATGCTTTCTTCACCACCTGTACCTCCTCCCTTCTCTCCTCCAGCCCTCCCCATCTCCCCTTTTCTCCTTCTTCCCTGTATCTCCTGCTGACACTCTCAAGTTCCTCCTAGTGCTAAACCCTCTCAAGGGCAGGAGCCCTAATGGGCTCGACCCTAAACTCCTCCATCTCTCTGCCCCAGCTATTGCTGTACCACTCTCCTCCCTTCTAAACCTTTCCTTCTCTTTCACCTCTGTCCCTGACACATGGAAACATGCTACTGTCGGACCCCCTTCCTACAGGAGGTGACCCTTCCAGTCCTAGTAATTACCACCCTATCTCCCTGCTCCACACCCTTGCTAAACTTCAAGAGCACCTAGTACTTTCTTAGCTCTCCCTCTTCTTTGATTCATCCTTCTTCTTCACCCATTTCCAGTCTGGTTTCTGTAAATCCCACTCAGTTTTCTCCTCCCTCCTCTGACTTACTGACTGCATTATTTTAGGCATGGATTAGGGCCTTGTCACCTCCATCATCTTTGTCGGCTTAGTCAAAACCTTTGACATTGTAGCTCACCCCCTTTTCCTTGACAGACTTAAAGCAACAAGACTTTCCACATCTTCTACTAACTGATCCCACTCCTACCTTGGTGATAGGACTCAACCAGTTAGAACTGGAGATTCCTTATCCCCTCTCCTCCCCTCCCTAGCACCACTGGAGTCCCCCAAGGTTTTGTCCTTGGAACAATTTTCTTTTCAGTTTTCCTGAATGACCTGCCAGCATCTCTGCATATGTACTCAGATGATACAGTTTTTTATGCCTACAGTTCCTCCCCTCTAATCTGATGGCCAAGCTCCAGCTGAACTTCAACAATGTCCAGCACTGGTCCCAATCAACTGCCTCTCAATGCCAAAGAAAAGGTCTCCATGACCTTTGGCACTAGGCAGAAGCTCTCTAGGCTTACTGACCTCCCCCTTCTACACCATTGATGGAAACACAGTTGATGAGGTTCCCACATTTAAGTACCTCAGGGTCTGGTTTCATTGACACCTCAACTTTTCTGGGTATGTGGATGCCATCTACAAAAAAACGACACCCTAAACTAGGTGCATTATACAGGAACCATGGCTGCAGCTCCCTGCCAGCTCCTAGAGCCATTGTCAAGCAAATGATTCTCCCCATTTTTGACTATGGAGACATTGCCTACAGTGCTGCTTCTAAGTCCATCCTGACCAGACTGGACTCCCTCTTCCACTCCTTCTGTTGCTTTACTTTGGACTGCCCACCATTTCCCTTTATACCTCTCTCTCCCTTCCCTCCCTTGAAGCCAGGTGCCTCTCTCATTGTACCTCCTTTATTGCTAAATTCTAGCTTGGCTCTCTCCCCTCTTACCTCACCTCTCTCTTCTCCCCAGCTCCTTCCCACTACACCCTTCGTAACTCTGGCTTCCACTCCCTAGCACTCCTTACTAGATAATGCTCAGCTGGCCAGGCTTACTTCTCCTACTGCTTCCCCAAATTATGAAATTCTCTTCCCATCTCCATCTGTTCTGCCTCTTCCCTACACTCTCTCTCTCTCTCTCTCTCTCCTCTCTCTTCTGCTCAGTTTCTCTTCTCACTCCTGCAGCTGCACCTGACCCCCTCTGTTCCTCTCTTACCTTCCTTCCACTCCCTCCACCTGTTTCACTTCTCATCTCCTTTCCCCCTCTAACTCTAGCTCCTCACCCTAGCTCCTGCTGTCAACCACCATTTCCCCCTCTTCAAATAGACTTGAATATCTACTGGTTAACTTTGTTACCACCTATCTGCATTATCTGCAAATTGCACTTAATTTGCATTCTCTTGTTTCTCTTGTGTTGCATCCTGCTATATCCATGGCAATGTACATATTTTGCTTAAATGCCTTCATTGTTGCTTGGTATATGTTGCTTATCTGCTGCTTAGTTATGTTTTTCTGCCTGCTCTGTAAATACTGTTCTATTTGTTATTCATGACCCTTCTCAACCCCCTACCACCAAGGTGCATCTGGAAATGAGTTTTTTAGCTCAGTATGTCTTTCCTGGTGAATCCTTTGAAATAAATAAATAATTTGTTAATAAATGGGTTGTTACATGTGTTAATAGGTTGAAATAAAGTGTTTAGTAGTGTAAACATTAAGAGTTAATGTGTTATTAACATAGTTATAGGTTGCAGATAGGTATATGGTAATTAAGTACCATCATGTAGTTATTTATTGAAAAGTTTTACCAGTAAGGCTTGCTGAGTAAAATGCTCATTTCCAGATGCATCCTGGGGGAAGGGGATAAATCTGCTCATTACAATCGGAAGTAGGAACTTACAGTGTTTACAATTTACATGACACGTACATTGTTTATACATAGATATCAAGTATTTACATTTTACAGCTGGTAACAAGAAAATCTTTTAGCAATATTATGGTGAAATAGCTGTTAAATTGGATATTAGATTTATACAGGATGTATAGTATATTATAAATTTGAGAACCATGGAAGTTAAGTTAGATTCCATTTGTAGTGATGGCAGTAGTGAGGGGAATATCAGACAGAGTGATTGCAAACTAGGAACTAAGCAGAGACAAATATAATCTTATGGGAATTAGTAATGAGAGTAGCTTAGGATTATAGGAACGTGGTGGGGATGGGGAAGTGTGTTACGAACATACGAAATTTGCTAGCAGATAAGGCCTAGAGGTCTATCAAATCTGCTCGAATGTGCAGCTAGCACCCTCATCTGCAGCTGCCCCTCCCTTCCACCCTTCCCCTTCATTAACCCTCCCCCTTGTCCTGTCCCATCCTCGTTTGAAGCAGTCCACTGTTCTACTGCATACTACTTCAGCAGGTAACACATTCCACCCAGCCACCACCCTCTCTGTAAAAAAGTGTCTCCTCATCTCCCTCCTGAACCTTCCTCGCTCCAGTCTCATATCATGGCCCCTGGTGGCCCTCCCCTCCCTTACTTTGAACAGCCCTCTGTACCCGTCTTGTTTATTCCTTTCATGTATTTAAAGGTTTCAATCATGTCACCCCTGTCTCTCCTCTCCTCCAGTGAGTACATGTTCAACTCCTTCAACCTCCTCTCGTATGATAAGTCCCCCAGCCCCTTGATCATCTTTGTCGCTCTGTACTGCACCCTCTCCAGTAACTTAATGTCCCTCTTCAGATACAGACACCAGTACTGCACACAGTACTCCAGGTGTGGTCTAACTAATGACCTATACAGTGGCAGAATCACCTCCTCCTCCCTCCTCGAGGATATACCCCTTGCAATACAACCCAGCATTTTGTTGGCCTTTGCAGCTGCCTTCCTACATTGTGCTGAGTTGTTCATTGACCCTGTAATGAGCATACCCAGATCCTTCTCCTCCTCTGTCTGGGCTAGCTGCACTCACCCTAGCTGGTAACTCCTCCTTGGGTTCTTCATCCCAAAATGCAGCACCTTGCACTTTTTTGGCATTAAAGCCCAGTTGCCAGGTGTCTGACCAGGTTTCAAGCTTTGCCAGATCATCCTGCAACACCTGCCATCCCCTTAGGTCATCCACCACCGCGCCTACCTTGGTATCATCAGCAAACAGACTGATCTTGCTCTTGATGCCCCATGATATGTCTGCAATGAATATCCCAAACAACACTGGTCCCAACACTGAGCCCTGTGGAGACACCACTCGTCACTGCCCTTGGGTGTGAGAGCTCCCCCACCACCACCCTCTGTTGCCTTCCCTGCAGCCAGTTTCCTACCCATCTCACCAGTTTGCACCCACCCTGTGCCTACTAACTTCCTTCCCAGCCTTCCATGTGGCACTGAGTCGAATGCCTTACTGAAGTCCAGATACAGGACATCCACTGCATGGCCCCTATCCAGTTGCCTAGTTACCCAGTCATAGAACTCAACCAGGTTGGTTTGGCAGGATCTGCCACGATGTAAACCATGCTGTCTGCTGTCCTGTAGTCCTTTGGCCTCTGGGAGGGCCACCAGCCTCTCCTTCAGGATAGTCTCCATTAGCTGACCCACGATGGATTTGAGGCTCACTGGTCTGTAGTTTCCCGGTTCATACTTGGGGCCACTCTTGTGGAGGGGCACCACATGAGCCATCCTCCAGTCCTGAGGTACACACCTCAAATGTAGTGAGGCATTAAATAGGTCTGCCAAAGGTCCTGCAAGGACCTCTGCCAGCTCCTTCAGTACCCTGGGTGGATGCCATCTGGGCCTAGCGCCTTGTCCACCTTTAGTGCCTTCAAACCCTCTCGAACTCTGCTCTCCGTGATTTCCCCATCTGTCACCACTCCCCCCCACTTCTGTCATTTCTCCCACCTTGGGTGTCATCCCCCTCTTCTCTTTAGTAAATACTGAGCAGAAGTACTCATTTAGTGCTTCCGCCTTATCGCACCCTGCTTCCACCCAATCCCCCTCCTTCCTAATCCTTACTATGTGGTCCTTACAGCTCCTTTTCTCCCTGATGTACTTAAAGAAGTCCTTCTCCCCCTTCTTAATGCCTTGTGCCAGCCTGAGTTCCTTAGATGCTTTGGCTCCCCTTACTGCCCTTGTCACCTCCTTCAATTCTGTCAAGTACTCCTCCCTGTCCTCCCCCCTCCCTGTTTTCTTGTACTTCCTAAAGGCAGATCTTTTCCTCCTTACCTTTTCCATGACCTCCTTGCTCAACCAGATCGGTTTCTTAGCCCTAGCCTTCTTGCTCTGGGCTTTGCAGCAGGTTTTGGTTGCCTCTACTATCCCCAGCTTTATGAGCTCCCACCTCTGGTTAGTGTCCATACTAGATTGAATTCTGGCCAAGTACTCTTTTACCACTTCCCCCATCCTCCCAAAGTCAGCCCTCCTGAAGTCCAGCACTATTGTGCCAGATTCCAGTCCTTCCTTGCCCATATCCAATGTGAGCCATACTGAGGTGGTCACTCCTGACAGCAGTGGTCCTCCATGAAGTTCTCTTACAAAGTCCCCATTTGCCAGCACAAGGTCAAGGGTATTTCCTAACCTGGTTGGTTCACTGACCATTTGCAGCAGGAAGCTGTCCTGGAAGGCATCCAGCAGTACCTGCTCCTTCTGTTCCTGGTTGTTGGGTGCTCCAGTCCCTCCTGGCATGTTGAAGTCCCCACAATCACCACACTACCCTTCTCACAGGTCCTCTTGATCTGTCTCAAGAAGTTCCCTGTCTAACTCCTCCGTCTGAGATGGTGGCCTGTACACCACTCCCATTCTAAGAATCCTATTCTTGGAATCCTGGATTTGCATCCAAAGTGACTCTGTACTACCCTCCTCCCCTTCCTCCCTTACACACTTCAGTCCTTCCTTCACATATAGTGCCACCCCCCCTCCTTTCCCAATCACCCTGCCCCTATGAAATAACCTGTACCCTTGTACAGACAGGTCCCAGTCATTGTATTGGGTGGCCCATGTTTCTGTGATGACTGCAATGTCCACCTCTCCCTCTGCCATGAAAACCTGTAACTCTGCAGTTTTCCTTCCAAGACTCCTAGCATTAAGGGTAACCACCTTCCACCCTTCCCCCCTTCCATCCTGCCCTCCTTTCCTAGCATCACCAACAATACTTGCCATTTGTCCTTTGTCACTGTTATGGGGGTAAGCTCATATGGTTTCCCAACCTGTGGTCTCTGCATATCTCTCCCCAACTGCCACCCCACTCCTAGTTTAAATTCCCAACTTCCTCTATGTACTCCTCCATCCTGTTTCAACACTTTTCCCTCCTCACTCCAAGTGTAGTCTGTCCTTGGCATAGAGACTACTGTCCATGAGGTCCCTCCCACCCCAACAGCCCATACCTTTTAGCACAACACCAGGTTCTTAGCCATCCGTTAAATTCCTCTATTCTCAGCTTTCTTGTTGTGCTTGCCTTTGGCACAGGAAGTATCTCTGAAAAAGTTACTGATCTTCCTGCCCCCTCACATAATTGTGCTAGTTCCTCAAACCTCCTCTGACTGTATCTACTGTCTTGTCAGCCAGGTTGTTTGTCCCAAGATGTATAATTAAATGAGGCTTGTCCCTACCCCTTCTAGCATATTTCAGAACAGACTGTCCACCCTTTCGCTGTCATTCCTGGTATGGCCTCAACCCAAATGCAACTATGCCTCCTCCCCTTCCTACCTAACTCCTCTTAGTATTGAGTCCCCAGCACTAAATTCCACCTCTTACTCCTGCTTGCTTCCATTCATCTCCTCTCTCATTTCCAGCTCCTCTTCTTCCTCCTGCACAATATTTCCCCCTTTTACCCCTGTTGCAATTCTCCCAGCAGAACTTCCCCCCGCTCCAGTTTGGTCCAGGCATTTATCAATTACTCCTCTAATTTCATCATTTCCCTCCTCATCTTCTTCCTCTCTGGCAGTGCACAACTATTTTCTGAAGGCCCTTCACAAATGCCCGCTCCCTCTCTCTTCATAGCAACCTGTTCTCTCCTTTCCACTCCATGACTTTTGCCACTTCTTTGCCTCCCCTCACAAGTCCCTATCTCCTCCTTCCATTTGTCTTTTGTCTCCTGATCTGGTTTCCCCGGCAATTGTTCTTCCTGGCCTGAGCCCCTTTGTCTCTGCTTCCCTTCTTCTGACCCTCTCCTCACCACTGTTGGCTTAAATCACCCTCCCTCATCTCCCCTTCTTCCTCCCTCCAGTATTGGGCTAAACCCACCCCCAATCTGCCTTGCCTGTTCCTCCTGCAGACCCTCAATCTCCTTTCTAAGTTTTTCTATGTGCTTGCACACTAAACATCCTCCCACACTCCAGGCAATTTTTAGAAAGATTGGTGCACCGCAGTTGTTGCAGCCTACCACCCTACCCATTGCTGTCGTTGCCCACCAGTGACCCCCCACCTTTCCAGATGCAGGATACCAAACACTCCCCCAAGTCTCCCCTCTCCCTCCTCTATCAGTGCAAAACATTTTCTTTATTTCCCTTACCTGCTTTGTTGAACACATTTAGGTATATTGAGCAACTGCTTTTTATATTCCTATCCTTCCTATCCAGACTCAAAAACAGACTTTAAGTAGCCATTGCACAACCTTCTTCAAAATCCTACTCTTCCTTTTCCCAATGCAATATCAATGCGAAGAAGTAATAATGAAAGCTCCTAGATTTGCATTTACTTCCCTTCCACTGAGAGAGCAGTCACCTCTTCACTTGCTGCTGTTCCTTTCCTGGATGTCTGCTTTTGCTATGACAGGTGCATATCCTTTGCCTGTTTTGGGAAGTGATGTCAGAACCCCTGGTATAAAGGAAATAATGGACCAAGGGTGGGACCAGCCCAAGTCTTCCAGAAACAATCAGGTAGCTGAGGCCTCTGGTCAGACCATTAGCACCCTTCCCCCACTCTGCACTCAAACTTTGCAGCTAGTGAAGCCAGCAACAATGAATCACAATTCTAGTCAAAGCCCCCAAAATAGGTTTGCTACCCAAAGAAACAGGACTCCAATGCAAACAGCTTCACCAACAACACATCAAAATAGGCTTGAATTAGAAGATATGTGTTCCAATTCAAAGAAACAGACCCAGTTAAATCACACCAATTATGTTTTAAAACAGAAGAAATAGGCTCTACAAATGCAGCCTGCCACACAATGAATCAAACAAATGAGCCCACTTATAGCTACCAAAACAGGTTTCAAAATTCCAACAGCCCCAAACAATACCCTGCTAGCCCCTTAGTAGTAAGAAAGAAAAGAAATAACCTTCTACCAAGTAGAATCCACAAGAAACAATGTAAAACAACAAGAAGCTACTGTACTGTAGATCTGATCTTGTCCCCTTCTAGTTCCTTCTGAGATGCCAAAGCACTGAGTTCCAGACTCTGTGATTTCCCTTGTGCTGCTTTCAAAATCAGACAGTTCCAAACTCTGTGATTTCCCTTGTGCTACTTTCAAAATCAGAGTTCCAAACTCTTTGACTTCCCATGTGCTGCTTTCAAAATCAAACAGTTCCAAACTCTGTGATTTCCCTTGTGCTGGTTTCAAAATCAGACAGTTCCAAACTCTGTGATTTCTCTTGTGCTGCTTTCAAAATCAGACAGTTCCAAACTCTGTGATTTCCCTTGTGCTGCTTTCAAAATCAGACAGTTCCAAACTCTGTGATTTCCCTTGTGTTGCTTTCAAATACAGACAGTTCCAAACTCTGTGACTTCCCATGTGTTGCTTAAGTAGAGAGGAAAGAAAGGTGGGGGATGGTACATTGCGAATGGTGAGAGGGATTTTCACAGTTTAGGGCAGCGATATGAGAAGGCTGTTGTTGACCTATTAGGGAGGACTAGGAGTCTGTGATTGGTGGATCGGACAGACTAGAGCAGAAGGGTGGGGGAAAATGTATGATAGATTTTCCAGTGAAGACAAGGGTCCATTCATGTAATCTGTCTTACTGTGCCTGTCTGTTTGTCTGTCTATATGTAGTTATTGAGACATACATTGTCATTGTAGGGCCCTGGTTGAAAGTAGTAAACTTTGAACTGTGCCTTTCACTGAAACAGTCTTTAGTGTTAAGTTGAGGAGGACCTGTTGTTATTATATGATCAAATAAATGCTTTTGAATTGTTGGGTGAAATAGGAAAGGAACTTAATGTGAGTCACAAGCCAGCTAGAGGACACAATAAACAGTTAAAATACAAACATGTCAAGGCAATACGATGAGGATTCTTCTATACACAGAGAGTAACTGGATTATGGAATTGATTACCACAAGAGATTGTGAAAAGGTCCCCTAAATCGATCTCTACAAGTAGTCTAAATAAATACCTTTGGGTTGTGGAGAGCTAGAGTTCTACTAGTCTTAAGTGGAGAGCAGTCCTACAGACCTCAACATGACTCTCAGTGTCAGTTGACCCCTTGCAGTCAGTTTATGTATGGGGCCCTCCCACCATGGGGAAGAGGATGACCAGTGTTCCTTATGCGAGGAAACAAGCTGGCCCCTGGTGTGCGGCTCCAAAAAGTTGTTGGGATAATTGTTTCATGACACAAAGTCAATAACTGCAGTGTTCACAACCACACATACATTTCTTAAGCCAGTCATTTATTCAATTCTCACAAGTTATGCTCTGTTCTTAGATACATTTCAGTAGTTCCCTGGTACTCCTGCAATCAATAATCTGGTGTTTCCCTGTTTCTCCATCCTACCTCACCAAGGTAGGTCATGAAGACACAAATTCTTCATGGGCGACTGGCACATTCAGGCTCTAATCTCATGTGATGGTCACTTCATTAGATACACATGCAAATGGGTTGCCATGGATGTTGTGGTCAGTACCCCTGCTCTGTGGGTTAAACAAGGCTGAGTAACCTGAGTCAGTAAACCTCTGATTGGGTGGTTCTTGTACAAGGTTTAGATACAGTTTGCAGAGCCTCCACACACAGAGAAAGATCTAAATAGGCTTTGTATTAGTATGATAGAACCCCCTGGGATGTGGTACCTACCTAGCTCTTCTTAGGATCACCCTATCCATGAGCCAACACCTTACAATAACACTGATCCAGAAGAGCATGCAACTTATCACTAATAACTGCTCAGACAAGGGATTCAAACAAAAGGACTGTCTACTTTATATAGGGACTGCAAGCCCCAAATGTGAGAAAAAGGGTAAATCATGAAGAAGTATAGGCAGTCTACCGGACTCTTTGGTGCCCTCCCAGGCACAGCTTACATACACAGAGCTGCTCTTCCATTGCCCTCTGAGGCACAGCCTGATATGTTTATTTCTTGGGCTGTGATTTAAGTGCCTTCCATGACTCAGCCTAAAATAAAGTAGCTTGCCTGACCCCATGCATGCCCATCACCGTTACTAGTTGGCCCACATGTACTGGGATCACTAGCCTCTCCTCAGTGGTACTAGTGTAAAACCTTTATTTACTACTGGTCAGTTCCTGTTGCTTCACTGACACCTCGGTGGAAACAATGTAGGCCCAATGAGATTGTACATGGTTGGCTGGTAGTGGTACACTTAAATAAAATAAATGCTTTACAAATCAAACCCAAATGCCCATAAAATCTAAATGGGTATTTGTAAATCTCAGCTGGATGGCATAGTCTGTCAAATGCTTCCCAACTAGGTATAATACATAATTGCTTTCATTGCAAGGCAAGCCCCATTTTTACAGTTTCCCAGAGGAGCGGTTCTCCCTCAACAGATAGGGGCAATAGTGCAGTTACCACAAGTCCCTCTCTCTGGTTGGGATCAGCATGTCCCATGATGAACAGGCCTCTGGTGTCAGCTAGGAGACAGCTGTTTTCTCAGGTCTCTGTCAGGCCACTCCTGACTTCTGCATTTATCTTCTCTTATGGTATAGGGCAGCTCCATCTCTTGGGTGTCACAGTTACCAGCACTGGGCTGGGGTATGAGCTGAGCAACTTCCCAGAGTAGCTGTGATCACAGTTTGGCTCATGGCTGAAACACAGCAAACGTGTCCTGTACCCTTACTTAGTGCGACTTGCAGTTTTGATCCTGGAGCGTATTACTAACTCCATTGATCTGGCTCTATAGCTCCTTCATGTCAGCTGCATAGATGGGTGTCAACAGAAGAGACACCTTTCATGACGCTCAAGGTATCCACCCATAAGACTTAGTAGCTTCCTGCTCACATACCTCCTGCACAAGCTCCCCATAGAACGTAACTATTCCATATGGTCGCTCAGACCCAGATTGGCTAATATCTGATCAGAGTACACTGCATACCACAATATTTGCTTTGCTCAAACTCTGTTTATGTTTACTGCAGATAGGCTTCCTTCTTGCTATGATTTCTACACCAAGAACTCCAGTATCATTAGAAATGCTGAGAGCATCTCTTCCTCTCATTGTTCAGTTGACAGCAGTGTTTTCTATGTTCCTTCATACCCAGTCTCTTAGGCTCCAAGGAGAAATCTCTGTCCTTGCCATTTAAGGATTTCAGTGCTGGGGGGCATTCTCTTGGTGTCCAACTTCCCAGTACAGTGACAATTCTTGACTTCCAAAAAGTCCAATTTAGTTTTCAAAAAATATTCTTCCAGGGGGAACCAGACTGTTTCCGACTTGCATTGAGGTCCACTTAGGCGTCTGGCTGGTAGCTGGAAGATCCCAGTGGTGCCTCCAAAGATATAACTGGGTCACAATGGATGCTGTAGTTACTACTCCTGCATTGTGGGCTCAAACAACATTGAGACACATGGGTCAACGAACTTCAGACTTGGGATTTTGTATCCAAGTGGTTAAAATAAGTTGCATGGTGCCTTCATCCAGATAAAGGATTAAGTGGGTCTGGTGTCAGTATAGTACAAAATGGTATTTGTAAATCCTGGCTAGATAGCTAAGTCAATCCCATGCTTCCCAACTGTAATACACAATTGCTGTGGCTGCATGCAGGGCAGGCCTTGAGTTTACTTGTCGTTTCCCAGACCAGGTGATCTCCCTCAATGCAAGGGGTGATGGCGCAGTGGCCATGAGTCCACCTCTAGCTCATATCCGCTTGTCTCACAATGAGCAGATCTCTGGTGTAGGCTAGTAGAATGCAGTAGTCTCTAATCTCAGTCAGGCCTTCCCTGACCACTACATTCAGGAGACAATTTTGTTGTGGTGCAGGGGAGTTTAGCAGCTTAGGTGATACAGTAACTGACAGTGGGCTGTGGCACTGGCTGGGCAGCTTCACAGAAGACTAGTTGCAGTCAAGGGTGTAGGCAGGTATACTCTCTGTACACATTTGTGTACAGTGCTTTTGAGTACCTGTCCCACGTTATATACATTTTTATGTTTGCTTGCATGCATGTGCAAGAAACATAGTGGCATCATCTGAGTTTTCGGAGGTGTGGCATCCCTCTTCCAATTCAGGCAGTGTGTTTTCAGGCACGGCCGCAGTTCTCCAATGCCTGCTCGAGCTGTCTATGACAGCTTCAAAATGCAGTGGTGTACAGTTGAAAGTGGGAGCTACGCTTCAGTGAGCAGCGATAACATATCGCCTGCTCATGCATGCTGCCCTACACACACACACACACACACACACACACCGCATACTGCGTGCTTGCCCCCCACACACACTGTACAGCGGGGTGCCCAGTCCCCCATCGGCTGTGCTGCGCCTCAAAAACAGAGTTCTGTATGCCACGCTGGGTGCCCACCCCAGTGTGGCTACCGCATCAGATAGCCGACGTGGAGTGCCCAATCCCCATCAGCTCCACGCCCCCAAACAGCCATCTCTGTGCCACGCTGGGAGCCCACCCCAGCATGGCAAACATTCACGTCGTCATCATTTTAAAGAAAAACACCTGAAACTCAAAAATGGTCCCTTGCTGTCTCTGCCCCCACCTGCGCCCACCCACTGCGCACCCTGCCTCCCCACCCCCACCCCATACTTACCTCTGGACTCCGGCGCGACGATCTTCGGTGGACCGGGAACACGTCTGCACTCTTCAAAGCTGACCGCGAACTGAGGAAATGCCGGTAAGCTGTATAATGGGATAGGTAGGGTTTTTTCAACTTTGCTGCATATCTCAGGCATTTTTTGGAATTTTTGCACCAAATTTTCAACATGTGGTTTTTGGGACCCCTTCTCATGAATGATCTCACTGTCATGGCGTTAATTGGCCCCAAAGGGTGATTTCGCAGTCACTGCGTGAAATCACCTTTTGGGACCGAGTAACAAAACAACACTGTGACTGTTCATAACGTGGACTCTCAAAAAGCCTATGTTAAAAATTTGGTGGAAAAATTCATAAAAATGACTGTTTTACGAGCGTACATTGTGCAGTTCCTACGCACGCTCGTAAGTTCGTGAATTTTCAATATTTTCACTCCAGATTTTCAACATTGCCATTTTACCACACCTCCTTACGAGCAGTACAGCTGTCATTTTTCACATCTTGCTCAAAACATGTTTCCACCCAGGTTGCGCACAATGGCGCAGTCGGTGTGCGAAATCAATGTATGGGACACATTAAAAAAATCACAGTGACACTGTTAATGAGCAGAGGTCTTAACATGGCTATGTGGAAAATTTAGTGAAAAAATTCCTAAAAATGACTGTTTTACAAGCACGCATTGCGCAGTTGCTACGCACACTCGTAAGTTTGCAAATTTTTTATATTTTCACTCCAAATTTTCAACATTGCCATTTTATTACACTTCCTTATGAGCAGTGTAGCTGTCATTTTTCACATCTTGCCCAAAACGTGTTTCCGCCCATGTAGCTTACAATGGTGCAGTCGGTGTGCGAAAGCAATGTATGGGACACATTAAGAAAATCACAGTGACACTGTTAATAAGCAGAGGTCTTGAAATGGCTATGTTGAAAATTTGGTAAAAAAATTCCAAGAAATGACTGTTTTACGAGTGTGTGTTGCGCAGTCCCTACGCATGCTTGTAAGTTTGCGAATTTTGTATATTTTCACTCCAGGTTTTCCACATTGCCATTTTATTATACTTCCTTATGAAAAATACAGATGCCATTTTTCACATGTTGCCCAAAATGTGTTTCCGCACATGTAGCGCACAATAGTGCAGACGGTGTGCGAAAGCAATGTTTGGGACAGATTAAGAAAATCACAGTTACACTGTTCATGAGCAGAGGTCTTAAAATGGCTATGTTGAAAATTTGGTGACAAAAGTCCATAAAATGACTGTGTTACGAGTGAGCATTGTACAGTTTCCACGCACCCTCATAAGTTCATGACTTTATAATATTTTCAGTCCAGATTTTCCACCAGTGGCATTTTTCCACACTTCCTTATGAACAGTACAGCTATCATTTTTCACAACATGCCTGAAATGTGTTTTCACACTTTCAATGCAGAGATGCGTGGTTGCTGTGGGAAATCATTGTTCGGGACAGATAAAGAAAATCACAATGACACTGTTCATGAGCGGAGGTCCCAAAATGCCTGTGTTGACAATCTGCTGTAAAAAATCCCCAAACTAATTACATTACGGATGTGCGTTGCACAGTTTCTATGGATGCTCGTGACTTCACCAGTTTTTTAAATATTTTTACTGCATATTTGCAACATTGACATTTTTTACACCTCCCCATGAACAGTACAGCTGTCATTTTTCACATCCTGTTTGGAATGTGTTTTTGCACCTGTGGTGCTAAATGCCGTAGTTGCTGTGCATAAGCAGCTTTCAGCTAACAAACTGATATTGCCACTGTTCATGAGGTGGGGGTCACAAAAAAAACATATTCAAAATTTGGAGTGAAAATACCAACAAATGCCTGAGGTGTTAGGGTTTCCAACCATAACACCCCACCCTGTAGAGAATGACAGGCATCAGGGGTGTGACTTGGGATTCTTGCCTGTAATGCTCATACCATTCCACACCCTGCAGCCAGTAAGAGGCATCAAGGTATGCCTTGGACTCTTCTGCCCCAAAGTTCACCCCATTCTCCTATACCGCACACATCTCACTGTATTTCCTGATGGAATGGGGTGCGCATAAGGGACAAAGACCCCAAGGTACACCGTGACACTTGCCATTGTCTGCAGGGTAGGGTGTGATGAAATGGTGTGGCCGTTATGCCTGACGACCCAAAGGCACACCCCAATGCGTGTCACTCTCTGCAGGGTGGTGGTGGGGTTGGCTTCAGTTCAATACTTCACTGCCATTTATATTATGCAGCTCTGTAACTTCTACACTACCAATGCCAGCAAGCAAACATTCGGCATTGACAAATGCTTGTTGTTACCACTGTCATTATAATCTGTAGTATTTGAGTTAGTGTAGGCCACTTAGTGTCTGTATCTGTTTAAACTGCTGTTGTTTAGAACATATATATGTGTACAACCTGTTTAGAGATTAGTTAAATCATTTGATAATCTGATTTGCTTTGACATTGGGGGTAGCAGTTTGAAAAGGTGTGTATATATATATATATATATATATTTTTTTTTAACAGGGGAAGCAGTTGGTGAAAATGTGTACAAAACAAGTATCTGGTTACATTCCTGGTTGTAATCACTGCCACTGAAAGTAAGCTAGGCCACATCAAATCCCTCCTTAGGGAACATCTCCATTCCTCCAGCTCCTGAGACTGCTTCCAGACCCTTGGGGCTGTCTGCCCCTCTCACCACCTAAGGATTCCCAACTGGCCACTATCCCATCCTTTTTCATCCCTGACAAAGGATTCGCATCCTGCCATCTTCCATCCCTGACAAAGGACTCTCATCCTGCCTTACTCTCAACCTTGTACCTTGTTCATTGTTCGTTCCAGGTTACTCTCCACTGTTGTCCTTCTATGCCTCAAATTTTGTGTAACTGTTCTGTAATGCCCCATATCTTGTATAAGTTTTACTGGTAACCATTCTCTGTATACCTATTTGATGTATACCTAACTAATTTTGTTTCTGATGTGGAGCCTTTGTAAAGGAGTCTCTGACTCAAAGGTTGTAATTCTGAAATCTTCAATAAGTAAAATCACAGTTTGGCTTCAGGGTTGCAGCACAGCAAAAGTCTTTCAATGAACTGCTGTAACTTTTAGCTTTGTTTTTGTACTGGGCTAGCATGCTGTTACTTTCTTTTCTAAGCAGTGGTCATTCTGCTTCTCACTCACGCTGTCTCCAGCAGACCCGTAGTTCTGTCTCTGCAACACACAGCAGCAAGTTGTCTCTTCAGGATCTCGCACAGATCTGAATCAGGTACTTCTCAGCCTTCATCCTTTCTGGCTGTACTCTTTCTTACAAGTCTGCAATCAACCACCTGTCCTTGACTGTGAAAACTCAGGCAGAACTCAGATGCTGTGGCTCCAAGCAACATCTCTGCTTCCAGGGTGTTCTCCTGGCCAGAGCCAGATGCAGACTGAACTGGCTCTGGGACAGCCCTCGCTGTTCATGGGAGAACTGCAGTAACTGCTATCCTTTGGTTTCCTCTGGGGGGAGGGTCTCTTCTATCATTTTTGACTCTGTGTTGCAGTGTGCTTTATTTATCTGCCTAGCTTTATTAACTCAGTCTTTCAACCCACAAATTTGGAACGCTGTGCTTCAAAATGTGGAACAAATAGGCAAAATGAGTGTAACCCCCCTAGAAATTGGGGTTTACTATAATGTCTTCCTGGGCTCCTTAATGCCCACTGTCAAGGCTGATATCCTGTCTGCAGTAGTTCTGTTTGTGTGCATGAGAGTGCCCTGTGCTTGTCTATTTAAGAAAATGGCTAATCTGTGTTTAAAAATTAGTCTGGGCTGGGTCCAAGTGATATAAGGCTTGTGACCAGCCAGACAGTCTGTTATTCTGCAGTCGCTATTTGTGCAAAGGGAGCTCTCTTAGGAACTGTGATTGTTTATTGCTTATTTGCTGCTTTAGTAGAGATAGAGAAGTTTGTCTAACCTGCTTTTATTGCAGTTTGAACATTTGGATGGTAGCCGCCATGTTAGGTTCTGGACTTCCAGTATTTGGACCAATCGAACCACAGGGGGACCTAAAATTGAGACTGTTCCCAGAGGTCTTGTGGGAAGAAATTCTGCAGTTTTTGTAGTTTTAACTGTTGGCGCCCAAATGGACCTGGAGGAGCCCTTTCTGTGACTGACATTTCCCACAGCCAACTGAACTTTTGGATTACCAGGGAAAACCCCAGAACTGCCTCAAGCAGTGGATCAGTTAGAGTTGGAAATTGAAGAGGGAACAACTTGAGCTTTCGAGCAGCTGCTCCAGAAGGAGTGTGGGGGAATTGGCAGGAAGAGGCTCTGTTGGCCTTCCTGCCACGTTTCTCCTGCATCTGAACTGCCTATTGCAGAAGTCGGATCTGTTCCAATTTCCAGCTTGTAACTGCAGCAGAAGAAATAAGGAGCTGGTTATTATTGCTACTTGTGATTTGGACTGAAGACTTGCTCCAGAAGCGATTGGCCCATCTTGTGACAGAATTTGTTTTGGATCGAAAGGTTTGTACAGTGAAGCAATCATTTTGCAACTGGACTGTATCTGAACTGTTGTTTAGAGAAATTAGTGATTTAAATGTGCTGAATGTGTTTCGTGGGTTACAATTTGGTTCCCCACTGTCGAATTAGTTATGCCAGCTGGAGGCTTCACCAGTAAAAGATCACAAACTTTTCCGGACTGTTCATCCTGCCTGGCCCTGCCATCTCAGCCTAGGCTGCTACTCCCACATCAGGGATCATCTCGGTGAAAGACCAGCTTGGGGATTCGGCCCTCTGCCCAACACCACTGAGCAGGTAGTGACCACCTGGAAGTGAGTCGTGTCGGTCCTGCTTCCTCTGGCCTTCCTGAGCATCACTACAAGGTCTACATCTCACCTGTCCTGCATCCAGGTTCCGGTAGTGTGAGTACAAATCAGTGTAGCTCCCTGCAACAAAAGCAAAAATCATTGTGGTACCAACTAATTGTTTCTTTTTCTGGGTTAATGCAATGGACTGAGCCATCCAGCTTGGAAACAAATAATTGTGTTGTATGCATGTTTAACTGTTTTTCCTTTCTTAAGGGCCCCAACAACAGCTGCAACGCTGGCCACCCTGGGCAATGCTTCAGGCTAGCCTGCATGACAGAGTGGGTACCAAGGGTTGTTGAAGTGTCTAATTGGGACTTACAGTGCACGCTGAACAATTGTGATTTAAAGCAAATTGCTAATCATTCTGCTAGATTCACACCCCACCTTTGTTTACTGCTCCTAAATAAATCTGATTATCTTTTTCACATTTAATCTGGCTAGTGTGCGTATTATTAGTTGGGTTACAGTGGTAAGATTGTATTGCTACATTGCTGATCTTGTTTTCCAGGGGGGTCTCCAGGGCAGCTGCAACAGGCCCACCCTGTGGTAAGTGAAAAGGGTGGCAGCATATTATTACTGCTGTCTACTGAATGTGACTGTACCATTGTGTTATTATTTAGGTGACTAGAAGGGTTGGTGTGTGGCAGTGGCGGAGCCAGGTTTGGGAGCATTTGGGAGCCGGGGGGGGCCATTCAGGCAATCATGGGCTCCACAATAGGCACTGAACATTGAACAAAGATGGTGGTGGGGCACCATTACTCACTCTGGGGTAGCCAGGAGGGGTGACCGCCCCCCCAGCCCCTCCCTAGCGCTGCCACTGGTTGGTGGTTATAGCATACCAGAGGGCTATACCAGAGAGTTGAGCTGACCCAATACCATTCCTCTGGGTGGAGACACCCGATTACAGAACTCAGGCCCCTCAACCTGTGCATTGCCATACAGGCAGGGGTAGTAGCTCTTAGAATAGCGCTGCCTAAGGGCCACATCTTGGAGGCACTGCTGGGATTAGTGCCCTCTAGTGGTCAAAAGTTAAAATTTTAGCCAAGTGCAAAATTGAGACAGGATTTGAAATGGAAGCGCTTACTATGCCCAAATGGAAGACTGCCCCCCACAAGCTGGTCATGCACAGCATGATTAGGTGGAGTGTGGCCGAAGGGGTTGACCCCCACCATGCCATATTACTACTTGATATCCCTGTGGGGACGACTAATGAAACATTTAAAGAAACAGTAGGGGAAGGTTAAGTATCGGGGGGAGGTTGAAGTATGAGGGTGAGACTCATCTCTGTTTGCTCAGGCCTTGGTGGCCCTCCTTTCTTGCAGCCTCCCTACAGACCCTGAGGCAGTACCCCCGTTTATCCTGCCGGAAGGATCCCAGAAGGAGTGAAGAGTTATTAATTGACTTAGTGACCTGTCTTCCCCTGGGGGGCCTATGATAGAGGGGTTCAAGGACAAATTATTGAGACTTCTAACTGCTATGGAGCAGACTGTTAAGGATTTGTGAAAGGCTTTGGAGGATTTGGAGGAGACTACTCCCTTGCAATCTCCTCCAGCCTCTCTGTCCACCCCCAAGGTATCCCCTATTGTAGCATCCCCCATTGTGATACCCTCTGTACACCGGGACTCCTATCACAGGTTCAGATTGTTCTCTGGTGCAGTTCCTATGTCAGTGGGGGAGGATGACTTAGAAACATGGATGGACTATGCTACTCCCCTGGTTGAGGAGTGGCAGTGCTTGGAGGGGGAGAAGAGAAAGAGACTTATGGAAAGTTTAAGTGGCCCTGCACTGGAGGCTATTCGGTTCCTTTGATCCACAAACCCAGAGGCCACTGCAGCTGAGTACCTCTCCGCTTTAGAAAAGGTGTTTGGCTGCACTGAGTCTGGGGAGGATTTAATATGGAAGTTCAAGTCTGCTAAACAGTGTAAGAATGAGAAGTTGTCTGCTTTTGAAACTCGAACTGAACAGGTCCTGCAGAGAGTGCATAGAAAGGGGGGGAGGTTCCAGCTGGTGAACTGAATCGTGTCAGGTTGGAACACATCCTAAAATCTGCCTGTTATTCAAGTATGCTTACGTTAAAATTGAAGTTTCAGGACAGGAAAGCTAACCCTCCTGAATATTGTTGGCTGATGAAGGAGATCCGGGAGGCTGAGAGCGATGAGAATGGTTGGGAACCATATGCTGGGGTTGCATACACTGCTCCATCCCCAGACTGACCTGATGAGAAAGAGGAAGCTCTTGAGACACAGCAGGTCTGAGAGCTGCTGAAAGAGATAAAAGACATGTAAGCCAGCCAACAAGCCACAGCTGAAGCGGCCAGAGACTCTAACGTTTGACCACCTAAGACTGAAACTGGCAGTGAGGCTCCACCCGTGAGTGTGGGAGCTCATGCTATTGCCACCAAACCTTGAGCTGAATCCAAACTGGTGGAAGAAATGAGAGAACTGCAAGCTTTAGTGGGGGACCTCATACACGCCACCCGAATGTCTGCCCCCTGGCAGAACTCTGAAGAAAGAGAGCCTGAGCCAAAACCAAAAAAAGAGGACAGTAGAACTCCTTCTTCTGTTACAAATTTTGTGAAGAACTGAACCGCCCAGTGATCATAGAGAAAAGGTGGTCTGCTATAGGCGGGGAGAAGACAGGCATACCTGTCAAAGCTGCAATTCTCCTGAGGACCTGCAGAAAGTCACTACCAAGCTGCTCAATCTGGTTTGACAGAGCAATATAAAACCTCAGCCAGGCTCACCGTGAAAATCTTTTTCCTCCAAAACTGCTGTGGGCCAGTCTGCAAAACAGGCTTCCCCGGACTGGTCTGAGATGGTGTGCCCCTCCATGGAGACTACAGTAACAGTTAATGGCATCCCCACCTGAGCTGTGCTAGACAGTGGCTTGCAGGTCACCATTACATTTAAAGATTGCAGCACGTATTTGACCTTCCACTCCTACCCCAGAAGGACTGCATGTGTGGGAGTTGAATGAAAAATCCTGTCTTACCAGGGGTATGTATTAATTTGGTTATCTTTCCCTACTGCTATTGCTGGCATGGATGAACCAGTGGAGACCCTGACCCTGCTGTGCCTGCCGACTGGAATGTATGATGGCATCCCCAGTCTTGGACAGTGCAGCTGTACACTGTTGCTGGTGGGGGGCTTGCAGTTAGCAGCTCTGGAAGGAGCGGGGGCTTGCAGTCGGCAGCCCTGAAGACAGGGAGAGATTTTTTTTCCTCAACTGGGAGAAGGGCTCACAACTGGCAGGCCCACAGGAACTGGAAGAATGTAGTCAGGGAAAAGGAGGAACCACCCCACTGGAGGATTTCCATCCAATCGGGACGATTGGCGCGAGATTGGAGTGTGCGGCCAGGCCTTAAGAGATGCACGGCCGGGCTGCTACTCCCAATTTTGGACAATGCAGCTGTGCACTGTTGCTGGCAGGGGGCTCGCAGTTAGCAGCTCTGGAAGGAGCGGGTGCTTGTAGTCAGTGGGCCTGAAGACAGGGAGAGGTTTTTCATCCTACCCGCCCTCACCAATCACTATTAAATGCGGCAGGTGGGAGGAGCCTGCAGTCTGGTAGTCTGCGGTTGGACGGAGGAAGCTGGGCCATTGATCCGATCAAAAGGGAGCATCCACTGGGAAGAGAGTGGTTTGAACTGCAGTACCCTGGGAAGGGAGGCACTCCTGGTAAAGTGGCATTTATCTCAACTTTTTCTAACCTTTGACTCCTTGGGAGACTTCATAAAAAGTTTGCTGGATTGAAACTGTGGCATGGGGAGAGTCCTCAATTAGTAAACTGGTAACATCTGGGAAATTGTTGGACTTAAACTGACTATCGGCTGGCTATACTAGACTTTCAAGTTTGGATTAAACCTGAGGCATGGGGGGGATTCCTCAATTAGTAACCAATTGTTAACTTCTGGGAAATTGTTGGAGTTAAACTGACTAACTGCTGGCTATACTAGGCTTTCAAGATTGTGGTTTAACCTGTCATGCTGGTCTTAACAAGGCTGGCTAAGCTAGACTTCCAAGTTTGTGTGTAAACTGTCATGCATTTTGGGATTAAACCCTATCATGGTTAGCTTCTAGATCTATGACTGTATGCTGTGCACTACAACCAGCAGTAGGACTGGGGGGGTAAACTCTGGGGGGGGGGTGAGGCTGCAAGCATTGGAGCAGTCGGGTTTAGGGGGTTTGTTAATTTACTTTAGGGCCTGTAGCTGGGCTTTGATGTGTATGGTCAGTTTTTCCTACTATGTCTGTAAGGGCAGTCTTTATTTGGTAGCTGGCACAATGGGCATCAGTGGGGGGGGTTTAGAAGTGCCCTGGTACTGTTAGGACAATTGGGGATGGGGAAGCCAAATGGAAGAGAGATGGGGCAGGGTCCACAGGGCATGAGGGCTGGTATCTTTGGAAGGGTAGTGGGGTGTATAGGGTGTGGGTTGGCCATAGTTCTAGCCCTGGCATGGAGGATGGGGTTGTATGGTGTGCCAGTGGTTGGCACATCTCAGGGAGGCAGTCAAGTGGCTAAGATGGATGTTGGGGGTGAAAGGAGGTGGCTCTGTGGGGGGAGATTGGGGGAGCAGTTTGGGGAGAAATGGGAAAATGGTAGTGGGTTTAGGTGAGGCACCCCAAATGCGAGGGAACAGACAGGAGAAGGATGGCATGAGTGCAGGGGATTGCACTGCCAAAATGGGGGGTGTGGGAGGGGAGCACCAGGAGGCATGGGCTGGGGTGGCCCTCAGCAAAATAAGGACCAGAGAGACTGGCATGAAGTTAGGAGAAATGAGAAGCTGGGGGCCTGGCAAGAAGAGGATAGGAGAAGAGTGCCAGGGTATGGGCAAAAGAGAACTGATAGGGGAGTGAGTCAGCAGGGGGAGGCCAGACAAATGACACAGAGCAATAATAACTGATTCACACCCCTAACACTGACAAGTGACGGAGGGGAATATGGAGAGGTGGAGGCTCCTCTGGAGGCAGGTAAGCGGGGGATGGAAATGGGCATAGCAGGCAAGGGAGGGGGAGAAGATACTCCCAGGCATAGAGTCTCGAGGGGGCAGGATATGGGGGTGCACGAGAGCTGGCAGGAGAAATGGGAGTCAGGTCACAGTGGGGAAGGGGATGGCAAGGAAGGGAGCTCGAGTGGAGGAGAGGGACCTAATAAAGGAAATGGGTATGTCAGGGAGGCAGGTATGGAGGAGGAGGAAGGGGCAGTGCATTCCCGGTGGGCGGGGGTCTTTTGTTCCTGGGGGAATACTGAGTGGGGTCTGGGTGCAGAAGAAGGAGGAGGAGAAGTGGTGGTGAAGGACATGTTTGAGAGAGAAGGAGGTGGAGGGGCCCTTGCCCTTGGGGGAAATACAGGGTTAGTTCCGGGCATGGCAGGGGGGAGGGAAGTGGCTGAGGTGGACAGGTCAGTGAGGAGGAAGACCTGGGGATAGGGTGGGGCTCTTGCTTCTAGGAGAAAAACAGGAATCGACCAGAGTGCTATAACAGGAAGGGAAGAAGTCAAGGAGGTCAGGTCAGTGAGAGATAAGGGTTGGAATGGGAGGGACAGGTCGAATTTGGCATGGGGGAGGGATATGCATGGTAACACGGGGGAGGAGAGTAACTAGGATAGCGAGCAGGTCCAGGAAAAAAGAGGCGGTAAGAGTGCTTCTCCTGGGGGACTCCATGATTAGGGGGATCAAGTGGAGAGGGAGGGGGGACTTCCTGTGGTGTTAAATCCAGGAGTATATCTGGCCTGAGGGTGTATCAGACAAAACATCTGGTCTAATCTCTAGTGCAGGAGTATGGTGGGACCCCTGACACATTAGTGCACCTGGGTACAAATAATATAGGGGGAACAGTGAGCTGGAGATTCAGGCTAGGTTTAGGGAACTGGTCAGGGTCTGTCAGAATGTGGGGTGCTCAGTTTCCTTCTCGGAGATACTACTGGTGCCTAGGGCCAACATGGTGAACAAACAAAAAATAAGGGATGTAAATGTATGGCTCAGAATGATGCGAGGCCAGGGGGTACGGGTGGGTGGGGACTGGGGTACAACCTGGGAGGACAAGGAATTGTATGCAAGGTACAGGCTCCACCTTAGCTCAGAGGGAAATGAGGTCCTACAGCTTAGACTGGCAGAATTCATCTGCTTCAGGTGGGGTTCAAACTTGTGAGGTGAGTGGGAGAGGGCTACCTGGCAGGCCAGGCCAGGAAGGCCCTGGCCTTCTTCCACGGGCAGGGGAAGGGGGCACAGGGCAGAAGAATTTGAGAGTGCATGAGGGGGCCCTTGTAGGCAAGGAACAGGGGTATCTCAGGGCAGGGCAAGGGGGCACGTTGGAGGGTGGTCCTGAATAAACACCAAGAACATGGCAAACAAGATGCCAGAGTTTCAGGTGCTATTAGTGGAGGAGCTGGTGGATGTGACAGCTGTCACAGAGACTTGGGACACTTCCAGACATGATTGGGACCTAAACCTACTAGGGTACACCACATGCAAAAGGGACAGGGTGGAGGAAAGGGGGTAGCATTTATCATTAGGGATGGCATAAGGATAAGCAAGGTTGAGGAAGCGGGGCGTCAGGTGGAGACTTTATGGGTCACCCTGCATGCTCTAGGGGGTAAGAGGGTGAAGATGGGAGTAGTGTATAGACCACTCAGGCAGGGGGAGGAACAAGACAAAGGCCTGTTAGTTAACCTTAGGGATCACTGTGGTAGTGGAGAGGGCAAAACTGTGGTGCTGGGAGACCTGAATATGCCAGGAGCAGACTGGGTATCTATGGTCAAGGCCTCTACGTTTCTGAGGCACATTGGGACAGATTTCTGCGGCAAGATTACCATTTGCCACAGAACTTCTGTGGCGGTGGTTTGTAATTTCTGTGGAAGTTCTGTGGCACTAATGAACTACCACATCACAGTTTCAGCTTGTCAACCTGACTTCACTTCCATGGCAATGGTTATAGCAATCAGGATGGTGGAAAGCACAGTAACACTAGTTCAAAAATTACAGACTTACAAAAATAATTTTATGGCTAAAAAGGCAAAAAAAAATATCTATCCCTTAAGGTCCTAGCCTATTGCATAAATGAAATATGTATAGAGGACCTTATGTGATAAATAAGGCATTTCTATACTCATGCTGTCTATACCACTCATGAGGTCACACTGTGTATCACTTATATATTCATATGTGCCGTCTACACCACTCATGAGGTCCCCACTGTGTATCACTTATATATTTATATGCAATCTGTAACATACATACAAATGTGTGTGTGTGTCTGTGAGTGTGTGTATATATATATATATATATTAGAGGCAAAAAACTCAGTTTAATGCATTAGTTAGGGTTGTTCCACAGTGACAAAAGTGAGGAAATTCGCTGTTAGGGTTGAAACCCTAACTCTGAATTCACCCCAGCACCACACACACACAGACACACACACACACACATATTCAAGTATGGGGAGGACCAAGTCAACACAACCAATGACAGACATCCAGCAGCAGGTACAGAAATAACAAACAATTGTCTAAATGTACTACGAGACATCACCCACCTGACCAGGTACTGCATGCTCAGTGGAGATCACAGCAAAACAGGCCATGTACACCAAACGTACACATCCCTGATTGCAGCTGCACACAACGTATCACACTTAGTTGCATGGCCTTACCACCGATGCCCCACACCACACCACACCTGGTACTGTGTCAAGTTAAACAATATAAATGCTGAAGGTGCATGATGACAGTTGTAGAAAGTTTTAACACTAATGAGTATACATTAATTAAGAGAAGCACATAAATTAACTACAAGACACTAGCATGCTCAAGATAAAAGTAGTGATACATTTAGTAGGTGATTTACATCGTAGTATATTTACTGCAATGGTTTACTCAACATAGAGGCTGATGTAAACGTATGGAAAACATTGCCTGTTCAGCGCTGTGAAATCTGTACTGCCAGTATCACATGCATTCTTACTGATGAAGGTGTACTGCTTGATGTACATACATAGACCTTCAGTGTGTTTCAATACTAAAGATGCAGTAAGTATTCTTTGTAAGAAAGATTGTAATTGCATGGATCAGGCCAAGCAACTTCTAAATATCATAGCCTACTGAGCCAACAATGATGTACCTGTATCGGAGATGTATATAGGATAGATTTTCCTGTAGGCACTTACTGAGTATGTTGTACCTGATAAAGACAATTTGCATCTGTGATGACTAACTTATTCAAATAGTAATACATTTACTATTGTTGCAATGAGTGATCTATGCCACTTATGGACACAGTGTGATTTTTTTAACAGTTGTTTCATACTCAGGCTGTATGCCTACTGTTTGGGTTTGCCACAATTCTGTCACTGATGCTATCAAAGTGATAACTATGTTAATTGTGGTACAACAGGAATCAAGTAGGTATGGTGTAGATATAAACAGAATGTCTTTTAGTATTGATTTAACTCACAATGGGGTAAGTGTACTAGGACAGCAGGGGTTATCCTCTATCACTGACTCTGTCAGTTATAATCACACTAGGGTTTCGATGACTGTAATGATCAAGTTACACTGTTCATCGTCATGAGTTCATATTCACAGCCATTCTCCAGTAACTAGACAGTGTATGGTGTAACTGGGTGGGACACTGTGTTGCAAAGCTGCTGCAGTGCCTAGCAGAGGAGAGTATCTACTCATAAAGACAATTAAGCAATAAGGCATGACCAACAGTTATGTTAAATGGTCTGTTAATCACCTTGTAGGGGTTTAATGTTGAATGAGGGGCATGGCCGAGTGCCACATGTCGCTAGACAGTGATAAACTGACCATTAACATAATACCTGGGAGTGGCTTATTGCTATCATAATAAACTGTTTTTAAACAACATTAAACCATGTTCATCATATGGTTAGGCTCTACATGTATGTTAATAAAACTAAACATAAGGCTGTTACAATGTTTACAGTCAATTAGAAAGCTGCATTTCTCAAACCCTTGTTATAATTAGAGATATTATACCTGTACAACTCCTTGGTTTTGCTGAACTCTATTGCTCAGGTGGCCCACCACAAGTGGTGTGGTCTGGTGTGGGGCATCGGTAGGTAAGGCCATGCAACTACTAAGTGTGGTACGTTGTGTGCAGCTGCAATCAGGGATGTGTACGTTTGGTGTACATGGCCTCAGTTTTGCTGTTGATCTCCACTGAGCATGCAGTACCTGGTCAGGTGGGTGGGATGTCTCGTGAGTACATTTAGACAATTGTTTGTTATTTCTGTCACCTGCTGCTGGATGTCTGTCATTGGTTGTGTTGACTTGGTCCTCCCCATACTTGAATGTGTGTGTGTGTCTGTGTGTGTGTGGTGCTGGGGGTGAATTCGGAGTTAGGGTTTTCAACCCTAACAGCGAATTTCCTCACTTTTGTCGCTGTGGAACAACCCTAACTAATGCATTAAACGGAGTTTTTTGCCTCTAATTTCCCTTCTTTTTGAGAATGATAATGAGAAATAGTGAATGTAATGCGGTGGCGGGAGCGTGGTGCCCAAAGGGCCCCGTGCTCCCACCACATGATGTCTTGTGGCATACTAACAGGAGCAGCAACGCAAACAGAAATGCTAACAGTGGCACACATGGTAACACAAGTGTGAATCAGAACAGAAAGGGTAACGCACACGGTGGCGTAGACGGGAACGGTGTGCCACGTGATGTCTTGTCACATAGTAACATGGTGCCTGTAAATGGAAATGTCAATGGGCATGGTGACGCAAAGTGAAACAGAAAGAGAAACAGTACGGTACACACAAATGGCAAAAAAGTAACAGAACGCAGGCAAATGAAAGATCAGGATGACGCAACGTGGTGAGATTGAGGTGTATTGGGATCATCAGTTCTAACTCTCACCCCATGACATGTGTAAAGCAGCAGAGTATGGGAAATGGGGTGAGAGTTAGACCCACGATCCAAATGCACACCACAATGCCGGTTGGGAGGTGGGTGGGTGCAAGGGGTTTCAACCTCAACAGCTATTTTCTCACTTTTGTCATGTAGAACAACCCTAACTAATGCATTAAATGGAGTTTTTTGCCTCTAATTTCCCTTATTTTTGAGAATGATAATGAGAAATAGTGAATGTAATGCAGCGGCAGGAACGGGGGGCCCACCGCATAATGCGGTGGCGGGAGCGTGCATACTAACAGGGACAGCAATGCAAACAGAAATGATAACAGTGGCGCACATGGTAACACAAGTGCAAATGAGAACAGAAAGGGTAACGCACATGGTGGCGTAGACGGGAATGGTCTGCCACGTGATGTGTTGTCACATAGTAACATGGTGCCTGCAAACGGAAATGTCAATGGCCATGGTGACGCAAAGTGAAACAGAAAGAGAAACAGTACTGTAGACAGAAATGGCAAAAAATAACAGAAACGCAAGCGCAAATGAAAACGCAAAGGATAACGCACATGGTGGCGTAGACGTCAATGGTAAGTGAAACGGGTACAGAACATCAAGCGGAAAGGGCAACAGTAACAGTAATGTAAGCGCACAGGCTGGTTTTCCCCAAAATCTGCATAGAGAAAGACAGTGAGTACAAATAATGTATGCATAATAATGAGTATCGGAGCAGAAAATGAGATCTTGGAATACTAAATACATTATATCTCAGGAACCGTATGACGTAGAAAAAAAATTTAAAAGTCATATTATTTACAACTGTCCTAGCTAATTTGAATCTTAGCTCCCACTAGAGGGCTAAGAAATTTTCCGACGAAAAGTCCGTATCTCACACCGTTTCCGAGATACGGGCCCTGAAAGGCGCGGCAAATGCCGTAATGTTATCCTATGGGAAAAAAAGAAAAGTTTGGATCACCATAACTTTGCCTCCCTGTAATGTTTTTTCACCAAACCACTGAAAGGCACATCTGTGGGCTGTTGGCTGTCTTCCCTCCAAATTTTAGGAAAAAAGACCAAACCGTTATTTTGCAGCAGGGTGCCAAAGGATTTCTGCAATGCGTTAGGCGCCATAATGTTATCCTATGGGAAAAACCATCAACTTTGGAGTGCCGCAACTTTGCCGCCATGTAATATTTTTTCAAAACAACACTGAAAGGCACATCTTTGAGATGTCTTCAGCGTTCCCTCCAAATTTCAGCCTAAAACTCCTAACCGTTCTTTTGCAGCGGAGTGCCAAAGAATTACTGTCATTTTGGGTATAGTGCTCAGAGTAGTTAGGATTTACAAAGCTTTAAAAAATTTATGACACTTCTGCAAGTGCGACACTATTTTCCAGAAATTTGAAAACATATTTCTGGGGTGTTTTACCCCAAAATAAAGACATGGCTAGCATCCTCAGGGCCCAACTAGGTGAATACAAAAGAATTAGGTTGCTAGAGGGTCTCAATTTTAAATGCCAACCATTTTTCTGATCACCAACTGAAAACAAGATGGCGGATTTGGCGAACTAACAGGGCCATTTACACTAAAAAGTGCATTTGCGACACTGTCGAACTTTTGTTAACTTTTCCCATTGACTTATAATGGGAAACTGTTTTTGAATAACTTTTGAACCGTTTAATATTTTTTCACGAAATCTTCGAAAGGCACATCGGGGACCCTGGCTGCACGCTCCTGAAGATTTGGACGGTCGCTTCAAACCCGTCATGTCATGTGACAAATAGAATTCCAGAAAAGCGTAACGCCGCAGATCACTTAATAACTCCGCAGCCATATATCCAAGCAGTACGAACCTTGGCAGATCCCAAGGCCTATGGTTCTTGATCATGTATTCCAAATTTCAGGCAAATCCGTTAAATGGTTGCAAAGTTATTAAGTGCAAAATTTTGGGTTTAACATAGAAATGGCTCCTCAACCCTAACTATGGTAGCACTACCGTGTACCATAATATATATATATATATATATATATAGTGAGAGATACTCTGTGTGTTTATATACATATTTTTTTTATTTCCATGAAATTGTATCCTCAGTCATACAGGTCCCTTTGGAAATGGAATAAACAGAATAGAGGAGATATTGCAAAACTCATTTTTCATGCCAACCTGTTTCTCCAGACACACTCCGTAACACCATCAGACCATGACACGCATATGAACCCTTTGTGAGATAAAGCTCTCCAGCCCATCACAATGTGTCCCCCCGTGTGGCAGAACACTGCGCCATACCTTCCCAGGCTCAGAGCAGTGATGTGTTCCCCCCATCTTTGTGCTGTCCAACCAGTTCCCAGAGCTCATCTCTAAACCTGGGTTGACAGCATGGGAACACAACATGCTGCCCTCTGGACCAACAGCTGGCCCCTAACACAACATTTCTCCATAAGTTTTAGGTGATTATATCAATCAATGACAATATGTAATCAATAACCCTGGCAAAAATGTGTACAGTGCAATTATTTATATTTAAAAGGTATATTCTTTCAATAGGTCTACACATTATTATGTTCCACTTTTCTGAGCATAATTACTTTATTTTTATTAAAAACGACAAATTAATTCATTTTACTAGTTATTCATTTCAGATGGCATCTCTGTACCTTAAAGGCAAAAATAAGTTTGTAGAAAGTAAGGTATGGACTTAACAGGTCTATGCTATTGTCAAGATTTTGTTTAAGTTGGCCCTAGTGTAATAACGTAAGACTGAAAATTGTATTAGGCCATAGTGCAGGTTGAACAAGTATCACTGTGCCTGATATGCTGTGCCTCCGCCTCTGGCAGAGGGAGCTGTGGTAGATAAGTGACTATTCATTTCAGTGGCAGAATGCAGTAATTTCATCAGCTAATGTATGATGCTATAGCACTGATAACATCACATTCTGAGCATAGAGGGTGTTTGGATATAAAAAGAGGGGAAAGGAACCGGGTTCTATGGAGAAACAGAAAAATTAATAAAGAATCACAGTGAATTCTCCGGGACTGCAGAATTTCTGCAATAGGTTACAAGTTCTATACAAAATTCTGCAACACGCCAATTCAAAGGGCCTGTCTATGATATATTTCATCAGGCAGGAGCAGCGCCTGCTGGATGTCTTCAGGATGCGTTCCTTGCCCAGCTGGTGACTGATCCGATGAGGGAGAGGCGCATCCTGGACGTGGTCCTGTCAGACAGTGAGCTCATCATGGAACTAATTGCTGGGGACCCACTGGCGGCAAGTGATCACACCACAGTTTGATTCTCCCTTGAGCTAGGAGGCGGGGTAGAACACACAAAAACGACAGTGGTTGATTTTAGATTTTAGAGGGTCAGACTTCGAGGGGATGGAGCGGATCCTCAGGGGCTACCTAGATGAGATCAGGCCAAGCATGGGCATGGAGGCCCGGGGGAAATTGTTAAAAAGGGGCTCCTGGAGGCTACCCAGGCCTGCACAAGGGAGAGACACAAGTGGGGTAAAGCTAAGAGGCCGAGCTGTTGGACAAAGGAGATCCAGGATGCGATGAGGAGAAAAATATATTTTATTTTTTAATTTTTAGAGTCTAGGATTACAAGTACCTTTGAGCCAAGGCTCTTTTACAAAGGTTCCATGTCAATTGAGGTACAACACAAACATTACGTAGAGTTGAGTAACAATGCAGAAATGGTGCACAGACATTTTTAAGCAGCTGAAATAAATTACATTGAGGGAAAGTGAGTACCAGGGGGCAGGGTAGCCAGAGGTAACTGAGGCTTGGAATGGACACAAGAAGATTGGTGCAGCATGGGCATTTGTCAGGCCTCAGAAAAGTGCTTGGGGGTAGGGGGCAAAAACAGGAGGGGGGGAGGCTGTAGGAGGAGGAAGAGAAGGGGTAGGAGTAGGAGTAGAAGTGCTAGGAGGTGGATCAGATAATGAGGGACAGTTGCAGGAGCTAGAGGCAGCTAAGTGGAGACGAAGGTTGGGTTTGAACGGGCCTAGCTTTTGCAGAGAGGAGATGTCTTTGTTGAGTACATTAATTCAGCTAGGAGCTCGGTACGCAAAGGATCTTTGGACATATATGGTGTGGCACCAAGGAATGTGCAGCATTTGATTTTCTGAAGTCCTGGTGAGGCAGGGGTTGCTTGCTGTATGGAGAAGTCTTTGGACTCTGGGGGGAATAAGATGTAGCATAATTTTCTTAGCCATTAGACAAGTTTGGTACTTGATATAGTTTGATAACTGGAGCCACCTTATTTAGGCATAGAGGTCACACGTATGGGTGAGTCTGTGGGATCCTGTGATGAGTCGGCAGGCTTTGTTTAAGGCCAAGGATAAGTCCTTTAGGGCTGTGTCAGTTGCAGAGCCATAAATAATCAGACCATAGTCAATTAGAGAGACCACCAAGCTCTGTACTGCTATCCTTAAGGCATCCAAGGTAAGGCATTGCCTGTGCTGTAGAGGACACCAATGGCCATGTTTGCAGCTTTGGCAATGCTATCTATGTGGATGCTGTAGGATAGGTTTCTGTCTATGGTGATCCCCAGATATTTTAAGGAGTGAACCTGTTCGAGGACAGCACCAAGACAGTTTGTAATATTAAGGGGGTTAAGCCTATGTTTAATGTGGGAGCCACAGAAAAGCATTGACTTGGCTTTCTTATAGTTGAGAACCAGCTTTTGGCTACTAAACCATGTTTCAATGGAGGTGAAACCCTTCTGAAGCTTGTTTTGGAGTAGGTGGGGATCCTGTTGGGTGGTGTGAATGACAGCATCGTCAGCATAGAGTAGGATTTGTTCTGGACAGGATTGTGGAAGATTGTTCAAAAACAGACTGAAGAGGAGTGGCCCGAGAATGGATCCCTGGGGGAGTCCTGAGCGTACTAGTCTAGCATCTGAGAGGACATCAGCAATTTTCACTCTTTGGTAATGGTTTTCCAGGTAGCTCTTAAACCAAGTTGTAGACTCAGGGGAGAGCCCAGCTTTTAGCAGTTCTATGAGGAGTATTTGATGATGGATGGTGTCAAAAGCCTTGGTCAGGTCTAAGAAAACTGAACCAGTGAGGTAATTATTGTCCAGGGAGTACTGAATTGACCTTGTGAATTCAAGGAGGGCAGATGTGGTGCTGTGGCCTTTTCTGAAGCCATGCTGTTGTTTACAAAGGATGTTGTACTTGTCCAAATATTCCATTATCTGGTCAGATACCAGACGTTCAGTGGCTTTAGAGGGGGGGGTAGTATGGATACAGGCCTATAATTTCCATGAAGGGCCTTGTCCCCACTCTTGTGGACTGGTGTCACGGTGGCAGATTTCTATCTGTCGGGGAACTGGTCAAGGGTGAGGGAGAGGTTGAAAATCCAGGTTAGAGGAGCTAGCACTTCATCAAGAGTAAGGGACAGCAGTTTGAGGTCGAGTGAGTCGCTACTTATTCTAGATCCAGCAATAGCTTTACAGACATATCTATGGACTTCATGTGTCCTGACTGCTCTGAAGTAAAATGGGGGTGACTTGAGGAAGGGGCAGGGGTGGGGAGGTGCAGGAGGAGAAAGTCTTCATCAAAGAAGTCTGGAGGAAGAACACTACTGAGGTCAGTGAACGCGTTATTGAACGTGTTAGATATAGTAGAAGGGTCAAGAGTTATAATCCCATCCACGTCCAACATTGAAGGTGATGTTTTGGGCAGTATTCCTGTAACTTCCTTGAGATTATTCTGGATGGACTTCCCCTTTCCCAAGGTGTTTGTGAAGGCATCTTTGTAACAGTTACTTTTCTTCAGGCGTATTTCTTTGGTGCAGTCATTTCGGGCATGTTTGTAGTTTTGTATATCTACCTGCCTACCAGTGGCCCAAGCCTGAAACCAGAAGTGGTCCCTAGCTTTCAGCAGTGTAAGGAGATCAGCAGTGAGCCATGGTTTGCTAAGGCCTTTTACTTTCCTCTTTTTGAAGGGGGTGTAAACGTCACAGGCAGCATTGAAGGAGTTGATGAAGAAGTCAAGCGCAGAGTTGACATCTGTTGCATGGTATATAGGTGACCAGTCTTCTTGTCTAAGGAGTAATTTGAGGTGCTTCAGTTGACCACGTGGAAGGATTCTGCTGTTTATTAGTTTGGGTGGTGGTGGGCTGAATTTGTTAGACCATTCACATGTGACTGGGGAGTGGTCACTTAGCGTATCTGGGAGAATGGAGACTTTTGAGATGCGGGATGGGTGGATGATCAGTATGCAGTCTAGGAGGGTGCTTGTCCCAGTCTTATTGTTGAGTCTAGTGGGGGAGACGACCAGCTGAGCGAGGTTGGCAGCTGAGATGGCATCCTTGTAGCCACCTGTATCTGATCCAAACCAATTTATGTTAAAATCGCCCATTAGGATTATCTCTGTGCATGGTGGTTGGGAACGGGCAAGGTCAAGGATGGAGTTGAGATCTTTACCTTGATCCTTGGGAGGGATATAGACAGCAGCAATAGTCAGTGCCTGGTTGTGAACCCTGAGTAGAATTCCGATGGGTAGTATCTGGGCGGTAGAGACTGAGGCAGGGAGGTTGAACACGGTGCCCCAAGAGAGAATCTTTGAGGTAAACAGCACATCCACCACCTTTTTTAGTAGTCCTGTCAATTCTGAATATGTTATATCCTGGTAGGGTAATTGCACTGTCAGGTATTTTTGGAGTGAGCCAGGTTTCGACAAACACAAGAACATCAGGGTTGTGTTGGTGTGCAAATAATTGTAGGGCATCAAGTTTGGATAGAAGGCTACAGATGTTAATCATTGCAAAGATGAGTCCCCCAGAGTGACTCTGCTGGAGGTCAGAACTTGGGATTGTGGGGCCAGGGTAAGGGTGAATATTGCCAGACAGAAGTAGTAGTAGAAGCAAGAGTTTCAGGGTGCACCAGCGTAGCTGTTTGATGGAGATTTTATTTGACCGTTTCTTACTGGAGAGAAAGCTACTCTGTAAACGATGATCCCAGTAAGCGGTGACATAGGCTAGAAGTGAGAGTGGGAACAGGTGAACGTAAATCACCTCATCTTGATTCCAAGAGTGGTGCAAGCCTGTCCTGGTGGTGGTTAGATATGGAGGGCATAGCCCAGTGGGTATTGTCCCTAAGTGCCAGTAGATGTCCAGCTGGAAGCACAATGGGAGATTGGGATGGCAGGCTCCAGGCAGGAGTGCCATGGGAAGCAGGGAGAAGACAATAACCAGACAGGGGAGGGGGGGGCATAGAGGATAGAGAGGTGAAGATAGTAGAGGTAAGCAATATCTGAGGAGGGAAAAAACAGTCAGGAATGGAGGTGAAACAGGGAAGGGGGGATGTGATGGGTGCAACAGGAGATGTGAGGAGGGTGCCAGGCACAGAAAGGCGGCAGGGGCAGTGAGGGGACGGAGTTGATTAGTAAACGGGGGGAGGACCATGGAGGAGGGAAAGCGGGCGGTAAAGAGAGGAGGTACAGGAGAGAGAGTATCCAATGAGAAATGAGAGGGTGGGTCGCTAGGCAGAAGGGGGCAGAGCTAAGGCCTATTTCATTAAGGTGGGGGGGTGAAAATGTTCTTCCGAAACCCACTGAAGTCTATGGGTGCAAAGCCCAGCAGAACAGTTTGAATCAGTCAAGATTGTAGGGCCAATCAGTGGCCATGCGGAGCACAACAGTCCAACAGGAGATGGAAGCAACAGGTGGCGGCCAATGGGAGCCTTTCAGCACTTCCCGGTTTGGCCTGGGAGCTTACCAGCAAGAGAAGGGTTTCTTGGTGGTGAGCAGTGGTGGTGTGGATGGCTGGCCCAGGTAGCCCCAGCCGCTCAGATGTTTCCCCGATCAGGGGCTGAGAGATCAGCAAGAGAAGGGTTCCATGGCAGCTAGCAGTGGTGGTGTGGACGGCTGGCCCAGGTAGCCCCAGCCACTCAGATATTTTCCCGATCAGGGGCTGAGAGATCAGCAAGAGAAGGGTTCCTTGGCGGCGAGCAGTGGTGGTGTGGATGGCTGGTGCAGGTAGCCACAGCCGCTCAGATGTTTCCCCGATCGGGGCTGAGAGATCATCAAGAAAAGGGTTCCTTGGTGGCGAGCAGTGGTGGTGTGGACAGCTGACCCAGGTAGCCCCAGCTGCTCAGATGTTTCCCCAGTCAGGGGCTGAGAGATCAGCAAGAGAAGGGTTCCTTGGCAGCAAGCAATGGTGGTGTGGACGGCTGGCCCAGATAGCCCCAGCCGCTCAGATGTTTCCCCGATCAGGGGCTGAGAGATCAGCAAGAGAATGGTTCCTTGGCAACGAGCAGTGGCAGTATGGACGGCTGGTCCAGGTAGCCCCTGCTGCTCAGATGTTTCCCCGATCAGGGGCTGAGAGATCAGCAAGAGAAGGGTTCCTTGGCGGCGAGCAGTGGTGTTGTGGACGGCTGGCCTAGGTAGCCCCAGCCACTCAGATGTTTCACCGATCAGGGGCTGAGAGATCTGCTTACAGCCATTACAAATGTTCTTGGGGGGGGTTATATCCAAGGGGGAGTATGAGAAGGTAGCCAGGAGGGTCGCCAGGGTGGTGAGGTCGGCCAGGTTGGGGGTGGAGTTGAGATTGGCACAGGGATTAGAAAGGGGGAAAAGGGTTCTTCGGGTATATCAGGAAAAGATGAAAAGGGAAAGGGCAGATTAGTAGGCTGAGGATGGGTGGTGACTGGGTGAAGGAGGCTGGGGAGAAGGTGGAGGTACTAAATGACTTTTTTGCCTCGATCTTTACCAAGGAGGATGGGGGGTGGCACAGCAAGGGGAGAGGGAGGGGGGACCGGCAGATGAAGTGGGGGAAATGGATGTTAAAATCCCGAGGGGAGAGGGTGTGGGAAGCCCTCATGGCCCCAAGAGGGGATAAAGCACCAGGCCCAGACGGGATCCATCCCAGGGTGCTTAAGGAGCTGGCTGATACCCCGGACGCACCCCTGGTGGACCTTTTTATTTATTTCTTTAGTTTTTGTTGACCCGGGTAAGTGCACTAGACAAATCCTGTCTATTTTCAGGCACGACCTGGGGAAGGGAGATTCAGATGAATGCTAACTTACCTTGAACCAGATTAAGCTGTTGGTGGTATTTTAGTGAATAGGGAAATTTTGCCAGGACACTGGGGAAATTCCCCTACTCGACCAGCAGGGGGTTTGACTTTCTGTGGAGTGGAGGAGCTCAGTTTGGAGCCGGACAGCAGTGGAGGAGGAAGTGCTGATGTGACAGGGGAGATGGCCACTCAGCCGGAGCTGGTGGATGGTATGAATGTCAGTGAGACAGGGGAGAGGGTCTCCTCTCCTGGTCTCGGAATGCAAGAGGCCTTTATGGATTTGAGTAAAACAGAAGAATCTATGGAGTTTTTTCAAATAGAAATGGAGGGGAAGGTTGTTTGCCTTCCCAAAACATACCTTTGGAGAACAATCGTCAGGTTTCAACGGAAAATCAATAGATAAGTGGAAATCCTCTTTTTGCTAGTGATTTGGATCCTTTGGATATACCAGAGAAAAAGTTAAAAGTTCTAATGATACCGGAATTTAAAGAAACTAAGGAGTGTTTTGACAGTAATGCCAATAATTATGAAGCAGAAGCATGAAAGAAAGATGCCGCCCAGGCTTCAGAGCATCTCCCCTGTCAAACGCTAACTGAAATGCTGACATTAGACCAGAAAGGATCAGCTGGCAGTAAAATTGCGATGGATAGCGAGTGCCTAACTCTGGCACCTTTTTTATGTGACAAGTTCTGAGACTGATTTGGTTAAAGATGCAATTGCCAATAAACCAAGTTCTATTGTTACGGAAGCAGGCTCAGCTGAGGAATTGGCCTCGGGAGATGCATTACAAGAAGGGAATGGGCAAGAAAAACTTTTCATAATCGGTTCTACTTTTTCATTAGGTAAAATGGAGGGAAGAGCTCATGGCCTTACTAAACAAATACCAGGTGAAGGTGTTGTCTTCCAAACAGATCCATTAAAACAGGACCACGTAACAAACTTTTCTTTTTCTGCTAAAGGGCAGACTGTAAACATTTTCTCAGAGGGATCTAAGCTAAAAAGGGCTGCTGTAATGTCTGCAAATCGTAACTTGATTCCAGCTCCCCTATTACAAGAGGAGTCTAATCACCCACAAGCAACTCCTGAGAACGTAAAGGACCAGTCTACTTCAGATCTTATTCAGTCTGTCTTCTCTATACCCTCAGAATCTAATATCTTTTCTAAAATTTGGGCCTCTGATGTAGCCCTCTCTGAATCAAGGTGGGAAATGGGCCCCACAGGAATATAGATTCCTGACCCAGACTGGTCATCCCCCTCTTTTCCCTTCTCTCAGCAATCTACAGATTGGGCCCCTACTATCTCAGGCCCTGTCATTAAGGTTCTACCCTCTTCTTCAGACCAGGATGGTGGTACAAACAATACTTCAAAAGCAACTGGTTCAGATCCTATTCATAAATTAAGAGTCAAAGGATCTAGGAGAGAACCCTGAGGGCTCCTCTCATCCCAGACCTCTTCTATCTGATCTTTTTTCTCAAAAAAAGAAAGAAGCAGCACCACGGAGGAATGCTGTATGAATACGTTACAAGGGAGCCTAGATATAAGGCCTGATAGAGTCTATGTAGGAAAACACCTTCTTAAGGAATCCTTGAATTTTTCACCAAAAGATATCTTCGCTTTCATTAACATTTCTGGGGAGGACAACTATGACATACGCTTTAGATCCCCATTTCTGCTGGACCTTTTCTGGCAGAGATATGATCAACTTAAGTTTTCTTCCTTATGGTGCCCCTTTCTAGTTATTCCCTTAACCCAACCTTTAATAAAATTTGTGACAGTAATGTTCCGGAATGAAGGGGTTCACGAGGAGGACATAACCTTTTGGCTCTCCCAAAAATGTGAGGTGCTGAATGCCCCCAAAGCTGTGCTGGACTCAGAACTTTTTGGGACTGGAAGCTGGAAATATAAGGTTAAACTAAGACAGTCAAACAATGAAATTGAACATATCCCAAATTCCTTTACTTTTGGGAGGGACAGGGGAGTTTGTTTTAACGCCGGGCAGCCCCGGGCTTGTTATAAATGTGGGGCCCATAACTACTTGTCCAGCTCATGTGACACTCCCCGCTGTGAGATTTGTGGGGAGGTGGGGCATGGTAGTTTCCAGTGTAATAATATGTTGAAATGTGAATTATGTGATGAATCGGGGCATGGATATAGAGATTTCCCGTGGGCGGCAAAAAACAGCCTCACTCATCAGCCCTGAATTGATAATCCGAAAAGCACAGGATGAAGCCCTTACTAAACCCCCCAAAAATATGAGGTCTGATCCCCCTCCCTCCCCTTCCAGGGGCTCAAAAACAAAGAATCTCAGTATAAAGGTTGTTCCGGAATCAGTCCCACCTGTAAATAAAGAAAATAGAGAAGCCCCCCCTGATCTATCAAATGTGATTGACTTCCCACCGTATGTTACCAGGGGGTAGAGGAACCTAAAATCTCAGTTCCTCCCCAGAAATAAGCCACCCCTCTGGATAAAAGGATTACTAAGAGTACAAACCCCCACTCCCCTGAAGACCCCCCTAACTTTGAAATGGAGAACTCCTATGCTATTCTGGATACTATGGGGGGTGATTCTGATATGGAGATAGGAATAGCAGGCTCTGCACAAACTTCCAGTAATAAGATTGCCCAAGCTGATTATAAAGGAAAAAAAAGAAAAGAAGAAAAAAAGGTCCTTAAGTAATACCACTGGCTAAATTAAGTATTGGGTCTTTAACTTGTTGCAGTTTACTCAACAAGCCAAAAAGACTTAGTCTTTTTCATTCTCTTGTTCAGGAAAAATTTAATATTTGTTTTTTACAAGAGACCTGGATATATAACAAGAGACCTGGATTTATATGGCAGATCAATGTCGCCTCTTTTCTGCAGAGTGGATTTGGGGGCCTTCCTACTGGTCTTTTGGACAGGACCGGGCAGATGGGGTGGGAATCCTTTTTAGTTCTTATGATTTTACTTTAAATAAATTGATAGACCTAATATCTCATAGATTATTGATAATCGACGGTAAATGGTGTCAGTTAAACTTTAGATTTATAATTGTTTATGGTCCACAAACCAAAGCAGGGAGAGTTTCTTTATTTAATACTATTTTACCTTTTCTAGCTACTACCAGTCTCATTATTTTGGGGGGAGACTTTAATTGTGAACTTCCCCATCCCAGGGTAGGGACCTCGGGGGGGGGGATATATTGTGATTTCTCATCCTTGGGGAGAATTATTAAATTAGCCAATCTAAAAAATGGGATGACCTTTCAAAAGTCAGGGCCACAATATGCTTTTAGGAAAGGGAAACTAACCACTACTGTAGATTATGGCCCAGACATTCAAACTGCGCCAGAAAGTAGCGCAATAGCAGGAGCAGGCACAAGTCCACTGCGCCCATGCACAATACGCGTGATATTCAAACACTGCGCAGGTCAAGATGCGCCTGCGGCACATGACTGAATATCGCGCCAACTGCACCATAGCGCAACCAGGGATATGCAGTGGTGCAGGTCAGATGCGCAACAGCACAACCAGGGATGCTCAGGGACAGGATACAGGGGCCCAACACCCATGGTAGGGATGGGCAGAGGAGCACACAGCAGAACAGACATCGCCCCCCCACACCCCATGCACTGCACAACTGGAGGAGAGCCGGAAGAACCACCAGCCCAGGGACACCAGCAACAAACCCACCACCGGGGCATGGTGCCCCAGCACACCCCCTTGCAAGCTGTGACCATCACACATGGATGCCCAGCCACCCTGTGCCACACCATCCCACCAATGCAGAGCACACCCTACACCATGATCCCTAGACACCCTGCCCAGCAGTAGCGCCCAACAGTGCAGGACACCCCATGCATGCCACCACCCCCACTGTGACAATGCAACCCTGTGCACCACAGAACCATGCAAGGCAGCCCCATCATGAGCATCCTTCAGTGGGCGGCAACAGACAGCGATGCAACGAATGCATACACAGTGCCGCCACGCACGTCCCCCCCCTTCAAGGTACAGCTGAGAGACCGACCATGCGTCAGCACACGAGGTACCTCACACGTGACAGGGCATGCTCCGGACCCCACCACCAGTGGTACAGCACCCTGCACACCCTTCCAAGGACACACCCTGTCTCAGAACTGGCCACAACAGCCAGCGCAGACACCCACAGTGGTGCAAGGAAGCATGCACCACACAGGATGCAACACAGTGCACAGACAAACAACCACCCATACCCAAGGGCACACCAACACAGGGACACAGTAGTGGGTCAACCAAGCCCCCGGCATGTGGACACGGCAGCCATGTACACACGGCCAGAACCCCTCCATGGAACAGGTGTGCCAGCAACCCTGTGCAGGCACCACGATGCCGTACGCCACCAGAATGCAGCCGGAGCACAAGTGACAGACAGTGGAGCACATCCCCTGCAACAGACACAAGTGACAGCATCGAGGTGGGACAACAACAGCGAGGCGGGCCTGAGTGCCACCCGAGGCAGATGCGCATCACACCAATGACAGGAGGCAACCCGGCATTGTGCTGGGTACAGTGGCTGTCCAGCATGGGCAGCCACCACTGACATGCCAGCAGACTGTGCAGGTCACAGACATGCAAGGGTGGCAGCTGCACAGGCCATGGACGGTCTGACAGGGGCGCCATGGACACAGTGCATGCACCGTGTACCACTGCACACAGTCATCCAGTGCACAGGGAACAACACACAAACCACAGACAGTGACTGAGAGCCATGCCCACACCAAAGTCACCTCCCCTGCGGACACACTCACACTCACCCATGATAGCACCACCCCTGATGCCATGCACACCACTGTAGTTGAGCACCTTTAGCCCACTGCAAATCAGAGACCACCACAGTAGGCATAACAAAACAAATGTATTTGAACAGTAATAACAAAACTATTTACAGCTCTTTACAATAATTATGGGGTGAGGGCCACAAACCGGGTGGGGGTGGGTAAGGCAGGGTGAACATATGGGAGAGGGAAGGAGGGGTGTGAGGGTGGGTCCAGGGGGGTAGGTTTCATCCTGGGGCACATGCAATTCAGCAGGAGCCTCACTCCGATGGCGCCTCCTACGGACTCCAAGCTGCTCCACCCTCTGAAGTATCTCCAAAGAGGACCTTGCCACCTGCAGAAGCTCCTGCAGCGCCCTCTCGATTCTCATCATCCACCGTCCACCTAGGACAAGGGAGCAGAGTCAATAGGCATGACTGCACAGCCCCCTGCTGCTCACCCATTGCGTATGGCATACAGCCGTGGGACACGCCCCTGTGATGGTGTACGACCACCCACAGTGATCGTGTCCACAAGACCTGCCCACCCAGGCGCACACAGCCATGCAGACTGCTGCACACACCCACCGCCCAAGTCCCATACAGCACCACCATGGCTGTACAGTGACATGGTTATGCAGTGCGAAGGCAGTGGCACAGCCATGTACCCGGTGCACACATGGACCACCAGTGCTGCACACCCAGACATACAGTGCCACTGGACAGTGCTGACTGTACCATGTGGCATGCATGGCAGTGGTGTCAGTGGATGGTGGCCATGCCCCGCCGCCTACCCTGCTACACAGCATGCACAGAATATCCTGGATGGAACGCACTCACCATCATCGGGCTGGTCCTGGCGCTGACCCACTGTGGGACCTCCGGCATGAGGATGTAGCTCCCCTCCCCTCAGCTCGCATCTCTGCCTGTCCACCTGAGCATGGCGACGCTCTTCAGGGCCTAGGGTGCAAACATGGAGAGTGGAACATCAGTACAATCCAGTAGCAAAGGCCCCCCCACCCCCAGATGTGTGCAATCCCACACAGCAAAACCATTTGGCCCCTCACCCTTACACCACCACCACCACTGCCCACAATGGATGGCCCCCCCGTGTGGTGGATACATGCCCACCGCGATACCCGTACAGATGCAACCAGTGTATGGATGGGGCGCCTACCTGACCGTGGAACAGCGCCTCTCCTGGTGCATGCCCTCAGGCGGGCAAGCCTGTCCAGGTCCCTCTGCTGGAGGTCCCCATACCGGTGTCGACACTGCTCTGCTGTCCTCTCCATCCCTGTGGCCTCCTCCAGCGCCACCGACACCTCCTCCTACACGGCACTCCTGGCCCTGTCCAGGGGTGCTTCACCAACTAGAGCACCAGCATGGGGCTCCACCAGTGCCACCAAATTGGCCAGTTCTATCTGGCTCCATATTGCAGCCTTCCAACGTGCCATCTTTGGATCATCTCTGATTCAAAATGGCGCTCCCTAGCGCACGTCCATCACATGCAGATGCTGTGCGGTACTGTGCTGCCATTCCCCATCACACTGTCACTGAACAACGTGATAGGGGTGCACCCATGCGGACGCATGGCACCTAGGGGGCAAAGGTCAGGCACAGGGTCAAGGGTCTCTTGCGTATGGACCGCCACAGCGCGATTGGTACTCCCCACGTGTAGTGCGGTAGGGCACCTGTGTGGGACTTCCTGTAGTGGCCTACCGCACTGTGGCACCATGGCGCCTACGGCGCCCCAGGGCAAGGGCGCCATACATTTGAACAGTGCAATAGTGCCACTGGCACAGTGGTGGACATGTTTGCATCGCCTCCCCACGCCAGCACGCCAGCAGTGCGGCAGGCGCCGGCGTCAGCACCCCGGGCATGCGCCGTGTGGTGCCTATTGCACACATCACAGAGCTGCGCCTCTGCCCGAGCACGTTCAACACAATTGCGCAAGGTGCAACAGCGTGATATTCAGCCGGCATATGCAGATGAGCTCATCAGCTACTGCATTAGCATCCACTTAAAATTGAGCCTCACCTCATTTGCATGCGTTGAGCTATATAAATGCGACATGGGGCTACAGAGGCCATAGTCTGGTATTGCAGTCTATTGTGGTGGGTTGCATGCTGTTTGCCAGTGTGGACTGTGGTGTGTGGGAGATGCATGGGACTGAACATTCAGAGGTAACACCTGTCATTCCCACAGGATCAATAATGACCGAATGTGAGGAGGAGGAGAAACAGAGACGTGGGAGATGGAGGAGGCCCAACTTTACCCGGGCAGAATCAGATGCCCTGTTTGAGGCCTACCTTGACCAGGAACCGCTGCTCAGCGAGCAGCGGGGAACACCACAGGCCCATGCTGCGGCATGGGATGAGGTGGCGCATGCCATCAACCAGCATGGCAGCCACCAGCGGTCCGTGCAGGAGTGCAAGAAGAAGTTGGGCACAGACAAGAGGAGGATAAAAGATAAGGTGGCTGCCATCAGGGCAGCACGTGCTGCGACTGGTGGTGGACAGCCTGATGTGCCACGCCTGATGCCACAGGAAGAGCGGGTGGCTGGCAGCATGCGGCATTATGCCCTAGAGGGCATTCCAGGTGGTGGCTTCCAGATGGGTGGCAGCCCGTCACTGCATGGTAGGTCCTGATCTGTCACTGTATGGGGGTTGGGGGGAATGCCACAGGGTAGGGCAGAGACATTAATGCTACTGTGTTCCCTTACAGCTCCTGAGCATCTACATGGGTCAGCAGTGGTGGGTTCATCCACTTTAGGCGATACCCTGGACACAGAGGAGCGCCAATCCACCTCCACAGGTGTCTGAGGGTCAGGACAACAGTGTACCCACCTGTCTGTCTGGACTGAAGTTGGTGGTGCTGGTGCAGAGGAGGCCCTGCCCATGTCCCAGCGTGACATCATCCATGGATGCCAGCATGCTGAGACTTGGACTGGTGCCAGATCCATCACCGATGATGATGGAGCTCACATCATGGACAGTGATACGTGTGGGCCGCAGGATGGCCCCACAGCAGGTAACAGCATGGGCATAGCCGTGGGTGGTGCCGCCGTGGAGCCTGCATGACATCACAGTCCTCATCTGTGCCTGTCTGCTCCAGTGGGCAGCACTGGTGTGCATCCAGGCTGGTGGGGCTGTTGTGGCTGCCGCGGTGGCACCGCGCTGAGCTCTGGCAGCGAGCGGCCGAGGGCAGTGTCAGTAGTTGGCCAATGGCGATGAGGGGACAGTGTCGGGGGTGGTGTCAGTGCACCATGTGTGGCCATTTCCCGGCATGGCTCTGGTGTGCAGCGCCCATCATCAAGGGGTCATGCCCAGCAGGGCCAGGAACACCATGAGGGACGTCATGCCGATCCGGCGGATGACCTCTTTGATGAGCACAGCCAACTCCACCAGGCTTCCGTGGATCAGAAGTCGCAGCTTGTCAGGGTGGTGGATGCACTCAGTGCGGTTCTGCACCAGGCAGAGGAGCAGCGCAGCAGAGACCATGCTCTGCTCCTGGCAGAGATGGCCTGTCAGTGGGAGGATGTGACCACTGCCATTGACAGGCAGACACATGCATTCACAGCTGTCATGGCCACATCGGGCACACAGTTTGTTGCCCAAGTGCTGCAGACACCGCGCAGTGTCATGTCCACCCCCCGTTCCTGGCATCGTACGACACCATCCATGTCGACACTGGGTTCAGCTGTGGGCATCCCGAGCACGCCTGGCGCAGGCATGTTCGTGAGCTGCACCCTGCTCAACACGGGTCGCTCCCGGCAGCGCCACCCCTGGGGACCGCCAGTGCCACCCCATGAGGATAACAGGTCAGCCTGTCGTACGGCTGGCAGGTCTCGGGCGGGCTGCCCACACATCCGTGGCAGCCATGGCACTGTGCCACATGACTGACCTGTCTCCTACCATAGCTACCGTCTGACGCTGCCCTGTGTGCAGTGTGTTGTTCAACGTGTGATGCACGGGTGGGGTACCTGGCCCTGCACACACACACACGCGGTCCATGCGCACACCCATCCAGCTGCTGGCCACTGTGGCGTGTGCATGATGATGCCTGTGTTGCGCTGTCCGCCACTGTGCAATGGTGCCCAGCGTCTGAGACATGAACAATGATGGGCACTGGGCGTGGTCGTCTGTGGACCTGTGTGTGGCTAGGGGTAGTGGTCATTGTCGGCATGCCTCCTACCCCTTGTGCATGTCTTGGGGGTGTGTGTGTGTGTGTGTGTGCGTGACCACATGTCATGTTAGGCCTTGCCCATCCCCGACGGCGTGTGCGGTTCCACGCTCAGCCAATTCCCTTGCCGCCATGCACCCATGAGTTTCGTCCATGCGAGTTTATGGGTTGTGCCCTAGCCATTGGTGGTTGCACATGGCCCCATGACTTACCCTGGTTGGTTGAAGTGCTCCTCTGTGATGGTGTCCCGGTGCAGCTGCGACATCCGGATCAGGCGGGTGTCCCTTCACCCAAGGGGGGGCTGCCCATCACTGCATGCACTGGCGTCCTCATTGTCCCCATCGCTGTCCCCCTCTTCAACCTCTACAGCTATCCCACAGTCATTAGCCATGTTGTGCAAGATGCAACAGGCCAGGAATAGCCCACAGGCCTTCGAGGAGCTGTACTGTAGGGCACCGCCAGACGTGTCCAGGCAACAGAAATGTGCCTTAAGCATCCCGAACGCCTGCTGTATGACACTGCATGTAGTGGCATGTGCCTCATTGTACCTTTGCTGCGATGGGGTCGCGGACCCCCGGTATGGTGTGAGCAGCCAGGGACGGAGTGGGGAGCCACTGTCACCTGTGTGTAGAGGATGGACATTAGTATGGTGGTCAGTGTCACTCTGCCATGGGCCGTCAAGGCCAGTACCCATGGCATCTCTGACTATGCCCCCCCCCGGAATCCATGTCATCCTGCGTGTTTGCACACTCACCCACTAGGTGGCCAGTGGGGATGTCCCCACTCTCTAACCTGTGGCACAGTGCAGACTGGTGCCAGATGAAGGCATCATGTTCTCCCCCAAGGTGCGTGGCACAGACATTGGTTATGCGCCCCCTAGCGTCGCACACCACCTGGCAGTTGATGCTGGCATAGTCCTTTCGGTTGATGTAAGCGGCACCTTCCGGGCCAGGTGGCATGAGGATGGCCACATGGGTACAGTCAATGGCCCCGAGCATGCCAGGCATACGTGCTACCCTGTGGAACTCTTGTATGTGTGCTGTGCACTCTGCCGGTGTGCTGGGGAAACGGATGTACTCCACAGCATGTGGCAGCAGTGCGCTGAGGAATTGTGTGAGTAGGCGTGACGTGGCCGACTGGGTTATGCCTGTTGTGTCCCCTGTTGGTCTCTGGAAGGTGCCCTTGGTGAGCAGGCACATGACAGCTGTCACCTTTGTCTCCACTGACAGAGCATGGCTCCGTTGTGTGGGTGCCTGCATCTCATCACTGCACAGCTCACAGAGCTGCCTCAGGATCACCCAGTTTAGGCGGTACTGGCCCACAATCTCTGTGTCACTGTAGTGCTCAAAGCTGGTGCGGGATCAGTACCGCCTGTTGGGGGCATACCGCCAACGGGCCCTTCCACAGCCACGCCCCCCTGCTGCCTGCCTTCTTACACCCCCCATTACCACCTCCATCTGAAAGGTGGCACTGGCCATGTCCCTGGTTGGTGTCCCCCCCCGGCAGCTGTTATCCTGTTCCCTCCGCTGTCCTTTGTGATGATCCCCCCTGTACACCTCCAACCTTTGGCTGTCCTGCCCACTGCCACTATCCTCAGTCTACTGTGGCACTTCCCCTGTCTCTCCTGCACAGTGGCACAGGCTCCCCACTCCTGTCCTGTTGCTGTTTGTTCCCAGGTGTGCCCTGTCCTGCTCCTTTTCAGTCCCACTCACTGCTACCCTCTTTTCTGTTGCTGTCACCTTGCTCCCTCCTCTGGCTTCCCTATGGCGTTCTTGCACCTCTCTCTTGTTCCTTTTTATTTTGGATCATTTCTGCTATCGCGCAACTGCATCTTGCTCCCCTATTGTGCATGGCGCATGCTGTTGAATATCGCACTGCACAATTTATTCATGGTTCCTCCCCCTACGGTTGCGCATGCATTCATTACCATTGCGCTCTTGTGCATTGCAATTTGAGTGGCACAGCTGCCTCCCGCTGAATATCGTAGAATGGTGCATTTTCGGACTTGCGCAGGCACATCTCTGTTGCGCATGGCGCAACCCTTTTGAATATCTGGGCCTTTCTATTTTTTTCAAATAGTTTACTATCCCCTTTTTATAATGCACTTCCCAGCGAATTTTCAGACCATCTTTTGGTTACCTTGAGGTTTACTTCATTCACCCCAAACAAAAGATGGGTAATAGATGGAAACTAAATACATCTGCACTAAAAGACCCATGGGTGATAAAGGGTATGACCAGTCTTCTATGGGCTAGAACATCCATGGCACATTTATATGGTGATTTGTGGGAATGGTGGGAGGATACTAAGGTAGATATTAAAAAATGATTCCAAAACTATGGGAAACAAAGGGTGAAAACACAGTTTTTTCATTATTTAAAACTAAGAGCTAAACTGCAGTATTTATTCTCCAGGGCAAATACTTCTAGAGAAGACCTTTTCTCACAAATCGAGCAAATAAAAATAGAAATGAGGACATACCAGTACAACAGGGCTCAGACCTTGCGTATAGAGCTTCCCTTTGGGACACAGAAAAACCCAATTGGAGACCCTTTTGAGGCCTTCAAGGGAAGGAATGCTACATCATGTATAGAAGATTTACAAGACGAGAAAGGGGATCTTATAAACTTCAGTTTAGGGATTTATAACATAATTCTGAATTATATGAGGACACAGGATTTTCAGGACCCTCCAGAAAGGACCAAAATTATTGATTTTTTACAAAAAGTTGAGATCCCCCACTTTCCACACATAGAACTCCTTAAGCTTGCTAACCCCATTTCGGTTTCTGAAATTTCAAAAGTTATTCTTTCACAAAAATTAGGTACTTCGCCAGGACTAGATGGCTTGCTCTACGAGTTCTATAAATGTTTTTGTAACATCTTGGCAATATGTCTTGAAAGGTTTTTTTATCTCTGCAGGAAAAAACCTCTATACCTACAAACTTTTCATCAGGCTTACTGGTTTATCTCTTTAAAGAAGGGAATAAAGTAAAATTGACTAACTGGAGGCCTATTACAATTTTGAACTCTGATTTTAAAATACTATCTCAAGTATTAAATAATAGATTACGGGGAGTGGCCGGAGATTTGATATACCCCTTGCAGTTTTGTGGTATTCCCAATAGGAAAATCCAAGGTGCTTTAGTAATCCTTAGGGAAGTAATTGAATATAGAAATAGGTCAAAAAAAACGGGTTGTATTCTGTCTTTAGATCTAAATAAGTCCTTTGATAGAGTTTCTAGGCCCTTTTTATTTTTAGTTCTAAAACATTATGGTTTATCTGTAGGTTTTATACGGTGGATTAAATTAATGTACGAGTCTGTAGTTGTATATCCAGTTATTAAAGGGAGGTTTAACCTTCCCATCTTAGTAAAGTCTGGAGTGAGGCAGGGGTGTCCTTTAAGCCCCTTATTATATGCTTTTTCTCTCGATCCCCTGCTTAGAATATTAGCTCCATGCAGTCTTCTCCCGGGTATTTGTGGTAATCAGGGTGGGGATTCTGTGGTGGTACAGGCCTATGCAGATGATATTTGTGTTTTTTTTTTATCTGATATACTACAAATCCCTAGTGTATTACAATATCTTGCTAGTTATGGGATGGTTTCTAACTCCAAATTAAATTTGGAAAAATCTAGAGGTCTTTTTATAGGGCCTGGAACATGTAACCAAATAAATATTTTGGGTATTATTGTTTCTTCAAGCCTTTGTAAGATACTGGGTATCCTTTTTGGTTCTCAGAACTGTCCTTATGAAAACTGGGATATTGCCCTAAAAAGGGCTGAGTTCAAGGTACAGAGGTGGAAAAGGTGGAACCTTTCCAAAATTAAACGGATCCGTATTATAAAACAATTTCTGATACCAGGGTTACTGTATATTGCTATGTTTTTTCCTCCCCCTATAGGTTTAGAAACTCGTTTATATGCTTGTTTTTTCTCCATGTTATGGGGTAGTAGATTGAACCCTATAAAGTGCTGCTTTACTTACTTACCTGTAACTCAAGGTGGACTGGATATGGTGGACCATATAGTCTTTTTCTACACTTTATTTCTTTCACAGAATCTGAATTTTGAATCTCTTAACCCAGTGGGCGTACAACACTTATGGATTAAGAATAATTTTTTATAGCTTTTGTGACGTTTGGGATACTCTGCTTCCCAGACTCCCAAATCACATTTATGTCCCATTGTATTTCAAACTTTGTGCTCTAAAGCTATTTAAATGGTATATCTCTCATTCAGTGGTTAGAGAACATGCTGGGGCTAAGTTATACAAGATTATTCTGGGGAAGATTCACCCAGGTGAACCAGAGTTTGCAAATTGCCTCCCTTCTCTTAAGAAGTTTGTTATTAAACAACTGAGTAATGAGAGAGTACCCCAGCAGATGTGGGAAGTGTTGTGGCTCTCAGCCTATGGGAGATTAAATATTAAAGGTAATGCAAAACATAAAATGATGTGTGAAAGGTATTGCCCATATCTTCAATGTCATGCTTTAGAAGAAACAATGCATCATTTTTTATTTAATTGTTTTTATGTGAAAAGTTTATGGGTTTTTTTTGACTCAAACATGGGAATTTAAGTGGTTGTTAAAATTAGATGATCAAATCCTGGTTTTGGGTTTTTTTCCACATCTCCTTACTCATTATGACCATGGTACATTAGTAGTCCTATTTTGTTGTCTGAAGTTTTATATTTGGCAGGCCCGATGTCAATGGGTCTTACTGCAAAAATTGATGTCTTATGATACCTTATATATATTAGTCATGGAAGCAATGAGATCAGTTTACTTAAAGGATAAAGCTATCAATTCCTCTCAGAAAGTGGTTCAGTGGTGGAAAGGATTATCTATTTTTATCAAATATAAGTAAATGGGAACTATAAATAATGAGAGACCTTTTTTTGTTTAGTATGTTTTGTTAAAATAAGCTTATACTTGTTTAGATAATATATGTGTGAAATAATAATTTATTCCTTTTCTTTACAAATGCTAAATGATTTTTCAAATGTACTATTAATGTGAAATATTACACCTTTTTGTTTTGATGTGCTTTCAATAAAAACTCCCCTGCTCTTTTCGATAAGTGCCATCAGATCTTTAACATCTACCTGAACTACCACCAATCCAGGCAGGTGGGATTTCAGTTTAATGTCTCATCCGAAAGACAGAAACTCCTGCCTGCAGTCAGGGTGGGTGCCTCATGACTGGAGGATGGCCCATATCATGCCTATACACAAGGGTGGCTCGTGAGAGGAGCCAGGAAACTATAGGCTGGTTAGCCTGACATTGGTAGTGGGCAAAGTGATGGAGGTCATCATGAAGGAGAGGCTGGAGGGGGTTCTGAAGGCACGGGGTCACCTAGATGATTGCCAGCATGGCTTTGTTAAGTGCAGATCATGTCAGACCAACCTGGTGGAGTTCTATGAAGGAATGGTGAGTGTGTTGGATCAGGGTAGGCCAGTGGATGTCCTCTTTCTAGACTTCAGTGGGGCATTTGACTCGATGTACAATGAGAATATGGTGGGTAATGGAACTGAGTTCTTATAGGAACATCTTCATCCCCCCCCAAAGAGGCTCTTAGTACACAATAAGAAAATGAATAGTGGGTGAGCTCTTTAAAAATTCAACAAGATTTCTGTCTTGTATGTTTTTTTATTTTTATTGATTCCCCTACGTTTCACCCATAATATGGGCTTGTTCACGGGGTATATATATTTGCAATCTCTTTGTTCTTTATATTATCTGTAAACAATAATAAACAATTATTACAGTCTATATTTTCAGACTTGCTTATCCGGTAATTTCAAAGTTGGCAATTCCCCATACCTGAGTGGAAATGCTGACTGTTACAACAGTGTTAGGCTATATTTTTAACCATGTCTGCTGTCAGCATAGACACTTAATAAATTTGTAAAAATACATAAAGTGATTAGAGAGACACTCTGGCAGTCAGAAATTTCTCACTGTAAAAAAACCTGTGCTCCTTATTAACCAAAGCACTCTCCTACCTTGCCACAATAAGTTGTTGGGTACAGGAATTAATATTCTTTGATGCATGCAGTTGTTTCTGTAAAAAGAGTAACATAGTAAGAAATAGTTTTTAAAAAATCTAAATAGATGTACACAACTACTATTCTCTTTTATAGCTTAAGCAACTAACTAGAATGTACTTACTGAGTACCTAAACAGATATTCCGATGGCAAAAAAATGCCTCACTGCGCCAGAAAAAATGGTTGTTCAAGCTATAAAAGAGAATACTAGTTGTGTACATCTATTTAGATTTTTTTAAACTATTTCTTACTATGTTAATTTTTTTACAGGAGGGGAGACTGGGTCTCCAGGAGGACTTGGAAACTCTGGGGAGGTGGTCACGAGCCTGGAAGCTAAACTTTAATGCTGGGAAATGCAGGGTTTTGCACCTGAGGGTCAAAAACCCGGCTCATGTATACACCTCGGGGAAGAGGCACTGCAGGTTTCTAAGGGAGAAGGACCTTGGGGTAGTGGCAGATGCCAAAATGAATAACTCAGGGCAGTGTAGAAGGGCTGCGGCCCAAGCACATAAAATGCAAGAGTGCACAGCCAGGGGGATAACTTCAAGGAGTCAAGAGGTACTCCTTCTGCTGTACAATTGCCTGGTTAGACCACACCTTGAATACTGTGTGCAGTTTTGGCATTCCTACTTAAAGAGGGACATTGCTGTACTGGAGAGGGTACAGAAGAGGGTGACCAGAATGATACTGGGACTAGGGGGAAAGTCCTATAAGGAGAGACTGGAGGAGCTCAACCTGTACTCACTGGAGGAGAGAAGGAACATGGGGGATATGATAGAGGTCTTCAAATATCTCAAAGTAATGAATAGGGTAAGCCTTGAGGGGGTGCTTCAGCTGAGGGAGGTGGGGGCCACCAGGGGACACTCAATGAAGCTGGACGGGGGAGGCTGAGGGGAAACAAGATTCTACTTCACTGAGAGGGTGGTGGAGCCCTGAAATGTGCTGCCTGGGGAGTTGGTGGCTGCTACAACTGTGGAGGGGTTCAAGAAAGGCTAGGATAGGTACAGGGGGAGGGTGCATCCCAGTGTCCTGCTAGGGGGTGGGGTGGGGGACACTGTAGGGAGGGGAGGCTAAAAACGGTGTCCTGGGAAGACACTGAACATTGAGCACACTCGATGGACCATAGGGCCTAATCTGCTGGCTTCTTAGTATGTTAGTGTATTAGTATGTGAACAAGTGGAGTCCCTGGCCCTGGTGTGCCCATCGACTGGAATGTATGATGGTATCCCTTTGTTGATTGGCACCAACACCCATATGTTCAGCTGGCTAGCCCAGCTCTGTCAAGTGAAACAAGCTAAGCAGACTGGAAAGGCTCCACACATTCTAGCTATGGTGTGCAGAGCCTATGATTTACAGATGCAAACCAAAGAGATTGAGAAAAATGAACCAGAGGGGGTAGTATGGAAAAAGATCCAGAATCACTTGTATTGCCTCCAAATGGTCAGTGTATCATTAGTGGTGAAGTGCGCATGAAAAAGGATGTTAAAAACAAGATTCTTATGCTGGATGCCCCAGAAGAGGGGAAACTGCCTCAGGGACTATTGGTTAAGCCTAGCATTCTACCGGCCCAGGCCCATGCCTACGATTGATGGGTGGTAGTGTAAGTCCAAAACATGTCGTAATGGGATGCTCAGATAAAGCAAGGGTGCACCCTGACTACTGTATATTGCACAGATACAGCTGTGCTGCAAAGCAAAAAGTGCCCTCAAGAGGATGATGAAGTGACCCCTGATCTGTTTGACTTTGGCGAGTCCCCCCTTCCTGCAGAATGGAGAGCTAAGATCAGCCAGAAACTGTCTCAGACAAGCAAAGTCTTCTCACTGAAAGAGTAGGATGTGGGATGCGTCACGTGGGCTGAACATTACATTAGACTTCATGATAGGAGGCCGTTCTGAGAAAGATTCCGTCACATTGCGCCTGCTAACATTGACGATGTTCGTCGCTATCTCCAGGAAATGCTGGCAGTGGGAATCATCCAAGAGTCTCATAGTGTGTACGCCTTCCCAATTGTGGTAGTCTGGAAGACAAATGAATCAGTGAGGATGTGTGTTGACTACAGGACATTAAATCGAACAACTATCCTTGACCAATACACCATGCCATGCATCCAAGATGCCATCAATTGCCTCAATGGAAGTCAATAGTTCTCTGTGCTAGACCTTCAGAGTGGGTGTTATTAAATCCTGATGGCCCCAGAAGAAAGAGAAAAAACAGCCTACATTTGTCTCTTAGGTTTTTATGAGTTTTTGCACATGCCACAGGGTATTTCAGGAGCACCCGCCACATTCCAGGGGCTGATGGAGCGAGCTGTGAGAGACATGAACAGGAGCACCCGCCACATTCCAGGGGCTGGTGGAGCGAGCTGTGAGAGACATGAACTTACTAGAATTCCTTGTCTATCTAGATGACATCATTGTGTTTGGCCGAACCCTTGAGGAACGTTAAGCCTGTCTGTCTAAGGTTCTCGACTGATTAGAGGATTTGGACTAAAATCATCATTAGACAAGTGTCAATTTTTCCAGAAATCTGTGAAATATATTGGTTATATAGTGTTGGCTGAAGGGATTCAAACAGACCCGAGCAAAGTGGAGTCTTTGACCACCTGGCCCCAGCCTAACAATCTTAAAGAATAGCACAGATTCACAATATAAAGGGAGGAAACATAAACAGGGAAAACTACAAAGGGATGAACAATAAGATCAAGGGAGGCATGACAAACAAAGCGACACAGCAAGTGTGGTCAGCGTGATGCCTCAATGCACGCAGTCTGGCTAACAAGATGACTGACCTCACTGCCACAATAGCTGAGGCCGGACTAAACTAGGTGGCCATGACCAAAACATGGTTCACAAATAATCATGGTTGGGAGGTGACAATCCCAGGGTACAACTTGTTTGGGAAAAAGGAAGGGGGTTAGCTATTTATGTTAAGGATACCTTAAATGCTACTGAAATGCAACAGGCACTAGGGGAAACAGAGGATCTATGGATCAAAATTGGGTCCGGAAGCCAGAAACCCATTCAGGTAGGAATAATCTATAGACCCCAAAATCAGGAGGAAGCTAGGGATAAGGAAATCCTGGAAACCATCCTCCAGATGTCAGGAAAAGGGGACATGATGCTGGTGAGGAATTTCAATCTGCCGGACACAGATTGGAATACCCACACAGTGGCATCACAGAAGAGTAGGGAATTCCTAGTCACACTACAGGACGCAGGCCTAAGTCAGCTCATGACATCACCCACAAGAGGTAACGTGGTTCTAGATCTGATATTCACAAATAGCGATAGGGTTACGGGTATCAAAGTAGGGAACCACCTGGGCAACAGTGATCATAACATGGTACGGTTCAGAGTAAAAAGGACTGTAGACGCCACATTCTCCAAACTGAAGGTCCTTAACTTCAGGAGGGTAGACTTCACAAACATGAAGGCCTGCCTAAGAGGCAGCTTTAGTAACTCGACAGAAGGGAGCGTTGAGGAATATTGGACAAGGTTGAAGGATGCACTAACCATAATCACATCACAGTGTACCCGTCAGGTTAGTAAGAACAAAAGGAGGAAAAACCCACTATGGTTTTCCAAGGAGTTGGCAACCATGATGAGAGAAAAGTGCACAGCCTACAGAAAGTACAAGGAGTCAGGGAATGAGGCAGACAAAACAGAACACAAACAGAAACTCAAAGAGACAAGGAAAGTGGTAAGAAATGCAAAGGCTCAAACAGAGGTTAGAATAGCTCAGGAAGTAAAAAAGGGTAACAAAACCTTCTGCAGGTACATACGTGAAAATAGGAAGACCAAAGGGGCACTTGTTAGAATCACAAAAAAAGACGGACAAACCACACAGCAAGACAGGGAGAAGGCAGAGGCATGCAATGAGTGCTTCTGTTCAGTCATCACACAGGAAGCAGATGGTAATGGACCAACAATAGGCATAAAGAAGTGTCTGACTGAAGGAATAGATACAGGTCCCTTCACAGAGGGAAGGGTCCTGGAGGAAATAGACAAGTTAAAGGTAGATAAAGCTACGGGACCAGATGGCATACACCCAAGAATACTGAAAGAACTAGGGAGGGAACTGGTAGCCCCTTTAGCAGTGCTCTTCAACAAATCATTAAGGAGCAGGGAGGTGCTGAATGATTGGAAGAGTGCAACAGTAGTACCACTCCACAAGAGTGGAAGTAAGGAACAGCCAGGTAACTACCATCTGGTTAGTCTAATGTCAGTCGTGGGAAAACTGATGGCGTCCCTGCTGAAGGAAAGTATCATAACTTTTTTGCAGCAAACTGGTCAGCTCGACAAAAATCAGTACAGTCCTGCCAGACAAACCTGGTTGATTTTTTCAATTGGGTCACCAAAACAGTGGATCAGGGTGGGGCAGTGGATGTGGTTTACCTGGACTTCAGCAAAGCTTTTGACTCCGTTCTGCACAGGAGACTAATCAAAACACTGGAGAACATAGGAGTCAGGCCCGAGGTTACAAACTGGGTCAGAAACTGGTTACGTGGGAGAACTCAGAGAGTATTAGGAATGGCACTCTGTCCATGGAGGGGAGGGTGACTGGTGGGTTCCCGCAGGGCTCAGTTCTGGGGCCAATCCTCTTCAACATATTCATCTGCGACATTGCGGATGAACTGGAGGGAAAGGTGTGCCTGTTTGCAGATGACACCAAAATCGGCAACAGGGTAGGCACAACAGAGGGACAACAAAGCATGGAAGATGATCTTCAAAAACTGCAGGAGTGGTCCAAGACCTGGCAATTGAAATTCAATGCCATAAAATGCAAGGTCATGCACCTGGGAAAGCATAACCCAGGGAAACAGTACTCAATAAGAGGGGAGCAGCTGGTAGCTACCAGGCAGGATAGAGACCTAGGTGTGATCATATCAGATAACCTCAAGGTCAGTAGACAATGTGAAAAGGCAGCACTAAAGGCAAGTGGTAGCCTGGGATGCACAGGGAGGGGCATCACAAGCAGAAGGCATGAAGTAATCATGCCCCTGTATCGGTCCCTGGTCAAGCCTCACCGAGAGTACTGTGTCCAGTTCTGGAGGCCATACCTCAGAAAGGACAGAGATAGGCTGGAGATGGTACAGAGAAGAGCAACAAAGATGGTGCAGGGCTTGCATCAGAAACTGTATGCGGCAAGACTGGATGACCTCAAATTATACACCCTAGAACAACGCAGGAATTGTGGAGACATGTTAGAAACATTCAAATGCCTTAAAGGCAATAACAGGGTGCACGTGCAGAACCTCTTTCAGGTAAAGGACTACAGCAGGACTAGAGGGCACAACCTTCAACATAAGGGAGGAAAGTTCAGCAGCAATATGAGGAAATTCTTTTTTTTTTTTTACTTTCTATTTTTCTTCCTCTCCCTTCAGCTCTGGTCTCCTCGGGAGCACCTAGGAGTTATCCCACTATGGTCCGCTCCTGCCTGGTCAGTCCTCCATCGCCCATGTAGGCTCGGTTTACCCCCCCGGGCGGGGATGAGGTGAACCCCAACACCCCAAAATTCTCTGCCAGCGTCGGTCGGTCGGGTGCCAGGAGGGCGGCCGCAAATTGTGGGCAAGCTCCGGTGCTCCATCTCTGCCAGAGCTGAAGGGCATTTTTCCTTGTTCTGGGGAGTGGCTAGTGCCCTGATGTCAAGGCATTGCCACCGATATCTGCCACTCCCCGCCCCCGCCCGCTATGCTCTGCACCCCGCTGTGTCTCCAGCTTCCGCCAGAGGTCAGCCGAGCGCCGAACAGGGACCCCTGTCCCTCCCGAGAGAGGAGAGCTGTCCTCCAGATGCTCAATCCTCTCCTTCCCCTGCCGACCCCCAGCAACCCGGGCTCATTCCCAAAATGAGGAAATTCTTCTTCACAGGGTATGTTGTGGAACCATGTAATAGCCTGCTGGAGGGGTGGTGGGAGCCAAGACAGTGGGGGGAATTCAAGCAGGCATGGGTCGGACACTGTGGGATACATAAGCAGGCAGCTAAGTAGGGGGTAGGATGCCAAGGGCAGACTTGATGGATCGTACGGTCCCCATCTGCTGACAACTTCTATGTTTCTGTGCTGGGGTTCTGCGGTTATTATCGCTGGTTCATAAAAGATTACACAAAAGTCATCCACTCATTGCTCAAGTTAACTCAAGGTTACCCACCTACAAATAAGAAATATAAGAGAAGTGCAGTTAAAGAGGAAGGAAAGGTCTACTTTCAGACAAATTAACATTTTGGAGCCAGGTGGACTCCTGAATGTGTGGGGGCCTTCTATGATATCATTCACCAACTCACTCATGCCCCTGTGCTTGCATATGCAGACCCCACCAGACCCTATGTGTTGCACACTGACACCTGCTTGAAGGGACTAGGTGCTATTCTATATCAAGAATATGAGGAGGGCTTACGCCCAGTGGCATTTGCTAGTCAGAGCCTAACACCGTCTGAAAAAAACTACCCTGTACACAGACTTGACTTTCTTGCATTGAAGTAGGCCAAGGTAGACCACTTCCATAAATATCTTTATGGTGCAAAGATTCTAGTGAAAACTGGCAACAGTCCCCTCACCTGTGTCCAGACTTCAGCTAAGATGGATGCCATCAGGCATCACTGGTTATCTGCACTTTCCACTTATGATTATTCAGTACAGTATCAATCAGGCTTGAACCCCATTGATACCAATGCCCTCTCCAGAAGACCTGACTCTAATACAAAGTGGGCGAGAATATCTGAACAGTCTGTCAAAGCCCTTTGTTAAACATACAATAAAGGTGAGCACCCCTCTCCTGAAAGTTGACTGCCTGGTGGACTGCTTGGGCCCTTCTGACACTTGTATTCCTGTGGCCTACTGCCATCTTGCAGCCTTGGATCTCAGCACATTGCCCCAGCTCACCCCTGATAATATACAATGGGCTCAGGCTCAAGACCCCATGATTAAGCTGTTGCTGGATGCTATCCATGCTGGGAAAAATGTGTCCAAACTTCGTTCTTCAGATCCCAAAACTGCCCTGTTGTTTAGAGAGGGGCCAGATTAAAGTTGCACAACCAACTACTTTACAGAGAAACCACAAATTGACAAGGTCAAATTGCCAAGCAGCAACTAGTGTTACCTACAGCTTCCAAACGTTTGGTTCTACGGGCCCTTCATGACCAGATGGGACACTTAGACTGTGACCAAACTACAGACTTAGCACATTCTGGATTCTACTGGCCAAAAATGGGGGCTGACATTGAGACTCACATCAAAACTTGCAGTCGTTATCTCCTGAGGAAAATTCAGCCCCAGAGGGCTGCACCTTAGTCAATATCTCTATCAGTGCACCCATGGAGCTTGTGTGAATTGACTTCTGTTCTTCTGTCTTGAACCAGATCAGAAGAATATTGGCAATGTGCTAGTAGTGACTGATCATTTTACTCATTATACCCAGGCATATCCAACCAAATACCAGAAAGCAGCCACAGTGGCAAAGGTCCTGATTGAAAAGTTCTTTGCCCATTATGGTGCCCCCCAGAGAATTAACTCTGATCAAGGGAGAGACTTCGAAAGTCGCTTAATCAAGGAAATGCTCTCACTTTGGGGAGTGCAAAAGTTCAGAACCACTCTCTATCACCCTCACAGGGATCCACAGCCTGAAAGGTTTAATTGAACATTACTAGACATGTTGGACACACTTCATCCCCAGGACAAGTCCAAGTGGAGCCAACAGATAAGCACCTTAGCACATGCGTATAACTGCACTAGAAGTGATTCTCTCCCTACTGCCTAATGTTTGGCAGAGAAACCTGGTTGCCAATAGACATCTGCTTTGGAGTGTTCCCTGATGGATTCAGAGCTGAAAATTATCTTCAGTATGTTTAAAAGCTCAGTTAAACCATGCCTACCAATTAGCACATGCCATGGCAGCAAAGAGAAACTTGTCAAATAAAGAAAGGCACGGCAAGCGTGTTAAGGCCCAAGAACTGCAACCTGGAGACAAGAGTTTTGTTGCAAAATTTGGGGCTGCATGGAAAACACAAATTTGCTGATAGGTGGCATCACACCCCTTACATTGTTGTCAGCATGCTGGAGGATCTGCCAGTCTATAAAGTGTGTCCAAAAAATGACCCCACGAGCTGTCAAGATAATGCACAGAAATCATTTGCTGCCAGTTGGTCAAATTATCATCGATTCTGCATTCCAAGACACTGCCCCTCCCAGGCCTATAACCAGAGCTGCAGCTAAAAAGAAACAGTTAACCCCCTCTCCAGTTGTTGAGGATTCAAGGTCCTCTATCAGCCACACCGTGAATGAAATTGACTGCCAATCAGAGTCTGATGACAGTGAGTGTGAGGCTCCCTATTACCCATTTTATGAACTGAGTCAGTTGTTTCAAGGTAACCCCATGTACAATTTTGGGGGATGAAGCTGAGTCCTCAGGACTGTCTAACCCAGCAGCCTTCTCCACAGCCCGTGGGCCCCCTGAAAGTGAGGTGCAAAGTGTGACTTCTGATTTAGCTGACTCTTTGTGTCTGGTAGAACTAGTTGAGCTCCAAGAAGGAGAGCCAGAGGCCAGCCCGGTGGTGCTGAGGGTTGAGGCACTGGACACCACACCCCATGCCGTGAACAGGGTTCGGGAGAGTGCTTAGGTCTCCAGGGGCTGGCCAGGGAGGAGAGGATCGAGCATCTGATGACAGGTCTATTCTCCTGGGGTACTGGTGGGACGCGTCTCCCAGCGCTAGTGACACCCTGCGGAGGCAGAGGTCACTGAACTCAGGGAGCGCTTGCGTAAGGCAGGGGAAGCATTGCAGGCAGACGACCTTGTCGACATGCAGGAGCATGCACATTGGTGCTATACGTCATTGCACATCCACAGCACTGGGAGGGGAAGTGCACCAGAACAAGCAAACACCCAACTCTGCAGGGTAGGCAATGGCACCTGAGCCCCATGCCCACTGCTGGATCCCACCCACCTGTCCTTCCAGTTCCTCCACCTGGCCCTCATCTGCAGCAAGTCCAAACTCTAAGAGAGCCCAAAGAGGAGTGGCGGACCCACCCTGGAGGGGTTAAGCTGGGGGTACAAGCTGCAGTGGGGGGAGAGGAGGTTCAGAATGAGGGGACCTCAGGCGGCTAGGATCAGGCCTGAATGCCCGAGAGAGGTCCCGCAGGCTGCGACCGAAGGGAAAAAGAATCAGGAAAAAAAAAGGAGGGCCTGAAACAGAAAGTGCCACTGGTGACACAGCAGTAAGTACAGAACTGTCTGCAAACAATGAATCTGACAATGTTATGGAAAATAATGTTGATGAAGTTAATGATTCTTAAAGTATCAGTAATGTCCTACAAGACTTAAATTCCATGGAATTTCCTCCAGACAATGAACATGAAATTACAGAACCAAGTAATGAGAGTAATGTTGTTGAACCAGAACTAACAAAACAAAAAGCTGAAAGTGCTTCCAGTCCAGAACAAACAGCCAGTCAGAGGTACTCCTTTCTTCAGAAGCAGACTTATTGACAAGCAATGTTGAAACAACTGAGCCTTGCCTGCTCCTCCCAGAAAGTCTGAAAGAGCCACCAAGCCAATGATATGCCTCAGTTATGACTCCCCAGGAAGGCCTGTAGATCTTCCATTACATGTAGTTCACAAAGGGGTGTATATTTCTGAAAGCTCTCTTCTAAAATTGGGTTATTCTACCACATCTAAGTTAATAGTAAAACCTTCCAAGCAGTGTACTGACAGTCTTGCCCTTTGCAGCCTTAGTGTAGCTGATAGGGATAGGCCCCAAGCCATATGGGTTAGTATACAGGAGGTAATACATACCAGAATTGTAAGAGTAATGTGTTTTAAGGAAAACTATCCTTTGTAGGGGCTCCCGCCCCTACAAAGCTTACATAGAAACATAGACTTTGACGGCAGATAAGGACCGCTTGGCCCACCTAGTCTGCCCATTTCCCTACCTGCAGGATAAGCTGCAGATCCTATTTAACCAACAGCCTATGTCTTCCTACCCCCCAACAAAAATTGCCTTATGTCTGTCCCATGCATTCTTGAATTCTCCCACAGTTTTAGACCCCACAACCTCCTCAGGAAGGCTGTTCCATGCGTTCACCACCCTTTCTGTGAAAAAATACTTCCTCACATTGCCCCTGAGCCGTCCCCCCTCTATCTTCAAATTGTGTCCCCTTGTTCTTGCACAACTCTTTTTCTGAAAGATGCTATCCTCTTGGACTTTGTTGATTCCACTAAGGTACTTAAAAATTTCTATCATGTTCACACTCTCCCTCGTTTCCTCAAGGGTATACATATTAATCTCCTTTAGCCTCTCTTCGTATGGTTTCTCTTGCAGACCCTGCACCATTTTAGTTGCCCTCCTCTGGACTGCCTCCATCCTGTCTTTGTCCTTGTGGAGATGGGGTCTCCAGAACTGGATGCAGTACTCCAGATGGGGTCTCACCAACTGTCTGTACAGAGGGATAACACCTTCCTGTTTTCAACTGGTGATGCCTCTCCCTATACATCCCAGTATCCATCAGCCCTCCCTACTACCTTCGCACGTTGCTTGCTTACCTTAAGGTCATCTGATATGATTACCCCCAGGTCCCTTTCCATTTTTGTTGTTGTTACTACCTCCCCCCATTGTGTAATTTTCCCCCGGGTTTTTATTTCCCAGGTGCATTATTTTGCACTTCTTTGCATTAAATCCAAGCTTCCATACTTCTGACCATTCCTCCAACCTTGCCAAGTCCCTTCTCATCCTTTCCACGCCTCCTTGTGTACTAACCCTAATGTAGATCTTTGTGCCCTCCAGTTTTGCTTTAGTGAGAAAAGTGTCTTTCTTCTTGCACTGCAAAGTAGTTTAATGTAATTATGAAAAGTCGGCTACCCGGAAGTGTGACAGATGCTGGGGCGGCTCCATTAACTGTAAAGGTGCAGCGCCACACTGTGTACTTCAATGCATTTGTATTGAATCACACAGTGCGGCACTACACCCTTACAGCTAATGGAGCCGCCCCAGCATCTGTCATACTTCCAGGTAGTGGACTTTTCAAAATTAAACTACTTTATGGTGTGTGAAAAAAGACGCTTTTCTCACTAAAGCTAAACCGGACAGTTTTCCTTGAACTGTTTGAATCTGCTAACATGTTTACAAAAATGTATGACTATGTGTTACTATGAAAATTCTCATTGCCACTGGAAAATTATAGTAATACTGTATTGTTATGACATGCTATTTTACTGATGCACCAGCTTTTATGTTTATGGTAAACCAAATGAAACATGCATGTATTTCACGTATAGTGTTTTACAGTATATAGAATCTTTATAGTATGTAGTAGTAGTAGTAGTAGTAGTAGTAAAATGTTTATTTATACAAGACATTTGAAGTACAGCTCCAATCACCTTAAGGCCAAAATGGTTCTCTTTACAAGGTGCACCTGTTGGATGTTGTGACATAAATTACAATAGATATCAATCATACATAACACTAATTATCATCTTACATACAATAGATACTACTTGGACAATACAAAAAAAATGTATCTATTACATACACAAGAAAAACTTAATGCCGGTTTCATCTCAATTTTAAAATTTCTAAAACTCATATCTTGGTTTTTAACACTTAACGGTAGATATTTTCAAGTTACAGCAGCTTTGTACTGAAAAGTTAAATTACCGAAACTATTTGTAATTTTCGGGATTACCAAATCCCTAACAGCTTTTTTTCTTAGATTAAACTGGTGTTGGGGAGAAACAAGTTTTCCTGCAAAAACTAGTGGAATACCTGATCTATATAGCTAATATTTGCCTAGATTTCCTGTCTATAGAGCTCTAGAGAGGTCCAATTTAATTCTGTGAACATATAGCAACGATGGGTGTCATATTTACATTTCAGTATATATCTTGCTAGCCTATTATGGCATTTATCTAGCTTTCCAAGCAAAAATTTATTAGCATGGGTATAGACATTACACCCATAATAAAACAATGGTAACAATTGATTTGCTGTTTTGATCCTATCCCCCCTTGTTAGGCAGTTTGCCGATCTTTTTAAGGCCCCTATTCCAGAATTTAATTTCTTAACTAGCCCAGTTATGTGATGTTCAAAGGTAAAGTTTTGATCCATTATGACCCCCAAATATTTATATGTTGAGACTTGGGTTAGCACTATGCCAGTGGTAGTCCTTATTTTTAGGTCATCTAATGTATGTTTTTTCCTCAGCGACCTAGAATTGAACAATATTGTTTGTGTGTTTTTGGTATTCAGAAATCAGGTTTGAAGAATGAAACCAATTTTTCAAAATTGTAAAGTCAGCCTGGAGTTTTTGTGTTTGACCGCTCTGGTATGAAGTTCCTCAGCTAGCAGAACCATATCATTGGCATATAGCTGAATAGCAGTTGAATTCATGCAATCTGGGAGTTCATTTATGTAAATTATAAATAACAGCGGTCCAAGTATGGACCCCTGCGGGACACCTCGTAACACTGGGAGAGGGGTCGAACACCTTCCTTCCACCACAACCATTTCCATTCTATTGTCCAGATAGGAGCAGATCCAGTTTACAGGTTCCTCTGCTACTCCCAATTTTCCTAATCTACCCACCAGAGTGTTGTGATCAACTAAATCGAAGGCCTTTGATAGGTAGTGAACACTGCACCCACGGACTTTGACTAATGTAGGGGAAATGTTACTAAATCTATAAAGTCCATCAGTGTGGTGTCCATTGACATACCCTTCCTGAAGCCCAACTGAAAACTATCTAATTATTTATATTTATCCAAGTAGCTCATGAGTTGTCTATGGGCCAATCTCTCCTTGATCTTTGAAAATATAGATAAGAGAGCAATTGGCCTATAATTCATGGGGTCTGCAATAGGGCCTCCTTTGTGGATAAAAATTATTTTAGCTAATTTCCATGATGCTGGAAAGTGGCTATCTAGTAAGCTCCTGTTAAACAAGTCTGTCAAGGGCTGAACTACTTCAGAAACAGAATCTTTCAATAATAAATCTTCAATATTATCCAGACCACCTGCCTTATTTTGTTTATTACATTAATTACCTTTTTTTTTATATAACCTTAAACCTAAATGTGGGAAAATTTCTTAAACCATTTTGATCACTGTTTGTCTGTGGTTTTATAGTTCCTCTGTTGATATTATTTCTATCAGGAATATTTAGATCTGGTAAGTTTGTAAAATAGCTATTTAGGATATCAGCAGCTTTATCAGGCTTTTATATGTCTCCTGCCTCTAAAATTAAAATGTCTTGTCTGATTTGTTAATGATTTTAAGAGAGCCCAATATTTCTTTGGATTAGTGGTTTCACTAAATTTTTGTTTATATTGCCCTTTAATTTTCATGACTTCTTGACAAACTTTGTTTTTGACTTTTTTAAAGCTACTCCAAATTTCCTGATTTAAAGTCTTGTTTGCTTTTTTCCTGAGGGAATTTTTCAGACGAATCAACTTTTTCAGTTTTCCATTGATCCATGGTAGGTGATTTGGTTTATTAACACACTCTTTAAGTGGTGCAAATTTATTACAAACCTCCAAAAACATATCTGTAAATTCTTCCACAGCCAGATTTAAATCTGGAATGGGGGAATCCTATATAATTTTTGTTTTGTCGTGGCAAGTTGAAAAAGCTGTTTGTCATACTTTTTATATGATCTTTTTACTGGAATGTATTCTCTAGGAAGTTTTAGACTAGATACTTCTAGATCTATAGTATATGATGTGACACTATGGTCCCGTAAATTTGGGGTGCCAGTACATTTTTCTAAAACTTTAATCCCAGAGGACACAAAGATCAGGTCTAGGATATGTGTAGACTTGACGCAGATGCCAAGTTTTTCTAGGCAGGGAAGAGTGTAACCCCCTACAAATTGTGGTTTACTACAATGTCTTCCTGAGCTCCTTAATGCTCACTGTCAGGCTGGTGTCCTGTCTGCAGTAATTCTGTGTGTGTGTGTGTGTGTGTGTGAGAGAGAGAGGTGCCCTAGCGAGCCTCCATGCCTGTCTCTTTAAGAAAATGGCTAATTTGTGTTTAGAAATTAGTCTGGGCTGGGTCCGAGTGATTTAAGGTTTGTGATCAGACAGACAGTCTGTTATTCTGCTCCATTCTGCAGTCACTACTTGTGCAGAGGGAGCTCTCTTAGGAACAGTGAATTTCTATTGCTTATTTACTGTTTTAGTAAAGATAGAGAAGTTTGTCTAACCTGCTTTTATTGCAGCTCAAACATTTGGATGGGCGCCACCATGTTAGGTTCTGGACTTCCAGTATTTGGACCAGTCGAACCACTGGGGGACCTGAAATGGAGACTATCTCTAGGGGTCTTGTGGGAAGGAATTCTGTAGTTTTTGTAGTTTTAAGTGCTGGTGCCCAAATGGACCTGGAGGGGGAGTCCTTACTGTGACTGACAGTTCTCAGCCAACCAAACTTTTGGATTACCAGGGAAATCCCCAGAACTGCCTCAAGCAGTGGATCATTTAGAGTTTGAGGTTGAGGAGTGAACAGCTCAAGCTTTCGAGCAGCTGCTCCCAGGAAGAGGCTCTGCTGGCCTTCCTGCCATGTTTCCCCTGTATCTGAACTACCTATTGCAGAAGTCGGATCTTAATTTATTTATTTATTTCAATTTTGGTAACCGGGTAAGCCTGCTGAGCCACAAAGGTCCCTTTTTCAGGGGTGACCAGGAATTAGTTACAAGTAAGTCTGCATTTCGCATAGACATAGAGTTGAGGTTACAGATTAAATATCTACACAGTTGGAACTACAGATTATAATTTCCAGACAGGTATACTTCACATCAAGATTACACAGACATGGGTAGACAGTACTTACTGAAACTGACATCTAAAACAATCACAAACAGGACTAGACTCAAGTCCTGCAATGCATTAGTACACAACAGAGGTAGACAGGTTTGCTAAAATTAAAAAAGACACATTTGCTGTTAGCCAACAAGTGCTTTCAGAGCCCTTTGCAGAAGGCATCCAGGGAAGTAGATTCTTGCAGTTTGTTAGCGAGCTTATTCCAGAGTACAGGAGCTGTATGAGCAAATGATTTGCTCCCAGGAACTCTCTTGGTTATTGGCTCCTACAGTAAATTTCTACCAGTGGTGCGGAGCTGCCTGCATGAGCGCTTATGAATCAGGTCAGCAAGGCTGACAGGAGGGTTGCAGTTTATAAGTTTGTAAGCTGTGCACAGTAGGAGATACTGTAGCCTGTCACTGAGGAATGGCCAGTTGAGGGAGGACAGAGTCTCACAATGGTGGCACCTTGGATGTGACATTGAGGCAAATCAAGCTATTTTGTTGTAAAGAGTAAGCAGTCAGCTTTGTTCCTGCTTCACAAGGGAGTGCAATATCTGACCAGTATATGTTAATGTTGGAAGGAGTATGCTCTGAGCAGTGGCGAGCCTGGTCTCAGGAACCAGTTGCCCATGTAGGCGATATAGTAGGCCTAGATTTTAGTGAATTGTTTAAGTTATTTGATCCACCTTGGGTTTCATCGAGAGGCCCTGATCAAAAGTTAGACCTAGGTACTTGAAGGTCCTCACAGCTTCTATGGGAGAGCCAGTCACTGTGCCCAATTGCAACAGGTGGCTTCTGTCTTGTCCTAGGGCTCTGAGCCCAAATAGAACAGCTTTTGTTGTTTTTTTTTGTGTTGAGAATAAGCCTGTGGTCTAATAGCCAGTGTTCTAGTAGACTGAAATCAGATTGTAACTGGTAGCCCAGGCATACGAGGCAATCTGAGGATCTGTACAGTATTGCATCATCTGCGTATGGACCACAGAGCTGCCGCTGCAGTGGTTGCTCAAGTCATTCACAAATAGGGAGAAAAGGAGGGGTCCCAAGATAGAGCTCTGGGGTACTCCTTCCTTGATGGAGAGTGATTCTGATGTGGTGCCTCTCCACTTAACCTGCTGGGTATGGTCAGACAGGTAGGCAGTGAACCATTTTAGTGAGCAATGGTCAAGGCCGAAGAGAGTAAGACTGTCCACCAGTAGGGAGTGGTCTACCAGGTCGAAGGCCTTGGTTAAATCAGTGAAGACAGCTCCTGTTGGTTTGCCATTGTCTAGGGCTTTGAGTATGTCTGTGGTGAAGTTAATTAGGGCAGTGCCCATTCCACGATTCTGCCGGAAACCATGTTGGGTGCAGGCCAGCAGCTGGTTAGCCTCCAGGTAGTCGTGGAATTGGTAGTTTACCTGCCTCTCCTGCAACTTGGCTAATATGCATGGGGGGAGATTGGGCTGTAGTTGCCAATGGGTTCCTTTGGCCCACCCTTGTGGACGGGTACCACAAATGCCCTCTTCCACACATCTAGAACTACTCCTTCCAGTATTGACCTATTAATGAGCCAAGTAACTGGTAAGGCTATGGCAGGAGCAGCTTCTTTGAGTAGTTTGGGGTGCAGGCCATCTGGGCCAGCTGTACCCTTTGACTTGATTTTCTTTAAAAGTGTCAGTACCTCCTTGGGCTGTACTTTTCTGCAAATGAAATTGTGGGTGGGAGGTATTCAGTGAGCTAGAGGCCAGCTGTGCAGGGTGTGGAGGGGGAGACCTGCCTTGTAATGTTCCAGGTCTATGAAGGACTTGTTGAAGGCTGAAGCAGCCTCTTGGCCTTCACTGAATGTTTGGTCATTGCTAACTATTGGTCCCTGTGGGGATGCAGTACTGCCTTTTAACAGGGAGTTGATTTGGGTCCAGAAGGACTTTGTGTCAGATAGGTTTGCTTGCTGTAGGGACTTAATGTACTCTCATTTTGCCAGCTTTATTGCTTACTTAGATTTGTTTCTTAAGCACCTGTAGTTTGTTTGATGTTCAGGTAAGGCTGACTCCCTGAATCTGCTCCATGCTTCATCCCTTGTTTTCATCAAGGATGTTAGCTCAGGTGTTATCCATTTATGGTAATGCCCTTTGACTCTTAGTTTCCTTAGGGGAGCGAGCCAGTTGGCAGCTGATATGAAGGCATTTTGGAAATATTCCAAAGCTTCACGAATGGTTGAGAGAAGTTGGATGGAGCACCAGTCAGTACTGTACAGCAGCTCATGGAAGGCCTTTGTGGAAAACTTAGAGTAAATCCCTTACTGAAAGAGTTCTTGGAGGCACTTTACGTAGATTGTTTTTCCAAATACAGAATATAGGTGAGTGGTCACTTAAGGCATCGGCCATTATGCCCACTGCTGCTGTTATGTTTAGAGGGTTGCAGGCCAGTAAAAAATCTAATGTAGAGTGGTTCCCAGTTTTAGCATTGTGCCTAGTGGTCATGGACATGACCTGAGACACTTTGGCTTCAGTGAGGGTGTCCTTTATTGATTGCTCAGTGTCAGGGACCCAGTTAAGGTTAAAGTCACCAAGTATTATCATCTCACAGGGGAGGTGTTCAACTAGTAAACTGGAAAGTGCATCTAGTGTATGCAGGACCACCTTGGGTGGGTTGTAAATGCACCCAGTTGTTAGGAATCTGGAGTACCCAAGGGCGAGTCTAACAAATATCAGCTCGCATCCTGTGCAGTCAATGGGAGAGGGCCTAGAGAGGCTTCTAGGGAGTCTTTCACAAATCTAAGGACGCTGCCCCCTTTCTTAACCTATCTTTTCAGAAAGTATAGTGCACTAATTCAATCTTATGGGTTAGGATGGTGGGCTTTAACCATGTTTCTGATATGGCTGAGATGTCTGGTTTGTAGAGATCTACCCAGGCTTGGATCTCATGAGATTTGGGACGTATGCTGCATACGTTCATGTGTGCTAGCTTTACTCCCTTAGCAGAGCCCCAGTTTGGATCAGCAGGAGACCCGATACAAAAGTTTGTAACAGAAGAACCAGAATTTGTCTCGACGTCTCCTGACAGAGGATCAAAAGAACCAAGGGTAGGCACAGTGTTTTTGATGTTTTAAGGAGGATGGTGACAGTCCTCTTACGATGGGAGCATTGGAGCGCTAGATAGCAGGCACACTTCTGATTGAGGCAATGCCATACCAACAGCGCATCTACCGAGTGCGATGCAGGGAGGGAGACCAGATAATGTTTCTTCTGGTTGTGGGGACCCCAGTCTGCACTCCGGCCATCACTGCCGCACATGATTTGATCCACCCAGATGAAGGCGCTTATATACAAGCCAACCAGACTGATGCTCCTAGTTGTCATTCTGCCTAGACTACAAGGTCTACAGAATTTGGGAGGAAATAGGGCTGCAGGAATAGTGCAGTGGTAAAATGATCACCTCTGATGCAGGGGCTTGGGGTTCACTGTTCTGATTTCCAGCTTGGAACTGCGGCAGAAGAAAGGAGTTGGTTATTGTGACTTGTGATTTGGACTGAAGACTTGCTCCAGAAACGATCGGCCCGTCTTGTGACAGAATTTGTTTCAGATCAAAAGGTTTGTACAGTGAAGCTATCCTTTTGCAACTGGACTGTATCTGAACTGTCGTTTAGAGAAATTAGTGATTTAAATGTGTTGAATGTGTTTTGTGGGTCGCAATTTGGTTCCCCATGGTCGAATCAGTTACACCAGCTGGAGGCTTCACCAGCAGAAGATCATGAACTTTTCAGGACTGTTCTTCCTGCCTGGGCCCTGCCATTCCTGCCTAGGACACTACTCACACACCAGGGATCACCTCGGTGAAGGACCAGCATGGGGGTTCGACCCCCTGCCCAACACCACCGAGCAGATAGTGACCACCTGGAGGTGAATCATGTCAGCCCTGCTTCCCCTGGCCTCCCTGAGCATCACCATGAGGTCTACATCTCACCTGTCCTTCATCCAGGTTCTGGTAATGTGAGTAAAAATCAGGGTAGCTTTCTGCAACAAAAGCAAAAATGATTGCGGTACCAACTAATGGTTTCTTTTTCTGGGTTAATGCAACGGACTGAGCCATCTGGCTTGGATTACTAATAATTGGGTTATGTGCATGTTTAGCTATTTTTCCTTTCTTAAGGGCCCCGACAACAGCTACAACGTGGGCCACACCAGGCAACGTGTCAGGCTAGCCTGCATGACATACTGGGTATTGAGGGTTGTTGAACTGTCTAATTGGGATTTACAGTGCATGCTGAATAATCCTGGTTTAAAATCAGACTGCTAATCATTCAGCTAGATTCATGCCCCTCATTTGTTCACTGCCCCTAAATAAATTGGATTATCTTTTTTCACGTTTAACCTTGCTAGTGTGTATATTATTAGTTGGGTTACAGTGATAAGATTATATTGCTGTGTAACCCCCTACAAATGAGGGTTCCCGAAAAGACTTCCTTGGGTGTACCTAAATACCATCTGCCAGGCTGGTGTACTGTATTTCAGCTGTTTAAAAAGAAATTGCATGAGACTGCCTAATCGCCTCTGCGCCTGTATCTTTAAGAGCTGCCTATTTTGCAGTGTGCAGTTGTTCTGGGTAGTGGCCGAGTGTTTCTATTCTCGAGTCTCGCCCGGGCTGCCAGATAATTGCTCCGTTTCTGCCGTCGCTAATTGCGCAGAGGGAGCTCTTCCAGGAGATGTAACTATTTGCTGAATATCTATTAGAGTAATGATGATAATGTAGTTTGTCTAACCTGCCTTCTTTGCAGCAAAGACTGTTCTGTCTGTCTCCACCATTTTGGCCCAGGACTGCCGCATTGTGTGGTGGGACTTAAAATGGAGCCTGCCTACAGGGTCTCTGTGGAGGCAAAACTTGTAGGAATTGTAGTTTTGAGACTTTGGTGCCAAAATGCAACTGAAGGGGGAGCCCTTGCTTTGACTGACAGAGGAATCAGCCAACCGAACCTTTTGGATCAGAGGGAGATTCCCCAGCTGCCTGCAGCAGTGGGTCAGAAGTGAGTTGGAGCTGAAAGGGTGAGCAGCTCCAGCTCAAAGAGCTGCTGCTCCATGGAGTAACGTGGGGACTAGGCAGTAAGGTTGAGTCTGGCCTGCCTGCCTTCATCTCTCCTGCATGGAGGGATAAGAGAAGCCGCATTCAGACTACATCTCTGAGCCATTCCTTGGTGCCCTGAGTTATGGGCACGATGAACAGATGTAACCCCCCTGCAAATGGGGGTTCCCAAAAGACTTCCAGGAGCTTGCTTGAATGCTCCAAGCCTGAATGGTGTTTGGCGTTTAAGCCATTTATCAGTGAGTGTTTTTAGAACCTCTGGTACTGTTTCTTTAAAAGCTGTCTGCTTGCAGACATAATTAGTTTGTATGGGGGACTGTGTGTTTCTTTGATTGAGTACCACTCAAGCTGCTGCCAATTCACTCCATTTTTGCAGTCACTAGGGTGCAAAGGAACCTATCTGAAAGATGTAACTGTTTGCCAGAAATCATATAGAGTAATAATGAAAATACAGTTTGTCTAACCTGCTTTCTTTGCAGTCAGAACTGTGTCTGCCTAGTTCCCATTCTGGTTTTGAACTGCTGAACTGGACCAACCAGTGTGGGGTAAGCTAGCTCTAAAATGGTGCCTTGGACGAATCAGAACTTGGACTCATAATCTGAGCCAGCCACAAGAGGATTGCATGGGCAGTGACTCTGGGAGATGTAGTTTAGACTTAGAGCCTTTTTGGACCAACAGCAGCAGTCTATTGTGAGTGACAGCTAATCCAGTCAAGAACTGGGAGGAACTCAAAGGAAGTGCCGGTTTTGTCTGTTGGAGTTTCAGTTTAGCTTTGGCAGTGAAGGGAAAGAAACCCTGTGCTCCTTCAGTGCACAGTTTCAGTCAAAAACATGTGTAAGGCCCAGAGTTCGGTCTGCAGCTTGTGTAACTGCTTGTTAGGACTGAATCCGTCCTGTGAAAAGAATCAAAGGATCTCTGAAGGTAGAAACCAGGCTCACCCTGTAGAAGACTGAAGAAATTGTTGAATTGCACCTGTCTGTCAGGAACTGAATCTGCTGTGTGTTCTCCCGGCATTGTAGCAGTAATTGCGATCGATATGAGAAGCAGCCTGCCTGGTATAGTACTTTTTTTTTACCATATAAATGTGTGAAGAGTCTCATGGAGCTCAAAAGAAGCCCTGCTGACATTGAAGGACCCTATCTTGTTTGGAGTCGTGAGTACTAATTCAGGGTCGCTCCCTGTTGAATTGCCACATTAAATCCAAATGGAATCACTGTACTGCTGACTGTTTAAGCTAATTTTTCTTTCACTGTGTGAAAGGCCTACCAGCTGCCACGGTTTGGACTAGCCACTAGGGCTTGGGTACCCAGGGACAGTAACTGGTAAGGATAGGCCTATGCACAGAGCCATAGGTAGATAGTAAAGTGATAAGCTAATTAACCTGATTTCCCCTGTCCTTGTTATATCCCCTAAATAAATCAGAGCTGCTTGTTTCAGCAAAGTTATACTGCCTGAGGTATTTGTCTATGTTAAAGTACTGTACTGTGATTGTTGCACTGTATCTTATTTCACAGGAGGTCCCAGTGCCGGAACTAGTCCTGGGAGTAAGTGTATACTGTGAAGGTAATTCTGATTAACCCCTAGATGGCGTTATCCCAGGGGCTACTACCCTGCCTGATTTGCCACTAACAGGTTGAGGGCCTGGATCCAATGGGGTGCCTCCACCCAGAGGTCAGGGTTTGCAATAGTTAAACTAACTTGGTCACAGCCCTCTGGGACACTGCAACCCCTTTCTTCCCACTAGTGGCCCACACAATATATCAGAATTACCTTCACAGTATACACTTACCCCCAGGTCTGGTTCCGCACTGGGACCTCCTGTGAAATGAGATACAGTGCAACAATCACAGTACAGTACTTTCATAGACAAATACCTCAGGCAGTATAACTTTGCTGAAACAAGCAGCTCTGATTTATTTAGGGGATATAACAAGGACAGGGGAAATCAGGTTAATTAGCTTATCACTCTAATAATCTACCTATGGCTCTGTGCACAGGCCTATCCCTATCAGTTACTGTCCCTAGGTACCCAAGCCCCTAGTGGCTAGCCAAACCGTGGGCAGCTGGTAGGGCCCTTTCACACAGAGACAAGGAGAATTAAACAGTCAGCAGTACAGTAATTCCATTTGGATTTAATGTGCAATTCAACAGGAGCGACCCTGAATTAGTACTCACGACCTCCAAATAAGATAGGGTCCTTCAATGTCAGCAGGGCTCACTTGAGGTACACAAACCTCTTCACACATCCATATAAAAGAAAGCACTATACCAGGCAGGCTGCATCTGTATCCCGATCGCAATTACTGCACAATACCGGAGAACACACAGCAGATTCAGTTCCTGACAGACCGAATGCAATTTTCAGTAATTCCTCCAGTCTTCTACAGGGTGAGCCTGGTTTCTACTCTTCAGAGATCCTTTGATTCTTTTCACAGGACTGATTCAGTCCTAACAAGCTGTTACACAAGCTGCAGACCGAACTCTGGGCCTACACACGCTTTTGACTAAAACTGCACACTGAAAAGCACAGGGCTCCTTCCTTCTTCACTGCCAAAGCTCAACTGAAACTCCAACCGACAAAACCGGGCACTTCCTTTGAGTTCCTCCCAGTTCTTGACTGGATTGGCTGTCACTCACAATAGACTGCTGCTGTTGGTCCAAAAGGCACTGAAGTCTAAACTACATCTCCCAGAGTCACTGCCCATACAATCCTCTTGTGGCTGGCCCAGATTATGAGTCCAAGTTCTGATTCTGTCCAAGGCACCATTTTAGAGCTAGCTTACTCCCACACTGATTGGTCCAGTTCAGCAGTTCAAAACTAGAATGGGGAACTAGCAGACACAGTTCTGACTGCAAAGAAAGCAGGTTAGACAAACTGTAATTTCATTATTACTCTAAATAATTTCTGGCAAACAGTTACATCTTTCAGATAGGTTCCTTTGCACTCCTAGTGACTGCAAAATGAAGTGAATTGGCAGCAGCTCGAGTGGTACTCAAACAGAGAAGCACACAGTCCCCATAAAACTAATTATGTCTGCAAGCAGACAGCTCTTAAAGAGACAGTACCAGAGGCTCTAAAACACTCACTGATAAATGGCTTAAATGCCAAACACCATTCAGGCTTAGAGCATTCAAGCAAGCTCCTGAAGTCTTTTGGGAACCCCATTTTGCAGGTTACACCTTCCTGGCCTGGGAAAGCTTGACGTCCAGGCAAAGCAAGTACCCCCATAAGTTTTAACTGCAACCATATACATTTGCATTAGGCTCCACACATGTAATCATCAGTCAATATATCATTTTACCAAGAACACATTTCTGAAACATTGCAGTACGTCCTCTTTACACAGTATTACACACATTGTACCATAACTCAAGTTATTACCTCTGTACATGAAACCTGAAGAGAGGGACCCTTCCCTATCAGTTACCTTGGGGCTGGATGGGGCAAGGGCACCATACTTAGAGGGCAACACAAGTAACTTGAGTTAGCACTGACGCTCAGTTTGGGCAATGAGCTCGGGACACTACACTCTTTATGGACAACATTGAGAGGCAAGTCCACAGGCCTCCCAAGTGAATCATAACTGAGGTGCACCACAGGCTTTACAGCTCGACCAGTCTTTCTAGGGGAACTGTTACAGTCTCTGCACTCTGAGCCTCATTTTCAGCATTGTCCTCACTTGTCAGGGAGTCTCCATGGGGGTAGAGAGGCTAGAACTTGGGGCACTTTCAGCTCCAGGAGTTACAGTTTCTGAGTCCACAACATTTGGCTCTCATGGAGTTTTCGGACACTGGCAGTGGACTGTCAGGGCACTCAAAAATACTCTTCTTGTTCTGGTGTATCACCAGTCTGACCCTAATCATCATTTTCTCCCTGAAAGCTCAAACAGTTCAACCATGCACAATGATTCCATTTCATCTGATCTGATGCTTTGCACTTCACTTTCTGGAGCATTGGCTCCCAGGACGGAAGCTGAGGGCTTAGACAGTCCAGAAGGCCCAGCTTTGTCTCCAGTATTGACTAGGGATTGCCCTGAAACAATTGACTCAGTTCATAAGAAGGATAGTATTCAAAGTCACTCTCACTTTCTTCTGATATGGACTGACAGTCATGCTCAACTGGGACTTGTGCAGGGGAACACTTAACTCTGCTTCTGTAGGTGCAGACTTCCTTGATCTTTTCTTAGCAGCAGCTCTAGTCACTGGTCCAGAGGGCATCTTCTGGGGGCTCAGACTCAATCAAGATTTGTCCAATGGGCAGTAAATGATTTCTATGCATTGTTTTACATCTTTTGAATTATTCTCAGGCCTTACTTTGTACACTGGCAGATCATCTAGTTTGCCCACTACAATGTGAGGGAGATGGTGCCATCTGTCAGCAATCTTGTAGCTTGCCATGCAGTCCCAGATTTCTTGTAACACCCGATCTCCTCCTGGAGTTCCTGTGCTTTCACCTTTATCATACCTTTCTTTGTTGGCAGATTTCTTTTGGCAGCCATGGTTTGAGCCAGTTGGTACGCATGAGTTAGCTGGGCCTTTAACTTTTGCACATACTGTAAATAGTTGTCAGCTTGAACCCCATCAGGAGAGACCCCAAAACACACATCTACTGGTAGTCGAGCTTCTCTCCAAACATCAGTGTAGGGGAGAATCCAGTGGCATCACTTTTGGTGCAGTTATAAGCATGTACCAGGGTGCTAATTTGTTGGCTCCATCTAGGCTTGTCCTTTGGGTGCAGGGTGCCTAGCATATCTAGCAAAGTGCGGTTGAAACGCTCAGGCTGTGGGTCCCCTGGGGTGGTAAGGAGTGGTTCTGACTCTTGTGACTCCCCACAGAGAAAAATCTCTTTGATCAGACGCACTCAAAGTCTCTCCCTTGATCAGAATGGATTCTTTGTGGAGCCCCATAGTGAACAAAAAAGTTTTCTACAAGTACTTTGCTACAGTGGATGCTTTCTGGTCTTTGGTGGGGAAAGCTTGGGCATATCTCGTGAAATGGTCAGTGACCACCAGCACATTACTGATATTTCTTTGATCTGACTCCAAACTCAGAAAATCAATACAGACCAGCTCCATGGGTGCACTGGTGGTGATGTTAACAAGGGGCAGCCCTGGGGCAAAGCTTTCCTCTGTAAGCAGCTACTACAAGTTCAATGTGTTGCTCCACATCAGCCCCCATCTTAGGCCAATAGAATCTGGATCTCACCAAGTCAAGTGTTCTGTCTATACCAAGGTGCCCCATGTGGTTGTGTGCAAGGACATCAATACTGAGTCTCGAAGGCAGTGAGGCAGCACTAGTTGTTGTTTGTCTACTTGCCCCTCTGTCTACTGTTTCTCTGTATAACAGTTTATTGATCAGTTTCAACTTAGGACCTTCTTTGTATAACAGTGCAGTTCTCAAATCAGTGGAGCGTGAATTTGACACATCTTTTCCGTACAGAGGCTTCTAAAGCTGCTTTGATTATGGATCGCAGGATTGAGCCTCATCAGATACTATCATTGTCCAGCTGAGGTAGTGCACCAATGTCTATTGCAGAAAAGTGGCAATAAGCAGCAGGTATGCAATTCTCCAGAGGTCCCCAAGCAATCCACCATGCAGTCCACTGCGTCCGTGGACATTGTTCCCTGTCAAACTTCGGCAGAGTGCCCGAATCTGGTCTGCCAGTCGGACCCAATCATTCTGGGGAACAGGCCTCCGGAGAGAGCATCAGCATCTATGTGGTTCAGACCTGCTCGTATTCGAGAGCATAGTCATATAGATAATGCAGAAAGCCACCTATGGCCAGTGGCATCCAACTTAGCTGAGGTCTGCACATAGGTCAAAGGATTATTGTCCGTTTTACTAGTATTTTAGCCCCATACAAGTACTCATGGAATTGGTCAACAATAGCCCACTTCAAAGCTAGGAACTCTAACTTATGTACAGGATAGTTCTTTCGGATGGGGTCAGGGCTTCTACTGGCAAAGGCCACTGGTCTCAGGCCATTCTCGTGCTCTCTGGTACAACACAGCCCCAACCCTTGCAAGCTAGCATCAGTGTGCAGGAATAAGGTTTTCTTGGATCGGCATAGGCCAGCACTGGAGCATGGGTAAGTTGATATATGATCTCATGAAAAGCAGTCCTCACAATCAGGAAGCAGCCCAAACTACTTCACCGGATGAAAATACACTCTTTCAGTCTTGAGGGATGCTGACTTTTGGTATTTTTGTGGGTTGGGGATACCCTTGGAGTAAGGTTAAGTAAAGGCGGATCACTCTTGAATAGTCCTTGATGGCTTGCCGATAATAACCACAGAATCCCAGGAATCTTTGCAGTTCTTTAGATTTTTGGGCAGTGGCCAGGTGGTCAAGCCCTCAACTTTACTTGGGTCGTCTCCTATTCCTCGGGTGGATACTATGTGTCCCACATACTTTACTGATGTTTGAAAAATTGACACTTATCGAATGGACAGTTTAAGGCCAAAGTCCTCCAGTCGGTCCAATACCTTAAATAATACCCTCATGTTCCTCCAGTGAGCTGCCAAACACATAACAACATCATCTAGGTATGCCGGCTACTCTAGTAAGTTCATGTCCCCACTACACGCCCATCAATCGATGAAAGTGGTGGAGCACCTGAAATCCCATGAGGCATCCCCTTGAATCTATAGAAGCCAAGCGGACAGATAAAGCTGTCTTCTCACACGGTCCCTCTGGGGACCATCGGGATCTAGTAGTACCCACTCGCGAGATCCAGCACAGAGAACCCTGGCTCCCGCTTAGGGCAGTCAAAGCATCCTGAATGCGGGGCATTGTGTACTGCGATCAGGGATAGTCCGCGGGTTTAGATGCGATAATCCACACACATCCTTACTGTTCCATTCTTTTTCCTCACTACCACAATGGGGAAGCATAAGGGCTTCTGGATTCTTGTATTACACCAGCAGCTAATATCTTGCGGATGCCGCTCCACATCATCTATGTCAGCAGGTGCCAGGCGTCGAGACCTCTCACCCGAAATGGTCTTCAAAGTCATACTGACGGATATTGTACTCAGCTCCTTGCACGCATCCTACATCCCATTCCTTTAAAGAAAACACTTGGTCTCTGGGCAAGCTTCTCACTGATCCTCACTTTCCCATTCAGCTGTGGCGAAGTGAGTCACAAATCAAACAAGTCAGGCTTACTCTGTCATTGCTTCCTTGAACTCTTGCTGCTGGGCAGCACTGAGTGTCTGCACAATGCACATTAGCCAGGATGCAACCTCTGTTTACCAGATAATATATCAGACACATTATGAACTTGGACCATTACCCTTCTGGCATAAACTTGGGCTCTAGCGGGCAAAATACTAGACTTGACCAGCAGTCCCCTCTAGCAACTTTCCATGCACCAGTATTGGGGGCCTGAGACAGCACTGTGGAGAATATCATCGCTCAGTCTTCTTAGCATTGAGCAGAAGCTTTGCCTTTATTAAATTATGCTCAGTTGTGCGAAGTCCGCTTGAAGCACTCCCTTGACTTCAGATAACGATGAGCCAGAAGTGTACAACACAGTATCATCTGCAAAAAAGTGCAGATTGGACGTAGATATGTTAGCATCTAAGTCATTGATGTACAGAGAAAACAAGATAGGGCCTAAGATGGATCCTTGGGGGACTCCTCTTGCAACTGGCAAGGCAGCAGAAAAAAAGCCTTCCGCCTTTACTTTTTGAAATCTTCCAGTTAGGTAGCTAGAGAACCACTGGGTGGTATGGTATGTGGCACCCAACTTTGCAAGGCAATTGACTAATAGTTTGTGATCAACAGTATCAAAAGCTTTGCTGAGGTCCAAAAAGACTGCACCAGTTACCTTCTTAGCATCTATAGCAGAGATCCAATCATTGGTTACTTTTGCTAGTGCAGTGATTGTGCTATGATTAGCCCGGAAGCCAGATTGAGCTGGGTTAATGAGAGAGAAGGTTTCCAAGTGAGATTTTAACTGAATATGGATCAGTTTTTCAAGAACTTTAGAAAGGATAGGCAATATGGAGATAGGCATATAGTTGTTTACATCGCATGGGTCACCAGATTTAAATAGAGAGAGGATATGTGCTGATTTCCAGCAGGACGGCACAGCAGCAGATGTAATGGAAAGATTGAAGATGTGGAGAACTGGGGCAGTGAGATGAGCATAGCCTGACCTTAGGAAAAAGGGTTCCAAGCCATCGTCCCCTGCGCTTTTTTTGGTGTCTAAGTTAAGAAGAGAATCTTCTACTTCTTTATAAGTTATCTCGCGCAGTTGGAAGGGACTGGGTGCAGGACTAGATGTGGCGGGAGGGGTTATGTTGGCTCACCCAGCACCAGCATAAGGTGACGAGTCAAAGTTAATCCAGCTGTGGCAAAGTGGGAGTTAAGTTCCTCCAGGATTAGGGACTTGTTTTCCACAATCTTGCCACTGCAACTATCTTTGTTGGGACAGAGGGGCCATGGGCATTCCTTCTATAGCTTTGATAGTCTTCCATATTTTATGAGGGTTACCTTTAGCTTGTTCGAGAGTAGAAATATAATAGTTAGCTTTAGCAGAGCGAAGTTTTTCTCAACAGTTATTCCTGGCTGTTCTAAAGGCCTGCCAATCCAAGATTCTTTGGAATGTCTAGCTTTAGCCCAGAGCTTATCTCGAGCTATAAGGACTGCCTTGAGATCCGAGGTGAACCAGGGATTGAATTGTTCCGCACTTTACTTTGAAGAAAGGGCATGCTTATTTATTATTGTAGTGAGTTTGTAATAGGATGCAAGCTGCCTTGTTGACATCTTTGGCTAGGTAAAGATCTTGCCATCTGATCATGCTCAGGTCAGATAGGAAGTTACTGCACTGAATTTGCTAAAGGATCTTTTGTTATAAAGATGGGTTGCGGCTGGGCCTTAATTTGAGATCTTATGCAAGCAACAATTCCATGATCGCTCATGTCATTGTGAAACACTGCCAAATGAGATATTTTGTGTGGATGGGTGGTTAGTACCACATCTAGAATGGAACTGTTGGCAGTGTTTAGAGTGTTGTTCCTAGTAGGTTCTCTGACTAATTGCCCAAGACCTAGCTCGTCACAAAGGATTTGAGGCCGTGTGATTTAGGTGACAGCCAGTCCATATTTAGATCTCCTAGAAATATTGTTTCAGTTTTTGCATCTACGAACATGGATTTCAAAGATTAAGGACTTCATCACCACCAGACGGGTCTATAGCCACTTAGGATAGTGATACATTCCGAGGAGGGGAGATGAAGGCTCAGCTAAACTAACTCAAATTCCTTGGCTAGAGATTTGCAACTAATATTGGTGACCAAGTACTTAGATTTGGCATAGATAACCACACCCCCGCCTCTAGACTCTCTATCTGCTCTAAATAAATTGTAGCCCTGCAGTGATATTTGTTGATCAGTGTTCGTCTTTTTTAACCACGACTCAGTAATTATGATAAGGTCTGGGTTAACGTGTGCAGCCCAGGCTTGCAGCTGTACAAGTTTTTTAGGCAGGCTTAAAATGTTGACCATCATTTTGAGACCTGTGGCCTCTCAGCAAATCGATAGGCTAGGTAAGTTGTGGGGGCAGGACTGGGCTCCACATTTCCTGAGCAGAGAAGAAGCAGAAATATAACTTTCTTTAAGGAGCTTATAAGAATGGAGACTGCTTTTTATTTCTTTGCGCAACCATATAAATTCATGCAGAGCAGCCACTGTAATGACGGTTGATTGTGATCAATGTAAGTGCTTGGGTAGACATAGGTGAGGACAGTAGCAAAGGGGTGTAGGCTAACCGGGGGGAATAGGCTAAAAGGGGAGAGGAGAATGACAGAGTGTCTGCACAGTAGACTGTTATAACATTAGGTATTGATAAGGTACATTGGAGAACTGAATTGCATTGAGGTACTTCGAATTGCACTGTATTGCTGAAAACTCTGCACCTTAGGAGCAATAAAAACACAATAAGGAGAGCCATGGTCCCAGATTGAGTGGTCTCGTGATTTGTATTAGTGCAATATTTTCTAGGCAAGAAATTTGCCCACCTAGGTACCCATTTAAAACCTAGATGAGAAAATACAGCAGAAAGGGGAACAAGGAGATCAGGAGCAACTTAGTTAGTGGCCATCCACCCTTCAGACTCAAGTCCCCTTGTAGCAGAACCGGGAAAGAAGTAGAATGATAATGCAGGCCATATTGCCCACTAAAGAATACGGTGATTTTTGTAGAAGACCAAGAATCCCTCTAGTGGCAGGTCTGTATAACCTGCTAATGGAAAACTAGCCACTTCACAAAAAAAAAAAAAGGTAGTTAGACTTATCAGAGCCAAGGCAGAGTGCTTGGATGGGGGGCACTGCAGGAATAGCAGTCAGACAGAAGAGGTGTAAGCAATTTAAAACAGTAGTTGTAATTACAATCCAGCTAATACAGTAGAAAAACTCCTAATAACATAGTAGAAATGTGCTTAGTTCTATGGAAGGTCTAACAAAGTGCCAGGTGTCTATAGCAGGGGAAAACTCCTGCCAATCAGAGTGGGTTTGCTGGAAGCACCCGTGTTCCGATTGGCTGCGCTGTCCCGTACCTTCCAGGAGCTGCAGGCGGGTGTCCTGGTCTTGGTCGGTGGCTGGCTGGGTGCCTGCCGGCCGACCGTGGGTGAGCTGGAGCAGCCCTGTTCAGGGACAAGCAGCTTCCAAGGAGCTGCAGGCGGGTGTCCTGGTCTTGGTCGGTGGCTGGCTGGCTGCCGGCCGACCGTGGGTGAGCTGGAGCAGCCCTGTTCAGGGACAAGCAGCTTCCAAGGAGCTGCAGGCGGGTGTCCTGGTCTTGGTCGGTGGCTGGCTGGGTGCTGGCCGACTGTGGGTGAGCTGGAGCAGCCCTGTTCAGGGACAAGCAGCTTCCAAGGAGCTGTAGGCGGGTGTCCTGGTCTTGGTCGGTGGCTGGCTGGGTGCCGGCTGACCGTGGGTGAGCTGGAGCAGCCCTGTTCAGGGACAAGGATTCTGTGGCATGTTTACACTACAGTGGAGTTCTGTTTAATGTTTACATGGGGATAGGATTCTGTGGTATGTTTCCATGGAAATGGGATTCTGTGGTATGTTTCCATGGAAATGGGATTCTGTGGTATGTTTCCATGGAGATGGGATTCTGTGGTATGTTTATTTACTTAGTTGGGGTTCTGTGGTATGTTTAAACAGATCGGATTATGTGGTATATGTACACAAAGATGGGATTCTGTGATGTGTTTACATAGGAGTGGGGTTCTATGACATGTTTATATGGGATTGGAATTCTGTGGTATGTTTACATTGGGTGGGGTTCTCTGGCATGCTTACACGGGAGTGGGTGCGGTCTGTGACATGATTACATGAGATGGGGTTCTGTGGCACGTTTACACATGGAACCAGGGTTCTGTGGAATGCATACATGTGGAGTTGGGGTTCTGTAGAATGTGTACACCTATAGCTGGTGTTCTTTAGAATTTGCACCCATGAAGCTGGGGATCTTCATCGAGGAGAATGCCTCCATTGGGCCACAACTTAGGAAACTGTAAGCTGTTGGCATCAGAACCACTTATAAACTTCTGTTGACTGGGGGCCGCCATGATGACATGGAATGTAGGCGCCTACAAAATCTTGGGCAATCCTACTGTTCCTCAGTTATTTCTGACACTGGCAACCACTCGACAAGAAACCGCGCCATTTGTTCGGCTTTGTTATTTTCTACTACTTTAACTTATTGACATTGTTCTTTTATGCTGCCATTGAAAGAACCTCTGTTTAGGTTTTGTTCCTGCCGTTACAAGATCTTAAAGAACAACACTAGCATAGTTTGTGTTTGCTGTTTGGGCCTGTCCCACAATGTCAGGGCCTGCAGTATCTGCCAGGGATTTAACCAGGCCACAAGAAGACACTGAAAGAAGGTTCTAGAAATCTTCATCTCTGTCAGGACCATGAAAGCTCAAAAAGTCATCTGGCTTTAAGCCGGCTTCTCCATCTGCTTGACCACCTCCAGGAAGGGAACTCCCCAGTATTCAGTGACACTGTTATCGCTGTGATCGTTATGACTAAGTTAAGGCAAGGAGAAGTCGTCACTGAAGTCCTCATCTTCTGGTCATCACCACAAGCATAAGAATAATGCTGCTGCTTCACTGGTGAGGTTGAGGTCATCATTAAAGGAGGGAAAGTCCTTCTCATTGTCCACTCTGGCAGCAATGACTACAGCCTCCTCAACCATCGATGTGACACCAGGTCGTGGTCTGGCTCTGATGCTACCGTATCTACTATGGACAGTATGCTCCCCCCATCGTTGGGTTCTACCCCTTCGACGCTGGTTGTCCTGGGCCCTTTAAAGGGTGCTGTCAACTCCCAGGTTGGGCTGTCATCATTCAATTTAGACACCTGTTGTTGTCACTCCTGCCGATAACAGCTGTCCTTTTGACTGGGCCTCCCATCAACACTGTTGTCGATTTAGATCCTGAAGCATACCTTTCATTCCTTCATTGCAGCTGCTGCCTCCATTGCTGGCTCTGTTGATTGCTCCCATTGTCATTCCAGATGACATCATGTACTGTAATCTAGTCCTTAATGGCCCATACGAGGAAGAAGGGTAATTATCATGTATTTTTTTTGGGGGTTGTCATCCAGCTATACCCTCTCTCCTCATAGGCGAGGACTCTCTGGTGAATGCCTCAGGTCTCCTCCTCCTGAAGTTTCCTCTTTTCAGGCTTTACTCCGACAAATTCAGCATGTCATGAGATTTGAAGCTGAGGAGGACTTCGATAAGAAAAACTGAACGGAGTTTTGGAGGTTCCTACTGCAGCCTCCATTGTCTATCCTGCCTTAGATGATGCTACCTTTGATGCCTGGCATAGGCCTAATACCCTTCCTGCTGTTCCTAGGAAGGATGATAGAGTACCCTGCTCCATCTGTTAAAGGGGGCAAGAAATGTGTGCTAATTGGCAAGTTAGTAATGTTCCTAGTAACAGAAATGAAAGAATTGCTTCCAAATGAGCCATATTTAACTGTACCTTAATAATAATATTTATTTGTATGGCGCCTTATCCAAAACCAAGGAGCCTCACATTTTAAAACAATAATAATAAAAGCATAACATATTCCATAAAATCATACAAATATCCATAAATTAACCAGAACAATTCAATTATTAAAAACTTGAAGCCACAAATGGGTCTTTATCGCCTGCTTGATTGCCTCCACAGTCGCGCACTCCCGAATCCGACAGGGTAGAGAATTCCAAAGGGTAGGAGCAGCGAACTCAAAAGCTGTTGCCGCAGAAGATTTTAAACATACCCTTGGAACCTCTAGCAACCCCTCGCCGGCTGAGCAGAGTGATCAACCGGGCTGGTAGGGGATCAAGAGCTCTTTCAGGTAGTCTGGGTCTAGTCTGCGTAGGGATTTGAAAGTCAGCAAGCCAACTTTATAGGTGACCCGCCACTGTACTGGCAGCCAGTGCAGCTCGCACAGCACCGGCGAAATATGACAAGATCGCGAAAATTCTCATTAAAGCCGGCTGCAGCAGCTCTGCACCAGCTGCAGGCTGATAGATTTCTACACCAGGAAGCCCTAGGTAAAGGGAGTTGCAATAATCTAAGCGAGAGGAAACAAAGGCGTGGCTCAGTGTCTGAAGGTCATCGGATGGAACTAGGTGCCTAATCCTGGCGATATTCTTAAAATGGTAAAAGGAAGTTTTGACAACCGTCGACACCTGCAAATGCAAGGTCAGCCCTTCATCAAAAATTACCCCCAGGTTACGCACCTGTTCAGAGGTCGGGAGTGAGACGCCATCAAGAAAGATTCCCGAGGGCGCACCCTCCCCAACCCCTCTATCTGATGACCCGGATCCACAACCAACACCTAAGTTTTGTCTGGGTTCAACTTTAGCCTACTGGAATCCATCCAGTCTTGGATTTCTTTCAGACAGTTATTAAAGACCGATGCAGCTCCATTCTGGTCGGGTGCAAAAGATATGTAGAGCTGGGTATCATCAGCATAGCAGTGAAACCTCAGCCCATACCTTCTTACAATGTCTCCGAGGGGTAGCATATACACCGCTAACAACATGGGTGAGAGGACCGAACCCTGAGCGGCTCCACATGACAGAGAAGTAGGGTCTGAGGAATAATCCCCCGACACCACTCTCTGAGTTCTATCCATGAGGAAAGATGAAAACCACCTGAGGACTGTTCCTGACAGTCCACAGATGAACCTTAGATGGCCCAACAACACCTCATGGTCCACGGTGTCGAAAGCTGAAGAGAGATCTGGAAAGACCAAGATGGATCGGTTCTTCCGATCTCTAGTCATCAGGAGATCATTGAGCACCCGAACCAGCGCTGTCTCAGTACTGTGGCTCTTACGAAAACCAGACTGGAGTGGTTCATAGATGTCATGGATGGTCAAATGGTCATCCAGTTGAGCAGCCACCACTTTCTCAATAACCTTTCCTATAAAAGGAAGGTTAGAGACAGGTTTGTAGTTAGCATGGCAGTCTGAGTCCAGGGAAGCTTTCTTCAAGAGAGGTGTCACCACTGCCTCTTTCAGAGAGCTAGGAAACTCTCCAGACTCCAAGGAGCACCAGACAATCCATGCCAGGACCAGACCGATAACCTCAGTACATCTCAAGATTGGGGAATTAGGTCCAGGATCCAGTCTACAGCACGTAGGGTGCACACTCTGGACGATCTGCATGACATCCATGAACTCCTGCCAGCCAAAGGTACTCCAAAACAATCGAGGTGTAGTGACCTCACACTGATCAATGGCAGTGCCTATAGAGCGTGCCGGCTGGTTGACCCATGTAAAATAACAGTGTTTTCAATTGTTTAATTTTATGGACAACATTCTGCACAGTCTCTTCATGGAACCAGTAATCTGGAGTTTTTACTATGTCATGGTTTGTGTACAGAATGCTAAATATCAGCTATTGTCCTATCAGAACCATGCTTAGAGTTCTGTGCACAAACTATGACATAGTTAAAATTCCAGATCACTGGTTCCGTGAAGAGAATTGTAACAGAATGTGCCCATGAAAACAAAACCATGCAAAATACAGATCTTCCCTTGGCAGTCTTCACTGTTCATTACTGCTGGGTGTAAGCTGGAGGCGTGTACCTGTATGGGAGCTTTTTGGGGGTTGACGCCGACAGTGCCACCCACTAGGCTGACACATTGTGTGGTGCACGAGGGTTGGCGTTAGGCACCGCAGACCCTCCTCCACCCCAGTTCTGTTTCTCCCATCGCCGAGGTCACACCTGCTGTGCGAGTGCAGAGTTTTGTTGCGTTGTCGGGCCTGTTCGGTTTTCAACGTCGTTTGCTGCTTCTCCTTCCCAGTTCTGATATCACCTGATGCTGTTGGATACTGGTAAGACCGCTTTTTATTATTAACAGTGTCGGGCCTTTTCTTGTGGAATTTGTGGATTATTTTCACGCCATGTCTGGTTCAGGGGCCAAGAGAAAATCCACAGTGGACTGTGCCCCCATGCATTGGTGCCTCTGTGGTGGCATTTTTCCACAATGGACCGACATATTTGTTTTGTATACCTGGGTTCCAACCACGATATGGACAGCTGCAATGCCTGTTTCTCCATGGACTGCCACATTCTGAAATTCATGATTTAAAGTTGGCAGAGTCCCACCAACTTTGGAGGATGGCGCTGCTCTAGGTATGCCATGGCACGATCTCTTGACCCTACCTCTAGGTCCCTCTTGGGTCTATACGGCACTGTCGGTTGCCCTCTGGATACATGCAGTCCCACTCACACCACAGGGAGATTCTCCCTCAGAGCTCAGTCTGGACATGTTTTCAGATCTACAGCACACACTGCCTGGGTCAACCCCCGGATCCCTCGAGCTAGAGGATCTTTGCGTAGGTCTTCAGAGCCCTGGCAGAGGCCGGGCACTTTCAGTTAGTGCTCTTCCCAATCCCTCTGCAGTCACCTCCACCTCTCCTGGTCATGTGGGCCCTACTGGACCCTTAAACTGGGAGACATTCAGGCCACTGCGGCAGCCTTCCCTAGGTATGTTGAAGTTACCTAGGAGGTTGGTGGATTTCGGGTGGGTAAAGAAGGTCAGATGGGTGGAAAACTGGCTGAGGGACAGAACCTAGAGGGTGGTTGTGGGGAGAGTTATCTGGCACCAGAGAGGTAACCAGGGGTCCCACAGGGCTTGGTGCTGGGGACGGTGTTGTTCAGTGTCTTAATCAGTGACATTGGAGAGGGTATTAAGGACAAAATGTGCCTATTCATAGATGACACCAAGCTCCATGTGGGAGTGGACAAAGCTGAAGGGATACAGAACCTACAGGAAGATCTGGAAAAGCTGATGAGGTGGTCCAGGATCTGGCAGCTTGGCTTCAGTGCCAAGAATGGTAAAGTTATACATATTGGAGCTAAGAATCCCAGAACAGAGTACTGCCTGGGTGGAGTCTGAGTATCTGCATCAGAGGAGGAGAAGGACCTGAGAGTGGTGATCACTAGTGACCTGAAGCACTCCACACAGTGAAGGAAGCAGCAGCAAAGGGAAACAAGATGCTGGGATGCTTATCTAGGGAATCAGTAGTAGGAGAGGAGTACTGCCCTTGTACAGGTCACTGTTAAGGCATATCTAGAATATGGAGTTCAGTACTGATGCCCACACCTCAAAAAGGACATTAACCTGCTGGTTAGAGTAGGGCTACAAAGATGATAGCGGATCAGCAGGGTAAGGCATATGAGGAGAGATTGAGGGCACTGAACATGTACTCCCTGGAAGACAGGAGAGAGAAAGAGAGGGGACATGATTGGGACTCTCAGGTACTTGAAATTGATAAATAAGGTTGATAAGGAGAGTCTCTTTAAACTGAGTGGCAACCATTACACGAGGGGGCACAGTCTTAAGCCGGAGGGTGGGAGGTTTAGCAGAGAGGTCAGGAAGCACTTCTTCACAGAGAGGGTGGTGAACACTTGGAATGCACTGCCATAAGAGGTCATCTCATTGAAGACAGTGGGCAGCTTTAAGACCGTCTGGGATAGGCTTAGGGGGAAGGTAAGGATCATGGGTAGTGAGGATGGGAGGAGTGGGAGGAGGGCAGGGACATTAGCTCAAGCTATGAACCCTGCAATACGAGCAGACTTGATAGACCGAATGGCCTCTTCTGCTGGCTTCTTCCATGTTAGAGCCATGGACAAGCAGGTCTTCCCGCCTGCCTCCACCGCTGCAAGAGGACTCTGAGCACCCGAGTTCCTCAGCATCTTTGTTCGAAGAGGAGGACTGTTCAGTCCACCATTCCTTTGATGCTGATTTCACTGAATATCAGCGGTTCCTCTCAAGGTTGATACAGGAATTTCATATATCTCATGGTAAGATGCACACCGAGCAGAGATGCGCTCCTTCCTGAACGAGTTTAGTGCACATCACCTAGTGGTACCTTCCTGGCCTATTCCCTTCCAGGAAGCGTCAGTCTGCACCTGGCAGTCACCAGCCACCTCACCACCAGCCCTAGTGGACTGCAGGAGGAGGTATTGCGCCCCCAGGAGTCTCCTCGTTCTCTACCTTACCCACCTTCAGAGCTGATGGCCTTAGATACTCCTTCTGGACTTCAACACCCGACACATGACTGACCACCGGATCCGGATTCCACTGAGTTCGACCAGTGGGGAAGAAAAGTTTTCTCTTTGGCTCATATATTGTTTTGTATTGGTTCACATCAGGCCCACCACGCTGCCTACAACATGCACCTGTGGTCGATGTTGGAGTACATGTTAGCATCTCTGCCTGATTTCGGAGGAATCTAGGCAAGCCATTGCCCTCTCTGCGCAGGATCTGGAGCTTGCAAGGCACCAAGCAAGGGCATCATATGACGCCAACAAGGTGGCTTCCAGACTGGCAGGGACAGCGATCTGCATCAGGCGGATGGCATGGCTTCACCTGTCTAGATTGTCACCCCTTGCCCAGCATAGAGTGATTTCTTCTGCATTCCGGGAGACCTGTCTTTTCTCTTGCAGGACGAGGAGGAATCTTCAGGGGCATCTTCCATCCCCCTGGCCACGGGGAACACCTCCTTGGCCTGACCAGCCTTAGGCCATATTGACCTAGAATGGCAATAGGGTCTCCCCCTCCTGCATCTCTCCTGCAGGAGGCTGGGGGGAATCTGTACCCTCAGGGCAGTGCTGGGTCCCCTCTGGGGGGCTAGGTACTCACCCAGCAGTAATGAATGGTGAAGATTGACCAGGGAAGATATGAAAATTACATACCTACTGTAATTCTTGATCTTTTCTTATATCTTCACCATTCATTACTGATTCCCGCCCACCTTCCCCTCTTAGGCCTCAACTCTTGGGCTCCACCTCTACCAGGCTCGCCCTTCCCCTCTTCAAAGCCAGTTGGGGCAGAGTCCCCCTAGTACCTCAGGGCCCTCTGTTTCCTTCTCTTAAAGTCACAGAGCGCCCATTCTAGGAGAGTGGCAAGTAGGGTCTTCGCCCTGGCCTCGGAGGGAACTCCCTGGGATTTTCAGTGTGGTGCACTGTGATATCCTTAATTTAGCACAGATGTTCACCTGTTTTTCATCTTCTTGAAGTGGGGATCGCGACAGTGCATCTCATGGGAGAACCCATAGGGATTTTCCTCCCCCTTTTCTCTTTCTCATTTTCCCTCTACCTTAGAGGTCATTCTGGACAGAGTCTTCTCCTGTTTAGGCCCCCCCAACTGAGCCGTCAGGTCTTAAACTGTAGAGGGCCATGTTCCAGGACTTCCATCCCAAATGTGGGTTTAGGGTGGGGAGAGGGGGAATGACTCCTCCATGCTTATTCTCCAAGACCATTTCAAATCTTCTTATTCTGGACCTCCGTCCAATGGTCCCTGAAGTTGACTGCATCCTTGCACCTGTGTCGTCTTAGCTTTCAGGTTTTTGAGGCTAAAATAAGCCAATGGTCTTCCAACTCAGCATGGCTGAGGACCCCCCCTTTCTTCCAGTACGCATCCTATACCTTCTTTCTCTCCTCCTTTCTCTCTTTTCCTGTGCTGCTCCCCAAGGGTTGGGGCCGTGTGGCTTCCTAGGGTAAAAAGGCTAATCCCTCTGTCCTCTGGTCGGCTTCTTCTTTTTTCAGTTTATATCCTTTCCTTCTCCTATCCCTCGGCTTTCTTGCCTCACCTTGGTTTCTCTAGCCCCTGTGTTTCATCGCTCGTAGAACAGAACTGGGGTGGAGGAGGAGTCTGCGGCGCCTAATGGCCAACCCTGCAGCACATGATGCATTGGCCCCCAAAAAAAAAGCTCCTCAGACAGGTGCGTGCTCCGCTTACACCCAGCAGTAATGAATGGTGAAGATACAAGAGATCATCAAGAATTACGGTAGGTACGTAATTATCATTTTTCACATCACTTTTATTCCAGTACAGTTACATATGGACCATTTAGTTTTTATGTATATCATTTCTGTAAATGGGAATATTATAAACAGCTATCAATTAGAAATCCTTTCCTGTGCTTTTCAAGCCTTATTATGCTTCCCAGCCTGAAGCTGATTCTTTGGTTGTCATGGCTGCCCATGACTGACCTAGATCCGCTTGTCACATGAGCACTTTGTCTCCTTAAAAATAATCCAGGAGGCTGGATGTTATGGGCAGAACTTACGCCTCTGCATCCTTAGGCCTAAGAGTAGCTAACTACCAGGCATGCATGATTAAATACCAGAATAGCCTGTATAAATCTGCTGTGTCTACCATTCAAGTTCTGCCTGATGGTACTGTCAAGACTGACGTGCTTATAGAGAATATGCATATGTAGGGAGTTGATATGGAGTTTTTCCATTCATAGTTGTGTGATAATATGTAAACCCCGAGAGCTAAGCCTCAGAGGTTTATATTATCACACAACGAGGGTGTGGAAAACTTCATTTCTAATCCCTATATGTTTTATTTTTTATATAACTGGCACCAAAACAAATTAAATATAAATATTACCACTACGAGGAGGCGAGAGACTGACGCTCCTACTTCCTTACGGGCACGCCTCACGCTATTCAAAGACTCACATCACATAACGTATAGCGGGGGGCGTGCTTCTACTAGTAAGGAAGTAGAGCATTTTGGCAGCGGGTTTCCGTGGTTAAGCTTTTGCTGTGTTTGAAACTGTTCAGTTTGAATGCTAGTGCTGTAGGCTTCTTGGCTGAGATTAGAAAGTCGTGATCAAACCGCCGGGTTGATGATTTTTTTTCGTATCAACCTGCTGGTTGATACTTCACTTTTACAGTTCTCAAAACGGGTTGATAACAGGGATCACCCGTTATTATAAAACTATCTCAGGAGGCGTGGATACTGAAGGCATCTGTTACACTCTGCATAGGATGCTCCTGAGGCATCTCCCGGGGCTGCTGCCTCAGGCATATGCCTATGGAGATATTCTCTGGCGTGGGGTAGCTGGATTTTAGACTGATGTACAACACAGTGTGCTAAATGCCCCTTTTAGAAGCTGCAGGATGTTTGGGAGTGATATTGAAAATGCTTTATGTGAGCTTCAGTCCTCTAGAATGAATTTAAGGTCACTCAAATCTTTGGCCACTCAATCCACCAGGGGACATGGTAGCGGCTTATTAAGCAAGCCTGCAGCCTGTGGTGGCCATGTTTTCCTCCAGCAGCCCCATGCACAAAACTGGTGGTGGTCCCCACCCAGGTCCCATCTCTTCTAGTGCCCATGCAAAAGCACTCGAGTGTCAGTCAAGGTAGCTTTCCTGCCGCCCTCAGTACCTTCCTACCCCTCTTCCTCCCTCCACTTTTACCTCTTGGGGTGATGATGGGGGGCTGGGGCAGGATCTCCCTCATCTGCCAGACTGGAGGGCAATCACAGTGGATGAGTTGGTCCTGGAAATAGTGGAAAGGGCATGCTCTGGAGTTGCTATGTCCCCTCCAGTTTATCCTGCACCTCCTTGCCATTTTCCTGTAGTCCACTTGTTCCTTCTGTTGGAGGAGGTTAAGTAAGTGTTACACAAGTGAGCTATTGAACCCATTCCTTCTCAAGAAAGAAGCAGGGTTATTACTCCAGATACTTCCTGGTTCCCAAATGGATGGGAGATCTTCCATGTCAGTTTTCACCATTCATCACTGGAGGGCAGTTGGCTGAACACAGGCACCTTGCGAGGGAGTGTTTTTTTTTTGTTTGTTTTTGTAGGAGGGAGGAGCTGGCACGGCTCATGAGTTGACCAAGTGACGTCTGGCTCCTCCTCCACCTCAGTTTTGCTTCTCCCCCACCGTTGAGACAGCATCTAACCAAGCAGCTCTGAATTCTTCACTGCGACATTGCAGCTTAGTCCGATGTCGACGCCTCTTTCCGGAGCTGTTGTTCCTCGGCTGTTCGACATTGATTACTTCATTGTGGCTCTGCCTCCGCTTCTGCAACCCACTCAACACCATTTATCTTCCAGCCCATTAAAATCTTTCCTTTTATTAAGCAGCGTTGAGTCTTTTACTGTTTTTGTGTTTCATTACGTCCAATCATTCCTGGTCCTCGGGACAAGAAATGTTCTAAGAAAACAGGTTGGGCTGCTATGTGTTGGTGTCCCTGCGGCCAACAGATTTCTGTTACCAGCTGGCATTATGTTTGCCTCAGCTGCCTCGGACCCCAGCATGACACGGACACCTGCAATGCCTGCTTCTCTATGGACTGCCGCGTTCTGGAGCACTGTGCATTAAAGTTCGGCAGGGCTCCACCGACTTTCAGAGGGCGATGTCGTTCTCGCCGGTCCAAGTGCAGGACTCTCAGCCCATCATCCGGGTCCCTTCCTGGGCCTACACTGTCCAGTGAAGAGGGGTCCTCCTCCTCTTCTTCTTGTCTTGCCATAGAGGAGGTTCCTACTGGGGTGCCAGAGGTCCAGTCTGGCTCCACTGGGCCGGGCCTGGAACACTGCTCTGGCAGTCACCTCTTCGAGGTGCAGGCTCCCTGTTGTCTGGACCCATGGCTATGGGTCCCGGAGCGGCATTCCTTGGTGCTGCCTCGGATCTTGGGGTCGCTTATGCTCCAGTGATCGGGGCAATGCTGGTGGTACAAAGCTGGCTGGCGCCAGGCTGGAGAGCCCCGAGGGCCACCGGTCTGAGCTCCTCTGCATCGCCTCTTTGAGACGGATGATTCAGAGGGTGATCTGGACTGGCGGCCTGACTCCTCAGAGTCAGAGGGTTTCTGTGGCCTGGTGCTCTTGCACCTCCCCAGGTGCTCCCTTCTGCTGCTCTGGCAACTATGGCCCGCATGGGTCAGGTGCGTGCTGGCAGTCCCACTACTGCAGGAGTAGTGGTCCAGGCTTTGGGGGAGGGGGTGGCTGCCATCCCTGATGTCGTCTTTTCTGTCAGGGTCAAGACCGAACCTCCCTTCTCTGCTACTCTCTTTGGGGAGTCGCTGGAATTGGGGAGTTCCTTGGCACTGGGTACGAGGAAGAGGACTTCCTCTGAGTTGACGGGGTTGAGAGGACTGGGTGAGGAACGGTGGCATACTTCTGGGGCCCTCCAGGGCCTAGGGAGGAGCCGCAGTGCTGAGCCCAGTTTCTCTCCTTTGTTCCCTTCAAGGGAGTCCTCATTGGGTGGGTCTGGGGAATGTTCTGCTGGATCCATGTGGCCCCAGTCCCCTTATAAGGAAGCTTCTCCTCCAGGGCTAAGTCCTGACCACTGTACATTTCTTAACAGGTCAGTGAATTTGCAGACCTGCGGATTCCCGGTTATGCCAGGTTTGCCTGTAGAGTCTTTCAGTCCTGGCAGAGGCACGTCACATACGGTGATAGGTTCACCCATGCCTTTGCTTCCAGCTCTCCCTTTCCCAGGCCATGTTGGTCCTTTGGAACCTTTGACCTGGGAACAGTTCAGATCCCGGACTGCAGTTTTCTCCAGTATGTTAGGGCTAAGGATGAGCGGGTCTTTCAACGGTTCCCCCCGCAGCCAGAGTCTGACTCCACAAGCTCTCGGCCTCCTTGTCTTCTTCCATGGAGGAAGAGAGTCCTCTCCATGTATCTTCAGACACTGATTAAACTCTGTATCAGTGTTTCCTAGCGAGGCTGGTCAGGGACTTGCATATTATCCACTTTGCCCATCACAATAGCAAATGGCAGCTTCTTAGGCGGCTCGGGGAACATCATTGGCGGGTCCCTCCTGACCAGTTCCTCTAGGAGGCATCGCTAAGCGCCTGGCAGCTTCCATATGCCACAGATCTTATTTCGAGAAACAGCTCTTGCAGCAAGGTACACCATTAGGACTGAAGCGGCGAAGCAGGACCCCACGGAAATTTTCTAGCTAGCAGTATTCAGCGGGACCACCTCCCGACGTCGGTCCCACCCGCGACGTCGGTCATAGTACATAAGGGCCGGTCCCCATAATCCTCAGTTCTTTCTGCGTCGACTCACCAGCATCGGCCTCTCGGTCTCCTTTCTAGCGCATTTACCACTACTGAACTTACGAAATACTCGAACAACTTTGCTCTGCTCAACTGATGTCCTTCCACTTCCATCTCTTGAGGGTCACCTGTCGGTGTGCCTGTGGCAAACAGATCCCCTTCAAGGATCCCCATTCATCCTGTGTGCGCGCTTTGGCCCGGACCGCGACAACAAGACCTGCAGCTTTTGCCAGGGTTTTAATAGCCGCACCAGGATCCACCATCAGAAGGCACTCCAGGCATTTCTTCTTGAAGAAAAGCTTAAAAGTATGAACCAGAAACCTTTCTCCCGGGGAGAATCTTCATCTAAATCCCACAAACACTGGGAGAAGGTGAGGTCTAGGTCCCCTACTCAGGCCTTGGACTCCCACAGCTCCGGCTCCAGATCGGACCGCTCTCCCTCCAGGGCTCGGTCGCAACCTTCCCCGGTAAAGGTCAGGTCTTCCAGCAGTTCTTCATCGCTCCAGCCTTTTCAAGACTTTGAGGCCCTCGGCTTCATCAACACCCTCCAGTGCCTCTTCGGAGTCGGGTGAGCGCCACAAGTCTTCATCCTCCCATCGTCGGGACATCGACTCCAGGTCGGTCTTCCAACCACCAAGAGGTCCTGATCCGGTGCCTAGGAAAACTAAGGACCTGACGTCCCTCAAACGGACGTCGGACCAGACGTCAGCCCACCATCTGATGTCGGCCAAATGCTCTAAATCGGCTTGGTGCTCAAGGAGCCGACGACACTGGCTAGACACCTGTCGCCGCCAGGCATTCGCCAGGTCCAAGACGCGGCCAGGGGACCAAAAACTGGCTACTCCTGAGCGGAAGACCAAGACTTCGCCGCCGGGCGGACGCCGGGTCGTGAGGGATTCCACAGAGGAGGACACCCACAGCCTGAAGACCAGGCGGCGACACAGAGGATGCTGGGCTCCTATGGGAACCCTCCCCGATCAGGAGACCCTGGGACCCAATGCCCGACCCCGCAACAGGCCACTGGCACCAGGCCCGGCGTTTGGTAGGAACATTGCAGAAGTAAAGGAGCTCTTTACCTTTTGGTGGGACACTATCAAGAAGGATGTGGTCCCTGCCCGTCCTTCTCCTACTACTCCTCCTCCTCCTACCCCTTCACCGCCTACACCCCCTCCTCTGCCTAAGGGGCCAGTAGGACGACCTCCATCCCCCAAGGAGCAAACTCCATCTCCTAGGAGCAGATCTACCGACAGGAGAAGGCCACCCTCCAGATCCCCCTCAGGGTCACCCAGCCCTAAACGACCCAGACAACGCCGGTACTCTCCATTGGGGGGAGGATTCAAGATCGGATACTTCGGAGTACTCCAGATTCCCTTCTGCACTCAGCATACCCTCTCCTGACCCACATGACCTCCCCAGGTCTCCACCGGATGATCCCTCTTTAGCCGAGATCAGGAGGCACATCCAGGACAACATGGGGTGGGATGCTGAGGAGCTTGACCCTGAACAACAACGCCTTGCCCGCTACCTTCAGCAAAAAGACCCGAAGCCTGTGGTAGTGCCACCCTTGGTGGACACCTTCGCGGACGTCACCAAGGCTGCGTGGAAACGTCCGCACTGCACTTCCCAGTGTGCCAAAGAAGGCTGACCACCTGTACAAGGCTCCTAGAGAGGACCAGTATTTGGTGAACCAGCCTCTGTCAGATTCCCTGGTCATCACTGCTTCACATGACTGGTCTCAGAGACCCCAGCATATGAGCACTCAGCCACCAGACCAGGAATCCAAGCAATTGATGTTCTGGGAGGCACACATACGCTGCGGCTACTTGTGCCATCAGATCCCTGAACTACCTACGATATAGTTCAGTTCCAGAACACCCGGTGGGAACAGGGCCAGGACCTGTTTGAAAAGCTTCCTGATGGTGACCAGAAAGCAGAGCTCCTAAACCTCCGCACCAGGTCAGATGTAGGGACCCAAGTGCTTAGAGCCGCATACGACTCTGTGGACTTTTCGGTCAGAGCTGCAGCTTCAGGTGTCTGGCTCCGTGTTTCTGGCTTTACCCTGGACGTACAGAAAAATATTCTAGATGTCCCATATAATGGCGAGGTGCTGTTTGGTGAACTCTCTGAGAAGGTTATCACCAAGCTCCAAGATGCAGGAAAGGCAGTCTGATCTGTGCAAGCCATGTACAGATCTAGGCCTAGTTCCTTTTGTAGGAACCAGAGCTGTTTTCACGGCTGGCTACAAAGGCAGCAGCAACGTTCCGGCCAGCAGCAGAGGGGCACTTTCTCGCACAAGGCCCAGGCCAAATCGTCCCCAGGCAGAGGCCAACGTTACTCAAAGTCGGCCCAGCCCGCAGGGACAAACACTGCCACAGCATGACTCCTTCCTGGCCCCCGACCCTCCTCAGGATCAATGGGCAAAGAAAGTCGGGGGTCGCATCACACGCCACCTTTCAGGGTGGCAGTCGATCACCACCGACAGGTGGGTTCTAGTTGGTCAAAAAGGCCATTACATAGAGTTCATAGACAACCCACCTACAAGACCTCCCCTGCTTTCCCGTTATTCGGGTCAGCATGCCCTGCTCATACAGCAGGAGGTGCTCGCACTTCTGGAAAAAGAAGCTATAGAGCACGTACCAGGGAACCACAGAGAGGACTAGGGTATTATTCTCACTTCTTCCTGGTTCCAAAAGCTTAGGACCTCCGTCCAATGACCTCAGCGACTCCAATCTTTCGGTCGCGTACAAGCGCTTTCGCATGGTGACCCTCCCGGGTCTGATTCCCATGCTGAAGCAGAATGCTTTTCTTGCGTCCCTGGACTTGCAGGTTGCCTACCTGCTTATTTCTATCACTCAGGCGCACAGGAGGTTCCTGCGCTTCGAGTTTCAGGGCCGCTATTATCAGTTCTGAGCTCTTCTCTTCGGGCTGTTATCGGCACCTCGGATCTTCACGAAGTGCATGGTGGTTGTAGCCGTGTCTCTGAGGAGACAGGGCCACTACGTGTTCCCCTACCTGGTCGACTGGCTTCTCATGGCGCCCTCACGGGATGCCCTGATGTCTGCCATTCACTGTACTCAGTCTCTGTTCGAGACCTTGGGCATTCTCACAGTTCACGAGAAGTCATGCCTGGTTCCGTCCCAGACGCTGCAATTCATAGGAGCAGTTCTGGACACCGGTCCAAGGGAAAGCTTTCCTTCCCACAGACAGAGCTGAACACATCAGATCCCTCATCAGGGCTGTCGGGCGAAGAGACCGTCCGGCCAGACTGGTCCTTTTGCCTGCTCGGACACACGGCCGCGGCCATTGCAACAGTCCCACTAGCCCGTCTCCACATGCGGGTAACTCCAGTGGATGTAATGGGTACAATGGGACCAAAAGCAAGACCATCTGCAGCATCCAGTCCGAATCACGAAGACCAGTAACCGAGATTAGCAGTGCTGGCTACATTCAGTGAACCTATTGGCGGAGTCCCTCACAGCGCTGTCCCGACTGTGACACTTCCACAGATGCCTCAGGGCTCGGTGGAGAGCACACCTCGATGGGTCCTCTGGGCCCGTGGACAGCCCAGGAGTCTCATCTCCACATAAATATTCTGGAAATGAAGGCAGTTCTTTACGCCCTGCAGGCCTTCCAGTCAGAGTTTCCACCGGGTACACTTCTGTTACATACAGACAATTCCGCGGTGATGTATTGCCTCAACAAACAAGGAGGCACACACTCCTATCCGCTTTGCAGGGAGGCCATGAGAGTGTGGGAGTGGGTCTTGCAACACGCCGCAAACCTTATTGCAGTTCATGTTCCGGGAGTGGACAACATTATCGCAGACAGCCTGAGCTGCACTCAGGCCAGATTCCACGAATGGGAACTACTCCAGGTGGTGACAGAAGATCTGTTTCGCAGATGGGGTACTCTAGAGATAGACCTCTTCGCGTCCCCATACAACGAAACTGACCAATTTTTGCTCGCTAGATCCAGGGCCTGGTGTTCTCTGGCGAGACATGTTGTCCTCTCCTGGGTGGGCAGATTCCTTTTATGCCTTTCCTCCTTTCCCTTTGATCCAGAGAATTCTTTTTAAAACTCCACAGGAGCAGGCGATGCTCATACTGTTCGCACCCTTCTGGCCCAGACAGATATGGTTCCTCTCTTGCATCAGCTATCCCGGAACCTCCAGTGCCTTTGCCAGTCAGCTCCCATTTACTGTCTCAGGAAGCGGGTTCCTTAGTCCATCCGGACCTACGTTCTCCTGAACCTGCATGTTGGCTCCTAGAGACATATGATGCGATCACGGGTCTCGTAAAAGTGGCAGATGCTTTCTGCCGCTAGGAAATCGCTGCTCACGCCCCTCACGCCATGAATTGGCGCAGGTTCTGCTTATGGGCTCAAGAGTGCGTTTTTTTGCCTTTGGACTGTCCAGAAAAGCTGGTACTGGACTACCTGCTATCCCATTTCCACTCCAGCCTGGCTTACTCCTCGATTAAAGTGCACCTTTGTGCCATTTCAGCCTACCATGTCCCCGTAGGCCAACACACTGTGGCCCAGCTGGACACGACATGTGCCTCGTTGAAGGGCGTCCTACACCTTGGGCCCCCGATTAAGGATCCAGTCCCACCATGGGATTTACCCTTCATCCTGGAGCAGCTCTTGCTGCCACCTTTTGAACCAGCCGCTGATTGTGGACTACGTTTTCTGTCTTAGAAAACATTGTTTTTAGTTGCAGTTACTTCTGCCAGAAGGATTTCTGAAATGCACGCACTTATGTGCGACGAGCCTTATTTGGTTTTCCACCAGTACAGGGTATCCCTTAGTACTAATCCCAAATTTCTGCCTATAGGTCTCAGCTCTCACCCTTAATCAGATATCGATCTACCAGTGTATTTTCAAATACTCTAATCGAGGAGAAGCCCTTCTGCACACTCTGATATGCATAGGTGCCTTAGATACTACCTGACCAGAACCAAACAACACCAAAGTCAGACCAACTTTTCTTTTTTTGCCCATAGGATGAAGGGAGTCCTGTCTCGAGCAGTCGCTATCCAGGTGGCTTATCCAGTGCATTACGCTCTGTTACCAGGCACAACAAACCCTTACTGGTGCGGTTAAGGGTCATTCCACCAGAGGGTGGCTACCTCTTTTGCGGCTTTAAAGAACGTGATCCACCTCAGCTATTTGGCGCTTGCAGCTTGGAGCTCCATGCATACTTTAATCAGGCATTACAGCCTGGATATTGCATCGATGGCAAGAGCAGGGTTCGGTCTACCAGTCCGCCAAGGACTTCTGTCCTAGGCTTGAGGTATCTCAAGGATTTCTACTTTTCCTCCTCCCGATGGTGCGTGATTGCCACTACTGCTTGGAAATCATTCCTAATGGTGTAACCTGCTGCAAGAGCTGTTTCTAGTAAGATAGTACAGTTACGTAAGAACTTACTGTAACAGTAGATCTTGGAACAGCACTTGCAGCAGGTTACTTCCTCTCACCATCCCCGCTGGAGGTAGGTCATAGTCATAGCATTCTTCTCCTAGGATAGGACACTTACTGATGCCTTGTTTTGCCACCTGATGGCGGATCCTTGGTCTCCCCTTCTGATGTCATCCAGCGTCCGGGGTCTCCGGTAGGGAGAACTGAGGATTATGGGGACTGCCTCCCTACTATGCCTTCCTGACGTCAGGGGCGGGACCGACGTCGAGGCGGTCCCTGCTGAATACTGCTAGCTGCCAAAATTTTCTGTGGGTCCTGACACCTACCGCTTCAGTCCTAATGGTGTAACCTGCTGAAGAGCTGTTCTTGGAAGACTCACTGTTAAGGTAAGTTTTTTGTGTAACTGTACTTTCCAGCCCCCAGAGGCATATTGTACACCCCCGAGGGTCTCCCATATCTTTTCCACAAGGAATTGCAGGGATGCCTTGCTTTCCCCAGGGGTTGGGAGGGGACTCCGTCTCGTCCTGACCAATCCCAGGTCTAACTTTCCAGTGGAGGGTTCCCACCCCCAGTTTTCCCCATGGGGGGGGGCTGAGGGATGCTATTCTCTCAGGGATTCCTGGGCCCCCCTGGGAGGCTCGGTACTCGCCCACCAGTGATGAATAGTAAAGATTGATGCAGGGAAGATGTGAAAATTACGTACCTACCATAATTCTTGATCATCCTTTGTGTCTTCAGCATTCATCACTGAATCCCACCCACTTGCTAGATACTCCCCTCACAAGGCTTCAGTCCCCAGCCATGCCCCCTCCCTGCTCGCCCCCCTCCTTTAGCTGTGCTGGTTTTTTTTCCCTCCTCCCCTGTTGGCCTGCTAAGAGACCTCTGGGGGGTGTCAGAGGATGGCAAGTAGGGCCCATTTCTGGGCTATCATAGGGTCTTCTGGGAGCCCTTGGTTTATCCTGGGCCTGATCTTGGGGTCGGCTAATCCCCTAGAGTCCAACCTTTGGGTCCCCTGGGATGAGGTGGGTTCTGGGGCTGACTGAAACTCCCTCTGCCCCTTGTTATAATAATCTTTGGCTGTCCCCTTCCCTTTGGGGAGGGACACTTTAATAGTGGGGTTCCCTTTACCCCCGAACCCTATGTGTTCTCCTGATAAATGGTAATGGGGGGCCGGAAATCCTCCTGGGAATTGGGATTTGAGGGGGGCCTTACCCATCTTAACTGGATTGTCAGAGTTCCCTCAGAATCTTCCCTGTTGAATGATCACTCTTGGAAGATCTGCCTTTGCCAGCCTAATTCCTGGCTGGGTCTTGTGCCCCCCCCCCCCCAGCTTCCTGTCCCTCTTAATTCTCTGTCTTCCTTTCCTTCCCTTCTTTCCCTTTTGGCCATCCAGGGACTGGGGCTTTTTGGCCCATAACCTCGCAGGTCCTCCTCCTCCTCCTCTGTCCCAGGGTCGGCCTATATCTTTTTCAGTTTACATCCTTTCCTTTTACGGTCTCTCGGGCTCCCTTGCCCTGCTCTTATTTTTCTCTGTATCTTGTTTTCGTCTGTCTCCCCAGTATGCAGAACTGAGGTGGAGGAGGAGCTAGTGGCTGTTATTGGACAACCCGCAAGCGTCATGCAGTGCGTCGGCTTCGTGGACGGCGCCGGCTCCTCCCTCCTTAAAAAAAAAAAAAAAAAAAAAAAAAAGCTCCTACAGGGTGTCTTGTCTCCAGCCAACCACCCACCAGTGATGAATGGTGAAGATGCACTGGAAGATCAAGAATTATGGTAGGTAAGTCATTTTCATATCTTCCTCCTGTGCTTGACCTCAGAGACCTAAACCTGTTCGAGTACAAAAAGTTTAGGATGGTGTCTCTTCAGTCTCTCATTCCCCTGCTGCAAAACGGGGAATTGGCTCCATGCCCTTGACATGAAGGGCATATACCTTCATATCAGAATTTGCAAGTGGCACAGGTAGTTCCTCCACTTCATGCTGGAGGGTATCATTCCATTATCCATTCCAAATCTTGCCCTTTGGCTTATCCTCAGCATGGTGGGTATTTACCAAATGTTTAGCAATTGTGGCAGCAGCCTTTCAGTGGGAAGGGCTTTATATCATCCCATATCTCGAATATTGGCTCCCGAAGGCTCCATCCAGGAAAGCAATTCTGTACACATTGTTCAGAACAAGACAGTTTGAGTAACTGGATGTTATGGTAAACATAATGAAATCTGTACTCGTTCCTTGCCAGCGCCTTCAATATATTAGGCCAGTGCTTGACCCAGTGGTGTGTATGTGTGCAGGCAGGGCAGAGACTATTGTTGCCCAGACCACCTGATGTCAAGGTGTCATTACGTGTCAGCTCAGATGAAGTTGCATCTCCTTTGCCTCAAGGCTGCTGCCAGCATTATGGTTCCCTTTGCCAGTCTTCATATGCACATACCGCAGTTAGTCTCTTGGTGTACCATGGCATCAGCTGATGGACAAGCTGGAACAAATGGTCCTCATCACTTTCGCTCTCCTCTGTGCTCTAATATGATGGCTGCACCACCTGAACCTGTTTCAGGGCATTACATTCTTTTCCCCAACTCCTGTGCAGAGCCTCGCAATGGATGCCCCAGTGTCCAGCTGTGGTGCCCATCTGGAATCCTTTCAGACCCAAGAGTTCTGAACTCATCTCGACTCTGTGGCTTTTCTGCTTCGTCTCCAGGCTTTCTAGGAGCACCTCAGTCCTGGTTCCTTGATGATTTGAACAGACCATGTCAGTGTCATGCAGTACATAAACAAGCAAGAGGGCAGTCTTATCCACTCTGTAGGGAAGCAACAAGTGTGGTACTGGGCGTATGTCTCTTGGCCTTGCCATCAATTGTCTTTCTCCAGATGGCCAGAACGTCTTAGCAAACAGTCTAAGAAGGTCTCAGTCCCTGCTACAAGAATGGGAACTGCTGATCTCCATGGTGTATAACCTCTTCGTAAGTTGGGGTCTTCCAGAGTTGGACATTTTTGTACATACGAAATTGCCAGCAGAAAAATGTCCACAGGTCTGTCAAGTCTGCCTGATTGTGCAGCTCTTAGTTTCATATTACTAAAGCTGCCCCAGCCCCACCCAAACCCCTTCCTTCCTCCCCTTTCCTGGTCTTTCACCCCTTTGTGTTCTTGTCTGTACTAATCCTGCCCTTGACTCTGTCCCAACCCTGTTTAAAGCTATCCACTGTCCTGAGTTCATTTAACACCTCCTGCAGTGTGTGCCATCTTGCCACACACCATCTGTAAGTAGTGCCTTCTCATTTCCCTCCTGAACCAGCTTCAGACTGTGCCCCTAGTGACCGTCCCCCTTAAGTGAAACAGTCCTTCCTTTCTGACTTTGTTTATGCCTTTCAAGTACTTAAAGAACTTTATCATGTCCCTCTTTCCTTCTGTCTTCCAGCAAATACATGTTGCGCTCCCTCAATCTTTCTTCATCTTGACAACTCCCCAGTCCCATGATCATTTTCATAGCCCTGCACTGCCCCCAGTAACCTCACATCCGCTTTTGAGGTATGGGCACCAGTATTGCACACAACACTCCAGGTGTGGCTTCACCAGTGATCTATACAAGGGCAAGATGACATTCACTTTTCTAAAGGTGATCCCTCTGGCAGTGCACCCCAGCATCCTATTTGCCCTTGCTGCCGCCTTCCTATACTGTGCTGATACCTTCATGTCCCCTGTAATTATTACCCCAAAGTCCCTTTCATCCTCTGAAGCTGTTACCTGCACTCCCCCCAAGCCAGTAGCTGGTCCTGGGATTTCTTGCTCCAAGGTACAAGACCTTGCACTTCGGAGCATTAAACTCCCAACTGCCACTCCCTAGACCAGTTTTTGAGTTTAGCTAGATCCTCCGAGTGCCTGCCTCCCTTCCTTATTGTCCACTTTTGCACAAATCTTAGTGTCATCTGCAAATAGGCTGATCTTACTCTAGACCCCCTCTGCAATATCTCCAGTGAAGACATTGAACAAAACAGGGCCTATCACTGAACCCTGCTGTACTCCACTTGTTACTGGCTTTGGTTTGGATGTCTGTGTCCCCACACAGTGCAAAAGTGCTGTATTTTTGCTTGCTTGCTTGCTCCAGGGCATGGAACATTCAGGTAAGATTCATTGTCCTCCTCCTGGAAGGGAGGTTCCTTATGCATTTCCTCCAATTCCTCTCATTCAGAGGGTTATACTCAAACTGCAAGAGGAGTATGCAATCCTCCTGCAAGTGGCTTCCTACTGACCTCACCAGATTTAGGTTCCACTTCTGCAGCATGTGGTGGTGGAGCTACCTGTGTTCATCTTCCCTTTGTCGGGGCCGGCAGTCACAGGCTCAGGGATCCCTGGTCCATTTGAACGTGCAGTCCCTGCATCTTCATACCTGGCTTCTGAAGATGTAGCCCATTTTGGGGTTTCCTCACAAGTGGCTTGTGTCTTGGTTGTGGCTAGAAAGTCTTCTACTCCACACGCATACTGTAGTCTTTGAAATGGAAGTGCTTCTTTACATGGTGTGCTTCCCGTTCAGTGGACCCATCTATCTGTCCTGTCAGTACTATACTGGACTACCTTTTGTCCCTATCTGGCTCTGGCCTCCAGTACTCATCCATTAAGGTACACTTGGCTTCCATTTTGGTGTTCCATTCCCTTATTGATGGGTGCACGGTGGCACAACTAGAGATGCCCCGTATGCTTTTGAAGGGTATTCTGCACATGCGTCCCCCAATTCATAAACCATTTCCATCTTGGGACCTGAATTTCCTACTTGAGAAATTGACTGTGGCTCTATTTGAGCCTGCTGCGACCTGTGAGGTGCATTTCCGTTCATGGAAAATGCTGTTTTGGTCTCGATGACTTTTGTTCCTAGGATATCTGAACTTCAGACTCTGATGGCATGCCTTTCCTTATTTGATTTTGCACAAGAATCCGGTGTCTTTGCAGACAAGCCCTTGTTTTCTACCTAAGGTGGTATCTGTTTTTACATTAAATCAAACAGGCATGCACCTTCCTGTGTGTTATCCGAAGCATGCTAACAAGGCTGAAGCATTGCTCCAAACACCTGATGTACATAGAACACTGCATTTCGATCTTAATCACACACAGGATTGCTGACAGACCTCTTAGCTTTTTGTTTCATTCACCCTGGGAAAGAAGGTGCCCTTTCATTTAAACAATGACTATCTAAATGGTTAGCTAACTATATTGAATTTCCTAGGGGAAGTACAGTAAGGAGCTTCCCGATGCTGTGTGTGACCACTGTACATGTGCTATGGCCACTTCTGTTGCTTGCTTTCAGAATGTTTCTGCTAGCGACATATGTGCTGCTGCCACATGGAGCATGCATACTTTCACTAAGCACTATAGTCTAGACATTGTTTCTCATATATGTGCTGGCTTTGGTCTTGCAGAGTTGCAAAAGCTTTCTATTCTGAGTGCATATCAGACTTTGTCAGTCTCCCTGGATACCTCATGTACTGCTTGGGAGTTCTTCCAAAGATGTGGCCCAATGGAGGAGATATCCTCAATGAAGATAGAACAGTTGCTTACCATAGCAGTAGATCTTCAAGATAATTTTTTACTTTGGGCCACAGCACACCCACCATCCTCCTTCCTTGCTGAGGTATCAGCTGGCGAGTCTGTCACTGCCTTGTATGGAAGTGTCCATAAGCATCTTGTGTATACTATTTTTCCAGTACCATGCCTCTCCTTGTGTGCCTGGTACTTGTCTGGCCTCCTGGTTCCTCACAGTAACAGGTCATCTGAACTCATCTCCTGCAGGGAACTGAGGAGCGGTGGGGCTGCTCATGATTATATAAGCACCACCGTTGTATGTCTTCGTGGACAGCCCCCAGCTAGCAAAGGTTTCCGAGTGGATCTGATAACGACAGCTTACAGTTCCAAAGGTGCAGCCCAATGGAGGAGAGTCTCTTGAAGAGCTATTGTCATGGTAAGAACTGTTCTTTGTGTGAAATGTATACACCTGGAACTGCATTTCTGTAGAATGTCTGCGCCTGAAGCTGGGGTTCTGTAGAAATAATATTTCTACGTTGAGCTGGAATTCTATAAATGTGTACGCATGGAGCTGGGATTCTGTAGTATCTTTATATGTATGTATAAATAGTGTTCTGTAGTATGTTAACACATGGAGCAGTGATTATGTAGACTGTTTACACACGGAGCTGTGGTTCTAAAGTATGTTTACATATGTAAATAGGGTTCTGTAGTATGCTTTTGTTTACATGTGTAAATAGAGTTCTGTGATATGTTTACATGTGGTGCTGGTTTTCTGTAGAATGTTTACATGTGCAAATAGGGTTCTGTATACTATTTATATGTGCTGGTTTTCTGTAGAAGGTTCATATGTGGAGCTGGTTTTCTGTAGAATGTTGACTCGTGGATCTGGGGATCTACAGAACCCTAGCTGCACAAGTGAACATTCTACAGAACCCCAATTCCACATGTAAACATTCTGCAGAACCCCAGCTCCACATGTAAACACTCTACAGAACCCCTGTTTACATGTGGAGCTGGGGTTCTGTAGAATGTTTACATGAGGAACTGGGGTGCTGTAGAATGTTTACATGTGGAGCTGGGGTCCTGTAGAATATTAACATGTGGAGCTGGAGTCCTGTAGAATGTTTACATGTGGAACTGGGGTGCTGTAGAATGTTTACATGTGGAGCTGGGGTCCTGTAGAATGTTTACATGTGGAGATGGGGTTCTGTAGAAGGTTTACGTGTGGAGCTGAGGTTCTGTAGAAGGTTAACGGTGGAGTTGGGGTTCTGTAGAAGGTTAACGTGTGGAGCTGGGGTTCTGTAGAATGTTTATATGGAGCTGGGGCTCTGTGGTATGTTTACATATGGAGCTGAGGTTCAGTAGAATGTTAACGTGGAGCTGGAGTTCATTAAAATATTGTCATGTACAGCAGGGGTTTTCTAGAATGTTAATATGTCGAGCTGGGGTTCTGTAGAATGTTTACATGTCGAGCTGGAGTTCTGTGGAAGGCTTACATGTGGAGCTGGAGTTCAGTAGAATGTTTACATCTCAGGTTGGGGTTTAGTAGAATGTTAACTACTGGAGCTGGAGTTCAGTAGAATGTTAATGTGTAGAATGTTTACAATGGAGATGAGGCTCTGTAGAATGTCTACATGTCGAGCTGGGGTTCTGTGGAAGGTTTACATGTCAAGCTGGGGTTCTGGGAAGGGTTTAAATGTGGAGCTTGAGTTCAGTAGAATGTTTACATCTCAGGTTGGGTTTAGTAGAATGTTTACATCTGTAGAATGTTAACATGTGGAGCTGGGGTTCTGTAAAATGCTTACATCTAGTGCTGGGGCTCTGTGGAATATATGCATATGGAGTTGAGTTTTAGTAGAATGTTTACGTCCGGGGCTAGGGTTCAGTAGAATGTTTGCATCTGGGGCTCGGATACAGTAAAATGTTAACATGTAGAGCTGAAGTTCTGTAGAATGTTCACATGTGGATCTGGAGTTCTGTAAATGTGTACATTTGGAGCAGGAGTTCTGTAGAATGTACATGTGGGGCTGGGGTTCTGTAGAATGTGTACATTTGGAGCTGGGGTTCTGTACAGTGTGTACGTAGACTAGGGTTCTGTAGAATGTTTACATCTGGATCAGGCATTCTGTAGAATGTTTACATGTAGAATTGGGGTTCTGTAGAATATTTACTTGTGGAGCTGGGGTTCTGTAGAAGGTTTACATGTGAAGCTGGGACTCTGAAGAATGTTTACATGTGGGGCTGGGGTTCAGTGAAATGTTTACATCTGGGACTGGGGTTGTATAGAATGTTTACATGTGGCGCTGGGTTTAGTAGAATGTTAACCTGTGGAGCTGGGGTACTGTAGAATGTTAACGTAGAACTGGGTTTTGTAGAATGTTAACATGTGGAGCTGAGGTTCTATACAATGCGTACATGTCAAGTTGGGGTTCTGTAGTAGGGTCTACTTGTGGGCTGGAGTTCCAGTAGAATGTTTACATGTGGGGCTGGGGTTCACTAGAATGTTTGCATCTGGGGCTGGGGTTCAATAGAATGTTAACATGTAGGGCTGGAATTTTGTAGAATGTTTACAGGTGTAGCTGGGATCTGTAAGAATGTTTACATGTAGATCTGGAATTCTGTAAAATCTGTGCATGTGGGCTGGGTTTCTGTAGAATGTTATGTTGTAGTGCTGGGGTTTTTGTAGAAGGTTTGCATGTGGAGCTGGGGCTCTGTAGAATGGGTACATGTGGAGCTGGAGTTCTGTACAATGTTTTTCAAATGGAGCTATGGTTCAGTAGAATGTTTACATATTGGGCTGAGGTTCAGGAGAATGTTTGCATCTGGGGATGGGGTTCTGTGGAATGTTTACAATGGAGATGGGGCTCTGTAGAATGTTCTCATGTGGAGCTGGGGTTCAGTAGGACGTTAACATGTGGAGCTGGGGTTCTGTAAAATGTTTACATGTGGAGCTAGGGTTTTGTGGAATGTTTACATGTGTAGCTGGGGCTGTGAAGAATGTTTACATGTGGAGTTGAGGTTCAGTCGAATGTTTACATCTGGGGATGGGATTCTATAGAAATGTTTATGGAGCTGGGGTTAACATGTGGAGCTGAAGTTCTGTAGAATGTTTACATGTGGATCTGTGGTCCTGTAGAATGTTTACATCTAGTGCTGGGGCTCTGGAATGTTTACATCTGGGACTGGGGTTCAGTAGAATGTTTACATCTGAGACTGGGATTCGGTAGAATGTTTACATCTGGGACTGGGATGAAGTAGAATGTTTGTATCTGGGGCTGGGGTTCTGTAGAATGTTAACCTGTGGAGCTGGGGTTCTATAAAACATTTACATGTCGAGCTTTGGTTCTGTAGAATGTTTACATCTGGAGCTGACATTCTGTAGAACATTTACATGTAGAGCTGGGTTATATGGACTGTTTATGTGTGGAACTGATGTTCTGTAGAATGTTTACATGTAAAGCTGCGATTCTATAGAATGTGTACAGATGGCGTAGAGGTTCTGTAGAAATAGTGTTTATATGTGGATCAGGGTACTGTGGAACGTATACATGTGAAGCTAAAGTTTTGTAGAATTACACGTGGAGCTGGTGTTCTGTACAATTTGCAAACATGGAGCTGGGGTTTCGTAGAACATGCTTATGTGGAGCTGGTGTTGTGTGTACACATGGGGCTAGGGTTCTGCAGAATGTGTACACATTGAGCTGGCGTTCTGTAGAATGTGTACATGTAGAGCTAGGAATCTGTAGAATGTTTACATATGGAGCTGGGTTTCTATGGACTGTTTACACATACAGTTGGGGGTCCTGTAGACTGTTTAGAAACATAGAATTTGACAGCAGATAAGGACCGCTTGGCCCACCTAGTCTGCCCATTTACCTACCTGATGGATAAGCTACAGATTCTAGTTAATCAACAGTTTACTTCCTCCTACCTCCCACTAGCATTGCCTTATGCCTGACCCATGCATTCTTGAATTCTCCCACTGTTCCTAACTCCACAACCTCCTCAGGAAGGCTGTTCCATGCATCCACAACCCTCTCGGTGAAAAAATACTTGTAACCTTACTTCTGAGCCATCCCCACTCTATCTTCAAATTGTGCCCCCTTGTTCTTGCACATCTCTTCTTCTGAAAGATACTACCCTCTTGTACTTTAATTCCTTTGAGATACCGGAAAGTTTCTATCATGCCCCCCTTTCCAAAGGGTATACATATTAAGCTGCTTTAGTCTCTCCTCATATGTCTTCTGGTGCAGACCCTGGGCAATTTTGGTTGCCCTCCTCTGAACAACCCTCCACTCTGTCTATATGTCTTTTGCAGAGATGGGGTCTCCAGAATTGCATGTAGTAATTCAGATGGGGTCTCACCAACTGTCTGTACAGGGGATAACCTTCCTGTTTCTACTGTTGATGCCTTCCCTGTGCATCCCAGTATCCCCCAGCCCTTCTTACTGCGTCCTCACATTGTTTGCCCACCTTAGGTCATCTGATATAATTACTTCTAGGTCTCTTTCGATTTTGTTGTTATTAACTCACCTCCCATTGTGTACTCTTCCCTGGATGTTTGTTTCTCAGATGCATTACTTGCACTTCTTTGCTTTGAATCTGAGCTGCCACATATTTGACCCTTCCTCCAACCTTGCCAAGTCCCTTTCATTCTTTCCACCCAACTGTGTGTATCAACCCTGTTGCAGACCTTTGTGTCATCTGCAAGAGAACATACCTTTCCTTCCAGGTGCTCTCCAGTGTCACTTATAAAGACATTAAAGAGGACCCAGTCCCAGTACCGAACCTTGCAGTACCCCTCTAGTTACACTCCATTCTTCACTGTGGACTCCGTTTAGTATTACCCTTTGCGTCCTGTTGTCTAGCCAGTTTTTTATCCCGGCTACCACCTTGGAACCCACTCCAAGGCTGGCTAACTTGTATATTAATCTTTTGTGTGAGACTGTGTCAAATGGCTTGCTAAAATCTAGGTAGGCCATATCCACAGCCCCTCCCTGGTCTACTACATTGGTCACCCAGTCAAAGAAATCTATTAGATTCATCTGACATGACCTCCCTGCTGTGAAACCATGCTGCCTTTGGTCCTGTGCCCCACTGCCCTCTAGGTACTCAACAGTTATTTCCTTCAGAAGTGATTCCATCATTTTCCCTACCACTGAAGTCAATCTAATTGGTCTGTAGTTTCCTGCCTCTGCCCTGCTCCCACTTTTGTAAAGTGGAATCACATTTTGCCCTCCTCCAGTCCTCAGGTACCACCCCATCCTCCCATGATTTGTTAAAGAGAGTAGTCATTGGTGTTACTAGTTCTACCCTTAGTTCTTTTAGAATTCTTGGGTAAATCCCATCAGGCCCCATTGCTTTCTCCACCCTCAGTTTCAAGAGTTCTTTCAAAACCCTTCCTTCTGTGAATGGACTGGTATCGACCCCCCCCAATTCGGAGTTTCTCCCTTGTTTGGTTTAGATACCTACCCCTCCTCTTCCATTGTGAATGCTGAGCAGAAATATTCGTTCAGTGTCACCCTCTGTCCACATTCTCTCCCCTTTATTACGCTTCTGTATCCCTCCCTTGTCTTTCTTCGCTCCCTAATGTACCTATAAAAGGTTTTATCCCTCTTTTTAACAGAGTTGGCTATCTTTCCCTCAGTTTGTGCCTTTGCTATTCTGACTGCCTTCCCCTGCCTCCTTCTGCTTTAACTGATAAAGTTCTCTGTCTTGCTCCTTCTGTGTTTCCTTATATTTCCTGAATGCTATCCTTTTCTCCTTAACCTTCCCTGCCACCTCTTTTGAGAACCGTAGTGGTTTTTTCCTTCATGTTGATTTGCTTCACACAAAGGCTTGTTGCTTCTCTGATGGCTGTTTTATTCCCCATTGTTCCTCCACCCTCCTTGCCCGTTTGCTAGTGCTTTTTTGAGGCACTTTCTCATTTTCCCAAAGTCAGCCTTCCTAAAGTCCAGTATTCTTGTTTTTGTATGGCTTGACTCTATGGCTGTGTTTATTGTGAACCACACTGTTTGGTGGTCACTTGTTCCCAGATGGCTACCCACTTCTAAATCTGAGATCCTTTCTCCTTCCCCATTTGAGAGTACCAGGTCTAGGATTGCTCCCTCCCGAGTGGGTTCCAACTCTAGCTGTCTGAGGCATGCTCCCTGTAGGGCATGAAGAATGATCCTGCTCTTGGATGTGCCTGCAGCAAAGGTACTCCAGTTAACATCTGGCATATTCAGGTCCCCCACCAACAATATCTCCCCTTTTTCTGTCATTTTAAGGATGCCTTCTATCATTTCCTTGTCTATTTCCTCCCCCTGAGATGGGGGGTCTTTACACAACCCCCATGCGGATTGTGGTGCCATTTACTGTCTCCAGGGTGACCCAGAGTGACTCATCAACTTCCTGTTTACGCTTTAGTTTTGTTGCTTTAATCCCTTCCCTTATATAGAGAGCTATCCCTCCTCCTCTTTTACCCACCCTGTCCCTCCTGTAGTCTGTGTATCCTGGTATGTTGACGACTGCCACAATATCCAGGCATCCCTCTTCCATCAAAGCCACTAGTTCAGGGAGCTTATTGCACAGACTGCGGGCCTTGGTACTCATCACCTTCCATTTATTTTTATGAGCCTTACCCTTTAGCCCCATCCCTGTGCTTACCACCTTTTCTGCATTTATCCCTGTCCTGCTCCCTACTGACTTCTCTGCTATGGTGTTTACCCTCTAAGCTACTGTGTGTTTTTGTTGGGGGGCTGGACTTCCTGCTCATTTTCAGTGCCTCCCCCCTTGGCTAGTTTAAATGCTTGCCAATGAAGCATTTAAACCTGTCATCTAAGATCCTGGTTCCCCCCGGACAGATGCAGACCGTCTCGCCAGTATGAGCCTGCATCCCTCCAGGTGGCTCCCCAGTCCCCAATGAAGCCAAAACCCTGAGCTCCACACCAGTTTTTCAACCATTCATTGAATACCATGGTGCGGAATACCCTAGCATCATCCTTGCCATAGACAGGCAGCACCTCCGAGAAGGTTACCATACATGCTACTTGTCTAAAGCCCCTTCCCAACTCTACAGACTCCTCTTGCACCGCTCTAATCCCATTCACAGCCAGGTCATTTGTCCCTAGGTGGACAGTGACATCCAGCTCCCTCCCTTGTGCAGCTGCTCCCACGGTCCTGAGGATTCGCTTCCTGTCCCTCCGAGGCGTGGTGCCAGGCAGGCACCTTACCTCCCTCGTCCCTTCTTCCCCACTTCTACTGCCCTAATGATTGAGTCCCCCACCAGGAGTTGTTTCCTTCCCCTGTGGGGTCTCATGCCACCCTCCTGTGGGTCTTCTTTGTGGAGGTTCCCAGCATCCTCCTTGGTCTCCACTGCAGGTGTCGCCATAGAGGAACCACTCTTTGCCAGAGCAGCATATGAATTGTATAGAGGCACAACTGGTGGGATGCACCTCTGTTCCACCACTCTCTCTCTCCCGGACCCCACCTTGGTCCAACCGCTCCGCTTTCTTGGCAACCTCTGAGGTAACTGTGGTGGCCCTGGTGGTCCCTGGGTAGGAGGAGAGGTTTCACGAATCCTAGCCAGGTCAGCCTGGAGATGGGCAACCTCCTCCCTCAGATCAGAGAGGTGCCTGCAAACAGGGCAGCATCGCAGCCTCCAGAATGTCTCCCGGAACACTGCTGGCCCACAGTCATTGCACTGCACCACTCCCATCTTGACTTATTTTGTTTCCCCTCTCCTGTTGCTTTGTATGCTTACTGTCTCCTCCCTCTATGTATTTTTACACTTACATTCCTACTGCCTATGTGCCCTTACAACACTTGCCATTCCTGTTCTGGGGGAGAAAGAGTTATTTTTTTAGGTTCCTTCAAGGTTGACAAAACTAATGTGTCTCGGTGATCCTTCCCTTACTACTGCCAAACAGGAAGTTCCTGTTAGTCAAATCCAGTGGCTATAAAAGTAGAAGTGGCTTTGGGTGGGAAGGAGGGCAATTAGTAAAAAATCTGTAGTTCTAGACTGCTGTTTCTTGCTCTGAAACCAAAGTTCTCTTCTGTCAAAAACAGCAGGAAGCTGTAATTGGAGACAGCTGCTTTTGTACTCCTAAGCTGCTATGCCACACCCCCAATTAGATTCACCCTCTGCTCTGACTCAGTAAGTTAAGCTGATACAGCCCCCTTCCTCAGAGAAACACACAGTGACTTTCTTCTTTTTTTTTTTTTGCTTAAATGAGACACCCTTCCTCTAATGAAGTATATATTTGCTTAATACAAACAGGTACTAACTCCTGCTGAGATAGAAGTGATTTATCAGTAAAAAAAAAAAAATCTGTAGTTCTAGACTGCTATTTCTTGCTCTGAAACCAAAGTTCTCTTCTGTCAAAAACAGCCAAATGGAGTTTTCAAATGGAGTTGGAGTTCTGTTTATGTCATAGGCAGTTATGGTGTTTGTGGTTTAACATTTTAATGTGGACCGTAAATATTAATATAATATGTTCTTCATTTGCCCAGGATAGCAAAGCTGACATGGAACATCACATTTCAGTGGGGTCCTGCTTCTGCACATTTTGCTTTTCAGTGGACTTGAGCACTGAGAGTTGCCTAAGGTCATACAGTATTTTGCCTTATGTAGGTTTGGACTTGTGATCTTCTGGTTCCCAAGCTGTTGCTGTAACCACTAGTCCATGCTGCAGTGTGGCTTCTTAGTGTGGAAGACTTGGTATTAACTAGTACATGCCTTTGTAATATTAGGTATGGCTACTGTAATGTGCTCTACTGTGGTTTAACACATCTGTTGGGGTGTTGCTTTCATCTAGTATAGAATGCAGCAGGCTAGTTGATGACATTGGTTTGAGGCTTTGCCTACATGACCCCCAAAAAAAAACAAAAAAAACTGCTGTTTTCACTGGCAACCCATCAGGTTCTGAATTACTCTTAACCAACAAGGTCATTAAGAGAATGTGTCCCATGTAGGTTTCTGGGCTTCCGTCACCCACTAGACTAATTTGTCCTTTTCTGATGGTATGAAATTTGTTTGTAGTTCCAGGAACAAGGAGGTGGGGAACGGATGCGGATTGTACAGTGTAGATCTTACTTCTAGAGGTTCCTGTAGTAGGTCTTCACATATAGGACTGCGTCCCCTGGCGTCAGGTTCGAATGGCAAACTTTTAGCTAGCAGTCATCAGTGAGGACCGCCCCTGACGTCAGGTGATGTGACAACAGCCCAAGTATAAAAGGGGCAGTCCCGCGCCTGCCAACCGGTTCTTTCCTGCCGTCGCACCAGTTCGTTCGACAGATGTGATAGAACAGCAATCAATTGCCCGCTATTTTTGAAGTTTTTCATCTTTGCTAAGTACAGTTTTTTTATTTATTTTATTTAGTTTTTGTTGACCGGGTAAGTGCACTAGACAAATTCTGCCTATTTTCAGGCACTAACCGGGAGGGATACAGATGAATGCCAACTGACCTTGAACCAGATTAAGCTGTTGGTGGTATTTTTAGTGAATGAGGAAATTTGGCCAGGACACCGGGAAATTCCCCTACTCTTCGATAAGTGCCATGGGATCTTTAACATCCACCTGAACTACCACCAATCCAGGCAGATGGGACCTCGGTTTAATGTCTCATCTGAAAGACGGCACCTCAGAAGTGCAGCACCCCTCTCATGCTGCACTACAGTGTCAGTACTGGGATATTAACCCAAGTGCCAGATGTGGGAACTGAACTCACAGCCCTCTGATCTCCCGGCCTCAGAGGCAAGTGTGCTACCTACTGAGCCACTGACTTTCATCGAGGGTATATCGTCTCGTCCTAAAAAGTGCTCCAAGTGCGGCACTCAAATCTCGCATGGGGACGACCACTCCCGCTGCCTCCTGCTCCTGGGGCCTAAGCACAACTCGGATGAGTGTGCTGTTTGCCAAGGGTTCAACCAGGCTACACGGACAAGCGGACCCTCGAGGCCCACTTTCTGTCCCAACGGCTGACTTCTATGGAAAAGAAGCTCCAGGAGCTTTGGGAGAGTTTGTCGTTGCCGGCCCTAGAGAAAAGGACAAGGAGAAGCACCGGGAGAGAAGCCCGTCATCACAAGGGAGACCTTCCATGTCCAGAACCGGGAGTACCACTCTTACGGGCACTCCGTCCGCTCTGACGGACCGGATGCCTTCTCCCCCTACTGCCGAGGTGAGCGGGAAGCCAGGGGTCACCTCTCTAAAGTTTTGTCTCTCTTCTCCCACTCATAGCACTGCCGATAAGTCTCTCTCCAGCTCCTCTGCCGGGCACCTGGCCCAGACCGATAAGCCTGACTGCGGCCTTTCTTCTGCAGACAGCCCGAGGCCCGGTCATGACTGATAAGTCAGGTGACAGATCCTTCATCATCCGCACAGCCGCATCTACTCTCCATTGGGCTGCCTTGAGGACCCTGATGCCAGGACGAGTGTACTCGTAGGGAATGCTTCATCCCTGCCAGCCTCTACCCCCAGGGATTCGCCATCTGTTCCTGATCTCTCTCTTCTGTCAGGAATGCTTTTAGATCTGTCGTTAGGGTCCCACCGAGCTCCCCTTTAACAGGCTCTTTCCGCTGCGGATCCCTTCCTCCTAGGGGTCCGCCACGGACGACATCTTACTGGCATGGATCCTCCTCCTTAGGGACCCTGCGGCTCACGCCAGATACCCTGCTTGCCCAGCGCCCTTCCGGCTGCAGACCCTCATGTTGGACCCACTCGGCGGTGTCCCAGGGCCTGACCCCATTGTTCCACTGCCAGGCGGCCCTCCGCTGGACCCTAGTCATCCGACACCAGGTCTGGTGCCCCCATTGCTGGGCTACCCGGTGCCGTGTTGTCCCCATCAGGGTATCCATTGCCAGGCTATCCTTTGGGTTTTCTAGGGTATCATGCCCCTTTCTGGCATCATCCCAGTTACCCTGCCTTTCCTGGGCATCCTGGGTACCAGCTTCCGCCTCCTCCTCCACCACCACCGCCTGACCAGGAAACCATTCCAGTGTGGTGGCAGGATGCTAGGACACAGCTCCTCACAGAACTTGGGCAGTCCCAGCCACTTGGAGGAATTCCTCTTCCCAGAGCACCTCTTCCCACACCAGGTCATGCTGTGGGTTCTCTTCCAGCAGGTGACACAGGGGTGGATCCCTTCCTTCCCCGTGGATCGGATCTCTCAGACTCGGATGAGGACTCTTAATTTTCACCTCTCTAAACATCATTCCCCGGTCGAGCCTCATCCAAAAGAATCCCCAAATCAGCCCCGGAGGATCCTTCTTTTGGAGACCTTTTGAAGACTTATACAGACTGCAGGCGGCTGGCCATCCAAGGAGGTTGACCCTCAGCAAAAAAAAACTCACTGAACATTTGGATTTGTCCACTAGGGACCCACTCCCCATCCTCCCTATGGATCGTCCCGCATGAGGATCTAGTTACCACAATATGGCAGCCTTTCCCATAATGAAAGCTGTGTTCAGAAAGGCTGACAGAACCTTTTTTTTTTAATTTGTTCTTTATTCATGTAGACACAACAATATACTTCAATTCAGACAGTTCATATACATCCAATGGAGATAAGCCAAAGTCTTACCCAACAAGGGCTTAGTACATAAGTTATATACAGACAAGTGGATTTCTAAGCAGTGCATCGTGATTAGAGACAGGTAAATGTATACAGTCAATTACAAAGAAAAAAGAGAAAGGATAAACTTTTAAGGAATACCCAGGGGGATATCAGGCATGAATGTCACACATCACTTAATTAAATTCTAGATTTCATAATGAGCATCAGGGTACAAACTTAGGATAATGACCTAAATGGTGAATAACCCACTTCTGCCAGCGGATTTCAAATGCTTCTTTTTGGTCTAAAAAACTGTCCGAGAGGCATTCCAGGGAATAAATTTCCTGTACAGTTTTCACCCTGTACAGTTTGGTGGGAATGGTTGTGGTTAGCCACAGGCGTGTAACTGTTTTTTGGGCAGCAGCCACTAACAAAATTGTTTGTTTATAGGTGATTTTATCAACTTTTGTTCCCTGGGGAAGGTTAAATGTTAATAGGAACACTGGGTGGTTGATAACTCCCCTATCATAACTCTCCTGTAACTCATCTATCTCCTCTTTCCAAAAAGCTGACAGAACCTACTTCCCCTTGGGAGGGATCTCTTACTTGACTTCACATCCAAATGCTGATTCAATGGTCATCACGGCCGTGCATGACTGTTCAGCTCAGCCAAAACACCTGAGTTCTTCTTCACCGGTCAAGGACTCGAGACAACTAGATCAGTTTGGCAGGAAGATCTATTCGTCAGTCCTCCTGTGCCATACAGTCATTAAACTATGTGTCCCACGTGGTGGCCTTCCAGAAGGCCTCTTTCTAGAACTAGAGAGGGACCTTCAGGAAATCCTGATGAACAACTCAGGGCTAAATTGCTGGACAAAGTTCATATGAACAAATCAACCTGCTGCCATGTACTCCGGGCCACTTATAACTCTGTGGACTCAGTGGCTTGGGCTGTGGCCTCGGGAATCTATCTTAGGAGCCTAGCATGGCTACGCATAGCAGGTCTGGCACAGGATGTTCAGACATCTCTTTTGGACGCACCCTTCAGGGGCCCTGTCCTCTTTGGCAGCAGTGCAGAAGATATCATTACAGGGCAGCAAGAGAGCGTTAGGTTCCTCAGAGACGTACGCTTGATGTACCAGATGGGCCAAAAGAAACAGCACTTTCATCACCAAAGAAGATGGAACAAAAGCCAGAACAAGCGTTAAGGCAAAAGACATGCCACTGGCTCCAGAACTTAAGCTCCTCAGGAGCTAAAGCTCTCTTCCTCTTAGCGTCCTGACTCGTTTCCCCTCCTCCCGCTCCCTCCATCCCCTTCGGAGGAACCGGTAGGAGGGAGGTTCGGACTCCACCTGGAAGGGTGGAAGACAGTCACTGCAGATTTATGGGTTCTCCAGCTCATACAAAGAGGTCACTCGATCGAGGTCCTGGAGATTCCACCTGCAAACCCTCCTGGAAGGTCCTTTTACCCGTCGGGTCAGATCCCCATTGTCCATCAAGAAATCCAGACCCTGCTACAGAAGGAGGCCATAGAACCCGTTCCTCCAGACCAACTAGGAAGGGGATTCTACTCCCATTTCTTCATAGTTCCCAGAACGATGGGGGATCTCAGACCTATCCTGTGTCTCAGCATGCTCAACCTCTTCGTCGAATACACGAGGTTCTGCATGCTGACCCTTCAGGGACTCCTGCCCCTGCTCCTGTCAAACACACGGCTGTGTTTCCTGGATATGCAGGATGCTTACCTTCATATCCCTATCCCCCTGGCACACTGACGCTTCCTTCGATTCTCCTTTTGGGAGAACCATTTTCAGTTCAAGGCACTCCCCTTTAGCCTTTCCTCAGCGCCCCGGGTTTTCACCAAGTGCCTAGCTATGGTAGCGGCATTTGTCCGCCTCAAGGGCATCTACGTGTTCCCTTTCCTGGACGACTGGCTCTTTTCAGCCCCTTCTCTGGACAGCCTGAAGGAGTCTCTCTCCCTCACTCTGGATCTGTTCGCCAAGCTTGGCATCTCTGTCAGTCTTCCCAGTTCTCAGCTAGTACCCTCTCAACGCCTCCAGTTTATTGGGGCGGTACTGGATACAGTCCAGAGCATGGCCTTCCTTCCATTAGACCAAGTGGAGACCTTGATGTCTCAGGCCACTTCGGTGGCCAACACTCTGTGGATCCCGGCTCACTCGGTGCTCCGCCTTTTGGGTCTTATGGCTGCTGCCATACCTACGGTCCCCCTGGCCAGGCTGCACATGAGGGTTACCCAGTGGTCTCTTCAAGTCCAGTGGGAACAACGCTCGGACGACAAGGACCAACCAGTCATGATATCCAACAGTCTTCAGAAGGATCTTCTCTGGTGGCAGGACCTCACCAACTTGTTGGCAGGAGCTCCCTTATACTCTCAGGTTCCTTCTCAGACCTCACTCACGGAACCCTGCAACACAGGCTGGGAGCCCACTTGGGGATTACAAAACTCAGGGTTCTTGGTTTCTTGTGAAACAGAACCTTCACATCACCATCCTGGACACAAGAGCAGTTCTCTATGCTCTCCAGGCTTTCCAGTCATTACTTTTTCTGGGAACACTCCTTGTTCAGACAGACAACGTGGCGACTGTCTGGTATCGCAACAAACAGGGAGGTACCTGATCATAACCCCTTTGCAGGGAAGCAGTGAGAGTATAGTACTGGGCGATTCAGCATGGTCTTTTTCTGACAGCAGTTCATGTGCCGGGCATTCACAACGTCCTGGCCGACAGTCTCATCCGATCAGTGGCCAGGGCTCACAAGTGGGAATTAAAGCAGGAGGTAGTGGAAGACCTGTTTCTTTGGTGGGACCGGCCAAACCTAGATCTGTTCACCTCCCCATACAACGCAAAACTACCCAACTTTTGCTTGCTCGTTCCCGGGCATGGTGCTTTTTGGCGAGATGCACTGTCTCTCTCTTTCTTGGACAGGGAGGTTTCTGTATGTGTGTTCTCCCTTTCCGCTCATTCAGAAGGTTATGTTGAAAGTTCAGGCAGAGGGGGCTCACTTTATTGATCGCGCCTCTGTGGCCCCGGCAGATTTGGTTTCTGCTGTTGCAACAACTAGCTCTAGAACCGCCGGTCCCTCTGCCACTCTCTCATGACCTTCTGTCACAGGAGCAGGGCACCCTGGTATATCAGAGTCTTCAGTCTCTCCACCTTCATGTGTGGCACCTGTGGACATAGCGGTCTCCTGTTATGGAGTGTCCTCTCAAGTGGCTCAGATACTAGTAGTGGCCAGGAAACCCTCTACTATATCCACCTATGCCATGAAGTGGAAGAGGTTTTTCCTTTGGGCCACAGCCAAAGGCTTGGACCCTTTTTCTTGCTTGTCTTCCCAGGTTTTAGAGTACCTCTTACATCTTTCTGAGTTGGGTCTTAGTTATTCCTCTCTCAAGGTCCACCTCTTTGCGGTGTAGGCCTACCACCATCCGGTAGAGGCCAGAACACTAGCACAGCTAGAGTTTTCCAAAACCTTCTTAAAGGGTATCCTTTACATCAAACCTCCAGTCCGGAACCCCTGCCCTCCCTGGAATCTTAATTTTATGTTGAAGAAACTTACCTTGCGCCCTTTTTAACTGGCAGCAAGTTGTAACATGCTCTTCCTTTCTTGGAAGACGCTATTCTTAGTTGCAGTCACCTCAGCTCGAAGGGTCTCAGAGCTTCAGGCCTTTGTTTGCAGAGAGCCTTATTTGATTTTCCGCAAGGACCAGGTGATCTTGAGGACTAATCCCTCTTTTCTTCCCAAAGTTGTTTGAGATGACTCTCAATCAGAGTGTCGAACTGCCGGTCTTTTTTCCTCAGCATTCCAATGGGGGGATATCTTGGATATGCATCGGATTTAGAGGTATTATACCTCCTGGACTAAGGAGGTTCGAAAGTTGAACCAGCTTTTTGTAGCGTTTGCCTGCCAGTGCCAGGGCAGGGCAATCTCAAAACAGTCTATTTCAAGATGGCTGGCTAACTGTACTCACTACACTTACCAGAAATACAGTAAATCCCTTCTGGGGGCAGTTAAAGGACACTCCACCAGAAGTGTCGCCACTTCCACTACCTTTTTCAGGATGTGTCCACTGCGGACACATGTGCAGCAGCCACTTGGTCTTCTGTCCACACTTTCACCAAGCGCTACAGTCTGGACGTTGCCTCTAGGCGTCAAGCTGGTTTCAGCCTTGCAGTTTTGCAAGGTCTTCTGTCTTAAGGCAGACATCTTCCTCCTCCCGGAACCTCATCTCCAACTCCTTTCTTTTTGTTAGACTACTTGGAATTCAGTCCTATATGTGAAGACCTACTGCAGGGACCCTCTTGAAGTAAGATATAGCAATTACTTAAGAACTTACCATAACAGTAGATCTTTGAGAGAGGTTCCTGCAGTAGGTCTAGTTTCCCTCCCACCTATCCCCCAGCTCCTGGAATTATTTCCTTTTCTTCCTGCCTAGCCTTTGGGTTCAGTCAGGGCTTTTAAGTACCAGGAGTCATTACTCCTCTTTCTGCTCCTTTCTATGGGTCTCTGGTGGAAAAGAACTACTGGAGGGCGGGCGTGGGACCGCCCCTTTTATAGTCAGGCTTACATCGTGTCACCTGACGTCTGGCAGTCCCCGCTGATGATTGCTAGCTACAAGTTTGCCATTCAAAACTGACACCAGGGGGCGCAGTCCTGTATGTGAAGACCTACTATAGGAACCTCTCTCGAAGATCTACTGTTACAGTAAGTTCTTATGTAACCACTATGTGTGCTCCTTAAGCCCAGAATTCCATCCCAGTTGAGATGAGGCAAGCATCATATTTGACTGATTTTTAATAGCCTGCAGACAACCTGACTTTATAAAAATGGCTGTAGCATCATTTTATTTTGAATAGAAACATAGAAACCTAAGAAGTTGATGGCAGATAAGGACTGCAAGGCCCATCCAGTCTGCCCATCTGTTTGCTGCCCAGTTTTCTGTGAGCCCCCCCCAGTGGTCTGCAGATGGCAGGGGTCGGAACTGGCACCAGCCTATTAGCCAAATGCTGGTCGATTTTGTATTGGGCTAGTAAGAATTTCTTCGAACTAGCCCTGCGGGCTTGTACTGGAGAAGGTAACATTTCAGTAAGTAAAACAGCCAGGCCATTGGAAACGTCTCTAGGGCTAGTAGATTTTCCTAGTCACTGGCCCTGCTGGCTAGTGGCTGCAAAACTCGATTTCGATCCCCTGATATGGCAGTATAAATAAATTGGGTACCTGTCTAATATTGAGACAGATGGGGTGCTGAAGCTTTGTTTGTTTTGCAGGTGATCAGTGTTAAAGATAACGACAGCTTAGCAGCGCGTCTGGCTGTGGAGATGAAGGCAGACCTCCTCATTGCTCTTTCGGATGTGGAAGGTAAGAAATGATCCTTAGGTAGGGGTAAGCAGACCTTGGTGTTGGCAAACTGAAAAGAGCTCTTATGGTTCAGTAAAGTTATCATTTTTTTTTTTTTTTTTAATAACTCAGCTATATTAAGAGCTTAATTTTCAGAAGTACATTTGTGATCTGAAAAAACATAGATACAAAGGAGTACATGGAAAGGTGACAGATGGTAGTCAGAATACATTGGAGAAACAAACAAATCATTGATATTCCATATGAATTATAAGATAAACTAGGTACTCCGAAAAATAATATCAACCTTAATCTCATATGTCACTTCATTTAAAAGCTGGTGTCAAAACATATGATGAAGTTAATAAAAACAAAAAAGAAACATCGAAGGCCTCAACATAGGCCCCAACAGTTAGATTGTGTGTCATTGAGTAAGGTTATCATTTTTGAGAGAATTTTCAAAGACATTTAAAGAAGCAGTAACACGCTGCAGGTTATGGATTATTCTGGACCCCACATGTCATGATGTGTTTTGAGGCACAAGGCCATAAGCGGAGTGCTTTCAACCACCTTGGAAGTGTGGCAGTCTAGCATAATGCATGCCATATTGTGTTATTGCTCTCGTAAATTTTTTTTTTAATTAGAGAAAATGTTTTAGGTGTCAAAGTGTACATAAGTACAGTATGTAAAAAAAAAATATATATATATATAAACACTATATATTTTTTGATGAAATAGTTCTTGAGCGTAGAAAAATACAGGAACATAGAAAATGTCAGCAGAAGAAGACCATTATTTCAGAGTTGCTCCATGTGATGGAACTTGACTAAGTTTCTGTTTGACATTAGGACATTGGTCATGCTCTGGCCTTAATAAATAGTTGTTGTGCTGTAGTTTTGTACCTCAGGTCATCTCGCCCCCCCCCCAAGATTCATATTGAAAATCTTTCTGGAGAGGTGGATTATATGACCAGTAACGTAGAAGCATAGAACTTGTTGGCAGAAAAGGACAGCTTGGCCCACCCAGTCTGCCCAGATGGTCCCTGCCCAGTCTGTCTTCGCCGACCCTAACTGGTGACTTTCCCTGCCCATTTCCTAACATTCCTCTGTGTCTGCCCCATGCATGCTTGACTGCCAGTCTGCACTTGGTCTTGGTTTAGTACTGAGACCTCTAAAGCATAAACTAAGCTATTGTAATAGCTCCCTCCATAGGTTACACAGTACACACTTTTGTGGCTGCTCCCAGCTCTGACATCAGCCGTGGGAGATTGTGGGATTTGCAGCTAATGGCGTTTTAATCAAAATTACGACAGGAGGGATGGCAGGAACAACCACATGAATTCAACAAAAGTAAAGTAAGTAAAATTGTAAACACTATGCAAAACTGCTAATCGGGGTATCCCACAATGAGGTGTGGAACATGGATGTGGAGGTTTCCTTTAAATGCAGATCTCTCTTCGAGGGGGCTCTTGCAGCAGGTTATAGCATAAGGATTGAAGCCAGCAGGCACCAGGACCCCACAGAAAACTTCTAGCTAGTAGTCTATAGCAGGGGACCACCCCCTCTGATGTCGACCCGTGCCCAACGTCCCCTATGATATAAAAGGGGCATTCCCCCAGCTCAATCTCAGTTCTTTTCCTGCCATTAACCCACGCAGGTTAGACCTCCATGAACGCCTTTTGCTTTAGTTGACCGCCATTTTTCCCTTGTTACCCGTGCTTTATTATTTTTCTAATTTTTCTTAAATTTATTAGCAATCTGTGCATGTTTTCTTCTCCTTCCTCATCTGTTAAGCGGTGGCGAGCAAAGTGCGCTTGCGGAAAGCAGCTGCCCTACAAGGACGGCCATTTAGTGTGCCTGCTTTGCCTAGGCCCAGACCATGACATTGAGGCCTGCCAGCACTGCCAGGATTTTAACCAGCGCACCCAGCTTCACCGCCAGAAGACGCTGGAAGTCTTCCTGCTGAAGCAAACGTTCTTAACAATGGAGAAGGAGCTTTACCAGAGTACTTCCTCTTCCCGGGCCTCCACTTCTTCTTTAGCTAAACACACAAAGAAGTCTTCGGGAAAGCACAAACACCAGGAGAAGCATAGGGAGAAACCCCGGTCAGCTTCCCACTCCAGATCCCTGCTCAAGTGAGGCACTAATCATGGGTCTTCCTCCTGCAGGAGGTTGGCCTTTCACTCCGGCCTCTGGGCTTCCAGTGGACAGACCACCCCCACTCCTCACTGTAATGGGCAGTGGTTCCTTTGGGCTCAGGACTTGGTCCCCAGCCTCCCAGCCCCTGAAGCTCAGGCCCATTCTACAGATGGGTCCTCAGCCAGGTGGCTCGACCGGGTCCTCGGGCAGAGGGTCCTCACCCGTCACCCTCCTGGTCAAGGCGTCTGTGAAGTCGGTTCCGAAGTCGGACCGACAGCATCTCATGATGCCAAGGGCATGTGGTCTCCTCTCCTGTGAGGGTGACACCTCTTCCCCACTCGGGAGTTAGCTCCCCTGTTCAGGCTTCTCTCTCCAGGTCGATGCCGGCTGTTTCACCAGACCAGCATCAGCCTGCGCCTGTCCCGTTGACACCAGCCTCCCATGCACCGACCACCACGATGCCTCAACGGTCTTCCGCTAACCCTCCACAGTCTCCAGCTGAGCCTTTGGTCATACAGTCGACCCCAGGGGACCGACACCAGGTCTTTCGACCCCAGTCACAAAGATGCCAGATGGTTCCTTACCTCAAGATCATACGTTGGTTATCCCGATGCCAAGGGATGTGATGCCAGGGTTACTGCAACCTGACAAACTGACACCGGGGCCTTCCAAACCTACCCCACAGATGCCGGTTCCCCCGGCCTTGCCTTAGAATCTACCCGTGGACATTTACGCTCTTTTCATGGCCTGGTGGGCGCAGTTCAAGCACAAGGAGGCCCCAGAGGAGCTCCCAACTCCAGCTCCAAGGGACCCTTTGCCCAATCCTTCTTAGGACCAGTTTCCTTCTAGGGAGGCTCAGATGCCAACTCCTAGGCAGCCTACATCATAACCAGCAGGGCCTGGCACCAGTCGTTCTAAGACCCATAAGCATAAGCCTCGCTGCTCCCCCTCACCGGATTCAAGTGAGTCAGGAGGTTATTCCTCTTCCTCCTCTTACGACAAGTCTGGAGATTTGGATCCCCATCAGAGCTGGAGGAGCCCAAGGATACACTGCATTGCCCCCAATGACCCATTTTCATGGATGTGATGAGGCACATCCAAACACTCATGGGCTGGGATACTGAGGAAGTGGACCCCGATAAACGTCGGCTAGCCACCTTCCTTCGCAAGGAGTCCTTGCCTCTAGTAGTTCTTCCTTTAGTCAACTCCTTCTGGAAGTGTTCGTCCACAACACTGGCGACGCCAAAAGGTGGGATCACCGTATAACACCCCAAGGAATGAACCTTTTATGAGGAGAACTCAAAGCTGATTGGTGATTATTAACATGGCCCATGACTGTTAAGAAGGACTCTGGCACCTCAGCACTCAGTCTCCTGATAAGGACTCCGGCAGCTAGACTATTTTGGCAAAAGGTCTACTCTTCAGCCACATGTGCTATCTATTCCTAAACTTCCTTGCCCACATGGTTCGGTATAGAATGCCCTGTGGGAGTAGGCTTTTGGTAGCATAAGCCCAACCAGATGATCTGGGGACGACTGAGCTGTTGTCTCTTCTCAGCTTGGACTCTGATCTGGGACCTGTGTCCTCGAGCCTCTTATGATTCTGCGAACTCCACAGGGAGAGCCGCATCTATGGGAATTTGCCTGCATCGTCACTCTTGGCTCAGGGTTTCTGGTTTGCCAATGGACATCCAGTCTAAGATTTTGGACAGCTTTAGAGGCCCTGTCTTGTTTGGCTAGGATTCTCAGAATATAATCTCTCACTTCCAAGAGTTGGGTAAGACTGTCCATTCAGTTCAGACTCTGTACTGGTCTCAACCGAAGTCATCCAGCAACAGCCATTTCGTTGCAGCTCCAGGCAACAGGCAACTCATGTGAGCAGTCTTATTTGGTTTTCCACAAAGACAGGTTGCCTTTGCATACTAATCCTAAATTTCTTCCTAATGTGGTGTCTGAGTTTACTTTAAATCAGTCCATCCACATTCTTGTTTATTATCCAGGGCTTGCCAATTCAGCAGAAGTATTGCTTCACACTTTAGATGTGCATAAATTCTGCATTACTATACCCACGTTGGAAGTCCAAACATGCGGAAAAAGAGCCGCTCAGGAGAGGTGAGCTCCATGTGGAAATGAAGTCAAACAATGCTTAATAATCACGGAACTCACCCCAGCCATAAAAATAACTGCAGCCAACACAAAATTAAATACATTAAGTTCAGCAGTTTACTGAAACAGCAAATTGAGCAGAGTGCCTCACGAGGAGGTGAAAACTAACGTTCTAGGGACATGGATATGTTGTTCATCCACACTTATTGGCAGGTTCCTTGCCGCTTTAAATCTTGCCGGAAGGTCTTCAAGCTGGCTCCTCCCACCCACCCGGGTGGTAAAACTCGGCTCCGCCCCATGGCGTAGATCTTCCTTACAGCTTGGAAGCTCAGGTTCCCTCCTTGACCTCTGCGATTAAGACTGGTTCCTAATTCTTGAGAAGTTCGAAAATCAAAAGTTTTTGCTAAAAAGACTTGGTCTTCTTCTCCTCGCGGCTCGATGGACAATCGACTCCCGGTTCCGGAGGTGCCCTTCGCGAGGCAGAAGATGTCTAGAGCGGATCCGCACTCCCGTCGTCTACTGCCTGGGCCTTGAGCACGACCACGAGGCCTGCGATTTGTGCTCTTTCTTTTTCGGCCCATCGCCCTGAAGACCGTGCTGCCGATTACAACTGGGGCGCCTCGAAGAGAATTCAACGTGAAATCTAAAGAGGCCCAGTTGGCGGTGTCCACGGCGGTGGGCTCGGCGAATCAGCTCGAGCCAGATGATCGCCCTCGAAGAGGGAGAAGGCGGTCGGGCATACTTCTACCATTGCATTTGTCCTGCTTCTCTCGTGCCTCGTCACTCTGCTTCTTTTAAGGAGCTTTGTCTGACCTTCGATGAAAGGTGAGGGTCCAACCTCTTCGGACCTTTTCCAGGTCCAAAAGAGCAAAAGTAAGTCTCCGTTGACGCTCTTGGGGAGCGGAAAGATCCCTCCCTTGTCGACAGTCGACTTCGGGTTGACCCTCAGCTTCGGCCACTGGCTTCACGGTGTCCCCGTCAGGTCAGTTGACCGAGACTCCCGACGACGCGGTCGAGATTTTTCTCGACCCGTTAGACGGGTTGTCGGCTGGAGAAGCTGAGAATCCCCTCTCCCCGGTTCCCCCGGTGAGAGTTGAGGATCCCGTCGGCTCGTCTGTGCCTCCGGTTCCGGAGCCTTCGGTGGGATCGTCCGAGCCGAGGGGAGTGCCGGTTTCCGACACTTCTCCTCGCCTTCCTCGGCCTAGTCGAGACTCTCGGTCTCGGTCTCGGACATCCTCGCGGTCCGACCGATCCCGCCGCCACAGGCGGTCTCGGTCTCGGCACTGCGGTAGGCGGCGCCGGCGCTCTTTCCTCTTCCTCGGGCTGAGGGAGGCTTCGCCAAGTTGCGTCGGAGGTATGAGGAACTTGTGGCAACAGCTCCTTTTGATTGGGAAAGTTCACCCAGTCGCCTTCCCCGCCATTAAGTGGCTGTCACCGAGCGGTCGAAACAACCTCATTGTAGCTGAGGAGCCTGTTCCCAGGGCCGGTTGTTCGGCACATTCCAGTTGCCCCACCGATTCTGGTGGAACCTCCGCCCATAGCCGATAGTTGGGGCTCACCAAAAATTCTCGGTCGGGTTATGGGTTTGCCCCTAGGTTGTCTGTCACCCCTACTCCGATAAACCTCGGCAGGTGGAGGGTGGCTCAGGCTCGAGGCAGCTCTTTGAGGACTCTTCCGGGTCCGAGGATGATTCCTCTTTTCCAAGCGCATGGACTTGGAGTCCTCGGAGGGCAGTCAATGGACGATAGCCCTTCGTCCTTCTTAGGGTTGTTTGACTCATCTCGGAGTCCACCGGATGAAGCTTCCAACCTGCTTTAACGGGCCAGGTATCCCTCACTGAGATTCTGGACCGAGGGATTCTCCTAGGAGGCCTTTCTGGTGGCCGAGGCCATAGTGGGTCCGGCCTTGGAGCTTTGGCAGCGCCCTGCTTCCTGCCCTGCGCCTTCGGCCAGAATGGCCAGGAAGTATGCGGTCCCTACCGGTTCCCTGTCCGGTTTTTCGGAACACCCCTCTGCTGAGGGGTTGGTTACCGACAGCTTTTCCGGCGTGTGGGGAACGCCAGGGATGTGGACAAACCTCCCGACAAGGAATCCAAGAAATTGGATTATGCCGGGCGAAAAGTCTATGCTGCGTTCTCTCTCGGCCTTCGCCAGGCCAATTCTGGCTGTCCTCATGGCACATTTTTTCTCATGCCCTGTTGGGCTCCCTGATGAGGTCGTCTCATCTTCCGCTGGATCTGCAGACTCACGGCCAGGCAGGTGCGGGACCAGGCAGGGCAGTGGCCAAACAGCAGTTCCAGACTGCTTTAGACATCAGGGACTCATGTGCCAGGTCGGTGGCGGCCGCAGTGGCTATCGTCGTCAGGCTTGGCTGAGGATATCCACCTTTACCTCGGATACCCAGCATGTTGGCGGATGTTTCCTTTTGGGACTGACCTCTTCGGCCCTGGGGTGGAAGGTCACCTGCAGAGGATCGAAAGTCCAATGCCACCTTGACCCGGTCTCTTTGCTCAGAGGACAAAGGCCGCCAAGCCACAGCCTAAGCCTTTCGTCCTTCTGCGTGCTGTGGCATCCCGGCCCAGCTAGCGTCAGGGCCAGCAGGCTCGAGCTTGGCATCCCAAACCCAAGCTGCCGGCTTCCTCCAACAGGGAAGCAGGAGGAAAAGGCCCAGGAGGTCCCTCGGCTGGTCCCTCCTCCAGCCTGCCCAGTGGCGGGCTGAGGGGTGTCGCCCCGTCCCGTCTGCCCCCCCCTGTTTCCCCCGTGGGGGCACGCTCCGACACTTCCTTTCCGCCTGGTCCGCTGTTACCATGGACAGGTGGGTACTGGAGGTGGTGGAAAAGGCCTGCCTCTGAAATTCGAGCAGGCCCGCCCTTCAGAGCCGTCACACGGGAGGCCTCGGGGTCCGCCAGCCTCACTGGCGGCTCGTCGAGCCGACATCGCTCTCCTCCTCAAAAGGAGGTGATCACGTAGGAGGACCCCCCTCAGACCTGGGGTTCGTGTCCAGGTATTTCCTGGTTCGAACGGACGGGGCTGGCGCCCCATTCTCGACTTGCACGACTGAACAAGTTCCTAGGTCTCGAACCTTCAGAATGGTCACTCTGGCACAGATAATACCATCTCTGAACATGGTGTATGGTTCTGCTTCTGGACCCACAGGACGCGTTTCTTCACGTCCCTATCCGGTCCGCACATCGGAGATTCCTTCGCTTTTGAGCAGAGGGATCCCTCTTCAGTTCCAAGCCATGCCCTTCGGCTTATCTCCAGCTCCAGGGTCTTCACCAAAGCATGGCAGTGGTGACAGCATTCTCGCGGTGCCGAGGGTCCGTGTACCCTTACCTGGACGATTGCTGATAGCAGCCCCCTCCAGACAGGAGGTGGAGCGGTCCAGAGATCTGGCCCTCCAGGTTTGCTCTCAAGTCGGCCTTCTCATCAACGAGGCCAAGTCGGAACTCGAGCCGAAGCAGGTGATCCTGTTCATCGGGGCAGAGCTCGACTCTCTTCGAGCCAGAGCACGGCTCCCGGCGGACAGGGCCGAGGTTCTTGCCTCCTTTGCCCAATCATTTCTGGTTGGGCAATCGCGCCCTGCCCGGGACTTCCTGCGCCTCCTGGGTCTCATGGCGGCCTGTACCAGCGTGGTCCGTTGGGCATGCTGGCACATGCGCCCCTTCAGTGGGGACTGGCAGCCAGTGGTTCAGGCACACGATCCATTGGACCAGCTAGTGATAGTGACCCAGAGATGTGGAACGCCTCCAGTGGTGGACCGCTCATCTCATCTGCAGGAGGGCATGCCGTTTGTCCGCCCGAGCCGACGGTCTCTCATCGACCGATGCCTCTCTGAGGGTTGGGGTGCCCATCTGGGGAACACCAGTGCACGGCCTCTGGTCCCCAAGGAGTCCCGATGCCACATCAACTTGCTGGAGTTCCGAGCGGTCCGCCTAGCTCTCACCGCCTTTTGTCTGCTTTCTCCGGTCAAGGTCCGGGAGTCCAGACGGACAATACCACGACCATGTACTACCTGAACCGCCAGGGTGGGGCGCCCATGCTTCTATGCAAGGAAGCTCTCGATTTGGTCACTGCGTAAGAGCCTGGAGGCGGATCTCCTAGCCATTCATGTGGCAGGAGCCTCCAACACCCTGGCCGATGCCTTGAGCCGGATAGGGGCTGCATCTCACGAGTGGTCTCTCATGCCGGAGGTAGTACAAGATCTGTTCTCCCACTGGGGCACACCTCAGGTGGACCTGTTTGCCTCCAGGGAGAACGCGAAGCTGAGGCTGTTTCATGCCTCCCCCTCAGCAGGGCTCGCTGCAGGGGGATGCCTTCTCGAGGCTCTGGACCCCGGGCCTCTTTTACGCCTTTCCTCCATTTCCCTTGATTCTCAAGGCAAGGAGGGACAGTGAGGTGATTCTGATAGCCCCAGACTGCCCCGCCAGTTCTGGTACCCAGATCTCCTCAGCCTCAGCTCCAGGCTCCCGAGGCAGCTTCCAGCTCACTCCGACCTGCTCAGTCAATCGGGGAAGGTGTTTCATCCGGACCTTCAATCCCTGCACCTGACGGCCTAGTTCTGAGCTGCTGGAGTTCCAGGCCTTGGGTCTTTCCGACGAGGTCCTCAATGTTGTTGAGGCCCCTGATGAGTCGACCAGAAAATGCTACGCCCAAATGGAAGAGGTTTTCCATTTGGTGTCAGGGCAAGGGCTTGGACCTTCCTCCTGTTCTGTGGCAAGCATTTTGACTATTTATGGTCCCTTTCTAGTCAAGGGCTTAGGTCGGCGACCCCTAAAGGTGCACTCAGCAGCAGCCATCTCTGCTTACCGGGCGCGGCCGGAGCAGTCGGTGGCGCAGGAAAAAGGTGGTCGGGCGCTCAAGGCCTTGATCACATTTCCCTCCGGAGTGGGAACCCCCTCCTGGGGTCTACTGCTGTACTGGCAAAGCTCTGGGCAAGGCATTCGAACCAATGCACAGGTGTGAACTCTCTCACCTGTCGTGGAAGACCGCCTTCTTGGTGGCTATCACGTCAGCCAGAAGGATGGGAGAGCTCCAGGCACTTTGCATCGAGTCTCCTTACCTGGTCTTCCACAGGGACAAGGTTGTCCTGCGCCCCCACCCGAAATTCCTTCCGAAGGTGGTGTCGGAGTTTCACCTTAACCAGGTGCTTACTCTGCCGGTGTTCTACCCCAATCACACCTCGGAGGCCGAATATAGGCTCCATACTCTGGACCCTAGAAGGGCGCTCGCTTATTATAAGGAGCGCACGGCTGAAATTCGGGGAGAGGTTCGCCAACTGTTTGTCACCTACGCTGAAGCCGCATCTGGCAGACCTGCAGCCAAGCGGGACGATAGGCAGGTGGGTCACCTCCTGCATAGATCGCTGCTATGAGTTGGCGGGCATGGAGCCTCCCAGAGGATAAGAGCTCATTCTACCCATCATACTGCTGCATCGGTGGCTGCTTCCAGGGCCATCCCTATCCAGGAAATCTGCAGGGCTGCTACCTGGGCGTCAGCAAACACCTTTATTACCCATTACCACATCGACCTTGAGTCACGCCGGGATGCTTGTTTTGGGGCCCTCGGTTCTCCAGTCCTTATTTCCCAAGTAAGTATTAAGGGGTGTGCGCTTTGCCCTCCTCCCGGAGAACTGCTAGAGTCTGCCAGTAAGTGTGGATGAACAACATATCCATGTCCTTAGAAATACAGGTTACTCACCTGTAACAGGAGTTCTAGGAATGGTATATGTTGTTCATCCTACATCCACTGACCTCCCGGCCTGATGCATAACCTGAGCTTCCAGCGGGCCAGATCTGGCGTCATGGGGCGGAGCCGAGTTTTACCACCGGGTGGGTGGGAGGAGCCAGTTGAAGACCTTCCGCAAGATTTAAAGCAGCAAGGAACCTGCACAATAAGTGTGGATGAACAACACATACCATTCCTAGAACTCCTGTTACAGGTGAGTAACCTGTATTTTCAACCCGTCGGTCTTTTTCAGAGTGTCACTTTGTTTCAGTAAACTGCTGAACTTATTGCACTTAATTTTGTGTGGACTGCAGTTATTTCTCATGGTTGGAGTGAGTTCTGTGACCATTTAGCATAGGAAGTCCAAACAGTTGTTTCTTCAGACAGCATGAAGTCTTGCTGTATTCTGACTATATGCAGTTAACTCCAGCACTTGAACTGCCCCGGAGAGGAAAGGGTTAACTCTGCAGCAGCATAGAATGTTGAGCTCGAGCTCAGTTTTCAAACGTGTCTCTGGTACATCTCGGTGTAACCGTCAGATTCTTTACTCCATCTAACTGTGAAGTTGTTCCGGAGATCTCTCCTTCGCTTCAGTTCGGTAAAAGTGAAGAAAGCGTTCGGATGTTCAACCGATTTCTTATTTTTTTGTATCAAGTCTCTGTCTACAGTATAGGTAGTGTTGTAGATAGGTAGTGATATTGTAAATTGTTTTTTCTTCGGAGTCCGGTTGGAAGCCGAACCATTGTTTATTTTTGAATTCATCTGGGATTTAGTAGTGGTGTCCAGTTCCCGTCGGTTTCAAAAAACTGACTTTATCTGTTTTTTTCCACAACCCATGAAACGGTTGGTACCTAACAGGGGAGTATTACTTGGCGTGAAAGCTGTAAAGGGTAATTTTTGTAGTGTGGCCATGTCTGAGAAACCCAAGAAAAAAAAAACGGTCCTACTGGGTTTCTACACTGTTCTGAGTGTGGGGAGGCCTTTGCCAAGGCTGACCCCTACCTCACCTGTGTTTATTGTTTTGAGGTTTGACCACCTCACAACAGACTGCCAAATATGTAAAAATTTTTCCAAAGCCACTCTGGAAAAAAGATTGAGTAGGCTGAAGGAAAAGGAGGCCGAGAAGTCCACTGATGTGGATGGCCAGCCCGGTTCGGTTCTGGCTGAACCTGAGGAGGTGCTCATTGACCCAGGCGATACCTTCTTGGGCAAAAAGAGATCTGGCTGTGAGGGGTCGGTTCCAGCTAAGAGAAAGAAAATATTTGTCCGGTTCAGATCTGGTACCGCATACTCCAGCCGCTGATGAAATAGCCAAAGCGATCAGTATTGTTCAGTTGTTTCACCTGGTTCCGTCTGAACCGCCGCCGTTAGGCGGTCAGTTCAATCAGATCTGACTTCCTCAGATTATGATCCGGATGCATATTATGATGTGGAATGGGAGGGAGATGATTATCCCGAAGATGAAGATGATAACGACTTTGGAGGCCTAGATGTGCCTGTTGAACTGGACATCTCCCCAGACAGGCGTTCCAGTGTCTCCCCTCCCAGGTGTTCTGAGTCCCCTGTCCCTCTTTTTGTTCTACAAAAAAGTGGCTGAAACTCTCCAGCTCCCAATGGTAGAAGCTGCTGAGGAGGAAGAAGAGCCTGATTTTGTTGAAATGATGGACATCCCAGAGTCCAAGAGATTGCCTTTCCCTCTTCACTAAATCTTTGGAGAAACGGACAAAATGGATTTTGCACATGCCTAACTCCTTACCTCCTGTGGATAAGAGAATGGACAGGAGGTACATGCTATCAGGCTCAGGTATGGAGTTTTGTTGTTGTTGTTTTTTTTTTTTTAAATTATGCTTTATTCCCCCCACTGCCTGCCGACCTCGACCCTTCAGGGCATCCAAGGGGTCATCCTCCTGCTCACCTGTACCTACCTCCCAGTCCCCCATGTAGTTTTGACACCCCCCCACCCCACCCGGCGGGATGAGGTGGGGTCAGAACCAGTAATCCTTCATTTCATCGGACCTGGAGTGGCCTGGCGAGCAGGGGCAAATCGGAGGCATGCCCCGGGAAGCCCGTCATCCCGGAGCCGGCAGGTGTTTTTCCTGTTTTCTCCCCCCTGATGCAGTGTAAGCCCTTGACATCAAGGCGTTGCATGCTGACGTCCACTGCATGTCTGGGCTCCCCGAGCCTGCGCCCAGAGTCATAAGAGTGTGGTGGGCATCAGGAGATTTGCTTGGCTCAGATCTACTAGCCTTTCCTAGGACACCCAGGCTAAGGCCATGGATTTCCCCTGTGGTGGGTAATTCTCTGTTTGGGGAGCAGACAGAGGCTTACATGAAGAAAATGGATGAATTCAGGACCACTTACAGGAGTGCACAGGCCAAGGAAAGGCAAGCCACTCCTCAAAAGCAGCAGTCTAGGGGCAGGGGCAGGCCTTTTCACGAAGCCCAGTCTTCCTGTTCTTTCCCACAGAGGGGATTCTTTTGAGGGAGAGGTAGGAGGGGGGTGAGTGGGGCTCTATTCTCTTCCCAGTCCAAGGCTTCTGCCAAACAGACACGCTGATGTGTCAGCCCGGGTCACCTCCCCTAGTCCGGTAGGAGGCAGGCTGGCTTACTACTTCTAGGCCTGGAAGGCTGTTACCTCAGACAAGTGGGTCCTGGAAGTAGTAATCCAGGGACTGGCTCTCAATTTCAAAAGATTTCCAAAAATGAGGGTCAGGTCTTTTTCCACCTGCAACCATCTCAGAAACCATTGCCCTAGAGGCAGAGGTTTCTTCTCTACTGGCTCTCAGAGCTGTAGAAAAAGTTCCTACATAGCACAGGGGCAAAGGTCTGTATTCCAGATACTTTCTTACCCCAAAAAGGACAGGGGAGTGGCGACCCATCCTAGACTTAAGGTATTTGAACAAACACATCACAAAACCAAAATTCAAAATGGTGACTCTGGGAATAATTTGTCCCTCTCTAAGGCCAGGGGTTTGGCTAGCATCCCTGGACCTCAAGGAAGCCTATTTCCATATTCCTAGCAGGTGCTCCCACAGAAAGTACTTCATGTTTGAGTTGCCTTCAACCCATTATCAGTTCAGGGCCGTTTTGGCCTACCATCAGCACTAAGGGTGTTTACAAAGTGCCTTGCAGTAGTAGTAATCTCCCACAGAAGGTAAGGTAAGGTAAAATTTATTTCTTAAGCACCTTTCAAATTATCAAGGTGCTGTACAATAAAATACAGTGTAAACAAAATAATAAATATTCAGAATCATACAGAAAAAGCTTGCTGAAACAAATAAGTTTTAAATTCGGATTTAAAACTCATGACGGTCGGGCATTCTCTTAACCGAAGAGGTAGAGAATGCCACAGGGTGGGTGCAGCATAAGAAAAAGCACATGCCCCAGATGTTTTTAAACTAACCCTGGGAGTCTCTAGCAATCCCTCGTTGGTGGATCGGCAGGGTACATCTATCTTCCTCTACCTGGACGACTGGCTCATTGTAGGTCAGTCCTCCGACCAGGTCAGGTCAGCTCTGGAAATCTCTCAGAACCTGCTCAGTTCCCTGGGGTTCCTCCTCAATCTTCCCAAGTCAGTTCTCGAACCAGTACAACTCCTTACTTTTATAGGTAGAGTTAGATACTGTCCAGGCAAAGGCCTTCCTTCCACTAGCAAGGATGAAGGCCCTCACAGATCTCGCTTCCTATTCACCCTCTGGTCTCTCATCCAGCAAGACACTTCCTTCAACTCCTAGGCCACATGGCAGCTTCCACTGCAGTGGTACAAGGAGCCAGGTTTCAGATGAGGGACATTCGGTTCCACCTAAGGTATTTTTGGTGTCAGAAAAAGAACTCTCGCACCAAACTGATTCCAATGACTCAGACACTGGTCCAGGCTCTCCAGTGGTGGCTGGATCAGGGCAATCTCAGACAAGGTGTCCCTTTCCTCAGTCAGGCTTCCTCAGTGGTCCTAACCACAGATGCTTCTCTCCTAGGCTGGGGGCCCTCACAGCTTAGGGTGTTTGGTCTCAACAAGAGCCTCTCCTTCATATCAATCTCCTGGAACTCAGGGCAGTATTCATAGCCCTTCAGACTTTCTTAGAGTTAGTCAGAGACAGAGTGGTGCAGGTCAGGACAGACAACACCACCACCACAATGTGGTACATCAGCAAGCAAGGGGGCACTCGGTCCACGGCCTTGTGCACAGAGCCCATGAAACTATGGTGCCATGCCTACTCCCGTCAGGCATCCCTGATAGCAGCTCACCTTCCAGGGAAGGACAGTGTGCTAGCAGATGCTTTGAGCAGAATTACCCATCCCGAATGGTCCCTGGATCCTTACATCCTGAAAGTAATCTTCACCAGATGGGACACTCCATAGATAGATCTCTTTGCAGCCCCAGACCATCACCAACTTCCCCTGTTTTGCTGCAGACCTGCAGTCTGAGGGACTGTTCCTCTGGATGCTCTCATATTGGATTGGAAGGGCAGGTTCTCTATGTTTTCCTCCCTTCCCTGTTGTTCAGAGTTCTAATCAAAATCAGGTCTCAACCCTGTACAGTGATACTAGTCGCTGCAGACTACTTTGGTACCCTCTGCTGTTGTCCCTAGCAGTCTCACTCACCCTGTCTCTTCCTGAGACACAATCTCCTAACCTCCTCTCGGAGAATTTGGTACCCCAATCTCCAGTCTGTCAATCTCAAAGCCTGGTTCTTGAAGAGTTAGAATATGCAGGCCTGCATCTTTCTCAGGTGGTACTGATATTCTGAAGGTCTCTAGGAAACCTTCTACCAGAAAAACTTATGATTCCAAATGGAAAAGATTCAGTATATGGTGCTCTCAGAGAGGCATACAGCCAGGTACTGCAGACATTGCTACAGCCTTAGATTATCTGGTTCACCTTAATGGCCTAGGCTTTAGGCCTGCAACACTGAAAGTTCACCTGGCAGCTGTCTCTGCTTTTCTTTCTGCATGGAAGGGCTCTTCCCTGGCATCTCATCCTGTTTTCAGTAAGTTCTTCAAAGATTTGGTTCACATCAACCCCCTCTTTTAGAGAGCCTGCTCTGGCTTGGGATCTAAATGTCTGCATTGCTCAGCTTATGCAGCCTCCCTTGAGCCTTTAGCTTCAGCTGAGCATAAGTACTTGACCTGGTAGCTATCACTTCTGCCAGGTGAATTAGTGAATTACAGGCCTTGTCAGTTGAACCTGACTTTATTTCACTCCATGGAGATAAGGTGGTCCTCAGGACTGAATCATAGGCTCTTACCTAAAGTGGTGTCAAATTTTCATCTGAATCAGTCTATGTCTCTACCTGTATTTTTCACTTGTAACCCTTCTACAAATGGGGTTTCCCGAAAAGTCTTCCTTGAGCTGGTTTAGATGCTCACTGCCAAGCTGGTGTCCTGCATTTTAGCAGTTCAAATGTATTGCTAGAGAGTGCCTGTAAAGCCTCAGTGTACTGTCTCTTTTTAAGAGCTGCCTGGATTGCAGTCATAATTAATCTGGGAGGGGGGTTGAGTGTTTCTATGCCCGAGTCTCACCCAGGCTCCCAGATAATAGCTTCGGTCTGCCATTGCTGTTAGTGTAGAGGGAGCTCTGTTAGAAGCTGTACTTTTTTGCTGATTATCCATTAGAATAGTAATGATATTGTAGTTTATCTAACTTGCCTTCTTTTCAGCATGGACCTTGTGTATTGCACTACCATTTTGGTTTTGGACTGCCAGTTAGCACCAATCAGTACCTTTGGGGACTCTAAAATGGAGCCTGTCCCCATGGGTCTTGTGGGAGTAAAATTCTGTAGGAATTGTAGTTTTGCATTTTGCGCCAAACAGACCTGAAGGGAGTCTTGAACTGACTGACTGATAGATCAGCCAACGGAACCTTTTGGATCCTGGGGAAAGTCCCAGGCTGCTTGCAGCTAGAGTCAGTCTGAATTGGGAAGTGAAAGTGGTAACAGCTTTAGTGATTCAAGCAGCAGCCCTGTGTAATGTCATGAGAGAACTGTGAAAGGGCTGAGTTTTGGCCTGCCTGTCTGCCTGCTTTCTCTGAGAGGGAAATTGAAGTTTATTCAGACTGAACTGATGTAGAGGACGATTTAAGCCACAGAACTGTGACCAGGCTGTAACCTGAAGAAGATTGAAGATTTGCTGAATGCGATTGGCCTGTCAGGATTTCCAGCCACCTTTGAACTCCCGGTTTGTGCAGAGACTCTGTAATTGTGACCGGATAGCAATCTGCCTCGTACAGTAGAATTTCTTACATGTAAATGTGCTGTGTGCTGTTAGTGGGTCGTGATTTGGTTCCCCACTGTGTGCTGAACTGTGTTCTGCTTGCTGGAGGCTGCATCCAGCCCTAATGGACTAAATCCGTTTGCATCCCCATTTGGCCTGGGCCTTGCCACACTGGCCCAGCCAGACTACCCGCTACACAGAGAAAGCCATCAGTGAGAGACCTGTCTGGATCAGCCCCCTGCTCAATGCTTTGAACAGGAATGACGCCTTGGTGATTTGTGTGGAGCCTGTTTCTCCTGGCACTCCAGCTCAACAACCTGCTGTCTCGATTTCGTCCTGCCTGTGTCCTGTATTTGGTATCGTGAGTAAACATCAGGGTAGCTTCCTGCAACAACAGCTAAATCTAAAGTGCTGTCATCTGATTGCTTTGTTGTCTTTTCCTTCACTAACTGAGCCCTCCGGCTCCAGATTACAAATAGCGTGTGTTGTGCATGTTGCTTTCTTCCATCACAGGGCCCCAACCAGCTGCGAAGCCGGCCTACCCCGGGCAATGGTCCTGGCTAGCCCACCTTTTTCCTATCTGGGTACCCAGTGTGTGTGACTGTGTAGGGACTCTGAAGTGGATGCATAACTGTCTGATTGATTTAGCCTTTAAGCCAATCAACCTGATTATGCCCCTGCCTTATTCAAGTCCCCTGAATAAATCAACTCTAACTCTTTTTGCATTTAGCCTGATTGTGGTTCCAGTTTGTGCCAAGAGTACTATACTGTTGCTGTTTGCTGTGCATAACCTTGTTTTACAGGGGGTCCCCAGGGTCGAGCTAGAGGAACCAGTCCTGGTGGTAAGTGCAAACAGTGTGGGTAATTGCATGGTGAATAAGGGTCATTGTGAAAGTGATTATTGTATATTGCTCAGGCCACTAGAAGGGAAGAGGGTGGTTACAGTGTCCCGGAGAGCTGTGCCCAGGTCAGCTTGACCACTAACAACCCTGATCTCTGGGTGGAGGCACTGCTTCAGTACCCAGGCTCCTTTAACCTGCTACTAGCCAAGCAGGCAGGTAGTAGCCCTTGGGATAGCACCTCCTAGGGGTTACACACTGATCATTCTTCTTAAGGAGAAAGAAGATTACACAGTTTGGATGTTAAAAGGGCACTTAGCTACTATGTAGAGTACACCAAGGCACATAGAAATGACTGTCTTCAACTATTTCTCACTTATGGGGAAGTGGGAAAAGGTAAACCTGCTACTAAAAGAACTATTGCCAGGTGGATTGTCTCTGTATACAATTCTGCTATGCCAAGTTGGGCAGGAGCTCCTTCAGGCCTGAGGGCCCACTCGACTAGGGGTACAGCTGTTTTCTGGCTGCTGCCTGAGATATACCTTGGCAAAATCTCTAAAGCAGCCACCTGGAAAACAGTCCATACATTCACCAAGCATTACCCCTGCATATCCAGGCTTAGAATGATGCTAGGTTTGGTACAGCAGTATTGAAGAGTCTATTCCCAAAGTAAGGTTCTGTGTCCCTCCTCGGGACTCTTGGTAGTCAGACTCAGAGGAGTCAGAATACAGCAAGACTTCATGTTTGAAGAAAAACTAGTAATTTTGTTTCTTCTAATGGAGTCTTGCTGTATTCTGACCTCCTCTCAGAACCTAGTATTTGAGAAGGGCTGGCAGGTACAGTTTTGCACCTCAGGGTGTACCCTTGTACCCCTCTTCTTTGTTTGGTGTTATATAATTTTTTATGTTGATTGCATGCATGCATGAAACATGTGGCAGCTTTCTCCACAAGCAGGTTAGGAGGCACGGCACTGTTGTGGCAGTGCCCTACAGCCTGCAAAGGCTTGTCCTCAGTCCCCAGTGCCGTGGCTTGCTGCGCGACAGTAGTTCAGCCAGCGTGCCACAACCTTCTAAAAATCAGCCGCTGCAATGAGGGCGCCTCATCATTGCAGCGTCAGCCATCCGCTGCAATGAGGCGACTCCGTCAATGCATTGCGAGATGTAAGGATCCTTGATATTGTTTGAACGGCGGCAGCCTACGTCGTATTCACAAAACAATATTTAACCCCCACTATGTTTATTTGCCGACGGGAAGCCCACTCCCGCCGGCATAATGTAAATCCTCCCAGTTTTATTGTCTGCTGACGGGTGCCCAACTCGCCGGGCACAAAGGAATCCCCCCTCCCCTGCTTTGTTGTTTGCCGACGGGGGTGCCCAATCCCCATTCACTACAGCTGCCCCTCCAAAATTAAGACTCCGTAGCTTGCTGGGAGCACACCCCAGCGTGCCACATGGCCCTTTTGTTGTTTGCCAACGGGGTGCCCAATCCTCTGTTGACTGCAGCTGCCCCAAAGCAAGACTCCAGTGGCATGCTGGGAGCCCATCCCAGCGTGCCACTGCTCATAAAAAGTAAAAAGCAGTCCCATAACATTTTTTTTTTTTTACCTGAAAAACTGTCCTAAAAGTCTCCCTGCCCCTCCCACAACCTGCGCCACCCTCCGCGCACCCTGCCTCCCCACACATCCCTCACCCATACTTACCTCCAGAGCTCAGCGTGACGATCTTCGGTGGACCAGGAACATGTCTGCACTCTTCAAAGCCAACCGCGAACTGAGGAAATGCCGGTAAGCTGTATAATATAATAAATAGGGTTTTTTCTACTTTAGTGCATATCTCGGGCATTTTTGGGAATTTTTTCACCAAATTTGCAACATGGAGTCTTTGGGACCCCTCCTCATGAATTCTTGAACTGGCATGGCGTTAATCGGCCCAGAAAGGTGGTTTCGCGGTCACTGTGCAGAATCACCCTTCGTGGCGATTAATGAAACGACAGTGCCAGTATTCATGAGATGGGCTCTCAAAAAGCCTATGTTGCAAATTTGGTGGAAAAATTCCAAAAATGACTGTTTTACAAGCAAGTACAGCAGTTGTTACACACGCCATAACTTCGCTTAATTTGCGAATATTTTCATGCCAGATTTTCAACATTGGCATTTTGTCACACCACATCATGAGCCGTGACAGCTGTCATTGTTCACATTCTGGCGGAAATTGTTTTCGCACTTCTGGCACAGAATAGCACGGTTGCTGTGGGAATCAGTGCTCAGAACAGATTAAGAAAATGACAGTGACACTGTTCATGAGTAGAGGTCCTAAAATGCCTATGTTGAAAATTTGGTAACGATACTCCATAAAATGACTCAATATTCTGGCGTCGTTGTGCAGTTAGCACCGCTTTCGTAACCAGCAATTATAATATTTTCACTCGAGATTTTCAACATTGCCATCTTCCCAGACCTACTTATGAACAGTACACAGGCTGCCGTTTTCCCATCCTAGCCGAAATGTGTTTTCGCATTTCCGGCGCAGAATAGAGTGGGCGCTGTGGGAAATCACTGTTCGGGACAGATTAAGAAAATGACAATGATACTGTTCATGAGCAGAGGTCCTAAAATGCCTATGTTGAAAATTTGGTGATGATAACCTATCAATTGACTGTGTTACAAGTGTGAGTTGCACACTTTCCATGCACCCTTGGAGCTTCGCAGATTTGTAATATTGTCACACCAAATTTTCAACAGTGCCATTTTTTCACACCTCCTTATAAGCAGTACAGCTGTCATTTTTCACATCCGGACCGAAATGTGTTTTCACAGTTCCGGCGCAGAATAACGTGGTCACTCAGGGAAATCAATGTTCAGGACAGATTAAGAAAATGAGAGTGGCACTGTTCGTGAGCAGAGGTCCTAAAATCCTTATGTTGAAAATTTGGTGACGAAACTCCATAACATGACTGTGTTACAAGCGTGCGTTGAACTGTTTCCACGCACTCTTGTAACTTCGTAAATTTGTAATATTGTCACGCCACATTTTCAACAGTGGCATTTTTTCACACCTCCTTATGAACACTACAGCTGTCATTTTTCACATCCTGGCTAAAATATGTTTTTGCACTGCTGCCGGAGAGTAGCACGGTCACTCTGGGAAATCAGTGTTTGGGACAGATTAAGATCGACTGAGTGAGAGAGGGGAGTGACCAAGCTCAACTGAGCTCTGTCAGGACTGCTGCGGATTTGGTTGTGGGCAGACAAAGTCCCCAGTACAAGAGCCGAGCACAAAAGGGTATCTTGCAGCACTGGGAGAAACAGAACGAGAGAGCGGCTGAGGGAGGGAGAGTGAGCGAACTCACTGAAGCGCTGTCAGGACTGCTGCAGATTTCTCTCTGGGCAGAAAAAGGCATCAGTGCAGGCAGGGGCCCAGTACAAAAGGCCAGCCTGCAGCAGTGGGACAAACAGTACGAGCAAGTGAGACAGGGGGACTTAGTGAGCTCAACGGAACTCTTATCAGGACTGCTGCGGATTTCGTTGTGGGCAGAAAAAGGCGCCAGTGCAGGCAGCAGCCCCGTACAAAAGGGCAGCTTGCAGCGCCAGGACAAACAGAATGAGCGCATGAGAGAGGGAGACTGAATGACCTGAACGGAGCTCTGTCTGGACAGTTGCGGATTTCTTTGTGGACAGACAAAGGTGCCAATGCAGCCAGGAGCCCCATACAAAAGCGCAGTCTGCAGTACCAAGAGAAACAGAACGAGCGAGTGACAGAGCGGTAATGAGCAAGCTCAACGGAGCTCTGTTGTGACTGCTGCGGATTTCTTTGTGGGCAGAAAATGCGGCAACACAGGCAGGAGCCCAGTACAAAAGGCCAGCTTGCAGCACCAGCAGAAACTGAATGTGTGAGTGACACAGGGGGAGTGAGTGAGCTCAATGCAGCTGTGTCGGGACTGCTTCAGATTTATTTCTGGACAGAAAAGCTGCTAATGCAGGCAGGAGCCCAGTACAAAGGGCAGCCTGCAGTGCCAGGAGACACAGAACGAAGCGAGTGAGGAGGGAGGGGAGTCAGTGAGCTCAACGGAGCTCTGTTGGGACTGCTGCAGATTTGTTTGTGGGCAGAAAGGCTGCAATGCATGCAGGGCCCAGTACAATGGGCAGCCTGCAGTGGCAGGAAAACCAGAATGAGTGAGTAAACAAGCTCAGTGGAGCTGTATTGTAACTGCTGCAGATTTCTTTGTGGGCATAAGAAGGCAGCAATGCAGGCAGGAGCCCAGTAGAAAAGGGCAGCCTGCAGTGCCGGCAGAAACGGAATGAGTGAGTGAGAGAAGGGGAGTGAGCGAGCTCAACGGAGCTTTGTCGGGACTGCTGCAGATTTCTCTGTGGGCAGAAAAAGGCACCAACAGAGGCAGGAGCCCAGTACAGAAGGGCAGCCTGCAGCACCAAGAGAACCAGAATGAGTGAGTGAGACGGGGGAAGTGAGCCACCTCAACAGAGCTCTGTTGGGACAGCTGTGGATTTCTTTGTGGGCAGAAAAATCCACCAACTCAGGCAGGAGCCCAATACAAAAGGGCAGCCTGCAGCGCCAGGAGAAACAGAATGAGCGAATGAGAGCGAGGGGGAGTGAGCCACATCAGTGGAGCTCTGTCGGGACAGCTGCGGATTTCTTCCTCGGCAGAACAAGGTGCCAATGCAGGCAGCAGCCCAGTACAAAAGAGCAGCCTGCAGTACCGGGACAAACAGACTGAGCCAGTGACAGAGGGAGACTGAGTGAGCTCAACAGACCAACGCAATCAACATTCGGCATTGACAAATGCTTCTTTTTCAGTGCCTTTTGTTCTTGGGTTCTGGACTTGAGTATTCTGGACCCAAGTTTGTTGCCTTTTGGCCTAAAATTAAGCAATTTCCACATCTTAGTTAGCTAGTTAGTTTGCTCGTAAGAATCTGACAGTTACACTGAGGTGTATCAGAGATAGAGGTTTGAAAATCGAGCTCAACATTCTATGCTGCTGCATAGAGATAACCCTTTCCTCTCCGGGCAGTTCAAGTGCTGGGCTAACTGCATATAGTCAGAATACAGCAAGACTCCATTAGAAGAAACAACATTACTATGGTGAGCAATTTTTCTTCTTTCACCCGGAAAAGAGGCGTCCCTGTTTCAAAATAACGTTGTTCAAATGGTTGGCTAACTGTATCACTTATTGCTACAGAAAGTATGGCAAGAACCTTCTTGATGCTGTTTGTGGCCATTCCACTAGAGCATGGCCACTTCTACTGCCATTTTCAGGAATGTGTCAGCGGCGAGGATTTGTGGTGATGTCACTTGAGTACTGTCCATGCCTTTACCAAGTACTATAGTCTGGACATTGATTCTAGGCAAGAGCAAATTTCAGCCGCTGTTCTACAGGGCCTGCTTTCTTTGGCTCTTGGTTTCCTACCACCCAGGCTGTATTTCTTGATGTAAGAAATGCTTAGGACTCATTCCATAGGTGTGGCCAGCTGCAAGAGATATCCCGGAAGTCAGATAGTACAGTTACATAACAACTTTCTGTAACAGATCTGCGAGGGGATCTCTTGCAGCAGGTCATGCTGTAATCCCAGTCTTCCTATGTCTGTACCTCTTTCTCCATTCAGTTCTGTTGTCAGGAACCTTCAATCCCTCCTCGGTTCCCACTGCTGGACCTAAGTAACTTATGGTCTCTGGTGGGTGAATTGAGGAGGGTGTGGGGCCACCCACTCTTGCAGGATAGGTCAGCATCTGCGTATGATGTCGAAGTGAGCGGCCCACTGGTAAACTGCTGGCTAGAAAAGTTTTCGTGTCATCCTAGTGCCTGGTGGTTATAGTTCCGTAGGTGTGGCCTGCTGTAAGAGATCCCCTCGCAGATCTACTGTTACGGTAAGTTCTTAAGTAACTGCACTCTACTGTTTGAGCTAATCATCAGCCTGCATAATGGGGGCAACTTTTTTTAAATGTTCTGGATTTGTGACTGGCCCGGTGGCGCTGAGGGTTGAAGCACTGAACGCCTTGCCTCGCACCACAACAGCAACCTGGTTGGGGAACTATCTCAGGTCATCAGGGTGCCTCCGTGGGGGAGGGGGCAGGATGGAGCGGAACAGACAGGTTGCTCTCCTCTCCAGGGGGTGGTTGGGGTGAGTTGTTACCCTCCTGTAGGTTTGCTTCCACCAGGTGGGGGTCCAGTGGGATACCGTGAGGCGGAGTGGGTGCAGGAGGAGGTGGAAGGGCTGAGCTGGCGGTGCATTGTGCATGCATGCCTCTGCATGCACATACAGCCTTGTGATGCGGCTTTGGGCAGGGAAAAGGGACAATATTATCTGCAAAGAAAACTCATAAAACATTTATTTATATATATTTATTTATATACACACACACACACATATATGTTTTATACATCTTTCTTCAAACCACTCAAAGCCCTTTTTGTGCAGTCACCAAGTGGCACTAGTTACATGTACTGGTGAGAGTGGCTCAAGTGAGTGTATGTATCTCTATTCATTATGAAATAAATAAAACTATTTTACTACTTCTACTGCCACCTGCCCCCATATTGAGTTCCATGACTTGGACACCAGTACCTCTCCCCCACCCAGTTGCCATCCTTCTCTCTTGGATCCTAGTGGTGTAGTCATTTGGCATTCCACACCAGCAACATGCCTTTCTGGAACAGTGACTGGTTTGCAGCGACTTCACATACAGTGGAGCTTGCCAGGATGCGATACAGTTTGTTTCCTTCATGACGAAAGGGATTAACTGGCATTGAAATTGCCCCATTTCCTGCAGTAACTCTGCTGCAGAATATTGTAGTATTGCAGTGCATCTTGGCAGGCTGTACTGTAAATACTGTAAATACTCCCCTTCCACCCCCAATCCAAAAGTGCTTCCATCCTCCTGGTAAAACAAACTGTTAGAAACACCCCGTCCCACTTTCATGCAACCAGCTCCATTACCGTTGGCCTCATAACGGTTAACCGCTGTCTTGCGTAGTGTCAGATAAGGAAGTGAGCCCTGCTGTAATGTACTAAGCTTATTCAGCTCCTCCCCAGGCAATTTCCCCATACAATCTGCTAAAATTTAACAGGTGTTCTCAAACACTAAAAGAACTTTTCAGTGTGAAATACATTTTTCTGTAAGCTTGGTGCTTCTGTCTACTCATTGTCTGCTGCTGTCTCCCACAGAGGAAACTGCAGAACCTTGTGTAATGTGTACCTGTGTCTGGCAGCTTTACTCTGAGCACGACTACAAGTGAATGTTTTGGAACTAAAAAGTGATAAAAATGAAACCTCTTTTGAAAATAAACTGGGGTTCCCTTAGACTGACAGGTAGCCCTCAGCATAATTAAATCAGGCAGGAATTCACCTTCTCCTCCTCCTGCTTCCCTGTTACATTCCCTTTTTTCCTCCCCCTACCTTCCCATACTCCCGGGTCCTTGTCAGTAGTAGCCTCCACTTTTCTCTTGATCTCAGTCCTGAATCCTTTGGGAGTGCTGTCTACTGTCCCCCACCCTCCCACACATCTTTTTCCTCTCCTTCCTCAAGATGAGAACTCTTTGTCCTGGTGAGTTTTTTTTTCTCACAGCAGCTGACTGCTAAGCACCACTCTTACACTGTATTTGTTATTATTTTACTTCCACCTGGACAGCACCAGGAATGTGCAGAAGAGACCTCTGTTTAACCTCTTGTCTGAAGGATGGCACACCCTGACGGTATAGCATCCTGCTAGTACTGTACTCAGGCACCATCATTAATGATATGATCCCAACTCCAGTGTGGGACTGAAACCCATGACCTTCTAACACAGAGGCTGATGTGCCGCCAGCTGAGCCACGTTGACACTCAACAGCCCTCTAGTGATATGTGAGATTTGAAACCACCCTGCCCTTGCCACTATTTAAAAAGAGATTCAAAGACTGCTTACTTGGGTTGAACCAATGCAGGGGCACACAGAGCTGTGTCACTTTCAGTAATCCTGAGAATGACCCTGGTGGTATAACCTTCCTAACTGGGGCTAACTTATGTTTTTTTCTCTGTAGTACTGGCTGTTAATTTTTCCTGCCGAGCCTATGATTTCTGTTACCTGGTACCAGGGTATGAAATTTGTGAAAAAAATACATGCCTACTCTGGCATGTAAGAAGAAAAAATTCGTGCCCAAGAAATTACTTACATGCCACCTTTTCGTTTTTACATAATTTCAGTTCTTACTTTGAGAGGGCTCTTGCAGTAGGTAATTACATATAGGACTGAAGCCGGCAGGCGTCTGGATCCCATGGAAAAATCTCCAGCTAGCAGTCTCTGGCGGGGGACCGCCCCACGTCAGGTGACCGACATCAAGAGATGTCAGTATAAAGGGGCGGTCCCCCACGCCTGCCTTCCAGTTCTTTCCCGCTGTTGGCTTATGAAAGCGCCTCACAGTTAAGTTCAATTGCTTCGTCACGACCTGGGTCACAGTCACTCCTCTTTGAAGGTTCACATGGTGGCTATTTCCACTTACCATGTTCCTTTTGGGGACAGATCCTTTCATAGCTGGAAGTCACTAAGACCTTCCTTAAAGGGGTTCTTCATTTGAGACTCCTATTCGCTGCACCTGCCCTCCTTGGGACTTGAATTTCATTCTCAAGAAGCTTACCCTGCCTCCTTTTGAGCTGGCAGCATCAGCAGACCTAAAGTTCCTTTCCTGGAAGACCCTCTTTCTGGTGGCCATTACTTCCATTCGACAAATTTCTGAGCTTCAGGCCTTAATGTGCAAAACTCTTGACTTGATTTTCCACAAGAACGGGTGGCTCTCATATGCATCAACCATAAGTTTCTCCCTAAGATGGTAGCAGAATCTACGCTGAATCAATCCATGGAACTGCCTGCGTTTTTTACGCAACATTCCAATCAGGGGGAGTACCTCTTACATTCTTTGGATGTTCACTGGATTCTGAGATACTACACCAACAGGACAAAAGATTTCAGAAAGACTGCTTGACTGTTTGTCTCTCTTGCTCGCAAAACAGAGGGCAACGCTATTTCTAAACCAATAGTTCTAAGACTTTGTCACAGTGAGCCTCCCCAAATCCATGGAAAAGATTTTGAGCCTCCCCCAAAAACTGAAATAATCTTGGGCCTCCCCAAAGAAAAATAACATACTGTACTTTGTGCAGTACACCATGAATAAATTGAAACCCCTTTGAGTACTTGGCTCACATTCAGTTCTTTCATTTAGTTCTTTGAAATCCTGATGTGGAACCTTTGAAAAAGAGCTCCTGTGCTCAGAGGTGCTGTCTGAATAACAAATAAATAAAATAAACAAATATTATTATTCAGCTTATTGTAACCCCTCACACACAGGCCTGCCTACTTGCTTTGCTGTTTTCATTCCTGAACCATTGTTACCCCTTGTTGCAGTACCTTCATGGGTCAGACTACTTTCTCTGTTTCCTCTCTATATGAAATAACCTTCCTACATACTTTGCCTCTCCCCCTCCTTCCCTGCTCCTAAGCAACCTCTCTGGGATTACTTTGCTCTTTCCTGCTATTGCTGTTAGCACTTCTATGGTCAACCCTTGTACTTGGGCTGTTCTGCAATCAGTCTACAAATTGATCAATTACCGCCACTCATTATTAGTTTGTTGTTCATATTTGTTTGCACTATTGTTCACTGTGTATTTCTTGACTGTTTTGCAGTTACCTTTTGAAATGTATTCACTCCCTACCCTTCCCCGGGTACACCTGAAATGAGCCTTAGCTCATTCACCTTCCCTTGTCACCTATTAGTAAATACATAAAATTCACCTGCTATTATCCTCTTTCAGTTTGCTTCATCTCTTCACACGAAATACATAAAACTCAAAATTTAAATACAATGCTTTTTCAGACTTGCTTGATTCTCCCTTTGAACAGGTTGGGGCCTCCCCAGGGAGGCTGGCCTCACAATTTGAGAACCCCTGTTCTAAACATTGCATTTCAAAATGGTTGGCTCATTATATCACTTTCTGTTATGACAGTGTAGCTGCCTCGGCTGCTTGTTACAAGAATGTGTCAGCGGCTGACATCTGTGCAAACGTAACTTGGACTTCTGTCCATACCTTTATGAAACATTGCAGTTTGGACATTGCCTCTTGCTGTAGAGCTGGCTTAGGGTTGGCTGTTCTGCAAGGTCTTCTTCCTAAGACCTTCACAGCCAGAGGATCTGTGTAAGGTTCCTCCTCCCGTGAGCTTCTCTTTGTTCCAGACTGCTTGGGACTCAGTTCTGTATGTAGTTACCTACTGCAAGAGTCCTCTCGAAGTAAGATAGTACAGTTACGCAACAACTTACCGTAACAGTAGCTCTTCAAAAGAGGCTCTTGCAGTAGGTAATACCTTCCCGCCCTCCATCCCCCTTAGCTTTTTCAGCTCCTTTTCCAGGATGAGAAATATCTGCTTCTCTCTCTCTCGTCTTGCCTTTTGGCCTTTGGTGGGAAAGAACTGGAAGGCGGGCGTGGGGGATCGCCCCTTTATACTGACTGATGTCGGTCACCTGATGTGGGGGCGGTCCCCCGCCAGAGACTGCTAGCTGGAGATTTTTCCGTGGGGTCCTAACGCCTGCCGGCTTCAGTCCTATATGTTTTTACCTACTGCAAGAGCTTCTCTCAAAGATCTACTGTTACGGTAAGTTCTTTTCTGTCTGTAAAAGGACAATCAAAAGCCCCCCAAGCTCTGAAAAGGCTTTTATTTTTTAATTTAATATCCCTTCCTCCCCAGAGGTAGAGTTCCCTCCCCTCTCCCTCTAGTACTACCAGTCTACTTGTTTTTGTACTCCACACCACCAGTATGTAATAAGTTCTGTCTGCCAGCAGCAGGTGTTTTTTTTTTTTGGCACCCACCTATGTAATCAGCCCTTAAGGAGCTTCACCAGCCTCAGCCCCTGCACCTGCTATATAACCAGTGCCTCCTCTAAGGCTGCTCAGTGACAGTTAGGGTGGTGTCTGCTTCCCTGCTCAGCCCTGTGTCTGCTCCCAATGGTGGTTCACTGTTGCCATTTCTGCACACCTGGTCTATCATTACCTCATACTAATCGGGGCTAGAAGTTGGGTTGGGGGCAGCAGTTTGCCTCTCAACTTCAAGGCTTTCCCATCCTGTGGAGCTCATGCTTCACGGGAGTCTGATAGCCAGGCCATCCAGGAGGCGGTGGAGCAGCCCAGGACCCAGCCCTCCAGACCTGCAGAGACTTGGGACTTCGTCAATCAGCCAAGTCCAAAATCAACCCATCGAGGTTACCCACTTCATCAGGGCAGAGCTAGGCTCCCTCTGGGCCAAGGCCTGACCCCTTCAGACCGGGCATGTGATCTTACCTGCTCTGCCCAATTATTTCAGGTTGGGCTCTTCTGCCCTGCCTGGGACTTCTGCAGCTGCTGGGGTACATGGCATCCTCCAGCAGCATGGTCAGAAGGACCTGACGGCTAATGCTGCAGGGAGCTGGCCCACCAGTGGCATTGAGGTCACCTAGTCAGCATTGGCTGGGTGATTGTAACTAGCCAGTGTGACTTATCCAGTGGCGACTCATCCTGGAACATCTCAAGAAAGAAGTCCCATTCGTCTGCCCAGAGCTGACAGTCACCCTGACAACTGACACATCTCTGGTGGGATGGGAAGCGCACCTGGGGGACCACAGGACCCATGGACTCTGGACCCCCAGGGAATCCCATTACCACATCAGCTTCCTGAAGTTCCTTGCGGTGCACCTTGCTCTGAGGGAATTCACTCCATTTGTCCGGGGTCGGGTCATGCAAGTCTAGATGGACAATACCACAACCAGGTACTGCATGAACAAACTGGGCAGAATGCACTCCCTCTGGTTGTATCAGGAACCCCTCTGCACCTGGATCCTCGTGCACAGCTTGGATGCGGATCGCCTGGCGATTCATGCAGCAGGAGTCTTCAACCAGCTGGTGGACTCCCTCAGCTGGGTGGGTGAGGCTTCTCATGAGTGGTTCCTGCATCAGGAGGTGGTGAACCACCTGTTGTTCCAGTGGAGCACTCCCTTGGTCGACCTGTATGCCTCCTGGGAGAACGCCAAGCTGAGGCTGTTTTTGTGCCCACCCACCCACCACCCATTATGGGATACTGTTGGGGAATGCCTTCACGAGACCCGAACTCCCGACCTTTTTACGCCTTCACTCCTTTCCCTGATCTACAGAGTGTTGGTCAAGATGAAGGGATAACACACATGATCCTGGTAGCTCTGGACTGGCCACACCAGTTTTGGTACCCAGATCTTATCAGCCACAGCAGCAGGCCACTGAGGCAACTGCCCCTTGCCTGGACCTGCCTCTTGTCACAAGGGAGGTCCTGCATCTGTTCCTTCAGTCCCTGCACCTGATGGCTTGGTTCTTGAGCAGCTAGAGTTCCAGGCTTTGGGTATGTCCAAAGAAGTTCTCCATCTACATTGGGGAGGGCATTTAGGGGAAAATGTGCCTATTTGCTGACGACACCAAGCTCTGTGGGAGGGTGGACACCCAAGAGGGGATACAAGAGTTAAGGGAGGACCTAGCCAGACTGGAGAAATGGTCAGGGATTTTGCAGCTGGGGTTAAGTGCCAAAAAGTGCAAAGTGATGGACATCGGGGCAAAGAACCCAAGAGCAGAGTCCCACATAGGAAAAGTACAGATAGCTGCGTCTGAAGAAGAAGACCTAGGGGTGGTAATTACTAGTGACTTGAAGCAGTCCGCTCAATGCAAAAAGGCAGTGGCAAAAGCCAGCAGGATGCTGGGATACATTGCAAGGTGTTTCAGTATCAGGCACAGTGAGGTTATTTTGCCATTATATAGATCACTAGTAAGGCCTCACTTGGAGTGTGGAGTGAGGTATTTGCACACGCACCCCCCAAAAAAAAAAAAAAGGACATTAAATTGCTGGAAGGGGTGCAGAGGAGGTGACTGAAATGATCAGGGGACAGCAGGACAAGTCATACGAAGAGATGCTAGGAGCCGGGAGGATGTACTCATTGGAGGAGAGGAGGCAAAAGGGGAGATATGATGGAGATCTTCAAGTATCTGAAGGGAGTAAACAAAGTAGAGTGTGGCGGTCTCTTCAACAAGAGAGAAAACACCACCACCAGAGGACATAGCCTAAAGCTGGGGGAGATACAGGAGGTATATGAGGAAGCACTTTTTCACAGAAAGGGTGGTGTCGGCCTGGAATGAGCTGCCAGAGGAGATGGTAGCAGCTAGGACAGTGGGATCATTCAAAAATACTGGGACAGACACAGAGGGAAGTCAGGGACCAAGGGAGGAGAGGAGAGGGTCAGGGACACTGGTATGGGAAAATACAAACCCTATAACAAATAGAGCAGACAGGATCGACCATGTGGTCTCCTTCTGCTGGCTATTTATGTTCTTGTGTCGTGGAAGTCTCCCAGAAAGAGTCAACTCACCAGTGCTATACCTTCAAAGGGAATGGAAAAGGCTTTCCATTTGGTGCCAGGGCAGGGAGCTAGACTTTCTGGCCTGACCTTTGGCTAACATTTTGGACTTCCTTTGGTTCCTTTCTCATGTAGGCCTGAGGTTGACAATCCTCAATGTACACCTGACAGCCATCTCTTGGTGGCTATCCCCAAAGCAGCCTCTCTACTACTTAACTTTTAAACATCCTAGTACTACTATCAAGGGACATTGAAACAAACCCTGCAGAAACTAGCCCCAAAAGTCTGGACTGGTACCAAAGGCATTCATATCATGTATTTAAATGCCAGAAGCATGGTCTCAAAAATGCACAACCTTGAAGTTGTCTCTGCCCTACATAAACCCCAAGCTGGCTCACACCCCTCATTAAAGATTCAGAAATCTCCCTTCCAAACTTTAACGTATTCCGTAAGGATAGATGTCCCAAAAAAAGGGATGGCATTCTGATTTACACTCACATCAGTCGATCAGTTGAAATCTGTGATCCTCCCTATATCCCCAGTACACAGTGCAAATGGCTCTCCATAAACATTGCACTAGGCCCCAAAACCCTCTGTATCAGCTGCATTTATAATCCTCCCAAAGTAGGGCTCAGTGACCTCTACGACCTTACACACATTCTCAACCTACTCTCACCTTTTGAACTAATAGTACTTGGGGGCCTGAACCTTAACTGGCTTGACAATGACTCTGCGTATAAGGATACCCTCAATTCAGGACAGTTGCAGAAAATCATACATACGCCAACTAGGCTGAACCATAGAACTGGTAACCACACTTTGCTAGACTGGATTCTGGTAAATAAACTGAAAGAATCCTGGTCTCGGAGTTCTAAGTGACTCAGTCATCGACCACCTAGCCACTTACTGCCAATGGCATAATAGCAGCCCCTCTCCCGGTTATTTCCTACAGAAATTGCTCCAACCTCAACACTGATTCATTTCTATCTGATCTGTCCCAAGTTCACTGGTCTTACCTCGATATAGCCCCTGACGCCGGCAGAGCCCTCAGGTTTTTATTAGGGCTTTCATCAGTACTTGATAAGCATGCCCCTGCACACTCATAGAGGTAAATACAAAAATCCCTTGGCTCTAGAGTGACATCTTTGTCCTTATGCACAAAGGAAGAATCCTGGACCAAGTACAAACAAACAAACCGCATCTCAGACTGGAACACATACAGGTGTCTAAGGAACCAGTACAAGCAACTAATCCATAGAACCAAAAGCAAGTACTTAAAATCCCAACAGTCTTAGAACCTGAGCAACCCAAAAATGTTCTGGCAGTCAGTCGACACACTGCTAAATGCCCATTCCCATTTGCCAACAATATCCATTGACTGGGGCGGCACCACCTACACTGACTCTTCTGAAATTGTCACACTCTTCAATTACTTTTTCTGCACCCTGTCCAAATATAGACCTACCAGACACATTGATTTTGGCCCTAATAAGACCCTGAATGGCCCTAAGTGGCAACTCTTCTACTTTAAAAGGGTCACATGCCAAGAAGTCCATAAATTGCTCCACATCCTTAAAATTGACAAATCCACTGGACCCGATGGACTTATCCCCAGATTCCTAAAACTTACTGCCTCTCAAATAGTATTTTTTCCTGTTTCAAAAATCTTCAACCTATCTTCTTATCCAGCACTGTACCCCACGTCTGGAAAACACCTACTGTTAACCCTCTACATAAGAAGGGCAGAAAGACCTCCCTCAGAAATAAGGCCCAATCTTGATTTTTTTCTGCTGTGGCCAAGCTTCAAGAAAAAATTGTCCACCACCAGCTAGTCGAATGCTTGCAGATGCATGACCTCACCTGCCTGGAGCAGCATGGTTTTTCGAAAAGATCATAGAACAGAAACTGCCCTGATTGCTTTCACTGATGCCATTTACCAAGCAGTGGATGAGGGTCTTGCTACTGGTGTGGTGTTTGTGGATTTGACTAAGGCCTTTGACCTTGTCAACCATAAAATACTCATTTCAGAGTTACTGGGACTTGGTCTCGAGTCCCTCTCTTGCCTGGTTTAAAGACTGTCTGTGCCACGAAAACAAGCAGTGAAAATCAGTAACACCTTAACCAGGGTAAATTGTGTCTTGGGTTGAGTCCCCCCGGGCTCTATTCTAGGGCCTCTCCTGTTTTCAGTTTTTATAAATGACCTCCCCTCAGTATGCAAACCAGTGCACACACTCCTTTGCACAGATGAGACAGTCCTTTACACCAACAGTGACATCACCACCTCCATTAACCTGTCTCTCAGCAACTGCTTTGCTAGGTTCCAAGCACGGTTCACTCAAGAAAAATGGTACTAAGCCTCCCAAAACACAATCTTGCTATTTGGCACTAGACAAAACCTCAATAAGCTATCTCCACTGTTCAGCGCTATGCTGGAAACTGCTCCTGGTTTGAAAAGACCCTGTCTTAAGTACCTTGGGATATACCTCGACCCCTCTCTCTGTTTTGAAACTCATCTCCAGCACATTACCACCCTTCTTCACCAGAAGTTGGGTTCACTCTACAGAATCCGCCATTTCCTGATGCCCGACACCAAGCTCAGAGTCACCCAGACAAACCTTCTCCCCTCACTTGAATATGGTTCGATCGTCATTGACGCAGCCAGTAAAACTGTTCTACAAAAAAAAGCACACCTTATACTACAATATCGCTAAATTTGCTTCTGGCTACAGCCATAACACCCATCACTGCACAGTGCTAAATACTCTAAATTGGCTACCTCTGGAGCTCTGAGCCAGTATAGCCCTTGCCTCCCTTATTAATAAAACCCTGCACACAGGTACTCCTCCTTAGCTAGCCAGGCAAAGCTCCCTTATCAATCTCCCCACCTCTTGCTCTGCCTCTAACAGCAACATTGCAGTACCTCTGTTTCACACCAACATGGGTCAGCGGTCCTTTTCTTTTCATGCTGCCTCCATATGAAATTCAATGCCCCTCCAATCAGAAAAAAAAACAAAACGCTTTTCCCTACCTTCATGAATCTGCTGAAATCTCATTACTTCTCATCTATTCCATGTTGGTGCTTTCGCTAACCCCACCCCCATCCATCCTAATCTACTCCTACCTGCTCTCCCCATCGTGGCACCTGCATCATAGAAACATAGACTTTGACGGCAGATAAGGACTGCTTGGCCCATCTAGTCTGCCCATTTCCCTACCTACAGGATAGGCCGCAGATCCTAGTTAACCAACAGCCTATTTCTTCCTACCCCCCACAAGAATTGCCTTATGTCTGTCCCATGCATTCTTGAATTCTCCCACAGTTTTAGACCCCACAACCTCCTCAGGAAGGCTGTTCCATGCATCCACTACACTCTCTGTGAAAAAATACTTCCTCACATTGCCCCTGAACTGCCCCCATCTTTAAATTGTGTCCCCTTGTTCTTGCACATCTCTTTTTCTGAAAGATGCTACCCTCTTGGACTTTGTTGATTCCACTGAGGTACTTAAAAGTTTCTATCATGTCCCCTCTCCCGTCTTTCCTCAAGAGTATACATATTAAGCTCCTTTAGTCTCTCTTCTAGTCCTACCCTAGTGTCACCTCCTAATATTTTTCTGCACTCCCCAGCTTTGCACACTTGCACCCCATATCCTTACCCTGGTGTTGTCTCCTAATTTATCCCTCCCTGTCCTGTATGCACTTTTTTTTTAACTCTCCATTAAGGTGAGCTATTTGTATATTGATACACAATCGCTTTATGGCTTACTGTAGTTTCACCTTTGTGAAACTATGCCATGTAAATGAATACTGTCAATATTGCTGTAGCTATGATATAGAATATGGATGGGTGAACATCCACAACAAGGCTGTGTTTCCATTGAGGGAGTTGATGACATCACAGAGACCTCGAGAGCGAAGCTCGAGAGGTCTCGATGTCATCAACTGCTCAAGATGGGGACGCAGACTTAGTTGTGGATGTTCACCCATCCACTGTTTTTTATAGTATATGTTTTTTTTTTTTTTACATTTATTTTTTTCATTACTTGCCATAGGCGCTGCTCCCGGTTCCCCTCTGGTGCTTCTGCTTGCGGCCGTTTCCGCTTAGGCTCCGTCCTGCTCCTCAGCACATCATTTTTATTTTTTTTTTTTAAATCGGTGAGAAAAAATAAAGCAATTGTTTTAGAAGGGAGCCATGTATGGCTCTCTGTGTCCATTCTGACTTCTCAGTGGGTGGCTCCGCTTCTTCGCAAATCAACCGCCATGTTTTTGTTGTTTTTTTCTATAGCCCTCTAGCCAGTCAGTCAGCAGCAATATAGTAAAAGTTGTTGTACTATCAGTGTGATGTCAGAACGATAGTACAACAACTTTTTTGACCTTTGAACTGTACTACAACAAGATTTCAGCAGTTGCTGAAATCCATTGACAATAGGCAGCACCCATATACTATATTATGTATCTCTGCTCTTGTCTGTGCCACTGTGCCCGAGTCATGCCTGGAAAAGGCTTTCATGCCAATGTACTCACCCAGTCACAAAAGTTAAATCAATCTCTGCATACTGGGCATGAGCTGGTATGCTGACAGTGGTGCAGGAGAAGGTGGTCAGGTGCTTCTTCACCTGTCCCTGTCGGTGCATGATCCACCACCACCTTGGGACTTGTTGCTAGTCCTGGCAGTGCTCACAGGCAGGCCATTTGAACTGATGCGCAGGTGTGAGATGTCATACCTGTCATGGAAGACCACCTTTTTGTGGCTGTCCCCTCCACCAGAAGAATCTGTGAGCTCCAAGCGCGCTCAGTGGAGTCTCCTTATTTGGTGTTCAGGAAAGGCAAGGTTGTACTTGGCCCCCACCCAAAGTTCCTCCTGAAGGTTGTGTCCGAGTTTCACCTTAATCAGGCGATTAACCTCCCAGAGTATTTCACCATTCCAACCTCAGAGGCCAAGCACAGCCTCCACACGTTGCATCTGAGACGAGTGCTCACTTACTATAAGGAGCGCATGGCTAGAGTTCGGGAAGAGGTTCACCAGCTATTTGTCACCTATGCTGAAGCCACACCTGGCAGACTGGCAGCTAAGCAAATGATTGGCAGGTGGATTGTCTCCTGCATCAACCTCTGCTGTAGGTTGGCTGGTAGGAGCCTCCCATAGGGCTTAGGGTTTATTCCCACCAGACATACCACTGCCTCCGTGCCTGCTTCCATGGATGTCCTTGTCCAGGAGCTCTGCAGAACTCTTGCCAGGAAGTCGGCACACACTTTCATCTCCCACTACCGCATCAACTTTGAGTTACGCCGGGATGCTGGTCTTGGGACCGCAGTTCTCCAATCCCTGTTCACCAAATAGGGGTATGCACCTTGCCCACTCTTCCCAGAGAACTGTTAAGTCTGCCAGAGTGTGGATATTGCATCATATCCATGTCCCTAGAAATGAAGGTTACTCTCCTATAACCTGTAGTTCTAGGAGTGGTATGTGGTGCATCCACATGACTCACCCAGCGTCCCCTGGCAAGTGGCACATGGATGCCTGCTTCCAGCGTGCAGGATCTGATGATAAGGGACGGAGTCGAGGAGTATACACCCAGGTAGGTGGGTGGAGCTTAGCTTATATATGTTCTGGCTGGATTTAAAGGGAAAGAGAAGACTGCCAGTGTGGATGTGCAGCATATTCCACTCCTAGAACTACAGTTACAGGTCAGTAGCCTTGCATTCAGTTGTATGTAACTAATTCCAGGTCACCATGAGAGAGGGATTTGTATGTCTCCGAGGTCCTACCCAGTCATCAAAATTCAAATAAATTAATATATCTTGACCACTATGGACCTAGGCTAGATTTGAACCACTGGTCTAGAGGTTAAAGGCTTCTTAACCTGCTGTCAATCCATTGAGCCATCAAGTTACCTTTTCTAATTGCAAGCAAGCCACTTGGTCTCCCTGATTGTACTTAAATGCCGAAAGCTCTCAAAGTGAGTAAAAGATAGATTCATTGTAAATGAGACTTTGAATCAGCTGGGATATCTGGGCCAACATATAAATGAATCCTGTGACAGGAACAGTGTGTAAACCATTTTATATTTGTTACAGGTCTGTATGATAGCCCGCCAGGGTCAGATGATGCAAAGCTGATTGACATTTTCTACCCGGGAGACCAGCAGTCCATCACGTTTGGCACTAAATCCAGGGTTGGACTGGGAGGGATGGAAGCCAAGGTGAGGCAAAAAAGCAAACACACGAAGGGGGAGTGGGACTATGATGAATTCTTCCCCTCAGAGGTACAACAGATTATTTTGCTATGGATTTCTAAAATAAGTTCTTGTTTGCAAAACTGCTACTTGCAGTAAGTTAAATTGCATACTGGAAGTGGGGAGATGACTTTACGCATAGAAACTGTTGGCAGATAAAGACTGCCTGTCCCATCCGGTCTGTCCGTAAGCCTTTGCACTGGATTACTGCTTCCGACCCACCCGCTGCTGTACCTCTATGGTTCCCCTGTGCCTGTCCCAAGCATGCTTGAATCCATCCACAGTGATCGCTCCCACTACCTCCTGATGTAGACCATTCCATGCATCCACCACCCTCTCTGTGAAGAAGAACTTCTTCACATTCCCTCTTAACCTCCCACCTTCCAGTTTCACGTCATTCCCCCTCGTTCTTGTGCGCCTTCTGTATTGGAAATTGTCTCTCCCTGCACCTTGTTTACACCTTGAGATACTTGAATGTTTCTATCATGTCCCTCTTTCCTTCCTCTGTTCCAGCGAGTACATATTGAGGTCCCTTAATCTCTCCTGATAAGTCTTGTGATGCAAGCCCTGTAACATCTTAGGTGCCCTTCTCTGGACCATCTCCAGCCTGTTAACATCCTTGCGAATGTGTGGCCTCCAGAACTGCACACAGTACTCCAGGTGAGGCCTGACCATAGTTTTATATAATGGCATCACTACCTACCTCCCTCCTTGTGCTGGTGATACCCCTGCCTATGCACCCAAGCATGCCACTGGCCCTCCAGCTGCCTTAGTACTCTGCTTTGACAATTTTAGGTTGTCTGAAATAATAACCCCCAGGTCCTTTTCCTCCTTTGTGATTGTCAACACATCCCCCTCCAAATCCTGTAGCTTTCCCCAGGATTTCTGTGTCCCAGGCACTGAATACATTTGTTAGTCTGATGAGATCGGTATGTTGCTACACTGTGTCATGTAGACCATGCAAGTGGGCTCATCCCTTCTGTGTATATGAATGGACAGCTTGATTTCTTTATCTAATTGAGACGCAACTCCAGAACCATTCAGAGCTGGCTGGGGTTTTAATGGCGCCATTTGGATGTCACTAAGGAAAGAAGCTATGGCAATGTCCAATTCTAGCCCTGTGGCATCATGGGAACCCAGAGAACACTTTAACTAGGGTGCACAGGCAAGAGCCTGCTCTTTTTCTCTTCTCTGTGCTTTGAGGGTTAGGAATTCCAGCAGAGAATGCTGTGTGAAATAGTGATAGAGCCCTTTCCCAATCTGCTGAATGTTGTCTTTGGTTGGTGGTGGTGGGAGGGGGTTAAATCATGTGGAATTTCTTGTCGCAGAATGTCAGTTATGTAAGATGTAATTCTTTTGTATAAAACCTGTTTATTTTGATTTTCATACTGTATTATGTTTCTCCATTTGCTGAAGGGTACAGGTAATTTATTTTTACTGGTAACTCTGTGTTCCATCTCTGAGAGCACATACTGAGTCATCAAGTCTGATTCTGACAGTGTCCGGTCATGTCACTACATCACTTAACTACTTATTGTTTATAATAATTATGTACTACTGCTAGCACTTCTGTGCAAGTTAAGTAATATTAGTCTGTGGACTATATAAGCTCTGTTAATAGCTCCTGTATCTCTTGCACTTTTGTTGACTGTGGACTATTCTGTAAAGAGCTGTATTATCAGAATGGTATAGTCAACATTATGCATTTCTGTTCTGAATTGTGCCAAGCAGTTGTAAGGTCTCCACTGATCAGTTTTAGCTCACTGGTACTTCCTTTTTCATCACTGAGTGAATACACGTATACTATTGATGATGAGTTAAATTGAGACTGCCTCTTGTACAGGGATATCTTCAGGAGTACCTGACGTTAGTAGGAGTTTCAGTGTTCAGGGTGTCTGTTTCTATGTGAGCAAGTGTCTGAAGTGGGGGGCTAGAGGGAACAGCTTTGTAGTACTTCTGCAACAGGCTGGTGTCAGCACTGGAAAAATGTGTTAATTCTGTTTATAGCCCGGGGCTCCTTGACAGGGACTACTTTTGATAAATGGTTCCTCTTAGTAACAGATCAATTAAAATGATGCTTCTGAGACATGATGCCATGAAGCCACCACTAAATAATGGGGCATGGAACAGGTTAAAGTAGAAAAAAAGTCTTAGGATGAACATTGTAATAAAAACTAGAGAAGGGTGTGGTTCTCTAGGGGATTACCACCCCTGTCTTCCAATGTAGCAGCTGTTTTATCAAGCATTACCTACCTCAATGGAGCAATTGGACACCTGCTTTTGTGATGCAGTGTTAGTGAGCAGACTTACTTCCACTAAATAATGTTATGGTTAACATGTAGTGATATACATCACTGTGTATTGAGACATGGAAACTATTGACAGGCCACAACCATGTTGACTTGACTCAAGATTGCACTGAAAAAAAAAAATCAGTTCACATGGTCTTAATGGGTTCAAAGTTTGCCTTTTTTAAAGAAATTATTAAACTGGGCTACCTTTGGAATCATTAGAGCCAGGAACATTTTGTTTTGTGGATACAGTTTCTATGTGTTGATGCAAGTCACTATGCATAATTTCACTTGGAACCATAATGTTATGGATAAGTGGTCTGATGTAAATTGATGTGTGTCAGTGTGTATCAAAACAAGGAAACTGTTACCGGGACACAGCCATATCAACCTGACTCAAAGCTTTTTCCATTAGGGTTCCAAAGTTAGCCCTTTAAAAAAAAAAAAAAAAAGTTCTGTATGGAAAGGACCATCTAGCTAGAAGCTTATGAATGAATGCATGGAGTCTGCTCGACATGGAGAAGTTTTGTCAATACACTTTCACTATATTAATATACTTTTAGTATATCAGTCTGCAAATAATCCACTTCCACTGTATCAACACAGGGTGTTAAATAAGCTGAAAAAATTGATTAGCACTTTCACGTGTAAAACTTATAATCAGCTGTGAAAATGCATAGCTCTTCACACAGAATGGTTAGCAAAGTTTAAAAAAAAATATAATTTTATTAATTTTGTCTACTGTGCCATTGACTCACTGGAAAAAAATGGTTAGCAGTCTACTGCTACGCATTTTTGGAAATGGTTAGCATCGCCCACTGTTTTGCATAGCGTTTTGCTATGCTATGCTATACCAGCTATTTAAAAACCTGCAACAGAAAGCTGTTTCAGTATATCAACATAGTGTATATATACTTGTACCAAATCGATACACTAAAAAAATATACTTACAGTATTGCTAGAAAGATGGTGAAAAAACGAAACACATATTTTTAAGACACCTTTAAACATTTCAAAATTTTGGTTTAATATACAAGCAAAGTTTAATAGCACAGAATGATTTTTAATATAATTTTTAATTTAATAAGGCACTTACTGTGGCATCAGTGTACATCCCTCCAAAAGAGCAAGGGAGGGGTCTTGATTCTATAATGGACTTCATACGTAACCAGCCGCCTGAATCTGAGTCAGTTCTGATGGGAGATTTCAGTATAAACTGGCTTGCACCTGAAAATGGGAGCAATAAGGACACCACTTCTGCCGTTAACTTCTCCCAGCTGGTTGACTCCCACAAGATCCAACTATAAACGGGACAAAAGCCTATTGACTGGGTCCTAACCAGTCATCCTGACCGGACAAACACCGCTGTCCTCCCGGATATGCTCAGTGATCATTCCCCTGTCCATCTACAAGTGGACAAACAAATTTTGCAAACCACCATCAAAGACAATCATCAGCAGAGTCCTTGCCGGGGCCACCTGGAACCCTTAAATCCCTCATAGAGTGCAAGATTGGACTCCAGTCTACAGAGCGAAGGATGTTGACACAGCATTTGAATTCTTCATCAACACCTTTAATGTTGCTCATGCACTCTCATGCACCCCTAAAAAAGCGCAAAATCAAAGGCCCTTGGAACCCCAGGCTCTCTGCAGAACTCCTAGCATGTATGAAAACTAAGGGACCACCTCTGGCACATGCACAAGCCACTGGCACTCAATCTGCCATCCAGAACTACAAAAGAGCGTGAAATGACTGCACAAGGTCCATCTGTCTAGAAAAATGAATTACTATAAGGAAGTGCTACTGAAACCTGGGTAAAGGAAAAGCTCTGGGATAATATTAAAGAAATTACAGGCAAAACCCGAAACATCACCTACCTTACTTGACATATATGGGACTACAACTCTGGATCCTGTAACTATTGCCAGTACTTTCAATAACACATTCACAGACCTCAGCAGTGTTCTTCCACTGGACTTTTTTGACACAGATGTCACCCCGCCCACCCCAGAAAGCTCTCCCCACCTACCAGTCACCATCTGCTCTACTTTAAAGTCATCTCACTGCAGGAAGCCCATAAATATATTCGTAAGGCAATTGGTAAATCTAGACTCAACGGGATTCCTCGACCTTTAAACTGTTGTCCTCACACTTGAGGAAGTATTCTACTCTTACCAGGATTTTAACCTCTCACTTAGCCTTGCCCAGTTTCCCAAAAGATGAAATCGGCTATGGTAACACTGGTTCACAAAAGCAGTGATGGGTCTTTCATGAACTACTGCCCATCTTCATACTTCCACCTCTCTCCAAGGCACTTGAACGCATTGTAACTGACTAGCTTACTGATTATCTTGATAAACATAAGATTCAGTGTACTCGCAACATGGATTCAGAAAAGGACATAGCACCTCCTCAGTCCTCATGGAGTTCACTGGTTTTATTCACAAATCTCTGGACCATGGACAGATAGTTGGGGCCGCATTTATCGACTTGACGAAAGCATTCGACATGGTCCATTACCCCCTACAACTGGAACAGCTAAGTAATGCTGGACTTTCCACTGTCTCCACTGCCTGATTTAAAAGCTATCTGGAAAACTGCACTCAGCAAGTCAAAATTGCCGATGTCCTCTCCAAATCTAAGCCAGTTGGTTCTGGTGTCCCACAAGGGTCCATCCTGGGCCCTCTCCTATTTAGTCTCCTCTTAAACAGTCTTCCAAGATCCTGCCCTGAACAGATCCTTCTCTATGCGGATGATGCTTTTATTTACACAAGTCACCCTGACCCCATGCCCCTTGAAAGCCAGCTTCCGCTCGGATTTGCATCAGTAGAGAAATGGTTCCGTGATCACAAGTTGGTACTAAACTATAAAAAAACTAAGCTTATGCCCTTCAGCAGCTCCCAGAGTAGCACAGGCAACATCCTCTGACTATCTCTAACTGCCTTTTGAACCCTTGGCGTCATGCATCGATACAGCTTATCTCACGTGGGTGCATATTGATAATCGCTAGCAACAGTCAGTACTTGCATTGGTCTCATATACAGACACAGGCATTCCCTGACTACAGAAGCCATAAGGTTGGCAGTGCAGAACTCTGTTACCGCCATTATAGACTATGGATTGATCATCTGTGGATCTGCCCGATATTGCCTTTCGGCGCATTTCTACTGCTCTAAATAAGACATGTCGTCTCATCTCAGGAGCCCATCACCTCACCCACGCATGCGACTTCTATGTCCAAACTGATTGGCTACAGCTTAAAGATTGCATCAAATCTCAAACATGCCTGTTGGCCAAGAAAATAACCCTAGGCCTCCTGCCACCTGGAGTTCAAGATCTTCTAAGCCCCCTCTTAATCCCTGCTGTACCCATGGCTCTGAATCTCGGCTCCTTCAGGTTCCTCACTACCATACCTTCCAAGGACAAAGATCATTCACCTGCAGAGCCCCTCACTGGATGAATGCTCTCAACAGTGACATGTGCTCTGAATCCAAACTGGGCCCTTTCAGATCCAAGCTTCAGCGACTACTCTGTGCAACTCACACTTGTGACTGTTTACCTTGAACCCTCTGGCAACCGCAGCCTTAACACTGACTACTGTCATATCTCCTTAGCACTGTCTCTGTCTGCCCCTCCTGCCACCCATGCCCCCACCCAATCACCTCTCCCTCACTCTACCTATGCCCCTTCTCCTCTGACTGTCCTGACAAGGGCTGTTTGGCTGATTCCAAATTACTGTTTGATTTTCCAGTACCTGACAAAGTTTGTTTTGACTGATTTTCAATTTATTGTATGCATGTATGTGCTTGCAACTGCTTAGCATAAGTTTTTTTTATCACTTTTAGCGTCCATTATGATTTCTTTTACACTTATTTTACCGTGCACCTTTTGGTCTGTAAACCTGTTGATTTCTTTTTGTATACTGTTTTACCATACTTTTTGTTCTGTTAACCTGTTATATTATGCATTGACATGGAACTTTTGTAAAAGATCTCAATGCTCAAAGGTATTTGTAATCTGAGATTTAAATAAATAAAAAATACATTTTTAATATATAAATGTGTTTTTAAAGTGGCTTTATCATGTTACATAAAATCTTCATGTAACTCCCTTTGTTACCCAGGTTACTAGAATCCCAGTAAGACCTAGTGGTAGGCAGGGAAGGCAGCTTGTGAAACTCCAGTTAAATAGATTTCACACTGTCTCACTCTGTTCTTAGTCTCAGCTGAGACTGAGGGATGACCTCACCATAGAACTGTCGCAGCTGCATGAGCCACAATGGAATCTGGAGCAGGGAGTTGGAGTGGAATGTAGGAAGGTTTGAACAGTAGTCTGTAGGTCAGTTGGAGTTTGGAGCTTGTAGAGCGAGGAGCACAGCAGCTCTGTGTTAGGCTCTTGGAGCCTCAGCCCTGAGACAGGGCTACAAGTAGAGAAAAGGTGTGTGTTTCCACTTAAAGAGAGACACAGTGAGCTATTGTAAAGTGGTGGAGACCGCTGAATCAGGTCTCAGTGCCCCATCCCTGAGGGGATGGGGCAGGAAGTTACCCTGCACATATTCCAGGGGCAGCCTTCTAGCTGCTAGTGGAGAAGCTGCCTTATTTTGTGCAAGAGTGTGGAAACAAGATGATTTTGTGATTGCCTTGTGGGGCATCTGCAACCGGAGGGTGAGTTTCTTCTCTTTCTAAAAGGCCTATGTTTCACCCTGGGACTTGTGTGATAGTGGGGATTGGACTACTTAAGTAGTGGGAGGCCTAGAGTAATAGGCTTAGCCAAAAGTAAAAGTATGTTCAAGTCCAGCACATGGTGAAGTCAAGACATGTAGAGGAGATGTGACATACGTCTACCCAGTAATCTACATTGCCAAGCTTTCAGAAAAGAGTTATTTAGTTTCCAGAGAAATGGCCGGGTATGGATTGTGGGAGCTGGAGGTGGGAGACTCCCCCCCCCTCCCAATCTTTAGTGACCAGGTCCACCTCTACGGATTTGCTCTGTGGATTTCTACTTTGCCTCATGCACTTGGCCAGTGATGAGGGAAGTACCCAGAGTCGAAGGCTCTAAGGTGGTTTGGGGAGCCACCAACAGGAAAACTGGTTAATTCCCATAATGGACCGCGGATCAAGTGGCCGGCGGGGGGGCCGGGCCAGTGGGGAAAACCCAAGTAGTGTACAAGTCGGGCTGTGTACCCAAAGCTGCATGCAAGTCCGGGCTGTGTGCCTGGTGGGTTTAGAGCCTGAGGGCTGGAAATGTGAAGAAGTGTTCTGTTGTCTCTAATCTGCATTACTAGGAATGTAGCCCCATGGGGGTCCGTCTAGGCTTGTTTGTTCAGTTTGGATGTGAATAAAAGCCACACTGTAGAATCCATATCCTGGCTCCGACATTACAGTTATTGCTTCCTGTGTTCGGATTTACTTGGGTGCCCCTGTGCAGAGTAGCCAAACCTAGGCCCCTGTGCCGAGTAACCTAATCCTCCCGAACCCAGTCCCCACTAGGTACTGCTGTCAGCTTCAACAGCATACCACCTGTTGTTTTGCAGAAAGGCAGGGGTCCGGTGGTTACATTCATTGTCCCCTGAAGTAACCTAGATCTTACAGGCTTCCTGGCCTTTGCTTTTAAAAAGCTTAGAAAGATAATAATAATACTAATACTACAAAAGACAGGTTGATTGATTGAAACTGTAAACAGAAATGTGTAACTTGACAGAATCATTTGTCTACCGCTGCTTTTAACTGCTCACTTTCTGTGGTTTGTGACATCTGGCGCTCTCCATTATTCCAGTCCTGGGACCTGTACATCTGATGTTTTATTGGCTCTAACTTGGCAACTTGTTATCCAGTTCACAGAGCTAAATAGAACTGAAGAAGTTTAGACATGACGCGTGGCAGATTGAGGCCATTTGGTATCTTGGCGATGTGCCTAGGTGCTTTTCTCACTTGCTACTGTTCCCCTCCAAATGGAAACGATCTACTGTCATCCCCTCCCCAAAGATGGCGACCCAACCAACCCCAGCAATTATCACCCAATCTCTCTTCTTCCCATCCTTGCCAAACTACAGGTACACATTGTCCTCTCTCAGCTCAACCCCTGTCTAGACTCCTTTTCCTTCCTAACCCCCCTTCCAGTCCAGTTTCCGCAAGTCCCATTCTACCACAACCTCCCTCCTTTGGCTTACTGACTCCGTACCCACAGGTATTGATCAGAGGCAGATTACATCAGCAATATTTATTGACTTGGCCAAAGCCTTCGATACAGTTTCACACACCATCCTCCTCCACAGACTTACAGCTGCTGGTCTGTCAACTTCAGCCAATGCCTGGTTTCGCGCCTACCTGGAAGATAGGGTACGATCAGTCAAACTTGGCACCTCCCCATTAATGCTGGAGTCCCACAGGGCTCTGTTCTAGGCCAAGTTCTGTTTTCTACTTTTTAATGTCCTCTTCAGCATCTGTTCTGCTACACAAATACATATGTCCACAGACAACACTGCATTATACACCTCCGCACTTCACAAACAGAAGTCAGAATTCACTCTGCTGCAGGATTTTATAGGATTTAGCAAAGGTTCTAATCCAACCAGCTGTTCCTGAATGCCAAAAGACTGTCTCCATGACCTTTGGCACAAGGCAGAGACTCTCTAAAACCCACCCCAGCACTACTTTCCACACCCTGGATGGTATTCCCTAGAAAAGGTCCTCCTTTAGATACCTTGTTGTCTGGTTAGACCAGCACCTGGACTTTTCTGTGCATGTGAATGCAGCCCACAAGACACTGCACCCAAAACTCTGTGCACTTTACAGAAACCACATTGCATTTCTCTTACAGCACCCCATGCTGTTGTTCAGAAAATGATCCTTCCTGCATTTGACTATGCTGGTATAGTCTATAGTGCCACTTCCAAGACCACCCTCACCAGACTGGACTCTCTTTCACTCCTGTCACTTTGCCCTATCCTGCTGCTCTCTAACCCATCACTGTGATCTCTAGAAAGCTCTGTCCCTTCCCTCCCTCCCTTGAAGCCAGATGCCTCACCCACACTGCTACCTTTATGGCCAAATACTGGTAAGGGTCCCTACCCTCCTTACTCACCTCTGTTCTTAAAACCCCCACATCTACACCCTACTCTCTCCATACTTCCACTCACAGAGTCTTGGCTCTCCCCCTAAGAACCACCTCAGTCAGTCAGTCTGCATTTGCATATCAGTGCCCAAAACTCTGCAACTCGCTCCCTCCCCCTCTCCATCTAAAACGCCTCACTTACCTCTCTTCCTCCTACTTAAAAGCAGGTTTTCACTTAAAATACAGCCCTCCCCACTTCCCATTCTGTAGCTTACTCTCTAGTTTAAAGATCCGTATATGGGCAGCATTTATTTGTTTCATATATTTCTAGTATGATCACTGAAAACCAGCACGGAGACCCGCGGCTAAACGCCTGCACTTGTTAGAAGTACTCCCACGCTAGCATGTTATGTGATGTCAGTCCTAGAATAGCGTGGGGAGCATGCCTCATAGGCTAATAATGGGGCCGGGCTTGGACATTCGTTTTTAAACATGTTTGTGCCGGTTTTGAGGGAAGAAAGTCAGTGCTCAACTAACCAAGGCTTTTTGAGCCTAGGGACTGTTTTCAGGCATGGCCCGGGCCATAAAGATGGCACATGGGTAATACAGACAGAGGAACACAGGCATTTCAACTTACATTAGTTGAGGATGGTACAGGATTAAGTAACAGGAGTCAAAAAAGAAAAATACATTGTGATACATTGGAAATAACACTTTAAAACATTCAAATAAAGTGCAGGGGTACATTGGCAGATGTACAATGCATGTAATGAACCATGACTGATCCAGTGTGGAGCAGGCTGTATGGGAAAATATTTTCACTTGCGGAAACAAATGTTTTTGTGTTTGTGAAATTCCAAGGGAAAAGCTTTAACATTTGCAGTTTTCACTCTTTTCTCCAACACTCCCCACACACACGCTAACGTACTTGCCAGACAAAGCTGAATGCACCATCCCCATCCTCTGTCCACTGCCTTCAGATATTATTTGTCTCAACATATTTAGGATCCCACTAGGTAGCTTACCACTGGCGGTACTAGCTCCTCCTGGACTGGGTCATGTCCATAGACCTGAGAGAATACCCTTCCTGACTCTATCTCCAACCACACCCCTGTGTACTGCATATGAAAGATCTCCCAGAAAAATCCTCACAAAATCATCCAAGTAAGGGATTTCTCCAGGTTTGACCTGGGGTCCTTCCATGAGGATCTGAGGCTTACGGACTGGTCTGCAGTGCTAAATGCTCAGGACTCTTCCACTGCTGTTAGTCATTTTCTCAGCACCTTTGGGGCACTGCAGGACAAACATGTCCCTCCTATCAGGTGGAGGGTAAGGGGGTCTGCCATTAAGTGGCTGCATGGGAACCTCCTAGCCCTCATGAGGGCTAGAGACAAGTGCTGGGCCAACTTCAAGGTCACGATGGACCAAGCCATATTTCAGCAATACAGGAGGCTCAGGAATGAATACAAAAAAGCAATCAGGGCTGCCAAAAATGAATACTGCAAAACAGCCTTACTAAACTCAGCTAAGGACACTAGGAATTTCTGGGGAACATTTAAAAATATAGTAAGTGGTTCCTCCAACTGTGGGGTCTCTGACATGCTCTTAGATGGATCTAATTGTAACAATCTACTAACCATTGGCAATGCATTCAACTCTTACTTCTCGGATCTGTCGCCTTCACCTCCCTATTCTCCACTGGTGGGAGTGATAGTTGTGTCCTGCCTCTGCCCTACAGTCAGCCCCTATCTCCCGTCTGTTACTCTACTTCAGGGCTGTGACAGCACAGGAGACACAGAGACTTCTCACTGGTCTCTCCCCTCACTGTAGTACTGGCCACAGTAGCATGGACCTAAACTCCTCCATCTTGGTGCCTCTTATATTGCCTCCCCAGTGGCCCATATCTTCAGCATGTCCCTAGCCTCTGGAGTTATCCCCAACCTCTGGAAGGTGGCGAGGATTGTCCCTGTTCTCAAACAGGGCAATCCAAAGATCCTTGACAACTACCGACCGATAGCCATCTTGTCGGATATCAGTAAACTTCTGGAGAAAGTTGTGGCTGGCAACTTACGGAGTACATTCAGGCCCATGAGCTACTGTCTCCTGTGCAGCATGGCTTTCACAAAGGGCACAGTTCGTCCTTCGCCCTTATCACTGTCTCCTCTGGGATCAGAGCAGCTATGGACCAGGGTAAGCTCTCAGGCATCATCTTCATTGACCTATCTAAGACCTTCCACCTAGTTGACCATGTCTTACTTTGCTATCAACTTCGGTCCCTTGGTCTGTCCCCACCCATCCTAAGATGGTTCTTTAATTACCTCCAGGGCAGACAGCAACTTACTAAATTCAGTAATGTCCTCTGCCACCACTCCTGTGACCTCTGGTGTCCGCCAAGGTTCAGTCCTAGGGCCCTTCTCTGTCTTTGTCAATAATCTCCCCTCTACTTCTTCCAACTGTAGCGCTAGCCTATATGCGGATGACCTGGGTATCCCCACTCATTCCTGTGACATTGGGATAATTAACTATCAACTGAGTGAGGATTTCAGGAATATCCTGTGCTAGATAATGACCCACAAGCTGGTCCTCAACCTTAAAAAAAAAAAAAAAACTCAGGCCATGCTTTTTGGGTCCCTGGCCAGATAAGGCCTCCCTTCCCTACTGAGTATTACTGGTATTGATGGTACTCCTGTCCAATCACTGACACCATCAAATACCTTGGGGTGACACTTGACCTTGGGCATCATATCCAAAATGTATACAGAGCTGTCAACTGCAAACTGGGTCTGGCTTACAGAGCTAAAACAATTTTACTTCTGCTGCTTGCCTTGCACTGGCCATAAGTGTGTTTCTTCCTTCTCACTGCTATGGATTCATCCTGTTTGCATGCACCTCCAAAGTTCACCTCTCTAGGTGAAACATTGCCTATACTAACATTTGCCGCTTTGCACTTGCTGCCCCTCGCCTCATCTACCAGTGCACCTGTATAACAAACTTGACTGGCTCTCCCCACCCATCTACATGAATTTTGTCTTGGGTAGCTTCAAGGGCCAGGTTCTCAGAACTGGCACCCCCAAGATTGGCTGAGCTCCTCAGACTGGCTGCCTCTTCTTCTTACTCCCTTAGGTCATTGTGCCCTGCTGTTCTCAAAGTTCCTGCCACTCGAACGCAAATGGTGTACAGGGATTTTGCTCATGTGCCCCAGAGTATGGAATTCTTCTCCGCCCAGGTCCGCCTCCTCCCCCTCCCACTCATGCCTTCGGAGCTCCCTGTGGAATTACTTGAAGCTCTCCTCTGCATGTGGTTGTCCTAAACCACCATAACTAACATTGGTCCCCTGCACTGGACTTACATGTCCTTCTTTTGGTACCCTTGCGCAGGTCCTGCTGATGCTTCCTGCCTGCTTGGGTTCTGCTCTGTATATAATGTATTTACTCTCTATTTCAGGTGATGCTTTGACTGCAGCTCTGCTTTTGGGGCTCTGAACTGTATAGAATTGTATAATGCACTGTTCATAGGCTTGGTGACTCAATGTATATATTTTGTTCCTATTCTGACTGTGTTTACTGACTGCTTGTATTAAGTTAATCTGGTTCTATCTGATTCTGTGTAATGCCTAACTTGTATCATGTTGTCCTCTCTATGAACTTGTATTCTTTGTACTGTCCGGTTTGTACCTGAAAATAGGCAAATGTCTTGTCTAGTGTACTTATCTGGTCAACAAAAGCTAACTAAATAATTACATTATTTTTGGAGGCAAACTACCAATTGCATATAGTATTTTGTGCCCTCTCCATCCTTTTCATAATGAGAAGGGGAGGGTCCATGGATTCAGTTGTGCATGTGGATGTAACCCTAATCTGTAAAATCCCTCACCACCATTTACTTGCCACTACCAATGCTGATAGCATAGAAACATAGAATTTGACGGCAGATAAGGACCGCTTGGCTCACCTAGTCTGCCAGTTTCCCTACCTGATGGATAAGTTGCAAAGACCACATCGTGGGAAGGACTGACCTACTTGCCATGTATTTTTGTACAGGTTCTCTGTTTAACTATTCCTCTAATGCTGGTAGCCCCTCTAGTTCCTGTTGGGAAAGCTGGCATAGGGGAGGGAGCCAACTGTTTTAGTAGGACCTTTAGCTTCTGTAGTGTGCTGATTACCCAGTCCTGACTATGGTTGCACACTCCTTTTTTTTTTTAATATATTTTATCTCCCAATACCTGTAGGGCTCAGTGGTGGTTATACCAACTATCTGTGCTCCATCCCCCTTCCAGCTGTCTGGGATCATGTTACGCAGCAGTGGGTGCTTGGATTTTGACCAGGTTTTTGTTCCGATTGCTTCGTTCCCAAAACCCCACCCCCTGAGGATGTCAGCATGAAGGATGTGAGTCGAGGCTGTAGACATGCTGGCGCATGTCTTGGCCAAGCATCTAAAAGCATCCTCCCCTTCCCACACTGTGCTGCCACCTGTGCATCCACAGGTGGAGGTAACAGGGCAATGTGACAGCCGTCCCTGCTCTGAGGAGGAGAGCATCCTATGAGACGCTCACACCTCCTCCCTCTGGCGGGCCCCCTGACTCACCAAGGCTCATTCCCAAACCCAGGTCGCCAGTATCATGGGCAGTAGCCCTGCCACCGCGTCAGCAGGCCAGCTTGTCCACTCCTTCTTGAGAGGTTTCTCCATCTCATGCTGAGAGAGAGACAGACAGATGGACTTCATTATTATGTTTTAAATGAGACTTTGTCTCAAAGGGTTAAACTTAATCCTAGATCCTGAATTGCATAAATAAATAAATAAAAAACATGGTATTTTCTATTACTGTGTTTACGCTGGTTCTTTTGCGTTTGCAGGAGCTCGTCTCTGAGACTTTCATGAGGCTTGTCTCACATTTGGGTGGGCGGAGGAGGGATGCAATTAATTAGTGTTGCTTTAATTCCTGTCACTGTACTGATCTCCTTCCCCTCCCCATCCAGTAATTCCAGGCCCTCTTGCATTCACAGGTGAAAGCCGCTTTGTTCTGTTCAGGGTGGCATATCACTTATTCCGGGGCTGGAGGGGTAATTGACTAATTAATTTTGCTTATTTCCTGGTATTCAGCTCATCTCCTCCCACCTTGGTGTTCCGGGCCCTTCAAGGTGGCACATCCCATGTTCACCAGAGGTGGGAGGAGGAGTGCTTGTGTGTATATTTCATGTTATTTATTTTCTGATGCTGTACTGATTCCTCCTTACTAATTCAGGACCATCTTGTCTCTGCAGGTAAAAGCTGCTTTCTATGTCCTTCAGTGTGGCACGTCACAGTTTTGGGGCATTCATGTGCATATTTAATATTGCTTTATTTTCTGACCCTGTGTTGATCTTCCCCCTAGTAATTCAGGGCCATTTTGTCTCTGCAGGTAAAAGCTGCTCTCTGGGCCCTTCAGGGCGGCACCTCTGTTGTCATTGCAAATGGGACAGATCCAAAGATTTCAGGTCATGTCATCACAGACATTGTGGAGGGCAAGAAGGTTGGAACTTTCTTCTCTGAAGTGAAACCTGCAGGTGAGCTGAAGAGGTTGTACAACTGTGTGTGATGCCTTTGTTGTGTACATACAGTATGAGCCACATGTTGTATGTGGTGGGGGTGGCAGGTCATGTGAGAGGTGTTAATAAGAGAAGTTATACGAGTGTGTGTAATGCTTATGTTGTGTGTATACAGTATTAACCACGTGTTGTGGTGTATGGGGAGCAGTTCATGTGAGAAATGTTTGTAGGAGAGGTTGTACAAGTGTGTGTCTTGCTTGTGTAATGTGCATACAGTATGGGCCGCATGTTGTATATATTGGGGGGGGGTAGGTCATGTGAGGGTGTTTGTAGAAGAGGTTGTACAAGTGTGTATCTTGTTTGTGTTGTCTGCATACAGTATGTAGAAACATAGAAACTGATGTCAGGTAAGGGGCACTTGGCCCCAACCAGTCTGCCCACTTCCATTGTGATTGCTTTTGCTGTAGACCCTCCTTGGTCTACCGCACTGTCTCTTCAACCCCTTTCCTTTCCCTTATGATTCCGTTGTGAATACCCAGGCTTTTTTAAATTCCACCATTGTTTGACCTCTACTACCTCCACTGAAAGACTGGTCTTATCTATGTCAATCTTCACCATTCATCACCTTGGGTACTGGTCCCCGCGGGAGCTCTTTTATTTATTTTTGGATGGGTGGAGTCGACGTACCATCGGCGCCACCTTCGAGGCCAACGCAGTGTGTGGCACTCGCGGGTTTGCCGTTAGGTGCTGCCAACTCCGCCCTCCCGCCAGTTCTTCGTCTCCCGCCGTCAAGGTCACCTTGTGGTAGCTCTGCTGTTGAGAGGCCTGTAAGAATTTCTGAAGCCTTTGGCTCCGTTCAAGTCCATCAACTCCGTTCATTTACCTGCCGGTTCTGTTGCGCCCACTCTACGTCGCCTAAGGAATTAAAGTAAGATTGTTCCTTTTTTCTTTATTGTGACGTCTAGTCTTCTTTGTTGTTGTTTTTTCTGTAGGTCATGTCTCGGTCGGGGGGTAAGAAATCTGTGAAGACAGGACGGCCCCCTATGCATCGGTGCCTGTGTAGCCATAAGTATTCAGTTACCGATGGGCATGACCGTTGGCTCACGTGTCTTGTCTCGCTTCATGACATGGATTCGCGCAACACCTGCTTCTCCATTAACCATCGTGTCATTGAACAACATGCGTGGAAAGTTGGATGAGCTCCTCACGACTTGGAGGACGGTGCACTGCCAGGCCAAGCCGCTGCCTCGGCCTTCCTCCGGTCCCTTCCAGTTCTATACGGACCGAGGAGGAGGGGGCTTCTGCTTCTTTTAGCCTAGCCATGGAAAAAGCCACTTTTGGGGTGCAGGAGGCCCAGTCTGTTCCCCCCCCCACCCAAGTGACAGACGGGAGGCACTGCCCTGGCAATTGCCCCTTCGGGGGTGAAGGCTCCCTCAGTGTTGCGCCCTAGGCTCAGAAGGCCTGGGTCGGCACCGTCCTCGACGCTGTCTGTTGGCACCATCTGGGGCCTTGGCACCGTGGGCCCTAATGGTGCCGTTGTTGGCTCCGCCCGCAGCGCCGATGGTGCTCGGGTGGGTCGGCACGGCGCCATGACAGGCTTCAGCTCCGAGGCTGCTGCCATTGTTGGAGCCGTGTCCTCTACCTACACAGTTTGCGGTGCAGTTGGGGATGTCGACACTGACTCTGGTGCAGTCTCTAGATCTGGTACCCTTTTCAGTCATGATGGTAGCGGGCGTCCACGCACTGTCTGGCACAAGACTTCAATCTCCAACTCTTCAGAGGGGGAATCGGACTCTGAGTCGGACAGGCAGTCTGACTCTTTGGAGTTGGCTGCTCACATGGACACCTTGGTGGTGTCCTTGACAGGCTGGAACCAACCCCCCTCTGAGGAGCGGACAGTGTCTCCCGGGTCCAGGGTCAGGGGTGCTGACTAGCAGGCAGTGGTGCAGGCCAGCATTGCTCTGCAGCCTGGGTTCGGAGGGTTCTCTGACTCCTCAGTGGTGGTACCCCCCTCATGTGGTGTGCCTGGATCGCCCAACTCTGAGGCCATTCAGAGCACCCACAGGAGGGGAGGGTGCTGCTCCTTGGATAGCCCCTTCGGAGGCCAACCAGGGATGCCAGCTGCCTAGGCTGGTTCTTTCGAGGAGGAGGGTGCTTTTGGATTCTGAGGGGTATGGGGTCGGCGCGGTGGCCTTTTTCTGGAGCCCGCCCGGGCTCTGGGAGAAGTCGTAGGGCGGACCTCCGCCCTTCCCTTTTGGTTTCCTCGAGAGGGCCCTGTTCTTTAGAGGTAGGGGGCTGTCCTTCTGGACTTTCATGGCCCCAGTCACCTCACAAGCGGGATTCTTCAAGGTGCAGCCTAGGCAGTTCCAGTTGGGTTGATCAGCCATCGGCTGTGGCGTTTTCCAGAGCTCCTTCTTTTCTTAGGGCTCCTGGTGCGCTCCCTAGCCCAGGCAGAGGTCAGCCAATTCCTGTTGACTGCTATGCCCCCACTCCTCTGCCACATTCTCCGGCATTCCCGGGTATTCTTGGTCCTAGCGGTCCTCTCTTCTTGGAGCAGTTCAGAGCGATGGCTGCTCAGTTTCCCTCTTATGTTAGGGCTATGGACAGACAGGTTTTTCAAACTCCCCCTGAGCAGCCAGCTTCTGAACACTTGAGGCCCAGAGACTCCTCATCCCCCTCTTCTGGGGAGAGGAGCCATCTGTCCACATCTCTTCAGCTGCTGATCTCCCTGAGTATCAACAATTCCTCGTGAGGATGTTGGAGGACCTGCACATCACCCCACCCACTCAACACAATCCAGAGCACTTGGTGCACGCCTTTTTAGGCGATTTCAGTGCAGACACCCTTGTGGTGCCCCTCTGGCCCGCTCCCTATCGGGAGGCATTATTGCGTTCCTGACAGAGACCCTTTTCCGGAGTCCCAGCACCTAGGGATCTCTGCCAGCGGTATTGTGCCCCACCGGAGTCTCCAGGTTCCATGCCTCATCCCCAGTCAGGATTGACACAACTGGATACTCCTGATGGGCTTCGGCCCTTAGCCGTGACCGGCTCCCAGATCAAGATTCCATGAATTTTGACTTCTGGGGAAGGAGGACGTTCTACTCGGCATGGTTGCTGCTCTCTGTTGCAGCACATCAGGTCCACTGTGCAACCGATGATAGGTTCCTGTGGTCCAGGCTAGGTCAACTCCTAGCCTCGATGCCTGACATGGAGGAAACCAGACAAGCCATTGCACGTGGCCTGGAGCTAGCAAGGCACCAAGCAAGGTGCCTGTCTCACTCCCGGCCTCCAGACCTGTGAAGATTCTCCTCTTAGTGTGTCACCCACTGAGAGCTAAGGGACTCACTAGGGTTTAAGCCCCTTTGGGGGCTCAGCACTCACCAAGGTGATGAATGGTGAAGATTGACACAGATAAGATATGGAAAATTACGTACCTACCATAATTCTGATCTTTCTGTTTATCTTCACTATTCATCACAATCCTCTCTCCATCCCCCTGGGGCCTCAGTCTTGTCCCCTCTCTCTGTGCCCTCTTGTTGTCCCTCTCCTTTCTGTCAGTCAGGGGTGGGATAACTTTGGGCACATAGGAGATAACTTTTCTGAGGGAAGGTGGTCAGGAAGGAGGCACTCCTCCTTCAGTGCTTTGGCTCCACCCCTGTGCAGTGGGAATTGGCAGTTGCCCTCCTTTGTTCCTTCTTCCCTTCTCTCGTCAATCCTTTATTTTCCTTGTCCTTAGACATAACCTCAGTTAATTTAAGAAACTAGATTTCTTGCACCAAACATTTCCTTTTGGGGAGGAGGGATATCCTGTATCCTGTCTTTTCTTCCAGAATAGCCGATTCTATTTTTGTTGGAGTTACTGCCAGTGATTCTGTGCCTTGAATACTGACAGTTAACCTCTTGGCTACTCCTTCGCAGTTCCTATACAATCTGGAGACAGGTCAAGGTTCCAGGGTATTTTTTCCATTTTCCCCCCTCACACTCTCATCCTTATTCTAAAATCCTTAACCCACCCTCCCTTCTCTTTTCTGCTTCCAGAGATTGGGGCCCCTACCCAATCCCCTTAGTCTTTCAAACTTTTTCTGTCCTCTCAGTCGTTTATCTCTCCTTTTTAGTTTATATATCTTTTCCTTTGTCTGTCCCTTGGACTTCTTGTCCCACCCTCAACCTCTTTCTCACCTCTCGGCGACTCAGAACTGGTGGGAGGCGGGTGTTCAACACCTAATGGCCAACCTGCAGGCGCCACGCGAGTCGTCAGCCCTCGAGGGTGGCGCTGATGGTGCGCCGACTCCCGCACATCCAAAAAAGCCTCACGGGGTCATGACCTCCGCCAGTACCCAGAGGTGATGAATGGTGAAGATACACAGAAAGATCAGAATTATGATAGAGTGCGTAATTTTCATTTCTAGCCATTCACCACTCTTTTCTGTGAAGAAGTATTTCCACATCTCTCTTGAACCACCCCCTTCCACTTCATATCGTGACAGAGTGTTCTAGAGCACCTTTTCTCCACAAACTATCTCCCACCTCTACATTATTCAGCCCTGTGAAGTATTTAAAAGTCTATTATATCCTCCTTTTCCTCCTCTCCTCTCCTCCAGGGTGTACATATTGAGTTTCCTCAGCCTGTCCTTGTAGGGCTTTTGATGCAGACCCTATACCATCTTTGTAGCCTTCCTCTGGACAACCTCCACTCTGTCAGTGTCCTTCCTGAGATGTGGTCTCCAAAACTGGACACAGTACTCCATTTGGGGTCTCACCAATGACCTATGTAGGGGCAACACCAGATCTTCTTCGAGGTACAGCTCTTGCAGCAGGTTACACCATTAGGACTGAAGCCAGCAGGCGTCAGAACCCCACGGAAATTTTCTAGCTAGCAGTCTTCAGCGGGGACCGCCTCCGATGTCGGTCCCGGCCCCAACATCAGGTGTAGTACATAAGGAGGTGGCCCTGCCAGAATCCTCAGTTCTTTCCCGGCGTCGACTTGCATGTCTCGACCCTTCAGTCAGTTCTAGTGCACGATGACCAGGAATTTCTTCTGAACATCCGAATTTGTTCAAGAATACCTTTTTCAAAATCTACTCTTCTATCTGATGTCCTCCCCAACTTCTGTGGAGGGCCATTCTTCCAAGTGCGCCTGTGGGAAACAGATCCCGTTCAAAGACCCCCACTCAGCCTGCGTCCGGTGCCTGGGCCCAGATCACGATACCCAGGCTTGCTCCTTATGTGAGGGCTTTAACAGCGGACCTGGATTGGCCAGAAGGCTCTCCAGGCTTTCCTCTTAGAAGAAAAGCTCAAGGCCACGGATCCTTCCTCCAAGGGGAATCTTGAGAAATCCAGAGCAGCACCATGAGAAGCACCGGAGAAGGAGAAACCTAGATCCCTCTAGGGCCTCGGACTCCCGCAGCTCTAGCTCCAGGTCCAACCGCTCTCCGTCTCAGGCCCATTCTCAGCCTCCCCCGGTCGTGGTCAAGTCAGCCAGCGGTTCTTCTAACCTGCGGCCTGCTAAGACCTCCAGGCCTACTTCTTCTTCCAAGGCTTCGTCTAGGTCAGGGGAGCACCACAAGTCCTAGTCCCGGCACTCTGCCTCCGACTTCCGGTCAGTCTCCCTGCCGCCGACACCCCCCAACATAAGACCAAGGAACTGACCTCCCTGAAGCGGATGTCGGACCCGACGTCGGTTGAACTTCACAGACACTCCCGGGAACCGGCGACAGTTTGTCACCCGTCGCCGGCCAGGCACTCACTTCCCAGGACGCCGGCCGGGGGACCGATGTCCGACACAGCAGCTAGAAGAACCACACCGCCACCTACCGACGTCGGCCAGGAGGCGTTGATGGAGGAGGAGTCCATTCAGCCCGAGGGCCAGGCGGGCGACCCCAGTCCAGTCGAGCTCTCACGGGAACCCTCCCCAGAACCCGGAGACCCCCAAGGAACCGACACCAGGACCCGATGACAGGCCACCGGCGCCCGTCCCGTCGTCGGGCCTTAACTTGGCAGAAGTGAAGGAGCTATTCACTTTCTGATGGGACACCATCAAAAAGGATGTGGTCACCACACACCCTCCTCCCGCGGCACCACCGACCCCTGCGCCTCCTCCTTCACCAAAAGGGGCAGCGGGTCGAGTGCCTTCCCCCCAGGAGCCAGTGGGACCTCCTAGGGCAGACCTACAGACAAGAAAGACCTCCATTCAGATCCTCTTCAAGGCCACTTAGCCCCAAGAGACCCAGAAGACGTCGCTATTCTCCGTCTACGGAGGATTCACGATCTGACATCTCGGTATGCTCCAGATCTCCTTCACTGATCAGCATCCCTTTCCGGACCCACGTGAACTTCCTAGGTCTCCTCTGGACGACCCCTCGTTCTCTGAGATCATGAGGCCACCCGAAGAGAACATGGATGGAGATGCAGAGGAACTCGACCCGAGGCTACAGCTCGCCTGCTATCTTCGGCAGAAAGACCTAAGCCTGTGGTGGTACCACCCCTTGGTGGACACCTTCGTGGGCGTCCACCAAGGCAGCGTGGAAGCGTCTACATTCGCTCCCGGCTATGCCGAAGAAGGCTGACTGCCTGTACAGGGCCCCAAGGGAGGACCAGTACTTGGCTAATCATCCTCTGGCCGACTCCCTGGTCATTACAGCCTCTCATGACCGGTCCCAGAGACCGCAACATCTGAGCACAGCCACCGGACCCGGAGTCCAAGCAACTGGACGCGCTGGGTAGGCACACTTACGCAGCTGCGACCTGCGCCATCAGATCCCTGAACTACCTAACCCACATGGTTCAATTTCAGAACACATTGTAGGAACAGGAACTGCAGAAAAGTTGCCGGATGGTGACCAAAGGAGAGCTTCTCAGCTCCTCCGCGAGTTCAGACAAAGGGCCCCAGGTGCTTTGAGCCGCGTATGACTCCACGGACTCCTCGACCCGAGCAGCAGCCTCAGGCGTATGCCTCCGGAGACACTCATGGCTCCGTGTCTCCGGATTTACGCCGGACGGCCAGAAGAACATTTTGGACGCCCCCTTCCGTGGCGAAGTTTTATTCGGTGAGGCATCTGAGAAGGTCATCACCAAGGTACAAGAGGCTGGGAAGGCTGTTAGATCTGTCCAAGCAATGTACAGATCTAGACTCAGTTTCTTTCGTAGGAACCAGAGTCGTTTTCGTAGCTGGATTCAGCGGCAACAACCTCGTCCCGGCCCACAACAGAGGGGCTCCTTCTCCTGAAAAGCCTAGGTCAGGGCATCCTCAGGTAGAGGCCAGCATTCTACCAAGTTGGCCCAACCTGCAGGATCCTCTGCTGCCACAGCATGACTCCTTCCCGGCCCCCGGCCCTCAGGATCAACGGGAAACAAAGGTCGGGGGTTGCATCACAGATCACCTGCCAGGGTGGCAGTCGATCACCACCGACAGGTGGGTGTTACAGTTGGTCAAAAAAGGCCACTTTATAGAATTCTTAGACAAGCCCCGCCACAAGGCCTCCTCTGCTCTCCCGTTATTCGGGTCAGCATGCCCTGCTCATCAGGGAAGAAGTGCGCACGCTTCTACAGAAAGAAGCTTTGGAGTACGTCCCAGGGAACCAGAGAGGAACAGGATATTATTCCCACCACTTCCTGGTTCCAAAGGAGACAGGGGACCTCCGTCCGATCTTGGACCTCAGCGACCTCAATATGTCGGTCGCCTACAAACGCTTCCGCATGGTGACCCTTCCGGATCTAATTCCCATGCTGAAGAAGGGCGCATTCTTGGCATCTTTGGACATGCAGGACGCTTACCTGCACATCCCCATCGCTCAAGCGCACAGGAGGTTCCTGCGCTTCGAGTTTCTCGGCCACCACTTTCAGTTCCGAGCACTTCCCTTCAGGCTGTCATCGGCCCCCAGGGTCTTTACCAAGTGCATGGCAGTCGTGGCAGCGTCTCTGAGGAGACAGGGCCACTATGTGTTCCCTGCCTGGACGATTGCTTCTCATGGCCTCCTCCCAGGAGGCGCTGTTGATAGCCATCCAGCATACCTAGGCCCTTTTTCAGTCCCTGGGCATCCTAATCAACTACGAGAAGTTTCTCCTGGTACCGTCCCAGAAACTGCAATTCATAGGGGCAGTTCTGGACACCATCACAGGGAACGCCTTTCTTCCCGAAGACAGAGCAGAACGCATTTGATCCCTCATCAGGGACCTATCTGCGAAGAAGGCCGTCCCAGCCAGACTGGTCGTTTGCCTACTCGGATATATGGCTGCGGCCATTCCTACAGTCCCGATGGCGAGGCTCCACATGCGGGTAACCTAGTGGATGCTAAGAGTGCAGTGGGACCAAAGGTAAGACCATATGCAGCATCCAGTAAGAATCACGAAGTCCGTGGTTCGGGACTGGCAATGGTTGCTAGACCCGGGAACCCTCTCAATGGGGGTTCCATTCACAGCGCCGTCCCCGGTGATAACACTCTCCACAGATGCCTCAGGGCTGGGGTGGGGAGCACACTTGAACGGGGTGAGGTCTCAGGGAACCTGGACCACTCAAGAATCTCATCTCCATATCAATATATTGGAGATGAGTGCGTCCTTATGCCCTGCAAGCCTTCCAGTTGGACATTCCACGAGTACTCTTCTGTTACAGACAATACAGCAGTGATATATTACCTCAACAACACACTCTTACCCCTCTGCAGGAGGCCATGAGAGTGTGTGTTGGGTAATGTCGACAGCGCAAACCTCATTGCAGTTCACGTTCCCGGAGTGGACAATACCGTGAGAGAGCCTCGAGTCATTCCTAGGCCAGAGTCCACGAATGGGAACTTCTACAGGAGGTGGCAGAGGATCTGTTTCTCAGATAAGGCACTCCAGAATTGGATTTATTCACATCCCCATCCAACGAAAACTGCCCAATTTTTTGCTCGCTAGATCCAGGGTCTGGTGTTTTCTGGCGAGACACGTTGTCCCTCTCCTGGGCGGGCAGATTCCTCTATGCCTTCCCTCCCTTCCCGTTGACCAGAGAGTCCTTCTCAAACTTCGCAGGGAGCATGCAAAGCTTATTTTAATAGCGCCCTTTTGGCCCAGACAGATTTGGTTCCCGCTTCTGAGTCAATCGGCCGGGAACCTCCGCTTCCTTTGCCAATCAGCTCCCACCTGTTGTCTCAGGAGGAGGGTTCGCTAGTCCACCCGGACTTGCTTTCTCTGAACCTGCACGCTTGGCTCCTAGAGACATAGCCATCTTCGCGACACGGGGTCTCGCAGGAGGTGGTGGAAGTTCTTTCTGCCACCAGAAAACTGGCGACACACGCTACATACTCCATGAAATGGCGTAGGTTTTGCTTGTGGTCTCAGGCACGTGGTTTCTCACCCCTAGACTGCCCAGAGAATCTAGTTCTGGAATACTTGCTTTCCCTTTTTCAGTCAGGGTTGGCTTACTCCTCGATCAGAGTGCACCTGTGTGCAATCTCAGCCTACCATGCCCCCATAGGCCAACGCACGGTGGCACAGCTGGATACCTCCCGTGCCTTCTTAAGAGGGGTCCTCCACCTTAGGCTGCCTATTAGGGATCCCGTCCCTCCTTGGGATTTACCTTTCATCCTGGAGCAGCTTACGATGCCACCATTTGAACCTGCCATGGATTGTGAGCTGCGTTTTCTATCATGGAAAACGTTGTTTTTAGTTTCTGTTACTTTGGCGAGAAGAATCTCTGAACTGCACGCTCTCATTTGCAAGGAGCATTATTTAATTTTTCATCAGGACAGGGTGTCCCTGAGGACGAATCCCAGGTTTCTGCCTAAGGTGGTTTCAGCCCTCACTCTTAACCAGGACATTGATTTACCAGTGTACTTCCCTAGGTACGCTAATTGAGGAGAAGCACTGCTTTACACCCTGGATGTTCACCGCTGTCTTAGATACTATTTGACCAAGACCAAACAGCACCGCAAGGCGGAACAGCTGTTTGTCTCATTTGCTGAGAGGATGATGGGGGTTCCAGTCTCGAAACAGACCCTTTTGAGCTGGCTCATTCAGTACATTTCCTTTTGCTACAACAAACGCCAGAAACTCTTACCAGGTGTGGTCAAGGGCCATTCGACAAGGGGAGTGGCTACATCCTTTGCAGTACTCAAGAACGTATCCACATCGGCCATATGTGCCGCAGCCACCTGGAGCTCGGTGCACACCTTTATCAGGCATTACAGCCTTGACATCGCTTCACGGCGAAGAGCGGGTTTTGGCCTTGCTGTCCTACAAGGCCTTCTATCCTAAGCTCAGGACAGGTTGGAACTTAGGTATTGCCTCCTCCCGATGGCTTTCAAGGCGCCATTGGCAGGAATCAGTCTAATGGTGTAACCTGCTGCAGGAGCTGTACCTCGAAGAGATAGTACAGTTACGTAGAACTTACACGTAACAGTAGATCTTCGAGAACAGCTCTGCAGCAGGTACTCCTCCCACCAATTCCCCCTTGAGGAAGTAGGTTCCAGCCTACACTTGAAAGGTCGTTTTTGTCTTGGCCATCTGATGGCGGGTCTTGGGTCTCCCTTTCTGATGTCATCCAGTGGCCGGGAGTCTCCGGCGGAGAACTGGGGATTCTGGCAGGACCGCCTCCTTATGTACTATGCCCTGACGTCTGGGCGGGGACCAATGTCGGAGGGGGTCCCGCGCTGTAAACTGCTAGCTAGAAATTTTCTCCTATTAGTTTGGCGCTCCGCTTCAGTACTAATGTGTAACCTGCTGCAAGAGCTGTTCTCGAAGATCTACTGTTGCGTAAGTTCTTACATAACTGTACTTTCCCTCTTCCTGCTACCATATGTTGTGTGTATGGGGATCATTTCATGTAAGAGGTGTTTATAGGAGAGGTTGTACAAGTGTCGTCATGTTTGTGGTGTTATATGCATATACAGCGTGCCACGTGTTGTGTATGGAGCAGGTCATGAGAGGTGAGGTTGTACTAGTGTGTGTGATGCTTGTGTTGTGTGTGCATTCAGTAGCTGCCACATATTGTGTGTATAGGGCAGGTCATACGAAAGATGCTGCAGGTTTCAAAAGTTTCATAAGTTTGATTCGAGGTGATAGCTTTCTCAAAGAGTCTCATAACTAAGTTTAACATTATAATTATCCCTTAATTTCTTCCTGTGATTCTACAGAAGGTGTCTAATTTATTTTTAAAGTTGAGCATAGTGTCACAATCAACTGTGTCAGTAGGGAGTCTATTCCAGGGAGACACTACTCTTGCTTAGGCTCCCTCTCTTGTTGGATTTGTACAGCTGCCCTTTCAGTTGGTAATCATGTTTGTGTTCTTGTAACTTTAGTAGGATCTCTCCTTTATAGACTCACATACTCCCATAAATCCATATTCTGGAAGGTGTGATACCAGGCACAAGCTCCCCCAAGTCTACAGTGCTCAGGAGTACAGTTCTAGTTCTCAACCTGTCCTCAAAGGGTAAGGACCGGGATTCTGTATTTTCTTGGTTGCTGTCCTCTGTACCCTTGAAAGATTCTCTATATCAGACTTATGGTGAGGGCTCCAAAACTGCACACCATACTCCAATTGCAGCCTCATCAATGTGGTGTACAAAGGCAGCAGTACGAATCTGTCCTACTTTCTTGTGTTGTGCAGAATGCAGTGCAACATTCTGTTTGCCCTGCCTGCTACTCTAGTGGTATGTTGCCTGACCTGAATGATAATTCATTGGTGACCATAATACCCAGGTTCATCTTACATTCTACACTTTCAGAGTTTGGCTGCAGCTTAGGTTATATGTAGCCTGAATCTTGTTATGGCCAAAGTGCATTACACTGCACTTACCTATATCGACCTTCAACTTGTGTGTTATGGCTCAGATACCAATAGACCAATAGGTGGAACATAGAAACATAGAATTTGATGGCATATAGGGACCGCTTGGCCCACCCAATCTGCCCTTTTTCTGTACCGACAGTCGACTACATACCCTAGTCTGGCTCCCCTTCCTCACTTCTTCTTCCACTAGATTCTTTTATGCTTGTCCTATGCATTCTTGAACCTACCACTATCTTCGCTTTCACCACCTTCTGTGGAAGGCTGGTCCAGAAACTACTGCTGTTTCTATGAAGAAGTACTTTCATCTCTCTTGAATCTACCCCCTCCAGCTTCATAACATGTCACCTTGTTCTTGAGCTCTTTTTTTCTGAAAAATAATTCCCTACTGTACAAAGATCATTTCCAGGTGTCCTACAAGCACAGGGTAGTTAATTGACTTCCTCAGGCTACCACAGTATGGTAGTGGAGGTTGTGCGAGATCAAACCAAGGTCTGCTGGATGCACCAAGCCCACTCATAGCTCATTACTCTTAATTTCTAAGCTGTACTGCCGGTAACATCTAAGCTATGTTGCCAACTAACGTCTAGGCTGTACTGCCTAGAGGTTCACTGCAGGTGAGTTGGAGAGGTTGTATGAGCATGTGTGATGCTTGTCTTCTGTGCATACAGTATGTGTCGTGTGTTGTATGTGGGGCGGCAGCTTATGTCAGCAGTGCTGTAGGTGCGGATGGGGGTTCTTTACCCTGTGTTTTCATAACTTACAGAAGGTGCTCTTTCGTTTTATAACTTACAGAAGGTGCGCTTTTACCCTTCGCTTTTATAACTTACTGGAAGTGCTCTTTACCCTGTGTTTGTATAACTTATGGGAATGTTCTTATAACTTACGGGGGAGGGATGCTTTTTACCCTATGTTTTTACAGCATACAGGAGGTGCTCTTTACCCTATGCTTTTATAACTGATGGGGGGGGGTGCTCTTTACCCTATGTTTTTATAACTTGAGGGGAATACTCTTTACCCTTTGTTTTTGCTGTTTGTGTCACCCGGATATGGAAATCAATCCGGAAAAAGTGTAATTTAATATTTTACTCCCATTGGCCCACTTCTTGGCCTCACTCTCAAGTTTGGCATATAATCAGTGTGATTGTTTTGATATACACTTTTAAATATTGATGCTCCTGTTTTATATTATGTATGCAACTTTAAGTGTTATAATGTATGTGTGTCATGTTTGATTTGTGTCTGTACTTATAGGTATACTCTGGACGCGATTGTAAATGAGTTTTTCTCTCAACTTGCTCGCCAGTAAATGATGATGATGATGGTGACCTTGTATTTTTATGACTTAAGGGGGTGCTTTTTACCCATGCTTTTGTAACTTATGGGGAATGCTTTTACCCTATATTTTTATAACTTACAGAAGATGCTGTTTACCTTAGTTTTTATAACTTTTGAGGAATGCTCTTTACCCTCTATGTTTTTATAACTTACAGGGGTCTCTTCATCCAGTTTTTGTAACTTACAGGGGGTGCTCTTTACCCTGTGTTTTTATAACTTACAGGGGGTCTCTTTATCCTTTGTTTTTTAACTTACAGGGGGTGCTCTTTACCCTGTGTTTTATAACTTACAGGGGTCCCTTTATCCTTTGTTTTTAACTTACAGGGGTTCTCTTTACCCTGTGTTTTTATAACTTACAGGGGGTCTCTTTATCCTTTGTTTTTAACTTACAGGGTATGCTCTTTACCCTGTCTGTCTATAATTTACAAGAGGTCTCTTTACCCTGTGTTTTTATAGCTTACAGGGGATCTCTTTATCCTGTGTTTTGTTACTTACAGGGGGTACTCTTTACTCTGTGTTTTATAACTTACAGGGGTGCTCTTTATCCTGTGTTTTGTAACTTGCAGGGGTTGCTCTTCGCTCTTTAATCTATGTTTTTATAACTTACAGGGGGTCTGTTTATCCTGTGTTTTTATGACTTACAGGGCGTGCTGTTTACCCTGTGTTTTTATGACTTACAGGGGGGTGCTCTTTACCCTGTGTTTTTATGACTTACAGGGTGTGCTCTTTACCGTGTGTTTTTATGACTTACAGGGCGTGCTCTTTACCCTGCATTTTTATAATTTTCTGTGGAATTGCTCTTTACCCTGTGTTTTTGTAACTTACAGGAGTGTTGCTGTTTACTATATGCTTTCATAAATTATTGGGGTGGGACCTCTTTATCCTATGCTTTTATCACTTACTGGGGAGGGGCCTCTGTACCCTATGTTTTATAACTTACAGGGGTGCTCTTTACTCTGTATTTTATCATTTACGGGGGGTGCTCTTTACCCTTTGTTTTTAAAACATCCGTGGGGAGTGCGCTTCACTGTGTTTTTTAGAATTTACGGGGGTGCTCTTTACCCTTTGTTTTACAGAGTGTTTGCTCTTTACCCTTTGTTTTACAGAGTGTTTGCTCTTTACCCTATGTTTTTATAACTTGCAGGGAGTCCTCTTTACCCTATGATTTTATAACTTATAAGGGGTGCTCTTTACCCTGGGCCAGATATTCAAAAGGGTTGCGCCATGCATAACAGGGTTGCGCATGATCAAGTCCTACATTGCGCTATTCTGCGATATTCAGCAGGAGGCAGTAGCGCAACTGAAAACAGGCTGAGCAACAGTGCAATGCAAATGAATGCATGCTCAACAGGAGGGGGAAGAACCATGCATAAACTGCACAGCCCGATATTCAGTCGGGCTGTGCAGAGTGTCTGGCGCAACCCCAACCTGCGCCTGCACAACTTGAGCCCAAAAAAAGGCTAAGTTGAGGGCCACCACCAGGTGAGCTGCTGCACTGCAGGGCGCACACAGCAGCTGCCACCTGGCTGGCCCCCAACCCAGTCCCTGTGCCCCCCAGCCCGATCGCGGGCATCAGTGTGCTCCCCTCCTCCCATTCACATCCCTGTGGTCCAGTGGATGCCCGATCAGTGGCAGTATAGAACTCTTCATGTTGTGTTCGATTGCGCGTGCATTGTCTGACCATCTTGGTGGCGCCACCACCACCACGGCCCCCGTCCTGCCCCCCGCAGTCGGGGTGGGCAGCAGATCCCACCGCCGCCGTTGACTGGGGTAGGGCCGCCCATTGTGCAGAGCCAGAGCCTGTGGGCATGCAGCCCTACTATATAGACAGTCCAGATTTGTGAATGACATTCATTCACAAATCTGGACTGTCATGGCTAGATTTGAGCTGCACGCCCATTGGCTCTAGTTCTGCACCAATGGCGTGCAGCTCTCCGCCAGTCAGTCGGGCGGCAGGCGGTGGGATGCTGCGGGGGGCGGAGTGGTGGGGCTCCGTGGGTGGGTGGGGTGGGGGCCACTAGACACCAGGGAGATATTTTGGGGGCATTTACTTACTGCCCGCGATCGGGCATATAGGGATGTGGGGAGGTTCTGTATTCTTTCTGCCCGCGATCGGGCACATGGGATGTGGGGGGTTCTGTATTCTTTCTGCCCGTGATCGGGCACATGGGATGTGGGGGGTTCTGTATACTCTGCCCGCGATCGGGCATTTCGGTCCACTGGACCACCAGGGAGATGTATGGAGGAGGTGGGGAGGCACATTGCTGCCGAAATCGGGATGCAGGGCGTCGGTCGCCTCACGTTGCTGCTGCCTGGCAGGCGCCAGGCGCAAGTCCTCGGGATCGGGCGCACTTGCTACGTTATCGGAGAATGAATGGGTTATAATGACATGCAAATGGCCTCCTGCGCCTTGCATGTATTATGGCCCCATTTGCATGTCACCTTTTGAATATGCGTGATTTTGCGATGGCGCGTGATGCTAGCCACCTAGGTTGACTGCTTTCACTTCTGTCAACCTGGCGCTATGCTAAGTTCCACTGCGCCATGCACAGTGGTTATGAGTTAGAGATGAATTCAAAGGAGTTGCTCAATACGCTAACTCCTTTGAATATCGCGACAGACACCCCTGGCGCATCTATTTTGGCAGCAGCGCAAGGACTTGCGCCTTTGAGTGGCGCAGTTTGAATATCCAGCCCCCTATGTTTTTATAACTTGCAGGGGGTCCTCTTTACCCTATGATTTTATAACTTATAAGGGGTGCTCTTTACCCTATGTTTTTAAAACATTTGGGGGTTGCTCTTTACCTTTTGTTTTTATAACTTACAGGAGGTGCTCTGTACTCTGTTTTTATAACTTATGGGGGTGCAATTTATCCTGTGTTTTTATAACTTACAGGAGGTCCTCTTTACCCTATGTTTTTTAACTTGCAAGGGGTGTGCTACACTCTTATGTTTTAAAAGCGTCCGAGAGTGCTCTTTACCTTGTGTTTTTATAACTTACAGAGTGCTTTTACCCTGTATTTTATAACTTATGGAGTTGCTCTTTATGTTCTTATAACTTACAGGCGGTGCTCTTTTACCCTATGTTTTTTTTTTATAACTACAGGGGTCTTTTTACGCTGCATTTTTTTTAATTTGGGGAATGTTCTTTACCCTACGTTTTTATAACTTACGGAAATGTTCTTTACCCTACCTTTTCATAATTTACAGGGAATGCTCTTTACCCTTTGTTTTTATAACTTTGCAGGGGTGCGCTTTACTCTGTTTTTATAACTTACAGGGGGTGCTCGCGCTTTACCCTGTGTTTTTAAAACTTGACGGGAATGCTCTTTATCCTATGTTTTTATAACTTACAAAGAGTGCCCTCTTCCCTAAATTTTTGTAACTTACACGGGGTGCTCTTTTCCCTATGTTTGTATGACTTGTATGATGTTGTGGCCCCATTTGCCATTTTACTGCATCTGACAACAGTCTTCAGAGATACGTATACAGTATATATTTTGGGGGGGCCTAAAGATGTTGGGATGGGGTACATGAGCTGAGATTTGGATGTTACCCCCCTTCCCTTGACTCAGGTTACTTTATGTTGCAGGTCCGACTGTGGAGCAGCAGGCAGAGATGGCGCGTGGAGGAGGCAGGACCCTGTCTGCACTGCAGCCTGAACAGGTAAGGATTACAGAGGAAGTGAGAATCTTCTCACCACTAAAATGCAAAATGACACTGAACAGTTTTATAGTCGTTTCCTTACTACTGTCCTGCATCATCTGCCTATATCATAACGAGCTAAGGAGTCATAGACTGAATCTGACTATATATTGGTTAGATCTATGAAGCAGCAAAAGATAGACAGGAGAAATTAGAGGCACCCTGCGATGTTTAAAGCTAATATTCTAACACAGCATGCTAGGTGTCTCATGCACCTGCAGTCAGGTGCATTATAAAAATGGGTATAAGAAATGCTTGCTCTTGATTGGCCAAGATGTACTTTCAGTTGAGCCATTATCCCAGCACAACAACCTGGCCGAGAGTAATGCAAGAAAAAACTGTTTAAAAAGCACATCCAATTAACTGAAAGGGACCTATTTCATAATTGCAGTAAGGCGCTGCAAAGTGTGTGTTATGGTGGACTTGTGGCCCTTCTCGGGTGGTGCAAACACTTGACTTTGCCTCGTCCTTCATCCCACCCAAGGCAGGCCATCATCCCACCATAACGCACCCCCTGTCATGCCATATGGCTTAACTGTAGCATTTGGTGGAAATTGCTGCCAGTGCTGGGCAGAGATATTGATTATTCATATCCACACTCATGACTAAAGGACACACCAGTGAGGAAAATGGATAATTCACATCAAGATAAAGCTTCAAAAACCTAGAATTTTGAAAAAAGAAAACCTTAATATCTAGATGTTACAGTTGAATCAGGATAAGCTTGATGCAGAAGGGAGGAAATCCCCAGAATGAGGGTGAACCCAAACTGCTGATGATGATAAAACCATCACATTCAAATAATTAAATAACTTGGCATGGATGGCAGGTAAGGGGATAAACTGCTGAGTCTGCCTCTAATCCCTGTATATGCGGTTGGGAGAATAAAAAACAATTGGCTTTGAACTGCAGGAATGGTGATGGATCAAGCCCTTTGTTTAACTTTCACTGATTCACTGCATTTATTTTCATAATCCACCTGCAGTACTTTTTTGGCAGGAGTAGACATGGGATCACCTGTCTGTTGTGTGATGCTTGTACTGTGTCTGTATCTAAAAAGTGAATAGGCAGTACCCCTAAATTTAAAAAAAAAAAAAAAAGTTACTCTAGTTGACCTGGGCACGGTGATCTCCTAATGGATGGTCTTGATGCCCCTCTGTGACTGTGTGTAGGTTTCCCTGGGCAGAATTTTAAATGGGCAAATCATGCAGCCCACAGAAATAGGTCCATAAATGCATCACAAAATGTACACCATGAGTGATGTACAATGGGTAATAAATTGCCCAACTTCCATCTTAAGGCTTATTACTGGGTGGTGAAAAATGCCAACCCTGTGTGCACATTTGCAGATGTACTTTTTGCACAGAAAAGACTCTAGCTGAGGCGATGCATAGGGGCAGCTGGTCAGTGTTCCTGTTTATGCACTTTAAATAAATGTATACATCGTGCCTATTATTTGAGTGTGCTATTTTCTTGTTTTGTTCCTGTTGGTTTTAGACAGCAGCACCTTGAGGAGTGTGGAGTGCTTCTCCTTTCTCTCTCTGCCTGAGTGCATATTTGCAGATGTTGCACTTTTGGCACGGGAAAGACCCTATTGGTTTGATTGTGATCCTGTTACTTGGGGTTGAAGAGGGGACCAAATAACTGTTAGTCAGCCAATGTGTACTTAAATGTGTGAAGGGGTCTCAGTAAGGCTCCTCACCCGTGATATGGTTGTTCTTCAGGATGTTTTGGGGGCATGTATGTACTTTCGGTAGTATGTAAATGCTTGCTCTTAAAGGGTGTTCTATTAAAAATTCCCTCATTTGATGTGAGATTTAAAAAAAACACTGCAAAAGGTGTGACATTTTGAGATGGTTTGTTGGAACCACTAGTATACCTGATTGGGCTGGGGATAGATGAGTAAACCCGTTCAGAAAAAATAATACTGCAGCAATAATCGATTGTTGCCGAGTTTGTTTCTATACACTTGAGTGGTAACCTAGCTCCTGGTCATGCCTTACTTTTTTTTTTTTTTTGGTAATTGAGGGTTGAATCATTGAGCAGGCTCATCTAAAATGGTAACCCCTGGTAAGCAATTGAACTCTGCCATCCCACCCTCTGAGCTGCATAGTGTTGCTATAATGGTTTCTGTGACTAGGCTTTAAACAGCAATTTGTGCCCCCACGTCTGACTCTGTACAACAAAATATATTTCATTGGGATGCACCACGTAGCACAGCCGTAGTGATGCACTCGTTACACTGGCAACACTACCACTCGCAGTGCCAGCGACCCAGGTTCTGGAAGAGACTCTGGTTGTTTAGGGTCTGACCAGGGGCTGGAGGATGCAGCATCCCAAGGACAGCTTTCCACCCACAGGGAGGAGGGCACTGTGCCCTGCTCCCTGACTGCCACCTGGTGGAGGCCAGGGAAGAGCACAGCAGGCGCACATCAAAAGGCAGCAGTCATCTGCTGGATGCATGTCATCGCACACTAGTACCCTTCGGGGAGACAAAACTGAGAATTTCCTGGTCTGCTGGGACACTGCTGGCACCCCCTCACCTGACAAGTGGAGCAGGTCACCATTCACGGTGTGGTCATGTATTTGCTGGATAACCAGCAAGTCCCTGGGAAAGTCAGTGACTGGGCTGGTTGGTGCTGTTTGGTGGAGGGCAGACCAGGGGCCAAAGAAAAGGCTTGATTAAAAACATATATGTTTAAATCAGTTTTAAGTTCACAAATGAAAAATAGAATTGCTTTCTTGGTAAGAAAAAATTGGGGTTGGGGAGTGAACATTTGTTTTCTCTATTTTCCAATTCAGGAAGTCGTCCTTGAGGTTTTGTTATCTCAATGAGAGGCACTTTACGGGTATATCGTGCAGCCAGAAGTTGGCGCTTTACAGTGAACATGGCTAGGCTAAGATGTGCCGTGAACAGTACCATGATGGATTTCCATTTGTATCTTAGTACTCCAGGCAAAAAGGCTTAGCTTTCTGTTACTTTCTTTCTTCAGAGAGCTGACATCATTTACCGTCTGGCTGATTTGCTAACAGATCAAAGAGAAGAGATTCTCGCAGCTAACAAGGAGGACATGGAGGAGGCCATAAACAGAGGTAACTCCGCACCCCCCAAAAAAAAAATATTGTCCTGTGGAAGAAGTACTGTATCACTTTAATTTTATACCCCACCAAGACTGTCTAGCTTATTCATGCCAATAGTGGGACTGTGAGCTGGGATGCCCCCAGATGCATCCATGGTGCAAAAGGCTTGGTACAATAACTGTGCCACTGAATCTTTCGGCTGCTGGTCTAGGACTGTAAATGGGACTGCCTCCACATGAGTGGCACACTACGGGAGACTTAATTCAGTTGGAGTAGGTCTGAGCCTTTAAGCTTCTGAATTGTCTCCATATTTTCTTTATTTAAATTTGTTCAGTATGGAACAGCATTGAACCAAGGTCCATTTTCAGTCTAGACCCAGGCCAAAGGCACATTTATAAAATACATAACAGCAGTACAAAATGCAAGTGGATCAACAGACAATCACAATTGCAAGTCAGTTTTTTTGTAAAAGATATTGTTGAAACTAAGACTTAAAAGCTTGGTGAGACATACTGTTTCTGAGATGCTCATAAAGAGAATTTCATATTAAAGGGCAGCGCTGGGAAAAGCCCTCAGCCCCACATTTGTTTTAGATCAATTTAGTTTAATATAGTTGTTTGCCAGTTTGATGCAAGTGCAGACGGGTTCTGTTTTTCAAGGGTCACACGACATAAATTAACAGAATAAGAGAATACAGTCATAAAAACATTGCACGTACATAGCAATTGATCTAACAAATGTTTTCGATGTGAACTTTAAAAACTGAGGCCATATTACATTTGCACGTTGTAAATGGCATAACATTCCAAAGTTTGGTTGCAGTAAATCTGAGAGACCTCTTGCCTTGTGCTGTGGGATTTAGTAGTCAGATTTGGCTAGCGGAGCACAAATCATAAGACAAGGGTTTGACAACCAACAATGCACCAAGAGCAACACAGTTTGGACTAGTTATACCTGATGGGTCAAACAGCCAAAACAGTACTGAATTCTTACAGAGCAAGACATCCAGCCCAACTAAAAAGATAAAGAACAGTGATGGGTATGTCCAAGGATATGTAGAAAAAAAGCAGAAAATATGATTGTAAGCCACATAATGGCTAGATAGTACTTAGCAGTCAAATACAAAAAAATGAAAGAAACATCAAGAGGGGGAGACTAGAACTAGTTGCAGTCACATGGTTCCATGTTGCCGCAGCAATGGCACCATGCCGACAGTTAGCTTTGTGCCATCACTGCAACAAAGTGTTTTTCTCTGCGGGGGGCTGTGCCCCCCACACCCATCGACTTTTATATAACCATCTCCGAGACTGAGTTGTGTTGGGGAGGGAGCACAGTCACCGAGGGAAAAATGTTAGTGTACCGCCGGGAACATTACAGCGATATGTGAAATTTGTCACTGTAATGGTCTTTGCGGTAATGCATTCGCTGTGTGAATGGTATACCCAATCGCATCAGTAGTATCAAAGGAGAGATATTGCTTGAGCTTGTAAGCAATACCCAGTCTTTACATACTGTTCTTACAAACCATAATAATATGGTCAGAAAAAGACAAAGCAGGGTCCAGTAACACAACCAAATACTTAAAGTGCATAACATGGTCTCTAGGGTAACCAAAAGGGTTCTGAATATGAAGGCCTTTATGACTTGATATCTGGGGACCCTAAACAGGACAGTCTGAAAGTCATATTTGTACTTGTATCTTTTTTTTTTTGCTACTTTTCTACAGATGGTTTTGAATATTTATGTCACTATAGATTAAGTGATTCGCCATGCAGTACTTTGAAACCAAGTGACTGCTGTTTAACATTTGTAGTGAAGTTTGCATTTGACGAGATGAATAAAACAAAAAGGGTTAAGATTGTATTGTGTGTGGTCCACATTTAGTTTTAACATGTACTCTGCGTGAGTACCTTAGGTGATGTCTTGTCTGTCCGTATGTTTTGTAGATGAGGTGGTTAAAATGCAGTTTTGTCTGGGGTTTTGAGGAGTGTATTTGTGTGAGATGTGCTTCCTACAGTCATCCCATCTCCTTACTGATTCGCCACAGGGATTGTCTGGGGTTATGAGAATCTTGTTTGTGTAGGACTTTGGCATAGGAGTCAAAGTACAGACAGACCGCAGAAAAAGGTACAAGGTACAAATATTGTTTATTCAAAACGCAGTAAAAATACATATTGTGTCTAATAACTTCTAAATGGTAAACCACTTCTGACTGCTGCTTAGCATAAGTGATGAAGAGAATGTTCAGCAAAGTCTTTTGCACTCCCTATGGGCGCGAAAAGTTCTTGCTTATATCAAAACTGACGACTCCTTTCTAACCAGTAGAAAGTAATACCTTGCAGCTTCAGGTTGACTCTCTGACTAGGTTAGGTCTTTCTTTCTCTCGGCTTCTTAAGCAGTCCCTTCTCTGAGAAGTCAGAGTATGCTGAGAGCTTTCCTTTCTGCAATCTTCCTGTGGCTTTTTTTTTTGACCTCCCTGTGATCTTTTATTCTTGGCAGTCCACATTTAGTAGTCCTTCCTCAGCTTCCTGATGTAAACAAGCAAAACAACTGTCGAGGCTTGAAACAATTATCCCTTCCCTGCTTTCAGAGTTAATTTTTTTACCCTTTTACCCAACTACTAGGTTCTTTTTGGGGGTTGGGGACTGGCTGCTTTTCACGGTTTGAGGAGCAGCTCACATTTATTTTAAAAACTCTTACGTCTGTGATTGCAGACCCTGTGAGTCAGATTTCATGTTGGGTTCACCATGTACTGTGACAGACAGAAGAAAGGAAAAAAGAAAAAAAGCCAGCATGAGGGGCAAGACAGGGAAGTACAGCAGAAAGTGGAAGAGATGGGGGAGGGTCCTCGGACCGCCAGAGGGGCCAGCTGCTGAGTACCACGGGAATATGGCTATGCAACCTATTTTTTGAAAAAGAAAGGACAGGAGAGGTAAAGAATCAGGAAAACACAGAGAAAAATAGGAAGTTTATTTTTTCATTATAAAAATGGGACAGGGTCCTGACCTTTTCACAGAATTGTGGTTCCAGCTGGCCCCGTGACGCAGAGGGCTGAGGCGCTGGACACCTTACCTCGTGCCATGCCGGGGACCTGAGTTCAGGAACGGACTTGGGTTGCTCGGGGGTCGGCTGGGGTGAGGAAGTATTAAGCGTCCGCTGACAGCACTCCTTTCTCGGGGGTTGGGGACCCAGCATCACGCTGTAGACTGACATCAGGTGGAGGCTGGGGATCAGCACAGGCACGATGCTAAAAAGGGGTGGTCCCATGCACAGAGCATAAGATTGCCTCCGCGGAGGTGGAGACAGTCGCCCCGCCCATTGCACGTACGTGGGTCCAGGGAGAAAACGGTAAAAGGAATCTGAGCTGGTGGGCTCCATGATGGCAGGATGTGCCCGCACCTCCCCTTGGCAATCTAGATGTTGTCTTACAGGGGTGGAAAGAGGCCGGCACCCCTCGCCACCATCCCTGTCATGGTGAGGTAACCCGTGGGGGATGGCCAGTTGGGGTGGGTGCGGGGAAAGCCTCGCTGGAGAGACGAGTCCCCTCTGAGGGAGGGTCTGGATCTGCCTGCCAGCTTTGCGGAGGAGTAAACTACATATGGGGAAAAAAAAGAAAGAAATGTGCTTCCAAATAATCTTTACTGGAATGCTGAAAAAGTGTTAACAATGAGACAAAGGAATGCCTCTGGAACTTGGATCCTGAAATAATAGCAAACATCTATCGTCACAGAGGAGACGGTCTCAGTTCTAAAATGACAGTGGACAACAAACACTAAGCAAGACCATCTTACTCACCAATAATTGATTTATCACATTATTTTTTGTCAAAGCCACATTTCATAGCAATTCATATCCACGTTTCGGAACTTCACAGTTTACTTCTTCAGGATATAGGCTTTCTGTAATTATCTAAAATTAGTGAAGATTAGTTTTTGTCAGTTGTTACTGATTATAGTTTATTATGAATTTTTAATGTATAAATTTAATCAAGTTTTACTCATAAGTGGATCAGTTATGCAAAAAATTAGAACAGGCTGAGTTAAACAAGCAGTAATACCCAACAGGGCGGGCGGTATTGGGCAATACCGGACCGCCTGGGCGTAATGAGGCCCAGAGCCACAGGTGGAGAGCTTTATAGACCCTGGAAGGTCCAACATTGCCCAGGTAGCAGCTTGTCAGTATGCAATTCGGGGTGCCCAGAAATGCTCTTAAGTAATGGGGCACCTCGAATTTGCACTTCTTTAGAAGCGGGCGTTTATCATAAGTTAATGTAAACCCTGCTATGGCTCTCAGCCAGTAAGGGGGCTCAAAGTGTCTAGTCCATTTTCTAAAACACCTTAAGCCCCTTTGATAAATTCACAAACTTATGTGTTTCATTCTTTCTAAAAAAAAAAAAAAAAAATAAAAAATGTATGGGTGTATAGTAATTTCACACACTTCATATATGCAGTGCTGCTACATATACGAATTTTATTCACATTAATACCTTCCAGTGTTAAAGGACATACACCATGTGTGGTTATTCTTTCAGTATCAATACCTGGAAAATAAAATAATACGGTAAATATCAAAACCTTTCTTATTTAAATACCACATATTGGTTTAGCCAGTATACATATTCATTTTCAATACCTGAACTTCTTGCAGGTTATAACTGTATTTCCAATTCCTAAATATTCCATGGAAATGCAGGAAGAGCCATTTGTACTGTACTACTGTACTGTGAATGTGTTCTAATAATGAGGAGCTGGTGTAATGAAGCAGCGTTATTCATTTCCTGACTGCATCCGTCGGTGTTCCGTCTCCTAGTAAATATTTGTTTTGTTGTTATTTATGTGTGCTATAAAGAATTTTTTTTTTTTATAATTTTACCATTTTAGCAGACTCCTGAGTCCCTGTGTTTGTTCATCACCATTCACAGTAACAAGCATTCGAAGTGACGTGGTGGGGGGTACAGTGTCAATCAGCTGGTTGTATTTCAAACTGAGAACGGAGCCTTACTGATGCGCACAGACTGACACACTGCCTCCTGCCACAGTTCTCGATCAGCATGCAGAGTCCATGGAAAGGAAAATATTGAGTGTCTTCCACTTCAGTCTCCAAATCGTAATGCAATTTCAGTAATACAGTACATCAAATCACTTGGCTTACTCAGTAAAGTATTTCAGTGTAAACTGTGATACTGCGCACAGAATAAAATCAAGCAGGCAGAAAAGCTTTAGATCTGTTTGATCACAGTTGTAGAAAAAGCATGTAAAGCTCATAAATATTCATTAAATACCAGACCGCAGCACAGCCACTCGCAAATGCTAGCTTTCTTTAGATTACAACTGATCTTACTTCGAGGGAGGCTCATGCAGCAGGCCAACACTGGTAGGACTTAACTGCCAAGCGCCAGGACCACACAAACTTTCTAGCTGGCATTCTGCCATGGGGGACCACCCACCTCCGATGTCACCCTCTCACATCAGCCTATACTTTAAAGGCAAACGGTCCTCCACACCTTCCCCAGTTCTTGCCCGCTGCTGAGCTGCACATGTCAGACCTTAGCAGACGTTGCAGCTACAGTCGATCGCCATTTCATGCACTTTTTTTTTTTTATTTCTATCGATATAAACATTGATTTTTTTTGGTGTTACCATCAGCGAATTTGTCTTCTCCACCTGCCTCATCTTTCAGCTGCTACACAAAGTGTGCCTGCAGAAAACAAATTCCTGAAAAAGGTTGTCACTTTGCTTGTATGTTGTGCCTAGGCCCCAGCCACGACACCGAAGCTTGCCAGATCTGCCAGAAATTCAACCAGGCCACTCGGAGATGAAATTTAAAAATCCTGGAGAGCCATCTAATCAAGCAGAAACTCGTTGCAATGGAAAAGGAGCTACAGGCCAGGAGCTCTTTGGCTTCACCAGCCCAGTCTTTCGGGGCTTCCTCTAATCAGTCTTGGGGAAAAATGTGGCAGGAAGCACAAACACCGGGACTGGTCTGCTTCCTGTTTGCAGTCTCCCCATAAGACTTCAACCATGTCAGCATCATCATCCCCCTATGGCCCCACCTGCCCTTACTACCATAGGGCTGCTGGTGGCACCGCCACCCACCCTTATCTCTTGTCTTGGGTGGCTGCTCCTCGGAGCAGGGAGTCTCTTCTCCTCAGCCTGTGACGCTCAGGCCCATTAATTCTATGGGTTCTCAGCTAGAAGGCTTGGCTGAAGTGGATAGGCTCCTCTGCCGTTGTGTGGTGCCCCCCTCCCCACCAAGGCGCTGCATAAGTCCGTCTCCTCCATGAGGTCTGACACCAGTTCCTCTTGGCAGCGCTCGCAGCAGGCTACTGGTGTTTCCTTCAGTCCAGTGTCACCTCTGCCTTTGCCAGGGAGGTCTCCTTCCCCTCAGACGCCCGTTTCCCCTCTCCTGGCGCTGGCGGACTCTCCTCCCTTGCGCTGTCATCCGGCACCCTCTGGGCCACCACCAGTACTGCCACTACCACAGCCTGTGGGCCCAACACCAGAATTGCCAGTCATGCAGCCCAGGGCCTGCGCCTGTGTTGCTTTTTTCGCAGCCTGTGGGCCGACGCCAGTTCCACAGCCGAGCCCCTGCTGGCCCTTCACCGGGGTACCCAATGCCAGCCCCAATGCCATCTTTTCCTTACCTTGCACTGGCCTAACCTTATCCACCGGTATATAATTACCCTGCACCGGTGGACTATAGTGCCCTGTATTCTACGTGGTAGTTGTTAATGCAGAAGCAGACCCCTGCTCATCAGGGCCTGTCTCCAGCATCTCCTAGGTGGCCTGCCAGGGACCTTCCACCCCAGACCAGGTTCCCGTGCCCCCCCATACACGAGTTCCAGCGGTCCAGGCCCGACATTGGCTCTGTCACTCGCCAGGATGGGTGCCTGCCGGCTGAAAGTGAGCCAGATGAGCTGGATGAGGATGACTCTGATTATTCAGAGTCTTCCTCCACCCCAAGGGACTCTTCGGAAGGCAAAGAACCCGCTAAGGTGGTTCCTAAGTTCTCTCCTGATGATCTGTCGTTCATGGACGTCATGAGGCACATCCAGGTCACCATGGGCTAAGAAACAGAGGGACAAGACCCAGAGCGGCATCGCCTGGTCACTTATTTGAGGCAGCCTGATTTCCTCACCGTGATTATGCCCCCCCATTGACTCTTATGACGATGCCACAAGGGTGGCTTGGAATCACTCCTCTACCACTATTGCAGTGCCTGAGAAAGCAGACGGGCTCTACCACGCTGCAGCTGGTAAACACTTTTTGTGGTGGTCAGCTCAAAACTGACTCTGTAGTCATCAATGTGGCACATGACTGCATTAAGAAGCCCAAGCACCTCAGTGCCCTCCCATCTGACAGGGAATCCAGACAACTAGACCACCTGGGCAAGCAATTCTTCGTATCCTCCTACCTGGCCATCCGGGCTATTAACTGCTTAACCCACATGGTCCAATACCAGAATATCCTCTGGGACTAGGCCAAGAAATTAGTTCAGGCTTTGCCCGACGACCCCTCCAAATCACAGCTCACCCAGCTCCTCAAGGCAGGCTCTGATATAGGGAACCACGTCCTTCAGGCAGCCTGTGATGCTGTAGACACCTTGGGCAGGGGAGCGGCCGCAGGTGTCTGCCTCCAGCACCATTCCTGGTTTCAAATGCCCAGCTTTGCCCCTGATGTGCAGTCCAGTATTTTGAACACCCCCTTTCAGGGCTGTGTCCTATTCGGGGGAAATGTCCAGGATCAAATTTCTTCCTTCCAGGAGTCGGGCCGTGCGCTCCGGTCCGTTCACTTGCTGTACCATACCCAACTTAAGACTGGTCAGTGACCTCCATTTCGTCATGCCTCCTGCAAACAAGCCTGCTCACTGGCCAAAGGTCAGGGGTAAACACAAAGTGGTGTCAGCCCCATCCACAGCTGCCACCAGAGCCCCCGAGCATGAGTGGTCCTCCTCCCGGCACACACATCTACCTACTGACTGCTTAGCCGACCGCCCCGACCCCCAGAAAGGGGTCTGGGTGAGGCTGTCGGGGGTCAGTTCTCCCTTCACCTCAACAGGTGGTGGGACATTACCTTGGACAGCTGGGGTCTGCAGATCATAGAACACAGCCACACGCTAGAGTTTCTCGAGCCCCCGAATATCCTCTGAAATCCTCTTGTCCCCAGCTCATTTGGCTCTCGCCTGGGAGGAAATTCAGGCTCTTCTGCAAATAAAGGGCCATAGAACCTGTTCCTATGGCTCAGTGGGGCAGGGATTCTACTCCACGTCCTCCTGATCCCCAGAAAGACCGGGATCTCAGACCTGTCCTCGATCTGAGTTATCTGAGCTTGTACATAAAGTACAAACGTTTCAGGATGGTCACCCTTCAGGGATTGCTGCCCTTCCTACACTGGGGAGACTGGCTTTGTTCTCTGGATATGCAGGATGCGTATCTGCATATCAGAATTTTTCCTTCCCATTGGCGCTTCCTCAGCTTCCACTTCAGAGAGCCAGTTTCCAAATCAGAGCCCACCCTTTTGGCCTCTCTTCAGCCCTCAGGGTCTTTATCAAGTGCCTGGCGGTGGTGCCTACCTTGAGGAGACAGGGCTTCTACATATTTCCTTGCCTGGATGATTGGCTGTTGGCAGCCCCCACCAGGGACTGTCTGGTCCAGACCCTGGAGTATACCTTCCTCCTCCTCCAGGCCTTGGGTATCGCCATCAGTTGGCCAAAGTCATGCCTGTCTCCTGGTCAGCACCTCCAGTATATGGGAGCAATTCTGGTTACCATGCAGGGCATGGCCTTCTTGCAAATGGACAGGGAGGGTGGAATGCCTGATGGCCCAGGATCTTCCTGTGACTGGGTCACATGGCAGTTACCCTTGCCCACCTTCACATGCGGATACCTCAGTGGCCATTGAGAGTTCAGTGGAATCAATGCATGGACCGCCTGGACCAGATGGTCATGATCTCCGATCCTGTCAGAAGAGTCCTGTTGTGGTGGCCAAAGCTGGCCAGCCTGCTTGGGGGAGGGGGTTCCTTTCAAATCTCAGCCCCTCATCAGATTCTCATGAAAGACGCCTCTGGTCTTGGCTGGGGAGCCCATTTGGACTCTTACCAGACTCAAGGCACTTGGACAGATGTGGAACAGGATCTCCACGTCAATGTTCTGGAGATGCAAGTGTTTCTGTGTGCTGTGTGGGCCTTCCAGACTCATCTCCTCCCCATTCTGGTGTTGGTGCAGATGGACAATGTATGCATGATGTATTACATCAACAAACGGGGGCACTCAGTCTTACCCCTTGTGTCCAGAGGTGGTGAGGGTTTGGTGTTGAGCTATTGAGCACAGTCTCGAGCTCTCTGCTATCCATGTTCAAGGCATCCAGAAACATCCTGGCGGACAGTCTCAGCCGCTCCTGGTCCAAGGCTAACGAGTGGGAGCTTCTGACTCCAGTGGTCAAAGATCTCTTCGACAGATGGGGCTGACCAGATTTGGACCTTTTTGCATACCCACTGAATGCAAAACTGCTGCTTTTTTTTTTTTGCTCACTCGATCCTGGGCCTGGAGTTTTCTGGTGAGACGCACTGTCCCTGTCCTGGAAGGGGAGGTTTCTGTATGGTATTCCTCCCTTCCTGCTCTTCTAGAGGGTGCTGCTCAAGCTCCATTTGGAAGGGGTTGAGATGATACTCATAGCCTCCCTTCTGGCTGCGTCAGATTTGGTTCCCCTTATTGTAGCAACTGGCAGTGGAACCTCCAGGACCAGGGCACCCTAGTCCATCCGGATCAAAAATCTCTGCATCTCCATGCTCCTGTGGACTTAGTCATCACCTACTTTGGAGCTTTCTCTAGGGTTGCAGATGTCCTTGTGGCTGTTAGGAAGCCCTACACCAGGGCCACTTACCGCCATGAAATGGAAGTGCTTCACCCTGTGGCCTGTTTCGTGCCAGCTGGACCCCTTCACCTGTCCATTGAATCAGGGATTGGAATACCTTCTCTCCCTCTCAGACTCAGGCTTGGGGTACTCCTTCCTTAAGGTGCATCTCTCTGTCATCTCTGCGTACCATGCACCTATCAATGGCAGGACCATGGCTCAGCTTGAAGTGTTTTGCACTTTCCTGCGGGGCATTTTGTATCTGACCCTCCCATTTCGGACTTGGTCCCCCTGTTGGGCCTCCATTTTATGTTGGAGAAACTCCTATTACCTCCCTTTGAACCAGCTGCGAGTTGCAAGCTGCACTTTCTGTCATGGAAAGTGCTCTTTTTAGTTGCTGTAACTTTTGCTTGAAGGATTTCTGAGCTTCTGGCAGTCATGTGTAAAGAGCCTTATTTGTTTTTTCATAAAGACAGGGTGTCTTTGCATACTAATCCTAAGTTTCTTCCCAAGGTGTTGTCGGAGTTTACTTTGAACCAATCCATCCACCTACCAGTTTATTATGAGTACTGTAATCAGGGGGAGGCTTTGCTCCATAATTTTGATGTACATAGTAGTAGCAGTAAAAATCTTTTTTTTTTTTTATACAGGATTATAAAAGATGGTCCTGATCACACCATTGGGATAAAAATCCCATTTTCAGGGTGGTCCTCTGGCAGTACCCAGAGGTAGTTACAAGTAAGTAGATAATTAGCTAAAAACTAAATAAAATATCATTTAAATAATACAATTTCTACACATTCAATCTACTGACATTCATTATCAACATTGTGATAATAGTTAATGTAACACTCTTACACACATAAAAATACAAGTATTTTGTTTATCACCCATTGCACATACATCCACAGGAAGGTTCTTTACTTGGGTAGTGAAACTTTTTATAGGTTTCAAGGCCTTAGTTAGATCGTTAATTTTAGCCCATGTATTTATAGCATTGTTAGAAATCTTCATCTCTCCATATCTGTTTGTGACCTTAGGTATACTTAGTTCCCTTTGTTGCTTATTTCTAAGGTTATGCTGATGTTCCACTTTATCCAATTTTTCTCATAGTTATAATGGTTTCTGGTGAATTTTGGTCTTGTACTTAAGATTTGCCTAGGTCATTTTCCTTTTTTGATCCAAAGGAAGCTGGTTTAGGGCTTCCTACACAGCACAGTGATTTATCCTGTAGTCACATCATAATAGAAAGTGGGCTTTCCTTTTCCCTTTTGTCTCTCCGGGACATCCTCGGTTCTTCTTTCGCTGCCTGCTGCAGGTCTCCGGTGGGAGAACTGAGGAGGGTGTGGGGAACTGCCTACCTTTATAGGATAGGCCGATGTCAGAGGGTGACGTTGATGGTGGGCGGCCCCCTGTGGTAGACTGCTAGCTAGAAAGTTTCCGTGTGGTCCTGGCGCCTACCAGTGTTGGCCTGCTGCAAGATCTCCTCTTGAAGATATACTGTTAAGGCAAGTTCTTGCATAACCGTACTTTCTGCTGATACATGCAAAATATTTCAGTGCAAACATAGGTGAAAGGAGTAAGGTAGTTGGGAGCATCTGAGGGGTTAGGGAAGTTGGAGCAGTGTCATGATTGGGGGGGGGGGTAACCTAAAGTGCTGGGATTGGGGTCCCTCAATCCAGTGAGTTGTCAGGAGGTAAGTGCAGGTAGTTGGTTGATGCTCCAGGAGGGTGCTAACTGTAGCAGTCACATTTATTAGATTTTACTAGGTGCTGCCAGAGTCTGCATTTGAACGATCTAATAGATGTGACATTGACAACGTCAGGAGGTAAGGCATTGGTCCATACTGGAGCACAATAGTAGAAGGCATGGCATAGCAGGAATTGTCTGGGGTTCCACAGAAGTGCTGCCTGCTTATCTCTACTCTTTACCGATACATAGCAGAAATTGTCTTGGGTTTTATAGATGAACTGCTTGCTAATCCCTTCTTCTTAATGATGTGGTACTCCCTGGCCATAATGGAATCACATCGCAACAGCAACGGGAATACCACAGAGACCATCACAGTGACATTTTTGGCAGTTTGCTGTGATGGTCTCCACGTTTCCCTGACACTGTTGCCTCTGAGGTGTTTCCCTTCCTCCCTAAACTAACTCCAACTGGAGTTAGAAATCCTAAGTGCAGGGAGTGTGTGAAGAGAATCCCCCCACAGAAAACACCAGTTCCCCCAGCGTTGGCACAACAGGAACCAGCTATAATGAACTCCAGTATGACAAATATTCAGGTAAAACAAATACTGAGTGTGGCTCCCATCATCTCCCATCAAGTCTCTTGTGATCAGCTGCTAATCTGGTAATTGCCCCAATATTGTGATCTGCTGCCCTAGCTATGGAGTTTAATTTGCTAATTCCCAGTGATATTTAGTAGAATCCATCTCCTTTTTTTGTGCTCAAGCAACCAGTGATCAGCTGTGTGCCAAAATAAAGTGGCCAGGATATGCTGCCGAGGCAAAACTGAGTCCTGCACTTCTTGAAGGCAGAAGAGAGTTTAGCTGAAATATCCACTGAAACAGGCCATTCCAGATCTACTATCTGTACTTGTAAGAAGCAGGAAAGCTCATGTAGGGAGTTTGTGCAGGAGTATTAAATTAGAAGGTACGACGAAGTTGAAGTAAACTGTGCTACTCAGCTGTAGTTTTTACAGTAAAGAGCAAAAGGTGTACCCATTTCTGGCTCCCTGGTCTGTAAGAGAGCTGTCCACTTTGCATGGGAGATGTATGGAGTGGACTGTAATTTTAAACCTTCATCTGGCTGGTTGCGGCACTTCCAGAAGCTCCATGGGATCTATAAGGTACCCATAATGAGGGAGCAGCAGCAAAAACTTTGTCAGAGCTGAGAGATCATTCACAGCCGGCCCACTGGCTCAGCGAAAAGATTTACCGCTGTGGCGCAGGCGACCCAGGTTCGGGAACAAGCTCAGGACTCCCGAATGTCAGCCAGGGACAGCGGTGATTTGAACGGCAATGGCACGCTTCTTCACCTCTGCGTGGGGAGGAGGGTTGAGTGTTTCCGGTCCCCTGCTCCAGGGTGACCACGGGATGCACCGCAACTGGAGCGCCGGTGAGCCTTGCTCCTCGGGGGTGTGTGTCTGAACGCATGATGCAGTCGCGTCGCCTGATGCTGACTCTTCCCCCCCATTCACCATTAAGCACCAAAAGCCTCTGGCATGCACAATGATGCCTCCTGGCGCGGAGGACGAGGGGTCCCAGCGCGCAATGACTGAGCACCATTGGGGCTGCAGAGGGTGGCTCCGGCTGGCTCCGCTCTGGGGGTAACACGTGGGGGCACTATGTCTGGATGGCCCCGGTTTGACAGGCTGCAGCAGGGCAGCTGGAGGAGTAGTCCGCCAGAAGAATAAAAAAGCATAGTAAGAAAGGGAGATCATTCACAGTGGGCTACACACCTGAGCAGTTATCTAATGGCTGTGAGACGGGTTTGCTTTGGTGCTGTCTCCCAGATGTCACACTGGCTGCAAAAGTGCGAAAACAGAAGCAAATGCCAGGAAAGGGTTTCAGATCTTTAAAAGGTCTTGTCACTTTTGTGCTGTGCACTGACTCAGCAGACACAACACAGATTTAGCCTCTATGGATAGGCAAGTTCAAACAACCCAGCATAACACCATGGGCAGGAGTCACAAAAAAGGGCAAAGTGCAGCACAGAAGTTTGTGCCATACCTTGCCATTGAGCAGGGGTCAGAAATTGCTATTCACAATCGGTTAGCGCACCGCGTTATCAGACTGTGAAGAGTTGCAGGTGGGGGCAGCGCTAACCCAGGAAAAGCACTGCAAACCTTAGTAGTGCTGCCTCCCACAGCCAGCCAGGTGAATGGGCTGCCAGCAATAGCACCACTGCGCTAAGCCCTCACTCACAAATGGAGCCATGCAAATTAGCCCATTGAGCATGTAAGGCACTAGTGGCCATTAGCAAGCTCATTAAAATAAAGTTGAAGGTTTTTTTTTGTATATTTAACGTTTTTATTGAAAGAGGCACAAAATCTTATTGTAGAAATACATGGTACATTTTAAAATTATTGCAGAAAAAGATCTATATAAGGAATACAAAAGCACACTTTTTTTTGGTACAGATTAGACTACCAGTAATTTTCGTCATCATTTGACCACTGGCATTATCGTAACTTATTATTATAATTGTAACACTGCTTATTCACAGTAAAACATTCTCACAGATCTTTCTATGGTCCAGTGGGGCACAGAATCCCCCCTCCCCAACAGTGTGCACATCCCCCATTACATTTATCCGAATGACCTGTCATGAGACAAATTCCACTACTCCCTAGCCATATAAAATATCCATTGTTGCCATCTAGTATTAAAGTGCTCAGCTCTGTTAAGTAATTCTGCTGTCAGTTTTTCCATTTTACAAATTTTGTGAACTGTTCTATGCCATTCTGGCACAGCTGGAACTCTTGTGGTCATTCAAAGTCATGTGATAGTCTTTTTTGCAGCTAGTAAATATAATAATATCACTTTTGAAGCCTCTATGCTGTTTCTTTGGTTAGAAATGGACATCAAAGCCATCTCGGCTGTTAAATCAACCAGTTCTCCCATCAAATCCTCAAGTTCCAGCAAGAGTGCTTCCCAGAATGGAGCAGTGATGGGACACAACCAAAAAATATAACTTTGATCCGCAGGAAAAAACCCGCAGTTTCTCCAACAGTGCCCAAATGTCGGTGGAAGATATCTTATTAAAAACTGCTGGTGTGTGGAAATACGGGACCTATACTTCCATGTGAAATCCCTCTACGTGGTAGAAGAGGTTCTTAACTGCTGGGATTGCTAATTTTAACCAATTTGTAACTGTGACTGTTTTATACTAAGGTTCATACTAAGGTACGTAAGAGCGAAGAAAGGTGGCAAGCCCATGATTGCTGCTTTCATTTCACCTGTAAAACGAGAGGGTATGCCCCTGTAATGTGTATGAATCTAGTTTACATTTAAATTCCTGTTTATCCTTACTAATAACCACTTCCAAAGGTAGACTGTTCCATGGATTCACAACCCTTTGAGTATAAAAGGCATTCCTTCTGTGTGTGTTAAATCTTTTGGGTCTTATTTGTAGAGGTTGGCCTCTAGTAGCTTGCTTGTTGTCTTTATATTCAAAGCCTAACTCACTGGACAGCATCATAACACAACAAGAGCCTCCTCGTCTCCAAGGACATCAGTTCTAGTTGCGTTAGACTTGCATCGGCGATCATATGGCTAATTTTGTAGACCATCTTTGTGGCCTGTCTTTGGACCTTCTCCTTTATTAATTGGTCCCCACACAGGGCTCCCATAATCTAGAAAGGGCCTGACATATGTTCTGTAAAGTGGCATGATAACCTCTTGGTTTTTGCTCCTGAAATTTCTTTTGATGGTCCCTCGGAGTCTTTTGGCCTTTGCCACCTACGCTGCACAGTGAAATTTAGAATTTGAATTACTATTTATTATAATTCCCAGTTCCCTCTCCTCTTCCGATTCCCTTAGAACTATACCGTCTAGATAATATTTGTACTTTTTACTCTGGTTACCAAGATGTGTAATGCAAGATTTATCTTTGTTAAACTTCACATCTCTTTCTCTAGTCCAGCACAGGATTTGATTCAGGTCTGCTTGGATGGAGGCCCTATCTTCTTCAGTTTGTGCAACTCCTACAAGTTTAGTGTCATCTGCATACTTGCATGTCCAGTTAGCCATGTTCCTGCACATATCTGATATAAAGACTTGAAATAGTATCGGTCCCAGCACGGACCCCTGAGGGACACCACTAATCACAGCTTTAGATGAAGAAGAATAATGGCCATTTATGCATACTACCTGCAGTTTTCCACTAAACAATCCTGTGATCTAAATTCATGCTTAACAATGGCCAAGTGTGGCCCAGTATCAAATGCCTTGGAAAAGTCTAGGTATACACAATCCACTGCTGTGCCCTTATCTAATGCTGATAATCAATTTTTGTAAAAGCATAACAGGTTTATAATAACTGGTCAGCAATTTTTTACATTGCCTGACCGAGTTATAATTTCCCGTTATAACTCACGAGTTATAACGGGAAACATGCGCAAAGTCAGTCACAGAAATCTGCTCCCTCATTCGCTCTGCGTGTGGTCCAGGGCGGGCTTTCAGTTTCCAAAAAATGGCGGCTCCTCACTCGCTTAGTGAGGAGCTACCAACTCGACTATTCCGTCGCTTTTTCTTTTCATTTTTTTTAAACCCCACCACATAGCCTAAAAAAATGATCTGGCTGATCCTACAGTTTGAAAACTGCGCCACAGAACATCTTCGAGTCTCGCTCGCTATCTGGTTGATCCTGTCATTCTGTGGCTGCACACAAGACAAAGTGACAGCGGGAAGAGCTCTACCATGTTACACTGTGGTAAGATCGCAATAGAAGTACAATAATCGACCAGGAATCATAAATAACTACCTAAAAAAATGTTCTGTGTGCCTGTCTGTGTGAGAGAGAGAGTGTGAGTGTGAGTGTGAGTGTGAGTGTGAGTGTGAGTGTGTGCGCGCGTCAGGGAGTCATAAACACTAAATGAAGTCTAGAAAAAATTGCTGCCCAGCAATTATACATAATAAAAGATGGGGAAGTGTACTAAATTCGAAATTAATGGTTGCCCTCGGTGTGGGATGCTTTAATAAACCCCTCAGGGTTTATGTAGCATCCTACACTTAGGGCAACCATTAATTTCTCATTAAGTACACTTTCCCATCCATTATTGTATATGTTATGCATGATCTCTTGGCTGTGAAACCATGTTGTTCTGTATCTATCAGGTTGTGTCTCTGTAGGTGGTCGTTTATCATATCTTTCATTATAGCCTCAAGTATTTTTCCTGTGACAGACGTCAGGTTGATAGGTCAATAGTTGGCACAGTTATTCTTCCTTCTCTTCTTATGAACCAGAATAATTGATGTAATTCTCCAGTGAGAGGGGACTTCATTGTTACTTAATGAAGCTACAAATTACTTTTTTAGTGGTTGGGCTATATGGGGTACCATCAACTTGAGTATTGTGGAGGAGATGTTATCTGGGCCTGCTGAATAGCTGGAGTTCAGCTTTAAGATTCTTTTAATTATGTCATCTTTTGTTATGGTTATGTCAGAGGCATAATTTGTCACTACACTTCCTATGTAAGGTTAATCTTTGGTGAGTACCGATGCAAAAAAACATATTAAATACCTCTGCCATACTCCCAGGGTCATCAGTAACTCAGTTGTACAATATAATTGAACAAAGTGTATTGTCTAAGTTGCATAATGAATTTAGACAGCTATAAAATTCTTTGTTTTTTTTTTTTTTTTTTTTTTTTTTGTTTATAGCTAATCTGAGTTCAAACTTCTGTTTACCTTTTTTATTGTGTTTTTGCATTTCTTTGGACCTGTGTTGTACCTTTCCCAAGCCTATGCAGTTCTGTTACAGGCATAAACATTATAGTTTGCTTTTTTTCCATGAGTCTTTTTATTCCTTTGTTAGCTACTTAGGTTTCATTCCCCATCTGTTACATTTATTTTGTCTTTTTAATGTGAGCATCACATTTTCTAAAAATATGTTGCTTAATTAGTGCCTGCTGCTGCTTGCTGTTTGATCCTTCAGCTCTGCATCCCAGTTAATTTTACTTAATTTTTCCTGTATTGCTTGTACGTTAACAGAACTGAAATTACATATCATTCTGCAACCCTTTTTGACATAACCACACTCCTGAAATGAGAAACAAATGATATTGTGATCACTGGTTCCTAAGGGAGCTTCCATAATGTATTTACTTATTTTTACTCAGTGAGCCAAGCAAGATGGAGATTCTTTACTCGGATACTTGCTTGCTTTCTTTGTTTCCCCATCATATATCATAATTTAAACCCCTCATGAAAAGTACCGGTCCATCTCATATGCTCTTTCAAGTTCCACGTTTTTAGCTTCGGTATAGCACTACCTATGCTTGGGGGTCTATAACACAACCCAGTGATCAAAGCCCCAATTTTTCTGCTGCAGCTTGGGTCTAAATTCTGCGGTAAGTCCCCCTGTTGCCGCAGAACTTATGTGGCATTATTTTTCTATTTTTGCTGAAATTTTGTGGTGGTAGTTGGGGGCATCAGTAGCAGTCAGCAACCTCCCCCGCACCCAGGTAGGGCAAAAATGTTAGTTTGGGGGCTGGGACCTACAAACCAGAGAAGGTTGTCAATTAACTCCTGAGTTCTAAGTATTAGAAGGTAAAAAAATCCACCCCATCCATCTCAGTCCCATCCCCCGCCCCAGCCTGAGAGTCCCCAGGGCAGCAGATCTGAATGAGTAATATTTTTAGCGGCTACCACACTGCACAGTGATCCTCATCTTTTTAGTTTTACCACTAGGCCAGAATGCCTGTTTCTCATTCCAGTAGTGCTTTGTACAGCTGTGCTCAAAGCACTTCTGGGACAAGAAACTAGAATTCGGGCTCGACGGTGAAATTAGAAGGCTGAGGATTGCTACACTGTATGGGACCTTAATAAAACTAGTTCTGCTTCAAATAAAGGGACTCTAGGAGGTTCTCAGGGTGGGTAGGATAGGAAGGTGGGCTGAGCTGGATTGGGGGATTTATCTGTTTTGATTTTAAGGTAAAGAAATCCCTAGCAGACAAACTTGTTCACTATAGGAAGGTGCTATTATGCCTAATAGGTAACAATGGGAGCCATTACAGGTGTTCACTGTAACAGAAATTCCTTATAGAGGAGTTCATTATAGCAAGGGAGCACTGTAATGGGCAGGGGCTGTTCCAAAATGTTTTTCAGATTTTTGGTTTTCAATTCCTCAGAATTCCAAAAAGCATTCTGCAAAATTTAATATAAACTGCGGAATAGTTTTCCAGGGTTTATATGATCCATGGAATAATTTTCCTTGGCCAGAGTCGATGTGAACTGCAGATTTGTTTTACTCACAGTTTATACCGACTCTTCATTTTTAATTTATTTATTATGCTTTATCTCCTCATCAGCCAGTCCCCATCGGTCCTACCTACACACACTCAGCCCCGCCACACACCCCATGACTTATCTCACTCTTTTACACCCCCCGGCTTACCCCCCAGGGACGTGGCCACCGGGGGACCCTTTCCCCTCAACAGAGACCGAAGGGTAAAATAGAAGCGAGAGCCCAGTCGGTGGCGCAAGGTCTGCACCGTGGGGGAGGACATCATCGTGCTGTGGTAGAACAGCTATTTTCCCCTTTTCTTCCCAGGAGGCATGTCATGCAGTGACGTTGGAGCAGAACACAGAACATCTGACATGCTTCCCAAACATAGTCAATCCCAGCTGTTATACCCCAAGCTACCATAAGGGGTTACCTGAACACCGGCGACTTCCCTCCCTTCCCCTTCAGAGGAGGAGAGCAGTCCAGAGGATGCTCAATCCCCCGCCCCTCCCTGTGGCCCTCCAACTTCCCAGGCTTGTTTCCAACCTGCTGTCAGCGCCTCAAGCGGTAGTGGTAATGCTGCAACGATGGGCTGGCTAAATACTGACTCTTCAGTACAAACTGCGGAATAATATTCTGCATTTGATGTAAATCAGTTTATGTAAACCACGGAATAGTATTCAGCAGTTCATGTTAAATGCAGAATACTATTCCGCAGTTCATGTAAACCACAGAATATTATTCTGCAGTTTTCCGTTGATTACATTAAATTCTGCTGCAATTTCCATGGCTGCATAATCACAGAAACATCAGGGCCTTGCCAGTAATTGTGTTTATACAAGAATTGTATATGATCTTGACCCATAATGTCTCAGTTTTACTATCTTTAGCTTTATTTTTTTTGGTGGTGTAAGAGATTATTCTTCCTGATGTATAGGCCACAACTCCTCCACCACTCTTATTTATTCGATCACATCTGTATAGCGTGTATCCATTAATTGCTTTGCCCCAGTCATCCTCCTTAGACCACCATGTCTCTGTAATAAATGCCATGTCGGTGTTCCATCCGGAACGAAGTACAACTTCAAGCTAGTCCATTTTGTTATTAAGGCTCCAGGCATCAGTGAGATAGCAGATGATTTTGTTTTGTTTTAATTTATTATTACTTTTATTCCTTTTAGATGTTATTTCTGCTTTATCTACCAGTGGCTGTAGCTCTCCGCTCCCCCCTCATCTGAGTCAGTTTAAACCCTCACTTGGCACCGTTTTACTAATCAGCCCTGCCAACGTTTTAGTTCCTGTGGGATTCAGATGAAGCCCATCTTTTGCATAAAGTTCGGTTTGCTGGAAAAAAAAAATTGTCCCATGTGTCAATAAATGGCATGTCTTTCCTAATGCACTTGTGCTGCACTCGAATATTAATGCGCTGAATGGTTTTGTTCTTTTCTGGATGTCCCCTCAATATTGGTAGAATGCTAGAGACAACTGCCTTTTTTCCTTTGTTCTTTATGTATTTGCCCATTTCTCTAATCGCCTCTACAATATCTTTCTCATGCTCCCTTGTACATTATTTATTCTCACATGTACCACTACTGTCTGATTGTCTTTGCTGGCAGTCATAACTTTAGGCAGTATTGACCTAATATCTTTAATCTTAGTTCTTGGCGAGCAATTAATCTCTCTGTTTTGTTTATCATTGCCACATATCAGGGTATCGCATCTACGTAAGATGGAAACTCCTATGACAAGTACTTCATTGCTCAGATGAGGTGCATCTGTCCCTTGTGTGTTCCCTGATCTGATCATTCTTGTCTCACTCTTAGTATTTTTCCTAAGGGGGGTCATATCTATTTGATAGTGACAATTCTGTATTGCCAGGTACTCTCCTACACTTTTTTAGAGTGTGTTGGTACTATGGACAACTCATCAGGCCCCTCGATTTGATTTATTTATTTAAATTTTGTTAACTGGGTGGGCAGGGAACCAAATGTTCCAAGCATAAGAAAACAGTACAGATACAGATAATTATGTACAAATATCATTGGACAGTTACATACATTCATGGACTAAATCAGCCATCCCATTCATTTGGAGACAGTACAAATCACAGATGTCAGTTGCAACATAGGTGAGCAAACCGTAAGGTTGATACGAGCATACAATATAATCATAGTTGGAGTCAATTAGTACATAAGTGCAGAGTATAGACAATTGGCTGTGTACAGACTCATAGCACTAGACATTGATCATACACACCAGGAGAGTAAAGACAGCAGGTGGAGTAGTTTAGAGAAGCTTAGGTACAGTTCCCATTACAGACAGGAGGCTTGTAAAATATTTGTGTCGTACAGATGAGGCACACTGATGAGTCCTGGTAGGATAAAACATGTATCTGTGTATCCTGTTGGCACCCTTTGCAAACTGTGTGAGAGGCTTTTCGGCACTATGCATTTCTGCTTAAAGTTGAACCAGCATAATATTCTGTGGTGATTTGCATATACAGCCCATGATGCTATGCATTATGGGGGTATGTGTGATTTTGTATTTCTTTGAAACTTGGCTTTCCAGCCAATGCCCTTTGGGGTAACCATTGCCTCAGTGCTTGCGCGCTGAGGTTCTTTGTCTTGTAAAATATTTCCCTGTATTGTCTTTTGAAGAGAGTAATGGTCTTGCATGAGAGTAGTGAGTGTGGGAGGTCATTCCACTTTTGTGTTGCTGCGAAGGAGAAGTATCTTCTTCCAACAGCTAGGTGAGTCTTGGGCAGACCTAGCATCGGGAGGTGTGAGGACATTGATGTTCGTAGGAATGGTTTCAGGGTTGGTAGGTTAGATGTACTCTGAGGAGGCGGGATGTGCATTAGCTGATTCTTTCTGACATCACAAGTGTCTAGATCACGGCATATTTCAGTTTTGCACATTCCCTTGCTGGAATCCTTCTCTTTTATTCTTTGGGGTTGCATTTATTTGTTGTTCAAATTCTTTAGCTGTTCTTTAAGGACCTGTAATTCCTTTACCATGAATCCCATTTCTATACATGTGGAAGACACACACATATATATATATATATATATATATATATGGCGCAGTCGCACCACTATAGTTAGGGTTCAGTGGTCAGTTACATACTAAAGTCAAAAGTTTGGGCATTAATAACTTTGGACCCGTTCAATGGATTTGCCTGAAATTTGGTACGCACATTGGGGGACAGTAGATCTCTTGATCTGCCAAATTGTGTTTTGGTCAGAGTGACGGTCTTTGCATGCGAAAGCGCTGAAAAATGCAAAATTATCCAAACATTTTTGGCGACACCTTTTGGGATTCTGAATGTGGTCCTGCATAGCCTTAGTGTGGCATGCCACTCTGTGAGATGGCTCGTTTGAAAGAGTTTTGGTGGCGGAACATGCCGCTTTTCGTTTGGTGAAAAAATATTAAGGCATTCAAAAGTTATGGCACTTTTAAGTTACATAGATACATAGACAGTGTCGGCAGATAAGGGCCTATGGCCCACCCAGTTCCCAATATAAGTCAGTGGGAAAATTTATATGTATATCTTGTGATCAAAGAATGGTGTTCTGGCCATCTGGTCCCACCTGGCGGTCAAAGAATTTGCAGCCTCGAGGTTCAAGAATGTTTGTCCTCGAGGATTTTCAAAATTCTTTGATCAGGAGGTCCGCCATTTTGTTTTTTGTTTTCCAATTGGAAAAACACAAATATCTCGCCTCAGGGGTCACTTCTGAAGTAAAACTTGGATGGGTTTTACTCAGGGGGCTCCGATCTATCGAGCCATGCCTTTGGTTTCATCCAAATTGGTCAAAAAATAGAGTTATAAGCTTTTAAAATCTTAATTCGCAGCTCGCTGACTATCTTTGATCGCTAGCCTGCAAATTTTTTGATTGTGAGATTCTTTGATCGTGATCTTGCATCGCGACCTAAAAACACAAATATCTCGGCTCAGAGGTGGGCTAGGGGCATAAATGAGGGTGGGTTTTGCTCAGGAGTGTCCGTTCTATAGAGGTACGGTTTGGTTCCGTTCAAATCGGTGAAAAATTTGCATTTCACCATTTTTAATTCTTTGTTCATGAGCCTGCAAATTCTTTGATCGCAATCGTGAGCAAGGGACTAGATGGCCCAATTTAAAAATCAATTTTCTCAGCCCAGGGGTGTCCTAGGAAGTAATATAAGGGTGGTTTTACTGGGTTGTTCTGTTGAACCATGGTGGTGGTTTACCACAATTCCTTAAATTTGTTGATTTATTACATTTTTAATTCTTTGTTCGTGAGCCTGCAAATTCTTTTTTTTGATCGCGAGGGCAGGACAAGATGGCCAGATTTTTTTATAATGGAATAAATACATTCAAATGTTATATCTCTGACACGATTTGGTCTTTTCACTTGAAATTTGGAAGGTGTTGACGGCATGTCCTGTGGATGTAAATTACAGTGTTTCCGTGTCGGAAAATATTTTTTTGGCGGAGAGATGGCATGGCGCAGTTTACGTTTTGCAGACAGCGTTTTGCTTGTGGTGGTGGCTTGAAATTGATAAGATTCATAGCCTTAGTGTCATGGATGTAGTTTTCAGTTGTTGTGTGTGTTAAATGTCGACAGGTGCTGAACTGTTCCATTCTGACAAATGAAAAGTTAAAATTTTGACATGTCATATCTTGGACATGGTTTGGTCTTTCTACTTGAAATTTGGAGGGTGTTGACTGCATGTCCTGTAGATGTTAATAGAGGTGTTTACGTGTCTGACAATATATTTTTTACGGAGATATTTTGTGGTGCAGTTTACATTTTGTGGACAGCGTTTTCTATTGTTCTACTGGATTAACATTTGTTTGGTGGCTGGCCTTGCTGTTGTGAATGTACTTTTTAGACATTGGATGTGTAATGTGGCCTGACACTTAGTAGTTGGTGGGGCCCTGCGCTCCCACCAACTTGTGCAACTTTCTACTCTTCCATTCTTTCTTAAAAAGTAAGGAAATTCTATGCAAAAAAAACCTTTGTTAAGGCATAGGTTAGGGTTCTTCTACTGTGAGAAAAGCGAGGAAATTTGATTTTAGGGTTCCCACCTTTTGCACCCCAACCCGACCCACCAACAGGCATCGGGGTGTGCATTGGGGTCATTGGCCCTAACTCTCACCCCATTCTCCTACATTGCACCACCTCAGCATGTTTACACATGGGATGGGGTGAGAGTTAGAGCCGATGACCTAACGCACACCCCGATGCCTGTTGGTGGGGCGGGGGTGCAAGGGGTGGGAACCCTAAAATCAAATTTCATCGCTTTTTTCGCGTAGAAGAACCCTAACTGATGCATTAACAAAGTTTTTTTTACATAGAATATATACAGTATGTGTATATATGCTCATCTGAGTATCAGTAACATTTATTGTGTACATCAAGCAACTACAGCATTTTGTAATTGTTCTTTGGTGTAGAGTATGGCTAAAAACCCTTTGGAAGGATTATAAACTTCCGTGTTTTTATTCATACATTGAAACCCTGTGTAAGACCACTGTGTTTTTGGGTTACTTCATGAACACTCTGCCCTACACATACATATAGACACAAAGGCTTAAAGGATATACAACGATATCCTGAAATTCGGTATCCCGTCACTCGAGATACTGAGTCAACATGCCCAGAAAAGAGCCGTCCGACAGCACCACCTTCCCCACGAATGTCGGAACATCGAACTTTGTACAGTATAGTACAATGCGGGTTATTCCCCCGTGAACTAAAATAAACGAGGGGAGCAGACACTGGAGTAAACAATAAAATTAGTTATGGGGAAAGTTAAGAGAAACGCAGTAGCTGGGTTGGGGAACAGAACCAAGGTCTGCTGCTTGCTAGCCGAGCTGCCAGTGGCTTACCCCTCCATGCCACCAGGGTAGCTCGCCTAGCTTCCACATCCTGCACTACCTTGTAGTGCATTTCATAGTGCATCCACTTCCTCACCGTCAAGCATCCGGACGATGGGACTCCATAACTTGGGACAGTGCAGCTGTCGGGCAGCAATGCATGGGCAGGTAAGTGTTTGGCTAGTCAGCCACAGGACACCATAAGGGTACCAGCTTAAAAATACAATGACCTTCTACAAAATACACCCAGAAAATGAGCAGTTGTATCCCTACTACACTGACCCTCGGAAGTGCTTTAGTCGGGCTGTTATAGCTGTCTGGTTCCTAAGCTTATAGCTCTTAGACTGTTCGTGGCACTGTTACACAGTAGATGCTACAAAATTCAAACATCCGTTAAGTGTGTATACTTCTGAATGCTATTTGATTGTTTGTTTAGCTGTATTTACTACTTCCAAGTATTATGACCTGCCTCTGTCCCTCCAGTCACTCCGGACACACCAGACACATGTGTAAAAGTCATCCAGCTCGCTTGTGGGCGGTTTTTACAGCCTTGAGACTCAGAAGTAGGTCATGTGACCTCTCACTCGCACCACAAGTACAGAGTCCCTGAAATGTTTTTTTTTTGGTTTTGTTATTTAAAATGTGTAGCCATGAAGGACTATGTCCCCTGATAGTTAAAATCAAAGTTCTGCTTCCACAGATTTAAAAAAAAAAAAAACTGAAACGGGTCCAAATAACCCAGCTTAGCAGCCTGTTGTAGTTCCTTGGTGGTAGTGAATGACTGCGATCCCCAGACTCTCCTGCGAGATCACCAGGCAATGGTTCCTCGCGTCCCAATAGCCCAGAACAAATACATAGTCTTCTCAATAGAGAAACAGTGAGTGTAATCCACAAAGTAAATATTTAAAATATGATTCAAAGTAACACAGCAGTCACACAATCTATAGTCCAGCTTTCTAAAATGGAATATGAAGTATCTCCTAAATGTTCCCACAGTGCTTTATATAGATTACGTATAAGATGGCCTCACAACTGATTGCATTGCATATCCAGTATCAGTTTAAGTAGGTTAACATGCCATATTTAGAGCATTGTTTAAAAGATGACGTACTGGTACATCTTCTGAGTTGCGATGCTGAGGGTATCAGGAGAAGGAGATGGTCAAGGAAAGATTAGTAGACTGTTGCTCAAAATGTCATGCTTGGAAACTGGTGTGAAGGACTTGAAATTGGACTGTTAGGTATTGGGGCTGTCCCGCTGGTCATATGACCCTGCTGAAGGAGGAGGAATTTAGTGTATAGGCCCGGCAGATAACCTTAGTCATGCACATACAGGATTATTTACAAATATCCAAGGTGTGCCCCTGTACTGAAATAATAGTCTGAAGGACGAGGCTGAAAACAGGAAAATATTCCTTGCTGTCCTTTTCTCGTCAGCAAAAACAACAAACAAATATTATGGGAGACTGGATCCTTTGATGGTCTTGCTGAGCTGATCTTTCTCTCCTTGACCTTTACTTGTGTTTCAGGCAAACTGTCCCAGCCCTTATTGAAACGCTTGAGCCTGTCGGCAGCAAAGTTGAACAGCCTGGCCATTGGACTGAGACAGATCGCAGTGAGCTCCCAGGACAGCATTGGACACGTGCTGCGTAGGACGCGAGTTGCCAGTGGTTTGGACTTGGAGCAGGTGACTGTTCCAATTGGGGTCCTGTTGGTGATATTTGAGTCCCGCCCGGACTGCCTGCCTCAGGTATCCGCATTAGCATGCAGGTGTTAAGAAATAGTGCAGGGAAGAAATTCTGCTGCCATGTTAGAGTAGAACTGATTGAAGAAAAAAAGAGAAAACGAAAACAAAAACTTTGTAATACCTTTTATTTGACTAACAGAAACTTTTTATCCAAGCTTTCAAGGCCACATAGGCCCCATCTTCAGTCATTGTGAGAACACAGCTACATGGAGAGGATTTTGTAAAGAGAACTCAGTGTTAATTAGGATAATAAAGTCAAGTTCTTCAGGTGTAAGTTAGCATTTTGTACATTTGTGTGATAGTTCTGTTGATAAGAAAGTATGCTAGCAAAGAGAGCTGTACGTAAATTGGTGCATGCATAGTCAACCAGAGTAGAAAATGGGCAGAGCTTGGCTTCTGATTTAGATCAAATTGTTAGCAGGGTCAAGGCAGTTGGGGGATTTAAACTAGAGGATGGAAGAGGAATGGAGGCTAAAATAGAAATCACCAAGAGTAGGAGGTGGATGCAGGAGGGAAGAAAAGCTGAAATGACAGCAGGAAGTCCCAGAAGAGAAGAGAAGAGCCACTATGGGTGAGGTGGAGGCATATGAAAGGGGGTATGGAGGCATACTGAGCAAACTGTCCTCACTTGCATGCAGGTCAGTGTTTGGCACGCACCTAGCAACATAGAATGAGCTTGTGAGTACTCTTGGACTTCGAAAGCCAGGACTTGGTGCCAGTCACATCTTGTGGACTTGGAAGGCCAGGACTTGGTGGCACTGCCAGAGCTGGAAGGGATAAAGACTGTTCAGAAAGGATGTTGTCCTAATTCCAAGGTATTCCATGACATCAGTTATACAGTTCCATGCAATTCATCTGACTTGCCAGCAGTGGTGTAACTGATGTCATTGAATGTGCAAATGATATGACATGAAAAAGTAGTATCTGCAGAGGAGAGGGATTCAAGATAATTAGAAAAGCAGTACAAAAATATGATTACTAATTTAACAAAATGCCAAAACATATTTAAATATTGGTAGACACTTAAAACCAGAAGGGTATCTAAAAGCATACCTTTTTTTATTTTATTTATTAACGTCTGGCAGGCTATGAGCAAATCTGTCCATTTTCATAGATGACCAGACAAGTGCAGACAATAGGAGTTTGTAGGATTAAAAGCATACAATGGGTGTGTCATTACGGCTAGCATGTAGTCGGCAAATAGAAGGCAAGCTGACAGCCAGGTTAGAGGCATTTACAAGTATCCTTGGTATATAACCAGAAGGGGAGAAATACAGAGGCAATGTCAGGGGGCAGTTCTTCACGGAAGAGGTGGTGGAGGCCTGGAACAGGCTTCTAGAGGAGGTGGTTGGTTGGTTCCGAATCGGTGGGGAGATTCGAGAGAGCACGGGACAGACATATGGAGTTGGGAGAAGGGGAGAAAGTCCAGAGCTGGTAAAAGGAGGAGGGGGGGGGAAGGGGTAAAGCGAGACAAGATTGTGTGTGGTCCTTTTCTGCCGTTACAAATCTGTGTGATCTGTATAATAACCAGTCCCATAATTTAGTCTTGAAAACTGAGAAAGATAGAGTTTGGTTAGCTACATGCAGAGGTAGGGAGTTGTAGAGACGGGGCAGCTGGTAAAGTAGCACCCTTTGGCCAGCACCTGTTCTTGGCAAGAGGTTTTTGTACTGGGCTGTTGATCTGGTTTGGGTCAGGGGGTGCTGTGGGTTGGAAGAAGAAGTTATAGATAGTTGGTGCGTCATTTAAGGTGATTTTCTGCACCATTGTGCCCATGTGAAACTTGACTGTGGTGGACAGTGAAGGTAAGGGGGCCTTCTTGAGCAGACACAGTGGTGGGTCATGGTGGGGGGAGTTGCTTAGCGAATTTGGCAGTTCGGTTGTACAGGGTTTTTACCATGTGGAACTCGGTGTCGGTTGCTGCAGAGTAGAGGGTTATGCCTTAGTCGATTAGCAGGAGCAGGAATGGTTGAGTCAGGAGGTGTCTGTTTGAAGGGAGTAGGAAAGCGTTGATACGATACAGTGTATCCAGTCTCTGGTGTATTGTTTTTAATCAGGTGAGTAATGTGATTACTAAAGGTTAGGTTGGAGTCAATATGAAGGCCCACATATTTGAAGGCTGGAACGTTTTCGATGCGTTCCCCGGTTTAAGGTAGTGATCGACGTGCTGACACTTTCTGGCAGTTTTTTCTTGGAGTTGTAGAAGGTCATGTATTTTGTTTTAGAGGCATTTAGTACTAGCTTGTGTTCAACAAACCAGTGTTGTATGGCACTGAAATTTGCTTGGATGGTGCTCTGTAGTTCATTGGTGGTGGCACCTCCCTTGAAGATAACTGTATCGACAGCATAGAGTAGGATATTGGTCCCTTTGCATGTCAGTGGGAGAGTATTAAGGTATAAGCTGAAAAACAGTGGGCCCAGAACGGACCCCTGAGGGACTCTAGTGGAGACAGGCAGAACAGTGGATAGGCAGTTGGCTATCTTTGTCACCTGCGAGCACCCTAATAAGTAACTCTGATACCAGCCCATAACTTTTGTTGAGCAGCCAAGGTCACTAAGGCTGTTAATAAGAAGGTTGTGGTTCACGCGGTCAGAGTCCTTGGTGAGGTCGATGAAGACTGCCATTGCTAGCAGACCCTGGTCTAGGTACTTCAAACAAAAAACGAGCCGCACAACGGTATGAGGTTCAGTGTGACAAAATAAATGTTACTGAGGCCACAAGTCACAGAACACTCACCAGACCCAAAAGATTCAAAAAGACACACAAGCTTCGTAATGCCATTCAGAATTTTTTACTGCATAAAAGGGAGTGTACAAAAAGACAGGAGCACCTCTGAGAGATATGCCACAACTTAAATTTCAACCAATAGGGCTTTGTCAAAGAGCAAGTAAAAAATTTTGAAATGGCACAGTGCAACGCGGCCACTATAGTACAGAAGAACATTCTTGACGTCCCCTACAATGGCGAAGTACTTTTTGGTGAACCCTCGGAGAAGGTTATCACCAAACTTCAGGACGCTGGGAAGGCAGTCAGGTCTATACAGGCCATGTACAGATCCAGGCCTGGTTCCTTTCCTAGGAACCAGAGCCATTTTCCCAGCCGGCAACAAAGGCAGCAGCCACGTTCCGGCCAGCAAAAAAGGGGCACTTTTCAGTGGAAAACCCAGGCCAAGTCATCCCCAGGCAGAGCCCAACGCTACACTAAACCGGCCCAGCCTGCAGGGACCAATGCTGCCACAGCATGACTCCTTCCCGGCCCTCACCCCTCCTCTGGATCAATGGGCACAAAAGGTCGGGAGTGCATGGCTGCCACTTTTAGGGTGGTAGTCGACACACCGACCGTGGTTCTCCAGTTTGTCAAGCAAGGTCACTTCATAGAATTTCTCGACCTCCCCTGCTTTCCCGTTACTCAGGTCAGCACGCCCTGCTCATACAGCAGGAGGTGCTCGCGCTTCTGTGCAAAGAAGCTATAGAGCACGTACTCATGGAACCAGAGGAGTGCAGGGTGGTATTCTCACTCTTTCTGGTTCCCAAGAAAACAGGGGACCTCCGTCCAATATTGGACCTCAGCGACCTCAACGAGTCGGTGCTGTACAAATGCTTCCGCATGGTGACCCTCCCAGGTCTGATTCCCATGCTCAAGCTGGGTGCCTTTCTAGTGTCCTTGGACATGCAGGATGCTTACCCATTGCTCAAGCGCACAGGAAGTTTCTGCGCTTTGAGTTCCAGGGCCACCATTATCAGTTCCGAGCCCTCCCCTTCGAACTGTCATCGGCACCTTGGGTATTCACGAAGTGTGTGGCGGTCATAGCGGCGACTCTGAGGAGACAAGGCCACTACATGTTCCCCACCTGGACGACTGGCTTCTCATGGCACCCTCTCGGGAGGCCTTGATGTCCGCCATTCATTATACTCGGTCTCTGTTCGAGACGCTGGGCATCATGATCAATCAAGAGAAGTCACGCCTGGTTCCGTCACAGACTCTGCAGTTCATAGGCGCAGTTCTGAACACTGTCCAGGGGAAAGCTTTTCTTCCCCAGGACAGAGCGGAACACATCAGATCCCTCATCAGGGACATTTTGGCGAAGAAGACCATTCCTGCCAGATTGGTCCTTAGCCTGCTCAGACACATGGCTGCAGCCATTGCAACAGTCCCGCTTGCTCGTCTGCACATGTGGGTCACCCAGTGGATGTTACTTGTCCAATGGGATCAAAAGCAAGACCATCTGCAGCTCCCAATCCGGATCACGAAGGCCGTAATCCGGGATTGGCAATGGTGGCTAGATCCGAAGAATCTATTGGTGGGGGTTCCCTTCATTGCACCGTCTCCGATTGAGACACTCTCCACAGATGGCTCATGGCTCGGATGGGGTGCACACCTCGACGGTGTCCGGTCTCAGGGTCTGTGGACAACCCAAGAGACTCATCTCCACATAAATATCCTGGAAATTGGAGCAGTTCTTTATGCCCTGCAGGCCTTCCAGTCGGAGATTCCACCGGGTACTCTTCTGTTACAAACAGACAATTCCGCGGTGATGTATTACCTCAGCAAACAAGGAGGCACCCATTCCTACCCGCTTTGCAGGGAGGCTATGAGGGTGTGGGATTGGGTTTTGCAACATGACGCAAACCTCATTGCTCTTCATGTCCCAGGAGTGGACAACGTCATTGCAGATGGCCTGAGCCGCTCTCTGGCCAGAGTCCACGAGTGGGAACTACTCCAGGAGGTAGTAGAGGATCTGTTTCGCAGATGGGGTACACCGGAGTTAGACCTTTTCGTGTCCCCATCCAATGCAAAACTGCTCAATTTTTGCTCGCTAGATCCAGGGCCTGGTGTTTTCTGGTGAGACGCGTTGTCCCTCTCCTGGGTGGGCAGATTCCTCTATGCCTTCCCCCCTCTCTGTTGATCCAGAGGGTCCTTCTGAAACTTCGCAGAGAGCAAGTGGCGCTGATATTTATCGCGCCGTTCTGGCCCAGGCAGATCTGGTTCCCTCTACTACATCAGCTATCCCGGGAACCATCGGTGCCTCTGCCAGTCAGCTCTCACTTGTTGTCGCAGGAAGAGGGCTCCTTGGTCCATCCGGACCTTCGTTCGCTGAGACTGCATGCTTGGCTCCTAGAGACATAGCCATTTTGCGACACAGGGTCTCGCAAGAGGTAGCTGACGTTCTGGTGGCCGCTAGAAAACCAGCCACTCATACTACTTACGCCATGAAATAGCTCGCTTTTGCCTAGGGCCTGCGCCGGGGTTTTCGTCTAGGCTGTCCAGAAAAGTCGGTCTTAGACTACCTCCTGTCTCTTTTTCAGACAGGCTTGGCCTACTCCTCGATCAAAGTACACCTCTGTGCCATCTCAACCTATCATTTTCCTATAGGCCAATGCACCATATCTCAGTTGGACATGGCATGAGCCTTCCTGAGAGGTGTTCTCCACCTTAGATCTCCAATTAAGGATCCGATTCCGCCATGGGATCTACCCTTTGTCCTGGAGCAGCTTACGCTGCCACCCTTTGAGGCAGCCGCAGATTGAGAGCTACGTCTTCTTACTTGGAAGACGTTGTTTTTAGTTGCCGTTACCTCAGCCAGAAGAATTTGTGAACTTCAGGCACTCATGTGCAAAGAGCCTTATTTGGTTTTTCACCATGACAGGGTATCCCTATGGGCTAATCCTAAGTTTCTGCCTAAGGTGGTCTCAGCTCTCACCCTTAATCAGGACATCGATCTACCAGTGTACTTCCCCAAGTATTCTAATTGAGGAGAGGCCCTGTTGCACACCTTAGATGTGCATAGGTGTCTCTGATACTACCTGACCAGAACCAAACACCACTGAAAATCGGACCAGCGTTTTGTCTCCTTTGCCCACAGGATGATGGGAGCTCCTGTTTCCAAGCAGTCGCTGTCCAGGTGGCTCATTCAATGTATTACGTTCTGTTACCGGAAGCGCAACAAACCCTTACTGGGCGCGGTCAAGGGTCATTCCACAAGGGGGGTGGCTACCTCCTTTGCGGCCCTAAAGAATGTGTCCACCTCTGCCATCTGTGCTGCACTACTTGGAGCTCCATGCACACTTTCATCAGGCATTATAGCCTGGATATTGCATCGAGGCGAAGAGCAGGTTTTAGTCTAGCAGTCCTTCAAGGACTTCTGTCCTAGGCTGTGGTTCCATTAAGGATTTCTACCTTCCCTCCTCCCAATGGTGTGGGATTTCCATTATTGCTTGGGAATCAGTCCTAATGGTGTAACCTGCTGCAAGAGCTGTTTCTCGAGGTGAAATAGTACAGTTACGTAAGGACTCTCACTGCACAGTAGATCTTCGAGAACAGCTCTGCAGCAGGTACTTTGCTCTCCCACCATCTCCGCTGGAGGTAGATTCTCATTCCAACATCCTTCCTAGGATCAGGTGTTCTCAGCATCTCTGATTGTCATTTGATTGCGGATCCTCAGTCTCCTCTTCTGATGTCATCCAGCAGCCGGAGTCTCCGCGGAGAACTGGGATTCTGGGGACCGCCCTTATGTACTGCGCCTGACATCGGGGCGGATCGACGCTCGAGGCGGTCCCCACTGACTACTGCTAGCTAGAAAATTTCCGTGGTCCTGGCACCTGCCAGCTTCAGTCCTAATGGTGTAACCTGCTGCAAGAGCTGTTCTCAAGATCTACTGTTACAGTAAGTTCTTATGTAACTGTACTTTTTCACACAAAACTCAAATGTTGGGTGTATCCGTCGAGTGTGTGCTTGTTTGGCTAACATTGTTTTCCTTTAGAACAAAATGTTCATACTGTAAATCCCAAACAGTGCTATGAATCCATGGCACTGATTACTGTTGGTAAAAATGCACAAATGAATTGAGGGCTGTAATTACTGCATGTAACTGTGAGGGAAAGTTTTAGCTTGTTGTGCATTTTCTGAAAAAAGTCATCCTACACAGTATCAGTCAAAATGTTGTTTGAGAACACTGAGCAAGAAGATCATCTAGTATTTCTCTGTTTAGCAGTTATCGGGTTAGCGTCCACTGATGTGGCTATGAGGATGGAAGCATAGATCTGTGTTCTGCAGTACCTGTTCCTAAACTTAGCTTCCTAAATAGTAAAGTTTTGTTCTGACTTTATTTTTAAATGTAATCTTATGTGTATGTTTTGTAAATGGCAGGTATCCGCATTAGCAATTGCCAGTGGGAACGGCCTGTTACTGAAAGGAGGGAAGGAAGCGCACCACAGTAACCGGGTCCTCCATCAACTTACGCAGGAAGCCCTTTCTCTCCATGGTGTTCAGGACGCGGTGCAGCTGGTAAGAGCTGACCAGTTTGTCATAGTTTGAGGTTGATTTTGGGTTCCCTGCGGGTGGAGACACACGTGACAAAGTCCTAGCTTCCAGCGGGAACTTGTGTGCGGCACCTTATGGTGAGGTGCACCCAGAGAAATATCCAAACAGCAACAGAACATCTGACTACACCCCAGATTCAGGCATGGACTGTCATAAATATAGGTAGCATTGAAAAGGTTGAAAGAAAAACTATTAAAATGATAAAAGATGTTAGCAGTCTTGACTGTGAGGAAGGGCTAAATGCCCTGAATATGTAGATACACTTGAGAGAAAAAGGATAAAAGGGGACATGGTAATGGTCTATAAAGTGTTAAACGGCGGCATCTTAATGAGGACTGTAAATCTAAATAGTAGAGTAGAAGAAAAAGTAATGAAAGGACATGATGTGCAGCTCCAGGGGACACTGTTTAAAGCTGAAAAGAAGAGATTTCTTTACGCAGAGGATTGTGGATAGGTGGAATGGCCTACTGGAGGCTGTAGTTAATGGGGAACACTCATCACAAAGGGTCCCACACTCAAGTGTTGGGCTGGTCACAGTGTGCACTTTGGGGGCATGCCTCAGACAGCTAGTGTTGGAACCCACTTGAGAGGGAGCAATCTTAGACCTGATACTCTCAAATGGGAACAGAGAGGATCTCAAATTTAGAAGTGGGTAGCCATCTGGGAACAAGTGACCACCAAACAGTGTGGTTCACGATAAACACAGCCATAGAGTCAAGCCATACAAAAGTGAGGGTACTGGACTTTAGGAGGTCTGACTTTGTCAAAATGGGAGAGTCTCAGAAAAGTACTAGCAAACGGGCAAGAAGGCAGGTGATGGAACAGTGGAAAACATCAGAACTGCCATCACAGAGGCAACAAGCCTTGTGTGAAGCAGATAAATCAAAATGAAGGAAAAGCGATGTGGTTCTCAAAAGGAGTGACGGGAAGGTTAGTGAGAAAAAGATAGCATTCAGGAAGTATAAGGAAACACAGAAGGAGGAGGACAGATAACTGTACCAGTTAAAGCAGAAGGAAGCGGGGAAACAAGTCAAAATAGCAGAGGTCCAAACCGAAGAAAAGATAGCCAGCTCAGTTAAGGAGGGGGAATAAAACCTTTTATAGGTACATTAGGGAGCGAAGAAAGATCAAGGGGAGGGATAGTGAGGCTTAATAAAGGGAGAGTGGGTGAGCAGAGGGTGACAGTAAAAAGCAGGGATACTGAATGAATACCCTCCCCAATTATTTAACCAGGAGTGGCACACTAAGCTGAAAGCTTGTGACCGGGAGTTTAGGTAGTTAAGTGACTTGTCTCATACAGTATATGCAAGTGCTTCTGCTCAGTATTCAGAAAAGAAGAGGAGGGGTGTACCTAATCCAGTCAGTAGAAGCACCTGGATAGATAAGGGGTTGATACCAGTCCATTCACAGAAGAAAAGGTTCTGAAGAACTCCTAAAACTGAAGGTGGACAGAGCAATGGGCCCTGATGGGATTCATCCCAGAATTCTAAAAGAACCAAGGGAGAACTAGTGACACCACTGACTACCCTTTTAACAAATCATGGGAGGATGGCGTGGTACCTAAGGTCCTGGAGGAGGACTGATGTGATTCCCTTCACAAAAGTGGGAGCAAAGCCGAGGCAGGAAGCTACAGAACTGTTAGTTTGACCTCAGTGGTAGGGAAAATGATGAATCACTTGAAAGAAAGAATTGTTGAGTACATAGAGGCCAGTGGTGCACAGGACCCAAGGCAGCATGGATTCACAGTGGAAGGCCATGTCAGATGAATCTACAGTAAAGATTTCTTTGATTGGGTGACCAAAGTAGTGTACCAGGGAGGGCTGTGGATATGACCTACTTAGACTTTAGCAAGTCATTTGACACAGTCCCACATGAAAGATTAATAAACAAATTAGCCAGCCTGGGAGTGCGTCCCAGGGTGGTAGCCTGGGTATAAAAAATTGGCTGGACAGCAGGACGCAGAGGATAATAGTAAATGGAGTCCACGCCAAACAAAGGGGGGTTATTAGTGGTGTACCACAGGGTTCAGTACTGGATCCAGTCCTTTATAATGTCCTTATAAGTGACATTGTAGAAGGACTGAAAGGAAAAGTATGCCTCTTTGCAGACGACACAAAGGTCTGCAACAGGGTTGATACACAAGGTGGGGTGTGTGGAAAGGATGAGAAGGGATTTGGCTAGGTTGGAGGAATGGTCAAAAGTATGGCAGCTTAGATTCAATGCAAAGAAGTGCAAAGTAATGTACCTGGGAAACTAAAACCCAGGGGAAGAGTACACAGTGGTGGGGAGGTGCTCACAACAACAAAATGGAAAGGGACCTGGAGGTAGTCATATCAGATGACCTAAATGTAAGCAAGCAATGAGAAGGCAGTGCGGAGGGCTGGGGGAATACAGGGATGTATACAAAGAGGCATCACCGTAGAAAACAGGACGCTGTTATCCCTCTGTGCAGACAGTTGGTAAGACCCCATCTGAAGTACTGCGGCAGTTCAGGAGACCCCAGCCCACAAGGACATAGACAGGTTAGAGGCAGTCCAGAGGAGGGCAACTAAAATGGTGCAGGGTCTGCAAGAGAAGCCATACAAAGAGAGACTAAAGGAGCTTAATATGTATTCCCTCGAGGGAGAGGGGGGACATGATAGGTACTTTCAAGTATCTCAAGGGAATCAACAAAGTCCAGGAGGGTAGTATATTTTGGAAAAAGAGATGTGCAAGAATAAGGGAGCAGAATTTGAAGATAGAGGGGGGGATGGCTCAGGGGCAATGTGAGGAAGTATTTTTTTCACAGAGAGGGTGGTGGATGCACGGAAGGCCTTCCTGAGGAGGTTGTGAGGTTAAAAACATTTGGGGAATTCAAGGATGTATGGGACTGACATAAGGCAATTCTTTGGGGGGGGGGGGTAGGAAAATGTAGGCTGTTTAACTAGAATCTGCAGCTTATCCAATAGGTAGTGAAGTGGGCAGACTGGGTGGGCCAAGCAATCCTTATCTGCCATCACAGTCTGTATTTCTGTATGTGCAGGAGCATTTTGGTTTACTTTCTGTTTATGCTGGTATTGTGGATTGCATCAGACTAATTTTGCTTAGTTGTAGACTGACATCTTTTTTTACTACAAATCCCAGAATCATCTGCAGATGACATCAGAGCAGTAGGCAGCAGTGAGGAGCTTCAGTAGCCTGTAGTGCACTTCAGAGTTCATATAAACTGATCTTTTGTTTGCTGGTCCCGCTGTGCTTGCTCAGACAAGTGCAGTCACAGAGGACTGTACTTATTCCCTGGAGAAAAGCAGACCCAGAATTCAATTCAGTTGATCTTTATTTCTAAAAATCGCTGTTCACACTGATCATAGCGCTTGCACAATAAAATTATATAAATATCATACTTAAAAACATAACACCATTCTCGTAATCCAATCAAATACGTTTTAGGGCTGTTTTGAAGCTCTTCACTGTCAGGCAGTCATGTATCTGAAAACTTCTCATTGGAAATGATGAAAGCTGTAACATGCAGTGCAGGCTATTGAACCCCTCATTGTGGCCTACTGCGGTGATGTCAGCTGCATGGGATTCTGGGATTTGTTGTAACAGAAGATGTCCGCCTATAAATGAGCAAAATTAGTCAGATGCAGTCTACTATACTACAGTAAACCAAAATGTTTTTGCACACAAAGGCCACACTGGGACCAGCCCCACATTCCAGTGTGGGGCTCTTTGTGATGACAGTTCCCCTTTAAGGCTGCTACAACAGGAACAGTTTAAGAAGGGCTAGATGACTTAATGGAATAGAGGTCTGTGGAACAAACTAACCGCTGTTAATTTCCTTGTGTCTTTACTGCAACAGAGAAAAATATTATTGAACTGTTCTCCACATACATTTACCATGCTGATACCTTCTTGTGTGGAACTTAATGCATAGCGGACATTGCAGAGTTACAGTAAAACAAACTGAACTTGCTTCCTCAGAAATTATTTAAGAGTAATAATGAATGACAGTTTGTCTAACCTAATAACCTCTTTGCAGTCAGAACTGTGTCTGCTAGTTCCCCATTCTAGTTTTGAACTGCTGAACTGGACCAATCAGTGTGGGTAAGCTAGCTCTAAAATGGTGCCCTGGACGAATCAGAACTTGGACTCATAATCCGAGCCAGCCACAAAGAAGATTGTGGCGAGCAGGACTCTGGAGATGAAGTTTAGACTTCAGCACCTTTTTGGACCAACAGGAGCAGTCTATTGTGAGGACAGCCAACCAGTCAAGAACTGGAGGAACTCAAAGGAAGTGCCCGGTTTTGATCGGTTGGAGTTTCAGTTGAGCTTGGCAGTGAAGAAGGAAGGAGCCTATGCTTTTTCAGTGTGCAGTTTAGTCAAAAACGCGTGTAAGGCCCAGAGTTCCGGTCTGCAGCTTATGTAACAGTTTGTTAGGACTGAATCCGTCCCCAGAAAAGAATCAAAGGATCTCTAGAAGAGTAGAAACCAGAGCTCACCCTCTAGAAGACTGAAAAGAATTGCTGAAAATTACTGACCGTCTGTCAGGAACTGAATCTGCTGTATATTCTCCCGGTATTATGCAGTAATTGCATCGGACACAGATGCAGCCTGCCTGATAGTAAGTGCTTTTATATGAAGATGTGTAGAAGAGGTTTGTGTAACTCAAGTGAGCCCTACTGACATTGAAGGACCCTATCTTATTTGGAGGTCGGAGTACTAATTCAGGTTGCCCCTAGTTGAATTGCCACAGTAAACCAAATGCAATTGCTATACTACGACTGTTTAATTCTCCTTTCTCTGTGTGAAAAGGCCCCTACCAGCTGCCACAGTTTGGACTAGCCATCAGGGCTTAGGTACCAAGGACAGTAACTGGATAGGGATAGGCCATGCACAGAAACCATAGGTAGATTATTAGAGTGACAAGTTGATTAACTGATTTCCTGTCCTTGTTATATCCCCAAACAAATCAGAGCTGCTTTGTCCAGCAAAGTTATACTACCTGAGGTATTTGTATCATAGTACTATGTACTGTGATTACTGCACTGTATCTCATTTCCAGGAGGTCCCAGTGCCGGAACCAGACCTGGGGTAAGTGTGGTACTGTGAAGGTAATCTGATATATTGTGATGGCCACTAGTAGAGAAAGAGGGTCCCAGTGTCCCAGAGGGCTGTGACCAAGTGAACTTAACTATTGTAAACCCTGACCTCTGGGTGAGGCACCCGCCATTGATCCAGCCCCTCAACCTGTTAGTGGCAAAACAGGCAGGGGTAGTAGCCCCTAGAGATAAGCGCCATCTAGAGGTTACATCTTGAGGCTCACCGCTGGGATTGTGTGTCCTCTAGTGGCCATATTCTACGAACCACTGTTAAGAAAAAAAATAGGTACCCCGACAGGAAGTAGCTGCAACCGGCTGAGTGGAGGGTGTACTAGGGAGGATCGAACCCCAAAATGCCATGCTTATCCTGACATCCTCTGGGTATCAATACGACACTGTGCAGGGAGTACTTTCCAAGGTGGAAGGTTTACAAAACCCTGTGGTGGTGGTCGGCATGCTAATCTGCTCACCCACACTTTCCTGGCCCTAGTAGAGTTTATGATCCTAGATAGCTCCAAAGTTCCACAGACTCATTTCAGAGGAGCCCTCCTGCTTGGAGAGTGATAACTAAGTGACAGTAAAGACTCGGGGGAATCAGCCTCACCACTATCTGAAACTTTTGAGGAGAAATTTGCTGAATGGTTGCTGGGAGAGGGGAAAACTGTGGAGGACTTGAAGAAACTATTCTTGCCACCTTGGTGTGTTCCTCCCCAACACCCCTCTCCTGCTCCAGTGCCCGTGAATGGTGGCTGAACCAATGCAGACTCCTATTTCTGCACCTGCCATTAGTCACGACTCTTACCGCAGGTTGAGGGATCTTCTTCTGGCACTCCTCACCCCCAAGGGAGGATGACTGGGAGACCTGGATAGACCATGTTGCTGCCCCAAGTGCTAGAATGGCAATGCCGGAAGGAAAGCTTAAAGAGGGTTAGTGAGAGCCTCCTGAGGTCCTGCCCTGGCTGTCCATCCGTAAGCAATCGGGCCAGTAACCCTGAGGCGACTGCAGCAGGCCTATCTTGGAGGCCTTGGAGAATGTATGGGAGCCCAGATTCTGATGAGGACCTATGGAGAGTAAGAGATGCACATCAGTACCAAGGGAGTTGTTGTTCGGTGTATGGTCTCGTCTGAAAAATTGTTGCAAGAGTGCCTCAGGAAAAGGTAGTTTGCCAGCTGATTGAACTGGACCGAACCAGGCTGGACAGGATCCTTAGTCTGTTCCCTTCTCAAACTGCTGTTGCTTCAGTTACGCCTGGCAGATCGATCTGAACTCACCCTCCTATATTGAGTGCTTAGCGGAGAAATCTGAGGAGTTGAGAAAAGACGACCTCGGGAGGACCTGCACCAATAGCTGCTGCTCCGATCTGAGTGACTGAGGGTGACCCATCAGGTGAAGTTCAGGGGCAGAGGTTGGCAGTCAATGAGTGCTCTGACAAGGAAAAGATATGTCACAATGGGGGGAACTGTTGAGAAGATCCGGGAATTCAAAACAGTCCTTTATGAAGGCCACGCCTGCAAGCACGGGCCCTGACTCATATCCGACTGTATCTGCTATGGGGTGGGGGGTACTCCACCCATGTATCTCCTGCTGATAACAGCTCCGAACTCGATTCCTTGACTATGGAAGTGAGAAACTGACGAGATGTTCCAAATGCTTATCACGCCTAGACAGAGATGGCACCAACGCTGTTCTAGTTAGTAATACCCCGCCCCTGGCTCCCAGTGTGTGTGGCGCCCGGCCAGCTCCAACCCAGAAAGTATGTTTTGCTATAATTGTGGGAAAGATGGGCACATGAAAAGGAATGCAGTCCCCAAAAGACACTTGACAAAGTTATTATAGGCTACAAGGAGAGCTTCGGAGAAGAAATCAGTGGTTAAGAGGCACGAGATGATCCCAGTGAGGGGCAACCAAAATGCTAATTCACATCCTTTGTGGCAAGGTCAGTTGCCCAGGCCCCCACTACCGCCTCCAGACTGGTCCAGAATAGTGGGTCCCTCCATGGAGACCACTGTAAAGGTGGAACGGAGTGTCTACAAGAGCTATATTAGACAGTGGCTCCCAGTGACAATTATGTTCCAAGATTGGTATATGAAGCATTTGTCAGACGTACTCTTACAACCATTAGAAGGGACTGGCATGTATGGGGCGTTGAGAAGGCCTACCCCTATTCTGGGTATATCCGAATTTGGCTGTCTTTTCCCATCTCCTTGGCTGGGTGGCGAACAAGTAGAGACCCTAGCCTTAGTGTGTCCCCCACTGACTGTATGATGGTGTCCTTTGTTGATTGGAACAAATGCTCATATGTTCGGAAGGCTGGCACAGTTGTGTTATGGAAAACAGGGGTCAAAGACTAGTAGAGCTTTAAGAGTTCGGCTTTAATTAAGAAGGCCTACGAGGCACAGAGATGCTGAAAACAGAACCAGAGGAACCGGTCGGAATTGTATGGAAGAAGGATCCTGAGTCTCTGATCCTGGCGCCAATGCCCAGTGTACTTAGAGGAGAGGTCCCGTATCAGAAAGGATGTTAAGAATAAAATATTAATGTTGGATGCACCAGGCGATGGAAAATTGCCAGAGGACTGCTGGTCAAGCTTCAGTATTTTGCCCGCTAGAGCCCATGCTTATGCCAGAAGGGTAATGGTCCAAGTTCATAATGTGTCTGAAAGAGACATTCGAGTAAACAGAGGTTGCATCCTGGTTAATGTGCATTGTGCAGACACTGCAGTGCTACCTAGGCAGCAAGCGCTCAAGGAAGAATGACAGAGTAACTTACTGACTTGTTTGATTTCGCGACTCCCCGCTGCCAGCTGAATGGAAAGTGAAGATCAGTGAGAAGCTTGCCCAGAGAGACCAGGTGTTTTCTTTAAAGGAATGGGATGTAGGATGCGTACAAGGAGCTGAGCACAATATCCGGCTGCATGACGAAAGACCATTTCGTGGGAGAGGTCTCGACGCCTGGCACCTGCTGACATAGATGATGTGAGACGGCATCTGCAAGAGATGTTAGCTGCTGGGTAATACAAGAATCCAGAAGCCCTTATGCTTCCCATTGTGGTAGTGAGGAAAAAGAATGGAACAGTAAGGATGTGTGTGGATTATCGTGCTCTTAAACCGGGCGGACTATCCCTGATCAGTACACAATGCCCCGATTCAGGATGCTTTGGACTGCCTAAACGGGAGTAAGTGGTTCTCTGTGCTGGATCTCCGCAGTGGGTACTATCAGATCCCGGTGGCCCCAGAGGACCGTGAAAAGACAGCCTTTATCTGTCCGCTTGGCTTTATGAATTCACAGAGGATGCCTCAAGGATTTCAGGTGCCCCAGCCACTTTTCAACGATTGATGGAGCGCAGGGGGGACATGAACTTACTAGAGTGCCTGGTATACCTAGATGATGTTATTGTGTTTGGCAGCTCACTGGAGGAACATGAGAGCAGATTATTTAAGGTATTGGACCGACTGGAGGACTTTGGCCTTAAACTGTCCATTGATAAGTGTCAATTCTTTCAAACATCAGTAAAGTATGTGGGACACATAGTATCCACCGAGGGAATAGAGACCGATCAAGTAAAGTTGAGGCCATTCACCTGGCCACAGCCCAAAAATCTAAAGAACTGCAAAAGATTCCTGGATTCTGTGGTTATTATCGGGCGCTCACATCAAGGACTATTCAAAGAGTGATCCGCCTTTTACTTAACCTTACTCAAGGGTATCCCCAACCCACAAAAATACCAAAAGTCAGCGTCCTCAAGACTGAAAAGAGTGTATTTTCATCCGGTGAAGTATTTGAGCCCGCTGACTCCTGATTGTGAGAGACTGCTTTTCATGAGATCATATATCAACTACCCATGCTCCAGTGCTGGCTCTTGCCGATCCAAGAAAACCTTACGTCCTGCACACTGATGCTAGCTTGCAAGGGTTGGGGCTGTAAGTTGTACCAAGAGCACGAGAATGGCCTGAGACCAGTGGCCTTTGCCAGTAGAAGCCTGACCCCATCCGAAAAGAACTATCCTGTACATAAGTTAGAGTTCCTAGCTTTAAGTGGGCTATTGTTGACCAATTCCATGAGTACTTGTATGGGGCTAAAATACTAGTAAAACTGACAATAATCCTTTGACCTATGTGCAGACTCCTCAAAGCTGAAGTTGGATGCCACTGGCCATAGGTGGCTTTCTGTATTATCTACATATGACTATGCTCTCGAATACCGGAGCAGGTCTGAACCACATAGATGCTGATGCTCTCCGGAGGCCTGTTCCTCAGAATGATTGTCCGTGGCAGAACCTGACATTTCGGCACTCTGCCGGAAGTTTGACAGGGAGGAACAATGTCCACGGACGCAGTGGACTGCATGGTGATTGCTTGGGAGCTCTGAGAATTGCATACCATGTGCTTATTGCCACTTTTCTGCATGAGACATTTGTGTACCGCCTCAGCTGGACAATGACAGTATTCTAGTCGGGCTCAATCCCTCACATCCCATGATCAAAGCAGCTTTTAGAAGCCCTCTATGTAGGAGAAAAGATGTGTCCAAATTACGCCCACTGATTTGAGAACTGCACTGTTATACAAAGAAGGTCCTAAGTTGAAACTGATCAATAAACTGTTATACAGAGAAACAGTAGACAGAGGGGACAAGTAGACAAACAACAACTAGTGCTGCCCACTGCCTTCGAGACTCAGTACTGAGGTCCTTGCACAACCACATGGGGCACCTTGGTATAGACAGAACACTTGACTTGGTGAGATCCAGATTCTATTGGCCTAAGATGGGGCTGATGTGGAGCAACACATTCGAACTTGTAGTTGCTGCTACAGAGGAAAGTTTCTGCCCCAGAGGGCTGCCCCCTTGTTAACATCACCACCATTGCACCCATGGAGCTGGTCTGTATTGATTTTCTAAGTTTGAGTCAGATCAAAGAAATATCAGTAATGTGCTGGTGGTCACTGACCATTTCACAAGATATGCCCAAGCTTTCCCACCAAAGACCAGAAAGCATCCACTGTGGCCAAAGTACTTGTAGAAAACTTTTTGTTCACTATGGGCTCCACAAAGAATCCATTCTGATCAAGGGAGAGACTTTGAGAGTCGTCTGATCAAAGAGATGCTTTCTCTGTGGGGAGTGCGAAAGTCCAGAACCACTCTTACCACCCCAGGGGACCCACAGCCTGAACGTTTCAACCGCATATTGCAGATATGCTAGGCACCCTGCACCCAAAGGACAAGCCTAGATGGAGCCAACAAATTAGCACCCTTGGTACATGCTTATAACTGCACCAAAAGTGATGCCACTGGATTCTCCCCTACCACCTGATGTTTGGAAGAGAAGCTCGACTACCAGTAGATGTGTGTTTTGGGTCTCTCTGATGGGGTTCAAGCTGACAACTATTTACAGTATGTGCAGTGTTAAGGCCCAGCTAACTCATGCGTACTCAACTGGCTCAAACCATGGCTGCCAAAAGAAATCTGGCAAACAAAGAAAGGTATGATAAAAGGTGAAAGCACAGGAACTCCAGGAGGGAGATCGGTATTGCTAAGAAATCTGGGATTGCATGGCAAGCACAAGATTGCTGACAGATAGCACCATCTCCCTCACATTGTAGTGGGCAAACTAGATGATCTGCCAGTGTACAAAGTAAGGCCTGAGAATAATTCAAAGATGTAAAACAATGCATAGAAATCATTTACTGCCCATTGGACAAATCTTAATTGAGTCTGAGCCCCTAGAAGATGCCCCTCTGGACCAGTGACTAGAGCTGCTGCTAAGAAAAGATCAAGAAAGTCTGCACCTACAGAAGCAAAGTTAAAGTGTTCCCTCCACAAGTCCCAGTTGAGCATGACTGTCAGTCCATATCGGAAGAAAGTAGAGTGACTTTGAATACTATCCTTCTTCTAGACTGAGTCAATTGTTTGAGGGCAATCCCTAGTCAATACTGGAGACAAAGCTGGGCCTTCTGGACTGTCTAAGCCCCAAGCTTCATCCCTGGAGCCAATGCTCCCAGAAAGTGAAGTGCAAAGCATCAGATCAGATGAAATGGAATCATTGTGCATGGTTGAACTGTTTGAGCTTTCAGGGAGGAAAATGATAGATTGGGGCAGACTGGTGATACACCGAACAAGAAGAGTATTTTGAGTGCCCTGACAGTCCACTGCCAGTGTCCGAAAGCTCTCCATGCGAGCCAAATGTTGTGGACTCAGAAACTGTAACTCCTGAAGCTGAAAGTGCCCCAAGTTCTAGCCTCTCTACCCCATGGAGACTCCCCTGACAAGTGTGGACAATGCTGAAAATGAGGCTCAGAGTGCAGAGACTGTAACAGTTCCCCCTAGAAAGACTGGTCGAGCTGTAAAGCCTGTGGTGCACCTCAGTTATGATTCCCTTGGGAGGCCTGTGGATTTGCCTCTCAATGTTGTCCATAAAGGAGTGTATGTGTCCCCGAGCTCATTGCCCAAACTGAGCGTCAGTTGCTAACTCCAAGTTACTTGTGTTGCCCTCTAAGTATGGTGCCCTTGCCCCGTCCAGCCCCCAAGGTAACTGATAGGAAGGGCCCTCTCTTCAGGTTTCATGTACAAGAGGTAATAACTTGAGTTATGGTACAATGTGTATGTAATACTGTGTAAAGAGTGACGATCTGCAATGTTTCAGAAATGTGTTCTTGGTAAAATGATATATTGACTGATGATTACATGTACAGCCTAATGCAAATGTATGTAGTTGCAGTTGAAACTTAGCAAATTGCTTGTGCCGGACGTCAAGCTTTCCCAGGCCAGGAAGGGTGTAACCTCCTGCAAATGGGGGTTCCCAAAAGACTTCCAGGAGCTTGCTTGAATGCTCCAAGCCTGAATGGTGTTTGGCATTTAAGCCATTTATCAGTGAGTGTTTTAGAACCTCTGGTACTGTCTCTTTAAGAGCTGTCTGCTTGCAGACATAATTAGTTTGTATGGGGACTGTGTGTTTCTTTGATTGAGTACCACTCAAGCTGCTGCCAATTCACTTCATTTTTGCAGTCACTAGGAGTGCAAAGGGAACCTATCTGAAAGATGTAACTGTTTGCCAGAAATTATTTAGAGTAATAATGAAATTACAGTTTGTCTAACCTGCTTTCTTTGCAGTCAGAACTGTGTCTGCTAGTTCCCCATTCTAGTTTTGAACTGCTGAACTGGACCAATCAGTGTGGGGTAAGCTAGCTCTAAAATGGTGCCTTGGACGAATCAGAACTTGGACTCATAATCTGAGCCAGCCACAAGAGGATTGTATGAGCAGTGACTCTGGGAGATGTAGTTTAGACTTCAGCACCTTTTGGACCAACAGCAGCAGTCTATTGTGAGTGACAGCCAATCCAGTCAAGAACTGGGAGGAACTCAAAGGAAGTGCCCGTTTTGTCGGTTGGAGTTTCAGTTGAGCTTTGGCAGTGAAGAAGGAAGGAGCCCTGTGCTTTTTCAGTGTGCAGTTTTAGTCAAAAACGGTGTAAGGCCCAGAGTTCCGGTCTGCAGCTTGTGTAACAGTTTGTTAGGACTGAATCCGTCCTGTGAAAAGAATCAAAGGATCTCTGAAGAGTAGAAACCAGGCTCACCCTGTAAAAAACTGGAAGAATTGCTGAAAATTGCACTCGGTCTGTCAGGAACTGAATCTGCTGTGTGTTCTCCGGGTATTGTGCAGTAATTGCGATCGGGATACAGATGCAGCCTGCCTGGTATAGTGCTTTCTTTATATGGATGTGTGAAGAGGTTTGTGTACCTCAAGTGAGCCCTGCTGACATTGAAGGACCCTATCTTATTTGGAGGTCGTGAGTACTAATTCAGGGTTGCTCCTGTTGAATTGCCACATTAAATCAAATGGAATTACTGTACTGCTGACTGTTTAATTCTCCTTTCTCTGTGTGAAAGGGCCCCTACCAGCTGCCACGGTTTGGACTAGCCACTAGGGCTTGGGTACCCAGGGACAGTAACTGATAGGGATAGGCCTGTGCACAGAGCCATAGGTAGATTATTAGAGTGATAAGCTAATTAACCTGATTTCCCCCTGTCCTTGTTATATCCCCTAAATAAATCAGAGCTGCTTGTTTCAGCAAAGTTATACTGCCTGAGGTATTTGTCTATGTTAAAGTACTGTACTGTGATTGTTGCACTGTATCTCATTACACAGGAGGTCCCAGTGCCGGAACCAGACCTGGGGGTAAGTGTATACTGTGAAGGTAATTCTGATATATTGTGTGGGCCACTAGTGGGAAGAAAGTGGGTGCTGTGTGTCCCCAGAGGGCTGTGACCAAGTTAGTTTAACTATTGCAAACTCTGACCTCTGGGTGGAGGCACCCGCCATTGGATCCAGGCCCCTCAACCTGTTAGTGGCAAATCAGGCAGGGGTAGTAGCCCCTGGGATAGCGCCATCTAGGGGTTACAGTAAGCTAGCTCTAAAATGGTGCCTTGGACGAATCAGAACTTGGACTCATAATCTGAGCCAGCCACAAGAGGATTGCATGGGCAGTGACTCTGGGAGATGTAGTTTAGACTTAGGTGCCTTTTTGGACCAACAGCAGCAGTCTATTGTGAGTGACAGCCAATCCAGTCAAGAACTGGGAGGAACTCAAAGGAAGTGCCCGGTTTTGTCTGTTGGAGTTTCAGTTTTAGCTTTGGCAGTGAAGGGGAAAGAAACTCTGTGCTCCTTCAGTGCACAGTTTCAGTCAAAAAACGTGTGTAAGGCCCAGAGTTCCGGTCTACAGCTTGTGTAACTGCTTGTTAGGACTGAATCCGTCCTGTGAAAAGAATCAAAGGATCTCTGAAGAGTAGAAACCAGGCTCACCCTGTAGAAGACTGGAGAAATTGTTGAATTGCACTCGGTCTGTCAGGAACTGAATCTGCTGTGTGTTCTCCTGGGTATTGTGCAGTAATTGCGATCGGGATAGAGAAGCAGCCTGCCTGGTATAGTACTTTCTTTTTTTTTACCATATAAATGTGTGAAGAGTCCTCGTGGAGCTCAAAAAGTAGTCCTGTTGACGTTGAAGGACCCTATCTTGTTTGGAGGTCGTGAGTACTAATTCAGGGTCGCTCCTGTTGAATTGCCACATTAAATCAAATGGAATCACTGTATTGCTGACTGTTTGCTAATTTTTCTTTTCACTGTGTGAAAGAGCCCTACCAGCTGCCACGGTTTGGACTAGCCACTAGGGCTTGGGTACCCATGGACAGTAACTGGTAGGGATAGGCTCTGCACAGAGCCATAGGTAGATAGTAAAGTGATAAGCTAATTAACCGGATTTCCCTGTCCTTGTTATATCCCCCTAAATAAATCAGAGCTGCTTGTTTCAGCAAAGTTATACTGCCTGAGGTATTTGTCTATGTTAAAGTACTGTACTGTGATTGTTGCACTGTATCTTATTTCACAGGAGGTCCCAGTGCCGGAACCAGACCTGGGGGTAAATGTATACTGTGAAGGTAATTCTGATATATTGTGTGGGCCACTAGTGGGAAGAAAGGGGGTTTGCAGTGTCCCAGAGGGCTGTGACCAAGTTAGTTTAACTATTGCAAACCCTGACCTCTGGGTGGAGGCACCCGCCATTGGATCCAGGCCCCTCAACCTGTTAGTGGCAAATCAGGCAGGGGTAGTAGCCCTTGGGATAACGCCATCTAGGGGTTACACAGAGAAGAGGCAGATCTAAGCTGGAGGCTGAGGAAGCAACAGTTCGAGACAGTTGAGCAGCCGTCTGTGTTGTTACACATGGGAGAACTGAGGAAAGGCCTGAGATTAGGCCTGCATGTCTGTCTGCTTCCCGGCAAAGGAAAAGAGAATTGTCTTGTGGACTACATCCGAATGTGTGAGAACGAAGTAAGCCACTGGAGTGTGACCTGGCTCATACTGAAAAAGACCGAAGATTCTGCTGAATGCAATCAGCCTGTCAGGATTTCCAGCTATCCCTAAGCTCCCGGTGTGTGCAGAGACTTTGCAATTGTGACTGGAGAATAGTTTGCCTAGTACAGAAGAATTTCCTTACATCTAAATGTGCTGTGAGCTGCTAGTGGGTCATGATTTGGTTCCCCACTGTGTGACCTTTGTTCTGCTTACTGGAAGCTGTATCCAGCCCAAAATGGACTGCATCCAAATTTGTCTCCATTTGGCCTGGGTCTTGCCATACTGGCCCAGCCAGACTACCTGCTGCACAGAGAAGCCTTCGACAAGAGACCTGCCTGGGAATCAGCACCCTGCTTCACGCTTGAACAGGAATGACGCCTCGGTGACTTGTGTGGGCCCTGCTTCTCCTGGCACTCCAGATCAACCACCTTCAGTCTCGATTTTCGTCCAGCCTGTGTCCAGTCTTGGGTATCGTGAGTAATCATCAGGGTAGCTCCCTGCAACAGCAGCTTAATCTAGTATGTCATCTGATTGTCTTGGTGTTTCTTTTCTTTCACAAACTGAGTCCTCCAGCTCCGGATTACAAATAGTGTGTACTGTGCATGTTGTTTCCTTCCTCCACAGGGCCCCAACCAGCTGCAACGCCGGCCTACCCAGGGCAACGGTCCTGGCTAGCCCATCATCTTTCTTCCTGAGTACCCAGAGGTGTGACAGTATGGGGGAATTAAAGCGCATGCATGATTGTTTGATTGATACAACCTTTAAGCTAATTAATCTGATTTCACTCCTCCCTTGTTCAAGTCCCCTGAATAAATTAGATTTATTTTTTTCTGCATTTAATCTGACTGTGGTTCCAGTTTGTGTTCCAGGTACTGCAGTGTTGCTATTTGCTGCGCATAACCTTGTTTTACAGGGGGTCCCCAGGGTCGAGCTAGAAGAACCTGCCCTGATGGTTAGTGCAAACAGTGTGGGTACTTGTGTGGTGTAAAAGGGGTATTATGAAAGTGAGCACTGTACAGTGTTTATACCACTAGCAGGGAAAGAGGGGGGTTACAGTGTCCTGGAGGGCTGTGCCCAGGTTATTTATTTTATTTTTATTTTAGTTTTTGTTGACCGGGTAAGTGCACTAGACAAATCCTGCCTATTTTCAGGCACGACCCGGGGTAGGGGGTTACAGATGAATGCCAACTGACCTTGAACCAGATTAAGCTGTTGGTGGTATTGTTACTGAATGAGGGAAATTTGGCCAGGACACCGGGGAAATTCTCCTACTCTTTTTGATAAGTGCCATGGGATCTTTAACATCCACCTGAACTACCACCAATCCAAGCAGATGGGACCTCGGTTTAACGTCTCATCCGAAAGACGGCACCTCAGAAGTGCAGCACCCCTCTTATGCTGCACTACAGTGTCAGTACTGGGACATTAATCCAAGTGCCAGATGTGGGAACTGAACCCACAGTCCTCTGATCTCCCGGCCTCAGAGGCGAGTGTGCTACCTACTGAGCCACTGACACTCATTAGCTTGACCACTACCAACCCTGACCTCCAGGCGGAGGCACCCGTTTCGGAACTCAGGCCCCTTAACCTGTTACTAGCCAAGCAGGCAGGGGTAGTAGCCCTTGGGCTAGCGCCACCTAGGGGTTACATCTGCATTGCTGATCTTGTTTTCCAGGGGGTCTCCAGGGCAGCTGCAACAGACCCAGCCCTGGTTGTAAGTGAAAAGGGTGTGAGCATGTTATTACTGCTATCTACTAAATGTGACTGAACCATTGTGTTATTATTTAGGCCACTAGAAGGGTTGGTGGATGGTTATAGCGTCCCGGAAGGCTATACCAGAGCAGTTGAGCTACCCCAGTACCATTCCTCTGGTTGGAGGCACCCGATTACAGAACTCAGACCCCTCAACCTGTGCATTGCCATACAGGCAGAGATAGTAGCCCTTAGAATAGCACCACCTAGGGGTTACATGTGAAACACCTCATCAAATCCCAAACACAGAAGCTCAGAGCACTGAGTATACAGTACATGAGTTTTCGTGTTCACACTCTATTTACTAAGCAGCAGATTTTTCTCATATATTGTTAGACTTTCTGTGTGGAACAGAGGACTTTTCTGAGGTGAAATGAGAAACTGTTTCTCATAAGCCCCGTTTACACTACCTGCTCTGCACCATTGTGAGAGATGAGGTGTAGCTGAGTTGGATCGTTGCAAGTCAGTCAGTGTAAACAACAAGGGAAGTGTTGCAGGCAGCTCCACTGAGGCACAGGACGATCCCTGTTTTCCTGGGATCGTGTATCATTGCAGGCATTTTTGGCTGGCATATAAACAGGCCGCTACACCTGTAACAGTACAGCCCCATGATGCACCGCGCCAGACATCACATTTGATATTTTAAATAATTAGAACAGCACATACAGTTTAGATGACTGAATAACTGAGCTGCTCCTGCAGGGAACTTAGGAAGCAGAGCTAAAGGACTCGCCTTGGTACAACTTGGAAGAGAGCTCTCTGCAGCACCTTGGTTTAGGATTCTTGGGTATAATTTTTTTTTTTTTTTATGTATTTTGTTGCTCACGCCCACCAAGGATCTGCCTGGTCATGGACCCTTTATACTCCCACTTTCATTAGGCCTTAACTCCAGACACCCCAGTTTACCCCTGGGGTGGGGTGCACACCTAGGGTACTAGTGCTATGGACTATGAGATTAGAACTGTGAAGCTGGCCCCAAGGCTGATTAGGCAGGGGCAGGCTTCATAGAGGCAGGCGCAAGCAGTATTTTTCTTCTTATTTTTCCCCAGAGGGGCGGAGACGTGCAATGACGGCCTTTGTCTGTCCTGCCCCCTACTTCTTTTGGATGCCGGTGCTAGCAATTCCTCCCAGCCTCTGCTAGGAGTCCTCGCGTGCCGGTCATTCTCCCTAGCCCTCCCCCCAAAGAAGGAGAACAGCCCAGAGGCGCTCGATTCTTCTTCCCCAGCTGGCCCGCCAGTTCCTTGGGTCCATTCCCGAGCTGGCGTCGCAAGCGGAAATCCAACCTCTGCGCCAATGGGCCGACGGGTGTAATTTTAAAGGCAGTGATGTTGAGCTGATTACTTTTCGAGTGTACGTCAGTGAATGTCATTCTGCGACAAATAACAAAAGCACACATTCTAAGTCAGCAGCATGATTTACCAAGGTTAAAAACTAAACAAGCCACCGCTAATAAACATACAATCCCCCACCCCAAGCAAAAATGCAGGAAAAACACAGGAAGTCTTCCTGCAACAATGCACACTGTCAGTGTGCAAACACAGACCGGCAACAATTTTGGTGGAGCGGTGGCTGAGCGATGCCGGCGGCAGTACTCAGCAGTATTTCTTTATTAAAAATTTCGGAGAATACCTCTGAGCACAAGAACCCTTTTACAAAGGTTCCATGTCAATAACAGAAACTACAAAGCAACATAAGCACAACAAGCGAGTTCCAGTGGAATGAAGTCTAGCAAGTATAAATATAGTCGAACAAGTGCAAATATAGTCGAACAAGTACAAATAAATAGGCTAGATCAATTGCATACAGTTTTACAATAAGGCAGGTAGACAGAACCAAGGCAAAATAAGCATAGTAATAGTACAAACACAAACAGGTATACCAGTAACCATGTGTAACCCCCCCTACAAATGGGGGTTCCCGAAAGTCTTCCTTGGATGTGCCAAAATGCCCACTGCCAGGCTGGTGTCCTGTGTCTTAACCATTTAAAAGCTATTGCATGTGAGTGCCTTTATAGCCTCTGTGTTCTGTCTCTTTAAGAGCTGCCTATATTGCAGTGAATAATTAATCTGGGTGGGGGCTGAGTGTTTCTAAGCTCGAGTCCCGCCTGGGCTGACAGATAATCGCTCCATTCTGCAATCGCTAGTTGCACAGAGGGAGCTCTGTTAGAAGCTATACTTATTTGCTGATTCATAATTCTAATAATGATACTGAAGTTTGTCTAACCTGCCCTCTTTGCAGCATGGACATTTCTGTAAATCACCACCATCTTGGTTCTGGACTACCACTGTGGACCAATCAGTACCTCTGGGGGCCTTAAAATGGAGCCTGCCCCCAGGGGTCTTGTGGGAGTGAATTTCTGTAGGAATTGTAGTTTTTCCACTTTGGCGCCTAAATGGACCTGAAGGGGAGCCTTTGCTGTGACGGACAGATGAATCAATGAATCATACCTTTTTGGATCTGAGGGAAAGTCCCAAGCTGCCTGCAGCAGAGAGTCAGTCTGAGATTGGAGTTGAGAGAGTGAACAGCTCGAGATATTCGAGCAACTGCTCCTGCGTAGTCACGCAGGAAACTGGTGGGAAGGTTGTGTTTGGCCTGCCTGCCTACTTGTTCCTCATGAGGGAATCCTTTAGCCTAAATTTAAACCGGACTAAATCCGAACCAGTTTGTGAGAAGAATTATCGAATTGTGACTGCCTTATTGCCTGAAGAGGACCAAAGATTTGCTCCACGCGATTGGCCTGTCAGGAAGTCTGAAACCACCACAAAGCGTACGGTTTGCGCAGAGACACTGTGATTGCGACCGGACTGTCATCTGAACTGTGGTATTTACCTTGCTTTACTATAAGTGTGATGAATGGTGTTAGTGGGCCGCGATTTGGTTCCCCACTGCCTGCTTGTGTCATGCTTGCTGGAAACTGAATCCAGCACTACCGGACTGTCATCCGAATTGTTCACCTGGCCTGGGCCCTGCCACCTTGGCCCAGCCAGCTACTCACGCCACAGAGAAGACCATCAATGAGAGACCTACTTGGGGATTAGCCCCCTGCTCAACAGCACGAACAGGAATGACACCACGGTGAATTGTGTGGGCCCTGCTTCTCCTGGCAAACCAGCAAGTCATCCTGCAGTCTCCATTTTGTCCATCCTATATCCTGTACCGGGTAGCGTGAGTAAACACCAGGGTTGCTCCCTGCAACAACAGCTCAAAGTGTGTCATCTGATTTAATTGTTTTGTCTAATCATCATGAACTGAGCCTCCTGGCTCCAGATTACAAATTGCGGGTTATTGTGCATGATTTGTCTTTCCGTTATAGGGCCCCGACCAGCTGCAATGCCGGCCTACCTCGGGCAATGTATCAGGCTAGCCTACCTCACCACTGGGTACCCAGAGTGTGTGTGACTGTGTTGAGGAACTCTAAAGTGCATGCCTTGTAGCCTGATTGAATCAGTAACTAAACCAATCAACCTGATTACGCCTCTTCCTTGTTAATTTCCCCTGAATAAATCAGAACTGAATCTTTTTGCACTTAGCCTGCCTGTGGTGCTCTTCTGTACAAATAGCATTGTGGTACTATTGTTTGTTGTGTTTAACCTTACTTTACAGGGGTCTCCAGGGCCGAACAGGTGGAACCAGCCCTGGTGGTAAGTGCAATCAGGGTGGGGATATATTTGCTGTTTGGGGGCTATTGTACCTGTGTATTCTGTTCATTGTTTAGGCCACTAGAGGGGAAAGAGAGGGGTCACAGTGTCTCGGCTGTATCCAGGTCAGCTACGCTACCACTAATCCTGTCCTCCAGGTGGAGGCACCCATTTTCAGTACCTAGGTCCCTTAACCTGCATCTAGTCACACAGGCAGGGGTAGTAGCTCTTAGGATAGCACCACCTAGGGGTTACACATGACTATAATGTGGGACAGTTGAGAGGTATGTTTAAACTTTAGTGTTCGGAAGATAGTAGACGGAAAGTCCCCTTAGCCTATTTTCTCTATGTCTGTGTAGTTGATACATCTTTAAATACCTTACAGGGTGCCGGCCCATTGGCGCAGTGGTTGAATTTCTGCTTGTGATGCCGGCGACCCGAGTTCAGGAACAGACGGGGTCGTCAGACAGCCAACGGGGGGGGAAGAAGAATGGAGCATCCGGAGGACTGCTCTCCTTCTCCAGGAGGAGAGTAGGGAGTGTGTCCAGCGCTTGACAGGCCCCTGGCAGAGTCCGGGGGTACCACAGCGACCAGCACCTGAATATTCAAGGGGGCAGGGCGGATGCTGGATGTCATTGCACATCCCAGCCCCCAAGAAAAACCTCGCAAAATGCCGGCTCCAGCATGACGGCTCGTCTCACTCTGCCACCCACTGCCACTGATGCCCACCGGGGGTCCTGCTCTTGTGGCCCCAACTTGGGGGGGTAATCCGAGGCTTGCCCACTATATCCTTTGGGGAGTGGAAGCCCCTAGTGGCCCCACCTGGGGGTATGCTGCTAAGGGGCGTGGGCAGACACGCCTGAAGAGAAGGAGCTGGGCCAAAAAATATGAAAAAAAAAATACCTCATGGGATAAACAAAGTGCATGCATACTAAAGGAAAGGTTGGTGGAATATCTAGAGGACCATGGTCTCCAGGATGAGGCAGCATGAGTTCATAGGGGGAGGGGAGAGCATGTCAAACAAATTTGATTGACTTCTTTTACTGTTTCACTAAGACAGTAGATGGGGACCAAGCAGTAGACATCCTCTATCTTGATTTCAGCAAGGCCTTTGACTCTTCCCCACAAAGGGTTGATCAGGAAGTTGGCTGATCTTGGAGTTGAGGAAAAGATGGCCAGATGGGTGGAAAACTGGCTGAGGGACAGAACCCAGAGGGTGGTTGTGGGGGGGAGAGTTATCTGGCGCCAGAGAGGTAACCAGTGGGGACACACAGGGCTTGGTGCTGGGGCCGGTGTTGTTCAATGTCTTCATCAGTGACATTGGGGATGGCATTACGGGCAAAATGTGCCTATTCCTGGATGACACCAAGCTCTGTAGGAGAGTGGACATAGCTGAATGGATACAGGACCTACAGGAAGATCTGGAAAAGCTGGGGAGATGGTCCAGGATCTAGCAGCTTGACTTCAATGGCAAGGAATGCATAGTTATGCATATTGGAACCAAGAATCCCAGGACATAGCAACATAGAAACATAGAATGTAACAGCAGATAAGGACCGCTTGGCCCACCCAGTCTGCCCATTTCCCTACCTAATGGATAAGCTGCAGATCCTAGTTAACCAGCAGCCTATTTCTTCCTACCCCTACCCCCTAGAATTGCCTTATGACTGTCCCATGCATGCTTGAATTCCACCACTGTTTTGACTCCACAACCTTCCTCCGAAGGCCGCTCCATGCATCCACAACCCTCTGTGAAAAAATACTTCCTTAAATTACCTCTGAGTCACCCTCTATCTTCAAATTGTGCCCCTTGTTCTTGCACACTCTTATTTTGAAAGATGCTACCCTCTTGGACTTTGTTGATTCCTTGAGGTACTTGAAAGTTTCTATCATGTCCTCCCTCTCCCTCCTTTCCTAGAGGCTATACATATTAAGCTCCTTAAGTCTCTCTTCATATGTCTTCCGTGCAGACCCTGCACTATTTTAGTTGCCCTCCTCTGGACAGCTTCCATCCTGTCTATGTCTTTGCGGAGATTGGGTCTCCAGAACTGCACGCAGTACTCCAGATGGGGTCTCACCAGCTGTCTGTACAGAGGGATAATAACTTCTTGTTTTCTACTGGTGATGCCTCTCCCTATGCATCCCAGTATCCCCCCAGCCCTCCTTGCTGCCCTCTCACATTGCTTGCCCACCTTTAGGTCATCTGATATGACTACCCCCAGGTCCCTTTCTATTTTTGTTGTTGTTAGTATCTCACCCTCCATTATGTACTCTTCCCCTGGGTTTTTGTTTCCCAGGTGCATTATCTTGCACTTCTTAGCATTGAATCTAAACTGCCATACATTTGACCATTCCTCTAACCTTGCCAAGTCCCTTCTCATCCTTTCCACCCCACCTTGTGCATCAACTCTGTTGCAGATCTTTGTGTCATCTGCAAAGAGACATACTTTTTCTTCCAGTCCCTCTGCAATGTCGCTTATAAAGACATTGAAGAGGACCGTCCTAATACTGAACCTCCTGCGTACCCTACTAGTAACCCCTTCTTCAGAGTGGGCTCCATTTACTATTACTCTCTGTGTCCTATTCTCCAGCCAATTCTTTACCCAGGCTGTCGTCTTGGGACCCACTCCCAGGCTGGCTAACTTGTATATTAATCTTTTGTGTGGGACTGTGTCAAATGCCTTACTAAAGTCTAGGTAGGCCATGTCCACAGCCCCTCCCTGATCTACTACTTTGGTTACCCAGTCAAAGAAATCTATCAGATTCGTCTGGCATGACCTTCCCGCTGTGAATCCATGCTGCCTTGGGTCCTGTGCCCCTCTGGCCTCTAGATACTTGACAATTCTTTCCTTCAGAAGTGATTCCATCATTTTCCCTAGCATTGAGGTTAAACTAACAGGTCTGTAGTTTCCTGCTTCTGCCTTGCTGCCACTTTTGTGAAGGGGAATCACATCTGTCCTCCTCCAGTCCTCGGGTACCACCCCATCCTCCCATGATTTGTTAAAGAGGGTAGTCAGTGGTGTCACTAGTTCTACCCTTAGTTCTTTTAGAATCCTGGGATGAATCTCATCAGGCCCCATTGCTTTGTCCACCTTCAGTTTTAAGAGTTCTTTCAGAACCCTTTCTTCTGTAAATGGGTTGGTATCAACTTCTGTATCCAGAGTGTTTCTATTGTTTGTTTTAGGTACCTCCCCCTCTTCATTTGTAAATACTAAGCAAAAATATTTATTTAGTATCTCTGCCTTTTCACAGTCATCCTCTGCCAACCCCCTCCCCTTTATTAAGCCTCACTATCCCTCTCTTGGTCTTCCTTCACTCCTTGATGTACCTATAAAAGGTTTTATCCCCCTTCTTAACTGAGTTGGCTATCTTTTCCTCGGTTTGGGCCTTTGCTGTTCTGACTGCCTTCCCAGCTTTCTTTTACTTTAACTGATACAGTTCTCTGTCCTGCTCCTTCTGTGATTCCTTGTACTTCCTGAATGCTTTCTTTTTCTCTTGAACCTTCACTGACACTTCCTTTGAGAACCATAGTGGTTTCTTACATCGTTTTGTTTTATTTGCTTCACACAAAGGCGTGTTACCTCTGTGATGTCAGTTTTTATTATTCCTCATTGTTCTTCCACCCCTCCTTCCTGCCCATTTGCAAGAGCATTCCTTTGGGAACTCACCCATTTTGGCAAAGTCAGCCCTTCAAAAGTCCAGTACTTTTGCCTTTGTATGGCTTGACTCTATTGCTGTGTTTATTGTGAACCATACTGTTCGATGGTCGCTAGTTCCCAGATGGCTACCCACTTCTACATCTGTGATCCTCTTTCCATCTCCATTTGAGGGAACCAGGCCTAAGATTGCTCCCTCTTGAGTGGGCTCCAATACTAGTTGTCTAAGGCATGCCCTGTAGGGCATCTAGAATAACCCACTCTTGAAGTGGCTGCTGCAACTGCACTCCAGTTAACATCTGGCATATTCAGATCACCCAGCAGCAATATCTCCCTTTTCTGCCATTCTCAGTATACTTTCTATCATTCCTTGTTCATTTGAATTCCCCTGGAGGTCTGTATACAACCCCTGTGCATATTGTGGTGCCATTGCCTGTCTCCAAATTGACCCACAGTGCTTCTTCTCCTCCCTGTTTACCCTTTTGTTCTGTTGCTTTGATTCCTTCCCTTATGTAAAGAGCTACTCCTCCTCCTCTTTACCCTCCCTGTCCCTCCTGTAGATAGTGTATCCTGGTATGTTTACGTCCCAGTCATGGTTTTGTGTGTACCATGTTTCTGTGACTGCCACGATATTCAGATGTTCCTCCTTCATCGAGGCCACTAATTTAGGAAGCTTGTTACCCAGACTACGGCCATTGGTACTCATTGCTCTCCATTTTTTGATGGCTTTACCTTCTGTTGCAGCATCCCCCACTGACCTTTCTACCTTGGTCTTTTTCTCATTTAGTACCCTGTTCTGTAGGGAGAGGCTGGGATTTTCCTGCTGCTTATCAGTGCCTCCCCTTGACTAGTTTAAAAGCATGCCAATGAAGCATTTAAACCGATTGCTCAAAAGACTTGTTCCCTTCCTGGACAGATGCAGACCATCCTGCCAGTATAGGCTGGTGTCCCTCCAGGTGGAACCCCAGTCCCCAATGAAGCCAAACCCCTGTGCTCCACACCATTTTTTCAACCATTCATTAAACTGCATGGTGCAAAGTACCCTCGCCTCACCCATGCCATTGACAGGCAGCACCTCTGAGAAGGATACTGTGTGTGCTACTTGTCTTAGGCCCTTCCCCAACTCTACAAAGTCCTTCTGAACTGCTCTAATCTCATGATGAGCCAAGTCATTTGTTCCTAATTGGACAATGACATCCAGCTCAGACTCCCGTGCAGCTGTTCTCATGATCCTGAGGATGCACTTTCTGTCCCTCCAAGCCATGGCACCAGGCAGGCACCTTACTTCAGTTTTCCCTGTTCCCCCCAGTTCTATCCTCCTAATAATTGAGTCCCCCACTAGGAGCTGCTTCCTTTCCCTGTGGTGTCCTCTGCCTCCTTCCTGTGAGCCTCCTTTGTGACAGTTGTCCTCAGCCTCCTTAGTCTCCTCTGTGGGTGTAACCATAGGGGAGCTATGCTCCTCCAGAATGGTGTATGGATTGCGGAGTGGAACAACTGACTGGGTATGCTTCTGTTCCACCATCCTCACCCCGCTGAGCCCACTGTGGTCCAACTGCTGTGCTTTCTTTGCAACCTCTGAGGTAGTGGCAGTGGCTCTGGTGCTCCCTGGATGGGGGAGGTTCCCTTCCTACTGTCCAGTGTGGCCTGGGGGAAGGTTCCCTTACTACTGTCCAGTGTGGCCTGAAGACGGGCAACTTCCTCCCTCAGGTCAGAGAGTTGTCTGCAAATAGGGCAGCATCTCAGCCTCCAGGACAGAGTACTACCTGGGTGAAGTCCGAGTATCTGCATCAGAGGTGGAGAAGGACCTAGGAGTGATGATCACTAGTTACCTGAAACACTCCGTGCAGTGCAAGAAAGCAGTAGCAAAGGCAAACAAGATGCTGGGATGCATAGCTAGGGGGATCAGTAGTAGGAGAGAAGAGGTTATACTGCTCTTGTACAGATCACTGGTAAGGCCGCATCTAAAGTATGGAGTCCAGTACTGTACCCACACCTCAAAAAGGACAGTAACCTGTTGGAGAAGGTCCAGAGGAGGGCTACAAAGATGATAGCCAGTCAGCAGGGCAAAGCATATGAGGAGAGGTTGAGGGCACTGAACATCTGCTCCCTGGAAGACAGGAGAGAGAGAGAGAAAAAGAGAGAGAGGGGGGGACATCATTGGGACCTTCAAGTACTTAAAAGGAATAAATAAGGTTGATAAGGAGAGTCTCTTTAAGCTGAGTGGCAACCGTAACACGAGGGGGCACAGTCTTAAGCTGGAGGGTGGGAGGTTTAGGAGGGAGGTCAGGAAGCACTTCTTCACAGAGAGGGTGGTGGACACTTGGAATGCGCTGCTGGAGGAGGTCATCTCATTGAAGACAGTGGGCAGCTTTAACAGAGGCTGGGATAGGCATGGGGGAAGGTAAGGTTCATGGGTAGGGAGGATGGGAGGAGTCAGGAGGGAGGGCAGGGACATTAGCTCAAGCTGTGGACCCTGCTATACGAGCAGACTTTGTACACCAAATGGTTTTCTTCTGCTGGCTTCTTTGTATGTTCATTAGAACAGGGGGACATGCTATGAAGCTGGCGGGGGGTACTTTCAAGAGAGATTTGAGGAAGTACTTCTTCATAGAAAGAGTGGTAGATTCCTGGAACAGCCTTCCACTGGAGATGGTAGCAGCAAAAACAGTGGGGTTTTAGAATGCATGGGGTAAGCACAAATGAAGCATAGTGAAAAGGTAGGGAGAAGGAGCTGTAGATAGGGCACAGTCTGTGGTAATAGTATAGGTAAAGAGAAATGGGCAGACTGGATGGGCCAAGTGGTCCTTATCTGACATCAAATTCTATGTTACTACTGTAGGCATTAACAATGATTCCCTCTCTTGCATCCCCCTAATTTAATCCTAATTTAATTATAAATGAGGTTGCTTCACTCTATTTTGCCCTGGTGTAAAAATCTGTTTGTCTCTATTGCAAAGGTCATTGCCCTGCTCATGCAAGACATCATGGGAGTTAATGATGCATTCCTGTACAGGACAGCAGAAGTTACACTCCCATTCAGTTCTGCTACACATCTTATGAAGACCTTGTATCCTCTAAAATACATATTTTTTTCTAACTCCGATACACTTTAAACTACAGAATACAGCAGGGCATTTACTATGCCTTGAAAGGTTTAGTGGCTAGCATAAGGCAAGAACATAGGGACTGCAGAGGACAGCAACAGCACTAAGTAAGCAATAACCCACGACAGGGTGTACTGTTATTGGGGATTAACACACACCCAGGTGCATTGTGAGGCACTGTATCTTGCCACCTTGCAAAATAGTCCCTAGCAAATAATGAATCCAGCATTGCTGTTATGCACATAGAAATGTCACAGATATACCACTGATATGATGTGACATCTCTTGTGCATAACATGCACTCCTACACTTACTACAACATGCACAAGCCCCCCCCCCGCCTGACACACACATGCAACAACTGTGCCCTGAGAGCATTCTACCATGCTGTGCCTCTACAACACTTACTACCCAACTTTTTCTTGCTGGGGACCCTCACACTCACAGCACACCAGCAGCCTTTGACTACTTTGCCCTGACACTGAGAAACACAGCAAGACAAAATAAAACACACCTGCCTACTGACTCTCCCTCTTCATCACTGCTCAGCGGCTACATCTGTCTGACTCACCCTCTCTGCATCAACAGCATGCCATTTTCACACTGCACAAAGATGGGGGGGGGCAGGATGCACAGACAGACTGCAGCACTGGGGGACACACAGTGACCAAGGGAATCTTCAAAGAGGGACGGGGAAGAGACAGGACAAGTTTCTATGAGATGCAACACCACCCATGCTGCTCTCTCCCCCTCTCTGCCGACCACAGAGGCGGGTCACACAGCCACTTACCCGCTGATGTGCAGCACTTTCAGAACCTTGCACTGGCTCAGAACTGTCTCTCACTCTGTCACGGTCTGCAGTACAGACGTTCCCCATCTCTCTCTCTCTCTCTCTCTCTCTCTTCTCTCTCTTTTCTCTCTCTCTCTCTCTCTCTCTCCCTCCCTCCCTCCCTGGAGTACTGTGTGCATTGCACTAGCTACCTTGCCCCAGGATAACACTGCAGTTCCATGGGGTGACTGGACAGACTGTCGATAAGCATACACTACACTGCAGGTCACAACAGGAGCAGACACCGGGGGGACCCTCTTCTCTCTCTGGGGGACAGGGGACACACTCTCAAAACGCACCTTTCATTGAAAGCTGGGAGAGAGAGACAGCACCGACACACAATGACTTCTGTTCATTTCACTCACTTCTGTCACCTGTGCCACTCGCTTATCAGTCAGGGGGGACGGTACGCTAAACACTGCCAGAACTCTGACACACAGACGGGCACTCCCTCTGTCATTGACTGAGCGGTACCCAGTGATCCCTGAGGTGAGTGGGTGGGCAACACAAGCTGCTCTGTCTGTCCATTGTAGTCTCTCTCTCTCTCTCTCACTTCCCCATACATGTACAAGATGACAAGAGACAGCAGACTGCAGCGGCACACTCTCCCTCTCATGCTACTCCCGCTGTCTCTCATACTCTCGCTCTCTCCCCATACCCATGCAGCATGCAAAGGGACAGCACAGTGGAGCGGTACACTCTCCCTGTCACTACTAACTGTTAGCGGGAGGAAATTAAATGGCTGCCGCTCACTGTTGCTCTGCCTGGACATTAAAAAAGTGCAGGTTGTGAGCAGGGATCATGCCCCCAGGACTGCTTACATTAACTGTGCCGATATTGCTGGTTGATGCAGGGCCACACATCCCGAGTGGCCCAATGGAGTTTGACGTTTTCAGAAACCCAAATGTTATAATACAGTATAACTACTGCAGGCTTTTGCTCTAAAACATCATAAAATTCCAGGATGCCTTACATGAGTTGCATCAATTGACCTTTGTAGTGGAGTCAAGCAGATTTCACACCAGGGGAGAACAGAGTGAAGTAACCTCATTCATATTTAAATTTAGGGTGAAATCACTAGAATGCAAGAGAGGGAATCATTGTTCATGCCTACAAGCTACAAGTATCCAGAAAATAGGCTTGAGGGGACTTTCCCTTTAAGGAATGCTGTGCTTGAAACAGTTTTGTAGAGACCGGGTTACTTTCGGTTTCAGCTTCATTCTGAGAGAAGTGGCTTGCTGGCTGCAGCGTTGGAAGGAGATTGTCTTCAGCGATCAGACTGTGTAAGTAATTAATATTTACTTCATCTAAACCGAAAGGAGCAATGGAAAGTGTTCAAGGCCCTCTTGTGAAATGAAATAAGCTCTTTAATTTGAAAGAAATGTTACTTCATCCAGACAAAGGAATTGCAGAGAATGTTAGAAACAGTAACAAATAATTCACTTCCCTGTTAGAGAAGAATTTGTGTGATAGTACCTTTTATATGATGAACGGAAACTTATTATACAAACTTTCAAAGCCCCACAGGTCTCTCCATCAGGCAGTGTGATAAAACATTTGCGAGGAATTTATACAGAGAACACATCACTGATAAGAATCACATGTTCAAGTAGTTCAGATGTAAAGAATCTGTTAAGACATGAAGGTGGTAGTTTTGTTGACAAGAAAGTATTATAGCAAGAGAACTGCCTCTGTGTGTGTGTGTGTGTGTGTACATGTGCTTAATCTTGTTGGAGAAGTTTAGAATTGGGTCACAGCTATGCTACACTTGCTGAATGTTGCTGAGTACGCAACAGAGACGGGCTTCTGAAATTAGACTTATTTTACTTCTCAATATGGTGGCGGATGGATTGAACATTGATGTTGGGTACATGACACATTATTCCACTTAAACTTACACAGACCTTTACTTTAAAACATGGACATAAACAGTTTAGTTCTTCAGCGGGCCTTTGATTTTGTAAGTTTATGGTTATCTACATTGTTGACTTTTCACCTTAACACTGTGGTGAGTGCGTTGAGTGTGTGTGTGTATACTGATGTATGTATGTATGTATGTATGTGTTTGTGTGTTGTGTTTTTATGTGTTGTGGGTATGTGTGTGTGTGTTTGTTTGTTAAAGCGTGGTGTGGTGTGGTGTGTCAGAATGTGTTTGCTATATTTGTTGTGTGTTGTGGTTGTGTGGGGTGTGCAGGTGTGTGTGTGTGTGTATGGGGTGTGGTATGGTGTATGTACACACATATGTGGATGGAGCGTGGCATGGGGAGTTGTTATGTGGCTAGAACACTTAGTTTTCACATATAGTGTGCATTTATTTCCTTCTATTAGTTGTCAGTGGGTGGATTTCACACTGTCACATTTTTAACTGCTCATATTAAGATGCATATCTCATTTACTTGGGGGTTCATTAAAGGTGTAATTCCTTTGGGTTTTCATTTAGATTGCTTAGACTGATTCTGTGCATTTTGTCATACACAGACTCTGTGTTGAAATCTGCATTTATCAGGCTCATGGTCTCGTTTTCTTGGGGGTCCTTGACAAGGATTTTTTTTTTTTTTTTGCACTTACACTTACAAGTGATACTTTCTTGCATCATGTTTATATGTGTAGGTTAATTTGAGGCTTGATTTCAACTTGCAGTTATACCTAATTTCAGGATTTTGTCTCTCATTATCTGTCCTTTAATATACCAGGACAATTGGAATGTAAGTTGTAAGCTCATCTTACATGTATTAGAGAGAATGCCACTCCAAGGTTTTTTTTATCACTAGAATGCTTTCTTGACATACTGAGACATTTTAAAATTTATGTGACAAGAACTCTCTGGCTGTAGAGAATTCTTGATAACCTTTGCCCTTCTGAGGCTCCTCAGTTTAAGGCATACTGGTGTTAATTAGCTTCTCTGACGTAATCTTCTATTATGTTTTAAATGTATATGTTAAACCAATGAGAATTATTTCTGCTTTTTCTATATAATCTGGTGTTAATAGTATGGGATATTTGAAAAAAACTGCCACAAAGCTTCTGAAGAAGGACCTGGTTGGTTCGAAAGCTAAAGCACTTTGTTCTTTTCTGTAACATCCATGTTGGTCCAATAAAAGGTATCAAATCATTTGTTTCTGGATCTGTTTTTTTAAAAGGACCAATACGGCACCTACAACATTTTTTTGCATCATGGAAGATACCGAAATTAGCCGCAGGGACATGGCAGTTGCATAACATCAGGAAGAAACTAGCACAGCTAGACAGTGACATCTACTTTTTATCCCAGTGCAAAAGGAATAACATTATCCCTAATGGTCTAACTATTTGGAATCCACTGAGAAACACAGATAATTCTACATATGCTGAACAACTTTGTCATAGGACCTCTGAGAAATTGAGAAATCACAGAATCCACAGCTCATATGCCAAAAAAGCATTTTTGAAGAAACAGTTTAATGAAATAGCTACCACACTGGAGAGGATGTCTGGTGAGCCTATTACGGACATCTTGCATGAGATAGACATGAGCTACCAAAGAACCTTAAGAAAAGCCCTGCTCATTAAAAACAGGAAGTTAGATGCCCTTCAACTTACCATACTTCCTAACAACCATGAAGAACAGAACAGAGTGACTGAACAACTAAGCCACACAGATGGGCACCTTTCAGTTGTTAATTTGTCCACCCACACACTGACTACTGGGGAATTAAATGTACTTTCTAGGCTCTCAATTTCTGCCCAACTAAACCACTGGACAGAATACAGTTTTGTGGTGAAATGGAGGAATACTTCCGCAGATTGAGACTCAGGGAATTTTTTCATGGCAGAGAAGACATCACAGACAGGGAAGAAATCACAAACAGTAAAACTACTATGGATAAGAAAAAGAAACCATATGAGTTTACCCCAAGTGGCCGTAACAAGAAACTGGACAAATACATTAATTGCTTTCGCCAGAGAGTTACTGGTGAGATTCTTAATAGGCAGAAACAGGCCCGCTACAACCTCTCTCCATTGGAACGGAGGGCTATACAAACACTAAAATCAAGCCATAACATTGTCATAAAAAAAGCTGATAAAGGCTCGGCAGTGGTGATATTGAATCGGGAAGATTACATTACGGAAGCCAACCGGCAGCTAAGTGACCTTGCTTACTACAAAGTACTGGGAAGTGACCCAACTACAGAATATAAAACAGAACTACAGAAGTTAATTAAAACATTTCCAAAGCATGTCCAAGACAAACTAAAGGACCTCGTCCCCAGTGAACCTAAGCCAGGGACATTCTACATGCTTCCTAAAATACATAAGCCTGGTAATCCTGGTAGACCCATAGTCTCTGGTAATGGCACCCTGACAGAGGGGATATCAGGGTTTGTAGAAGCTATTTTCAAACCGCTGGTTATACAAAGGGATAGTTACATCAAGGACACTACTCATTTCCTACATAAACTTTCTGGTTTTAAGGACTTACCACCTGATACCCTTTTAGCCACGATGGATGTAACCTCCTCTACACTAATATTCCACACACAGATGGCATTTCAGCCTGCCTCAAATACCTGCATGACAAAGAATTGGACCCCAACATTGACCCTGGAGTTGTGGGTAAACTCACTGAATTCATTTTGACACATAACAACTTCAGCTTTAATGGTAAACATTATGTTCAAACTATGGGAACCGCAATGGGAACCAGGATGGCTCCTCAGTATGCTAATCTTTTATGGCGTAATTTGGAGGAGGATTTTCTAAGGCACTGTACACATAAACCACTCGCTTATTTCGTTACATATATGATTTGTTTATAATTTGGACAGAGGGCACTGACACACTTAAAGATTTTCACCAAGAACTTAATAACCTCCACCCAACTATAAAGCTTTCCTAGAATATTCTGCCACAAGTGTACATTTTCTGGATACCACTGTCACTATTAAGGATGGTACCCTACATACCTGTCTTTACAGGAAACCAACAGACAGATAGAGATACTTACACAAGAAAAGTAATCACCCGAGCCACACAAAGAAATCTGTTATATATAGTCAAGCACTTCGGTATCACCGCCTCTGTTCAAATGAGGAAGACAGAGACACACATCTGGCGATGTTGAAAAACACCTTTATTGAGCAGGGACACTCATTCAGGGAAATTGACAGAGCAGTGGAACATGCAACACAGGTCCCAAGAGAACAGCTACTGCAATATAAGGAACGGATGACTACCAACAGAATACCCTTAGTAGTCACATACCATCCTGACCTTGAACTCCTACGTAAGATTACTAAGGATCTCCATCCAATAATTAGTGAGGATGAAACCCTTAACTGTATTTTTCAAGAACTACCACTACTATCTTTTAAACAACCACCTAATTTAGCCAACCTGATTATTAGGAGTCAACTTGAACCGAACAGAATACCATGACATCATATGGTACACGACCCTGTCATCAACGCACATGTAAGACATGTAACCTCATTTCCACTTCAGACTGTGTGGTTACATCACAAAACAGACTATTCAGGATACAGGGAATTATATATGTACATCAAGTAATGTGGTCTATTTTATCAATGCAAGAAATGTCCTCGCACAGGTTATGTGAGGAGACAAGCCAACAACTCAACTAGAATGAATTCACAGACATTCTATTAATCACAAGATGATTGAGAAACCAGTAGCCCGCACTTCTCCCAGGATGACCACTCAATCTCAGATATGTCTGTGATGGTCTTAAAAGGACATTTCAACAGCACGCAACAGAGACGGGCTTCTGAAATTAGACTTATTTTACTTCTCAATATGGTGGCGGATGGATTGAATATTGATGTTGGGTACATGACACATTATTCCACTTAAACTTACACAGACCTTTATTTTAAAACATGGACATAAACAGTTTAGTTCTTCAGCGGCCTTTGATTTTGTAAGTTTATGGTTATCTACATTGTTGACTTTTCACCTTAACACTGTGGTGAGTGCTTTGAGTGTGTGTGTGTATACTGATGTATGTATGTATGTGTGTTTTTGGTGTGTTGTGTTTTTATGTGTTGTGGGTATGGTGTGTATGTGTGTTTTGTTTGTTGTGCGTGGTGTGGTGTGGTGTGTGCAGAATGTGTTTGCTATATTTGTTGTGTGTTGTGTGTTGTGTGTGCAGGTGTGTGTGTGTGTGTATGGGGGTGGCAGGTGTACACACATATGTGTGGATGGAGCGTGGCATGGGGCAGTTGTTATGTGGCTAGAACACTTAGTTTTCACATATAGTGTGCATTTATTTCCTTCTATTAGTTGTCAGTGGGTGGATTTCACACTGTCACATTTTTAACTGCTCATATTAAGATGCATATCTCATTTATTTGGGGGTTCATTAAAGGTGTAATTCCTTTGGGTTTTCATTTAGATTGCTTAGACTGATTCTGTGCATTTTTTGTCATACACAGACTCTGTGTTGAAATCTGCATTTATCAGGCTCATGGTCTCGTTTTCTTGGGGGTCCTTGACAAGGATTTTTTTTTTTTTGCACTTACACTTACAAGTGATACTTTCTTGCATCATGTTTATATGTGTAGGTTAATTTGAGGCTTGATTTCAACTTGCAGTTATACCTAATTTCAGGATTTTGTCTCTCATTATCTGTCCTTTAATATACCAGGACAATTGGAATGTAAGTTGTAAGCTCATCTTACATGTATTAGAGAGAATGCCACTCCAAGGTTTTTTTTTTATCACTAGAATGCTTTCTTGGCATACTGAGACATTTTAAAATTTATGTGACAAGAACTCTCTGGCTGTAGAGAATTCTTGATAACCTTTGCCCTTCTGAGGCTCCTCAGTTTAAGGCATACTGGTGTTAATTAGCTTCTCTGACGTAATCTTCTATTATGTTTTAAATGTATATGTTAAACCAATGAGAATTATTTCTGCTTTTTCTATATAATCTGGTGTTAATAGTATGGGATATTTGAAAAAAACTGCCACAAAGCTTCTGAAGAAGGACCTGGTTGGTTCGAAAGCTAAAGCACTTTGTTCTTTTCTGTAACATCCATGTTGGTCCAATAAAAGGTATCAAATCATTTGTTTCTGGATCTGTTTTTTTAAAAGGACCAATACGGCACCTACAACATTTTTTTACACTTGCTGAAAGTGATTCTGCCCCACCTGAGCAAATTAGGTAAAAATTTACAGAATTTACTTGATTCACTGGCTTAATCCAGGGCCGACCCCTACAGGATCTTTGCACACAGCCTTCAGTGTACAGAATAACCTCAGCTGTTTGCAGGCTTCCACACACGGCAGTGCCCAAGTGGAACTTCCAAGAAGTCACTTTCATTTTCCTGTCAGGCTTGTGTTGCAGGCTGTAGGAGGAGCTTGATTTCTGACTGGCAGGTTAAATGCCCTCCCTCATTCATTAGAATGTAAAACAAACTCTGGTCACAGCCAAAATACATGCTAATGCATTAATATTGTAAGCCCCCTTTCCCCTCTCTAGGGTACCTGATGAAGAATGGGGAAGGGGGTCTCCAGACCACAAGTGCCATCCTGAACATCTCCACAATGATAAAATGCACACATCCCAGACAGAGAAATATAAAAATGAAGGTGCCCTACCTTTAGAAGTCTTTACACTTGCAGAGCGCCTTTGTGCCCCCGTATGCCAGCTTTCCACACCCCCAGCAGGAGTGCTGGAAAAATGGAGCTTTTAATCTCACCGTCTCACTGTTCTCTGACCCAGGACTGAGGTGGAATTCATCTAGAGATCCTTCAAATGGCTATGAAGAGATTGATTAGCTCATGAAGAAATAGGAGTAAAACAGTCAATTCATTTGAAATGTTGTTGCAATCACCAAGCAGACACCAGATTTACCAAACCAAGACAGTTTTATTTCCTGGGGCACCATAATGATTACAGGGCCCAGGAGCCAAACTTCTCTAACCTCCAAACACAGCTCCATGGGGCTAACAAATCTGGAACACAGGAGAGAGGCCACTGGCAGTACTTAGGCATGAATTTTCCACAAAACAACAGTTTATACAGCAATTTAGGATCTAGCTGATAGAGTCTGCACTGTTACGTGAGTACCACAGCTTCTTCCACAGAAACACTTTTTTATTTTCATCGCACATTTCCAAATTCCTTCCTATTCCTTGTTTCCTCTGCAGGGGAGTGATTTACTCCTCTAGTGCCACCTGGGAGTACAGTCCTTGGGGCGACGAGCAGCCTATCCCCCACGGCTGCTACCAACATAGTAACTCTTTTCCACCATTCCCTTCTGTAGCTGTTTCAGGCGCCCAAAATTTAACCAAGCTACCACTTCGAGTGTTACCCACTGGAGTTTCGTAAAGTCATGTTGACAGACCACCTTTTCTCTCTCTCCTCCTTTCTTCCGTATGTCAGCATAGCTCTTTCTATGCAGCTGTTAAAAACTACAGATTGCCGTTAGCGGCCAGCACTCACCTTTGCGGCTGTGCAGTCACTTGCATTATACAAGTAACTTGTAGGATACTGGCACCAAGAGGGACCCAAGGGACAACCAGGACAAGTAATTTGTTTTCTAAAAATGGGGTCCAGGGAACTGGTGTGTGTGTGTGTGTGTGTGTGTGTGTGTGTGTGTTTTCTTGTTTGTGGGACCAGGCTTTTTGGGGATGTAACTCAGTCAATTTATTTTTTGTACATTCTGTTTGCACTCTGGGGACGAGGGCATCTCTCAGGAGTGCCCTCACAGCCACTGCCTCTACTACCAGTCTAAGACTTCTGTTTCCAATGGGAGACACATTGCTGAGCCCTCCCTTGGACTGCTGGACCTATCCCACCCCCGGATCACTCCCCGGGGGAGGGCCCACCTCACATACCTGGCAGTCTGTCTGTAATTAGAGGGATGATTCGGGTCAGGGTCAAGGAGCTCGGGAGAGCCAGTGGACAGCAGGTCCAGTTTGGGATGTGGGTCTGGGCTCGTGGGGCCTCTATCACCTCCCTGAGTTCGCCAGGGGTTTCCTGGTGTGTTTCCCCCTTGGGACGCAGTATGCAAGGACTACTGTGCAGCTTTCCACCATGCCTTTTGCCACTGGAGTCTGCCATTATACCACCCCATACAATGTCCTGTGTGCTTGTGCTGCCTCCAGTTTCCATTGGGGGCCGCTACAGTGCCAAACACCCAGCAACCCACCTCAAGAGAGGAGAGCAGTCCTCCAGGTGCTCAGTCCTCTCCTTCCCCTGCTGACCCCCGACAGCCAAGGTCCATTCCTGAACTCGGGTTGCTTTTTACAGTCATATTGCTGTCAACCTTCAGAAGCAGGCAGTATAACTATTGTCAGTCAATAGTTTGTCCCTTGGGGTCAGAATTTTCCCACAGTACCTCTCAACTCCAGTCAATGTTTGTATATGCCTCTTTGGTGTAATCTACACCGTACAATAGTCTGAAGAAGAGCCATATTGCACATATTGCAACCCCTATCCATACCACCACCACATGCTACATAACTGTAACGGAAAGAAATTATTTCCGATTTACAATAAAAGGAAAGGGGCAGAGGAGTTTGTTTTAGACATGTAACTTGTGGCTGAAAACTGCACCATAATTTCGACACTGATTTGGCTGTATGGCACAGTCATACACCACTCATCTACACAGAGAGAGAGAGAGAGAGACCAGAAGATGGATGGACGATGTATAGTTAATGTGTGTCCTGACTACCACTAGGGACAAGAAAGGCATGCTTAGCTACACCCCAGGAGACTTCATAAACATACAAGGGGACATATTCAGAGCAGTCCAGATACATGCGCAAATCAATGCGCCACACAAAAAATTGGGCTGGGTGGCTCTCATGCAATATTCAAACGGAATGTGTTATCAGAACAGATCGTGCATTCTGTTTTAATATCAGAATGTGGATGCGCAGTGCATAGCCACTATAAACAACTGTAACTGATATAGTTGAGCGGAGAATCTCGCACACATCACAGTCCCATGCTCGGACAGTAGTCTGATAGTTGACACACTAGTGTGCAGATAAGTCTAGTGTCTCTGCATGACATCTGGTAACACTGTGCCCTCTTGACAAAGCCTGCTGGGTGGCTAACTCTCCCCTCCATGTATATACATAGGGCTCTCTGACAATGCCTACCCAGGCAGAACCCATTCGCTGCAAGCACAGAAACATAGAAGTTGTCTTCAGATGGGGACTGTACGATCCATCAAGTCTGCCCTTGGCTTCCTACCTCCTACTTAACTGCCTGCTTGTGTATCCCACAGTGTCTGTCCGATGCCCGCTTGAATCCCCCCATTGTCTTGGCTCCCACCCCAACCCCCTTCGGTAGGCTATTCCATGGTTCCACAACACGATCTAAGAAGAAGAATTTCCTTGTATTGCTTCTGAACTTTCCTCCCTTAAGTCGAAGGTTGTGCCCTCTAGTCCTGCTGTAGTCCTTTACCTGAAAGAGGTTCTGCACGTGCACCCTGTTGTTGCCTTTAAGGTATTTGAATGTTTCTATCATGTCCTCATGATTCCTGTGCTGTTCTAGAGAGTATAATTTGAGGTCATCCAGTTTTGCCTGGTACGGTTTCTGATACAAGCCCTGCACCATCTTTGTTGTTCTTCTCTGTACCGTCTCCAGCCTGTCTCTGTCCTTTCTGAGGTGTTTAGTTTCTTTAGTTTATTAGTCTAGGAATTAATATCTTTGTGCCAGGGCTCTTTTACAAAGGTTCCACGTCACAAAGAACATTTAACAAAGCACGATACACATTATAGGTAAAACCAGACAAGAAAGTTACATCATAAATTTGCTATTAACAGTTTAAGGCAGTAACGTTTTTAAGTTTCATAGAAAAACAAGCTATAACAGGTTCAAGCGGTAGGCAATTTCGAGGTTAAGGAAACTTCCAGGGAGAGGGTGATCATTAGGCGCCAAAAGGAGGCTAGAGAGGAGGGAAAGGTGGTGAGCGGGAGAGTAAGTGAGAGGGGACAGGAAAAAAGGGGGGGAGTGAGTTTGGGTGGTAGACAGGAAGTAGTAGAGGTACCAGAGGGTTCATTAGTCAGGGAGGAAGAGGCCTCAGATGTGAGGATGGACATGAGGAGTAGTAGTCTTTGTCTAGCGCAGTCACAGTTGCTAGTGGTGGTGAGGTGGGCATAGAGCATGGATTTGAAAGCTTCAAGCGAGGTTGAGGATAGAGTAGGTGGACTAAGCGCATTGAACCATGTCGGGGCCCTGTATGCGAAAGATCTTTGTCCCTGTGCAGTCCGGCATCTCGGAACCAGGAAAGGTTGGCGTTCAGATCTGGTGGAGGGTCGTGAGCCAGGATTCAGTTGGAGTAGGTTTTGAATACATAATGGAGTCAGTCCCAAGATAGATTTTTTTGCCATTGTGCAGGTGAGATAAATAAGACGATTTGATAGGTTCAACCAGCCTGATTCATAGTACAGATCACACGTGTGAGTCAGTCTTTGAGCCCCTGTGAGGAGCCGGCAGGCCTTATTTAGAGTGATTGAGATACGCCTTAGAGCAGTGGAGGTAGCGAGCCATAAATACAAAGCCATAGTCAATGATTGAGATTATGGAACTCTGTATAGCTATTCTCAGTGCCGCTTGATTTAGAAATTGACGGTTACGGAATAGTATTCCAAGGCGTTGGTTCACTGTTTTCCAGTGTTGTCAATGTGGGTTGCAAAGGTGATCCCTTGGTCAAAAGTGATGCCAAGGTATTTGAAAGTATTTACTTGGTCCAGTGTAATTCCAGAGAGGTTTGTATGGTGAGTGGAGTATGCCTATTTTTGTTTTGTGATTGGAGAAGAGCATGGCTTTTGTTTTATTGTGGTTTAGCACAAGTTTACTATCCAGGAACCACCTTTCAAATACTCAGAAAGCAAGTTGCAGGCTTTTTTCGTAGGGAGTTTGGATCCTTGTGGGAAGAGAGAATCACAGCATCATCAGCGTATAAGATTATTTTCTCCTGGCAGATATCTGGGCGGGAGGGAGTTAAGGAACAGGCTAAAGAGGAGCGGTCCAAGAATTGATCCCTGTGGTACACCCGAGAGAACTGGTTTGAAGTCGGAGAGTTCATTAGAGATTTTTACAGCCTGTGACCGACTGGACAGGTAACTTTTTACCCAAGCACAAGGACCTTCGGCCAGGCCTAGGCTAGAAAGTAGGGAGGTAAGTAGGCCATGATGGACTGTGTCGAAAGCTTTTGTAAGATCGATAAAGACTGCACCTGTCTGGCACCCTTTGTCCAGGGCTGAGTGGACTTCTCCAGAGAAATCAAGTGTGGTCTCCAGAACTGGACACAGTACTCCAGGTGAGGTCTGACCAGGGACCAATACAGGGGCATGATTACTTCATGCCTTCTGCTCGTGATGCCCCTCCCTCCCTATGCATCCCAGGGTACCACTAACTTTTAGTGCTGCCTTTTCACATTGTTTACTGACCTTGAGGTCATCTGATATGATCACCCTTAGATCTTGCTCCAGCCTGGTAGCCATCAGCTGCTCCCTTCCCATTGAGTACAGTTTCCCTGGCTTACGCTTGCCCAGGTGCATGACCTTGCATTTTTATGCACTGAATTTCAATTGCCAGGTCTTGGACCACTCCTCCAGTTTTCGGAGATCAGCTTCCATGCTTTACTGGCCCTCCTTTGTGTCTACCCTGTTGACAATTTTGGTGTCATCTGCAAACAGGCACACCTTTCCCACCAGTTCCTCCACAACATCGCTGATGAATATGTTGAAGAAGATAGGCCCCAGAACTGAGTCCTGCAGGACCCTGCTAATCACCCTCCCCTCCATAGACAGAGTGCCATTTACTAATACTCTCTGAGTTCTCCCATGTAACCAGTTTCTGACCCAGTTTGTAACCTCAGACCCAAGTCACATGCTCTCCAGTTTTTTGACTAGTCTCCTGTGTGGAACGGAGTCAAAAGCTTTGCTGAAGTCCAGGTAAACCACATCCACTGCCCCACTCTGATCCACTGTTTTGGTGACCCAGTCGAAAAAAAAAGTCAACCAGGTTTGTCTGGCAGGACCTCAGTGCCATGAAACCTTGATTTTTGTTGAGCAGACAAGTTTGTGCCAAAAAAACTATGATTCTTTCTTTCGGCAGGGACTCCATCAGTTTTCCCACGACTGATGTTGGACTAACTGGACGGTAGTTACCTGGCTGTTCCTTGCTTTCACTCTTGTGGAGTGGTACTACTGTTGCACTCTTCCAATCCTCCGGCACCTCCCTACTCCTTAATGATTTGTTGAAGAGCACTGCTAAGGGGGCTGCCAGTTCCCACCCTATTTTTTCAGGATTCGTGGGTGTATCCCATCTGGCCCCATAGCTTTATCTACCTTTAACTTGTCTATTTCCTCCAGGACCCTTTCCTCTGTGAAGGGAACCGTATCTATTCCTTCAATCAGACACTTCTTTATGCCTATTGTTTGTCCATTACTGTCTGCTTCCTGTGTGAAGACTGCGCAGAAGTACTTATTGAGTGCCTCTGCCTTCTCCCCCACTTGCTCTATGGTTTGTCCATCTTTTTTTGTGATTCTAACAATGCCCCCTTTGGTCTTTCTTTTTTCATGTATGTACCTGTAGAAGGTTTTGTTACCCTTTTTACTTCCTGAGCTATCCTAACCTCTGTTTGAGCCTTTGCAGTTATCACTTTCCCTGTCTCTTTTAGTTTCTGCTTATATTCTGTTTTGTCTGCCTCGTTTCCTGACTCCTTGTACTTTCTGAAGGTCATGCGATTTCTCTCACCATGGTTGCCACCTCCTTGGAAAACCATAGTTGGTTTTCCTCCTTTTGTTCTTACTAACCTGACGGGCACACTGTGATGTGACTGACCATGGTTATTGCATCCTTTAACCTTTTCCAATATTTCTCAACGCTGTCTTCTGTCGAGTTGCCAAGGTTGTCTCTCAGGCAGGCCTTCATGTTTGTGAAATCTGCACTCCTCAAGTCAATGACCTTTTGTTTGGAGTGTGTGGAGTCTACAATCCTTTTTACCCTGAACCATACCATGTTATGATCACTGTTGCCCAGGTGGTTCCCTACTTTGACACCCATAACCCTTTGTTATTTGTGAATATCAGATCTAGAACTGCGTTACCCCTTGTGGGTGATGTCACTGGTTGACTTAGGCCTGCTTCCTGTAGTGTGACTAGGAATTCCCTGCTCTTCTGTGGTGCTGCTGTGTGGGTATTCCAATCTACGTCTGAAATCCCCCAGCAGCATCATGTCCCTTTTGCCTGACATCTGGAGGATGGTTTCCAGGATTTCTTTATCTGTGGCCTCCTTCCAATTTGGAGGTCTGTAGATTCTTCTTACCCAAATAGGTTTCTGGCTTCCAGACCCTATTGTGATCCATAGATCCTCTGTTTCCTCTAGTTCCTGCTGCATTTCTGTAGCATTGTTGGTATCCTTAAAGGGAAACATCCATCTAGGATTAAAATAATCAGTATTGTTACCAATGGAAATTTGCTTTACATAAGCCATTGACCGAACCCGTAACACTTTAAGGCCCAAAATTATAACCCATTCAGTTGTCCCTCCCGGTATAGCTGCAGGCATCTATTTTCTAAATTTCAGGCACAGGAAATGACATCATATCAGGGGAAAACACATATAGTCTATAAATATTTTAACCAAGAGAGGGACACTAAGCTGAATCTTGAGTCCAAGTGTGACCTGAGGACACAAGAATGTTAAGTGAATTGCTCAGGATCACACAGTAATGTAAGTAGAGATTATGGGATTTAAACCCATGTCTCTAGTTTGCAACTCAGAGCTTTAAACCACTGTGGTATACTGTTTCTTTCAAGTTAAAAGGAAGAGGAGAGTCAGGTCTCTTGATGAACTGTCACAACCAGTGATTGCACCTGGAGGAAGGAGCTGCTGTTGTGACTGGACTTCTCTACTGGGACTATATTGCCCTCCTTCCCTCCACCGTAAGCCAGTTCTACTTTTATAGGCACAGGATTTGACTGACAACAGGAACTTCCTGTTTGGGAGCAGGAAGTGAGTGATCACAGAGCCACCAAAGACTCACCATCCTAGAAGGAAAAGAGTGGTTCTCCACCCCCCCCCAGCTGCTGGAGGTCTGGCTCTAAGCAAGTAAGAAGACTACTGAGAAATACAGGATCTTCTTGTCTCAGAACAGGAAGATCAGGAGCTTAAAGGGCACAGATGCAATAAGTAAGTAGGGAGAAAAAAATAAATAAAAAGAGGAAAGAGTAAGTATTCCAAACAACAGTGTAGGGGCCAGACATAAGACGTGATGGGAGTGGTGCAGTGCAATGGCTGTGGAGCAGCAGTCTTCCGGGAGATGTTCTGGAGGATGGGGTGTTGTCCCATCTGCAGGCACCTCACTGGGCTGACGGAGGAGGTTACTCATCTCCAGACTGAGATGGTCAGGATTTGTGGGGCCTCCTCTCCCATCCAGGGACCACCAGGGCCACTGCCATTGCCTCAGAGGTTGCCAAGAAAGAGGAGCAGTTGGACCACAGTCAGCTCAGGGCGGGTGAGGGTGGTGGAACAGAGGTGCATCCCTCCTGTTGTACCTCTTCACAATTCATATGCTGTTCTGGCAAAGTGTGGTTCCTCTATGAAGGCACCCGCAGTGGAGACCAAGGAGGATGCTGGGAACCTCCACAAAGGAGACCCACAGGAGGGTGGTATGGGACCCCACAGGGGAAGGAAACAACTCCTGGTGGGGGACTCCATTGTTGGGAAGGTAGAACTGGGGGAGGAAGGAGAGAGGGAGGTAAGGTGCCTGCCTGGCGCCATGGCTTGGAGGGACAGGGAGCGAATCCTCAGGATCACCGGAGCAGCTGCACAGGGGAGGGAGCTGGATGTCATTGTCCACCTAGGGACAAATGACCTGGCTAAGAAAGGGATCACAGCAGTGCAGAAAGTTTGTGGAGTTGGGGAGGGGCCTTAGACAACTAGCACGCATGGTAACCTTCTCGGAGTTGCTGCCTGCCTATTGCGTAGGTAAGGCTAGGGTGCTTCACACTATGGGATTCAATCAGTGGTTGAAAAACTGGTGCAGAGCTCAGGGATTTGGCTTCACTGGGGACTGGGGGTCCACCTGGAGTGATGCAGACCTATACTGGCGTGATGGTCTGCATCTGTTGAGGAGGGGAACCAGGATCCTAGGTGATAAGTTTAAATGCTTCATTGGCAAGCATTTAAACTAGCCAAGGGGGAGGCACAGGCGCAGGGAAATCCTAGCCTCCCCCCCAAAAAAAAAATCAGGGTATAAAGTGAGGTAAACACCAAGATAGAGATGTCGATAGGGAAAAGGGCAGGGGTAAATGGAGAAAGTGACAAAGGCAATAAGGACAGAGATGGGGCAAAAAGGGGTAAGGCCATCAGGAAATGGAGGGTAATGAGTACCAATCCCGTAGTCTGGGCAATAAGCTCCCGGAACTGGTGGCCTTGATGGAAGAGGGATGTCTGGATATTGTAGCAGTCACAGAAACATGGGACACAGAGAACCATGACTGGGATGTTAACATACCAGGGTACACAACCTACAGGAGAGACAGGGAGGGGAGAAGAGGGGGAGGGATAGCTCTCTATGTTAGGGAAGGGATAAAAGCAACTGAACAAAAGGGTAAACAGGGAGGAAAAGAGGCACTGTGGGTCACCTTAGAGACTGGAAATGGCACCACAATCTGCACAGGGGTTGTATACAGACCCCCATGTCAGGGGGAGGGAATAGACAAGGATATGATAGAAGGCATCCTTAGGATGGCAGAGAAAGGGGAGATACTATTGATGGGAGACCTGAATATGCCAGAGGTTAACTGGAGCACCTTTGCTGCAGCCACATCAAAGAGCAGAGCCATTCTCGATGCCCTACAGATGGCATGCCTCAGACAGCTAGTTTTGGAACCCACTCATGAGGGAGCAATCTTAGACCTCGTACTCTCAAATGGGGACAGTGACAGGATCTCGGATCTAGAAGTCGGTAGCCATCTGGGAACAAGTGACCACCAGTGTGGTTCACGATAAACTCAGCTACAGAGTCAAACCATACAAAAGTGAGTGTACTGGACTTCAGGAGGGCTGACTTTGGCAAGACGGGAGAGTGCCTTAGAAAAGCACTAGCAAACAGGCAAGAAGGTAGGGTGGATCAACAATGGGGAAACATCAAAACTGCCATCACAGAGGCAACAAGCCTTTGTGTGAAGCAAATAAACAAATCAAAATGAAAGAAAAAGCCACTATGGTTATCAAAAGAGGTGGCGGGGAAGGTCAGGGAGAAAAAGGCAGCATTCAGGTAGTATAAGGAAACACAGAAGGAGCAGGACAGAGAGCTGTACCAGTTAAGGCAGAAGGAAGCAGGGAGGAAGTCAGAATAGCAAAGGCCCAAACTGAGGAAAAGATAGCCAACTTGGTTAAGAAGGGGATAAAACCTTTATAGGTACATCAGGGAGCGTGAAAGACGGGAGGGATAGTGAGGCTGAATAGAATGGATGGCGGTGGGCAGAGAGGGACAGTGAAAAGAGGATACTGAATGAATACTTCTCAGTATTCACAAAAGAGGAGGGGGGTGCCTAATCCAGTTAACAGAAGCACTCTGGATGGGGGGGGGGGGTCGATCCCAGTCCTTTCACAGAAGAAAGGGTTCTGAAAGAACTCCTAAAACTGAAGGTGGACAAAGCAATGGGGCCTGATGGAATTCACCCCAGAATTCTAAAAGAATTAAGGGGAGAACTAGTGAAACCACTGACTACCCTTTTTAACAAATCGTGGGAGGATGGTGTGGTACATGAGGACTGGAAGAAGGTGGATGTGATTCCCCTTCACAAAAGTGGGACCAAGACAGAGGCAGGAAACTACAGACCTGTCAGTTTGACCTATGTGGTAGGGAAAGTGATGGAATCACTATTGAAGGAAAGAATTGTTGAGTACCTAGAGGCCAGTGGGCACAGGACCCTAGGCAGCATGGGTTCACAGCGGGAAGGTCATGTCAAACAAATCTAATTGATTTCTTTGACTGGGTGACCAAAGTAGTAGACCAGGGAAGGGCTGTGGACATGGCCTACCTAGACTTTAGCAAGGCATTTGACACAGTCCCACACAAAAGATTAATAGTCAAATTAACCAGCCTGGGAGTGGGTCCCAGGGTGGTAGCCTGGGTAAAACATTGGCTGGACAACAGGACACAGAAGGTAATCATAAATGGAGTCCACTCTGAAGAGAGAGGGGTTACTAGTGGGGTACCACAGGGTTCAGTACTGGGTCCAGTCCTTTTTAATGTCTTTATAAGTGACATTGCAGAGGGACTGGAAGGAAAAGTATGCCTCTTTGCAGATGACACAAAGATCTGCAACAGGGTTGATACACAAGGAGGCGTGAAAAGGATGAGAAGGGACTTGCAAGGCTGGAGGAATGGTCAGAAGTATGGCAGCTTGGATTCAATGCAAAGAAGTGCAAAATAATGCACCTGGGAAACAGAAACCCAGGGAAGATTACACAATCGGGAGGTAGTAACAACAACAAAAATGGAAAGGGACCTGGGGATAATCATATCGGATGACCTTAAGGTTAGCAAGTGTAACTCCTACACCCCTGCCTTTTTGCAAAACGACAGGTGGTATGCTGTTGAAGCTGACAGCAGTACCTGGTGGGGACTGGGTTCGGGGGGGACTAGGTTACTCGGCACAGGGGGCCTAGGTTTGGCTACTCTGCACAGGGGCACCCAAGTAGATCCAAACACAGGAGGCAATAACTGTAATGTCCAAAACCAGGAATGGGATTCTACAGTGTGACTTTTATTCACATCTAAATTGAACAAACAAAGCATAGACAGACCCCCACGGGGCTACATTCCTGGTAATGCAGATTAGAGATAACAGAACACTTCTTCACATTTCAGCCCTCAGGCTCTGAACCCACCAGGCACACAGCCCAGACTTGCACGCAGCTTTGGGTATACAGCCCAACTTGTACACTACTTGGGTTCTCCCCATGGCCCGGCTCCCCCGCTGGCCACCTGATCCGCGGTCCATTATGGGAATGAACCAGTTTTTCTGTTGGTGGCTCCTCAAACCACCTTAGAGCCTTCGACTCCTAGAGGGAAATTTCCTTCCAATCCCACGTCTGGGTACTTCCCTCATCACTGGCCAAGTGCATGAGGCAAAGTAGAAATCCACAGAGCAAATCTGTAGAGGTGGACCTGGTTGCTAAAGATGGGGGGTCTTCCACCTCCAGCTCCCACAATCCATACCCGGCCATTTCTCTGGATACTAAACAACTCTTTTGAAAGCTTGGCAATGTAGATTACTGGGTAGACGTATATCACATCTCCTCTACATGTCTTGACTTCCCCTATGTGCTGGACTTGAACATACTTTTACTTTTGGCTAAGCCTATTACTCTAGGCCTCCCACTACTTCGGTAGTCCAATCCCCACTTTAACACAGTTCAGGATGAAACATGGGGCCTTTAGAAAGAGCAGAACTCACCCTTTGGTTGCAGGTGCCCCACACGTGAATCACGAAATCTTCTTGTACCCCACACTCTTGGGCAAAATAAGGCAGCTTCTTTCTCCAGCAGTAACCAGGGGGTTGCCCCTGGAATAGCAGGCAAACCTTCCTGCCCCATCCCCTCAGGGATGGGGCACAGAGACCCGTATCAGCAGTCTCCACCACTAAAAAACAGCTTACTGTGTCTCCCTGTTTTGTCGGAAACACACACCTTTCCCTAAATGTAGCCCTATTTCAGGGCTGAGGCTCCAAGAGCCTGAGCACAGAGCTGCTGTGCTCCTCTCACAACAATCTCCAAACTCCAACTGCTCACTCACTGTTCAAACTTCCCAACATTCTATTCTAACTGCTTTCTGCAGATTCCATTGTGGCTCATGCAGTTGCGATAGTTCTATGGTGATGTCATCCCTCAGTCTCAGCTGAGACTGAGAACAAAGTGAAACAGTGTGAAATCCATTTAACTGGAGTTTCACAAGCTGCCTTTCCTGCCTACCACTAGGTCTTACTGGGATTCTAGTAACCCCGGGTAACAACAAGGGGGTTACACAAGCAATGTGAGAAGGCAGTAGGGAGGGCTGGGGGGATACTGGGATGTATAGGGAGAGGCATCACCAGCAGAAAACAGGAAGTTGTTATCCCTCTGTACAGACAGTTGGTGAGACCCCATCTGGAGTACTGCGTCCAGTTCTGGAGACCCCATCTCCGCAAGGTCATAGACAGGATGAAGGCAGTCCAGAGGAGGGCAACTAAAATGCTGCAGGGTCTGCAAGCGAAGCCGTATGAGGAGAGACTAAAGGAGCTTAATATGTATACCCTTGAGGAAAGAAGGCAGAGGGGGGACATTATAGAAACTTTTACCTCAGTGGAATCAACAAAGTCCAAGAGGATTGCATCTTTCAGAAAAAGAGATGTGCAACAACAAGGGGACACACTATGAAGATGGGGGGTCAGGGGCAATGTGAGGGAGTATTTTTTCACAGAGAGGGTGGTGGATGCATGAAACAGCCTTCCTGAGGAGGTTTTGGGGTCTAAAACTGCGGAAGAATTCAAGAATGCATGGGACGGGTGTAACTCCCCTGCACATAGGGGTTCCCAAAAGTCTTCCAGGAGCTTGCTTGAATGCTCCAAGCCTGAATGGTGTCTGGCATTTAAGCCACGTGTCTGTGAGTGCTTTTAGAGCCTCTGGTACTGTCTTTTTAAGAGCTGTCTGCTTGCAGACATAATTACTTTGTATGGGGGGGACTGTGTGTTTCTCTACTTGAGTCCCACTCGAGCCGCTGCCAATTCACACCATTTTTGCAGTCGCTAAGAGTGCAAAGGGAGTCTATCTGAAAGATGTAACTGTTTGCCAGAAATCATGTAGAGTAATAATAAAAATACAGTTTGTCTAACTTGCTTTCCTTTGCAGTCAGAACTGTGTCTGCCTAGTCCCCCATTCTAGTTTTGAACTGCTGAACTGGACCAATCAGTGTGGGTTAAGGGAGCTCTAAAATGGTGCCTGTGGACGAATCAGAACTTGGGACTCTTAATCTGAGCCAGCCACAAGAGGATTGTATGGGCGGTGACTCTGGGAAATGTAGTTTGGACTTCGGCGCCTTTTTGCACTAACGGGGAGTTTATTGTGAGAGACAGCCAAACCAGCCAAGAACTGGGAGGAACTCAAAGGAAGTGCCCGGTTTTGTCTACTGGAGTTTCAGTTCCGTTTTGGCAGTGAAGAGACAAGGAGCCCAGTGCTTCTTCTGTGTGCAGTTTAGCGTGGGAAAACGCGTGTAAGGCCCTAAGTTTCGGTCTGCAGCTTGTGCAAGCGCCTGTCCAGACTGAATCCGACCTGTGAAGAGAATCAAGGAGATCTGAAGAGTAGAAACCAGGCACCCTGTAGAAGACTGGAGAAACTGCTGAATCGCGTTCGGTCTGTCAGGAACTGAATCTGCTGTGTGTTCTCCCTGGTATTGTGCAGTAATTGTGAATGGGATCGAGAAGCAGCCTGCCTGGTTTAGTACTTTCCTTTTACATATAAAAGTGTGTAGTGCTTGTGGGGAATCGTGTTTCAAATCCCCTGTACAGTGAATTGAGTGCCTGAAGCTGAAAGTAAACCCCGGCTTAAACCGGGCTACATCCATTTGCTCTAAACTGCAGTGGGGTCCAGTCGTAAGGGCCTTGCCCACATTGAAGAGTGACCAGTGGGGCACCACAGGGATCAGTGCTGGGACCGGTCCTATTCAATATCTTCATCAGTGACATTGCGCAGGACCTAGAAGGCAGAATTTCACTGTTTGCTGATGACACAAAGCTCTGTAACAAAGTAGACACACCAGAGGGTGTAGACAGAATGAGAAGGGACCTGCAGAAACTTGAAGATTGGTCAGGGTTTGGCAGTTGAAATTCAATGCAAGGAAGTGCAAGATAATGCATATGGGCAAAAAACCCTGGCACAATATATCAGTTGGGGGGTGAGGATATAGCATGCACCAAGCAGGAAAGGGATCTTGGGGTTATCATCTCTGATGACCTCAAGGCAGGGAAACAGTGTGACAAGGCAGCAGGTAAAGCAAATAGGATGCTGGGATGCTTAGGCAGGGGCATCACCAGCAGGAAAAGGGAGGTCATAATTCCACTATACAAGACACTAGTGAGGCCCCACCTGGAGTACACTGTGAAGTTCTGGAGACCTTATCTACGTAAGGACATAGACTGGGTAGAGAAGGTTCAGAGGAGGGCAACAAAGATGGTGCATGGATTGCATCACAAGTCCTATGAGGACAGGTTGAAGGAACTGAACATGTACTCCATGGAGGAGGGGAGGGAGAGAGGGGATATGATAGAGATATACAAGTATCTTACAGGGAGGAACAGGGTGCAGGAATACACTATTTTTAAGTGAAAAAGATGTTCCAGGACTAGAGGGCATGGGATGAAGTTGGAGGGAGAACGATTCAGAGGAAACGTGAAGAAAAATTTCTTCACAGAACTGGTGGTGAACAAGTGGAACACCCTGCCAGAGGAAGTGGTGGAGGCTGAAACAATCACGGGATTTAAGAATGCATGGGATAGACATAAAGGAATTCTAGAGGTCAGGGGTAAGGGGCCACAGACTTCTTGGAAAACATAAACTGAACTTACAAGCTCAAATGGGCAGACTGGGTGGGCCATAGGCCCTTATCTGCCGACACTGTCTGTGTATCTGTGTATCTATGGTCTGCTCCTCCTGGCAATCCAGGACAATCTGCCTTCTATCCAGTTCCCAGCACTGAGTTTGTGAGTACAAAGCAGGGTAGCTCCCTGCTCTCTGTTTATTGAATTGCAAGTGTGTTACTTAATTGGTGTTGTTTTATGTCTTCACGAACTGAGCCACCTGGCTCCGGATTACAATTGGGTATTGTGTGAGTGTTTTTCCATCCTCAGGGCCCCAACCAGCTGCACCAAATAGGCTAGCCTCTTATTGCCTGGGTACCCAGTAAGAGTGACATTTGGGACTCTGAAATATGTGCACAGTACTGTGATTATTAATGTGGCTAAACTAATTAACCTGATTTCTCCCTGTCCTTGTTATATCCCCCTGAATAAATCAGATCTGTTTGTTTCAACAAAGTTACACTGCCTGAGGCATTCGTTTATGTTAAAGTATTGTACTGTGGTTTTTGCACTGTATCGTCTTGTTTTACAGGGGGTCCCCAGAGTCCAGCTGACCGAACCAGTCCTGGGGGTAAGTGTATACTGTGAAGGTAATTCTGATATTTTGTGTGGGCCACTAGTGGGAAGAAAGGGGGGTCGCAGTGTCCTAGGGGGCTGTGACCAAGTTAGTTTAACTATTGCAAACCCCGACCTCTGGGTGGACGCACCCCATTGGATCCAGGCCCCTCAACCTGTTACTAGTTAAGCTGGCAGGGGTAGTAGCCCTTGGGAGAGCGCCACCTAGGGGTTACACAGACATAAGGCAATTTTGTGGGGGGGTAGGAAGAAATAGGCTGTTGGTTAACTAGGAAAATGGGCAGACTAGGTGGGCCAAGCAGTCCTTACCTGCCGTCAAAGTCTATGTTTCTGTGCATCGGCGGGGACATCCGGTCAGGGTGCTGTGGTGCATGCACCTGCGCCGTTGGACCGTGACAACACCAGCCGTCGGCATACAGTGGCTGTGCATGGCCATGGCCCACCCATGCTGCAGCCTGCTGTGGTGCAACCACTGCATGTGGATGCACCAGGGTGGGCTGACCCATCCTCCGCTCGTTGGCGATGCGACCATGACCCCTCACCCGCCGACGACATAGAGGGCTATCTCAACCTCCTGCATGCCACTGTGGAGGGGCAGGCAGCTCTGCGTGTGGAGTTCCATAGCCACAGGACTGTGATGGTTCAGGAGCATGAGTTCACAGCCGCTTGGCGTGCACAGATGTTGACAGAGGCATGCCTCGTGGGTGGGCATGACTGCAGCATTGGAGTCGATCACAGCTGCCGTGGAGGTGGCAGCTGAATCTGTTGTGCGCCGTGGACATTGGGCGTCCACTTGGACACCCAGGAGCACATCCTGCACACCCCAGCAGCAACGCCAGGTGGACTCCCTGCTGCTGATGCTGTCGCCACTTGCCTCCATGCCCAGTGTCCATGGCATGGATGTGGCCGTGGAACGACAACACCACTGAGCACGCATTCACGGTCTCGGTGCAGTACCCCTGTTGGGTTAGTGGATATACCCCCTGTAGCTGTTGGTGGCATGGCTGCAACCACCACTCATGGTAGAGGCCGCCCACGTGTCCGTGGCAGCCGGGGTGCCGCCCTGTGATGTCCAGGTCCCTGGTCCATCGGGGGAGGCATGTACCACTTGTGTGCACCACACGCCCTGCCGCTGGTGCCTGGGGTGGTGTGTGTGGCAGGCACCCACCCTGGTGCACCACCGGCTCCACCTTGTGGTACCTGTGCAGTACCACCTGCGAGTCTGTGTGTACCACTGTTTTGCCATGTGTCATGGGCATGATGAGTGCGTTCCGATATCTGCCATGCCTGTGCACCGGTTGCAGTGCACTCTGACCCATGACATCCCTGCCATGGTCCTGGTGGTACAGGTGTGTTGCTGGCCCTGTGTGTGTGTGTGTGACTGTGTGTGTGTCTTTGTGCACTATTGTCTGTGTACGGTCCAGTGTCCACTATGCACGGCACGGCCCATGTCCACACCATGGTGCACCCCCAGGATACATACTTCCTATACTCACCTGTTGTTCTCAAAGTTCTCTTCCACCAGCCGGCTCCGGTATTGCTTGGCCCATGCTGCCAGCTACGGGTCCGGCCGGCATTGTGCGGCATCTGTGCCATGGTCCCGTGGTGTTGCATCATCTCCCCCTCCTCCTCCTCCTTCTTCCTGGAACTGTTGCCCTCACTGGCCTCAAAAAGGTATTCCACGGTCTAGGGCCATGTTGTGTAGCATAGAACAGGCCAGGAATATACCACAAGCCTTCTCAGGGCTATACTGTAGGGCACCACCTGACCTACACAGACACATGAACCGCATCTTCAGCATGCCGAAGACATGCTCTATGACTGTGTGTGTAGCGCTGGGTGCCTCATTGTACCGCTCCTCCGCCGCTGTATTGGGCCATCAGAAGGGGGTGAGGAGCCAGGGCCTAAGCGGGTATGCCGTATCACCTGTTGGGGGGAATGTGTGTCCATTAGTACATTGGTAGCTTGTGTGGCATGCACCCTTTCCCCACTGTTGACCTCAGTGGTGTGTGTGTGTGTGCCTGTCATGCTCTACTGCCTCTGCGTCCCCCTTCCCAGCTGTCCTGCATCCCTACACCAGTGGCTGTTGTATGACCCATTCGACTGGTATGCATGTCCTTGCCACACATGCACCACCATGGCAGTGCCCCACGTCTGGCATGCATTGCTCGTGTTCCAAACTGTGCCTGACTGTGTCTGCCTGTGTCCCCTTGCACACCTCTCATGCACGGCCTATGCGCCTACTGTGCATTATGCATGTTGCCCCTGACCACACCTCATGTCCTGCCAGTGGGGCCTCATTGTGCTTTTGTGTCCATGTCACATGCACCTAAGAGATGGCCACTCAGTATGTCCACTGTTTCGAACCTCCTGCAGAGGGCTGATTGATGCCAGATGAAGGCATCATGTGTGCTCCCAGGGTGTTTGACGCAGACATTGCTGATGCACCCTGTGGCATTGCACACCACCTGGCAGTTCACAGAGTGGTAGCCCTTCCAATTCACGTAGGTTATGGCTTTATCACTAGGTAGTGCATGGATTGCCACATAGATACAGTCTATGGCCCTGTGACGCCTGGCATGCATGCCACCCTGTAGAATCCCTGCATGGCTTCTGTCTGCTCCACTTGCATGCTGGGAAATGGATGAACTCGGAAGCATGCATTAGCAGTGCAGTGAGGAACTGTGTGAGGAGCTGGAACGTGGAGGCCTGTGAGATGCCAGTGGTGTACCCAGTGGGCCTCTGGAAGGCTCCTGTGGCGAGCAGGCACATGACTGTTATCACCTTGATCTCCACTGAGATGGCATGACCAAATGTTGTGGGTGGCTGCATTTCACCATGGCACAGCTCACAGAGCTGCCTCAGAATAGCCCTGTTCAGGCAGTATCGGCCTACTGTCTCCACGTCTGTTAGCTGCTCTAGTAACAGCCTGGTGCGATACCGCCATGGGGCAGGCCGCCTACGGTGCCTTCTGCCTCCCCGTCTCCTCATCCTCATGAGTACACCAAACATGGTGGCTATTGCTGGGTCCATGCTGCTGGTGTTGTGCTCTCTGGCTGTCTCTTTCTCTCTCTCTCCCTCTCCCTCTTTCACTCACTCACTCTCTCTCTCTCTCTCTCTCACTGTCACACACACTCGCCCCTCTCTCAGACAGTGTGCAGGTGCTGCTGTTCAGCTGACGGCCTGCAGGTGGTTTGCACTTAAGTCTGCTTCTTTTATATTTATCTTTCCATGGAACATTTGGTATTTGCACTGGGACTGCTTTGTCGTTGTGCCGTCAGTTTGTACTGTGAATCACAATGCACTGTGTATGCATGGGTACGTCCTCTGTTTATGTGCTGCATGTCATATGTGTCAACAGCGCTTCTTCTTGGCACAGTATATCTCGGATGCGCCATGCAAGATTCACATTCTGTGTGAATCGCCCATTAGCAAGATTTTATGCTGCGCTGGCACATCTCAGTTGCACCCAGCACATCTCTTTTGTGAATCCTGCCCTGTGATTGCTTCCCTTCTGACACTGCATACATTTAGGGTCACTTTAAATGTTCATGGGCAAAAGTGTGTTGGGGGGGTCCACCCCTCACATGCACCTGTAAGTTCTGGCACCTATGTTCAGCAGGGTTCTGTACTGACAGCCATCTATCCTATCTCATACCAACACAAAACAATTATTTTGTTACAACTTATTTACCCAGGATAGTCCAGCTGAGATGTGCCACCTCATTTCCAGTGGGGTCCTGCTGCTATTAATTTCTGCTGGTGGGTGGACAGGAGCACTGGGGGGTTATGTGACTTACTCAATGTCACACAGTTAGTATTTGACTTCACTGAGGTTTAAAACTCTCATCTTCTGGGCCCCAAACGTGTGCTCTGGCCACTAAGTCACACTCCTACAAATGACAGAACATGATGCCAACAAAAAAAAAAATTAAACACAACTACTTCAGTGCCAACAAATACTGGAACTAAATAGGTACAGGAATAAAATTTGTTTACCACAGTAGCAGAATATTCTGCAAATCACACTGGCACTAAACATTTTACTGAACTGAAATGTCATAAAACATTATACAAAGCAATATAAACCCCAAAGGAGCTCAGAAACTGTTGGCACTGGCAGCACACAACGTTTGTTTATAGCAACCCCTTCAAGATTAGAGACACGTTCACACCTCCATGGACTGGGTAAAAAAATGTTTTGTTCCACTTCCTTTGCCCTTCAAGGAGGCAGTATAGCACAGTGGTTTAAGGCTCTGAGCTGCAAACCTGGAGACCTGGGTTTGAATCCCACTGTCCCCACTTGCATTAGTGTATGACTCTGAGCAAGTCACTTAATTTTCTTGTGCTCTCAGGTTGCACCTGGACTCAAGCTTCAGCTTAGTGTGCCTGTCTTGGCTAAAATATTTATCGACTATATGTGTTTTCCCCTGATGTGATGTCATTTCCTGTGCCTGAGATTTAGAAAATGGATGCCTGCAGCTATACAGGGAGAGACAACTGAATGGGTTCTAATTCTGGCCCTAAAAGTGTTGTGGGTTTGGTCAATGGCTTATGTAAAGCAGATTTCCATTGGTAACAAAACTGATTAATTTAATCCTAGATGGACGTTTCCCTTTAACATAAATAGCTAACCCCTCCCTTTTTCCCAGTCCTATCGCTCCCTAACATGTTGTACCCAGGGATAGTCACCTCCCAACCAGTATTATTTGTGAACCATGTTTCTGTCATGGTTACCCAGTCTAGTCCTGCCTCAGTTATTGTGGCAGTTAGGTCAGTCATCTTGTTAGCCAGACTGCGTGCAGCGTGCACTGAGGCATAGTGCTGACCTATCTTTCTGTGTTGCTTTGTTTGTCATGCCTCTCTTAATCCTGTTGTTTATCCCTTTGTAGTTTTCCCGGTTTATGGTTCCTCCCTTTCCATTGTGATGGGCAACGCCAGAGCCGGAAAGGGTTTTATGTTCCTGGCTATCTGCTTTTGCTATCCTGGAATGTGTAGATTTGGTGCTAGCTGGAGGGGGAGAGACAGCAGGCTCTATGTGTGCTTCTCCTAGAGCTACCGTCATCTCCTCTCCCACTCATTTAAATGTCCTACGTAGATGTCATATTTCTGGCCCAGTGCTCTGACTCCCTCTTTAGTCCGGTAGAAGCCATCGAATTTGAAGAACTCCCTTTCCCAGAAGTTGTCCCAGTTTCCCCAAGCCTATGATTCTGTCTTAAACCACTGGATCGTTCACATTAAACATTGCTGCATGTTGCATCTAATGCAATTGTAAATATTGTATATGTAATGTAAATAATGTGTATCTCTGTAACTCTCTGAAACAGCATGGAATCTTATGATGTAATTAATGTATGTATGTTTGTCTAACACTTGAACTGATGTTAAAACCAGTCCAGTGGCACTGGGGGTTAAGGCATTAGCCTTACCTTATGCCATGCCAGCGACTCGAGTTCGGGAGCCAGCTAGAGAGCCTGGGGTCAGCTGGGGAGGAGAGGATTGAGCGTCCAGTGGACTGTTCTTCTCTCGAGGATGCAATTCTTGGTCCTGCCCTGGAACTGTGGCAGCACCCGGCCTCTTGCTTGTCACCTTCAGCCCAGATAATCTGCAGGTACGTGGTCCCTACCGGTTCCCTCTCAGGCTTCATGGAACACCACTCAGCCAAGGGGTTAGTGGCTGATTCTGTGTTTCTGCACACGGGCAATGTGGGGGACATGGACAAGCCCCCAGATAAGGAATCCAAAAAGTTGGACCATTTGGCCAAAAAGGTGCATGCTGCCTCTTTGCTCGGCCTTTGGCAAGTGAGGGCGGCCCTGTTGATGGCCCACTTTACACAAGCCCTTCTTGGGTCCTTGGATGAGGTGCTTCCCCACCTCCTGGCAGACCTGAAGACTTCTGTCAAACAGGCCCTTGCCATGGCAAAGCAGCAGCTCCAAAGGACCATGGACATCAGCGATTCTTGTGCCCGGTCCGTGGCAGTAGCCATGCGCTGCAGGGCTTGACTGCGCATCTCCATGTTCACCGCTGATATGCAGCACAAGTTGGCAGACATGCCCTTCTTGGGAACTAACATGTTTGGCCCTAGCCAGAAGGGGCAACTCACCAGGATTGAAAAGTCCAGTGCCACGCTAGACTCGGTGATGTCTGCTCAGAAGACTCCGAAAGGCACCATGTACACCAAGAAAAAGTCCTTTCAGCCCGCCTCGGCCCCTGCAGCCAGACTTGCCCAGCCCCAAGCTGGTCAGCAGCAGGCCTGGTGTCCAAGACCCAAATCCGTGGCCTCAATTATCAGGAAACCAGGAGGTTGTGGCTCCAGCAGTCCCTCGACCAGATCCTCCTCTGCTTCCAAGCCTGCCAAGTGATGAAATGGGGGGGGGGCATCCTCCCCTCTCCCATCCTGCACCCCCTAGGTTTCCCTGTTGGGGAGTCAGCTCTGCCACTTCCTTTCTGCGTGGTTTGCTATCACAACGAACAGGAGGGTTCTCCAAGTGGTAGGCCAGGGTCTGCCTCTGGAATTGGAGCAGTACCCTCCCAGATGAGCATGCACCCCATGGGAGGACTGGTTGTCAGTTGATGTTCAGTCTGCCCTTCAGGATGACATTGCCAAACTCCTGTTCAAGGAGGTGGTGGCTTCCATCTCTGATCCTCCACAGTGACCAGGGTTTGTGTCCAGGTACTTCCTGGTACCCAAAAGGACAGGGGGGGCTGGTGCCCTATTCTAGATCTGCACAACCTGAACAAGTTCATCAGGTCCCGCACCTTCAGGATGCTAACTGTGTCCCAGATAATACCATCTCTGGAGCAAGACATGTGGTTTTGCTCACTGGCACTTTAGAATGCGTTTTTCCATATCCCAATCCATCTGTCCCACCATCAGTTCATAGAAACATAGAAACATAGACTTTGACGGCAGATAAGGACCGCTAGGCCCATCTAGTCTGCCCATTTCCCTACCTACAGGATAGGCCTCAGATCCTAGTTAACCAACAGCCTATATCTTCCTGCCCCCACAAGAATTGCCTTATGTCTGTCCCATGCATTCTTGAATTCTCCCACAGTTTTAGACTCCACAACTTCCTCAGGAAGGCTGTTCCATGCATCCACTACCCTCTCTGTGAAATAATACTTCCTCACATTGCCCCTGAACCACCCTCCTTCTATCTTTAAATCGTGTCCCCTTGTTCTTGCAAGTCTCTTTTTCTGAAAGATGCTACCCTCTTGGACTTTGTTGATTCCCTGAGGTACTTGAAAGTTTCTATCATGTCCCCCTCCCTTCTTTCCTCAAGGGTATACATATTAAGCTTCTTTAGTCTCTCCTCACACGGCTTCTCTTGCAGACCCTGCACCATTTTAGTTGCCTCCTCTGGACTGCCTCTATCTTGTCTATGTCCTTGCGGAGATGGGGTCTCCAGAACTGGACACAGTATTCAGATGGGGTCTCACCAACTGTCTGTACAGAGGATAACAACTTCCTGTTTTCTGCTGCTGATGCTTCTCCCTATACATCCCAGTATACCCCGGCCCTCCCTACTGCCTTCTCACATTGCTTGCTAACCTTAAGGTCTTCTGATATGATTACCCCCAGGTCCCTTTCCTGTTTTGTTGTTGTTACTACCTCCCACCCATTGTGTATTCTTCCCTGGTTCTTGTTTCCAGGTGCATTATTCTGCACTTTTTTGCATTGAATCCTAGCTGCCATACGTCTGACCATTCCTCCAACCTTGCCAAGTCCCTTTTCATTCTTTCCACGCCTCCTTGAGTATCAACCCTGTCGCAGATCTTTGTGTCATCTGCAAAAAGGCATACTTTTCCTTCCAGTCCCTCTGCAATGTCACTGATGAAGACATTAAAAAGGACTGGACCCAATACTGAACCCTGTGGTACCCCACTGGTAACCGCCCTTTCTTCAGAGTGGACTCCATTTACAATTACCTTCTGTGTCCTGTTGTCCAGCCAATGTTTTACCCAGGCTACCACCCTGGGACCCACTCCCAGGCTGGTTAATTTGACTAATAATCTTTTGTGTGGGACTGTGTCAAATGCCTTGCTAAAGTCTAGGTAGGCCATGTCCACAGCCCCTCCCTGGTCTACTAATTTGGTCACCCAGTCAAAGAAATCTATTAGATTCGTCTGACATGACCTTCCCGCTGTGAACCCATGCTGCCTTGGATCCTGTGCTCCACTGACCTCTAGGTACTCAATTATTCTTTCCTTCAGAAGTGACTCCATCACTTTCCCTACCACAGAGGTCAGACTGACAGGTCTGTAGTTTCCTGCCTCTGTCTTGGTCCCACTTTGTGAAGGGAATTACATCCGCCTTCCTCCAGTCCTCAGATACCACACCATCCTCCCATGATTTATTAAAAGAGTAGCCAGTGGTTTCACTAGTTTCTTCCTTAATTCTTTTAGAATTCTGGGGTGAATTCCATCAGGACCCATTGCTTTGTCCACCTTCAGTTTTAGGAGTTCTTGCAGAACCCTTTCTTCTGTGAAAGGACTGGGATCGACCCCCCTATCAAGAGTGCTTCTGTTAATTGGATTAGGCACTTCCCCCTCCTCTTTTGTGAATACTGAGCAGAAATATTCGTTCAGTGTTCCTGCTTTTTCACTGTCCCCCTCTGCCCACCCACCGTTCATTCTATTCAGCCTCACTATCCCTCCCTTTGTCTTTCACGCCGCTGATGTACCTGTAAAGGTTTTATCCCTTCTTAACTGAGTTGGCTATCTTTTCCTCAGTTTGGGCCTTTGCTATTCTGACTTCCCTCCCTGCTTCTTTCTGCCTTAACTGGTACAGCTCTCTGTCCTGCTCCTTCTGTGTTTCCTTATACTTCCGGAATGCTATCTTTTCTTCCTGACTTTCACAGCCACCTCTTGAGAACCATAGTGGTTTTTCTTTCATTTTGATTTGTTTATTTGCTTCACACAAAGGCTTGTTGCCTCTGTGATGGCAGTTTGATAATTTCCCATTGTTGCTCCACACCTCCTTCTAGCCTGTTTGCTGATGCTTTCTGAGGCACTCTCCCATCTTGCCAAAGTCAGCCCTCCTAAAGTCCAGTACCCTCACTTTGTATGGCTTGACTCTGTAGCTGAGTTTAACGTGAACCACACTCTTTGATGGTCACTTGTCCCCAGATGGCAACCCCACTTTAGATCTGAGATCCTCTCACTACCCCATTTGAGAGCACGAGGTCTAAGATTGCTCCCTCACGAGTGGGTTCCGAACCAGCTGTCTCAATGCCTGCCACCTGTAGGAGTCAAGAATGGCCCTGCTCTTGGATGTGGCTGCAGCAAATGTGCTCCAGTTAACATCTGGCATATTCTGGTCTCCCATCAACAGTATCTCCCTTTCTCTGCCATTCTAAGAATGCCTTCCATCATATCCTTGTCCATTCCTTCCCCTGACATGGGGGTCTGTACACAATCCTGTGGGATTGTGGTGCTCTTCCAGTCTCCAAGGTGACCCACAGTGCCTCCTCTCCTCCCTGTTTACTCTTTTGTTCAGTTGCTTTTATCCCTTCCTTTACATAGAGAGCTACTCCTCCCCTCTTTCCCCTGCCTGTCTCTCCTGTAAGTTATGTACCCTGTATGTTAACATCCCAGTCATGGTTCTTGTGTACCATGTTTCTGTTACTGCTACAATATCCAGGCATCCTCTTCCATTAAGGCCACCAGCTCAGGAGCTTGTTGCCCAGACTACGGCATTGGTACTCATTACCCTCCATTTCCTGATGGCCTTACCCCTTTTGCCCCATCCCTGTCCTTCTTGCCTTTGTCACTTTCTCTATTTACCCCTGCCCTTCTCCCTATCGACACCTCCATGTTGGTGTTTGCCACACTTACTACCGTGATTGTTTGGGGGGCTAGGATTTTCCTGCTCCTTTCCAGTGCCTCCCCCCTTGGCTAGTTTAAAAGCTTGCCAATGAAGCATTTAAACCTATCACCTAGGATCCTGGTTCCCTTCCTGGACAGATGCAGCCCATCATGCCAGTATAGGCTTGCATCACTCCAGGTGGACCCCCAGTCCCCAATGAAGCCAAATCCCTGAGCTTCACACCAGTTTTTCAACCACTGATTGAATGCCATGGTACAGAACACCCTAGCCTCTCCTATGCCATAGATGGGTAGCACCTCCGAAAAGGTTACCGTGCGTGCTACTTGACTAAGGCCCCTCCCCAATTCCACAAACTCTTCCTGCACTTCTCTAATCCCTTTCTTAGCCAGGTCATTTGTCCCTAGGTGGACAATGACATCCAGCTCCCTCCCCTGTGCAGCTGCTCCGGCAATCCTGAGGATTCGCCTCCCTGTCCCTCAAGCCATGGCGCCAGGCAGGCACCTTACCTCCTTTCCCTTCCTTGCCCAGTTCTACCTTCCTAACAATGGAGTCCCCACCAGGAGTTGTTTCCTTCCCTGCAGGATCCCCTGCCACCTCCTATGGGTCTCCTTTGTGGAGGTTCCCAGCATCCTCCTTGGTCTCCACTGTAGGTGCCTCCATAGAGGAACCACACTTTGCCAGAATGGCATAGGAATTGTGGAGAGGTACAACTGGAGGATGTGCCTGTTCCACCACCCTCACCCTCCCTGAGCCCACTGTGGTCCAACCGCCCTCTTTCTTGGCAACCTCTGAGGCAACGGCAGTGGCACTGGTGGTCCCTGGATGGAAGAGGAGGTCCCACAAATCCTGGCCAACTCAGCCTGAGATGAGCAGTCTCCTCCTCAGCCCAGAGAGGTGCCTGCAGATGGGACAACACCGCATCCTCCAGAACATCTCCCGGAAGACTGCTGCTCCACAGCCACTGCACTGCACCACTCCAATCATGTCTTATTTCTGGCCCCTTAACTGTTTGCAATCCTTACTCTTTCCTCTTTTTTCTCTCTCCTTACTTTCTGCCTGTGTGCCCTTTAAGCTCCTGATTGTCCTGTTCTGAGACAAGAATATCCTATATTACTCAGTAGACCACTTACTTGTTCAGAGGCAGACCTCCAGCAGTTAGAGGGGGCCGGAGAGCTACTCTTGCCCTTCTAGGATGGTGGGTCCTTGGTGGTTCTGTGCTCACTCACTTCCTGCCCCTAAACAGGAAGTTCCTGTTGTCAGTCAAATCCTGTGCCTATAAAAATAGAACTAGCTTTGGGTGGAGGGGTGGAGGGAGGGATGGAGGCAATATAGTCCCAGTAGAAGTTCAGTCACACAGCAGTCCTTTCTCCTGTTGTCTTCTGCCAAGCTATTAGCAGAATCTTTCTAAGGCAGTCTTTAAATGTAGCTTCCTTCTAGCTAAGCCACTCCCCCTACTTACCAGATCTTTCTACAAGTAATTTAAACCTCACAGCAGTTAAGTCCTTTCAGTCACCTGAGATTTACACCTAGATGACTTTTCAGTTACCCATTCAGTTCAGTTAACCCAAACACACACTTTTTTTCATTTTTGTATGTTAGTTTTTTACCCTAAATTAAAGGTCCAAATACAAAAGTTCTTCTACTTTAGTCCCGGCAGAGAAGTTCAGTCACACATCAGTCCTTTCTCCTGTTGTCCTCTGATTTCAGGTGGAGGGCACCTTCTATGAGTTCCAAGCCACGCCATTCAGCTTGTCCTCAGCCCCTAGGGTCTTCACCAAATGTATCGCAGTGGTGGCCACCCACCTGAGATGCTGGGGAGTCCACATATACCCCTACCTGGATGACTGGCTTGTTGTGAGTCCCCTTCAGGAGGAGATGGAGCTATCTAGGGGCCTGGCCCTCCAGACCTGCATCTCTCAGGTGGTCTTGCTCAACAAGACCGAATCAGAACTCGTGCCTTCGCAGGTGATTCACTTCATCAGGGCAGAGCTCGACTGTCACAGAGCCAGGGCTCATCTCCCAACAGACAGGGTAGAGGCTTTTCCCTCCTTTGCCCACTCATTTTGGATTGGGGAATTGCACCCTGCTTGGGACCTCCTGTATCTTTTGGACTATGTGGCAGCCTGCACCAGCATGGTCTGATGGGCTCGCTGGAGAATGAGCTCCCTGCAGTGGGAGCTGACCAGCCAGTGGTCGCAGCACAGGGGGTCACTTCAACTAGTTTTTTCACTGTAACCCAGTAGATGTGGGACATACTCCAGTGGTGACTAGTCCTGGAGCATCTGCAAGAGGGTACCCCATTTATCCATCTGGAGCCGACAGTCATCCTGATGACTGACACCTCCCTAATCCCTCATGGGTTGGGGAGCCCATCTGGGGATCACAGTGACCATGGGCTCGGGACTCCCGAGGAGTCCCAATGTCACATCAACCTGCTGGAGCTCAGGGTGGTTCAGGTGGTGCTGACTGCATTTGCTCCACGCCTCAGGGGTCAAGTGGTCTAGGTCCAGATGGACAACACCACAACCATGTACTGTCTCAACAGACAGGGTGGTACGCATTTCCTTCCACTGTGCAGGGAAGCTCTCTGCATCTGGACCCTCATGAGCAGTCTAGGGGCCGACCTTCTGGCCATCCATGTGGCTGGTGCCTCCAACCAACTTCCAGATGACCTCAGCCGTGTGGGCGAGGCATCATGAGAGTGGTCTCTCCATCCTGAGGTAGTACAGACCCTGTTCTCTCTTTAGGGTGAACCTCTGGTGACCTGTTCGTCTCTCCAGAGAATGAAAAGCTGAGACTATTTTACAGCAGGGAATGCTGCAGGAGGATGCCTTCTCAAGGCCCTAGACCCGGGGCCTCCTGTATGCCTTCCCTCCATTTCCCCTGATCCACAAAGTGCTGCTCTCGGTCAGGAGGGACGAGGCACAGGTGATCCAGGTGGCTCTGGACTGGTCAAGCCAGTTCTACAAGGCGTCTCCCTCTACACCCGGATCTACTCTCCATCAATCAGGAGAAGGTTCTCCACCCGAACCTTCAATCCCTGCACCCGACAGCCTGGTTCCTGAGTGGCTAGAGTTCTAGGCTCTGTCAGAAGATGTACTCAATTCTGTTAGGGGCATCTTGGAAGGAGTTGACTCGAAAATGTTACGCCTTCAAATGGAAAAGGTTCTCCATTTGGTATCAAGACAAAGGGCTGGATCCTTTGGCTTGTCCTGTAGCTGACATTCTCGATTACCTTTGGTCCCTCTCCAAGGGAGCTTTCAGTTGACGACCCTCAAGGTGCACTTGGCAACCATCTTTGCTTACCGGGCGTGGGCCTGTCAGCAGTCAGTGGCACAGGAGAAGGTGGTCTGGTGCTTTTTTAAGGGCTTGAACTACATTTCCCCTCCAGTGAATGAATCACTACCACATTGGGATCTACTGCTGGTTATGGCAAAGCTCATGGGAAAGCCATTCAAACCGATGCACAGGTGTGAGAATTCACACCTGTCATGGAAGACCGCCTTCCTGGTGGCTATCATGTCAGTCAGAAGGGTCAGTGCGCTCCAGGCACTTTTGGTGGAGTCTCCTTACTTGGTCTCCCATAAGGACAAGGTTGTCATGCGCCCCACCCCGAAGTTCCTCCTGGAGGTTGTCTGATTTTCACCTTAACGAGGTGATCAATCTCCCGGTGCTTTTCACCAGTCACACTTCGGAGGCCGAGCATGAGCTCCATACTCTGAGCCTTAGGCGAGTGCTCGCTTACTATAACCTCACACAAATGCTCACTATCAAACTGCTCCTTGGGGCTCATAACAAAGCACTCAATGTGCTATCAGTCTATATTCCCCCAAAGCATTCTGTTGCTGGTTTTGAATTGCTCCTGCAAGGAATTAGCAGTTTGAGCCTACACTCGGAAATAAAAATGTTAGGTGACTTTAACATCAACTGGCTCTCTCCGGATGCCTTCTCCCCAAAGAACTCCCTTTTAGCCATACACTTCTCACAGCTCGTTGAGGCCCCAACAAGGGTGAACTTTTGAACCGGGACAAGCACGTTACTGGACTGGGTGCTAACTAACCATCCAGCACATATCTTGGACACCTCTGTGCTCCCAGACAGCTTAAGTGACCACTCCCCTATAAAGTGCTGCTTGTCTAATAAATTTTGCAAACCACCAGCCAGAACTATTACTAACGAGTCCTCATCAACAGACATGAGCAAATGAAAGCGGACCTCCGACACCATGACTGGCCCAAACTCTATGCATCCAGAAATGTTGACTCAGTGTTGAATATCTTCATTAGCCAATTCAATGCAATCTCTGACCAACATGCCCCTATAAAAGTACGTAAAATCAAAGGTCATTACAGCCCATGGATAACTCCTGACTTATTGAGCACATGCAGTTAAGAGACCAACTTTGGTGCAAGGCACGGGCTTTGGGCACTCATTCTAGCATCCAGTGCTGTAAAAAAGCTAGGAACAAATATACTAGGGCAATTCATTCTTTTTTTTTTTTTTTTAACTTTTTTTTATTTTAGATTTTTACATAGATGGTACCACAGAGCAGGTTTACAGGAAATCATCATCACATACATAGGAATGCATACATATAACACTTTAGTAGATACGATTGTATGGGTGAGAGTCAGTAATCTGGTGCCATATTAAGCAACATACGTGCATAATATAATTACAATTCTCTACCCTAATTTGAGATTATAACATTATAGTCAACATGTTAGTGTCAGTTAAGTGCAACTGAATGGGTCAGATCTGTTATTCCCAGCCATGAGAAGTATGGAAGGGGGCATGGGGAGCCCAGGAAGCCGCCATCCAGGGTAAAAAAGAAAAAGGGAAAATAAAATTCAAATTTTAATCAGGGAGAATCCCATCTATCAAGGCTATGAAAAGTTCCCAGAGAAAAGGGGTAAAGGGCTGGCCAGACCCCAATTACAAGGCAAAGGAGGAGGATTTGCATCAGTCACTGCCAGCCACTAAGGTGGTTGGTCTGATCTGGAAAATATTAAGCAACCAGATATTCCATCGATTCATTAATTTAGGTGTTTTATTTTGTAGTCAAGGCGTCATATGTTCTAATTTATATGTCTCATAGACTGTATTCTCCCAGGCTGAAATGGTAGGAGGGTCTGGATGAAGCCATAGCCTCATAATACATTTCTTGGCCGCTCCAAGTAATATACTGAGAAGATATATTTGGTGCGGGTCCTTAAAGTGGTGGGGATAATGAAGAAGGATCCCCACAGCTGGGGAGAAGGTGCCCAGGTTCGGGAAATGATCCATCACTCTGTCCTTTATTAATGACCCTCTAACAAGAAGAGTCCCCTTCTGCTGAGTATTTAGCCATAATCTGAGGGGTACGGAAGAATCTGGACACCACTTTACAGGAGAACTATCTCCATATATATGAGCTGGAGGTTTTATGTTGCCTCCTCCAAGTGCGGAGCCAGTCCTCTCTCGAGAGTTCAATCTGGAGCTCAGCCTCCCAATGAAATTGTACTAAGTGCAAAACCTGTGTCGGTGTCCCTGTAGGGCCTTATAAAATCGGGAGACTAAATGGCTACGGTCTCTACTTTCTGCCAACTGGGACAGTAAAGAGAATAAGGGGGGAATAATCTGAGCAGTAATATCCAGTCCAATCCTCTCATCCATAAGGTGACAGATCTGCAGGTACCTGAATAAGTCTGTTTTACTTAAGGAAAATTCCCGTTGAAGTTGATCAAAAGGCTTGAAAACAGAGTTATCATAAAATTGGTATGAATGTTGTAGGCCTTGCTGGGCCCAGGTCTTAAAAGTGGCATCAAATCTTGCTGGGGTCCAGGATGGGTCCACAGCGGGGATTCCCATCCAGATAAAAACTTGTTAGCTGGATGGGATAAAAATTTCATCCAAGACTAGACCATTCCTCTAGTAAATTGGGATCTGCCTGGAATCCGGACTTTATTGTGGGGCTGAAACACTCGAGGAGAATTCAAGGAATTATCAGCCATGATCTGCTCCACTTTGAGCCAGGGTGGGGCTAGGCTTTGAAATAAAAGCCAGGTAGTGATGTGTGTAAGCAGAGTGGCAAGCCAATAATTAACAATACTAGGGAGGGCCAACCCGCCTCCATCCTTGGGGCATTGAAGCTTATTAAGTGCGAACCTGGGTCTCTGGTTCAACCAGAGAAACTGAGTAACAGAGCTGTCCCACCTCCAGATATCCTTCATAGTGAGAGGTAATGGGATATTTTGCATTACATATAGGATCTTCGGAAGGGAATTCATCTGGATAGACTGGACTCTAGCCAGCAGTGAAAGAGGAAGGGGTGTCCATCTTGCCAAGTCTGAATATACTCTTGATAGAGTTGAAGAAAAATTCAAGAGATGTAAGTTTGAAAAATTCTGGGGTATTTTAATACCTATGTAGGTTATGAAGGATTTATCCCATTTGTAGGGGTATTTTAAGATGAGTTCTCAGGACATTGGGGATTGTATAAGTAAAACTTCTGATTTAGATTGATTAATTGTGTAGCCTGTAAGAATTTGTATTTCTTGTAGTAAGGAGGTCAGGGTTTGTATTGATTCCTCAGAGCGAGTGATGTAGAGAAGAAGGTCATCAGCATAATAGGCTATTTTGTGGTAAGAGGTCTCAGAAACATTATAGCCATATAAACTAGGAGTTTGTTGAAGTAGTTGGGCTATAGGCTTGACAAAGAGGGCAAACAGATATGGAGAAAAGGGACAACCCTGACTGGTGCCCCTAAATAAGGGAAATCGATCGGAATGTGAACCGTTTCAGTCTCACAACTGCCTCGGGGTCTGTGTATATTCCCCTGATAGCATCCAAAAAAGGTTTGTGAAATAAAATGTTTGTAAGGCAGCCTGGAGAATTCCTCAAGAAACCATATCAAGCGCTTTTTGGGCGTTGAGACTTAGTATTAAAAGAGGGGATTTCGTTGAAAGGGCATGATCTGTAAGGTATAAAGTATATTTGATATTGCCTGTTGTCTGTCTGCCTTTAATGAATCCCGACTGATCCGGGTGTATTAATGAAGGGAGAAAATCATCAAGTCTGTGTGCCAGCATACTCGTGTAAATCTTGTAATATTGATTGAGTATGGTATGAATCACATAATTGTGGGGGTTTCTGGGGTTTCAGGATCACAAATTGTTGCCTGTCTCCATGTGATAGGGAATAAGGATGTGGCATAGGTATTTTGTAATGCTTTTAAGAGAGGAGCTTGCACTAAATTCCAGGTACCCTTATAGAATTCTGCTCCAAATCCGTCAGGGCCGGAGGATTTTCAATTTTTGATTTTTTTTTTATAATATTTTGGAGTTCTAGTTCAGAAATCGGAGCTGATATCTGTGCCTGTTGAGAAGTCGAAAGGGTAGGCAGATGAAGTTGAGAGAGGAAAGAGAATATTTTCTGTGGGTCAGGTTCTGTTGGGGAAGAATATAAGGATTTATAGTAATTCCGAAATGCTTCAAGAACATGCGGTGTGGAGTACCGGGTCTACCCGGATACAGGATCCTTAATTGTAGTGATATTACATTGCTGTATTTGATGTCTAAGGTGATAGGCCAAAAGTTTAGAGGCACAGGCCCCTCCCTCATCATAAAGTTGCCTAAGCCAGGCCAAAGCTTGCTCGGTTTTAGCTGTCAGCAATCACTGGATCTCAGCCTGTGTCTGAGAAATTAAAGGGAGGAGATCCAAGTCCCCTTGCATGTGAGCATCTTGAAGGAATTTAAGCTTATCGTGTAGAGCCTACAGGATGGCTTCGGCCTGTTTTTTCTTATGAGAGGCATAGGCTATAATTTGGCCTCTAGGCACTACTTTGAGTGTATCCCAAAGGGTCTGAGGGGAAGCATTATCTTGAATAATTTCAGGGATTCAGGCCTCTAGGAGGTCTCAGAATTCTCTATCCCCCAATAGGGACGGGTTAAACCTCCACTGTGCATTTTTCCTTTATTTTCTGATATTGAGTTCTAGGGTAATGGGGGTATGATCAGACTGATATTAAGGATATCCACCGCCTGAACTAAGTCAATATATTCCTTACCAATACAGAAATAGTCTAATCTAGAGTAATGTTTAAAGGTACTTAGTAATACATAAACTTCCGTTGGGAAGGGTGAATCTGTCTCCATGCATCCACCAAACCGACATCACGTAGTAAACGACGAAGGTGTTTTTGCCCTGTGGATTGAGGGGATGGGCGTGTTGCTGACGTGTCTAAGGAGGGTCTGAGTTGGCAACTGAGATCTCCCCCTAGTATTAGGATCCCCTGCTGCCTTGTCAGGATAGCATCTATTAGATGCTGCATGGCTGAAGCATCAGAATGTGGTGGGACATAAACACTGCATAGTGTTAGGATTTGCTGATTCAATTTGACCACAACCAATGCCAGCCTACCATCCCTATCAGATACTGATCAAGGAGCTGAAGCTGAGAGTGTTTCGGAATCAGGATCACCAACCCTCTTCTCCTACCCCTCTGGTAGGAGGACTCAACCAGTTTGGAAAAAACAAATTTAAGTAGTTTCCGGTGCTCATCTGAGGAGATGTGAGTCTCTTGTAGTAGAAGGACATCCGGATGTAATTTTTTGAGGGCACAAATGGTGCAGTACCTCTTAACGGGGCTGGCCTGCCCATTTATATTGTGGGAGATAATTATAAAAGGATACTGCATGACCAGGATTATCAAAATCTATATTGCTGTCCCCCAGAGCTCACCCCAACCCCCCCAAAAAAACATACCCAACTTTTTTGATTTCCTGCTTTATGAAATATTTGTTATCTAGGAAGCTTACAGCTGACCAATGTTCCGTGGTCTATATAATGAAAAATAAAAAGGAGGGGAAAACAAAACGGGGACCTAGAGGAAGAACCTAGTAAATAACAAGTATGCCAACTAGGCATTATTTTATGAATCTGCTGAATGAGGGAAGGAGTGTAAACTATGTACATTCCCCACTTAAGAGGGGTATCTGTGACTTCCAACAATAAGTGTGCTGAAGGGACACATTGGGGACGGATTTGCAAAATCCGTCCTCAAGGCACACTCTATCGCCTAAGTGATCAGGGTTGCTGGGGAGGGACTAGTTCGAGGATAACTAATATCAGGAGATCCATAAACAAAAAGTAATGGTGGGAGGGAGATATGGGAAGGGAAAATTGCTGGTCCGTCATTGCCAGGTACCAAGATAACATGAGAACTATCGCTGCCCCTACAAAAGAAAAGCAAAGAGAGGGAGAGATACAGAAATATATATCCTCCCCAAATATATAAAATGGTGCAACCAGAAAACAATTATGTCAGGGAAAGAGAATCACTACTCGTAGGGGCTCAAAAAGGCCTTCCTGGTATACCCCTTCAAAATGAGCAAGAGGCCGAGTGCACCAAGGCTCAGGGGGATGTGCTTAAAACTGAACATCATGTATAAATCACCAGGGTAATCATAAGTTAGTACTGAAGTGAGAATACGTTTTCTTAAAATATGTCTGAGGGACCTAAGAGTTGAAGGAAAAACAATGTCTATACTTCAGGTCCTTAATGTATCGAAGGGTCCATGCAAAGTTCAATATGTCTGACTTCAAATGAAGTTTTTTATGGCAAGGCTCCCATTTATAATCTTAAGGTGGATGAGTCAGAAACATCATAATGTTCTAAATATGTTTTGTCAATGAGAGGTCTTCCTCAGAATCTTGATCTCAATGTCCCTGGGCCCTTATAAGAAAAGGTAGCTGGTCAGCAGGCAGGAGCCAGCGATGGAGCAAGGGGTATGTGAGGTCACCCCACCCATCCGGGCCGCAGAGGGAAAAAGTGAAAAGAGGTCACCTCCATAAGGGAGGGGATCGCAGAGAGCGTCGGGCCAAAGTCCATCCACTGACACTGGGCTATTTAGCCGCTCTTGGAAGCCCATGGATAGGAGAAAGCAGCATGTGGGGACCGACCCAGAGCAAATATTTCATCCCCTCAACATGAAGCCCAGTGCAAACAGGGCCAGAGCCCACCTGAAAACGTGACGATTAACCTTCAAGTAAAATGGCTGCCATTCCAGTCTATCCGGGAGCCTTATTAATTTAAGTGCATGACAATGTCACCAAACTGCCCCAGGGCCAAGAAGGCTCCTGAGCTGCGTCCTATTTAGTGGACTAATGCAGCAAAGTCAGACTTTAAGTTAGGTGGAAAAGAAGTGTAATCCTATCTTCAGGAGGGGCATCCAAATCCAACCAGACAAAATCTGGGTGGGACTCACTAGCCCTATCCCGAGCAGGGATGCATCTGGGAACCCCTATTTAATGGGGTAGAAGTGCAATATAAATAAACCAATCTGATTTAAGGCCTGCTTTAGATAGAGTCAATTTTAACCTGCCCCAAGTGGTCAGACAGCAATCCGCACTCTTGAGAGAGATCTAACTCCAGCAACCATCTAGCTAGTCCAGGAGACCCCAGTCCCTGCCCACACTGCTTAGAAGGAGAAAGCTCAAGGAAGGGCCCCCCCCCGCCCTGCTCTAGTGCCAATACCTGAACTAGGCCTTCCACTCAGATCCACGATCCCCAATCCCAAAACAGAGAGAGATCCCCCTGCACCACGGACCGCAGCGAGGTCCCCTCACAACCCACCCAACAACTCCCTCTTAATTACTCACTACGAACCCTAAACCATAAGTCTGATGAATCTCAGGTATTCTGTCTGGAGAATTGTGCCAGCATCTGCTTAATATAGTCAATGGTAGCTCGCTGATCCGGTTGTTGTCTGGGGGGAGTCGTTCTGATAGTGCTTCTATCTTCTGAGGATCTCTGAGGAAGATGAACTGTGGCAGGTAACGTAAAGCCACGTTTCTTTAGGTCCATACAGGTATCTTCCATGGAAATATAAGACTGCTGTTCCGAGGGGTATTGGATCACTAATTTGCTGGGGTAAGGGGTTCTGAATTTAAGTTTTTGTTTTCTGAAGAAGGGGGACAGGGGAATGTGTGCTTGCCTCCACTGCATCGTAGCAGGAGCATAATCATTGTCTATGAATATGCGAATATCTCCAAAGTAAATATGTGATTTAGCCCAAGCCTGTTTCAGGATTAATTCTTTCGTTTGGAATCGAAGGAATCAAATAATTATTGACCTGGAGCGGGCCTATGGGAATGTAGGTTTTAGGCCCAGTGCCTGTGAAGTCTCTCAATCTCAAAACTAAAGTCTGTATCAAGTTCTAAAACCTCTCACAACAGAGCTTCCACAAAAGAATGCAGATTCGAGCCCTCGCTATTTTCAGGTATCCCTTATAGCCGGAGGTTTTTGTGGCGACTACGATTTTCAGCATCCTCTTGACGCTCTACTGTAAGTTGACAGAGATGGACTACTTGATTTAGAGTGGATTGCTGGGGCAATTCATTCTGCTAAGAGTCAATACTACAAGATGCCCTCACTTACTCCTGGAATAACTCTAGGTCCTCCTGAAAAAACATTGTGGATATTACTAAGAAGGACCCTAAATCAGCTCCCAACATGCTTAATATTGATGGAAATATGACTCTGGACCCAAAAGTCATTGCCAGTACTTTTAATAAAGCATTCTCTGAGCTTAGCAATGTCCTCTCCCCTGACTACTTCACCAACACCTCTGAATGTGACACCAGTACAGACACTGATCCACCCAGCAGCAACCCACCTTTCTATTTCAGGAAAGTCTCAGAGGGTGAAGTAAGACACTACCTCACAAAGGCGCTCCAAAAATCAAGATACAGTGGGGATACATTGGATCTTAAATTCGTCAGCCTTGCACTGGAGGAAATCCTGCCACTTGTTACCAAGATCTTCAACCTCTCGCTCAGCCTCTCTCAATTCCCAGAGAAATGGAAATCGACTATGGTGACCCCTGTGCATAAGAGTGGGGACCGGGCTCTGCATGGAAACTATCACCCCATTTCCATTCTCCCTCCGCTCTCAAAAGCCCTGGAGCTCATCATGGCTGATCAGATTGTCGATTTATCTGGATAAATATCAGTTGCAACATGCCCAACAGCACGGTTTCAGACATGGTCACAGTACCACAACAGCTCTTTTGAAATTCATAACTCATTGGATCAAGGTCTTCTGGTTGGCGCAACATTCATCGACTTAACCAAGGCCTTTGATACCATGAACCATGACCTGCTAATTAACCGGTATTGGTCTCTCTGTAGACACAACAAAGTGGTTCATGAGCTACCTCAGTAACTGCTTCCAACAAGTAAAAATTGGTAATGTCCAATCTGATAAGCGCCCAGTAAGTTCAGGCGCTCCACAAGGCTCTCATCTTGGGCCTCCTGTTTAGTATTTTTCTTAAGAAAGTCCCAGTTTCATGTCACTGTTGTGTCATCCTTTATGCTGATGATGCCGTAATCTTTGCTAATAGCCCCATCCCAAACTCCTAGAAGATGAACTTCAACAAGGTTTCACAAGTGCGGAAAAATGGTTCCATAACCACAAACGTATCATGAATTACAAGAAGACTAAGACCATGATGTTCTGCAACCCACAAAGCAAACATAAGGTATTCCCCCCTCACCATCACTAATAATGAGGACTCCCCCATGGAACTGGTTCATAACTCTTGACTCCTCGCTGTTCTACTTGCAACATATTGACAACATTGCCAGGGCAATCAACTCATGCATTGGGATGCTTTACAGGCATAAATACAGTCTGACCCAGGAACCATTGAACTTGACAATACATAGCTTGGTCGCTTCACTGGCTGAATACGGCCCCATTGTCTGTGGTGCAGCCACAGACACCGCCCTCTGCCATGTCAAAACTACCTTAAACAAGTCCTGCCGCCTTCTGACTGATGTTGGGCGCCTGACTTACACATACAATCTCTATGAGCAGGCTAACTGGCTGCAACTCAGTAGCAGACCATGATACTAGACATGTGTGCTTGCCAAAAAGGCCAGCCTAGGAATGCTACCCTCTGGGGCAGCAAACCTACTCTCACCATCCCTTAAACCATGAAGTACCAGAAACTCTGACTCCCAGCTTTACCGCATTCCTCGGTGCCGCACCTCTCTTGGTCAATGAGCATTCACATACAGAGCCCCTCACTGGATCAACTCTCTTCCAGCTAACATAACCAATGCACCTAATCTGGGCTCCTTCAAGCGCCAGCTTCGGCTGTATCTAGCCACACTGACATCCTGTGATTGCTATTCCTAGGTTCCTTTTACCGAATCAGTGAACTCAAGCCTGCCAATACTGTCCTATGGCTCTCTCCTTCCCATCCTGGCACTTTGGCATACCCCGCTATGTCCTTTGCCTCACACCCCACCACCCACGTTATTAATGCCTCTCCCCTTCTCCTTCTCCTCCCTGCTTCCTCCTCCTTTCTCTCCTCTCTCCCTTCCCCCCATCACCATCTCTCCCTTGGCCTCTCTCCTCTCCCCTCCCACCTCCCCTCCACCATCACCTCACCTTCCCTTGGCGCCTGTCCTCCCCCACCCACCCTCCCTACACACACCTCCTTCACCTTGGTTGACCATCCCCATCTCCTATAAGCTGACACCCCTCTGATTGACGCTTCATCATGGTTCAATGCCTACCGATTGTAGTTTTCCCCTTTATCTAAGTTGTAAATTCCTTGTATGCTATTGTATAATTGTCAAATTGATGCTGGCATACCTTCTTCTATGCCTACCTACTTGTTGTTTGTTCCCTATTCTACATTGCTCCTGACCTTAATACCCTAAACTTGTATGCCTGGTGACATCTGCATTGTAACATACACACCACCTGTAGTTGTCTCCTGATCTGTTATCTAATGACATGGGACCTATGTAAAGAGCTTCTGCTCAAAGGTATTAATTCCAAATATCAATAAATAAAAATAAATAAATAAGGTGCACACTGCTAACATTCGGGCAGAGGTTTGCTAGCTGTTTGTCACCTGTGCTGAAGTCGTACCTGGCAGACCTGCAGGCAAGCAGACGATTGGCAGATGGATTGTATCTTGCATTGATCTCTGCTATAGGTTGGTGGGTAGGGAGCCTCCCAGAGGGCTAAGGGCTCATTCCACTTGTCATACCGCTGTGTCCGTGGCTGCTTCCAGGGATGTCCCCAGCCAGGAGATATGCAGTGCAGCTACCTGGAAGTCAGCACACATCTTCATTTCCCATTACCACATTGATCTCGAGCCACGCCGGGATGCTGGTTTTGGGGCCTCGGTTCTCCAATCGCTGTTCCCTAAGTAGGAGGTGTGCACCTTGCCTCCCCCCTCCCAGAGAACTGATATGAGTCTGCCAGAATATGTGGATAAGTACACCATAACCATGTCCCTAGAATAGCAGGTTACTCACCTGTAACAGTAGTTCTAGGAGTGGTATATGGTGAACATCCATTCGGATCCACCCTGCCTCCCCTGGCAGTGGCACACAGTTATGCTTCCAGGGCGGTGCTAGGGGAGTTGCCACCCAGGTGGATGGGAAGAGCCAGTTTAAAGACTTTCCAGCATATCTTAAAGGGAAAGGACACTGCCAGAATATGTGGATGTATGTCATATACCACTCCTAGAACTACTGATACAGGTGAGTAACCCATTTTTTGTGTCATACTTGAAACTAGTTTACTGCACCCTGTGTTGAATAATTCATTTTTTGAGCCCCTCATTTGGGCTGATGCTGTCTCAAACCATGAGGGATCTGAGAGGGTGGGAGTGACCCACAGTACAGTGTCTCTGAGGGTGCACTGCTAGAGGGTGGAAGTGCTCACTGTGGCTTTCAACTGCTTAACCTTTTATTTATTTACTTATTGGAATCTCGGATAACACCTCTGAGCTAAAAGCTCATTTACAAAGGTTCCACATCGTAACGCAATAGACAAGGTATGTAGACATTACAAAACAGATAGGGATATATACAGAAGGCAAGTACATCATGGTACATACAGATACAGATTCAAGCAAGTACAGTTAAAATACATCAAGTAGGAGAGGTCAACTTTATTGCAACAGTACTAACAGCATACCTAAGGTGGACAAGCAATTTATAGTGGTAGCTGAGCTTTAGAGCATGCAGGTAGAGTTATGGAGGGTCAGAAGTGGTGGTGACCAAAGGAGGGGGAGGACAGAATAGATGAGAGCAGGGGGAGGGTGGGGGCAGAGACAAAAGGGTGACAGAATAAGGGGGTTGAGTAGTCAGAGGGGTGGGATTGGATAGGAATCTACCCAGAGTTATGTAAATAGGTGATAGGTCAGGGCTGGGTAATGTCAGGGGAGAGAAGGATAAGGGAAAGGGTTCTTTTTTTCCTTAATCTATTTGTCACTCCAGAGGGCTGGGCATCCTTCCGGGGTACTTACTGGGCTAGGGCCTCTAACTCCCTGCTTGAACCCCCATGCCGTGGAACTTCTCCACCCACACTGTCCAGACCAGACCCCAGCCACCCGTCACAAGCTAGGGTCTGCGCAGCCTACGGGTTGGCGCCAGGGAAGATCCCGATGAGCTGGGCCAGCAGTGGGATGTGAGCCATGCCTCAGAAGCCCCCATCATCTCCACAGTCCCTCCGGAGGGTTTTTTTTACTTGTGGATTCTTGTACTGTCCCCTCATCCCCCGGCCCCTTGCGAGGTGCACGTCCGATGACCTGGCGCACGGCAACCCTGCCAGTGTCGGCCCCACTACTATGTGCGTGCCTAACCTGCTGTAGTGCCCCTGGTCTCCACTGAGGGCCGCTAACAGGCCGAAAACATCCCACCCCTGCTTCCCGGGGAGGAGAGCACCACAAGGGCACTCATCTTCATCCCTCCTACCCGACCCCAGTGCCCAAGCTCGGTCCCAGACCTGGGTTGCGCGAGGTGTGGTGTCCAGCGCCCAACCTCAGCGCCACCTGGCCGGCATGGGAAAGGGTTTTAAAGTGGGGTGGGGTGAGGTGAGGGGGAACCGATGGGGAGGGGTGAAAATTGGGGATTAACATTTGTGAAGAGACAGCAGGAAGGCGGGGGATAAAGATGGGACATGGGAGTAAGTGCTCATGGGTCACACCAGGCAGGGGAGGAAGTGGGGGGGGCGGGGAGATGGGTGCTATGCAGGACAGATAAGTTATCAATAACTGTAGGATTTTCTTTTATCCCAGCTGCCAGCACTGTGTTCATAAATAAACCACTGTTAATTGGTTGAATTTTAGTTCAGTGCGTCTGCCTAGTTTGATCAACCTGATTGAAGTGTTTATTTGCAAAGGTAACAAGTGTCTTAATGGTCCTCAAGGGGAGCTCCAGTCCAGTGTAGGGAGGCAAATAGGTACAACATCTCAGGGGTCGCACTGCATGCAACATCTGACCCATATATTCTCTCTAGATGGAGGCATTGTGCTATTTATTATTTGTTCTGGTACGAACCCCCACAGGGGAAAGAACAAACCCAACCCCCTCAACCAGATGGGCCTTGTACAGTCACCAGGCAGGGGTTTGAACCCAGACACAGCACCCCACTGGTCACATCTATACATCAGAAGATTGCAGGAAAAAGGGAGCCATCTTCCTTTTATATGATATTTGTTCATGACCCATATTTATTTACAGAGCTTGGTATGCCATACAAGGAAAATACCTACCTGAGAGGTCACCCACTTCAAATGAAGGCAAGTGAATTTAACATGGGAAAAAGGAACATTTTCTTTATCCATGTTATTAATCCTTAGAACAAATAACCAGAAAACATAATCATAAGTGTAACCCCCCTGCAAATGGGGGCTCCCAAAAGTCTTCCAGGAGCTTGCTTGAATGCTCCAAGCCTGGATGCTGTTTGGCGTCTAAGCCGTTTATCTGTGAGTGCTTTTAGAACCTCTGGTACTCTCTCTTTAACAGCTGTCTGCCTGCAGTCATAATTAATTTGGATGGGGGTCTGTGTGTTTCCCTGCTTGAGTCCCACTCGAGCTGCTGCCAAATCGTTCCGTTTCTGCCATCACTAAGTGGGCAGAGTGAGCACTTTTCAAAGATATAACTGTTTGCCAGACATCATGTAGAGTAACAACAAAAATACAGTTTGTCTAACCTGCTTTTCTTTGCATTCAGAACTGTGTTTGCCTAGTCCCCCATTCTAGTTTTGAACTGCTGAACTGGACCAATCAGTGTGGGGGGACATTTGAAATGGAGCCTGCTGCTGGCAAATCAGAGCTTGGACTCTCATTGTGGAGCCAGCCACCTATGTACTGTATGGCCAATGCTTCTGGGAATTGTAGTTTGGACTTCGGCACCTTTTTTCCACCAACAGGGGGAGTTTACTATGAGTGACAGCAAAACCAGCCAACTGACTGGGAGGAACTCAAAGGAAATGCCCAGCTCTGTCTACTGGAAAGATCAGATGAGTTGTGACTGTGAAGAGGTAAGGAGCTCCGGGCTCCTGCGCTGTTGAGTTTTCGCACGGGAAGCTCGTGTGGGGCCCTGAAGTTCGGCCTACAACTGTTTGTGAGTGCCAGTGTGTACTGAATCAGAGTTGTAAGGAGAAAGAAGCACCAGAAGTGAGGAAACCAGGCTCACCCTGTAGAAGACTGGAGAAATTGCTGAATCGCGCTCGTTCTGTCAGGAACTCAATCTGCTGTGTGTTCTCCCGGGTATTGTGCAGTAATTGCGATCAGGATAGAGAAGCAGCCTGCCTGGTATAGTACTTTCCTTTTACATATAAATGTGTGTAGTGCTTGTGGGGAATTGCGTTTCAAATCCCCTGTACAGTGAATAGAGTGCATGAAGCTGGAAGTCAACCCCAGCTTAATCCAAACTACATCCATTTGCTCTAAACTGCAGTGGGGTCCAGTCACAAGGACCTTGTCCACATGGTCTGCTCCCTCCTGGCAATCCAGGACAATCTGCCTTCCATTCAGTTTCAGCATTGAATTTGTGAGTACAAATCAGGGTAGCTCCTGCCATCATCTAATTGCAAGTGTTCCATCTGATTACTTTTCCTTTCTTTCTTCAGACTGAGCCTACCGGCTCCGGATTACAAAGTGGGTATTGTGCATGCATTTTCCATCCTCAGGGCCCCAACCAGCTGCACCAAATAGGCTAGCCTGTTATTGACTGGGTACCCAGTAAGAGTGACATTTGGGACTCTGAAATACGTGCACAGTACTGTGATTATTAATGTGACTGAATCAATTAACCTGTTTTCCCCCTGTCCTTGTTACTATCCACTAAATAAATCAGATTTGGTTGTTTAGCAAAGTTACACTGCTTGAACTGTGTATATATGTTGAATTCTTTACAGTGGTTATTATATAACTGCATCTTACTTTACAGGGGTCCCCAGAGTCAAGCTGATTGAACCAATCCTGGGGGTAAGTGTATATTGCTAGGGTACTGTGATTGATTTGTGTGGGCCACTAGTGGGAAGAAGTGGGGGATGCAGTGACCCAGAGGGCTGTGACCAAGTCATATCAGACTGTCTTAACCGCAGCCTCTGGGTGGAGGCACCCACAATCGGATCCAGGCCCCTCAACCTGTTAGTGGCAAATCAGGCAGTGGTAGTAGCCCTTGGGATAGCGCCACCTAGGGGTTACATAAGTAGAACAAAAAGTGAATTTAAGAGTAGATGGGACAGACACTTTGATAGTGGGGAAATATGAAATTATGACTTGTAACACTCAGTCAGGAGTTATTCTGTGGACAAATGCCATTTCAGCTCCTTAACTTCTAATAACCTCTAGCGAGCAGTGTTATTTCTCAGAGATCAGTTTCATTTTCCTGTCAGGCTTGCAGTGCAGACAGTCTGCTGATCGAGACCTCAGGAAGTATAAATTCCCTTCCCCATTTACAAGTGTAACCCCCAGGTGGTGCTATCCCAAGGGCTACTACCCCTGCCTGACTGACTACTGACAGGTTGAGGGGCCTAGGTCCAATGGCAGGTTCCTCCACCCAGAGGTCAGGGTTAATACTGTCTGGTATGACTTGGTCACAGCCCTCTGGGACACTGCAACCTCCTTTTCTTCCCACTAGTGGCCCACACAATACATTAGGAACATCTTCACAATTTACACTTACCCCCAGGACTGGCTTTGTCGACTGGACTCTGGGGACCCCCTATAAAACAAGATGATATAGTGCAAAAGCCAGAGAACAATACTTTAACATAAACGAATACTTCAGACAGTGTAACTTTGCTGAAACAAACAAATCTGATTTATTTAGGAGGATGTAACAAGACAGGGGGAAAGCAGGTTAATTAGGTTAAACACATTAATAATCACAGTACTGTGTGCATATTCAGAGTCCAAAATTGTCACTTTCACTGGGTACCCAGGATGGGGGGGGCTAGCCTCTGTTCCAAGTCCCCCCCCAACCCTCCGATGATGGGTGTGTCACACTGTCCTGCTCATGCCAGTCCAGGCTCTGCTTTACCTGCTTTGTTTTCTTCACTTGTATATCCATTTAAAAATCATGTCCTAAAGCAACATTAAATGGGTACTGTTTAAAGATCATAGTGAGCTTCTGTTTAATGTAATTCCTTTATATCCTGGTCCCCCTGTGGCCCTCGTGGCTTGGCACACCTGCACCCTTTCCCCAGCTCAGTTGTGTTCTTTTCCTAGGTCCCCCAAACAAAAATTCCCAATTCTTTTCTGAATTTGTTCATTCTTCCTGTTGTTTACCTCATTATGCCCTCTGTTTGTATCGCGAGGGCTTGATTTTAATGATGTCTGTCTTTAGCTTGCAGCGCTGTTGGAATTATGGAACCTTCAGTATCTCTGGACTTCTTGTCCTGCAGTAGCATTTTCAGCCTGGAATTCTTTCCTTCTGGCAGGCCAACGGGTGTCAGGGATGTTCATGCAACGTGAGCGGTGCAGGCACCTTTAAGCTGCAGTTGCCTGCACTCCCACAAGGGGTGCAGTGACATGCAGCATACACTAGCTCGTGCCTTCACTTAAAGAAAGCCATCTGGCAAGAGCAGTTTTGTATGGAAGAGAGAGAGAGAAAAAAAAGAAATGGACCCAGGCCCTCAGGGCTGAGTGGGTCCGGGTGCAGTTGCATCCCTTGTACTCCCGCCATGTCAGCACTGATTGCCACTTTTGTGAACTCCACTGTGCATGCTAAAAAAAAGTACTGTAAACTGGAGTCTAAACTTTGGGGATGGATGGACTTCCTTTGTTACTCCTGTTATTATTTGCCCCCTGCTGCCTCATAGTGTGGGGGAACAGTGTGGTATCCAATCAGCGGGTGCTTTGGGTGGCCCAGCATCATTGATTATGCTGGACGGATGCAAGGGCTTCTTTTTACTATCTGCTTTTACAGCGGTCCTGCCCCGAAATCATATTAGCGATATAATGCTGTTTCAGAGGAGCAGCTAGTGATAAATTGGGAGGTTATGGAGGATGGTGGTACCCACTGCTGTGCTCTCTGAAGATGGGGACCAGTGCTCTTTTTTTCTTTTTCTTTTTAGCATGCACATGTGAGTCCAGGAACTGGTAACGTGGGACTGCAATAATGCTAGATGCCTTCCTTCCTCATGGAGTCAAATGGGGCAGAGGATGGGTTACACATTACGCTGCCACGAAAGATGTCAACCTGGCAAATGACTAGGGACAAAGGTATTGGGGTGGAGCTTGGTTTACAAAGGAGACAGGGATGTGATATTTCTAACCTTTCTAGGAATAAGGGTGCCATAACAGGCCAGACTGACACCTACTGATTTTTGTCCTGCCTGATCGGAGCCTCAAAAACCCGGTTGTCCTGATTTGCTGGCCCAGCCCGAGGCACGTCCCTATGTTCAGTACACAGTCTACATTCTGCTGCTGAATACCCTTTGCAGAGTGTTTTGCAGGCATACACGCACTACATTGTGAAAGAAGTGTAATTCCCAGAAATAAGTTTTGTTTTCCTATCAGGCCTGCAGTGCAGATGGTCTGTGGATCAGCTTCATTTCTGAGACAGTTTCATTTCCTCTCCCATTATGTGAAAGTGTGTGTGTGTGTGTGTATGTGTATGTATATATATATATATATATATATATATAGAGCTGTATGTAAAGGGTGTTGTTGCTCAGAGTAATGGAAGTAGCTGCAGGGCTGGTAAGCAGGAGGACTATTGTAGTAAGTAATATGGCTTTAGTACCTTTTGTTGTACTTTACATGTAAAGACTATACTTTCTGCAGAGGGATGTTCTGGTGTAGCTGAGGCCTCCAATACTGAACAGTTCTTTCTCCCTGCTTATTTGGTGTTTTCTAAAGTAATGGAAATAACCTGCAGTGCCTTGTTTTTGAGCAGCCGCAGTCTGAGTACTGTGTCATCCTGTGCAAACGGGGCCCTGCAGGAAACCCTGGTTTTGGAACACTAAGGCAATTATGGCAGAATTTTCTCTCGGGGTTGGGGAGGGAGCTGAGAGGGCTCAGGATAGAATGACAGCAGTGATCCTGTTGTCTCCCTTCTCTTGTGACTTGAATGAGGCTGGGAATCCGGATAATATGCACGTGGACCTGAGGGCTCAAGGCACGGATCATGTACCCACACGGGTGCTGGAATGGGTGGGGGCATTATGACCCTGCCACTTTAATAACAGGTAGGGCCTGACCCTATTAGATTTTGCAGACATGTTAATTTATTACTAGAGTGGACTGTGCCATTAAAATGAAATGTGTACAGCAAACAGGGTTACTTACTGCTCACTCCCTTTGTGGCTTATAGGGTGTCCGCAGAATTTTGGAAAGTGAAGACCTGAGTAATGCTGATGGGGGTGGGCTGGGGTCATGGCTTACCGAGTTAAGGCCCAGTGGTCAAACTTTATAAAAGAAAATGAATGCCTTCGCAGATTTGATTGAGAAAAAAATATGGGTGTGGATCAACCCAATCAGCTGGAGGGGGGGATGTACACAGATACATACATAGATACATAGACAGTGTTGGTAGATAAGGGCCTATGGCCCACCCAGTCTGCCCATTTGAGCTTGTAAGTTCAGTTTATGTTTTCCTAGAAGCCTGTTGCCCCTTAACCCTGACCTCCAGAATTCCTTTATGTCTATCCCATGCATTCTTAAATCCCGTGATTGTTTCAGCCCCCACCACTTCCTCTGGTAGGGTGTTCCACTTGTTCACCACCCGTTCTGTGAAGAAATCCTTCCTCACGTTCCTCTGAATCATCCTCCCTCCAACTTCATCCCATGCCCTCTAGTCCTGGAACATCTTTTTCACTTAAAAATATTGTATTCCTGCACCCTGTTCCTCCCTGTAAGATACTTGTATGTCTCTATCATATCCCCTCTCTCCCTCCTCTCCTCCAGGGAGTACATGTTCAGTTCCTTCAACCTGTCCTCATAGGACTTGTGCTGAAATCCATGTACCATCTTTACTCTGTACTCTTTACATCTTTGGCCTTTACCACTTTTCAGACCTTCTGCATCGGTGTGTACCCCTTACATTAGGGTTCTGTGATCCACAGTTTGTAGTATTGCCCTTATTTTCTTAAACAGCACCTTTCTCTCAATTTGTTTGGGAGCAGTTTTAACAAACAGGTGGCTCGCTTACCTGAGTGGGAGTTCCTTCATTGCAGTTTTAAAACATTATGTTTAGCACCCTAAGGAAGGGAAGGGATAATATTTTGCCCCCGAGGGGCTAGCCGCTTGATCCCTTCCACTTCCTGACTCTCCACTCCACCCCTGCGCTCTGACATTTTGTGATACAATTATAGGACCAGTGCAGGGGTGTGCTAAATGCAAGCCTATGGAGCGCCGGCCCGTCGGCGTAGCGGTTGGATTTCCGCTTGACGCTTCCGGCGACCGGTTTGAGCGGACCAGTCGTTGGAGGGCTGGCGGGGGAGATAGATCGGCGTCCGTTGGACTGCTGTCCTTCTCCGGGGGGAGGGTTGGGGCAGCTTCCGGGGTGATGGGGACTCCTGGCGGAGGCCAGGAGCACCCACGCTGCCGAGCTCACCTACTTGGAGGCGGGGCGGACGCTGGGCGTCATTGCATGACCCCGCCTCCCTAAGGGAGAAAAGAGGAAAAGATAGAGTCATCCCCGCCACGCACGAAGCCCGCCGCTGGCTTCAATTTGCCTTTCAGGCCGAGCCCCCACCTAACCAGTGCCCGCGCGCATATCGGGTGCCGTGTGTCGTGGCCCCACTCGCGGGGTAAGCACGGGTATCGGGTGGCAGTGGCTGATCTGAAGGTAAGAGTTGCCGTGCCCGTGACCGGCAGATGCTTAGGCGGCGGAGGGGGCTCTGAAAGGAGGAAGTGTAAATTAAAAAAAAGCCTATGGAGTCATTTTAAAAGCTATTTTCTGGTGGTGGGGTGGGGGTTCTGACTTTTGGTACAAATTGAAGACAGTATTCAAATAACACGGGCCTTGTTATGTGATTACTGGCTTTAATCTGTACCAGAAGTTGAATTAAAATTGGGAAAATAGCTTTTAAAATGATGCTCCATGGACTTGCATGGAGTATTCCCCCCGCTCTGGTCCTATAATTATATCACAAAATGTCAGAGTGAGGGATGGAGCGGAGCAGTTTTCTATGTTTCTGTGTTTTGTTAACAAAGAGCTTCTAGCTAAGGCCTAAAAGAGAGTAAAGGCTTTGTTTCCCTACAGGTTCTGCCCTTGGCTGGTTTTGGTGCTCCTGCTGGATCTGCAGAGACAGACTACCATTTCCTGTAAATGGAACGTGGAAGGACATCACCTTAGACAGCGCTGGCTTCCAATATAGCCATGCCGTGAGTCAGTAAGTACACCCATAGAACCATCGGTGCAACCTTCCCTTTCTTTCTTTGTGCCTAGAGAGGGCATCACCTTCTTTCATGCAATCTCATATGATGCACTGCACTGGCTAATTTGTGGTTTGGCAGAGCCCACTGATTATATCTTTTTTTTTATATAGCTATTTGGTCCCTGTCACTTCCTCCTGCCAACTGGCGATGGGAACACATAGGTATTTTTATAGGTTTTCTCCCCTAGCCCCCCGAGGCCCTGGCACACAGCATGTGGAAGCACGAGCTCAGCTCCTTCCACCTCCTGTAAAGGTTTGCCACCTTCTCTCTGCCTACGCTACCCACCAGACCTACACCCAGTGGAAGCAGAACTACAGGGGGTGCCAACCCACCCTGTCTGCCCCCCCATGCCGACACCTCAATGACCCGAGGTCGCTCCTGGACCTGGGTCACCGACGTAGCATAAGGTAAGGTGTCCAGCACTTCAACTCTCTGCGCCACCGGCCAACACACAGATTATATCTTGTGTTTGAGATTAGCATGTTCTGAGCTTTAGAACTGAGCAGGAAGAAAATGGGCCATCACAAATGAATCAAGTCACCCTTTCCCCAGTGTGACAAACCTTTCACATTGGGGGTGTGGGGGTGGACTTTAGAAGTACCCTTATGCTGCAGACACTGACATTTGCTGTTGTTTCTTGGAATTGGATTTTACTATATTGTCAGGTGCTGTAAGTTGTAACCTTGTCCCTTACACAAATTGAGTCCCGATAGGTTTCACATATCTAGTAATTTTTACACCGTAGATATGAGTGATTATTTTATTTATTTATTAGCACATCGGAATTATAACCCTTTGAGTCATAGACTCGTTCCCAAAGGCGCCACATCATGATACAAAGAGAAAAATACAGATACTGTAGTAACGAAAATTGAAGGAACAGGTAATACATACGATGGAGAACATTGAATACAATTAGCAGGGTGACAGTGTCATTCAGCAGAATGAGCTGTAGTCCTATACAATCAGTAGCTGTCAGTTGCTAACGTACAAGCACAGTAACTTTTTTTTTTAATTCAAGTTTATTGCATATTTAAGCACTTTTACATATCTCATCACTTTACAGTTAGTACAGTCATTAATATGTTCACTTGCACGCATGCCCAAGGAACGTTTTGGGAGAGTAGCACACTTTGGAAGTGTGCCTCTCCCTTGCAATCCAGTGCTCCATTGAGCAGGTGTGGCGGTCCTGCACCAATGGGTGCGGGAGCTGTGTATGACAGCGGTGGTATTCACTTCAAAGAAAACCACGCTGTCATACCAGCTACCGTCACGCCCCCTCGCGTCACGTGCTCCCCACGCGCCGCCCCAAAGCTTTGGTGCCACGCTGGGAGCCCACTCCCAGCGGGCAAACTAGTTTGCCGACGGGGTGCCCACACCGTCGGTTCCACGGCCCCCAAGCCATCCTGCTGCTCCCAGCGTGGCAAACGCCCCACGTCAGTTGCTTTTTTTTTTTTTTTGTACCTGTAACCAAACGGTCCACATGGCATCTCCCAGTCCCTCCCACAACCCAAACCCACCCACTCACGCACTCAGCATCCTCACACCCCCACCCCATACTTACCTCCAGAGCTCGGCGCGACGATCTTCGGTGGACCAGGAACATGTCTGCACTCTTCAAAGCCGACCGCGAACTGAGGAAATGCCAGTAAGTTGTATAATGGGCTAGATAGGGGGTTTTCAACTTTATTGCATATCTCAGGCATTTTTTGGAATTTTTGCACCAAATTTTCAACATGGGGTTTTTGGGACCCCTTCTCATGAATGATGTCACTGTCATGGTGTTATTTGGGCCTGAAGGGTGATTTCCAGTCACTGCGCTGAAATCACTTCCTTCGGCCCGAATAGCGCCATGACAGTGACATCATTCATGAGAAGGAGTCCTAAAACCCATGTTGAAAATTTGTGCAAAAATTCCAAAATGACTGTTTAACTAGCTATGCTATGCAGTTTCTACGCACTCGTAGGTTTGTGAATTTTCAATATTTCTACCCAGATTTTCAACATTGCCTTTTTACCAGACCTTCTTATGAGCAGTACAGCTGTCATTTTTCACATCTCACCCAAAACGTGTTTCTGCCTCATGAGCGCATAATGCTGCAGTCGGTGTGCGAAATCAATGTATGGACACATTAAGAAAATCACAGTGACACTGTTCATGAGCAGAGATCTTAAAATGGCTATGTTGAAAATTCTGTGAACAAATTCTAAAATAACTGTTTTAGCTGCATGCTAGCAGTTCCTATGCACGTCAGAAGTTTGCGATTCAATATTTTCACACCAGATTTTCAATATTGCCGTTTTACCACACCTCCTTATGAGCAGTACAGCTGTCATTTTTCACATCCTGCCCAAAACGTGTTTCCGCCCATGTAGTGCACAATGGCGCAGTCGGTGTGCAAAATCAATGTATGGCACACAGTAAGACAATCACAGTGACACTGTTCGTTAGCTGTCATTTTTCACATCCTGCCCAAAACGTGTTTAGGCCTATGAAGCGCACAATGGGGGTAGCAAAAAGGTCTTGCTGAAAATTTATTGTGCAAATACCAGCAATCGCACAGGGCATTACGGCAAAGCACCATATGTGCCAAACACCACTGCAAATACCTGCAAGCGAACGTTCGGCATTGACAAATGCTTGTTTATTTATTACAGGAAAGGAGTCATGTCTCTTATACATTAATACATTAATATTAAGTTAGGTGCAACAATTCATTATCTAACTTGATCCGGTATTTTTGTCATTTGAGCCCATTCTGTTGATACTCTGTACATTCGTTATGTTTTATTCCTCTCAAGTCGCCTCCCTCTTATTACCCTCCATCTCCCTTCTCAGTCCTCTCCACCTCTTTCTTCTTCTCTTATTACTTCAGGGACTCCAGTTCCCTGTGACAGGATCCAGGGTGTCCATCTACTGACAAACCTCTGTATTCTGAGGTTTATTTTATGTGTCAGCTCCTCCATTCCCTGAATCTCCCGCACAATCTCCACCCATTGCTGGATGGTAGGGGGATCTGAATTGAGCCACTTCCTCGTGATTGCTTTGTCGGCCGATGTCAACAATATGTTCCATAAGTATATCTTGTCCCCTCCTCATATTTCTCTAGGCAGGATCCCAAGTATCAGCTGCTTGGGGCCTATGCATTCTGTAATTGAGAATAGGGCAGTCAACTTTCGTTTTATGTCCCCCCAATATTGTGTCAGTCTTGGGCATGACCAAAACACATGTAGTTGGTCCGCCCTCAAATCTTGGCAGCCTCTTCAGCAAGTTGCCAGGCAATTCCTGTCCCATTCACTCTTAATATACGGGGTTATAAAGAATCTCATTCGAATCTTCCATTCGAATTCCCTCCACATCGGGGAATATGTGGTTTTATGAATCTGAGCATAGCTATTTTCCCATTCCTTATCAGTGATTGGTTCACCCATCTCAAGTTGCCATTAGTTTTGGGGACCTATAGCCTGGCTACCCCTTCTGTCCCTCAGTGCCCCATAGATAGCGGACGCATGTCCCCTTTGTGTCTGTGAGGACATTATTTCCCCTATCACCCCCCTCAGGTTGATCGGGGCCTGATCTTAAATCTGGTGGCCCTGTAGTGCTTGTATATCTGTTCTGATCTGAAGGTATCTAAAATGATCAGCCTGCCTAAGTGTGTATCTTTCTTTAAGTTGAGCAAACTCCATCACCCGGGCTCCATCAAGGAAGTCTTCCAGGGTGTGGAGACCCAATCTCTCCTATCTTCTGAAGGTGAGATCTATCTTGTTGTGCAGGGAGGAATCCCCCATCCCAAGCAAACCACCTCATGGTCCATAAATCTACAGTTAGTTTATGCTTAGACCAGAGCCGCTTCAGTGCCCATAATGTGTTTCTTACTGTAAATGTAAGTGTATTGTTATCTTGGTATGGGATGTCTGGCGTTGTAGCCATGGCCCACAGGGGCACCCCCTCTGTGATACTTAATTCCAGTTTTTTCTAGCGAGAGGAGTAGCCTCCTGTGGACCAGAGTAGGGCCCATATGAGCTGGGCAGCCAGGTAGTAGTCCTCTAGGTTAGGAAGATTCTGTTCCCCCAATTTTTTGTTAGACTGCATGATCTGATTCTTGACTCTAGGTCTCTTATAGTTCCAGATGAAACTGGAGATCACCCCCTGCCAAATTTGAAACTGGTTATGGTGAATTTTTATTGGGAGGCACCTGAACAAATACAAAAATGTTGGTAAAGTATTCATGGTGACTGACTGAATTTTCGCGTAGAGGGGCAAATTCAGCAGGTCCCATTTCTTAATGTCCTGTCTAGTTTGTTTGATCAAGGGTTCAAAGTTGAGGGCGTATAGGCACGACAGATGTTTTGGAATTTGGGTACCCAGATATTTTATTTTGTAAGCATTCCATTTCAGTGGTAGTAGTTGTTGTATATTCATGGAGGGATTATAATGGAATTTCAGTATTTCTGTTTTTTTGTTTGTTGAGGGTATAGCCTGAGTATTGACCGAACCTATCCAAACCGTTCCATAGTCGGAGGATAGTTTTATCTGAACTGGTTAAATATAGTAAAACGTCGTCTGCATACAGAGATATATTATGTCCCCCGATTACCACTCCTTGGAACTCGCGATCCTTTCGAGGGCCTGAGCCAAAGGTTCGATATAGAGAGCAAATAGTAGTGGTGACAGCGGGCATCCCTGTCTGGTACCTCTACTAAGTTCGAATCTCTGAGAGATCCCCATTTACTCAAATGCAGGCTTGTGGGGAGGTATATATAGCTCCCATGACACTCACAAAAGATGTAGGGAATGCCATCCTTTGCAGGGACTGCGAACGAAATTCTATTAATTACTTTGTCGAACGTCTTTTCGGCATCGAGGCTCATGATGCATGTGGATATGTGTCTTTTGTTAATTATGTCTATTATATTAATGGTACGTCTTACTCCTTCTGGAGCTTGTCTAGACTCTATGAACCCTGTCTGATCTTGATGAATTATTTTTGCGAGAATGGGGTTTAGTCTGGCAACTATTACTGCCGTAAAAATGTTATAATCGACATTTAAATGGGATATCGGTCTGTACAAGCCACAGTCCTGTAAATGCCTCCCCTCCCCTCCTTGGGAATCACAGAGATAGTAGTGTAGTTCCACGACGGTGGAACTCCCTCTCTTTCCTGCCATACCTGATTAAATACAGGTTTCAGTAAGGGTGTTATTTTGGCAGCGAAAGTCTTGTACAGCTCACTGCCAAAGCCGTCCGGACCCGGGCATTTACCTACCTTAAGGGCTTTTATGATTTGAGGTATTTCAGGGAGTGAAATCGGTGTCATTAATACTTGCCTCTGTAGCTCCGTGAGCCTGGGCAGATTTGGCCTATCCTGGAAAGCCCTTGTTTCCTCAGAATATACCTGATCTGGTGCTCGGTACAGCTGTTGGTAATATGCCACCATGGATTCCGCAATCTGATCCCATTTACGTGAGATTCGTCCTGTAACCGGTGTTTGAGGCCTGGGATGGTAACCTTTGCTGCCCTCTGCCTCAGGCGGTAAGCCAACAATCTGGTGGCCCTGTTTCCCCCTTCGTAATAGTTTTGCTTTAAGTAATGCAGGGCTTTTTCTGTTTCATTTCTTTGTATTTGTTGTATCTTCTCTTAAAGTCCCCTTATCTCTCTTTCACTAAGTTTACAGATCTTGATTTTTTGTTGTTCTTCAAAGTCCCTTAGTTGGTGCTTGAGTGTTTCTAACTGTTTAACCCTTTCCCTCTTTTTATATGTTGCTATAGCTGTTAATTTCCCCCTAATCATCATTTTAATTGTATCCCATATTATTTGTGGGGTTATCTCTGGGCTGTCATTTATTTGTACAGTTTGTTGAATAACCTTCCTTAGTTCCTCTTTTCACCCCTTCATCTCTCAGCAGGCTAGTGTTCAGTCTCCATTGAGTAGGTTTTTTTGGTAACTGGAGCTCTAGGTCTGCCAAGATTGGTTGATGATCCAACAGTGTCTCTATTCCTACCTTCATAGATTGAAATATGTGTAGGTCTTTGACGTACGTCCTAAACACGTCAAGCCTCGAGTACACCTTGTGCCTTGAGGAGTAAAAGGTATAGTCCCTTGCCGAGAGGTATTTTTCCCTCCACATACCCACTATCCCTACGTCCTCCATTATCTTCCACAGTGATCTCCCAGTTCTATTATCTGACATCCTAACCCCTGAGGTAGAATCGAGCAGTCTATCCAAAATAATATTCCAGTCTCCTCCCTCAATAAGGACCCCCCTCGCTTTCTCAGCTATTTTTGCAAGGAGTTCTGCGAAAAAAGAAATGGGTGAGCCGGGAGGGGCATACATATTCACCAGAGTGACTGGCTGATCCTGCACCCTCCCCATCACTGTTACGTATCGGGCCCCAGTGTCTGCCACCACCTGCTCCTCTACAAAGGGGAAAGAGTCAGACAATAGAATAGCCCCCCCCCCTCCCTTTTCCTTCCTTTATCCAAGGATGCATCAAACAGTTTCGGGAATCTCTTATTTTTCAATTTCTGAGTCTCTGTTGGAGTTAAATGCGTTTCCCGAATAAAGTTTATCTGGCATCTCTGATCTTTCAGAAAATGTTGTATCTGCTTTCTTTTTATGGAATGATTAATACCGTTCACGTTATATGAAAGCACTCTTGAGCTAACTTGGGCCATGTTTATGTTTGGCATTTACATACACTGCTTTATTCTTACTTTTCTCCTCGTTTAGGACTCCACCCTTCGTCCCTCCAGTCTTAGTTTTGTCTCCTGTTCCATACCCATCACTCCTTTTACTGTTAATTAACTCCCCTCTTGTACTACTAATCTTTCTTTCCCTCTTAACATAGTGTCTTTCTGCATGTTTCAATAACCTTAACAAATTTCCAGCTCTCAACTATGAGCCAACTTTAAATGTGAATAAACTTAACAACCTTTCCCCACTAGGTGGGAGTATAACCTTGCTCACAACATTGTACTCACATGAACCAAAATAAAAAACATTCTAACCTTTAACTCTCTGGTTGTTGTGATCTTTTTGTGGAGGAGGCATCCTACCCCCCCAGGTCCAGCTTGACCTCAGGGTGAGCCCCCCCCCCCCTTAGGGATCTCATAGTCCCAGCATCTCCTAAATTATCTAGAGATCTGGAGATACAGGCAAGGTTCAGGGAGCTTGCCAGGGTCTGTCATGACATAGGATGCGCGATTTCCTTCATGGAAATCCTGCCGGTGCCAAGGGCTAGTGGGGAACACAAGAGGAAGATTAAGGAGATAAACCAGTGGCTGAGGAAGTGGTGTGGGACCAGAGGGTATGGGTTGATGGGGGATTGGGGGGAGACCTGGGAGGATAAGGGGCTGTATGCTAGAGGTAGGCTCCATCTCAATTTGGAGGGGAAGGAAATCTTTAAGTTGAAAATAGAGGGGTTCGTTGGTGAAAGATGGGGTTTAAACTTGTGAAGGGTGGAGGGATGGGAGAAAAGGCCGTCGAGGGTGTCCAGTAAAGGAGGGACTCTGTCTCCACCCCCCTGGGGAGCTGGAGGGATGCAGGAAAATGCCAACTGGTAAGGTGCAGACCAGGGGAAGGTGGAATCCCCATGGGAATGCCAGCAGGGGAAATGAATGTATAGGGAAAGGGTGGAAGGTAGTCCTGCTAAATGCCAGGAGCGTGGGCAGTAAAATGCCTGAGCTCCAGGCGATGCTAACTGAGGGAGAGGTGGATGTGGCAATGGTCACTGAGACCTGGGCCACCACAGGGCATGACTGGGACCTGAACCTGGAGGGTTACACCATGTTCAGGAAGGACAGGGGGGAGGAGGGGTAGCAATAATAGTCAAAAACGGCATTGACATAGGAGGAGTGGAGGAGGCGGAGAGAACTGTGGAGGCGATTTGGGTCACCTTGATAACAATGGGGGGCAAGACAGTAGAAATAGGAGTGGTGTATAGACCCCCTGCGCTGGCGGAGGAGCTGGAGGACAGTCTGGTGGCAGATGCTGGGAGACACTGTGTATTGGGCAGGGGAAGGGTGGTGGTGTTGGGGGATTTAAACATGCCAGGAATGGACTGGGAGACTATGACATCCTCGGTGGCCAGGGAACAGAGGTTGTTGGATGTACTTCAGGATGCGTTCCTAACTCAGCAGGTGGGGGAACCGACCGGGGAGGCGCGGATACTGGATGTGGTCCTGGAAGACAGTGACCAGATTGGGGGCCTGGAGGTAAGGGACCCATTGGTGGGGAGCAACCATGCCACGATCTGGTTCTGCCTGAACCTAGGAGGGGTAGAAGGCTGCACAAAGACGGAGGTAACTGACTTCAGGGGGGCAGATTTCAAGGAAATGGGAAGGATCCTTAAGGAGCATTTGGATGGGATTGGGCCAGACATGGCCGCTGACAGTAGGTGCGAAATCATCGGGGGGGGGGGTGCAGGATGCTACCAGCACCTGTGCAAGAATAAGACGAAAATGCAGTAGGGTCTGAAAACCCTGCTGGTGGACCAGGGAGGTTCAGGAGGTGGTGAGGGGAAAGAAGGCAGCCTATAGGCAATTCAAGTGCTCAAGGAGTGAAAGGGATTGATGGGAGTACAAGCTGATGGCCAGAAGGGCCACTAGGGCGGTGAGAGCGGCTAAGGCAAGGAAGGAGCAGAACCTGGCCTGGGAAATTAGGAGAGGGAATAAGGGGTTCTTTAGGTACATTGGGGAAAAACGAAGGGTGACAGGGCAGATTCGCAGGATTAAAACAGGAAAGGGATGGGCACAAGACCCGGGGGAGCAGGCTGAGGTACTAAATGAGTACTTCGCCTCAGTTTTCACCAAGGAAAATGGGGGGAGGGGGCTGCATCATACATGGGAGGAGACAATGAAACTGAGGAGGGGGGACCCTTACCGATCGGTGGGTCTGGGGAGGGGGGCCATCACTGGCAGGAGGGAGGAAGGCAAAGCAGGGGGACGAGGTAGCGGAGGTGGAAATCATGGCAGAGAGAGTGAGGGAAGCCCTCAGGTCCCTTAAGACGGAGAAAGCACCGGGGCCCGGATAAATTACATCCCAGTGTGCTGAAGGAACGGGCGGATGTCCTGGCGAAACCCCTGGCAGAGCTTTTCAGCATCTCTCTCTGAGGACAGGGTGGGTGCCCCAGGACTGGAAGGTGGCACATATAGTGCCTATCCACAAGGGGGGATCAAGGGAGGTGGCAGGGAACTACAGGCCTGTCAGCCTGACTTCGGTGGTGGGCAAGGTGATGGAGGGCATTGTCAAGGAGAGGCTAGGGGGGGACCTGGATAAGTCAGGGTGCCTGGACGATAGACAGCGTGGATTCATCCCAGGGAAATCGTGTCAGACAAACATTGTGCAGTTCTATGATTGGGTGATGTGTGCCTTAGACCTGGGTAGACCAGTGGACATCCTTTTTCTTGACTTCAGCAAGGCATTTGACTCCGTTTCTCACGGGGGCCTGTTAGATAAGCTGGGAGAAAAGGGGATGGGGAACCAGATGATCAGATGGATAGGCAATTGGCTCCAGGACCGGACCCAGAGGGTCATGGTTGGCGGGTTAGTCTCATCCCCAAGGAGGGTCATTAGTGGAGTCCCTCAGAGATCGGTCCTTGGGCCCCTCCTGTTCAACACCTATGTCTCTGACATAAGGCAAGGTATCAGGAGTGAGATGAGTCTCTTTGCAGATGATGCAAAACTGGGGGCAGTGGTGGATGGGGAGGAGGGGAGAGTGGCCCTACAGGGGGACCTGGAGGCTCTGGAAAAGTGGTCTAGAAACTGGAAGCTGAGGTTCAATGCAGGGAAATGCAAGGTACTGCACCTGGGAGCCAGAAACCCGGGCCAAGTGTACATCCTTTAAGGTGGGTCAGGAGTGCTGGAACCCTGGGATCATCTCCCGGCGCCTTCAGATTTCCAAGGTCAGCCCATGTTAAAACCATTGGGCTGGTGTGCACCCCCTTCGATGCGCTCTGCCTTTGCAGGTGGTATGGGCACTGCCTCTTGTGGGAGCAACTGTAAGATCTCAGTCTTTGCCCCTGAGGTGCCACCAACATCAACAGCATATTTCCCTGTCCTTAAAATGGTCTTATTCTGCTCTCCCCCAACTCCATCCTGGTCCTTTTATGGGTACAGTTCCCTCCAGTAATCTGGATATGCTAGGCAACCATCTCTTCAAATTATTGAGAGCAGCAAATGCTGCCTTTCACTGCTGTAAATCAATGTATTTATTTTCATTATTATTTATTCTCCCTCTCCCCATCCCTTCCAGTTACTAGCGATTCTCCCCTTTCAGAGGGCCTGTCTTGCATTGTGTGGTTTAGTCCCTTAACATAGAAACATAGAATTTGACGGCAGATAAGGACCACTTGGCCCACCCAGTCTGCCCATTTCCCTACCTACTGGATAAGCTGCAGATCGTAGTTAACCAGCAGCCTACTTTTTCCTACCCCCACCCCCTAGAATGGCCTTATGACTGTCCCATGCATTCTTGAATTCCACCACTGTTTTTGACTCCACAACCTCCTCCAGAAGGCCGTTCCATGCATCCACAACCTCTCTGTGAAAAATACTCCTTAAATTACCTCTGAGCTGCCCCTCTATCTTCAAATTGTGCCCCTTGTTCTTGCACACCTCTTTTTGAAAGATGCTACCCTCTTGGACTTTGTTGATTCCTTGAGGTACTTGAAAGTTTCTATCATTGTCCCCCCTTTCCTCGAGGCTATACATATATTAAGCTCCTTTAGTCTCTCTTCATATGTCTTCCGGTGCAGACCCTGCACCATTTTAGTTGCCCTCCTCTGGACAGCTTCTATCCTGTCTATATCTTTATGGAGATTGGGTCTCCAGAACTACACACAGTACTCAGATGGGGTCTGACCAGCTGTCTGTACAGAGGATAATAACTTCCTGTTTTCTACTGGTGATGCCTCCCTCATGCATCCCAGTATCTCCCCAGCCCTCCTTGCTGCCCTTTCACATTGCTTGCCCACCTTTAGGTCATCTGATATGACTACCCCAGGTCCCATTCCATTTTTGTTGTTGTTAGTATCTCACCCCCCATTGTGTACTCTTCCCCAGGGTTTTTGTTTCCCAGGTGCAGTACCTTGCACTTCTTAGCACTGAATCTAAGCTGCCATACATTTGACCATTCCTCTAACCTTGCCAAGTCCCTTCTCATCCTTTCCACTCCACCTTATGCATCAACTCTTTTGCAGATCTTTGTGTCATCTGCAAAGAGACATACTTTTCCTTCCAGTCCCTCTGCAATGTCGCTTATAAAGACATTGAAGAGGACCGGTCCTAATACTGAACCCCACGGTACCCCACTAGTAACCCCCCTTTCTTCAGAGTGGACTCCATTTACTATTACTCTGTGTCCTATTCTCCAGCCAATTCTTTACCCAGGCTGTCATCTTGGGACCCACTCCCAGGCTGGCTAACTTGTATATTAATCTTTTGTGTGGGACTGTGTCAAATGCCTTGCTAAAGTCTAGGTCGGCCATGTCCACAACCCTCCCTGATCTACTACTTTGGTCACCCAGTCAAAGAAATCTATCAGATTCATCTGGCGACCTTCCCGCTGTGAATCCATGCTGCCTTGGGTCCTGTGCCCTCTGGCCTCTAGATACTGACAGTTCTTTCCTTCAGAAGTGATTCCATCATTTTCCCTATCACTGAGGTTAAACTAACAGGTCTGTAGTTTCCTGCTTCTGCCTTGCTCCCACTTTTGTGAAGGGGAATCACATCTGCCCTCCTCCAGTCCTTGGGTACCACCCCATTCTCCCATGATTTGTTAAAGAGGGTAGTCAGTGGTATCACTAGTTCTATCCTTAGTTCTTTTAGAATTCTAGGATGAATCCCATCAGGCCCCATTGCTTTGTCCGCCTTCAGTTTTAAGAGTTCTTTTATAACTCTTTCTTCTGTAAATGGGCTGGTATCAACTTCTGTATCCAGTGTGTTTCTGCTGTTTGTTTTAGGTACCTCCCCCTCTTCATTTGTAAATACTGAGCAAAACTATTTGTTTAGTATCTCTGCCTTTTCACAGTCTCCCTCTGCCCACCCTCCCTCCTTTATTAATCCTCACTATCCCTCCTTTGGTCTTCCTTCGCTCCCCTGATGTACCTATAAAGGTTTTATCCCCTTCTTAACTGAGTTCGCTATCTTTTCCTCGGTTTGGGCCTTTGCTGTTCTGACTGCCTTCCTAGCTTCCTTTTGCTTTAACTGATACAGTTCTCAGTCCTGCTCCTTCTGTGATTCATTGTACTTCCTGAATTCTTTTCTCTTGAACCTTCACTGCCACTTCCTTTAAGAACCATAGTGGTTTCTTACATCGTTTTGTTTTGTTTATTTGCTTACACAAAGGCTCGTTACCTTTGTGATGGCAGTTTTATTATTCTCATTGTTCTTCCAACCCTCCTTCCTGCCTATTTGCTAGTGCATTCCTTAGGCACTCACCCATTTTGACAAAGTCAGCCTTCCTAAAGTCCAGTACTTTTGCCTTTGTATGGCTTGACTCTATTGCTGTGTTTATTGTGAACCATACTGTTCGATGGTCACTAGTTCCCAGATGGCTACCCACTTCTACATCTGTGATCCTCTATCCATCTCCATTTGAGAGAAGCAGGTCTAAGATTGCTCCCTCTCAGTGGGCTCCAACACTAGTTGTCTAAGGCATGCCCCCGTAGGGCATCTAGAATAACCCCACTCTTCGAAGTGGCTGCTGCAACTGCACTCCAGTTAACATCTGGCATACTCAGATCACCCATCAGCAATATCTCCCCTTTTTCTGCCATTCTAAGTATACTTTCTATCATTTCCTTGTCCATTTCCTCCCCCTGAGAAGGGGTTCTGTATACAATCCCTGTGCGGATTGTGGTGCTATTGCCTGTCTCCAAATTTACCCACAGTGCTTCTTCTCCTCCCTGTTTACCCTTTTGTTCTGTTGCTTTGATTCCTTCCCTTATGTAAAGAGCTACTCCTCCTCCTCCTCCTCTTTTACTCCCTGTCCCTCCTGTAGATAGTGTATCCTGGTATGTTTACATCCCAGTCATGGTTTTGTGTGTACCGTGTTTCTGTGACTGCCACAATATCCAGATGTTCCTCCATCAAGGCCACTAATTCAGGAAGCTTGTTACCCAGACTACAGGCATTGGTACTCATTGCTCTCCATTTTTTGATGGCTTTACCTTCAGTTACAGCATCCCCCACTGACCTTTCTACCTCGGCCTTTTTCTCATTTAGTACCCTGTTTTGTAGGGAGAGGCTGGGATTTTCCTGCTACTCATCAGTGCCTCCCCGTTTGACTAGTTTAAAAGCTTGCCAATGAAGCATTTAAACCGATTGCTCAAAAGACTTGTTCCCTTCCTGGACAGATGCAGACCATCCTGCCAGCATAGGCTGGTGTCCCTCCAGGTGGAACCCCAGTCCCCAATGAAGCCATACACCTGTGCTCCACACCATTTTTTCAACCATTCATTAAACTGCATGGTGCAAAGTACCCTCGCCTCCCCCATGCCATTGACAGGCAGCACCTCTGAGTAGGATACTGTGTGTGCTACTTGTCTTAGGCCCCTCCCCAACTCTACAAAGTCCTCCTGCACTGCTCTAATCACATTATGAGCCAAGTCATTTGTCCCTAGGTGGACAATGATGTCCAGCTCAGACTCCCGTGCAGCTGTTCTCGTGATCCTGAGGATGCGCTTCCTGTCTCTCCAAGCCATGGCACCAGGCAGGCACCTTACTTCAGTTTTCCCTGCTCCCCCCAGTTCTATCCCCCTAATAATTAAGTCCCCCACCAGGAGCTGCTTCCTTTCCCTGTGGTGTCCTCTTCCTCCTTCCTGTGGGCCTCCCTTGTGACAGTTGTCCTCAGCCTCCTTAGTCTCCTCTGCGGGTGCATCCATAGGGGAGCTATGCTCCCCCAGAATGGTGTATGGATTGTGGAGTGGAACAACTGCCTGGGTGTGCCTCTGTTCCACCATCCTCACCCTCCCTGAGCCCACTGTGGTCCAACTACTGTGCTTTCTTCGCAACCTCTGGGGTAGTGGTGGTGGCTCTGGTGCTCCCTGGATGGGGGAGGTTCCCTTCCTACTGTCCAGTGTGGCCTGGGGGAAGGTTCCCTTGCTACTGTCCAGTGTGGCCTGAAGACGGGCAACTTCGTCCCTCAGGGCAGAGAGTTGTCTGCAAATAGGACAGCATCTCAGCCTCCAGAAAGACTCCCGGAAGACTGCTGCCCCACAGCCATTACATTGCACTACTCCCCACATGTTTATCTACTTTTTATGTTGATTGCGCGCATGCGCAAGAAACATATTGCGACAGGTTTATACAGAAGTAGGTTGTGGAGGCGCGGCACTGTTGTGGCCAATGTCCCCACAGCCTGCAGAGGCTTGCCTGTTCCCTATGTTGGCACGCTGTTGCTGACACTAGTTCAGCCAGCGTGCTACAACTTTCAAAAAAAACAACCTCTGCAATCAGGGGCTGCCTCGTCATTGTAGCATCAGTCATCTGCTGCAATGAGGGAGCGACCCATTATTGCAGGGCGGGATGTAAAGCCCTGAGATTGTTTGTGAACATGGCGGTGGCTTGCCGCCATGTTCACAAACAATATACCCATCCCCCCTCCCACCATGTTTAGTTGCCGACGAGGGCCCCAATCCCCGTCGGCATTCTGTGCCCCCCACCCGGTTTTGTTCCTGCTGACGGGATGCCCAATCCCCGTCGGCCGTAGTGCCCCTCCTGTTTGTTTTGTTGCCGACAGGGGAGCCCACTCCCCATCGGCATTCTGTACCCCCCCTTCTGTTCCTGCCGACAGGGTGCCCAATCCCCATCAGCTGTAGTGGCCCCGCTGTTTGTTTTGTTGCCGACGGGGGAGCCCACTTCCCGTCGGCATCGTGTCACCCCCCCCACCCCCTTTTTGTTCCTGCCGACGGGCGTGCCCAATCCCTGTCGGCATAACGATACCCCCGCCCCTACGCCAACGGGTGTGCCCAATCTCTCGTCAGCTACTGCTGCCCCGAATGGGAAAGTTACTGCTGGCACACTGGGAGCCCACCCCAGTGTGCCAGAGGCCCTGCAAATGGAAAACAGTCCTGCGACGCCAGTTTTTGTTTTTTTGTCCCTGGAAAGCAGGAAACGTCCTCAGCCGCCCCTGCCTCCCACCCACTGCACGCCCTGCCTCCCACACCCCACCCCATACTTACCTGATGAGCTCGGTGCACGATCTTCGGTGGACCGGGAACACGTCTGCACTCTTCAAAGCCGACCGCAAACTGACGAAATGCCGGTAAGCTGTATAATGTAATAGATAGGGGTTTTTCAACTTTACTTCATATCTCGGGCATTTTGGGGAATTTTTTCACCAAAGTTTCAACATGGGGTTTTTGGGACCCCTCCTCATGAATTCTTGAACTGTCATGGCGTTAATCAGGCCGAAAAGGTGATTTTGCGGTCACTGCGTGGAATCACCTTTCGGGACTGGTTAAGCAGCGACAGTGCCAGTGTTCATGAGGTGGGCTCTCAAAACCTGTGTTGCAAATTTAGTGAAAAAATCCAAAAAATGACTGTTTTACGAGTGTGTGCTGCACAGTTGCTACGCACGCTCATAACTTCGTGAATTTGCAATATTTTCACACCAGATTTGCAACATTGGCATTTTGTCGCACCTCCTTGTGAACAGTACAGCTGTCATTGTTCACATCCTGGCGGAACTTGTTTTCGCACTTCCGGCGCAGAATAGCGTGGTCGCTGTGGGAAATCCGTGTTCGGACAGATTCAAAAATGACAGTGACACTGTTCATGATTAGAAGTCCTGAAATGGCTATGTTGAAAATTTGGTAATGATACTCCATAAGAGCTTGCTGGTGCGGTGCGTTCGCGGATTTGCTGCGCGCTTTAAGTATCGCAAATTTATAATATTTTCACTCCAGATTGCCAACATTGCCATTTTGTCACACCTACTTATGAACAGTAAAGCTGTGATTTTTCCCATTCTGGACGAAATGTGTTTTCGCACTTCCGGCGCAGAATAGAGCGACCGCTATGGGAAATCACTGTCCGGGACAGATTAAGAAAATGAGAGTGATACTGTTCATGAGCAGAGGTCCTAAAATGCTTATGTTGAAAATTTGGTGATAATACCCCGTCGAATGACTGTTACAAGTGTGCGTTGCACACTTTCCACGCACTCTTGTAACTTCGCAGAATTGTAATATTGTCACGCCACATTTTCACCAGTGGACTTTTTCCGCACCTCCTTATGAGCAGCACAGCTTTCAATTTCCACATCCTGACCGAAATGTGTTTTCACAGTTCTGGCACAGAATAACGCAGTCGCTGTGGGAAATCACTGATCGGGACAGATTAAGAAAATGACAGTGGCACTGTTCATGAGCAGAGGTCCTAAAATGCCTATGCTGAAAATTGGGTGACAAAACTCCATGACATGACTGTGTTACAAGCGTACGTTGACCTGTTTCCACACACCCTTGTAACTTCGCAATATTGTGATATTTTCACCCCACATTTTTAACAGTGGCATTTTTCCACACCTCCTTATGAACAGTACAGCTGCCATGTTTCACATCATGGCTACAATGTGTTTTTGCACTCCTGCCGCAGAATAGCACGGTCGCTGTGGGAAATCACTGTGGGACACATTAAGATCGAACAGTGAGGAGTGACGCTCAACTGAGCTCTGTCGGGACTGCTACGGATTTGTTTGTGGGCAGAGAAAGGGCCCAACGCAAGAGCCCAGTACAAAAGGACAGCCTGCAGCACTGGGAGAAACAGAATGAGAGAGCGAGTGAGGGAGGGGGAGTGAGCGAACTCACCAGAGCTCTTTCAGGACTGCTGAGGATTTCTTTGTGGGCAGAAAAAGGCATCAATGCAGGCAGGGGCCCAGCACAAAAGGCCAGCCTGCAGCGGTGGGAGAAACAGTACGAGCAAGTGAGACACGGGGACTGAGTGAGCTCACCAGAGCTCCGTCAGGACTGCTGCAGATTTCTTTGTGTGCAGGAAAAGGCGCCAATACAGGCAGGAGTCCTGTACAAAAGGGCCGCTTGCAGTGCCAGGACAAACAGACTGAGCGTGTGAGAGAGGGAGACTGAGCGACCTCAACACAGCTTTGTCGGGACAGCTGTGGATTTGTTTGTGGGCAGAGAAAGGGCGCAACATAAGAGCCCAGTACAAAAGGGCAGCCTGCAGCACTGGGAGAAACACAACGAGACAGCGAGTGTTGGAGGGGGAGTCAGCGAATTCACCGGAGCTCTTTCAGGACTGCTGTGGATTTCCTTGTGGGCAGAAGAAGGCATCAATGCAGGCAGGGGCCCAGTACAAAAGGCCAGCCTGCAGCACCAAGAGAAACAGAATGCACGAGTGAGAGAGGGTGAGTGACCCACCTCAACGGACTTCTGTCAGGACAGCTGCAGAATTCTTAGTGGCCAGAACAAGGTGCCAATGCACGCAGGAGCCCAGTACAAAACAGCAGCCTGCAGCACCGGACGAAACAGACTGAGCGACTGACAGAGGGCCAGTCAGCATGGTCAACACACCAACACAATCAACATTCGGCGTTGGCAAATGCTTGTTTTTTTGTTTTTTGTGTGTGTGTGTGCACGTGTGTGATTGGTTTGTTATATAGAAATATATATATTATACAATGTGTATGCTTATATTGTCAGTGCAGTGTGCTAGAGAGGATATGACAGTGATATGCACCATGCACTCTTGAGGAAATGATGTCAGAACTCCAGGTATAAAGGAACTATTTCCAGGGGTGGGTGGGTGAGGGGTGGGCAGGGGTTGGGCCTAAACTGTGCCCTCACGAAACAATCAGCTAAAAGCTCTGACCCACCACTGCGATTAGTGCCTTCCTGTCAGCAAGATGCCCTACACAACAATTTGACAGAGAAAATACCCTGCTAATCAAACAGAGAAAAACCCCAGACATCCAAGTCAGACACAGGTAAACCTCCCCAGCCCCAAAACAGCCTGGTGGTTTGGTAGCCACAAAGGAAAATCAAATATGCAGTTATTTCAACCCTTCTGAAGATGCTCAGAAGATAAGCAGTTTTGAAAACCCCCTTCCTGAATTAAAAACTAAAATAGTTAAACACAAAGCAATATTAATGTAAGACTGTAAAGTAAGGAGAACTTCCCTCAGATGTAAGCAAGAGAGAGATTTGTTGCAGATATCTAGTCCAATATAGTATATCCCATGCAGCTTCTCAGTTGTTTCAAAGCACACCCAGTTACACAACTTGGAAGAAGATGGGCTTCTTGGATATCTTGTTCCCCTTAGCTGTACAGATTGAGCTCTGAACACCCTGCAATCCCCACACAATTATTTAATGGTCCTGGATCCTGGGTGACCCCCCCCCCCAAATGCAGTGTTAGAGAACCGGGGGCTCATCAATGTAATGCTCCTCCAACCATCGAGAGTCCCAGACAGCCACAAGTTGTTTTGTGTTGTTGAATCTTTTCTCCGACAGTCAGATAACCCCCCTCCCCGATCCGAGGCACAGCACCGTCCAATCTATGGGATTATTTATAATTTATTTATGCTGGCCGAAATCGAGTAAACAGTACCTTGTGCCTCTCATCAGGGTCCATGGGAGTGTTCCAAGCCAAAAATCTCTAACCTCTATCCTGCTCAAGAATCAGCGCTCGGATGCAGAGCCTCCACCTCCTCCGATTCAGTTTCCTGTCCTGCTGCCTGCGAAAGAATGTCCCTCTAGCTGGATCTGCGGCTTGTGTGGCTTCAGCAATGTGGTGATGTCGTCCTTCAGGGTTGACAGCTGGAACACTTTAGTCTGATGCATTTTCGTCGCTTCGTTGCGAGCTACGGACCACACAGCTCGTCTCTGCTCTTTCTCTAGTCGTTCTTTCCTAACTGGGACGTTGTTATTCCTAGTTCCTCTAGAAACCGAGAGGCCACCTCCAAATCTTCAAATATCTTGTTCCCCTTGTTGGTCTTCACTCTCAGGTGAGCCCGGGTACAACATTTGGGCTTTCACATTCTTCGCCTGGAGTTGCTTCAGAACTGGCAACATTGCACGTCTGCCCTCCTGCACCAGCGTCGTATAATTGTTATCGATGGTGATTCTGTCTTTACCAAAGGTAATATTTCTCATCCTCCACGCCCTACGAAGGATTTCTTCTTTAGAGCCATACGTGGTCATCTTGACAACAAAAGATCGTGGGCGGGCATTAGGGTTGGTGGGCCTCTGTGCAAGTGATTGGTGAGCTCTGTCCATGGACAAATCGAAATCTGCTGGTAGTTTCAGGGCCTCTCGTAAAACTCTCTGCAGAAAAATAAGTGGATCCGCCGCCTCCTTTTCTGCACCTTCAGGGATGACATAAACCCTCAGATTTTGGCGTTGGATTCTCACCTCCAAGTCATCTAGCTTGTTCACCAGCTCCCGCTCTCTCGCCGTGAGGAACAACAGGAGACGATTGTGCCTGTCAGCCTGTTCCACCACGGAGGTAAGTCCCAGCTCCAGTTTGTCTGTACAGTGTTCTATTTTGATTATGTCCGCTCTCAAATCTGTGAACGAGTTGTCTATTTTGGCTACCGTTCTGGCTGTCTGTAGAATTGTCTCGACTAGCTGGTTATTACCCTCTTCTATGCCAGTCACAAGCGCCATGTTTGGTTCATCTTTAATGGGCCCAGACAATCTGATTTATCTCCTTGAAGCATGATTTGAAGCTTCTGTGTCTGCGGGCCCTTCACCATACCTACTTTCGACCTCGTCGCTTTATCCAGCGATTGCATTTTGTTTTTTTCTGTGGATGCCATTTGATATTGATTTGGGATGAGGAGAGCAATGAACTATGCTGCCATCAAGCTGCTGATGTCACTGGAAGTCCCCCCACGGTAACTTTTTTTGAGGTACAAAGTGTGCTGTCTCAGGAGAGACATTGTCAAGGCTGGCGGCTCTGGCCCCTGAAGAGAGGCACCTAGAGTCCTAGGGTGGTTTTGGAAGAGGACACTCACAGTTGCGGGTGTACAGAATGTGATTCTTTAATGCAACCTTGAAAGGCCTTATTTTGGTGAGAGAGGTGATGGTGGGAGGGAGAGCATTGTACCAGGAAGGTGCTCTGAAAGGGAAGGATCTTTGTGCTAGTGCAGTCCTGACCCTAGGGATCTGCAATATAGTCTTGGAGGCACTGCGAGTGGCAACAGTAGGAGTGGCAGGGATAAGGGATGTGGAGACCCCATGGGGGGGGCATAACCAGTTGTATTTTTTGGCAAGGAGGTAGGATTGATATTGAAGTCTCTCCTCGAGTGTGAGTACGTTGGTTAAGGAATAAAGGGTGCAGGTATGTGTCCATTTATCGGTTCCAGACAGGAGTCGGCATGCCTTGTTAATGGAAATTTGTGGTGTCGGCTGCTGCATATACTGTGAGTCCGTAGTCCACTAGGGACAGTACAGAGGAGGTGACTGCCACGCAGAGGGCTTCAGGTGGCAGGCAGTCCTTATGTCTGTATAACAGGCCAATGCAAGTATTGGTGGCTGAGGTGAGCATATTGATGTAAGAGTGAAATGAAAGGATGGAGTCAAAAGTGATGCCCAGGGACTTCCGGTGACGTCACGCACCTAATGGCTGCCTAGTGTTTCGAGCCACCATCTACCCTGGCTAATTCCTTGACATTACAGTGTTTTCCAGTCGACTATTTTATTGTTGCCCACACAGAGGATTACAGTTATGCCTGAGAAGGGTGACCAACCTCCTAAAAAATTACATACGGAGCGAGATGACGGGGGATTTTCGGAGGGAGAGTCAGGCAGTGATGGCTCTCAGGCCTCAGCCTCCTCGCGCCAGGGCGGCTCTCGGGCACGTCACCTCTCATTTTCAACACTCCAAAGGCAGTTGTCCCTGGTGTTAAATGAGCTAAGAGATTTCAGGAAAGAGATGAGGTTAACGACCTCGGCGCTACGAACGGACATCTCTAAACTGGAGAAGCAGCATGAAGCATTGGAACAGCAAACAACAAATGTGGAGCAGCGGGTCGACAGCGCAGAGCAAGCAATCGTGCACCTCCATGACAACATCCAGGAGCTACAGGCAAGGGCAGAGGATGCCGAGAGCCGGAATAGGAGGAACAATATTCGAATCTCAGGAGTCCCAGAAGGCTCAGAGGGCTCAAATATGCTGCAATTTGCGCAAGACCTATTGAGGGAGGATGTGAAACTACCTGAGAATCTGTCGCTAGAGCTCGAGAGGGCTCATCGTACATTAGGCCCTAGACCAGCGGAGGGGGCCCGCCCTCGAGTGATTCTGGTCAGTTTCTTGAAATTCCAAGAGAAGGAGTTGGTACTACATGCGGCCTGGAGACAAGGCATAGTTACCTACCGCTCACATAGGCTCTTCCTCGAAGACGACTACGCTCCCGAAGTAATGGCTCGTCGTAGGCAATATATCCCCCTAATGAAGACGCTGAAGGCCGCAGGAATTAAGTTTAGGACCCCCTACCCAGCGAAGCTTACGATTCTCTTCCAGGAAGGGTCTCAGACTTTTAGCAATGCGGCGGAAGCAATGGAGGAGCTGAAAAGACGTAATTTGGAAGTTCCACTGGAGCAGAGACCACCGAAAGCCTCAATTGCCTCCAAGCTGGCACTGCAGCTGTGGAGCAGTAAGCAGCGCGAGTCCAGGAGGAAACGGGGCAGAGATGCCATCAAAAGGATAACCACTCTACTCAGTGCTCAGGAACAGCAGGCCGTATCTCCGCAGCACTCCTTGAAGAATCCCAACCCCAATTCCAGACCTCCCTGCTGAGAATATCTGGACATTTATGTCATGGCAATCACATGCAGTTAAGGAGGACTCTCAGTTTGGGGAGCAACCTGACTGTCTCTGCTAGGGGAACGCTTGGGATGGTTAATTGGACTCCTCTAGGCGCTGGATCCCTGCTAATCAGAGACGCTATGAAGGGACATGAAAGATGCTGATTTCTCAGATAAGTCCCAGTCAAAAAATAATACTCCTGATTTCATATGTTTTAACAAATCTTTGCTTTTCTGATACCTAGCCTGCTACTAACTCCTGTGGTGTATTGTCCCCCTTCCCCCTACTCCTCCTTCTCCGCCTGTCCTCACCTGCCCTGCCTTCTCCTATCGTGGAGGTGGGTAATAATAATACACTGAAACCCATGCAGGGTGGGGACGTGGGGTCGGCGGGTGAGACAATTCGGGGACCTGCACTGCGCTGGAGGAGTCCTGTGGATTTATGCTCCCCTTCTTTTCTTTCCTACCCATCCTATCTGACTGGGACTCCCCACCTCCCCCCCACCCAACTAACTCAGCTATCCTCTAAGCTATGCTATGTACTTGCACATGGGGGACAGGGAATGGGGTTTTTTCCCTTTTTTTTCTTAGTATGGGGGGCAGAGTTCTGAGGGTAAGTTTGGAGCACTGGATGTAAGGGATACACCAGAATATAATGTGTCCCAGAGACACTCCTGGGGTGCTCCTCCCCCCCTTTCCTTCCTTTGTGGAGGGGGGTCCGGGGGGATGATCCACATGGCTTCCCTTTGTATACCCTTGTGTGGCTTTTGCTGCATAGTTTTTGGGCCTCCTCCCCCCTGCTAGCAGGGGCGTCTGATTATGATTATCGTATTAGTCTGGGAGATTGGATGGACGCACCAAGCGGCCTTTGTCCCCTCGTCTCGCATGTGTAGGCACTGTCTCGCCCTTTCTTTTTGTTATTACAGCTTGATTCGAATATGAAGGGGTAGAATGGTTGCCGCGGACGTCCCAAAACCCTTAGTTTCCCACCCTATACCCCTTCACCCTCCCCCATATTTCAGACACGGATAGTGTTGAGGATCCCCTGGCGGTATCGGGGACATAGAAGATAGGCTTTGTGCCTTCTTCGGGTCATTGACTATGACCAAATACGTTGGAAGTACCACAGTGACGTGGGAGTTCACATTGATGTTGTTGGCCCTGTTGGCCTCAAAACCCCTATCCGCTCTCCCAGATATGGGAGGTATTCACTCTCTACAGAAACAGAAGTGTCAGCTGTTTCAGTTTATGGATTCCTCTCTCGGACCACGGGTGGGTAATTGGGTTGCCCCCCCAATAAGTTCAGGGGTTTAGCTCCTGTTTTTGGGCAGGTTGGAGTTTACAGCCCACAGTTCTTTGTTAAGGGTCTTATAAGGCATCGAGTAAGGTTTAGTTTTATTGCCCCTAGTCACTTAGGCTACAGTCACACAGGTTCTTCTCAGCAGACAGAGGTTGCAATTTTTAAGTTTTGTGAAAGATGGTTAAAAGTCATAGACATGATTTACATTTTAAATGGCAGGTCAACATTTGAAGGTATATTCTCTGAATGTGAATGGACTGAATAGCCCAATTAAGAGATCCAGAATAGTAACGATGGTTAAGAGGTCTGCACCCGATATTGTGTATTTGCAGGAAACGCACTTGACGTCTCTGGAACATAAGAAATTAAAAGGGAGGGGTTTTTCACAGGTTTTCTCCGCTGCAAGGGAGGGGGGCAGGAAAAGGGGGGTCGCCACGCTAATTTCGAGCCGCACTCCCTTTCAGAGGATAAAAGAATGGGTGGATCCTGAGGGACATTTGGTGGTGGTCCAGGGGAATCTGTTAGACCAAGAGGTCACTCTGGCTAACATTTACCTCCCCCCGGCATCAAATAGTTCAACGATCCGGTATTTGCTGGGTAAGGTAGTGGAGCTTTCTAGGGGGACCCTGATACTAGCGGGGGATTTTAATATCTCCCCCAACCCTTCTATGGACTAAAACCGCGCGTACGAGGGGAAGACAACCAACCCCACATAAATTTTTTAAGCAATTCGTTGGGGAGGTGGGGTGGCTCGATGTGTGGCGACACCTTCACCCTAGGGACAGGGGGTACTTCTATTACTCATCGGTACATGGGACGTATACAAGAATTGATCACTGCTATACGCTGAGGGAGTGTCGGGACTCCTTGATTAGCTCCACATTGGGCACAATAGTCATACGGATCATGCCCATTAATAACCACCTGAGGCTGGGCTTAGAGGCGGCAACACTAGATGGAGATTTAATTCCGCACATTTGAAAAGTGATCTTTTAAAAATTCTTGAAGGAAAAACCAGGAAATTATCAAGATAATGCCACCAGGGGATCTCGTCCAATTCAGTGGGACACCCTGAAGGCGGTCCTAAGAGAGCCACTTGATTAAGTACATCATCCCTAGCTAAGGGCATGAAGGAAAGACAAGCACGCCTAGAGCAGACATTGCAATTTCTCCGCCTGGCACATCAGCAAGGGGATCACTCAGTTTTGGCCCAGATTAAGCAGACTAAAAGGGACCTGGATAACTTGTGTATCCAACAAACAGAGTTGGCATTGGCACACCTGAAGCAGCGTTACGGTGAGATAGGACCCAGGGCCTCACGCCTTCTAGCTTACCGCTTACGACAACAGCGTAAGACGTCCACAATCATGGCTATAAAAGACCCGATTACAGGGCAGCAACACACTAGACTTGCAAATATAACTCAAGCTTTCTGCCAATATTACAAGTCCCTTTATACTATAGACCATTCTCCGAATCGGTCCCAAGCCGATGCCTTTTTGGCAGCCCTGGGGCTTTCTAGACTGAGTCGGGTCCAGCAGGATAGCTTGATGTGCCCGATTGGTCATGAGGAATTGGTCAGGGCTATTGCTAAATCTAAAACGCAGAAGGCGCCGGGACCAGACGGGTTTGGGGCAGAGTTCTATAAGGGGTCAGTGCAGTCGTTCGAAGGGCTGCTGCGGAACACATTTAATGACATCCTAAATGGGGAAACCCCACCTCCCAGTTGGTCATATGCAACAATCTCACATTCCCAAGCCAGATAAAGATCTCTTACAATGTGGTTCCTATAGACCAATCTCGGTACTTAATATGGATTATAAGTACTTTATGTCCATTATGGCAAGTAGGATGGATGTAATTCTCCCGACATTGATAAACCTGGATCAGACAGGGTTCGTGAGATCTAGATCCACCTCTGACAACACTCGAAGAGCCCTGCACCTGGTGAATATAATGCATTCCCAACAACAACCTGCAGTCCTTCTCAGCCTAGATGCTGAGAAGGCGTTCGACAGGGTTTGCTGGTCCTTTCTTTTTGCCACCCTAGCTGAGATGGGGTTCCCGGCCTCCTTCATTGCAGTACTCAAAGCAATATATTCCGCCCCACGGGCATGCGTGAAGGTCTCGGGGCATCACTCTGAGTACTTCCCGCTGCACAGGGGTACGCGTCAGGGATGTCCCATGTCCCCATGTCTGTTTGCTATCTTTATCGAGCCCCTGGCCCAGGCAATTAGAATGTCTCCCGAGATCTCAGGAGTCCAAATAGGGGAATCGGAGCATCGCATGGCCCTTTATGCAGATGACGTCCTATTATATCTCACCAACCCCACACAGTCCATTCCCTCAGTCTTCCGCATCCTGGAGGAATTTGGAGTTCACTCAGGGTATCGGCTCAACACCAGCAAGACTGACGCCCTTATGTTTCACTTTGTTCCCTCTGATGAGTTCAGGAAACGTCACCCCTTCAGGTGGGCCTTATCTAAATTAAAATACCTTGGCGTCTTTCTCTCCCATAGAGTAGAGGATGCCCTGAATAATAATTTTCAACCTTTTACAGCTCAACTGAGGCAGGACCTTGAGAGATGGAATGTCCTCCCCCTGAACATGTTTCAGAGAGTAGAAGTGGTGAGAATGGTGATTCTCCCAAGGGCCCTCTACCTATTCCAGAATGTTCCGCTCAAGTTACCCAATAAATTATTTCAAATCTGGAATAAAGTCATTACTAGATTTGTCTGGGCTGGCAGGCGCCCCAGGATTAAATTGAGCACCTTGTTCTTGCCTAGGGTTCAGGGGGGACTGGCACTCCCTAACCTTAAACAATATTACTGGGCTTCACATTTGTCTTTCATTGTGCAGCGCTTGATGGGAAAGTCCCGCTCACGGTGGGATGAAATTGAGGACTCCATTCTCCCACTACATGAATACCAGAGGCTTGTAATATATAACAACCCCCCACTGTCGAGATATCTACCCCTGAGCCAATGGATTGCACAGCAACTTAAGGCCTGGTACATGGTGCGCAGGACGCTTAAACTCGCCCCCTTTCTAGTGTTGATCTGCCCGATAGCCGTTCTGGAGAATTTTCCCCCAGCTACACAGGACCACACTTTCTTGGCCTGGAGACACCTCTACCTCACAGATTTTTCTCAACTTTTGGATGGCCCTTTTTTTAAGGAGTCTGAGTCACTACGGAGGGAATTCCAACTACGTCAGTTGGATTTTTTTCGTTTTTTGCAAATAAGGCATTACTACGAGGCTCTATCTCCGGACATTAGGACCCTTGAGAGGTGCCCTCACTTGATTCAAACCTTCCAGCAAATTATCAAGGCCAAGAATATAACTCACCTCATTTCGGTCTTATATAAATCCCTGACACAAACGCTAGGTGGAAATATAGATGCTATTAGAGAAAAGTGGAATGGGAGCTGGGTTCAGATATAGCCTCACAACAGTGGGACAGGTGTGCCAGTTGTTTACAAAGTTACCAGTTCACACTCATGGCGTTTGTTTGCTGGCAGATACTAATCGTTTTCGGTCCCCGTGGTAACAGCCCATTATAACAATCGGAGTCCGCGACTTGCTGGAGAGCAGTGTGGAGAGGGTTCCTCACCTCTCGCATTTTCTGGTCGTGTCCAAGACTTAAACCTTTCCTCCAGGGCCTGTGGCGGAATTTGTTGAGTTGTTCGGCTCAGCGCCCCCCTTCACTGGGGAGCTCTTTGTCCTACATGTCCTGCCTCGGGACTTTCGTAGCCCCCACCACCGGTATTTGCTGGGAATTATCCTTCTCGCAGCAAAAAAGTGATAACTAAGCACTGGCTTACTATGATGACTCCTTCTGTATTGGAATGGAGAGAAATAGTCAACCGCATATACAGATCAGAGAAGTTTACATACTCCTTAAATGATAGAGTAGAAGCCTGTACCACTAAGTGGAATAGATGGATTTTACACATTATGTCGAAAGACCCAACTTTTATCCCTTGAGTATCTAGACTCTCTACCCTGGACTTTAGGATTGGTTCGGGATAATGAGGCAAAGAACCTAGTGGAATCCATAAGGGGTGTCCAGGAGAGTGAGGGAAGGTCTTAATGACTACTGGGACTATGGGAACACGGGTGCAGCCCCTCTTAACCCAAATAAGGCATAACCTTGATCTCGTCTGAAGTTACATACAGTGATGAATGAGATCGTTCTAAGAATGAATTTGTAACCCTGTCAGAGATAATTGTATGCTAACAATGGTTACTGTGACTGGTAAAAGGTAAAATCTTTCAATAAAGACTAGATTGACAAAAAAAAAAAAAAAAGTGATGCCCAGATATTTGTAGGTGAGGACTTGGTCCAGAGGATGGAGCAAGCTGGAGAGTATCTTGTGGGGTGGGGGAGAGTCCTTGGCTTCTTTGGCTATGGATGAAAAGCATGGATTTGTTTTTTTAATATTTACGATAAGTCGGTGATCCATGAACCAGTTCTCAGCGTGACTGAAGGAGTGCTGGAATGCAGAGGGGTCAGAGTGGGAGGCAAAGAGGGCCACATCATCTTCATAAAGAGGAGCCCTGCCTGAACAGAAGCTGGGCAGGGTGTTTAGATAAAGACTAAAGAGCAGTGGCCCAGGATGGAGCCCTCGGGGACACCAGAGTGTAGAGGGTGGTGGGAAGTTTTACACATTGGGGCCTTGAGGAAAGGTGGCTACAGAACCAGGACAGGGGTCTGTGAGAGAAGCCGAATTGGTGGAGGGTGTTCAGTAAGAGGGGGTGTGAGACTGTATCAAAGGCCTTGGAGAGGTCGATAAAAACGGCACCAGCGAGGTGGCTCTTGTCAAGGGCAGAGTGGAGTAAGTTAGAGAATTCCATGAGGGCAGTGATCGTGCTATGGGCAGATCGGAAGCCATGGTGTTCCCTGCATAGCTGGCCGTGGGTGTCAAGGTACTCTGTGAGTTGATCGGACAGTATTTTTTTAAGAGCTTTGGAGAGTAGAGGGAGGATGGAGATTGGTTGATAATTGTTGGGGGAGGAGCTATCCCCACCTTTCAGTATGGGGGTAATGGCTGCTGTTTTCCAGATGGTTGAGAACTGTTCAAGACACAGGGAGCAGTTGAGAAAGTCTGTGAGTGGGGCAAGGACGGAGTCAAGGACCAGTCGAAGGAGTCTCATGTCAAGGGGGTCATTGCAGGGGATAGTGTCACTGAGTGCTTTGGTTAAGTAAGGTTTGGCTTCTTGTGGACTAATGACCCATAAGTGGAATGGTGGGTGATGGAGATTAGGTGCTGGAGAGGGTGGAGCTGGGTCGAAAAAGTTGTCGCAGAGGAATGCACTGAGATCAGAAAAGGCAGTGTTGAGGCAGTCAGCGGTGCTTTTTGAGTCTATGGAGGTGGTACCATTAATGTTGAGTTGGGATGGAGGTGTAGAGCAGGATTTTCTATTAAGTTCTTTTATATTGTCCCAGAACTTGCGGGCGTTCCCCCAGGAGGCAGCCAGAGAGAATCTGTAGTATTCTGCCTTGGCTGTATGTATGGCCCAGATGCATCTGTTACACTCAGTATTATCGGCTTGGCTATCTGTCTGTTTACCAGAGGTGACAGCTTTGTGCCAGCAGTTGTCCCTCAGTTGCAGTTGCTGAAGAAGCATAGGCGTGACCCAAGGCATATTATGCTTCTTGGTATGGGTTCTGACAAATGGGGCGAATATATCACAGGTGTTGTTGAGGGAGCTAGTGAAGTAGTTGAGGGCCTCATCTATGTTCTGGGCCAGTTTTATGGGGGACCAATCCCAGTAGGCTAGGTAGTGTTTGAGCTTACTGAGGCTGCCAGGTCATAGACGGTGACGGGGAAACAAAGCTGAGCTGTGGTTTGGGTGGCCAACAGGACCAGGTGAAGAGTATCGGAGAGTGTTTGCTCAGTGAGTTGGGGTGGACCACAATGTACGTGATTCTGTGGGGGCAGTTGGTTAGAAGGATGTCCAGCAGGGTGTGTGAGCCACTTGAGGGGCTAGACCTAGTGGGTTGTGTTACCAATTGAGTTGAGTCTAGGGCCACAAAAGTGTCCTTGGCATGAGCTGCTGCGCTGGTGAGCCAGTTTACATTGATATCATCCCCAATATCTGTTCTTCTTTGTGTGGGAGGCTGGAGAGAGGTAATCCGAGAGGGGTAGGATTGCAGGGGTTTGGTTCTATGGTGGAAAACAAGCCACAGTGATAATAAGGGGAGCCCTGGCAGAGTCAGGAGTAAGTTTTAGGGAGATGGCTTGTGCCCCATGGTCCAGCATAGGGGTGGGGAGTGCTTGGCAGAGCATGGAGTCTCGGATCTAGAAAGCACAGCCACCACTGTGCATTCCCACTATATCCTTCCTAAGGAGGGAGTAGCCAGGGAGAGTGATGGAGTCAGGAGTCATTTTAGAGAGCCAAGTTTCCACCAGTGCCAGTACGTCTGGCTGGTGTTGCACTAGCCAGCATTGGAGGGATGCAGTCTTCTTCAGGAGGCTGCAGATGTTCATGGAGGTGATTCGTGGCCGGGGGTCAGCAGCTGGTTGGAGGTAGCAAGGCCTGGGTTAGGATGGATGTTACCAGACAGCAAGTGTAGTAGGAGGATTATCCTGAGGAGAGCTGAGAGGCATTTATTAATTGCTGGATGATGATTGCAGGTGGACTTTATGGGGAGTGAGCAGGGGATGGGCAGGGAGCGGAGGGCTGGGAAGCCGAGGTAGCACAAAGGGTGGGGGTTGGGGTTGAGGGAGAGTGGCGTAGTGTGGAGGGAAGCGGGGGCTGAGGGGGTGGTCAGGGTGGGCGAGAGGTGGGTGGAGAGAGGTCCGAGGGGTACATCTGACATGCTAAGCATGGGAGGTGTCTGCGAGCACACAGGTGGAATGAGTAGTAGTAGTGTCCAAGCAGGGCTGGACCAGCTGTGCATAAGAGGGAGTGGTCATGGTTGTCCAGTGGGTGCTGGGGTGCCCAGCATCTACAAGGCTCTTGAGGTGCCTACCAGAAGTCAGATCACCTGCTGTTTAGAGTTCAGTGTGGTGTCTTCTGAGAGTAGAAAGTGAGTAGACACGGAGACGCCTTTAGAATGGGAGAAATTAGACTGGTTTAGAGTTCAGTGTGGTGTCTTCTAATTTAGAGTTAGGATTAACACCAACAAGTGTTGGGCCCTATAACTGCATTCTGTATCTTTAAGGGGAATTGCAATATTAGTGAGAGGGGAGGATGAAGATTGCCTGGGGCGGTGCTGAGAGGGGGGGTGGGAGAGTATTTAATAAATGTAGGTGATGGGGGTGTGGGCGAAAAAAAATTCAAGCAGGAAGCAGAGAAAGTAAAACAGAGAAAGTGAAACAGAAATGGGATTATTTGCAGGGCGTAGCTTACAACTGTGGCACAAATGAAACCTGCTCTACACAGAGAAGTGTTATACTTTAAAACCTAAGAAACCTACACTCTAAAGTATCCTGCACTTCAAACAACCCTTGAAGTGCAAAATTGCTGTAAACAGACTTAGATTCACATTTCAGTTAGCATTCACAGGACAATTTGGAGAAACTTAACCAGTACTAGAATCAGAAAATAAAATTAGCATGAAGTCCATAAGGAGTAGCAAAGAATTTAAAAAGTGGAGCAGCCAATCAGCAGGCAGAGCCAATGGTTCTGTCCAATCAGTGTAGAAATGCCTGAAGTTTCAGCAGCGTACCTTCAGTTTGGTGATTGGTGGGCAGTACAGCGAGGAGGCAGCCGGCGGACAGAGGGGACCCGCCGGGCTGCATGGAGCAGCAGCAGAGGCACCCATGTCAAGGGTGAAGCTAAGGGGAGAATTCAGAAAAAGCAAGAGGTTATATATAGCTGTAAGAGAGGGAGTGTTTACAGCGGGGGGGGTTAGTTTTTCATCGCACAGCAGAACATTAACAAACTGGGGTTGTGGCACCAGTAGAGGGACAGTGAAAACAAAGGGGAGTGAGAGGGAGAGAGTTAAGAAAGGAGTAGTGGCCTTGACCGAGAGACACCACACAGCAGGAGGAAATTCCAGCTGGAGGGATATGGCCAAGGGAGAAAGGGAGACAGAAATTGTATTAGTTGCAATGCATAGCTTAGGGCTGTAACACAATGAAATCTGGTCTAAATAGAAGAATGAGGAAAAATTCAAGCAGGAAGCAGGGAAAGTGAAGCAGAGAAAGTCAAACAGAAATGGGATTATTTGCAGGGCATAGCTTACAACATTGGCACAAATGAAACCTGCTCTACACAGAGAAGTGTAATACTTTAAAACCTAAGAAACCTGCACTCTAAAGTATCCTGCACTTCAAACAACCCTTGAAGTGCAAAATTGCTGTTAACAGGCTTAGATTCATATTTCATTTAGTATTCACAGGACAATTTGGAGAAACTGGACAGGAAAAATCAGAGAAGTGGTTGGTTGTCAGCATTCTGTGCCTGTACTTATATTCCCTTTTAACAGAATGGGTAAAAACAAGACCCTTGAGCAGAGGCTGTTTACCTACAGCAATATCTATACGCCCTCTCAAAACTTTTTCTCAAGGCCGGCCCGGTGGTGTTGAGGGCTGAGGCACTGGACGCCTTACCTCACGGTGCGCCAGAGGCCTGGGTTCGGGAAAAATTTGGAGGTTGCCGGGGTGCCGGCATTGGGGGTGGGTGGGAGCAGGATTGAGCCAGCTCTCCTCTTCCGGGAAGGGCTGGGATCACCCGCCCATAGTCCCACTGTCATCGGATGGAGGTCCAATGATAGACGCAGGCAGCAACGGTGCAACTGGTAGGTGGGGGGCATCCCGCAACGTATGCGTATGTGTGCCTGCACACACACATGTGCCACATCGGGGACTCGTGGAAGACGGACTGAAAGGGCAAAAAAGCCAAAAAGGACATATGGGGAAAAAAACCTTTCCTCACAAACGCCCTTCACCTTCCTATTTTTGTCATGTGTGACAGTTTCCTAACACTTTTAAGCTGTTTGTTGAATGTGGGAGCAGGTCAAAAAGAAATAAGTTCCTACTTTTTTCTCTCAACTAGGTGGTGCTGTGCCTTCCTTGATTGCTTGTGCTTGTCTGTCTCATCGTTACCCCCCACTGTATCTCTCTTTCCCTCCCACTGCCCCTTCTGTATTACCACTTTAATATTAAAATAAATTTCAAAGGTGCTATTGGAAAGCAGGTGAACATTGAGTAGTTCATGCAAGAATGGAGATACACTGAAAGGGAAAGTGACAGAGAGGAGCGGTTTTGATTTTCTATTTTTCCACTTCACTTCTGAATTGTGTCAGGCAAGACTGGCTGTAATCGATAGTAAGGTAAGGTTTTATTGAATCACTTCATTAGCACGATCGACTTTCAGGGCAACTGTCAAGAAACTTAGCAAGTGTAGTGTGCATGCATACTGTTGAATGGCACATGTGCTGTCATCTTCGCTGTGCCAAATGGGGGAGTGAGAAGCCGCATAGTATTGGTGGCTTTAATTTACTTTTAATTTTTTTACTTTGGATTCAGCTTGCTGAAGAATTCGGAACTTGTGGATGTGTCTGTCAACTGAAAATGCAAATGGGAAAGGCATTAAAAACCATGTCTAAAAAAACTCAGCTGAAATCCCAAGCATGCGGATCAGTGGCAGTGCTGGTGTGCATCAGTGGCAGCGCTGGCGCACATGCCCGGGATCTCGGCTGAATTTTTTAGATGTGGTTTTGGTCAGCACCATTAAAGATGCATGTTCCCGGTGTACAGATGCTTCCAGACCCTGGAGTTTCACACAGACTACTCGTCACAAAGTTATTATTAAAATGCCTTAAATAGTATTAAAACATATTTTTATATATGGATTTCAAAATTAACACTGTACTAAAGTACGCAAAAAAATCTCGGTAATATGTTCACTCCCGAAGTTCAAGAGTGATAATACTATTGTTCAGGTCCTGTACTAGTATTGTTTGGGACCTGAACGTTAGTGTGGTCACCGAAGCTTAACAGTGCAAGTGCAAGTCTCTCTGTGCATATTTGCCAAAGTGTGCCTTTCAATTGACCGCTGCTTCTGTGTGGAAGAGCAGAACAGTTGTAATAACATGGCGGCTCCCACTCTTGCTGAACGAAGGTACTCCATCCTCCTCGTTTCTTCCCTTTTTTTTTATTTTTTTATTTCAGCTTCTTGCTAGCATGGATTCATCTGGTTGATGCTGCACTCACCAAAAAAGAAAAGGTAGGACTCCCTACCAGTTATGGTATACACACTTATGGAGGGGGGGTGCGGCGGTCATCCAAAACCGAGAGAGTCGTTCACTGAAGGGCCGCCCATCCTTAACAAAATGACAGAAAACAAAATCGCATGCATATATTAAAAAATAACAGATGGGTCACTGGGTGTTACCCATGAGATGCCATCTTGATGTTCTGGAGACAGGAACCTCTCGAGTTTCACTCTTGAGGTTCCTACGTATCCAGAACCTCATGATGGTATTACTCACTGGTAGTGCCCAGTGATCTATATGTTATTCTATTTATTATAGCTACTAGGACAATCACAGCAGTTTGCTTTCTTTTTTTTTTTTTTTAGTTCTGTTGCAATAAGGAACAATTACTACAGTTATCTGATAATGACTCCTGCACTGGACTATTTTAAGTGGTAATGTACTTACACAGTTCAAAAACATTAAAAAAATGAACTGTAACACCTTTGTGTCTTTTTTTTTTTTTTTACTTTACTGTGGGGGTCCAGTGCATAATCGCAATAACACACTCCAGTACATGGTTTATCATAGGATATCGGCACTTCTCGGGTGTGTAAGGCACTCGGCTTCACTTCATGCCTCACAGCACACCTGAGGCATGCCAGTATCTTATGATAAAGCAGACACTGTCATGTGTTATTGCTTTATACAATAGCAGGTAAAAGCCCTTGTCTCTGATTGGCCAGTCTAGGGCTAGAGCTATGATGTTATCCCAGCAAGCATCACAGATCTAGTCCCAGCATACACATGACCACATCATACGTTTACAAAAACCAAAACACTCCACTGGCCATGTCCAAGTTGCCAATATTTGACATGTCTGCCATGGAGTTTGCCAGTACTTTCCGTTATTAAAAGAAAATGTAAATCCTTCCCTCCCACAGTTTCAGACAAATAGTTATTTCTTAGGAGCGACTTGCAGGTCCCACTCCCTGACCAGCTGGGCATCGACCAGAACTGGATCCAGTCTTCTGTGGGGGTCTGGGGATCCCCTGCTGACCCTGCCAGTGGGGCAAGACCTGGGGGAAGAGAGTTGGTCAGGCCCAGTGGATGTCGGGGGGGGGGGGGACTGGGGCACCCTACAGAACATGGGCCATCTGGGAGGGAGAGGAACAGAATAGCGAAAAAAAAAAAGCTCTTTCTTAGTTCCCCACTCAATAATGCCACTGAAGTATTTAACGTATTGCCCTGATTCATACATGAATTCAGAACACAAAAGTGAAGCCATAAACATGATCATTCTTCCCAGTCGACAGCCGACTAATAAGCTGTGATTTCTGACTGTAATAAAAGGAAATAAATCTAAACAAAGTCATTAGTGAACATTCCCATGAAGTCATCACTATGACCGACTTCCGCTCCCCCACCCACTCCAAACAGACTGGGGGCATGTGTTCAGAAGCACACTCTGCTTCTGTTACTCATCAGAGACCGTTGTTTTAATTTTCTTTCATCTCTCAGTACAAAACACATGCCAACTATACCAGGAGAACCACGTACAGACCCAAACTGTCACTGCAGTTTTTGACGACTGGGGGACTGAGACGGAAGAGTCTTCCATCCACATGGAATCAGAGCAAGGAAAATGGGGAGAAAGAGAGAGAGAGAGAGAGAAACAAACTGACAAATGAGGGGGTGCAGAGGCTAGTAGGGCAGAGAACAAGTGCGCACAATGAAAAGAAGCTGGGGGACAGAACCACATTAGCATCACAGCAGATCCCTGGCCCAAACGCTTGTTCAGCAGTATTTTTTTCTAGTACACATGCCCATTGAAAAAATGGCAAAAAATTTAGTAAACATTTTGTTTTTTTTGTTATCATATGAGCTATTGTATATTCGGAATAATGCACTCCAGGGTGTGTATCATGCAGGGATAATGTCACCTCTCGGGTGTTGGACACACTCTACAAATGACCCCATGCCCAGTCGCCCGAGGGGTGACCTTATCCCAGCAAGATACCTACCCTGTCATGCATTGTTTCTTTTTTATAACATATCTTTTTAAGTTTTTTAAGCAAGTGCAGTACAAAGAATCCACATCACCAGCATTGCAGGAAAACTCCGCAGAACAATACAGTATGCAGGCACGGTTTGTTGACTGGTCCAAATTAAAGTCTCTCTTTATATGATAGATTGTATGGAGATATTAGCTTGGAAGGCACAGATGGGCCTGATCAGCTCTTGTTGAGATGGCCTGGGGTATAACTGAAGAGTCCTAAGTTAGCCCGAAAGGGCGTCCATGTCTGGCAAAGTACTGGAAAAGGTGGAAGACCAGCAGCAGTTTTGTGTCTGTGAGTTCTCAATAGAATGACTTCCAATCTTCAAGTTATCTTACATCCGCTGTATTGTGAGAGTAGGAGATTCTAGGCCTGAGGTGGAAGAAACTAATAACAGGAGAGTGAAGTAGAGTAGAAAAGGAAAGAGGAACGAAAGCAGGAAGAAAGGTAAGCTAAAGGCTAGACAGGAGCTTTTGGAAGGAATATTCCCAGCCAATGAATAAATGCATCTAAAATTGTATTTTATTAGAGTTGCTTATAGTGGAGAGACATTAAGAAAAATTGTGTTGGGGGAGGGGGAGGGAGACTGGACCTAGGGAACAAAGTCGGGGATATTTGTCTAGTTGGTATGGAACCCACTTCCTCCAATTGTTATCAAATGATGCAATACTATTACGCGCTTGTGCTGATAGTCTCTCACGAGTGTAAATATCCTGGGGAAGAGCTCTCCACATGCCAAGTGTAGGGACCTTATCTGTCTGCCACAAGCGGGTTCTAGCCTTGTTGGCTGCTAGCAATAAAAGGTTCATCATTTTTAAAGTGGGTAGGGATAGATTTGAGTGTGGGGGTGGAACTGCTGTCCGGATGAATGTAGCAGAAATCTGTCCTGCGCAGCCAAATATCTCCTCCAGTACCTGAATGACCTCCCACCAATATGCTTGTAGGAGAGGCAAGTCGCTATTATGTGGGTTTGATCGGCTAAAGTGGCTGCACAATGATGCCAACAAGTTGCAAATTGGGGACCTGTGACTTTTGCTATAACTGTTGGGGTACGAAACTACCATAAGAGGCATTTCCAGACATACTCCCTCCAAGTCCAGAGGGGGAGACAAACTCGAGGTGGTTACCCACACGACGTACCTCGGTCTAACCATTGACCAGGGTTTCTCCCTAAAAAATCACGTGGACCAACTCACCAAAGCCATCCATGTGAAACTCGGCATCCTCTATAGATTAAAGGACCAGATTATCCCGTAGCCAGGGTTGCCATTGCAACCAGCGCCCTACTCCCTAAGCTCACCTATGCAGCCTCCATTCTACACGGTGTGGCCTCTCTGAACTAAGCCGGCTCCAGACCTTATACAACAAGATCGCTCGGTTTGCCACAATGTCCCACCTAGAACACACCACTGTGAGGCCCAGGCCAGGCTCAGGTGGCCGTCACTGGAAGCCCGCCTCATCTACCCAACTCTTTGCCTGGCTTCAAAGTTACTGGGCCCTCTCCTCCCCTAGCCTCAAAGGGCTAATCACGGTCAAGTCCATTCATTAGGAGCCTCCGCACCTCAGGACAAACTCTCCTCGTGGTTCCTAAAACAAGGACCAAAGCTGGGTCCAGATCCTTCGTGTTCCCAGCCCCTTCCAGCTGGAACAACCTCCCACAGGAGGTAAGGGAGGCAGGGTGGGGCCCCTGCTTCGATCCAAACTCAAAGCCACCTGCTCAACAGGAGTACTTGCCAATGCCTTAGGACCTGACCTCACGTCACCCCTGATCCCTCTTAGGAAGGTGACCTGACTCCTAGCAACGTAGCTGTTATCCCGTGCTCTCCTAGATCTTCATGTTTATGTGCATGCAACATGTTGTTATATTTCTTACTCTGGAGGTCTCTCTGACTGTATGTTCCAACTCTTCCTACTCTGATTGTAACCCTATGTAATCCAGCTCTGTAACACAATATGTCATCTTTCAACTTGTACTGTTCTGTTACTTGTATGTTATTTTTGTTATTGTATGTTATTTTTACCACCGGGTCGCCCCTGAAAAAGGGACCTCCGGGGCCCAGTGGGCCTACCCGGTCAACAAAATTCAATAAATAAATAAAATAAAAATAATATAAGGCTGTTGTCACTCTGTGCAAAGGGGGGGCTGTACTTATGCCATTGTTCCAGATCAAGAGTGGTCTCAAGTGCCATATTCCATCTGTTGAGGAGTTGAAACCTTCAAGGTCACCTGGGAAGCTTTGTATAATGTGCTAATTAGATGTGGGTCATTATTGCCTGTAGTATGCAATTTGAGGAGTTGGCCCAATAGTGAAGGTTCTTCTGGAGTTTGGGTGAGGGCCTCTTATCTCATCCTGAGATATGAGCGGACTTGCATATATTTATGAAAGTCTGACTGGGGAAGATGGCACAGGGCTTGAAGGGATACAAATGGCAAGATCCCTGTCGGGAAGATCAGTTGAAAAATGTAGGTAAAGTCATACCTATGCCATGATTGGAAGGCTTTATCTGTTCATTTGGGGAAGGGGTGGGAGCCTGGTCATGGGCCAGGGTCCTGAGACAGAGTAATTCCACAGATGTAAGGTAGTGATCCCAAATAAAAAGCCACTTCTTATATGTTTCTGCTGCAAATCTGTAAAGTTTACTTATGGGGATGCAGGCTGGTGGATTGCCAAACATACACTGTGCATGGTCCTGTGTATCATTCAGACTTGAGTCAATTAACTTCCAGTATGAGTTATGTGTTGGGGTAGCCCATAAACCCAGTCCTGCATTGTTCCTTAATTCATGCCCCTCCCTAACCTGACCCCCCCAAGTATGCCATGAAATAGGTGCCCCCACCTGACCTTTGATCAGCGATTTCTTGGCTGAGGGAGCAATAGTGCAAATTTCAGGCTAACTCACTCCCCCTGAAACATGGATGCTCTCCGTTCACAAATACATCTGACTATAGTAGTGACTTGCATGCACTGTTGGAGAGGGGAGAAGCAGTTAGCACCACTGATAATGCTAGGCAGACTGACTTATTAATAGCATAAATGATGATGATGACTGATCTGTACTATTTCTCCATCCTGGTAGTTCACTTGATCACTGCTACCATCAGCTAACTGTATTGTTAGATAAGGAGTATGTGTGCGTTTGGGAGTAGGGACAGCTGCATTCACCAGGTGCCAGCACCATTGCCCCCTCAAAATTGCATGGATCGAGGTCAACTGAGGGGGACCTTCATAATGACATCTGGAGATGAGCAGCTGAAACACAATATGAAAATGGGTTTTCAAATCTAGAGATTATTATGTTGTTTTATGGAATACATAGCAATGCATAGCAAACCATAACCAGTGTCCATAGATTGACAGTGCTTACAGGAAAACACAGACTCCTAAGTCCAGCGTTTTTTGTTTTTATTTTGCCTCCTCTGCTGCAGTGCTCACTCTGCCCAGTCTTCTTGATACTGATGCCTGTCCTTGTGTAACCCCTAGGTGGCGCTATCCCAAGGGCTACTATCCCTGCCTGCTTGGCTACTAACAGGTTGAGGGGCCTAGGTTCTAAGATGGTTGTCTCCACCCAGAGGTTAGGGTTGGTGCTATCTAGCGTGATCAGGTCACAGCCCTCTGGGAACACTGTGACCCCCCTTTCTTCCCACTAATGGTCCACACAATACACAATGATTACATTCACAATTTACACTTGCCCCCAGGACTGGCTCAGTCAGCTTGACTCTGGGGACCTCCTGTAAAACAAGATGATGCAGTGCAATAGCCACAGTGCAATACCTTAGCATAAACGAATACCACAGTCAGTGTAACTTTGCAGAAACAAACAGATCTGATTTATTTAAGGAGTTGTAACAAGGAAAGGGGGAAAATCAGGTTAATTAGATTAAACACATTAATAATCACAGTACTGTGCACATACTCAGAGTCCCAAATGTCACTCTCACTGTGTACCCAGGATGGTGGGGGGCTAGCCAGGATCGTTGCAGCTGGTTGGGGCCCTGTGATGGAAAAAGCACTTGCACACCCAATTTGTAATCCAGAGCCCTGGGGCTCAGTTCGAAGAAAGAAACACAATAAATCAGATGGCACACTTTTGATTTACAAACTGTTGCAGGGTGTTGCCCTGATTTGTACTCACAATACCCAGAGCTGGAAGCAGGATGGAGGATGTCTGTGCTGGATTGCCAGACAAGCAGGGTATGGAGGCGAGGCCCTCATGACAGGGCCTGGCTGCAATGGCAAGACAGGCGGATTCAGTCCGAAACAAGCTGGGTTTTGCTTCCAGCTTCAGCACACAATTCACAGTCCAGGGGAGCTAAGATCGCGATTCCCCACAAGCACTCAACACATTCATATGTAAAGAAAAGTACTATACCAGGTAGGCTGCTCCTTGATCCCGATTGCAATTACTGCAGAAATACCCAGGAGCACACACAGCATCAGCAGTCCCTGACAAGTCGATCGCATTCAGCAAACTTTCGGTCTTCTTCAGGTTGAGCCTGGCTACACTTTTAGGGGCATTCTTCTATCTCAAATCGGATTCAGTCCAAACATTAATTTCTCTCTCCCTCTCTCTCTCTGTCTCTGTCTCTGTCTCTCTCTCTCTGTCTCTGTCTCTGTCTCTCCTGCTTGGATTCAGTCCATAGGAAATCACACTCCCAGCACAGCACACAGTTCACAACATGGGGATTTACTCAGATCTCCATCCCCCCAAGCACATTTATATGTAAAGGTCACTTATTGTACCATACCACAAAGTCATGACAGTCCGATCACAATTCTGCACACTTTCGGTCTTCTTCAGGTTATGCCTGGTCCCAACATGAGTTCTGCTTCTTCTTTCACTCTAAAAACTCGGGTTCAGTCTGAATTACACTTACTAACGGCTGCAGGCCGAACTTTAGGGCCTCACACGTGCTTCCTGCGCAACTACACGCCGCAAACAGAAGAAAGGCTCCTTCTCCCTTCACTCTCTACTTCAATCTGGCTTGCTAGCAGCCAGCATGGGGTCTTTCACCAAGATCCGTAGAGTTCAGTTGGCTGGTTCTGTTGTCAGTCTCAGCAGGGCTCCCTCTATAGGTGCAAAAAAGGTGCCAAGGATTCCAAAACTACATTACCCAGAGGCTTCTTCCATTCAGCCCCCTTTATAGCAAGCCCCAGCTTGTAGTCCCTATTCTGGTTGGGCCAAGTAAGCACCACCTTAGAGTCCTCACATACTGATTGGTCCCACTCAGCAGTCCGGGACTAAAGTGAAAGAGTTACACTACACAGTCCTTGCTAAAGGGAAAGCAGGTTAGACAAACTGCGTTTTCATTATCACTCTAAAAGATTACCAGCAAACAATTACATCTTTCAATTAGGCTTCCTCTGCTCTCTTAGTGACTGCAGAAACAGAGCGATTAGACAGCAGCCTGGGCGGGATTCGGGCATTAAAACACTCAGTCCCCCCCAATCAAACTAATGAAGCCTGCAAGCAGGCAGCTCTTAAAGAGACAGTACAGGAGGCTCTAAAAGCACTCACAGCGCCCACATTTAAACAGCTTAAATGCCGAACACCAGCAGGCAGGGGAGCACTAGGCAAGCTCCTTGAAGGCTTTTGGGAACCCCCATTTGCAGGGTGGTTACACCCTTCCTGGTCTGGGAAAAACTTGGCATCCGTGTCAAGTAAGTACCACCATAAACTCTAGCACAAAACACCATATACATTTACATCACTCAGGTTAGACTTATACGTGTAAACATCAGTCAATATATCACTTTACCAGAAACACATTTCTGTAACTTTGCAGTATGTCACTCTTTACACAGTATTACTCACACATTGTACCATAACTCAGGTTATTACCTCTTGTACATGAAACCTGAAGAGAGGGGGCCCTTCCCTATCAGTTACCTTGGGGCTGGATGGGGCAAGGGCACCATATAGAAGAAGCAACAAGTAGCATGGGTTAGCACTGGCGGCTCAGTTTGGGCAATGAGCTTGGGGACACATACACTCCTTTATGGACAACATTGAGAGGCAAGTCCACAGGCCTCCCAAGTGAATCATAACTGAGGTGCACCACAGGCTTTACAGCTCGACCAGTCTTTCTAGGGGGAGCTGTTACAGTCTCTGCACTTTGAGCCCCACTTTCAACACTGTCTTTACTTGTCATGGGAACTTCCATTGGGGTAGAGAGGCTAGAACTTGGGGTACTTTCTGCTTCAGGATTTGTAATTTCTGAGGTCACATCACTTGGCTCAAATGGAGAGTTTTCTGACACTGGCAGTGAACCATCAGGGCACTCGAAATACTCTTCTTGCTCTGGTATGTCACCATTCTGTCCCAGTTCATCATTTTCCTCCTCTGAAAGCTTATACAGTTCCACCATGCACAGTGATTCCATGTCATCTGACTTGATACTCTGCACTTCACTTTCTGGGAGCATTAGCTCCAGGGACAAAGCTGGGGGCTTAGGCAGTCCAGAAGACCCAGCTTCATCTCCATAATTGACTAGGGGATTGCTTTGAAACAATTGACCCAGTTCATTAGAAGGATAGTACCCAAAGCTGCACTCACTTTCCTCTAAAATAGACTTACAGTCATTTTCTGCTGGGCCTTGCTGTGGAGAACACTTTAACTCAACATCTGTAGGTACAGACTTTCTTTGCTTTTGGTTAGCAGCAGCGCTGGTCACTGGTCCAGAGGGAGCACTTTCTGGGGGCTCAGACTCAATCAAGATTTGGCCAATGGGCAGAAAATGATTTCGATGCATTGTCTTAACATCCTTTTCAATTATTTTCAGGCCTTACTTTGTACACAGGCAGGTCATCCAGTTTGCCCACTACAATGTGAGGGAGATGGTGCCACCTATCAGCAATCTTGTGTTTGCCATGCAGTCCCAGATTTCTTAGCAATACACAATCTCCCTCCTGGAGTTCCTGTGCTTTCACCTTCTTTGTTGGTCAGATTTCTTTTGGCAGCCATGGTTTGAGCCAGTTGGTACGCATGATTTAGCTGGGCCTTTAAGTTTTGCACATACTGTAAATAGTTTTCAGCTTGAACCTAATCAGGAGAAACTCCGAAACAAACATCTACTGGTAGTTGGGCCTTTCTTCCGAATATAAGGCGGTAGGGGAGAACCCAGTGGCATTTTTGGTACAGTTGTAGGCATGTACCAAGGTGCTAATTTGTTGGCTTCATCTAGGCTTGTCCTTTGGGTGGAGGGTGCCCAGCATATTCAACAGAGTGCGGTTAAAACGTTCAGGCTGTGGGTCCTCCTGGAGGTGATAAGGGGTGGTTCTGGACTTTCGCACTCCCCACAGAGAAAGCATCTCTTTGATCAAATGACTCTCAAAGTCCCTCCCTTGGTCAGAATGTATTCTTTGTGGAGCCTCATAGTGAACAAAAAAGTTTTCTACAAGTACTTTTGCCACGGTGGATGCCTTCTAGTCCTTGGTGGGGAAAGCCTGGGCATATCTCGTAAAATGGTCAGTGACCACCAGCACATTAATAATATTTCTTTGATCTGGCTCCAAACTCAAAGTCAATACAGACCAGCTCCATGGGGGCGCTGGTGGTGATGTTAACAAGGGGAACAGCCCTCTGGGGCAAGGGTTTTCTCTGTAAACAATGACTGCAAGTTGAAATGTGTTGCTCCACATCAGCCCCCATCTTAGGCCAATAGAATCTGGATCTCACCAAGTCAAGTGTTCTGTCTAAACCAAGGTGCCCCATGTGGTTGTGTAGGGACCTCAGGACCAAGTCTCGGAAGGCAGTGGGCAAAACTAGCTGCTGTTTGTCTATTTGTCCCCCTGTCTACTGTTTCTCGGTATAACAGTCTATTAATCAGTTTCAACTTAGGATCTTCCTTGTATAACAATGCAGTTCTCAAATCAGTGGAGCATAACTTGGATACAGCTTTCCCTGTGTAGAGGGCTTCTAGAGCTGATTTGATCATAGGATCTTGGGATTGAGCCCACTGAAGACATTATCTAACTGAAACAGTGCACCAAAGTCTAATGTGGAAAAGTGGCAATAAGCAGCAGGTATGCAATTCTCAGAGGGCCACAAACAATCCACCAGACACCCCACTGCATCCGTGGACACTTGTTCCTCTCTGTCAAACTTCTGGCAGAGTGCTTGAATATCAGGTTCTGACAGTCTGACCCAGTCATTCTGGGAAACAGGCCTCCGGGAGAGAGCATCAGCATCTATGTGGTTCAGGCCTGCTCTGTATTCAACAGCATAGTCGTATGTAGATAATGCAGAAAGCCATCTATGGCCAGTAGCATCCAACTTAGCTGAAGTCTGCACATAGGTCAAAGGATTATTGTCAGTTTTCACTACTATCTTAGCCCCATACAAGTACTCGTGGAATTGGTCCACAATGGCCCACTTCAAAGCTAGGAACTCTAACTTATGTACAGGATAGTTCTTTTCATATGGGGTCAGGCTTCTGCTGGCAAAGGCCACTGCTCTTGGGCCATTCTCGTGCTCCTGGTACAACACAGCCCCCCAAACCTTGCAAACTAGCATCAGTGTGCAAGGCATAGGGTTTTGCTGGATCTGCATATGCAATGACAGGAGCATGAGTAAGTTGATATATAATCTCATGAAAAGCAGCTTCACAATCAGGTGTCCATCTTGCCCCAAAAACTTAATTAGGATGGACATACACTCTCTCTGTCTCTGGAGAAACTGACCTCTTATATTTTTTGTTGGGATGAGGGTAACCTTGAGTAAGATTAAGTAGAGGTCGAATCACTCTCAAATAGTCCTTGATGAACCGGTGATAGTAGCCACAGAATCCCAGGAATCTTTGCAGTTCTTTTAGATTGTGGGGCTGTGGCCAGGTGGCCAAGGCCTCAACTTTACTCGGGTCTGTTTCTATTCCCTCAGTGGATGCTATGTGTCCCACATACTTCACAGAGGTTTGGAAGAACTAACATTTATCGATGGATAGCTTGAGGACAAAATCTTCCAGTCGGTCCAGCACCTTGAACAATCTGCTCTGATGTTCCTCCAGTGAGCTGCCAAACACAATAAGTTCGTGTCCCCCACTACACGCTCCATCAGTCGTTGAAAAGTGGCTGGGGCCCCCTGAAATCCCTTGAGGCATCCTCATGAACTCATAGAAACCTTGCAGACAGATAAAGACTGTCTTCTCACGGTCTTCTGGGGCCATCAGGATCTGGTAGTACCCACTGCAAAGATCCAGCACGGAGAACCACTGGCTACCGTTCAGGCAGTCTGAAGTATCCTGGATGCAGGGCATTGTATACTGATCAGGAATAGTCCGCCGGTTCAAGGTGCGATAGTCCACGCACATCCTTACTGTCCCATTCTTTTTTCTCACTACCACGATAGGTGAAGCATATGGGCTTCTGGATTCTTGTATTACACCAGCAGCAAGCATCTCTTGCAGATGCCACCTCATATCATCTATGCCAGCAGGTGCCAGGCGTCGAGACCTCTCATGAAATGGCCTTTCATCATGCAGCCGATGTGGTGCTCAGCTCCTTGCACACATCCTACATCCCATTCCTTTAAAGAAAACACCTCTCTCTGGGCAAGCTTTCTACTGATTCTCATCTTCCATTCGGCTGGCAACGGGGAGTCACCAAAATCAAACAAGTCGGGCGCCACTCTGTCATTTTCCCCCGAACACTTGTTACTGGGTAGCACTGCAGTATCTGCACAATGTACATTAGCCAGGGTGCAACCTCTATTTACTCGAATCTCTCTATCATACACATTATGAACTTGGACCATTACCCATCTGGCATAAGCACGGGCTCTGGCAAGCAAAATACTTGGCTTGACCAGCAGTCCTTCTGGCAATTTCTCATCACCTGGTGCATCCAGCATGAGGATTTTATTCTTGACATCCTTTCTGATACAGACTTCCCCCTGTAAGGTACACTGGGCATGTGGTGCCAGGATCAGAGACTCAGGATCCTTCTTCCAGACAATTCCAACTGGTTCCTCTGGTTCCACGTTTTCAGCATCTCTCTGTGCCTCATAGACCTTCTTGATCAAGGCCGGAATTCTTAAAGTTCTACCATTCCTTGACCCCTGTTTTTCATAACACAACTGCGCCAACCGTCCAAACATATGCACATTCATCCCAATTAGTAGAGGAACCCCATCATACAGTCCAGTAGGGGGGACACACTCAGGTCAGGGTCTCTACTTGCTCTGCCACTCCAGCTATGGAGGTGGGGAAAGAGCCAAATTCGGATATACCTGGAGTAGGGGAAGGCCTTCTCACTTAACCCCCATACATCCAGTCCTTCCAGTGGTTGTAAGGGTATGTCTGACAAATGCTTTTGATACCAATCCTTTAACATAATTGTCACTTGGGAGCCACTGTCCAATACAGCTCTGGTGGGCACACCATTCACTTTTACTGTAGCTTCCATTGAAGGGCCCACTATTCTGGACCCGTCTGGAGAGACGGTAGCAAGGGCCTGCGTAGATGATCTAGCCAGAGAAGGACGTGAGTTAACATTTCTGGGACTCTCATTGTGACCATTTTGTATACCTCTTAACCACTGATTTGTCCTCCCGAAGGTCTCCTTGTAGCCTGTATACAACTTTGTCTGTCCTTTGGTGACCTGCATTCTCTCTTCATGTGCTAATCCTTCCCAGAATTATAGCAAAACATACCTTCCTGAGATTGAGCTGGCCGAGGCATCACACTGGGAGCCGGGGCAGGGGCACTTCCAACAGAAAACCTTGGTTCCGCCTCTGTCGGTGGTGTGGTGAGCATTTGGAGACATCTCATCGATTCCCTCACTTCCATAGTCAAGACATCAAGTTTTGAACTGTCGTCAACATGAGGTGCCTGGGTGGGCACTCCCACCCCCATAGCAGATGCAGTCTGATAAGGATCGGAGCCTGTACTAGCGGAGGGGCCTTCGTAAGGAGACTCATTTTTGCTTCCTGGAATTCCCTCAGCAGTTCGTCACAGGGGGGGACATCCGGAACCGTCCCTCTCTGACTGGGGTCCCCTTGGCTAACATGGGGATCTTGGATTGTGTCATGTGATTTCGAAGATCCCGGACCACCGGCATCTGACCCGGGACCTGGAGCAAGGGATGTAGCAGCTACGACTGCGTAGGTCTCTGACAAACCTTCCTCCTCCTCAACTTCCCGTACCTCCCTCATCAACACATGGAAAGGCAAGGGACTCGATTTCCTTTGATGCAGTTGCAATTTGAGTAACACCCAGCTGGGGTGCCGGGAAGAGCAGAGTATATGATCCAGCCTTACCCAGTCCACTTCACTAGAGGTCCAGCCCCACTTCCGAAAAATGGTTCATAAGATCCCCTCTAATCGATCCATATAGGCAGATAACAATTCCCCTGGCTGTTGACTAACTTCTTTAAGTCTCCATTTCAAGGCCTCAACACTAGTGGTACTACTAAACACATTTTGAAGGGCGACTAAGTATTCTTGGGCTTTGGCATCAGGGTTAGAGGACCTCAGGGAGCAAAAAGTGCATTGGTCGGGTCCCTGGAGGCTTTCCCTCAGGCGGGCCCTTTTCTTGGCCTCTGAGCATTGCCAGTCTTGTACCGCTAGAGCAGCAGAATCTATCCAGGTCTCTAGGTCAACTTCCCCATTTGGAGTAGGGTGGATACCTGAGAATACCTTGAGTTTGCGGTAAGGCCAATGACTACTTGCTGGTTCAGGGGCTGGAGTGGTTGTGGATGTTGGGGGTGGTATGCCCCCAGGTGGAAAGAACAGTTTCTTTAGGCCCTCCACAGTTTTCCCCTCCTCCAGCAACAATTTAGCAAATTTCTCTTCAAATGTTTCAGATAGTGGGGAGGGCTCATTCCCCCCGGGGTCTTTACATTCTTTAGTTATCACCCTCCAGGCAGTGAGGGCTCCTCCAGGGGCAATACTCTGTGGCACCTTGGAACTGTCTATGGGGTACTTACACTCTACTAGGGCCATGAAAGTGTGATTGAGCAGATTAGCATGTCGACCCACCAACACTGGGTTTTGTAAACCCTCCACCTTGGAAGGTACTCCTTCTACAGTGTCCTTATTGGTACCCAGGGGAATGTCCAGGATAAGTATAGCATTCTGGGGGTCGATCTCCTGCCCAGTATACCACCCCGCCAACTGGTGTACGGCCACTTCTGTTGGGGTACCCATTTATCTTTAACAGTAATTCGTAAATGTGACCAGTAGAGAATGCTAATCCCAGCAGTGCCTCCAAGATGTATCCCCTAGGTGGCGCTATCCCAAGAGTTACTACCCCTGCCTGCTTGGCTACTAACAGGTTGAGGAGCCTAGGTTCTAAGATGGGTGCCTCCACGCAGAGGTCAGGGTTGGTGCTATCTATCCTGATCAGGTCACAGCCCTCTGGGACACTGTGACCCCCCTTTCTTCCCACTAGTGGCCCACACTATACACAATGATTACCTTCACAGTTTACACTTTCCCCCAGGACTGTCATCTTGACTCTGGGGACCTCCTGTAAAACAAGATGATGCAGTGCATTAGCCACAGTGCAATACCTTAGCATAAACAAATACCACAGTCAGTGTAACTTTGCAGAAACAAACAGATCTGATATATTTAAGGAGCTGTAACAAGGAAAGGGGAAAATCAGGTTAATTAGATTGAACACATTAATAATCACAGTACTGTGCACATACTCAAAGTCCCAAATGTCACTGTCACTGTGTAACCAGGGTGGTGGGGGGCTAGCCAGGATCGGTGCAGCTGGATGGGGCCCTGTGATGGAAAAAGCACTTGCACACCCAATTTGTAATCCAGAGCCCTGGGGCTCAGTTCAAAGAAAGAAACACAATAAATCAGATGGCACACTTTTCATTTACAAACTGTTGCCCTGATTTGTACTCACAATACCCAGAGCTGGAAGCAGGATGGAGGATGTCCTTGTTGGATTGCCAGACAAGCAGGGTATGGAGACAAGGCCCTCACGACAGGGCCTGGCTGCAATGGCAAGACAGGTGGATTCAGTCCGAAACAAGCTGGGTTTTGCTTCCAGCTTCAGCACATAATTCACAGTCCAGGGGAGCTAAGATCGCGATTCCCCACAAGCACTCAACACGCTCAGATGTAAAGAAAAGTACCATACCAGATAGGCTGCTCCTTGATTCCGATCAAAATTACTGCAGAAATACCTGGGAGCACACACAGCATCAGCTGTGCCTGACAGGCCGATTGCATTCAGCAAACTTTCGGTCTTCTTCAGGTTGAGCCTGGCTATACTTTTAGGGGCATCTTTCTCTCTCAAATTGGATTCAGTCCGAACATAACTTTGGCTCTCTCTCTCTCTCTCTCCTGCTCGGATTCAGTCCGAACCTTGCTAGGGAATCACACTCCTAGTACAGCACACAGTTCACAGCATGGGGCTTTACTCAGATCTCAATCCCCACTAGCACTAAGCACATTTATATGTAAATGTCACTTAGTGTACCAGACCACAAAGTCCTGACAGGCCAATCGCAATCCTGCACACTTTTGGTCTTCTTCAGGTTAAGCCTGGTCCCAACATGAGTTCTTCTTCTTGCACTCTAAAAACTCAGATTCAGTCCGAATTAGACTTACTAACGGCTGCAGGCCGAATTACAGGGCCTCACACATGCTTCCCGTGTGACTACACGCCACAAACAGAAGCAGGGCTCCTTCTCCCTTCACGCTCTACTTCAATCTGGCTTGCTAGCAGCCAGCACAGGGTCTTTCACCGAGATCCACAGAGTTCGGTTGGCTGGTTCGGTTGTCGGTCACAGCAGGGCTCCCTCTATAGGTGCAAAAAGGCGCCAAGGATTCCAAAACTACATTACCCAGAGGCTTCTTCCATTCAGCCCACTTTTTAGCAAGCCCCAGGTTGTAGTCCCTATTCTGGTTGGCCCAAGCAAGCTCCATCTTAGAGTCCTCTCATACTGATTGGTCCCACTCGGCAGTCTGGGACTAAAATGAGTGTTACACTACACAGTCCTTGCTGAAGGGAAAGCAGGTTAGACAAACTGTATTTTCATTATCACTCTAAAAGATTGCCAGCAAACAATTACATCTTTCAATTAGGCTCCCTCTGCGCTCTTAGCGACTGCAGAAACGGAGCAATTAGATGGCAGCCCGGGCGGGATTCGGGCATTAAAACGCTAAGTTCCCCCATTCCAACTAATTAAGCCTGAGAGCAGGCAGCTCTTAAAGAGACAGTACCAGAGGCTCTAAAAGTACTCACAGTGCCCACATTTAAACAGCTTAAACGCCGAACACCAGCACGCAGGGGAGCACTAGGCAAGCTCCTTGAAGGCTTTTGGGAACCCCCATCTGCAGGGGGTTTACACCTGCAAAAGAACTCACTGCTACACCTGCAAATTTTTTCTAGTGACTGAAATTCGGGTCCCACCAAGGAGTTCTCATGCACCTCCACTAATGTAGTACATTGTATTCTTTGCAGGAAGTGTGCAGCTATTTACATCGTAGAGACTGGTAGATGCCCTGCTGACCATTTCAGGGAACATTACAGGGCAGTCAGGAAAAGAGACGTTGATAAACCCATTGTATCCCACTTCAGTCTCCAAAGACCACTTTCTTATTGTGTCCTTCAGCAGGGCTTCTATGATTCAGATCATAGAAAAAACGTGGAAACCAAGCTGATTGTACACCTTGGCTCCTAACATCCCTCCGGTTTAAATGATAGACCTACTTTGTACTAACATCTTTCAGCCACCCCTTGTTTTACCTAAAGACTGTTTGTATCTGTACACATCTGTTTTCATTTTCACCATATGTCTCCATCTCTGTCGCCTTCCCCCACATTTGTCACCTTTCAGCCTTCTTACTAGGCCCGGTTAAATAGTCCCCACCTGGGGACTTCTCTAGCTCATTCAGTGCTGTTATGCCTTGTCATTGCCAACATCACCTTTTTGTTTTCCAGATTCTCTCTTTATCGTGCCATTTATCACTTCTTCTCCCAGAGCTTTCCCCTTTTTCTTTCCCCACATTGGGTAAAAGCAAAGGAGACATGTAGGCTGCAGTGGGCACTCATCCTAAGAAAGTTGTTACTACTGCTGCTGCTATTCTCTGGAAATGTCCACCCAAACCCAGGTCCACCTGATACCAGGCCAAAACAGGGTCGGGACGCCTCTCGATAGTCTCACTAAATATACACAGTCTCATTCATAAACTACAACAGTTCCAGGCCTGGGTGGAGCTACTACAGCCTGACATAATTGTACTTACAGAAACCTGGCTCTCAGCAAAAGTTAGTAATGCCTCCATAGCCTTGGATGGCTACATGGTGTTCTGGCAGGACAGACTGATAAAGTGGGGGGCTGTGCAGTATACCTGGTGCTATGTTAAGCAACTTGCATGCATAATATAATTACAATTCTCTACCCTAATTTGAGATTATAACATTATAGTCAACATGTTAGTGTCAGTTAAGTGCAACTGAATGGGTCAGATCTGTTTTTCCCAGCCATGAGAAGTATGGAAGGGGGTATGGGGAGCCCGGGAAGCCGCCATCCAGGGTAAAAAAGAAAAAGGGAAAATAAAATTCAAATTTTAAACAGGGAGAATCCCATCTATCAAGGCTATGAAAAGTTCCCAGAGAAAAAGGGGTAAAGGGCTGGCCAGACCCCAATTACAAGGCAAAGGAGGAGAAGGATTTGCATCAATCACTGCCAGCCACTAAGGTGGTTGGTCTGATCTGGAAAATATTAAGCAACCAGATATTCCATTGATTCATTAATTTAGGTGTTTTATTTTGTAGTTGAGACGTCGTATGTTCTAGTTTATATGTCTCATAGACTTTATCCTCCCAGGCTGAAATGGTAGGAGGGTCTGGATGAAGCCATAGCCTCATAATACATTTCTTGGCCGCTCCAAGTAATATACTGAGAAGATATATTTGGTGTGGGTCCTTAAAGTGGCGGGGATAATGAAGAAGGATCCCCGCAGCCGGGGAGAAGGTGCCCAGGTTCGGGAAATTATCCATCACTCTATCCTTTATCAATGACCAGAATATTGTCAATACTGAGCAGTACCAGAGAATGTGCGTGTGTGTAGCAACCTCACAACCACAATGTCTCTAACAAGAAGAGTCCCCTTCAGCTGAGTATTTAGCCGTAATCTGAGGGACATGGAAGAATCTGGACACCACTTTACCGGAGAACTATCTCCATATATATGAGCTGAAGGTTTTATGTTGCCTCCTCCAAGTGCGGAGCCAGTCCTCTCGAGAGAGTTCAATCTGGAGCTCAGCCTCCCAATGAAATTGTACTAAGTGCAAAACCTGTGTCGATGTCCCTGTAAGGCCCTATAAAATCGGGAGACTAAATGGTTACGGTCTCTACCTTCTGCCAACTGGGACAGTAAAGGGAATAAGGGGGGAATAATTTGAGCAGTAATATCCAGTCCAGTCCTCTCATCCATAACGTGACAGATCTGCAGGTACCTGAATAAGTCTGTTTTACTTAAGGAAAATTCCCGTTGAAGTTGATCAAAAGGCTTGAAAACAGAGTTATCATAAAATTGGTATGAATGTCATAGGCCTTGCTGGGCCCAGGTCTTAAAAGTGGCATCAAATCTTGCCGGGGTCCAGGATGGGTCCTCAGCGGGATTCCCATCCAGTCTGATAAAAAACTTGTTAGCTGGATGGGATAAAAATTTCATCCAAGACTGGAGCATTCCTCTAGTAAATCAGGATCTGCCTGGAATCTGGACTTTATTGTGGGGCTGATACACTCGAGAATAATTCAAGGAATTATCAGCCATGATCTGCTCCACTTTGAGCCAGGGTGGGGCTAGGCTTTGAGGTAAAAGTCAGGTAGGGATGTGTGTAAGCAGAGTGGCAAGCCAATAATTAACAATACTAGGGAGGGCCAACCCGCCTCCATCCTTGGGGCATTGAAGCTTATTAAGTGCGAGCCTGTGTCTCTGGTTCAACCAGAGAAACTGAGTAACAGAGCTGTCAAACCTCCGGATATCCTTCATAGTGAGAGGTAATGGGATATTTTGCATTACATATAGGATCTTCGGAAGGGAATTCATCTGGATAGACTGGACTCTAGTCAGCAGTGAAAGAGGAAGGGATGCCCATCTCGCCAAGTCTGAATACACTCTTGATAGAGTTGAAGAAAAATTCAAGAGATGTAAGTTTGAAAAATTCTGGGGTATTTTAATACCTAGATAGGTTATGAAGGATTTATCCCATTTGTAGGGGTATTTTAAGATGAGTTCTCGGGACATTGGGGATTGTATAAGTAAAACTTCTGATTTAGATTGATTAATTGTGTAGCCTGTAAGAATTTGTATTTCTTGTAGTAAGGAGGTCAGGGTTTGTAATGATTCCTCAGAGCGAGTGATGTAGAGAAGAAGGTCATCATCATAATAGGCTATTTTGTGATAAGAGGTCTCAGAAACATTATAGCCATGTAAACTAGGAGTTTGTCGAAGTAGTTGGGCTATAGGCTTGACAAAGAGGGCAAATAGATATGGAGAAAGGAGACAACCCTGACTGGTGCCCCTAAATAAGGGAAATCGATTGGAATGTGAACCGTTTCAGTATCACAACTGCTTCGGAGTCTGTGTATATTCCCCTGATAGCATCCCAAAAAGGTTTGTGAAAATAAAATTATTGTAAGGCAGCCTGGAGAAATCCCCAAGAAACCATATCAAGTGCTTTTTGGGCATTGAGACTTGGTATTAAAAAAGGGGATTTTGTTGATAGGGCATGATCTGTAAGGTATAAAGTATGTTTGATATTGTCTGTTGTCTGTCTGCCTTTAATGAATCCTGACTGATCCAGGTGTATTAATGAAGGGAGAAAATCATCAAGTCTGTGTGCCAGTATACTCATGTAAATCTTGTAATATTGATTGAGTACAGTATGAATTACATAATTGCGTGGGTTTCTGGGGTTTCAAGATCACATAAATTGTTGCCTGTCTCCATGTGATAGGGAATAAGGATGTGGCATGGGCATTTTGTAATGCTTTTAAGAGAGGAGCTTGCACTAAATTCCAGTTGCCCTTATAGAATTCTGCTCCAAATCCGTCAGGGCCGGGGGATTTTCCATTTTTTAGTTTTTTTTTTATAATAGTTTGGAGTTCTAGTTCAGAAATCGGAGCTGGTATCTGTGCCTGTTGAGAAGTCGAAAGGGTAGGCAGATGAAGTTGAGAGAGGAAAGAGAATATTTTCTGTGGGCCAGGTTCTGTTGGGGAAGAATATAAGGATTTATAGTAATTCCGAAATGCTTCAAGAATATGCGGTGTGGAGTACCGGGTCTGTCCGGATAGAGGATCTTTAACTGTAGTGATATTACATTGCTGTATTTGATGTCTAAGGTGATAGGCCAAAAGTTTAGAGGCACGGGCCCTTCCCCATAATAAAGCTGCCTAAGCCAGGCCAAAGCTTGCTCGGTTTTAGCTGTCAGCAATCACTGGATCTCAGCCTGTGTCTGAAAAATTAAAGGGAGGAGATCCGAGTCCCCTTGCATGTGAGCATCTTGAAGGAATTTAAGGTTATCTTGTAGAGCCTGCAGGATGGCTTTGGCCTGTTTTTTCATATGAGAGGCATAGGCTATAATTTGGCCTCTAAGCACTACTTTGAGTGTATCGCAAAGGGTCTGAGGGGAAGCATTATCTCGAATAATTTCAGGGATTCAGGCCTCTAGGAGGTCTCAGAATTCTCTATCCCCCGATAGAGATGGGTTAAGCCTCCATTGTGCATTTTTCCTTTCTTTTCTGATATTGAGTTCTAAGGTAATGGGGGGTATGATCAGACAGATATTAAGGATATCCACCGCCTGAACTAAGTCAATATATTCCTTACCAGTATAGAAATAGTCTAATCTAGAGTAATGTTTAAAGGCACTTAGTAATACGTAAACTTCCGTTGGGAAGGGTGAAGCTGTCTCCATACGTCCACGAGACCGACATCACGTAGTAAACGACGAAGGTGTTTTTGCCCTGTGGATTGAGGGGATGAGCGTGTTGCTAACGTTCTAAGGAGGGTCTGAGTTGGCAATTGAGATCTCCCCCTAGTATTAGGATCCCCTGCTGCCTTGTCAGGATAGCATCTATTAGATGCTGCATGGCTGAAGCATCAGAACGTGGTGGGACATAAACACTGCCTAGTGTTAGGATTTGCTGATTCAACTTGACCACAGCCAATGCCAGCCTACCATCCCTATCAGATACTGATCAAGGAGCTGAAGCTGAGAGTGTTTCGGAATCAGGATCACCAACCCTCTTCTCCTACCCCTCTGGTAGGAGGACTCAACCAGTTCGGAAAAAACAAATTTAAGTAGTTTCCGGTGCTCATCTGAGGAGAAGTGAGCCTCTTGTAGTAGAAGGACATCCGGATGTAATTTTTTGAGGGCACAAATGGTGCAGTACCTCTTAACGGGGCTGGCCAGCCCATTTACATTGTGGGAGATAATTATAAAAGGATACTGCATGACCAGGATTATCAAAATCTGTATTGCGTCCCCAGAGCTCCCCCCAACCCCCCAAAAAACATACCCAACCTTTTGGATTTCCTGCTTTAAGAAATATGTGTTATCTAGGAAGCTTACAACTGACCAATGTTCCGTGGTCTATATAATGAAAAATAAAAAGGAGGGGAAAACAAACCGGGGACCTAGAGGAAGAACCTAGTAAATAACAAGTATGCCAACTGGGTATTATTTTATGAATCTGCTGAATGAGTGAAGCAGGGTTTTAAATAATTGATTAGAAGTTTTTTTTTTTTTGGACTATACTAACTATACAGAAAGTATTTATATAGATTTTCTAGAAGTGCTGTGTTTGTTAATCACAGTGAGGCAAGAGCTATGCATTTTCACAAAGATTTAGCACTTTTATGAGCAAAATGCTAATCAATTTTTAGAGTAAAATAAATCCCTGGGGAAGGAGTGTTAACTAAGGAGGCAGTATAAGCGCAGTGGTCTAAGGCTCTGAGCTGCAAATCTGGTGACATCCAGCAGACCAGACCTGGGTTTGAATCCCACAGCTTCCACTTGCATACTGTGTGACCCTGAGCAAGTCACTTAACCTCCTTGTGCTCCCAGGTCGCTCCTGTAAAAAAGCTTTCAGCTTAGTGTGCTATACCTGGTTAAACAACCAAAATTAAAAATTAAAAAATTATATACATTCCCCACTTAAGAGGGGTATCCGTGACTTCCAACAATAAGTGTGCCGATGGGACACGCATTGGGGACGGATGTACAAGCTGTTCAAAGGTAGACACTCTATCGGCTAAGTGATCAGGGTTGCTGGGGAAGGGACTAGTTTGAGGATAACTAATATCATGGAGATCCATAAACAAAAAAGTAGTGGTGGGAGGGAGATATGGGAGGGGAAAAAGTGCTGGTCCGTCATTGCCAGGAACCAAGATAACATGAGAACTATCGCCTCGCTGCCCTACAAAAGAAAAGCAAAAGGGGAGAGGGGAGAGATACAGAAATATATATCCCTCCCCAAATATATAAAATGGTGCAACCAGAAAACAAGTATGTCAGGGAAAGAGAATCACTACTCGTAGGGGCTCAAAAAGGCCTTCCTGGTATACCCCTTCAAAATGAGCAAGAGGCAGAGTGCACCAAGGCTCAGGGGGATGTGCTTAAAACTGAACATCATGTATAACGACCAGGGTAATCATAAGTTAATACTGAAGTGAGAATACGTCTTCCTAAAATATGTCTGAGGGACCTAAGAGTTGAAGGAAAAACAATGTCTGTACTTCAGGTCCTTAATGTATCGAAGGGTCCATGCAAAGTTCAATATGTCTGACTTCAAATGAAGTTTTTTATGGCAAGGCTCCCATTTATAATCTTAAGGTGGATAAGTCAGAAACATCATAATGTTCTAAATATGTTTTGTCAATGAGAGGTCTTCCTAAGAATCTTGATCTCCATGTCGCTGGGCCCTTATAAGAAAAGGTAGCTGGTCAGCAGGCAGGAGCCAGCGATGGAGCAAGGGGTATGTGAGGTCACCCCACCCATCCGGGCCGCAGAGGGAAAAAGTGAAAAGAGGGCACCTCCATAAGGGAGAGGATCGCGGAGAGCGTCGGGCCAAAGTCCATCCACTGACACCGAGCTATTTAGCAGCTCTTGGAAGCCCATGGATAGGAGAGAGCAGCATGTGCGGACCGACCCAGAGCAAATATTTCATCCCCTCAACAGTGCAAACAGGGCCAGAGCCCATCTGAAAACGTGACGATTAACCTTCAAGTAAGATGGGTGCCATTCCAGTGTATCCAAGAGTCTTATTAATTTACGTGCATGCCAATGTCACCAGACCGCCCCAGGGCCAAGAATGCTCCTGAGCTGCATCCTATTTGGTGGACTAATGCAGCAAAGTCAGACTTAAGTTAGGTGGAAAAGAAGTGTAATCCTAACTTCAGAAGGGGCATCCAGGTCCAACCAGACAAAAAAAAAATCTGTCTGGACCCACTAGCCCCATCCTGAGCAGGGATGCATCTAGGAACCCCTATTTAATGGGGTAGAAGTGCAATATAAATAAACCAATCTGATTTAAGGCCGCCTGCTTTAGATAGAGTAAATTTTCCCCTTACCCAAGTGGTCAGACAGCAATCCGCACTCTCGAGAGATCTAACTTCAGCAGCCATCTAGCTAGTCCGGAGACCACAGTCTCTGCCCACACTGCTAGAAGGAGAAAGCTCAAGGAAGGGCTCCCCGCCCTGCTCTAGTGCCAATACCTGAACTAGGCCTTCCACTCAGATCCACGATCCCCCATCCCAAAACAGAGAGAGATGTGTCACCCCCAGATCCCCCTGCACCACGGACCTCAGCGAGGTCCCCTCACAACCCACCAAACACCTCCCTCTTAATTACTCACTACGAACATCTAAACCATAAGTCTGATGAATCTCAGGTATTCTGTCTGGAGAATTGTGCCAGCATCTGCTTAATAGAGTCAATGGTAGCTCGCTGATCCGGTTGTTGTCTGGAGGAGCCGTTCTGATAGTGCTTCTATCTTCTGAGGATCTCTGAGGAAGACGAACTGTGGCAGGTAGCGTAAAGCCACGTTTCTTTAAGTCCATACAGGTATCTTCCATGAAAACATAAGACTGCTGTCCCGAGGGGTATTGGATCACTAATTTGCTGGGGTAAGGGGTTCTGCTTTTAAGTTTTTGTTGTCTGAAGAAGGGGAACGGGAATGAGTGCTTGCCTCCACTGCATCGTGGCAGGAGCATAATCATTGTCTATGAATATGCGAATGTCTCCAAAGTAAATATGTGATTTAGCCCAAGCCTCTTTCAGGATTAATTCTTTTGTTTGGCATTGAAGGAATCGAATAATTATTGACCTGGGGCGGGCCAATGGTAATGTAGGTTTTAGGCCCAGTGCCCTGTGAAGTCTCTCAGTCTCAAAACTGAAGTCTGTATCAAGTTCTAAAACCTCTCGCAACAGAGCTTCCACAAAAGAATGCAGATTCGAGCCCTCGCTATTTTCAGGTATCCCGTATAGCCGGAGGTTTTTGCGGTGACTGCAATTTTCAGTATCCTCTTGACGCTCTACTGTAAGTTGACAGAGATGGGCTACTTAATTTAGAGCAGATTGCTGGGGCAATTCATTCTGCTAAGAGTCAATACTACAAGATGCCCTCACTTACTCCTGGAATAACTCTAGGTCCTCCAGAAAAGACATTGTGGATATCACTGAGAAGGACCCTAAATCAGTTCCCAACATGCTTAATATTGATGGAAATATGACTCTGGACCCAAAAGTCATTGCCAATACTTTTAACAAAGCATTCTCTGAGCTTAGCAATGTCCTCCCCTGACTACTTCAACCACACCTCTGAATGCGACACCAGTACAGACGCTAATCCACCCAGCAGCAACCTACCTTTCTATTTCAGGAAAGTCTCAGAGGGTGAAGTATGACACTACCTCACAAAGGCGCTCCAAAAATCAAGATACAGTGAGGATACATTGGATCTCAAATTCGTCAGCCTTACACTGGAGGAAATCCTGCTACTGATTACCAAGATCTTCAACCTTTTGCTCAGCCTCTCTCAATTCCCGGAGAAATGGAAATCAACTGTGGTGACCCCTGTGCATAAGAGTAGGGACCAGGCTCTGTATGGAAACTATCGCCCCATTTCCATTCTCCCTCCGCTCACAAAAGCCCTGGAGCGCATCACGGCTAATCAGATTGTCGATTTATCTGGATAAATATCAGTTGCAACATGCCCAACACCGCGGTTTCAGACATGGTCACTGTACCACAGCAGCTCTTTTGGAATTCACGGTATTTATTCATAACTCATTGGATCAAGGTCTTCTGGTTGGCTCAACATTCATTGACTTAACCAAGGCCTTTGATACCATGAACCATGATGTGCTAATTAACCGGTATTGGCCTCTCTGTAGACGCAACAAAATGGTTCATGAGCTACCTCAGTAATTGCTTCCAACAAGTAAAAATTGGTAATCTCCAATCTGATAAGCGCCCAGTAAGTTCAGGCATTCCACAAGGCTCTATCTTGGGCCTCTCCTGTTTAGTATTTTTCTTAAGAAAGTCCCAGTTTCATGTCACTGTTGTGTCATCCTTTATGCTGATGATGCCGTAATCTTTGCTAATAGCCCCCATCCCAAACTCCTAGAAGATGAACTTCAACAAGGTTTCACAAGTGCGGAAAAATGGTTCCATAACCACAAACGTATCATGAATTACAAGAAGACTAAGACCATGATGTTCTGCGACCCACAAAGCAAACATAAGGCATTCCCCCCTCACCATCACTAATAATGAGGACTCCCCCCTTGGAACTGGTTCATAACCCTTGACTCCTCGTTGTTCTTCTCACAACATATTGACAACATTGCCAGGGCAATCAACTCGTGCATTGGGATGCTTTACAGGCATAAATACAGTCTGACCCAGGAAGCATTGAACTTGACAGTACACAGGTTGGTCGCTTCACTAGCTGAATACGGCCTCATTGTCTATGGTGTAGCCACAGACACTGCCCTCTTCTGTGTCAAAACTGCCTTAAACAAGTCCTGCCACCTTCTGACTGATGATTGGGTGCCTGAATCACACATACAATCTCTATGAGCAGGCTAACTGGCTGCAACTCAGTAGCAGACCACAATACCAGACATGCGTGCTTGCCAAAAAGGCCAGACTAGGAATGCTGCCCTCTGGGGTAGCAAACCTACTCTCACCATCCCTAAAACCATGAAGTACCAGAAACTCTGACCCCCAGCTTTGCCGCATTCCTCGGTGCTGCACCTCTCTTGGTCAGTGAGCATTCACATACAGAGCCCCTCACTGGATCAACTCTCTTCCAGTTAACATAACCGATGCACCTAATCTGGGCTCCTTCAAGTGCCAGCTTCGGCTGTATCTAGCCACACTGCCATCCTGTGATTGCTATCCCTAGGTTCCTTTTACCGAATCAGTGAACTCAAGCCTGCCAATACTGTCCTATGGCTCTCTCCTTCCCATCCTGGCACTTCGGCATACCCCGCTATGTCCTTTGCCTCACACACCACCTACTTAGCACTTATGGCACAATCCGCTAGTCACTGTCCCACCCCACCCTTTATTAATGCCTCTCCCCCTCTCCTTCTCCTCCCTGCTCCCTCCTCCTTTCCCTCTTCTCTCCCTTCCCCCCATCACCATCCCTCCCTTGGCCTCTCTCTCTCCCTCCCACCCTCCCTCCACACTCCTCCTTGACCTTGATTGACTACCCTCCTCCTAGAAGCTGACACCCTCTGATTGATGCTTCATCATGGTTCAATGCCTACCGATTGTAGTTTTCCCCTTTGTCTAAGTTGTAAATTCCTTGTATGCTATTGTATAATTGTCAAATTGATGCTGGCATTCCTTCTTCTATGCCTACATTCTTGTTGTTTGTTCTCTATTCTACATTGCTCCTGACCTCAATACCCTAAACTTGTATGCCTGTTGACATCTGCATTGTAACATACACACCACCTGTCGTTGTCTCCTGATCCGTTATCTAATGACATGGAACCTATGTAAAGAGCTTCTGCTCAAAGGTATTAATTTCAAGATATCAATAAATGAATAAATAAATAAGGTGCGCACTGCTAACATTCGGGCAGAGGTTTGCTAGCTGTTTGTCACCTATGCTGAAGCCGTGCCTGGCAGACCTGCAGGCAAGCAAACCATTGGCAGATGGATTGTATCTTGCGTTGATCTCTGCTATAGGTTGGTGGGTAGAAAGCCTCCCAGAGGGGAGGCTCATTCCACTTGTCATACCGCTGTGTCAGTGGCTGCTTCCAGGGATGTCCCCAGCCAGGAAATCTGCAGTGCAGCTACCTGGAAGTCAGCACACACCTTCATTTCCCATTACCACATTGACCTCGAGCCACGCCAGGATGCTGGTTTTGGGGCCTCAGTTCTCCAATCGCTGTTCCCTAAGTAGGCGGTGTGCACCTTGCCTCCCCCCCTCCCAGAGAACTGATAGGAGTCTGCCAGAACATGTGGATAAGTACACCATAACCATGTCCCTAGAAAAGCAGGTTACTCACCTGTAACAGTAGTTCTAGGAGTGGTATATGGTGAACATCCATTCGGACCCACCCTGCCTCCCCAGGCAATGGCACACAGATATGTTTCCAGGGCGGTGCTAAGGGAGTTGCCACCTGGGTGGGTGGGAAAAGCCATTGAAGACTTTCCGGCATATCTTAAAGGGAAAGGACACTGCCAGAATATGTAGATGTATGTCATATACCACTCCTAGAACTACTGATTCAGGTGAGTAAACCGTTTTTTGTGTCATACTTGAAACTAGTTTACTGCACCCTGTGTTGAATAATTCATTTTTCGTGCCCCTTGTTTGGGCTGATGCTGTCTCAAACCATGAGGGATCTGAGAGGGTGGGAGTGACCCACAGTACAGTGTCTCTTAGGGTGCACTGCTGGAGGATGGAAGTGCTCTCTGTGGCTTTCAACTGCTTAACCTTTTATTTATTTATTTATTGGAACCTTGGATAACACCTTTGAGCTAAAATCTCGTTTACAAAGGTTCCACGTCGTAATGAAATAGACAAGGTATGTAGTCATTACAACACAGATAAGGGTATATACAACAGGCAAGTACATCATGGTACATACATAGAAACATAGAAACATAGACTTTGACGGCAGATAAGGACCGCTTGGCCCATCTAGTCTGCCCATTTCCCTACCTACAGGATAGGCCGTAGATCCTAGTTAACCAACAGCCTATTTCTTCCTACCCCCCACAAGAATTGCCTTATGTCTGTCCCATGCATTCTTGAATTCTCCCACAGTTTTAGACCCCACAACCTCCTCAGGAAGGCTGTTCCATGCATCCACTACCCTCTCTGTGAAATAATACTTTCTCACATTGCCCTAGACACGCCCTCCTTCTATCTTTAAATTGTGTCCCCTTGTTCTTGCAAGTCTCTTTTTCTGAAAGATGCTACCCTCTTGGACTTTGTTGATTCCACTGAGGTACTTAAAAGTTTCTATCATGTCCCCCCTCTCCCTTCTTTCCTCAAGGGTATACATATTAAGCTCCTTTAGTCTCTCCTCATACGGCTTCTCTTGCAGACCCTGCACCATTTTAGTTGCCCTCCTCTGGACTACCTCTATCCTATACAGATACAGATTCAAGCAATACAGTTATAATACATCAAGTAGGAGAGGTCAACTTTATCGCAGTAGTACTAAGAGCATACCTAAGGTGGACAAGCAATTTATAGTGGTAGCTGAGCTTTAGAGCATGCAGGTAGAGTTATGGGAGGTCAGAAGTGGTGACCAAAGCAGGGGGAGGACAGAATAGCTGAGAGCAGGGAGGGTGGGGGCAGAGACAAAGGAGTGACAGAATAAGGGGTTGAGTAGTCAGAGGGTGGGATTGGATAGGAATCTACCCAGAGTTATGTAAATAGGTGATAGTTCAGGGCTGGGTAATGTCGGGGGGGGGGGTAACTGAAAGGGTTTTTTTTCTTAATCTTTTTGTCACTCCAGTGGGCTGGGCATCCTTCCGGGGTACATAATGGGCTAGGGCCTCTATCTCTCTACTTGAACCCCATGCCATGGAACTTCTCCACCCGCACTGCCCAGACCAGACCCCAGCCACCCGGCACATGCTAGGGTCCGCGCAGCCTACGGGTTGGCGCCAGAGAAGATCCTGACAAGCTGGGTCAGCAGTGGGATGTGAGCCATGCCTCGGAAGTCCCCATCATCTCCACAGTCCCTCCGGAGGGGTTTTTCTACTTGTGGATTCTTGTACTGCCCCCTCATCCCCCGGCCCCTTGCGAGGTGCACGTCCGACGACCTGGCGCATGACAATTCTGCCAGCGTCGGCCTCACTACTATATGCGTGCCTAACCTGCTATAGTGCCCCTGGTCTCCACTGAGGGCCGCTAACAGGCCGAGACATCCCACCGCTGCTTCCCGGGGAGGAGAGCACCACAAGGGCACTCATCCTCATCCCTCCCCTGCCGACCCCCAGTGCCCAAGCTCGGTCCCGAACCTGGGTTGCCGGCATGGTGCGAGGTGTGGTGTCCAGCGCCTCAACCCTCAACAGCACCGGGCCGGCTAGGGAAAGGATTTTAAAGTGGGGGGTGGGGTGAGGTAAGGGGGGAAACCGATGGGGAGGGGTGAAAATTGGGAGGATTAACATTTGTGAAGAGAAAGCAGGAAGGCGTGGGGGGATAAAGAGGGGACATGGGAGTAAGTGGTCAGAGGTGTCATACAGGCAGGGGAGGAAGTGGGGGGGGGGAGATGGGTGCTTTGCAGAACAGATAAGTTATCAATAACTGTAGAATTTTCTTTTATCCCAGCTGCCAGCACTGTGTTCATAAATAAAAGCACTGTTAATTGGTTGAACTTTAGTTCAGTGTTTCTGCCTAGTTTGATCAACTTGATTGAAGTGTTTATTTGCAAAGGTAACAAGTGTCTTAGTGGTCCTCAAGGAGAGCTCCAGTCCAGTGTAGGGAGGCAAATAGGTACTACATCTCAGGGGTGGCACTGCACACAACATCTGACCCATTTATTCTCTCTGGATGGAGGCATTGTGCTATTTATTATTTGTTCTGGTACAAACCCCCGCATGGAAAAGAACAAACCCAACCCCCTCAACCAGATGGGCCTTGTACAGTCACCAGGCAGGGGTTTGAACCTGGACACAGCACCCCACAGGTCACATCTATACATTAGAAGATTGCAGGAAAAAGGGATCCATCTTCCTTTTATATGATATTTGTTCATGACCCATGTTTATTTACAGAGCTTGGTATGCCATACGAGGAAAATACCTACCTGAGAGGTCACCTACTTCAAATGAAGGCAAGTGAATTTAACGTGGGAAAAAGAAACATTTTCTTTAAACACGTTATTATTCCTTAGAACTAATAACCAGAAAACATAATCATAACTAGAACAAAAAGTGAATTTAAGGGTAGATGGGACAGACACTTTGATAGTGGGGAAATATGAAATTATTACTTGTAACCCTCAGTCAGAAGTTATTCTGTGGACAAATGCCATTTCAGCTCCTTAACTTCTAGTAACCTTTAGCAAGCAGTGTTATTTCTCAGAAATCAGTTTCATTTTCCTGTCAGGCTTGCAGTGCAGACAGTCTGCTGATCGAGACCTCAGGAAATATAAATTCCCCTCCCCATTTACAAGTGTAACCCCCAGGTGGCGCTATCCCAAGGGCTACTACCCCTGCCTGACTGACTACTGACAGATTGAGGGGCCTAGGTCCAATGGTGGGTGCCTTCACCCAGAGGTCAGAGTTTGCAGTAGTTAAACTAACTTGGTCACAGCCCTCTGGGACATTGTAACCCCCCTTTCTTCCGACTAGTGACCTACTCAATGCATTAGGAATATCTTCACAATGTACACTTACCCCCAGGACTGGCTCCGTCAACTGGACCCCAGGGACACCCTGTAAAACAAGATGATGCAGTGCAAAAGCCACAGAACAATACTTTAACATAAACGAATACCTCAGACAGTGTAACTTTGCTGAAACAAAGAAATCTGATTTATTTAGGGGGATACAACAAGGACAGGGGGGAATCAGGTTAATTAGGTTAAACACATTAATAATCACAGTACTGTGCGCATATTCAGAGTTCCAAATTGTCACTTTCACTGGGTACCCAGGATGGGGGGGGGGGCTAGCTAGGATCGGGTGCAGCTGGTTGGGTCCCTGTGATAGAAAAAAAAAAGCACTTGCACAATACCCAATTGTAATCCGGAGCCAGATGGCTCAGTTCATGAAGAAATGAGGAAACAACGATTAGATGACACACTTGCAGTTTGATAGACAGATGACAGGGAGCTACCCTGCTTTGTACTCACAAACTCAATGCTGGGAACTGGATGGAAAGCAGATTGTCCTGGATTGCCAGGAGGAGCAGACCATGTGGACAAGGTCTTTGTGACTGGACCCCATTGCAATTTAGAGCAAATGGATGTAGTCTGGATTAAGCTGGGGTTTACTTCCAGCTTCAGGCACTCATTTCACCGTACAGGAGATTTGAAATGCGATTCCCCACAAGCACTGCATGAACATTTATATGTAAAAGGAAGTACTATACCAGGCAGGCTGCTTCTCTATCCCGATCGCAATTACTGCACAATACCCGGGAGAACACACAGCAGATTCAGTTCCTGATAGACCGAGCTCGAGTCAGCAATTTCTCCAGTTTTCTAGAGGGTGAGCCTGGTTTCCTCACTTCTGGCGCTTCTTTCTCCTTACAACTCTGATTCAGTCCACATTGGCACTCACAAACAGTTGTAGGCTGAACTTCAGGGCCCCACTCGAGCTTCACGCGTGAAAACTCAACAGCGCAGGGGCCCGGAGCTCCTTCCCTCTTCACAGTCACAACTCATCTGATCTTTCCAGTAGACAGAGCCGGGTATTTCCTTTGAGTTCCTCCCAGTTCAGTTGGCTGGTTTGACTATCACAGTCAACTCCCCCTGTTGGTGGAAAAAAGGTGCCGAAGTCCAGACTACAATTCCCAGAAGCATTGGCTATACAGTATATAGGTGGCTGGCTCCACAGTGAGAGTCCAAGTTCTGATTTTCCTGCAGCAGGCTCCATTTCAAAGGTCCCTCCACACTGATTGGTCCAGTTCAGCAGTTCAAAACTAGAATGGTGGACTAGGCAAACACAGTTCTGACTGCAAAGTAAAGCAGGTTAGACAAACTGTATTTTCGTTATTACTCTAAATGTCTGGAAAACAGTTACATCTTTGAAAAGTGCTCACTCTGCCCACTTAGTGATGGCAGATACGGAGCAATTTGGCAGCAGCTCGAGTGGGACTCAAGCAGGGAAACGCACAGACCTCCATCCAAATTAATTATGTCTACAGGCAGACAGCTCTTAAAGAGACAGTACCAGAGGCTGTAAAAGCACTCACAGATAAACGGCTTAAGACGCCGAACACCATCCAGGCTTGGAGCATTCAAGCAAGCTCCTGGAAGTCTTTTGGGAACCCTCATTTGCACGGGGGTTACACAAGAATGTGTGTGTGTGTGCGTGTGTGTGTGATTTACAAGAATGTGTGTGTGTGTGTGTGTATATATAGAGGGCTGTATGTAAAGGTTGTTATTGCTCAGAGTAATGGAAGTAGCTGCAGGGCTGGTAAGCAGGAGGACTATTGTAGTAAGTAATATGGCTTTAGTACCTTTTGTTGTACTTTACATGTAAGGACTATACTTTCTGCAGAGGGATGTTCTGGTGTAGCTGAGGCCCCCCACTACTGAACCATTCTCTCGCCCTGCTTATTTGGTGTTTTCTAAAGTAATGGAAATAACCTGCAGTGCCTTGTTTTCGTGCAGCCGCAGTCTGAGTGCTGTGTCAGCCTGTGCAAACGGGGCCCTGCAGGAAACCCTGGTTTTGGAACTCTAAGGGGATTGATTATGGCAGGATTTTCTCTCAGGAGAAAAAAAACAACTGAGGGTGCTTGGGATAGAATGACAGCAATGATGATCGCTGTTGCCTTCCTCCTCATTTGGTTTGAATAATGCTAAATAACCAGTACATGGACCTGAGGGTTCAGGGCACAGATCATATAAATGCTGAGACTCGTACCTGTTGCTCTTCGCTGCTGTCCCTCAGTACCTTTCACTTCCTTGCCTCATTAGCTCTTGAACGACTGAGCTATTGCTGATCTGTAACATGGCAAAACTAAGAACATCGGAATTAATGAACACAATTGGTTGAATTGGGTCAGCTGGTAGAGGAGCAACACGGCATTATAAGACGATAATACTGTGTTGCTTGTGAAATACAGAAACGAGCCACGGGAGGAAAACAAGCAGTGTGGTAAGTAGGAGAGGAGAAGAAAGCGCAGGGAACAAGTTTTGAAATAGCAAGCAGGTACACTAGACGAGCAGTGGGACAAATGTGACAGAGGGACAGGGTTAGGAGCAGAATGAGGGAAGTCAGAACAAGTGAACACTAAAGAGGTAGTACACGACAGAGAGATAAGGGCTGAGCAGGATGAGATACAAATGGGAGACAGACAAAAATGTAGCAGAAACCCAGAAATAGAAATAGTGGCAAGCACCGAGCAGAGACCACTTCAGAGAGACACAGTGGAGGAACCAGGACCAGAAGTAGTCAGACAGAAAGGAGGCAACGGACCTGAAGATCGACTCACTCAGGCAACGTCCGGAAACGCATTTTAATGTAACAATTTCACGGTCAATGGCACGGGCAACTTTAATTATGCAGCCCGAAACACAGACACAGAAGATAGCACACAGAGCGGATAAATGTGAGAAGTAAAACTAAGCGACCTGTCGAAACATAGTGTGAGTACCGAAAGAGAAAAAAACTGCAGCATGTGATTATGCAAATGAGATACGGACACACAGCAACTAAGAGAAAATGAGCAAGATCGCGGTCAGCCTACAAACAATATGAAAGTAACAGCCGCTCAGATACCTGTCAAATGTGTCAAACGCTAAGGAACATATAATTGTAGCACCCGCCAAAAAATGAAAAAAGCCATATATGTATGTAAGAGAGCTTCATTGTAATTTCTGAAAGTAAGACTAAAAAAAACTGGAAAAGTTCATTAGTGTCATTGTCTTTTGTGTAGTATCACCAGTAACATATGTAGCATATGTACAGCCTCCTGTAGACCATGTTACAAGCGCATTAATCCCCTCCGAAGGTGGCATCTAATGGGGAGTTAATGCATGGTTGGTCCATTGTAGGCCCCAACGGCCCCAATCATGCATTAACTCCCCATTAGATGCCACGTTCATCATGGATTAATGCTGACTTAGCCCACATGAAACTTTGATCAGTCTGCTTACTGTACTTGATTATTGTCACTATGTAAATTCCCCTTTGTATGTTTTGTTTTCCCTTTCCTTGGGTCGCACCTGGAAACAAACCTCTGCTCAGTGTGCTTTTCCCAGTCACCAAATGTTAAACAAGTAAATAAAATAAAAAAATATATATATTATGGTTCTCTGATCCTCAGTTTGTATTATTGCCCTGATTTCCTTAATACCTCATTCGGAGGTGCTTTCCATGGACTTTCAACCTGAGGTGTAGTATTGTGCACCTCACCTTCTGTCTTCTTTGCATCTGTGAAGGGGGGGTGCATCCAATATTCTTGTGGCCCTGTACATTGCCAGCAGTGCTGGCACTAGTATTTACTCGGCCCTGGTGCATGACTGTGAAGTAGCCCCCCCAAAAAAAAAAAAACAACCTGGGGAGCACAGTTGCGGCACTTAACCTGTACAAATGAATTCAATACAACTCTTAAAATATTTTCTAGCCAACTTTTTTCCATTTTCTGAACTTCAGGTTGTACACGGTGGACTTTATCTGATGGTTACTGGTTGGGCTCCACCTTCACTTTCCTCCAGCTACTTTTAACTGCTCACTGGCAGCTTTGTTCAGCGCCCCCCCCCCCCAACGGCTGATACTGTGACATGACTTCCCAGCGCCCTTTGTGGGCCCCTTCCTCCCTAGCTGGTCCTTCTGTCCAGGACTTTCCTTTTGTCTTTCCCCAGCTCCCTTTTGCTTCCTTCCATTGCCTCTGTTCCAAGTCCCCCCCCAACCCTCCGACGTTGAGTGTGTCACACTGTCCTGCTCATGCCAGTCCAGGCTCGGTTTTACCTACTTTGTTTTCTTCACTTGTATATCCATTTAAAAATCGTGTCCTAAAGCAAAATTAAATGGGCACTGTTTATAGATCATAGTGAGCTTCTGTTTAATTCCTTTATATCCTGGTCCCCCTGTGACCCTTGTGGCTTAGCAACCCTGCACCCTTTCCCCAGCTCAGTTGTGTTCTTTTCCTAGGCCCCCCCAAACAAAAATTCCCAATTCTTTTCTGAATTTGTTCATTCTCCCTGTTGTTTACCTCATTTTCTCCTCTGTATTACGAGGGCTTGATTTTAATGATGTCTGTCTTTAGCTTGCAGCGCTGTTGGAATTTTGGAACCTTCGGTATCCCTGGGCTTCTTGTCCTGCAGTAGCATTTTCAGCCTGGAATTCTTTCCTTCTGGCAGGACAACGGGTGTCAGGGATCTTAATGCAACGTGATGTGCAGGCTACCTAAGCTACGAGTTGCCTGCACTCCACACAAGGGTGCAGTGACATGACAGCACTACACTAGCTTGTGCCTTCACTTAAAGAAAGCCATCTGGCAAGAGCAGTTTTGTATGGAAGAGAGAGAAGAAAAAAAAAAAGAAATGGACCCAGGCCCTTGGGGCTGAGTGGGTCCGGGTTCAGTTGCATCCCTTGCACTCCCCCCATGCCAGCACTTATTGCCACTTTCGTGAACTCCACTGTGCATGCTAAAAAAAAAAAGTACTGTAAACTAGAGTCTAAACTTTGGGGATGGATGGACTTCTTTTTTTACTCCTGTTATTATTGGCCCCCCACTGCCTCATAATGTGGGGAACAGTGTGGTATCCAATCAGTGGGTGCTTTGGGTGGCCCAGCCTCACTGATTATGCTGGACTGACGTAAGGGCTTTTTTTTTCTATCTGCATTTACAGCGGTCCTGCCCCGAAATCATATTAGCGATATAATGCTGTTTCAGAGGAGCAGCTAGTGATAAAGTGGGAGGTTATGGAGGATGGTGGTACCCACTGCTGTGCTCTCTGAAGATTGGGACCAGTGCTCTTTTTTTTTTTCCTTTTTAGCATGCACATGTGAGTCCAGGAACTGGTAACGTGGGACTGCAATAATGCTAGATGCCCTCCTTCCTCATGGAGTCAAATGGGGGGGCAGAAGATGGGTTACACATTACTCTGCCACAAAATATGTCAACCTGGCAAAGGACTAGGGACAAAGGTATTGGGGTGGGGCTTGGTTTAAAAAGGAGACGGGGATGTGGTATTTCTAACCTGTCTAGGAATAAGGGTGCCGTATTAGGCCAGACTGACACCTACTGATTTTTGTCCTGCCTGACCGGAGCCTCAAAAACCTGGTTGTCCTGATTTGCTGGTTCAGCCCGAGGCACATCCCTGTGTACAGTACACAGTCTACATTCTGCTGCTGCAATACCTATTGCAGAGTGTTTTGCAGGCATACATGCACTACATTGTGAAAGCAGTGTAATTTCCGAGAAATAAGTTTTGTTTTCCTATCAGGCCTGCCGTGCAGATGGTCTGCAGATCAGCTTGATTTCTGAGACAGTTTCATTTCCTCTCCCGTTATGTGAAATTTATATATATATATATATATGGCTGTATGTAAAGGACATTGTTGCTCAGAGTAATGGAAGTAGCTGCAGGGCTGGTAAGCAGGAGGACTACTGTAGTAAGTAATATGGCTTTAGTACCTTTTGTTGTACTTTACACGTAAGGACTATACTTTCTGCAGAGGGATGTTCTGGTGTAGCTGAGGCCTCCAATACTGAACAGTTCTCTCTCCCTGCTTATTTGGTGTTTTCTAAAGTAATGGAAATAACCTGCAGTGCCTTCTTTTTGAGCAGCCGCAGTCTGAGTACTGTGTCAGCCTGTGCAAACGGGGCCCTGCAGGAAACCCTGGTTTTAGAACACTAAGGTGATTATGGCAGGGTTTCTCTCATGGGGGAGCTGAGAGGGCTCAGGATAGAATGACAGCAGTGATCACTTTTGCCTCCCTTCTCTTGTGGCTTGAATGAGGCTGGGAATCCGGATAATATGCACGTGGACCTGAGGGCTCAAGGCACGGATCATGTACCCACACGGGTGCTGGAATGGGGGGCATTATGACCCTGCCACTTTAATAACAGGTAGGGCCTGACCCTATTAGATTTTGCAGACATGTTAATTTATTACTAGAGTGGACTGTGCCATTAAAATGTAGTGTGTACAGCAAACAGGGTTACTTACTGCTCACTCCCTTTGTGGCTTATAGGGTGTCTGCAGAATTTTGGAAAGTGAAGACCTGAGTAATATTGATAGGGGTGGGCTGGGGTCATGGCTTACTGAGTTAAGGCCCAGTGGTCAAACTTTATAAAAGAAAATGAATGCCTTCGCAGATTTGATTGAGAAAAAAATATGGGTGTGGATCAACCCTATCAGCTGGAGGGGGGATGTACTCTTTACATCTGTGGCCTTTATCACTTTTCAGGTGTTCTGCTATCTGTGTGTACCCCTTACATTAGGATTCCGTGATCCACAGTTTGTAGTATTGCCCTTATTTTCTTAAAGAGCACCTTTCTCGCAATTTTTTGGTGAGCAATTTTAACAAACAGGTGGCTCGCTTACCTTAGTGGGAGTTCCTTCATTGCAATTTTAAAACATTATGTTTAGCACACTAAGGAAGGGAAGGGATGATAATTTTCCCCCGAGGGGCTAGCTGCTTGATCCCTTCACTTCCTGACTCTCCACTCCACCCTAGACTCTGACATTTTGTGATACAGTTATAGGACTAGTGCAGGGGTGTGCCATCTAAGAATCTATGGGCGTCATTTAAAGCTATTTTCCTGGGGGCCGACTTTTGGTACATTGAAGACAGTATTCAAATAACATGGGCCTTGTTATGTGAATACTGGCTTTAACCTGTACCAGAAGTTGAATTAAAATTGGGAAAATAGCTTTTAAAATGATGCTCCATGGACTTGCATGAAGTACCCCCCCTCCCCCGCTCTGGTCCTATAATTATACCACAAAATGTCAGAGTGAGGGATGGAGTGGAGCAGTTTTCTATGTTTCTGTTTTTTGTTAACAAAGAGCTTCTAGCTAAGGCCTAAAAGAGAGTAAAGGCTTTGTTTCCCTACAGATTCTGCCCTTGACTGGTTTTGGTGCTCCTGTTGGATCTGCAGAGACAGACTGCCATTTCCTGTAAACGAAACGTGGAAGGACATAACCTTAGACAGCACTGGCTTCCAATATAGCCATGCCGTGAGTCAGTAAGTACACCCATAGAACCATCGATGCAACCTTCCCTTTCTTTCTTTGTGCCTAGAGAGGGCATCACCTTCTTTCATGCAATCTCATATGATGCACTGCACTGGCTAATTTGTGGTTTGGCAGAGCCCACTGATTATATCTTTTTTTTTTTTTTATATAGCTATTTGGTCCCTGTCACTTCCTCCTGCCAACTGGCGGATAGGAACACATAGGTATTTTTATAGGATTTTCTCCCTAGCCCCGAGGCCCTGGCACACAGCATGTGGAAGCACGAGCTCAGCTCCTTCCACCTCCCGAAGGTTTGCCACCTTCTCTCTGCCTCGCTACCCACCAGACCTACACCCAGTGGAAGCAGAACTACAGGGGGTGCCAACCCACCCTGTCTGCACCCCCCCCCATGCCGACACCTCAATGACCCGAGGTCGCTCCTGGACCTGGGTCACCGACGTAACGTAAAGTAAGGTGTCCAGCACTTCAACTCTCTGTGCCACCGGTCAACACACAGATTATATCTTGTGTTTGAGATTAGCATGTTCTGAGCTTTAGAACTGGGCAGGAAGAAAATGGGCCATCACAAATGAATCAAGTCACCCTTTCCCCAGTGTGACAGACCTTTCACATTGGGGGGGAGGGTGGACTTTAGAAGTACCCTTATGCTGCAGACACTGACATTTGCTGTTGTTTCTTGGAATTGGATTTGTACTATATTGTCAGGTGCTGTAAGTTGTAACATTTTCCCTTATACAAATTGAGTCCCACATAGGTTTCACATATTTAGTAATTTTTACACGGTATATATGAGTGATTATTTTATTTATTTATTAGCACATCTGAATTATAACCCTTTGAGTCAGACTCGTTTCCAAAGGTGCCACGTCATGATTCAAAGAGAAATATACAGATACTGTAGTAACGAAAATTGAAGGAACAGTTAATACATATGATGGAGAACATTGAATACAATTAGCAAGATGACAGTGTCATTCAGCAGAATGAACTGCAGTCCTATACAATCAGTAGCTAGCAGTTGCTAATGTACATGCACAGTAACTTTTTGTTTTAATTCAAGTTTATTGCATAATTAAGCACTTTTACATATCTCTTATCACTTTACAGTTAGTACAGTCATTATTTATTACAAGAAAGGAGTCATGTCTCTTATACATTAGTACATTAGTATTAAGGCAGGTGCAATATTTCATTATCTAACTTGATTCGGTATTTTTATCATTTGAGCCCATTCTGTTGATACTCTGTACATTCTCTATGTTTTATTCCTCTCAAGTCGCCTCCCTCTTATTACCCTCCATCTCCCTTGTCAGTCCTCTCCACCTCTTTCTTCTTCTCTTATTACTTCAGAGACTGCAGTTCCCTGTGACAGGATCCAGGGTGTCCATCTACTGACAAACCTCTGTATTCTGAGGTTTATTTTATGTGTCAGCTCCTCCCTTCCCTGAATCTCCCGCACAATCTCAACCCATTGCTGGATGGTAGGGGGATCTGAATAGAGCCACTTCCTCGTGATTGCTTTGTGGGCCGATGTCAACAATATGTTCCATAAGTATATCGTATCCCCTCCTCATATTTCTCTAGGCAGGATCCCAAGTATCAGCTGCTTGGGGCCTATGCATTCTGTAATTGAGAATAGGGCAGTCAACTTTTGTTTTATGTCCCCCCCCATATTGTGTCAGTCTTGGGCATGACCAAAACACATGTAGTTGGTCCGCCCTCAAATCTTGGCAGCCTCTCCAGCAAGTTGCCAGGCAATTCCTGTCCCATTTACTCTTAATATATGGGGTTATAAAGAATCTCATTCGAATCTTCCATTCAAATTCCCTCCACGTCGGGGAATATGTGGTTTTATGAGTTTGAGCATGGCTGTTTTCCCAGTGCTTATCAGTGACTGGTTCACCCATCACCAGTTGCCATTTGTTTTGGGGATCTATGGCCTGGCTACCCCCTTCTGTCCCTCAGTGCCCCATAGATAGCGGACACATGTCCCCTTTGTCTCTGTGAGGACATTATCTCCCCTATCACCCCCCTCAGGTTGATCGGGGTCTGGTCTTGAATCTAGTGGCCCTGTAGTGCTTCTATATACGTTCTGATCTGAAGGTATCTAAAATGATCAGCCTGCCTAAGTGTGTATCTTTCTTTAAGTTGAGCAAACTCCATCACCCAGCCTCCATCAAGGAAGTCTTCCAGGGTGTGGAGACCCAATTTCTCCCATCTTCTGAAGGTGAGATCTTGTGCAGGGAGGAATCCCCCCATCCCAAGCAAACCACCTCATGATCCATAAATCTCCAATTAGTTTATGCTTAGACCAGAGCTGCTTCAGTGCCCATGATGTGTTTCTTACTGTAAATGTAAGTGTATTGTTATCATGGTGTGGGATGTCTGGCATTGCAGCCCTGTCCCACAGGGGCATCCCCCTCCATGATACTTAATTCCATTTTTCCAGCGAGAGGAGTAGCCTCCTGTGGACCATAGTAGGTCCCATATGAGCTGAGCAGCCAAATAGTAGTCCTTTAGGTTAGGAAGATTCTGTCCCCTCAATTTTGTGTTAGACTGCACGATCTGATTTTTGACTCTAGGTATCTTATAGTTCCAGATGAATCTGGAGATCACCCCCTGCCAAATTTGAAACTGGTTATGATGAATTTTTATTGGGAAGCACCTGAACAAATACACAAATTTTGGTAAAGTATTCATGGTGACTGACTGAATTTTCAAGTAGAGGTTAAAATTCAGCAGGTCGCGTTTCTTAATGTCCTGTCTAATTTGTTTGATCAAGGGTTCAAAGTTGAGGGTGTATAGGCGAGAAAGATTTTTTGGAATTGGGTACCCAGATATTTTATTTTGTGAGCATTCCATTTCAGTGGTAGTAGTTGTTGTATATTTGTGGAGGGATTATATTGGAATTTCAGTATTTCTGTTTTTTGTTTGTTGAGGGTATAGCCCGAGTATTGACCGAACCTATCCAGAATGTTCCATAGTCAGGGGATAGTTTTATCTGGACTGGTTAAATATAGTAAAACGTCATCTGCATACAGAGATATTTTATGTTCTCCTCCACCCCCGATTACCACTCCTTGGAATTCGGAATCCTCTCGCAGGGCCTGAGCCAAAGGCTTGATATAGAGAGCAAATAGTAGTGGTGACAGCGGGCATCCCTGTCTGGTACCCCTACTAAGTTCGAATCGTTAAGAGATCCCCCCATTTACTCAAATGCAGGCTTGTGGGGAGGTATATATAGCTCCCATGACACTCACAAAAGATGTAGGGAATGCCATCCCTGTGAGGGACTGCCAAACGTATCTATTAATTACTTGTCAATTTTTCGCAGCCGAGGCTCATGATGCATGTGGATATGTGTCTTTGTTAATTATGTCTATTATATTAATGGTACGTCTAACTCCTTCTGGAGCTTGTCTAGACTCTATGAACCCTGTCTGATCTTGATGAATTATTTTTGCGAGAATGGGGTTCAGTCTGGCAAGTATTACTGCCGTAAAAATGTTATAATCGACATTTAAATGGGATATCAGTCTGTACGAGCCACAGTCCTGTAAATCCTTCCCCTCCTTGGGAATCACAGAGATAGTAGTGTAGTTCCACAACGGTGGAACTTCCTCTCCTTCCTGCCATACCTGATTAAATACAGGTTTGAGTAAGGGTGTTGTTTCGACAGCAAAAGTCTTGTACAGCTCACTGCCAAAGCTGTCTGGACCCAGGCATTTACCTACCTTAAGGCCTATTATGATTTAGGTTATTTCAGGGAGTGAAATCGGTGTCATTAATTCTTGCCTCTGTAGCTCCGTGAGCCTGGGCAGATTTAGCCTATCCAGGAAAGCCCTCGTTTCCTCAGGATATTCCTGATCTGGTGCTCGGTACAGCTGTTTGTAATATGCCACCATGGATTCCTCAATCTGATCCCATTTATGTGAGATTCGTCCTGTAACCGGGTGTTTGGGGCCTGTGATGGTAGCCTTTGCTTCCCTCTGCCTCGGGCGGTAAGCCAGCAATCTGGTGGCCCTGTGTCCCTCTTCGTAATAGTTTTGCTTTAAGTAATGCAGGGCTTTTTCTGTTTCATTTCTTTGTATTTGTTGTATCTTCTCTTTAAGTCCCCTTATCTCTCTTTCCCTAAGTTTACAGATCTTGATTTTTTGTTGTTCTTCCAAGTCCCTTAGTTGGTGCTTGAGTGTTTCTAACTGTTTAACCCTTTCCCTCTTTTTATATGTTGCTATAGCTATTAATTTCCCCTAATCATCATGTTAATTGTATCCCATATTATTTGTGGGGTTATCTCTGGGCTGTCGAATTTATTTGTACAGTTTGTTCAATAACCTTCCTTAGTTCCTCTTTCACCCCTTTGTCTCTCAGCAGGCTAATGTTCAGTCTTCATTGAGTAAGTTTTTTGGTAATTGGAGCTCTATGTCTGCCAAGATGGGTTGATGATCCCACAGTGTCTCTGTTCCTACCTTCATAGATTGAAATATGTGTAGGTCTTTGACGTACGTCCTAAACACGTCAAGCCTCGAGTACACCTTGTGTCTTGAGGAGCAAAAGGTATAGTCCCTTGCCAAGAGGTATTTGTCCCTCCACATACCCACTATCCCTACGTCCTCCAATATCTTCCGCAGTGATCTCCCAGTTCTATTATCTGACATCCTAACCCCTGAGGTAGAATCGAGCAGTCTATCCAAAATAATATTCCAATCTCCTCCCGCAATAAGGATCCCCCTCACTTTCTCAGCTATTTTTGCAAGAAGTTTTGCAAAAAAAGAAATGGGTGAGCCGGAAGGGGCATACATATTCACCAGAGTGACTGGCTGATCCTGCACCCTCCCCTTCACCGTTACGTATCGGGCCCCAGCGTCTGCCACCACCTCCTCCTCTACAAAGGGGAAAGAGTTAGACAATAGCATAACCACCACCCCTTTTTCTTTCCTTTATCCAAGTACGCATCAAACAGTTTCGTGAATCTCTTTATTTTTTAATTTTTGCATCTCTGTTGGAGTTAAATGCATTTCCTGAATAAAGTTTATCTCGCATCTCTGATCTTTCAGAAACTTTTGTATCTGCTTTCTTTTTATGGGATGATTAATACCGTTCATGTTATATGAAAGCACTCTTGAGCTAACTTGGGCCATGTTTATGTTTGGTATTTTCATATACTGCTTTATTCTTACTTTTCTCCTTGTTTCGGACTCCACCATTCGTCCTTCCAGTCTTAATTTTGTCTCCTGTTCCAGATCCATCACACATTTTACTGTTAATTGACTCCCCTCCTGTACTACTAATCGTTCTTTCTCTCTTAACATAGTGCCTTTCTGCATGCTTCAATAACCTTAACAAATTTCCAGCTCAACTGTGAGCCAACTTTAAATGTGAATAAACTTAACAACTTTTCCCCAATAGGTGGGAGTATAACCTTGTTCACAACATTGTACTCAAATGAACCAAAAGAAAAAACATTCTAACCTTTAACTCTCTGGTTGTTGTGATCTTTTTGTGGAGGAGGCATCCTCCCCTCCCTGGTCCAGCTTGACCTCAAGGTGAGGGTCCCCCCTGTTCATAGGGATCTCATAGTCCCAACATCTCCTAAAAAGAAAGCAGATACAAAAGTTTCTGAAAGATCAGAGATGCGAGATAAACTTTATTCAGGAAATGCATTTAACTCCAACAGAGATCTGGAGATACAGGCAAGGTTCAGGGAGCTTGCCAGGGTCTGTCATGACATAGGATGCGCGGTTTCCTTCATGGAAATCCTGCCGGTGCCAAGGGCTAGTGGGGAACACAAGAGGAAGATTAAGGAGATAAACCAGTGGCTTAGGAAGTGGTGTGGGGCCAGAGGGTATGGGTTGATGGGGGATTGGGGGGAGACCTGGGAGGATAAGGGGCTATATGCTAGAGACAGGCTCCATCTCAATTTAGAGGGGAGAGAAATCCTTAAGTTGAAAATAGAGAGGGGTTCATTGGTGAAAGGTGGGGTTTAAACTTGTGAAGGGGAAGGGATGGGAGAAAAGGCCGTTGAGGGGGCTCCGATAAAGGAGAGACTCTGTCTCCACCCCCCGGGGAACTGGAGGGATGTGGGAAAAGGCCAACTGGTAAGGTGCAGACCAGGGGAAGGTGGAATCCCCATCGGAATGCGAGCAGGGGAAATGAAAGTATAGAGAAAGGGTGGAAGGTAGTCCTGCTAAATGCCAGGAGCATAGGCAATAAAATGCCTGAGCTCCAGGCGATGCTAACTGAGGGAGAGGTGGATGTTGCAACGGTCACTGAGACCTGGGCCACCACAGGGCATGACTGGGACCTGAACCTGGAGGGTTACACCATGTTCAGGAAGGACAGGGGGGAGGAGGGGTAGCAATAATAGTCAAAAACTGTGTTGACATAGAAGGAGTGGAGGAGGCGGAGGGAACTGTGGAGGCGATTTTGGTCACCTTGATAACAATGGGGGGCAAGAGAGTAGAAATAGGAGTGGTGTATAGATCCCCTGCGCTGGTGGAGGAGCTGGAGGAGAGGCTGGTGGCAGATGTTGGAAGACACTGCGGATTGGGCAGGGGAAGGGTGGTGGTGTTGGGGGAACTTAAACATGCCAGGAACGGACTGGGAGACTATGACATCCTTGGTGGCCAGGGAACAGAGGTTGTTGGATGTCTTTCAGGATGGAATCCTAACTCAGCAGGTGGGGGAACCGACCAGGGAGGCGCGGATACTGGATGTGGTCCTGGCAGACAATGACCAGATTGGGGGCCTGGAGGTAAGGGACCCGTTGGTGGGGAGTGACCATGCCACGGTCTGGTTCTGCCGGAACCTAGGAGGAGTAGAAAGCTGCACAAAGACGGAGGTAACTGACTTCAAGGGGGCGGATTTCAAGGAAATGGGAAGGATCCTTAAGGAGCATGTGGATGGGATTGGGCCAGACATGGATGCTGACAGTAGGTAGGAAATCATCGGGGGGGGGGTGCAGGATGCTACCAGCACCTGCGCAAGAGTGTGCAGGATGCTACCAGCACCTGTGCAAGAGTAAGACGAAAATGCGGTAGGGCCTGAAAACCCAGCTGGTGGACCAGGGAGGTTCAGGAGATAGTGAGGGGAAAGACAGCAGCCTATAGGCAATTCGGGTGCTCAAGGAGTGAAAGGGATTGAGGGGAGTACAAGCTGATGGCCAGAAGGGCCACTAGGGCGGTCAGAGCAGCTAAGGCAAGGAAGGAGCAGAACCTACCCAGGGAAATTAGGAGAGGGAACAAGGGGTTCTTTTAGGTACATTGGGAAAAAATGAAAGGTGACGGGGCAGATTAGCAGGATTAAAATGGAGAGGGATGGGCACAAGATGCGGGGGAGCAGGCTGAGGTACTAAATGAGTACTTCGCCTTAGTTTTCGCCAAGGAAAATGAGGGGGGCTGCATCATACATGGGAGGAGATGGTGAAACTGAGGAGAGGGGACCCTTACCAATTGCAGGTCTAGGGAGGGGGGCCATCACTGGGAAGGGGGGGAAGGCAAAGCAGGGTAACGAGGTAGCGGAGGTGGAAATCATGGCAGAGAGAGTGAGGGAAGCCTTCAGGTCCCTTAAGACGAAGAAAGCACTGGGGCCGGATAAATTACATCCCAGTGTGCTGAAGGAACTGGCGGATGTCCTGGCGAAACCCCTGGTGGAGCTTTTCAGCATCTCTCTGAGGACAGGGTGGGTACCCCAGGACTGGAATGTGGTGCATATAGTGCCTATCCACAAGGGGGATCAAGGAAGGTGCCACCAACATCATCAGCATATTTCGCTGCCCTTAAAATGGTCTTATTCCACTTTCCCCCCCCCCCATCCCGGTCCTTTAATGGGTACAGTTCCCTCCAGTAATCTGGATATGCCAGGCAACCATCTCTTCAAATTATTGAGAGCAGCAAATTCTGCCTTTGCTGCTGTAAATCAATGTATTTATTTTCACAATTATTTACTCTCCCTCTTCCCCCATCCCTTCCAGTTACTAGCGATTCTCCCCTTTCAGAGGGCCTGTCTTGTATTGTGTGGTTTAGTCCCTTAGCTGTACAGATCGAACTCTGAAAACCCAGCAATCCCCACACAATTATTTATTGGTCCTGGATCCCGGGTGACTCCCCCCCAAATGCAGTGTTAGAAAACCTGGGGCTCATCAATGTAATGCTCCTCCAACCATTGAGAGTCCCAGACAGCCACAAGTTGTTTTGTGTTGTTGAATCTTTTTTCCGACAGTCAGATAAACCCCCCCAATCCGAGGCACAGCACCGTCCAATCTATGGGATTATTTATAATTTATTTATGCTGGCCGAAATCGAGTAAACAGTACCTTGTGCCTCTTATCAGGGTCCATGGGAGTCTTCCAAGCCAAAAATCTCTAACCTCTATCCTGTTCAAGAATCAGCGCTCGGATGCAGAGCCTCCATCTCCTCCGATTCGGTTTCCTCTCCTGCTGCCTGCGATAGAATGCCCTCTAGCTGGATCCGTGGCTTGTGTGGCTTCAGCAATGTGGCGATGTTGACCTTCAGGGTTGATGGCTGCAACACCTTACTCTGATGCATTTTCGTCACTCCGCTGTGAGCTACGGACCACGCAGCTCATCTCAGCTCTTTCTCTAGTCGTTCCTTTCCTAACTGGGACATTGTTATTCCTAGTTCCTCTAGAAACAGAGAGGCCACCTCAAAATCTTCAAATGTTTTGTTTCCCTTGTTGGTCTCCAATCTCGGGCGAGCCGGGTACAACATTTCAACCTTCACATTCTTTGCCCGGAGTTGCTTCAGAACTGGCAACATTGCACGTCTGCCCTCCTGCACCAGCATCATATACTTGTTATCAATGGTGATTCTGTCTTTACCAAAGGTAATATTTCTCATTCTCCATGCCCTAAGAAGGATTTCTTCTTTAGAGCCATACATGGTCATCTTGACAACAAAGGATCGTGGGTGGGCATTAGGGTTGGTGGGCCTCTGTGCAAGTGATCGGTGAGCTCTGTTCATGGACAAATCAAAATCTGCTGGTAGTTTCAGGGCCTCTCGTAAAACTCTCTGCAGAAAAATAATTGGATCCACCGCCTCCTTTTCTGCACCTTCAGGGATGCCATACACCCTCAGATTTTGGCATTGGCTTCTCACCTCCAAGTCATCTAGCATGTTCACCAGCTCCTGCTCTCTTGCCATGAGGAACAGCAGGAGATGATTGTGCCTGTCAGCCTGTTCCACCACAGAGGTAAGCCCCAGCTCCAGCTTGTCTATACAATGTTCTATTTTATTCGCTCTCAAATCTGTGAAGCAGTTGTCTATTTGGCTACCGTTCTGGCTGTCTGTAGAATTGTCTCGACTAGCTGGTTATTACCCTCTTCTATACCAGTCAAGCGCCATGTTTGGTTCATCTTTAATGAGCCCAGACAATCTGATTTATCTCCTTGAAGCATGATTTGAAGCTTCTGTGTCTGCAGGCCCTTCACCTTACCTACTTTCGACCGCGTTGCTTTAGCCAGCAATTGCATTTTATTTTTTCTGTGAATGCCGTTCGATATTGATTTGGGATGAGGAGAGCAATGAAATATGCTGCCATCAAGCTGCTGACGTCACTGGAAGTCCTCCCACGGTAACTTCTTTTGAGGTACAAAGTGTGCTGTCTCAGGAGAGACATTGTCAAGGCTGGCAGCTTCGGCTCCTGAAGAGAGGCACCTAGAGTCCTAGGGTGGTTTTGGAAGGGGACACTCACAGTTGCAGGTGTACAGAATGTGATTCTTTAAAGCAACCTTGAAAGGCCCTATTATGGTGAGAGAGGTGATGGTGGGAGGGGAGAGCATTGTACCAGGAAGGTGCTCTGTAGGGGAAGGATCTTTGTGCTAGTGCAGTCCTGACCCTAGGGATCTGTAGTATAGTCTTGGAGGCACTGCGAGTGGCAACAGTAGGAGTCGCAGGGATAAGGGACGTGGAGATCCTGTTTGGGGGGGGGCATACCCAGTTGTATTTTTGGCAAGGAGGCAGGATTGATATTGAAGTCTCTCCTCGAGTGTGAGTACATTGGTTAAGAAATAAAGGGTGCAGGTATATGTCCATTTATTGGCTCCAGACAGGAGTCTGCATGCCTTGTTAATGGAAATTTGGATTTTGTTTACAGCAGTGGTGTCGGCTGCTGCTTATACTGTGAGTCCGTAGTCCACTAGGGACAGTACAGAGAAGGTGACTGCCAGGCAGAGGGCTTCAGGTGGCAGGCAGTCTGTATGTCTGTATAACAGGCCAATGCATGCATTGGTGGCTGAGGTGAGCATATTGATGTGAGAGTGAAATGAAAGGGTAGAGTCAAAAGTGATACCCAGGTATTTGTAGGTGAGGACTTGGTCCAGAGGATGGAGCGAACTGGAGAGTATCTTGTGTGTGTGTGTGTGTGTGTGTGTGGGGGGGTCCTTGGCTTTGCTTTGGCCATGGATGAAAAGCATGGATTTGTTTTTTTAATATTTACGTCGGTGATCCATGAACCAGTTCTCAGTGTGACTGAAGGAGTGCTGGAGTGCAGAGGGGTCAGAGTGGGAGGCGAAGAGGGCCGCATCGTCTTCATAAAGAGGAGCCCTGCCTGAAGAGAAGCTGGACAGGGTGTTTAGATAAAGACTAAAGAGCAATGGGCCCAGGATGGAGCCCTCAGGGACACCAGTGTAGAGGGTGGTGGGAATTTTTACACATTGAGGCCTTGAGGAAAGGTGGCTAGAGAACCAGGAGAGGGGTCTGTGAGACAAACCAAGTTGGTGGAGTGTGTTCAGTAAGAGGGGGTGTGAGACTGTATCAAAGGCCTTGGAGAGGTAGATAAAAACGGCACCTGTGAGATGGCTCTTGTCAAGGGCAGAGTGGAGGAAGTTAGAGAATTCCATGAGGGCAGTGATCGTGCTATGGGCGGATCGGAAGCCATGGTGTTCCCTGCATAGCAGGCCGTGGGTGTCAAGGTACTCTGTGAGTTGATCGTCCAGTATTTTTTTAACAGATTTGGAGAGTGGAAGGAGGATGGCGATTGGTTGATAATTGTTGAGGGAGGAGCAAGCCCCACCTTTCAGTATGGGGTAATGGCTGCCGTTTTCCAGATGGTTGGGAACTGTTCAAGACACAGGGAGCAGTTGAGAAAGTCTGTGAGTGGGGCAAGGATGGAGTCAAGGACCAGTCGAAGGAGTCTCATGTCAAGGGGGTCATTGCAGGGGATAGTGTCCCTGAGTGTTTTGGTTAAGTAAGGTTTGGCTTCTTGCGGACTAATGACCCATAAGTGGAATGGTGGGCGATGGAGATTAGGTGCCAGAGAGGGTGGAGCTGGGTCGATAAAGTTGCCACAGAGGAATGCACTGAGATCAGAAAAGGCAGTGTTGAGGCAGTCAGTGATCCTTTTTGCGTCTGTGGAGGTGGTACAATTAATGTTGAGTTGGGATGGAGGTGCAGAGCAGGATTTCCCGTTAAGTTCTTTTATATCGTCCCAGAACTTGGGGGCGTTCCCCCAGGAGGCAGCCAGGGAGAATCTGTAGTATTCTGCCTTGGCTGTATGTATGGCCCAGATGCATCTGTTACACTCAGTATTATCGGCTTGGCTATCTGTCTGTTTACCAGAGTCGACAGCTTTGTGCCAGAGGTTGTCCCTCAGTTGCTGTTGCTGAAGAAGCATAGGCGTGACCCAAGGCACAGTACGCTTCTTGGTATGGGTTTTGACAAATGGGGCAAATATATCACAGGCCTTGTTGAGGGAGCTAGTGAAGTAGTTGAGGGCCTCATCTATGTTCTGGGTCAGTTTTATGGGGGACCAATCCCAGTAGGCTAGGTGGTGTTTGAGCTTACTAAGGATGCCAGGTCATAGACGGTGATGGGGAAACAAAGCCGGGCTGTGGTTTGGGTGGCCAACAGGACCAGGTGAAGAGTATTGGAGAGTGTTTGCTCAGTGAGTTAGGGTGGACCACAATGTATGTGATTCTGTGGGGGCGATTGGTTAGAAGGATGTCCAGCAGGGTGTGTGAGCCACTTGATGGGCTAGACCTAGTGGGTTGTGTTACCAATTGAGTTGAGTCTAGGGCCGCAAAAGTGTCCTTGGCATGAGCTGCTGAGCCAGTTTACATTGATATCGCCCCCAATATCTGTTCTTCTTTGTGTGGGAGGCTGGAGAGGTAATCCGAGAGGGATAGGTTTGCAGGGGTTTGGTTCTGCAGTGGAAAATAAGCCACAGTGGTAATATGGGGAGCCCTGGCATTCAGGAGTAAGTTTTAGGGAGAGGGCTTGTGCCCCATGGTCCAGCGTAGGGGTGGGGAGTGCTTGGCAGAGCATGGAGTCTTGGATGTAGAAAGCACAGCCACCACTGTGCATTCCCACTTTATCCTCCCTAAAGAGGGAGTAGCCAGGGAGAGTGATGGAATCAGGGGTCATTTTAGAGAGCCAAGTTTCCACCAGTGCCAGTACGTCTGGCTGGTGTTGCACTAGCCAGCATTGGAGGGATGCAGTCTTCTTCAGGAGGCTGCAGATGTTCATGGAGGTGATTCGTGGCCCGGGGGGGGGGGGTCAGCAGCTGGTTGGAGGTAGCAAGGCCTGGGTTAGGATGGATGTTACCAGACAGCAAGAGTAGTAGGAGGATTATCCTGAGGAGAACTGAGAGGCATTTATTAATTGCTGGATGATGACTGTAGGTGGACTTTATGGGGAGTGAGCAGGGGATGGGCAGGGAGGCGGAGGCTGGGAAGCGAGGTAGCACAAAGGGTGGGGGTTGAGGAGAGTGGTGTAGTGGGGAGGAGGCAGGGGCTGAGGGTGGTCAGGGTGGGCGAGAGGTGGGTGGAGGGAGGTCCGAGGGGTACATCTGACATGCTAAGCATGGGAGGTGTCTGCGAGCACACAGGTGGAATGAGTAGTAGTAGTGTCACAAGCTGGGCTGGACCAGCTGTGCATAAAGAGGTGGTCATGGTTGTCAGTGGGTGCTGGGGTCGCAGCATCTACAAGGCTGCGGGGGTGCCTACCAGAAGTGAGTCAGTCACCTGCTGTTTAGAGTTCAGTGTGGTGTCTTCTGAGAGTAGAAAGTGAGTAGACACGGGACGCCTTTAGAATGGGGAGAAATTAGACTGGTTTAGAGTTCAGTGTGGTGTCTTCTAATTTAGAGTTAGGATTAACACCAACAAGTGTTGGGCCCTATAACTGCATTCTGTATCTTTAATGGGAATTGCAATATTAGTGAGAGGGGAGGATGAAGATTGCCTAGGGGCGGTGCTGGGGGGGGGGTATTTAATAGATGTAGGTGGTGGGGGTGTAAAGAAAAATAAAATAAATAATAATTCAAGCAGGAAGCAGAGAAAGTAAAGTGGAGAAAGTGAAACAGAAATTGGATTATTTGCAGGGTGAAGCTTACAACTGTGGCACAAATGAAACCTGCTCTACACAGAGAAGTGTAATACTTTAAAACCTAAGAAACCTACACTCTAAAGGATCCTGCACTTCAAAAAACCCTTGAAGTGCAAAATTGCTGTAAACAGACTTAGATTCACATTTCAGTTAGCATTCACAGGACAATTTGGAGAAACTTAACCAGTACTAGAATCAGTAAATAAAATTAGCATGAAGACCATAAGGAGTAGCAAAGAATTTAAAAAGTGGAGCAGCCAATCAGCAGGCAGAGCCGATGGTTCTGTCCAATCAGTGTAGAAATGCCTGAAGTTTCAGCAGCGTACCTTCAGTTTGGTGATTGGTGGGCAGTACAGCGAGGAGGCAGCCGGCGGACAGAGGGGACCCGCCGGGCTGCGTGCAGCAGCAGCAGAGGCACCCATGTCAAGGGTGAAGCTAAGGGGAGAATTCAGAAAAAGCAAGAGGTTATATATAGCTGTAAGAGAGGGAGTGTTTACAGCGGGGGGGGGGGGTAGTTTTTCATTGCACAGCAGAAAATTAACAAACTGGGGTTGTGGCACCAGTAGAGGAACAGTGAGAACAAAGGGGAGTGAGAGGGGGAGAATTAAGAAAGGAGCAGTGGCCTTGACCGAGAGACACCTCACACCAGGAGAAAATTCCAACTGGAAGGATTTGGCCGAGGGAGAAAGGGAGACAGAAATGTATTCGTTGCAAGGCATAGCTTAGGGCTGTAACACAATGAAATCTGATCTAAATAGAAAAATGAGGAAAAAGTCAAGCAGGAAGCAGGGAAAGTGAAGCAGAGAAAGTCAAACAGAAATGGGATTATTTGCAGGGCATAGCTTACAACTGTGGCACAAATGAAACCTGCTCTACACAGAGAAGTATAATACTTTAAAACCTAAGAAACCTACGCTCTAAAGGATCCTGCACTTCAAACAACCCTTGAGTGCAAAATTGCTGTTAACAGGCTTAGATGCACATTTCAGTTAGCATTCACAGGACAATTCGGAGAAACTTAACCAGTACTAGAATCAGTAAATAAAATTAGCATGAAGTCCATAAGGAGTAGCAAAGAATTTAAAAAGTGGAGCAGCCAATCAGCAGGCAGAGCCGATGGTTCTGTCCAATGGGTGTGGAGACGCCAGAAGTTTCAGCAGCGTACCTTCAGTTTGGTGATCGGTGGGCAGTACAGCGAGGAGGCAGCCGTCGGACAGAGGGGACCCGCCGGGCTGCATGCAGCAGCAGCAGAGGTACCCATGTCAGGGTGACTAGGGAGAATTCAGAAAAAGCAAGAGGTTATATATAGCTGTAATAGAGGGAATGTTTACAGTGGGGGGGGGGTAGTTTTTCGTCACACAGCAGAAAATTAACAAACTGGGGTTGTGGCACCAGTAGAGGGACAGTGAAAACAAAGGGGAGTGAGAGGGGGAGAGTTAAGAAAGGAGTAGTGGCCTTGACCGAGAGACACCTCACAGCAGGAGTAAATTCCAGCTGGAGGGATATGGCCGAGGGAGAAAGGGAGACAGAAATGGTATTAGTTCAATGCATAGCTTAGGGCTGTAACACAATGAAATCTGGTCTAAATAGAAGAATGAGGAAAAATTCAAGCAAGAAGCAGGGAAAATGAAGCAGAGAAAGTCAAACAGAAATGGGATTATTTGCAGGGCATAGCTTACAACTGTGGCACAAATGAAACCTGCTCTACACAGAGAAGTGTAATACTTTGAAACCTAAAAAACCTACACTCTAAAGTATCCTGCACTTCAAACAACCATTGAAGTGCAACATTGCTGTTAACAGGCTTAGATTCACATTTCAGTTAGCATTCACAGGACAATTCGGAGAAACTGGTCAGGAAAAATCAGAGAAGTGGTTGGTTGTCGGCACTCTGTGGCTGTATTTATATTCCCTCTTAAAAGAATGGGTAAAAACAAGACCCTTGAGCAGAGGCTGTTTACCTACAGCAATATCTATACGCCCTCTCAAAACCTTTCCTCAAGTCTCTCTGCGCACGTCTGCCAAAGTGTGCCTTTCAATTGACTGCTGCTTCTGTGTGGAAGAGCAGAACAGTTGTAATAACATGGTGGCTCCCTCTCTCGCTGAACGAGAGTACTCCGTCCTACTTGTTTCTTCCTTTTTTTTACTTTTTTTATTTCAGCTTCTTGCTAGCATGGATTCATCTGGTTGATGCTGCACTCACCAAAAAAGAAAAGGTAGGACTCCTACCAGTTATGGTATACACACTTATGGAGGGGGGTGCGTAGTGCGGTGGTCATCCAAAACCGAGAGAGTCCTTCACTGACAGGCCGCCGATCCTTAACAAAATGACAGAAAACAAAATCGCATGCATATATTAAAAAAATAACAGATGGGTCACTGGGTGTTACCCATGAGATGTCATCTTGAGGTTCTGGAGACAGGAACCTCTCGAGTTTCACTCTTGAGGTTCCTACGTATCCAGAACCTCTTGATGGTATTACTCACTGGTAGTGCCCTGCGATCTATCCGTTATTCTATTTATTATAGCTACTAGGACAATCACAGCAGTTTGCTTTCTTTTTTTTTTTTTTAGTTCTGTTGCAATAAGGAACAATTACTACAGTTATCTGATAATGACTCCGCATTGGACTATTTAGTGGTAATGTATCCTCACAGTTCAAAAACATTAAAAAATGAACTGTAACACCTTTTGTGTCTTTTTTTTTTTTTTTTACTTTACTGTAGAGGGTCCAGTGCATAATCGCAATAACACACTCCAGTACATGCTTTATCATAGGATATCGGCACTTCTCGGGTGTGTAAGGCACTCGGCTTCACCTCATGCCTCACAGCACACCCGAGGCATGCCGATATCCTATGATAAAGCAGACACTGTCATGTGTTATTGCTTTATACAATAGCAAGTAAAAGCCCTTGTCTCTGATTGGCCAGTTTGGGGCTAGACCTATGATGTTATCCCAGCACAGCATCACAGATCTAGTCCCGGCTTACACATGACCACATCAAATGTTTACAAAAACCAAAACACTCCACTGGCCATGTCCAAGTTGCCAATATTTGACATGTCTGCCATGAAGTTTGCCTGCACTTTCCATTATTAAAAGAAAATGTAAATCCTTCCCTCCCGTAGTTTCAGACAAATAGTTCTTTCTTAGGAGCGACTTGCAGGTCCCACTCCCTGACCAGCTGGGCATCGACCAGAACTGGATCCAGTCTTCAGTGGGGGTCTGGGGATCCCCTGCCAACCCTGCTAGTTGGGCAAGACCTGGGGGAAGAGAGCTGGTCAGGCCAGTGGACGTCGGGGGGGATGGGACTGGGGCACCCTACAGAACATGGGCCATCTGAGAGGAGAGAAACAGCATAGCTAAAAAAGCTCTTTCTTAGTTCCCCATTCAATAATGCCACTGAAGTATTTAACATATTGCCCTGATTCATACATAAATTCAAAACACAAAAGTGAAGCCATAAACATGATCATTCTTCCCAGTCAACAGCCGACTGATAAGCTATGATTTCTGACTGTAATAAAAGGAAATAAATCTAAACAAAGTCATTAGTGAACATTCCCACAAAGTCATCACTATGACCGACTTCCGCTCCCCCCACCCACTCCAAACAGACTGGGCGCATGTGTTCAGAAGCACACTCTGCTTCTGTTACTCATCAGAGACCGTTGTTTTAATTTTCTTTCATCTCTCAGTACAAAACACATGCCAACTATACCAGGAGAACCACGTACAGACCCAAACTGTCACTGCAGTTTTTGGACTGAGTGGGGGGACTGGGACGAGAGAGGGTCTTCCATCTTCACATGGAATCAGAGCAAGGAAAATGGGGAGAAAGAGAGAGAGAGAAACAAACTGACAAATGAGGGGGGTGCAGAGGCTAGTAGGGCAGAGAACAAGTGCGCACAATGAAAAGAAGCTGGGGGACAGAACCACATTAGCATCACAGCAGATCCCTGGCCCAAACGCTTGTTCAGCAGTATTTTTTTCTAGTACACATGCCCATTGAAAAAATGGCAAAAAATTTAGTAAACATTTTGGTTTTTTTGTTATCATATGAGCTATTGTATATTCGGAATAATGCACTCCAGGGTGTGTATCATGCAGGGATAATGTAACCTCTCGGGTGTTGGACACACTCTGCAAATGACCCCATGCCCAGTCACCCGAGGGGTGACGTTATCCCAGCAAGATACCCACCCTGTCATGCATTGTTTCTTTTTCATAACGTATATTTTTAAGTTTTTTAAGCAAGTACAGTACAAAGAATCCACATCACCAGCATTGCAGGAAAACTCCAAAGAACAATACAGTATGGAGGCACGGTTTGTTGACTGGTCCAAATTAAAGTCTCTCTTTATGTGATAGATTGTATGGAGATATTAGCTTGGAATGCACAGATAGGCCTGATCAGCTCTTGCTGAGATGGCCTGGGGTATAACTGAAGAGCCCTATGTTGGCCCGAAAGGACGTCCATGTCAGGCAAATTACTGGAAAAGGTGGAAGACCAGCTGCACTCTTGTGTCTGTGAGTTCTCAGTAGAATGACTTCCAATATCCAAGTTATCTTACATCCGCTGTATTGTGAGAGTAGGAGATTCTAGGCCTGAGGTGGAAGAAACTAATAACAGGTGAGTGGAGTAGAGTAGAAAAGGAAAGAGGAACGAAAACAAGAAGAAAGGTAAGCTAAAGGCTAGACAGGAGCTTTTGGAAGGAATATTCCCACCCAATGAATAAATGTGTCTAAAACTGTATTTTATTAGAATTGGTTATAGTGGAGAGACATTAAGAAAAACTGTGTTGGGGGGAGGGGAGGGGAGATTGGATCTAGGGTACAAAGTCGGGGATATTTGTCTAGTTGGTATGGAACCCACTTCCTCCATTTGTTATCGAATGACGCAATACTATTACTCGTTTGTGCTGATAGTCTCTCACGAGTGTAAATATCCTGGGGAAGAGCTCTCCACACGCCATGTGTAGGGACCTTATCAGTCTGCCACAAGCGGGTTCTAGCCTTGTTGGCTGCTAGCAATAAAAGGTTCATCATTTTTAAAGTGGGTAGGGATAGATTTGAGTGGGGGGGTGGAACTGCTGTCCAGATAAATGTAGCAGAAATCTGGCCTGCGCAGTTGAATATCTCCTCCAATACCTGAATGACCTCCCACCAATATGCTTGTAGGAGAGGGCAAGTCGCTATTATGTGGGTTTGATCGGCTAAAGTGGCTGCACAATGATGCCAACAAGTTGCAAATTGGGGACGTGTGAATTTTGCTATAACTGTTGGGGTACGAAACTACGATAAGTGGCATTTCCAGGCATACTCCCTCCAATATAAGGCTGTTGTCACTCTTTGCAAAGGGGGGCTGTACGTATGCCATTGTTCCAGATTGAGAGTGGTCTCAAGCGCCATGTTCCATCTGTTGAGGAGTTGAAACCTTCAAGGTCACCTGGGAAGCTTTGTATAATCTGCTAATTAGATGTGGGTCATTATTGCCTGTAATATGCAATTTGAGGAGTCGGACCAATAGTGAAGGTTCTTCTGGAGTTTGGTTGAGGGCCTCTTATCTCAGCCTGAGATATGAGCGGGCTTGGATATATTTATGAAAGTCTGACTGGGGAGGATGGCACAGGGCTTGAAGGGATACAAATGGCAAGATCCCTGTCAGGAAGATCAGTTGAAAAATGTAGGTAAAGTCATACCTATGCCACGATTGGAAGGCTTTATCTGTTCATTTGGGGGAGAGGTGGTAGCATGGTCATGGGCAAGGGTCCGGAGATAGAGTAATTCCGCAGATGTAAGGTAGAGATCCCAAATAAAAAGCCACTTATATGTTTCTGTTGTGAATCTGTAAAGTTTACTTATGGGGATGCAGGCCAGTGGATTGCCAAACATACACTGTGCTTGGTCCTGTGCATCATTCAGACTTGAGTCAATTAACTTCCAGTATGAGTTATATGTTGGGGTAGCCTATAAACTCATCCTGCATTGTTCCTTAATTCATGCCTCTAACCTGACCCCCAGTATGCCATGAAATAGGTGCCCCCACCTGACCTTTGATCAGCGATTTCTTGGCTGAGGGGCAATAGTGCAAATTTCAGGCTAACTCACTCCCCAAACATGGATGCTCTCCGTTCACAAATACATCTGACTATAGTAGTGACTTGCATGCACTGTTGGAGAGGGGAGAAGCAGTTAGCACCACTGATAATGCTAGGCAGACTGACTTATCAGACAGCTTAATAGCATAAATGATGATGATGACTGATCTGTACTATTTCTCCATCCTGGTAGTTCACTTGATCACTGCTACCATCAGCTAACTGTATTGTTAGATAAGGAGTATGTGTGCGTTTGGGAGTGGGACAGCTGCATTCACTTGGAATTATCACCATTGCCCCCTCCAAAATTCATGGATCGAGGGTCAACTGAGGGGGACCTTCTTAATGACATCTGGAGATGAGCAGCTGAAGCACAATATGAAAATGGGTTTTCAAATCTAGAGATTATTATTATATTTTACGGAATACATAGCAATGCATAGCAAACCATAACCAGTGTCCATGGATTTACATTGCTTACAGGAAAACACAGACTCCTAAGTCCAGCGATTTTTGCTTTTATTTTGTCTCCTCTGCTGCAGTGCTCACTCTGCCCATTCTTCTTGATACAGATGCCTGTCCTTGTGTAACCCCTAGGTGGTGCTATCCCAAGGGCTACTACCCCTGCCTGCTTGGCTACTAACAGGTTGAGCGGCCTAGGTTCTATGACGGGTATCTCCACCCAGAGGTCAGGGTTGGTGCTGTCTATCCTGATCAGGTTACAGCCCTCTGGGACACTGTGACCCTGCCTTTCTTCCCACTAGTGGTCCACACAATAGCAATGATTACCTTCACAATTTACACTTCCCCAGGACTAGCTCCATCAGCTTGACTCTGGGGACCTCCTGTAAAACAAAATGATGCAGTGCCATAGCCACAGTGCAATACCTTAGCATAAATGAATACCACAGTCAGTGTAACTTTGCAGAAACAAACAGATCTGATTTATTTAAGGAGCTGTAACAAGGAAAGGGGGGAAATGAGGTTAGTTAGATTAAACACATTAATAATCACAATACTGTGCACATACTCAGAATCCCAAATGTCACTCTCACTGTGTACCCAGGATGGTGGGAGGCTAGCCAGGATCGGTGCAGCTGGTTGGGGCCCTGTGATGGAAAAAGCACTTGCACACCCAATTTGTTATCCAGAGCCCTGGGGCTCAGTTCGAAGAAACACAGTAAATCAGATGGCTCACTTTTATTTAGACTGTTGCAGGGTGTTGCCCTGATTTGTACTCACAATACCCAGAGCTGGAAGCAGGATGGAGGATGTCCGTGCTGGATTGCCAGACAAGCAGGGTATGGAGACATGGCCCTCACAACAGGGCCTGGCTGCAATGGGAAGACAGGTGGATTCAGTCCGAAACAAGCTGGGTTTTGCTTCCAGCTTCAGCACACAATTCATAGTCCAGGGGAGCTAAGATCGCGATTCCCCACAAGCACTCAACACACTCATTTGTAAAGAAAAGTACCATACCAGGTAGGCTGCTCCTTGATCCCGATCGCAATTACTGCAGAAATACCCAGGAGCACACACAGCATCAGCAGTCCCTGACAGGCCGATTGCATTCAGCAAACTTTTGGTCTTCTTCAGGTTGAGCCTGGCTACACTTTTAGGGGCATTCTTCTCTGTCTCAAATCAGATTCAGTCCGAACATAACTTTTGCACTCTCTCTCTCTCTCTCTCTCTCTCTCTCTCCTGCTCGGATTCAGTCTGAACCTTGCTAGGGAATCACACGCCCAGCACAGCACACAGTTCACAACATGGGGATTTACTCAGATCTCAATCTCCACAAGCACTAAGCACATTTGTATGTAAATGTCACTTACTGTACCAGACCACAAAGTCCTGACAGGCCGCTCGCAATTCTGCACACTTTCGGTCTTCTTCAGGTTAAGCCTGGTCCCAACATGACTTCTGCTTCTTCTTCCACTCTGAAAACTTAGATTCAGTCCGAATTACACTTACTAACGGCTGCAGGCCAAACTTCCGGGCCTCACACGCACTTCCCGCATGACTACACGCCGCAAACAGAAGCAGGGCTCCTTCTCCCTTCACTCTCTACTTCAATCTGGCATGCTAGCAGCCAGCACGGGGTCTTTCACCAAGATCCACAGAGTTTGGTTGGCTGGTTCGGTTGTTAGTCACAGCAGGGCTTCCTCTATAGGTGCAAAAAGGCGCCAAGGATTCCAAAACTACATTACCCAGAGGCTTCTTCCATTCAGCCCCCTTTTTAGCAAGCTCCAGCTTGTAGTCCCTATTCTGGTTGGCCCAAGCAAGCTCCATCTTAGAGTCCTCACATACTGATTGGTCCCACTCGGCAGTCTGGGACTAAAATGAAACAGTTTCATTATACACAGTCCTTGCTGAAGGGGAAAGCAGGTTAGACAAATCGTATTTTCATTATCGCACTTAGCGACTGCAGAAACGGAGCTATTAGACAGTAGCCCGGGCGGGATTCAGGCATTAAAACACTCAGTCCCCCAATTCAAACTAATTAAGCCTGCGAGCAGGCAGCTCTTAAAGAGACAGTACCAGAGGCTCTAAAAGCACTCACAGCGCCCACATTTAAACAGCTTAAACACCGAACACCAGCAGGCAGGGGAGCACTAGGCAAGCGCCTTGAAGTCTTTTTGGAACCCCCTTTTGCAGGGGGTTTACACCTGCAAAGGAGCATACTGCTACACCTGCAAATTTTTTCTAGTGTGACTGAAATTCGGGTCCCACCAAGGAGTTCTCATGCACCTCCACTAATGTAGTACATTGTATTCTTTGCAGGAAGTGTGCAGCTATTTACATCGGAGAGACTGGTAGACGCCCTCTTGACCATTTTAGGGAACGTTAGAGGGCAGTCAGGAATAGAGACATTGATAAACCCATTGTATCCCACTTCAGTCTCCAGGGACCACTTTCTGATTGTGTCCTTCAGCAGGGCTTCTATGATTCAGATCATAGAAAAAACATGGAAACCAAGCTGATCGTACACCTTGACTCCTAGCATCCCTCCGGTTTAAATGATAGACCTACTTTGTACTAACATCTTTCAGCCACCCCTTGTTTTACCTAAAGACTGTTTGTATCTGTACACATCTGTTTTAATTTTCACCATATGTCTCCATCTCTGTCTCCTTCCCCCACTTTTGTCACCTTTCAGTCTTCTTACTAGGCCCTGTTAAATAGTCCCCACCTGGGGACTTCTCTAGCTCATTCAGTGCTATTATGCCTTGTCATTCCCAACATCACCTTTTTGTTTTCCAGATTCTCTCTTTATCTTGCCATTTATCACTTCTTCTCCCAGAGCTTTCCCCTTTTTCTTTCCCCACATTGGGTAAAAGCAAAGGAGACATGTAGGCTGCAGTGGGCACTCATCCTAAGAAAGTTGTTACTACTGCTGCTGCTAATCTCTGGAAATGTCCACCCAAACCCAGGTCTACCTGATACCAGGCCAAAACGGGGTCGGGGATGCCTCTCGATAGTCTCGCTAAATATACACAGTCTTATTAATAAACTACCACAGTTCCAGGCCTGGGTGGAGTTACTACAACCTGACATAATGGCACTTACAGAAACCTGGCTCTCAACAAAAGTTAGTAATGCCTCCATAGCCTTGGATGGCTACACGGTGTTCTGGCAGGACAGACTGACAAAGTGGGGGGGATGGCTGCGCAGTATACCTGAAGAATGACCTTAGAGCCCAACCTCTGTCTAGTAGTTTCCTAAACAAGGAAGCACAAACTCTTACCCTCAAACTCACCCTGGGTAAACAACACAAAATCCTACTACTATCCCCTGTATATATTCGCCCAGAACTTCGAAAATGCGCATCCAGCAAGTGCTAAGCAACATCGAGCAGTACGATAAAAACTGGGAACATATGGTACTTGGTGACTTCAGCACCAGCTGGCTGTCCAGTGACACCCTAGCAGTCCGTGACCAGGTGTCTGAACTTTACCTCACTCTACTAGTCCATCAAGCAACCAGGTTTAACTACAAAACAGGCTCAAGTACTCTAATCGATTCGCTACTAGCGAGCAGCCCAGAGCATGTCTTCGAGGTCACTGTCCTACCTGACACCATCAGCGATCATTCCGCGGTGATGTGCACCTCATCGAATAAAGCCAGTACATGTGCCCCCAGGTATCATAAAACTAATCCCCGAGACCTGGACAGCTAGGCTTTTTCAGGAAATATCTGAGTTTGGACAACTTGTCACCAGTGGACAGGGCCATGAATGGGAACCAAGCCCTCAACTTCTTATCACCATTTTTACCAAGGCCTGTGACATCTTTGCCCCCTACAGAACCAAAAAAACACGAGGAACTACCAACCCCTGGCTTACAGGCCCCATACTGCAGCACATGCGGGAAAGGGACAACTTGTGGCATAGTGCCAAAGCTACTGGTAAAGAGGCTGATTACATCAAATATAGGTCTGCAAGAAACAATTGTACCAGGTTCATCCGACAAACAAAGGCAAGCTACTACCATGACCTACTGAAAAAGAGCTGGAGTAAAGGCAAGGAATTCTGGGACTCAGTGAAAACCCTCTCCAGTAAAGCCTCCAAAGCACAATTAGGGTTAATATTCACTACTAAGGGGACACTACTGGAGTCTGCAGACATTGCCAACACCTTCAACCAAGCCTTCTCTGACCTGAGTTCTGTTCTTCCCAAGGAATGCCTGTCCCACTCCACTCTCAACCTATCCCACTCTAACGCCCCACTGCCCATACCCCAGATCAATGCACCGCCCTTTCTACTTCAAACAGATGAACTAACAGGACAACATTAAATATGTTAAAGCTGTCCTAAATAAGACTAGACAAGGGAGTGACCTAGTAGACATGAAGGTGGTGACATTTACCATCAACGAGCTGCGGATCCCCTTACCAAAGTTTTCAGTGCTTCACTAAGGTTAGAAGTGTTCCCAGATAAGTGAAAGAAGGTGGTTGTCACCCCTGTCCTCAAATCAGGTTATGCTACATACCTAACCAACTATAGGCCCATCTCAGTTCTCTTCTCCCCCCCCATCCAAGGCATTGGAACAAGTGGTCTCAGACCAGGTTACTGAGTACTAAATGCGGCACAACCTACTCTGTATTCAACAACATGAGTTCCGGAAACATCACTCCACCATAACTGCCTTGATCGCCTACACCACCCAGATATATGAGACATTTAATGATGGTTTAGCAGTGGGGTCCATCTTCATAGACCTCACAAAGGCATTCAACACAGTCAGCCATCAACTCCTCCTGCAAAACCTTCACTCAATGGGCTTGTCCGTGGATACAGTCACATGGTTCAAGAGCTACCTATCTGGCAGGATATAGCAAGTCAAAGTTAGTGGCATACTATCAGAACCCACGGATGTGACTCTTGGAGTCCCACAAGGGTCTATTCTGGGACCGCTTCTGTTCAGCTTATTCATTAACCAACTGCCAACAGTCTGCCAAGCACACATTGTGCTTTATGTGGATGATGCGATCATCTCTGTAAGTGGGTCAAACCTACCCACCATTACCCACGAACTTGAAGCCAACTTCCACAGACTTGACGGATGGTTCAGTGATAACAAACTGTTGTTCAACTACAAGAAAACCAAGAGCATGCTCTTCTCTGTGCCGCAGAGGAGGAAGAATCTTGGGAAACTTCAGATTCAGAGCTCCAAAGGAGACTCACTAGAGCAGGTCAATGCCTTTAAATATCTTGGTATACACTTGGATAGCTCCCTTTCTTTCTCGATACACGTTGACCAGCTAGTCAAATCAGTCAACGCAAAACTAGGTGTTCTGTATAAACACCGTCAATACATGCCCCCTGAGGTGCTAAAGCTTGTCACGTACAGTTCTGTGGTATCCTCCATTGACTACGGCCTTGCAGTTTACAGTGCAGCCATGGACACTGTCCTGAAAAGGGTAAGAACCCTCCTCAACAAAGCGTGTTGGCTGGCCCTGGGTGCAGATCGCTTGACTCTTACCTGTGACCTCTATGAAGCAACTGGTTGGCTACCCTTCCACCTCAGAGCCCAATACCTGAGTTGCCTTGTGGGAAAGAAAGCCATCCTTGGGTTTGCTCCTGATTCCACCTCGGGTCTGTTTAAAAAAGACCAACCATCAATCAACACAAGGAGGACCTCCAGGGGCGTACTCCTGGTACCCTTCAAGTGTACCTTAATAGCTCAAAGGTCCCTGTCCTTCAGGGGTCCTAAGTGAATAAATGACTTACCCCCTGACCTCCTCGAATGCAATAAGTTAGGAAAATTCAAAGGTGGTCTCTATGCGCATCTAGCCCCATCATGTATTTGTGAGTGCCCCTGCACTCCTGACCCATTCTCAGCACTCTTCGGTTACTGAAACCTTAGACCTTAGTTTCTCCGTCACCACACTCACCTTCCCCACCCCTAATCTACTAGCTCTGCTCTTCCCGCCCATGCACCCCCCACCCCTCACTTACCCTCTCTATTCCCACTTACCCCCACTCCCATACATCTCCTCCCCCTCTCCCTCCCTATTCATCCCCTGCATTTCATTGCCTTTCTTTCCTCCCTCTTCTCTTTCTCCCCACTTCCCCATTCCTCATACTACCTTACCCCCTCCATATCACTCCCTCTACCCCACCACCCTCCACCCATTTCCTCTCCTCTACCTTCCATCTCTTAGCTTTCTACCCCTTTTTGCCTTTTCCTTCCTATTAACCCCACCCCATCTTGATCCCTCCCACTCCCTTAACAATGCCTACCTAGCTGCCACTCTCCTCAATCCTAGCCCCCTCTGGCTGCGCTCTACTGTTGCTCGAGCTCTTGAACCCCCGGCCCTCTCTCTCTCAACACTGTTGCTGCCTATTACAGTCTGCGGGCATATACTACTTCCATTCTACGTGGAACAATGCTGAATTCTCCTTGTGGATTTCTAAGCTGTCTGGGAACGTAAAATTCTCATCTTCCTCATAGTGAATTTAATCTATGAAGTAACCAGTGCTACTCTGCCAATTACAAATTCATTATTGTTTTTTTTACTTGAATCTGTATTACCAATATATTATTCCTGTTGCCTGTCTTATCTGTCTTGTACGATGCCTGACCTGGAACCTTTGTAAATGAACCTATGGCTCAAAGGCATTTAATCCCAAACTAAAATAAACAAAATATATATCTCTTATTGTACCTCTCCTCTAACTACATTTTTCTCTTTTAGATATTTCCCGAAGAAGACCTAAGTTCGAAATATAGATGATTTTTCTTTTTTAACTTTTTTTTCCCTCCAGTCACAGCCTGTGGAGCCTCGCTCAGGCATCCTGGCCTGATTCTGCCTGCCTGAGGTCCCCCCAACCCAAGCCTCCTCTCTCCCCCATCTCCTGCAGCCTTGTACCCTCAGCTTAACTGCTCTGGGGTGGGGCCATCCCTTCTCTTTGGGCGCACTTAGACTCTGGACATGCTGCAAGTGAGGGCTCGGGTGGAGGAACTGGAAGGCCGGGAGGGTGGGATCCAGCGGTGGGCATGGGGGTCAGGTGCTGTCACCTACCCCGCAGAGCTGGTGTTTTCTGTTTTCTGGTGTGTTAACCCCCCCCCATGCTGTAGATGTGCAGTGAAGACCAGCACCAGCACGCACGCACCTGCACACATCAGCAAGGACATCTGCCTACAGCACTTCCCCTGCCTGCCTGTGCAAGCGCTCTCTGAATGCAGTGACCTCTGCCTCTGCAGGGTGTCACTAGTGCAGGGAGATGCATCCCTCCTGTACCCCAGGACAGGAGAACTGTCGTCGGATGCTCAATCCTCTCCTCCCCGGCCAGCCCCCGGAGACCCAAGCTCACTCCTGAACCCGGGTTGCCAGTGTGATGTGAGGTGTGGCATCCAGTGCCTTAACACTCAGCACCACTGGGCCAGTGAAACATTGATTTTTAACTCTATTTTCTGTTTGCGGCATGCATTTAATATTACCATTTACTTTTGCTTTCAGACCATATGCTGACACAGCACCTTGTTTTCCTTTTTACATTTTGCCTGTCTTATTGGTGCTCTCCTGCCTTTAACAGTGCTGCTTCATTAGCCACGGTGAAATCCACTTTTGAAGACTTTTTTGTTCGTTGTCTGACAGACAGGAGGGCATACTGACATAATGGTGGGCTGTATATGAAGAGAGGAGGGAGAATTCCATTACACTGGGACATGTTTTCCTGTGCCTATAACCCTGGTGTCAGGTATCTAAGGGCTACACTACCCCTGCCTTGTAGGCCTAACCAAGACTGAGGGACCTGGGTCCCTATTTTACTTTTAAAATGGATTATTTTCCAGATGATAACATTATTGCGCAGTGCCTCCACCCAGAGTAAACTTTTAGTGAGCAAGATAATACTTGACATGTTACTGTTAGAAGATATACAAAACATGACAGCTAAAGGGGCAGTTCTGATAATGGGAGAATTCAACATGCCAGATACAGATTGGTCATTACCAGCAGGAACATCTGCCAGAACTAGACACATAGTGGAGGGCCTGAAACAACTGTTAGAGCAATCCACAAGAGACAGGGCTATCCTAGATCTAGTACTGACTAACTGGGAAAGGATCACAGATCTCCAGATAGAAGGTCACCTGGGGGCCAGTGACCATCACATGGTATGGTTCAATTTGGCCACTAGAATTAAATCATCCCATTCCAAGGCAAAAATATGAGACTTCAGAGGAGCTGACTTTGATAAGATGGCCAACAGAGTTAAGCTAGCCCTGGCAAGAAGAAATACAAGTGAGGGGGTTGCAGAACCTGCAATCCCCTTGAGTCCCTATTTGGACTGCCTGATCCAAATATTCCAGAGAAGCAGTTTTTCCTAAAACTAGAAGACATGATAGTTCAAGAACCCTCTGACTATTTCTCAGAGACAAATCAACAAATATATATGACTTATTGACTCTTCTCTAAATTAAATAATGACAAATGAAAAATGCTTTACTTTTGCTTTTCCTGAATTTAATTAAATACAACCTTATTGCCAAGCATAATTCTGTTTAGTCAATCAATTTAGTGTCTTACTGTAAAATAGCTGAAAGATACATTTAAAACAAGAATGATTATAACTTATTTGCAATATTTAGTTGTAACATTTAACATTTTACAGTTTAAAGAAAATGTCTTGTTTAAAACTAACTAGAATGAGAGAAATTTATTTGAGGAAGTGAAAAAGAATACATTTCAAGAAGGTTTCATGCTTGAAGGCTAAACCACAGTTTCCTCTGTAGCAAAGAGAATTTTAAACTAAGATATTTTTGTTGCCACCTTGCATAATTTTACAAGAACTATATCACGGGATATACTTCTACAAGAAGTGAGTCACGGGGTATACTTCTGGGAGAAGTGCATCACGAGATACACCTGTACAAGAAATGTAACATGAGGTACATCATGTGCCTTCCATTCAACAAACATAAATTTAGACCCCATTTAAGCTAAAGGGAGGGCAGAAGAGAGGAAGGAACTGTGACACCACGTCCTTCTGCCTAGGACTTTCACATGAGACATCAAGGTATGGTACTGTGCATTTTGAATTGCTATTATCTCTGCTAATGAGCAGGGATGGACGATACTTGCATTTTATATACTTTAATTTTTACTTTTTTGTATGATTGTGTCTAAAAGTAAGAGAGACTTCCTCACCAGTTAAAGATAGATAGTTTGCTTGTACTGCTGATCCAAATGATGTTAATTCTGCATACAGTACCAGTTTTTAAGTAACGAATTAAGACAATATGGCATTTCCTGGTATTTTCTTTTTGGTTAAATATTTTTACTTATAAAGTTGTTGACTTACAATATGGGGTAAAGCTTAATTGTGTCTATTGGTATATATAATTGGTACAAGAATATTAAAAGAAAAATAAGTATAAAAGTTTAGGATAAGGTAATTTTAATCGGACAAGTAGAATAGACCATGATTGAGGTAGTGTGGTTTTAACTGAGCATGCAGCCAAGTGCATGCTAACATGCACACACTGTTAGATTTCCCTATTCAAGCAAAATTTCTGAATGAGGTGGTTGCTCCTGAAGGTCTTGGTGAGGTCAAAAGGCCATCCCATGTACACGGAGTAAACCCAAGAAGGCAAGCTGGGGTTCAGGTTTTTGTCCCTAGCCAGCACAGTGTACAGACAAAGTGGGAAAGCATTAAAGATGCAATACTTGAAGCAACATCCCATTGTGTTAGAGAGAAATGCTAGAGCAAAAGAAGAAGGAAACCACTTTGGTTCTCAAAAACAGTAGCAGAAAAGGTCAGAGCCAAAAGGCTGGCCTTCAAGAAATATAAAGGAATGCAGTGGGACAAAGATAGGAAGGCATACCAAACTTCCCTAAGGGAAGCAGGGAAGGCAGTAAGGCAGACAAAGGCCCAAACTGAGGAAACACTAGCACGAACAGTAAAAGAAGATGACAAGACTTTCTATGGATACATTAGTGAAAGGAGAAAGTCAAGAGGGGGTATTGCTAAGATCAAAGGGGATAAGGGGGAGTGTGTAGAGGAGGACCATGGAAAAGCATTTATCCTAAATAGATACTTCTGCTCAGTATTTACGGAGGAGAAGGTAGGGCAGGGCCCACAGCTCAACACCATGGACACGGGGGGAGGGAGGTGTGCACTGTTCACAAAAGAAGGGGTCCTACAAGAGGTCGCTAAGCTCAGGGTGGACAAGGCAATGGGACCTGATGGCATACATCCTAGGGTACTAAAGGAGCTAAGGGTGGAACTAGCAGAGCCATTATCAGAACTGTTTAGCAGTCTCTGAGCACAGGAGAGGTCTCAGAAGACTGGAGAAGGGCTCATGTGATCCCACTCCCATAAGAGTGGTAGCAGGGAGGAGGCAGGGATCTACAGACCAGTCAGTCTTACCTCAGTAGTAGGCAAGATTATGGAGGCACTCCTTAAGGAAAGGATAGTGCAACACCTGGAATCCATAGGAGCACAGGATCCAAGATAGCATGGGTTTACAACAGGAAGGTCCTGTTAAAGTAATCTCATAGATTTCTTTGACTGGGTAACCAAAGTGGAGGACAAAGGGGTAGCAGTTGATGTCACCTGCCTTGACTTCAGCAAAGCTTTCAGTACTGTTCCACATAGAAGATTGATTAATAAGCTGGGTAGGCTCGGGGTGGGTCAGAAGTTGGACAACTGGGTGGCAAACTGGTTGACAGGCAGAAAACAGAGTGTGGTGGTAAATGATATACAGTCAGAAGAGATGCCAGTCTCAAGTGGGGTACCTCAGGAATCAGTCCTGGGGCCAGTCCTCGTCAGTATCTTCATCAATGACATTGCAGATGGACTGGAGGGTAAGGTTTGTCTGTTTGCAGATGACACCAAGATCTGCAACAGAGTAGATGAGCCAGGTGGGTTGGGCAGAATGAGAAGAGCTCTGGATAAACTGGCAAAATGGTTGGAAGAGTGGCAAATGCGATTCACTGCAAACAATCGCAAGATCATGCACATGGGGAAGAGAAACCCTGAAGCCACCTACAGGTTGGGAGGGGAATTGCTGACAATCACAAAGGAAGAAAGATACTTGGGCATCATCATCATCACAGATGACCTGAAGTCATCCAAGCAGACCACTGAAACAGTAGGTAAGGCTAGAGGGATGTTGGGGTGTATTAGCAGGGATATCGCTAGTTGTAGGAGGGAGATAATAATCCCACTTTACAAGACACTGGTTAGTCTCCATCTGGAGTACTGTGTGCAGTACTGGAGGCCACACCTGCACAAGGACACTAACAAAATAGAGGCAGTCCAGAGAAGGACAACCAAAATGGTGCAGGGACTGCATCAGAAAACATATGAGAACAGATTAACAGAGCTCAGTATGTATACCCTAGAGCAAATGAGGGAGAGGGGTAATATGATCGAAACATTCAAACATCTTAAGGGCATTAACAAGGTGAAAGAGTCTAACGTGTTTCTATATAAGAAAAATAGCAGGACAAGAGGACACAGCATGAGATTAGAGGGAGGCCAATTAAGGGGGAATGTGAGGAAGTTCTTTTTCATAGAAAGGGTTGTGGATGCATGGAACGGCCTACCTCAGGAAGCGGTGGATATGAATACAGGGCTTCAAACAGGCATGGGATAGGCATAAGGGAGCAATACAGATGAGTATGAATAGATAGGCCATTGACAGAGTACAAGCCTATGACACATTCATAAGGTAGAAAAAATGGGCAGACTGGATGGTCCTTGTGGTCCTTATCTGCCGTCAACTTTTGTGTTTCTATGTACAACCCCTTGGGATGCTGTACCCACCCATAATATCATATTATTATTTTTTTGTGTGTGTAACCAGGAGAGAGACACCAAATCGAATGCTTGTTTACAAGTGTGACTTAGAAGCACAAGGACATTAAGTGACTTGCTCGGGGTCACACAGTATGCAAGTGGGGGCTGTGGCATTCAAACCCTGGTCTCCAGGTTTTTAGGTCACCCCACACATGACCCAATAACCAAAACCTTACATTTCAACATTTTAGAATTAAAGCCTCACCCTAATAAAATGTTCATGGTTCAATGTTTATGCAAAAACATTAAACAACAATTGAGTTACAAGGGGAGGGGCTAGGATGGGTGAATGGGATGCAGAGGTTACGTATTTACGTTGACTGGTATTTTTTGTTTATTACAGTATATTTAATAGAAATACAGTCACATGCGCTAACTTTGGATATTACTGAGAGAAACTTTCTTTCACCTAGAGGGCGCCACTCCTCTTAATACAGACAGTTAGCCGATACAAAATTATGAGCTGTCATATAGTGGTATCACTAATATATTTCCACAGTTATTTAAAATAAAGAATCCCAGACTGTGTTATGAACCCATGAACTGCATGTTTTTTCCCAAAATGTCTAATTTAAAGTTCCAGTCCTTGTTTCTTTATCCCCCCCAAAAGGGATAAGAGAGATCCACCATGCTGTATCTTCAATAATAGCACCATAAAGTGCAACCCTCTAACCGACAGACAATGCAATCTCCCTAAACAGTACAATGTCTTACTTTACACAGGAACCTATGAATTAACATATCTTAACATACTATTATGCAACCGCTAGTGCACTAATTATATGAGGCACAGTTATATATATATTTTTTTTAATTGGGCTAGGCACTTTTAACTTCTACCTAAGTTTAAACATTTCTGTTAACAAATTATATTAATACTTTGTCAGCCCAAGGTAAAGATGTAAGTCACCAAGTTAAACAATTCCTAGATCTGCAAGGCCATATCAACTGTAGCCCCTCTACACATCTTTATTTAAAAAAAAAAAGAAAACCTGGTAAATAGTCTCAATGTGATCAAAGTCTCAGGTCTCATCTTTGTTAGAAGAGGAGTAATCCCTGGTGTTATCTTTGGGCTTGTTGGCGTTCTTTTGACACCATTGAAGGGCATCTGGAGGGTCGGAAAACAGGAAAACTTTTCTGTTGTGGGCTATTCGGAGTTGGACAGGGAATACCATACCATGCAGTACACCGGCTATCCAGAACATAGCATGAGTTCCATCAAACTTTTTTCGCTTTTGCCAGGTAGCATGCCTGATGTCAGGAAACATCAAAATTGATTGACTTCACAGAGGAGGATCCACTTACGCCTGGTTAAAGCAAGGAGGCGGTCCCAGGAACTGATCCCATCAGTGACAACAACTGCCATTCTCTGGGCTTCTGGGTTATCGGGGCGGCCTCTTGGGGTGACTCGGTAGGCCTTTTGAAACTGTTGTTGGAAAAGTAGGAAGGAAAAGTGTGTCTCTTTGCAGATGACACAAAGATCTGCAACAGGGTTGATACACAAGATGGAATGGAAAGAATGAGAAGGGACTTGGCAAGGTTGGAGGAATGGTCAAATGTATGGCAGCTCAGACTCAATGCAAAGAAATGCAAGGTAATGCACATGGGAAACAAAAACCCAGGGGAAGCGTACACAATGGGGGGTGAGATACTGACAACAGTAAAAATAGAAAGGGACCTGGGGGTAATTATATCAGATGACCTAAAGGTGGGCAAGCAATGTGAGAAGGCAGTAAGGAAGGCTGGGGGGATACTGGGATGCATAGGAAGAGGCATCAATAGTAGAAAACAGGAAGTTGTTATCCTTCTGTACAGACAGTTGGTGAGACCCCATCTAGAGTACTGTGTGCAGTTCTGGAGACCCCATCTCCACAAAGACTTAGCCAGAGTAGAGACTGTCCAGAGGAGGGCAACCAAAATGGTGCAGGGTCTGCACCAGAAGACATACGAAGAAAGACTAAAGGAGCTTGATATGTATACCCTTGAGGAAAGAAGGGAGAGAGGGGACATGATAGAAACTTTCAAGTACCTCAAGGGAATTAACACAGTTCAAGAGGGTAGTATCTTCCAGAAAAAGAGATGTGCAAGAACAAGGGGGCACAATTTGAAGATTGGGGGGGCTCAGAGGTAATGTGAGGAAGTATTTTTTCACTGAGAGGGTTGTGGGTGCATGGAACAGCCTCCCTGAGGAGGTCGTGGAGTCAAGAGCAGTGGGGGACTTCAAGAATGCATGGGACAGGCATAAGGCAGTCCTAGTGGGGGGTAGGAGGAAGTAAGCTGTTGGTTAACTAGGATCTGCAGCTTATCTGTTAGGTAGGAAAATGGGCAGACTAGGTGGGCCAAGCGGTCCTTATCTGCCGTCAAATTCTATGTTTCTATGTTGTGCTGTCTGGGCCACTTCTTTGCTGAGTTGCTGCACAATCCAGTCCTGTAGAAAGAACAACAGATTATCCCCTCCGCCATTTCTGGCAATCCAATGAAATGGAGATTTGCCACTCAAGCTTGGTCCTCCAAAGTCTCCAATCTAGCTTTCAGATGTCCATTTTCTTTGAGCACAAATGAGACTGCCCCCATCTCTGCATCTGCTCTTTTGGAGGCCTCTGAAGTAGCCAAAGTAATTGATTCCATATTAATTTCTAGCCCAGCAACCCTGTTTTTTAGGGTATCGAACTTATCTGCAAGACTGGCTACCATAGAGATTAATCAGTTAATTTTTATACTCAGGGATTGCAATGTTTCTTCTCCTATGGCACTTTTGTGATCTCGGCCCCGTGTTGTCCTTGTGGCTGGAGCTCCAGGGGGAACTGTTGACTTTGCTCCTTCTCCTGCCATTTTATCTTTCTTGTGGATTCCCATTATGCCAAGGAAACCTTCTGATACACTACTGTGCTGATTAAAGAAGAATGGGTTCCAAAAAAAAAAAAAAAAGCGAGATTTAGACTTAATTTTGCTCTATAGGATGCAGAGCTCTATGGGAAAACCACCATTTTGCTTGGGCTCCCATATTGGCATTTTAGACTGGTATGTTAAATTGGCATCAGGATCATTATTTTGCATTTTACTTTAGATCATCAATCACTGTGGCCACCCACCAACCTTCGATGAATTGAAATCTTAAAGGAACGCATTCATGCCCAGTGGCCATCAAAGTCTGCAAGCCCATGAAACTTTCTTTCAAATGAGGTATTGAGCTCACCTGTAGCTGGAAACACTCCAGAGATATAGATGAGTGAATCTGTTCAATATCAATACTACATTACAGCCATTTTTAGAACCTTGTGATGTCACTGACGAACAAGCTGTGCTTAATGCAGTGCAGTTAAGCACAACTTGTTCGTCTTTGACATCACAAGGTTCCAAAAACAACTGTACTGTAGAATTAATATTTTATTTATTTATTTATTTATTTATTTCAACATCAGTTTAACAACCTTTGAGCCGGAGGCTCATTTACAAAGGTACCGCGTCAAGAAGGGAGACAAAGACATACATATAATAGACAAATGCAATACAGCACAGCAAAAGGCACAGGCAGGTACATGTAAGGCGAAGCAGTCAGCAACACAGTTCAGCAATATGAAATCCCTTTTTTTTTTTTTTGAGGTTGGAGGTAGGGCAGAAGAGTTGGAAGGAGGCCCAGCGGGGGGGTGGGAGCTGGGATAAGGAGGAATGCAGCTCAGCAAGCTTTGTCTAAGGGGGTGGAGGTAGGGGGTCAGGGGCAATGGCAGGAGTGAGAAGTGAGCAGGTGAGTTTTCAGGCTGTATCTGAAGCTAGCCAGCGAGGGGCATTGTGATGCTTGCTGGAAGGAGTTGTACCAGGAGGGGCTCTATGGCAGCCCGTTTGACCTAGGTGGTCCGAGCCCTTGGACAACAAGGGCAGCTCTGCCGGAGGTGCAGTACACGCTGAGGAGTTAGATCGGTGAATAGAGTTAGCAAGGCCAGGCGGGGATAGACCATGGAGAGCTTTATAGGCAATTTGACAGGTTTGGAACAGGAGGCGCTCATCAAGGTTGAGTATAGAGGACATGGAGTATAGATGGCAGGTATGGGTGAGTCTGTGGGCACTGGTGATAAGTCGGCAGGCTTTATTGAGCGTAAGACATACCTTGCGGCGAGCCGTCTGGCCAGCAGCGCCATACACAGGAAGGCCGTAGTCAATTATGGATAGTATCGAGAGCGAAAGCGGAGGAGCGTTTGGGAGGCATTTTTGTGCGGTGGGGATGCCCAACCGTGCATTGGAGGCAGAGGTCAGGGCAGTGATGTGGTTATGGAAGGAGAGAGCAGAGTCGAAGATTATGCTAAGGTATTTATAAGAGCTGACAAGTTCTATAGGGTGCTTAAGGGCAGAGCGGACAGAGAGAGGAAAGTTTCTGGACTTATTTTGAGGGTGTGTAAACAGCATGGATTTAGTTTTCTTAAGGTTGATGACGAGACGGTGGTCAGAGAACCAGGTTTCTGCCGAGGTGTAGGCACGCTGGAGGGAGTTCTGGAGAGCGACGGGGTTACTGTCGGAGGCAAAGAGTACTGCATCATCAGCGTAGAGTAGGACATTTCCTGCACAGGCATTGGGCAGGGAGTTGAGGAAGAGAGAGAACAGTAAAGGACCGAGTATGGAGCCCTGGGGAACTCCCGAGCGGATTGGGCAGGTATCAGAGAGAGTGCCACCAATCCTAACACATTGGGAGCAGTTGGACAGATAGCTGGCGCACCAGGAGACTGGGCCAGAGGCAAAGCCCACACTGGCAAGTGTTGCTAGCAGGAGGGGGTGTGAGACGGTATCAAAGGCTTTTGATAGGTCTATAAATACCGCACCAGCGAGGGAGCCTGCATCAAGTGAGTTATGGAGGAAGTTTGCAAACTCCAGGAGAGCAGTATTGGTGCTATGACCGACTCTGAATCCATGTTGTTCAGGACAGAGGACATCGTATTTCCTGAGGTAATCAGATATTTGGGTAGCAACAATTTTCTCTAAAGCTTTAGAAAGGGGAGAGAGGATAGAGATAGGACGGTAGTTGCCTGGGAGCGTCCTATGGTGATAGGGGTAACAGTGGCGACCCTCCAGACAGAGGGGAATTTCCCAAGGCAGAGGGACTTATTAAAGAGGCAGGTGATGGGTGAGATGACTTGTTCCAGGACCTGGCATAGGAGAGAGAGATCGAGGGAGTCATTGCCAATGGAGTTGCACTTTAGGGCTTTTAGTAAGTAGGGCCTGACCTCGTGGGAGGTGACAGAGCGAAGGTGGAAAGGGGTCGGAGATGGGAGGGGCAGACATTGGGGAGGAGGGTTGAAGAAGTTGCATGGGAGCACTGCACTAAGGTCAGTGAAGGAGTTATTGAGGTGTGTTGCAATGAGGTGGGGTCAGTGGAGATAGTCCCGTTGATGTCAAGCAGCGATAGTGGAGGAGAGGTGCTCCACCTAGTTGCTTGATGATATTGTCCCAGAAGGACCTGGGGTTACCCCAGGAGGAGGTGAGAGAGGCTTGGTAATAGTCGGCCTTTGCTTTGCGGACTGCCCACGTACACTTATTCCGGGCTGCTGCATAGGCCTGTCTGTCAGCAGGGCGTCCTGTTTCAACAGCGATGTGCCATAGGTTATCCCGCTGCTAAAGGTGTGAGCGTAGGGCAGGGGTAATCCAGGGGGAGTGTCGTGCTTTAGATCTACGTGGGGTTAGGGGTGCGTAGATGTCACAGGCAGAGTTAAAGGTGTGAACAAAGGAGGCAAGGGCCTTGTCAATATCAGGGGTGTTTGATAGTGTGGACCAATCAGTGTTGGCCAGATGGAGTTGTAAGTCTTTTAGCCCACCAGGTCTAAGTTGACGACGACGGGTGATGTGAACAGTGGGCTTGGGCAGGGAGGTTAACCATGAGAAGAGAACTGGGGAGTGGTCACTAAGGCAGTCAGAGGATTTGAATATTGTGGACACGGCTGGGCCTGTTGGTGAGAACCACTTCCAGAAGGGAGCAAGAGCCCCTACTAGGATTTAACCTGGTAGGCTGGGAGACTAACTGTGTTAGATCAATGGCAGCGAGCAGCGTCACGGGAGGCAGAGCCTTAGGAGAAAGCCAATTGATGTTCAGATCACCTACCAGGACTTGGTCAGAGGAGTTAGGTAGGGAGGTCATATAGTCAATTAGGGGGCTCAGTGCCAGGGCTTGGTTTTTGGGGGGTAGGTAAGCTGTGGTCAGGAAGATAGGACCCCTGGAGGGGTCAGGAGATAATTTTAGTGTTAAGGCCTGGGCATTATAATTAAGGATGGGGGGGGAAGGGCAAGCCCAATGAGTGGGTCTTTAACATAGATGGCACAACCTCCACCTCTCCTGCCGATCCGATCCAACCGGTGGAGGGAGTAGCCTGGGAGAGAGACCTGGGTATTAGAGGTGGAGCCAGATAGCCAGGTTTCAACTAAGGCTATCACATCAGGATTATGAACAGTCACCCAGCAATGTAGGGAGTCCAGTTTTTTGAGGAGGCTACAAATATTTATGGAAGCAATATACTGAACAGACTAGGTCATCTGTTCCTCTGGAGTGCTTCCAGCTACAGATTAGCCCAGTACCTCCTTTGAAAGAGCTTGTCATGGGCTTTCAGACTGATGACCACTGGACATAAATGTGTCCCTTTAAATGCTATCTAGCTGCATATGTAATCAGATGACAAATTCCCGGCACTGGTACCAGTCCCAGACCACCAAAGAACTCCACAGTTCTACATTGTAACACTGGGTACCCAGTACTAAGTTCTTAAGGTTGCAGGCCCATTAAACGTTGCAGCTAAGGTGGCTGGCATCACAGTTGGCTGGGGCCCTTAAAAGAAAATCAGGTCACATCCTTTGTTTTAGCATTCTGTCTAATGCTTATTTCTAGATCAAACTGATAGCTCCCTTGCTTGATTAGCTTGGGCCTTAGACAGTGAAACTTGGCAGAGCTTGAAATAACTATTTACAATCTCTCTCAGATTGTGCAAAACCAGGTCTGCAGTTACTCATGGTTCTGAAGTCAAAATTGGTGTAGCGAAGCCTTAGCTGAGGTTTGGGCAGGAGTTTTGGTTAACCACTGTTTCACCAGGCTCTTGCAGCTCGCAAACTGGAACTTCTCAGCTTCAGGTGGTTGCCCCTTCTTGCTAGGCTTGTAGTCACATCTGGTACAGACCAGGCTGGGACTTGGGCCGGCACGCTTCATCCCCCCACGTCTAGGCTGTGCCTCTTAGGGGGTAGTACATATGGCAGTGCATAGCTGACACACTACCAGGCTAACTCCCTGACCGATCTAGAATAGATAGTATTTTGCATTTAGCACATTTTATGTTCAGCACATTTACATTTAGCACATTTTAGATGATTTTAGTAGTCACAATGTCTTTAGTCATGTGGTCAGTGTGGCAGGCGTGGTCGTTTTAGCTTTCAAGACAGACTCTCACCGAGGGGTGCTTCCCCCTAAGGCTAGGGTGGATCCAAACTTGCACAATCCATGCAAAAGCAAATTCTTTCCTCTCTCAAGATGCAGACGGGCTTGAGGCATGGCTCCCAACCCCTTTAACCTTTACTTGTAAGCAAACGGTCGGGAGCTGGAGCATACTTGCACTCATGCACGAGCTGCCGGCTGCCCGTGAAGTGTATGGGAAAAAAAAAAACAACTTCAGCTTCACAACTGTTCTGTTAGCTCACAATGGGCAAAAATGATATGCAGGGGCTGTCTGGGTCTAAGGGGCACAACACAGGACTCGGTCCAGGTGTTAAAGTTTGGGGGGCAACATGGGGGACCAGCAGGCAGAAACAGGAGGAGCTCCAGGGAATGGGATAAAATGAGAAATTAAGGTAAGCCCCCATCTGGGGGGGGGGGCTTACATACCCATTTCTTGTTCCATCTGTGAGAATGTATGCTTATAGACAGCAATCAGGAACGTGATATGACCAGCCCAGGAACAACAGATTGTAGTGAGCCTGGTCTCTTAGCAATACATACCAACATTCTGTGTTTGATAAGCCCCAGATTTGTACTCACTTGGCTTCTTTATTGTCTCCATTTATTCATATCCCTGTCATTCTCAGTGGTGACTAGAGCGTAGTCTTCCAACCTGATTTAGACAGGTCAGCTCCTCCCAAAAGGACTTTACCCAGCTCAGCGTGGTTTGTAGGGAATTTATAAATCTCCAGGGTACTTATACAGACCATTGACATTTATTACACCTTACTGGCAGCACGCACACTTTTTAATGTACCCCACATTATTCATTTTCCTGGCTAGATTTATTTTTTATAATCCAAGAGAATGTTTCTGGAGTGGTGGACTGTGAGATTCGAAAAACTGTTCTTTCTGATAATGCCCCTGTTTGTGCTAGCACTCATGCTGAAGGATGGCACTGACAAATATTTTGTTTGGCGTTTCAACAATCAGCAGTTACAGGACAAGATGGTGGCGGGTATTTTAAAATGTTTTATACAGACTTTCTTTGATACTGATGCCAGTTCTGTTGCTGAGCTCAATGTATTATGGGGCATGGCCAAAACTGCCATTAAGGGCGAATGTATTTGCCTTGCTGCTAAAAAGCTAAGGACCATCCAACATGACTTAATGATATGCTGTCTCAGATCAGTCTTGGAAGCTTCTCTCTCTCCCACTGCCCCAGAACAAACATGGTTATCCTATAACTCCCTTCACTCCAATACCCGAGTTTGTTGAACAAAAAAGCTGAATTGGCAGTTTTGTTGGAGTAAGGTTTGTTCTTACTTCCAGAGGGTTTCTGCAGTAGGTCTTCACATATAGGACTGAACCCCCTGGCATCAGGACCACATGGTAAACTTCTAGCTCACAGTCATAGCAGGGGACCACCCCAGACATCACCTGACAGGACGTCAGTGTGACACTGTATAGGGTGCGGTCCCGACTTCTGCCCTCCAGTTCTTTCCCACCGTCGACCTGTGCAAGTTGGACCTTACGGTAGTCTCTGCTTCAGTCGACCACCAATTTGCTATTAGTTTTTCTTTACTGGTGTAGCTTAAAGTTTTCTTCAGTCCGTTACATGTCTTCCTCATCGCGTAGACCCAAGAAGAAGTGTGAGAAGTGCGGGGCTCAGATCCAGCACAGGGAAGATTACTCTCGCTGCATCCTTTGCCTAGGCCCAAACACCAAGTTGATGACTGCGAGATCTGCCAGTCCTGCAACAGGGCCACACGTGTCAGATGCCAGAAAGTCCTTGATGCCAATCTGCTGGAAAAATGGCTGGCATTGATGGAAAGGGAGCTTCACGAGCTGTGGGAACATTCATCCCCCCGCCCACTGAGCACAAGAAAAAGAGGAAGGAATACAAGCGTCAGGACCGCAAAAGATCCCCTTCTTCCCAGCATCGTCACACCACTGATGCCACCTCGGGTGGGGCTTCCACTTCGGTGAGTACTCCTCCTGCTCGGTCTCTGTCCTCTCTGGCGGACCAGAGGCAGACTCCCCTCCGTCCTTGGTAAGAAGGGATGGCAGGGAGCGCTGTTTTCAAGACAGCTCTGTGTCAGGGCCTAAAGATAGCTCTCTGGCCGATCAGTCCCCCTTTGGCTCCTCTGAAGGGTGCACGGCACCCGTTGATAAGCTGAGCTTCAGCTTGTCTGGTGTCCACTGGATGCCTACCAGTACATCAGATGCCGGTTCCTCTGACATCTGCGCGGTAGCTGATAAGTCAGTCATCGGCTTGCTTGGCAACTGTCTGGCCATAGCTCTCCCATCATGTTCTTCAGACCGCCCTGACATTAGCAGAGCCAACTTCCAAGCACCCCTTCTTCCTGCAAGGGCTTACCTTCCCAGGACTCTCTCATTCCTCTGACACAGCCCGCTCCCTCATTGCTTTTGGACCTCTAGTACATGAGTGTACCTGCACAAGGGGCTTCTTCCCCTCAACTGGGCTTGCTCTCCAAGCTCCCCACTTCTCCAGCAGACTGGTCAATGGTGGTCACCTGTTCTGAGCCACCCCCTTGCCTTCCTCGGACCAGGTAGGAGGCCTTTTTAATCCCCTTACACCGGTTGATGCCCTTCTCAACCCGGTGATGGACCTGGCACCAGACCCCCTCCTACCTCAGTGCCGGAGGCTCTGCCTGGCCCTTCTGGGGCTCCTGATGGGACTCCAGGTCCCTCAGGCCTTTGCTCCCAGCAGTCCCTCACCCCCACCTCCACCAGGCCCACCAGCTCCTGTTCCTTCTGGGTCTTTGGGCACAAATCCCCGCTACCCCCCACCACAGTACCCTTACTACTCGGCGCCAGGGGGGCTGGTGCCAGGCTACCAAGCACCAGCCCCAGCGCCAGGATACCCGGCGCCTGGCCTGACGTACCAGGGGTACCATCCCCACTCTTACCCCTACTGGTAACAGGCTCCTGGCTACCCCTCTTACCTACCCTTGGGATACTCAGGCTTCCAGTCTCTGCCTCCCCCTCCTTCACAGCCTTTAGAGCTGGAAAGGCCACAGGAGGAACTTCAAGGGGCATCCCCGCATGATGGAAGGACGTCAAATCCCAGCTCCTGCAAAAGCTAAGTTGCCCTCAGCTGGTCACGGTCTCTACCCCAGCTTCTAGGGCAGGTCCCCTGGAGTCCATCACCGGTCGGCGGACAGGGACTCTGACAAGCATCCAGCCACGACTCTTCCTAGACATAGGATCATTGAGGAGGCTTCTGATAAGGCATCCTTTTTGAGCAGACCGGAGTCATCAGACTAGGAGGCAGACTTTGTTTCTTTGCCCAGCTCTGGGGCTAGAACCCCTATCTATCCTTAACCCAAGTAGTCTCCCAAATCTCCACCAGAAGATCCTTCTATCGTGGAGCTCCTGTATTCCATCCAGCAGGCTCATGATATGGGCATCAAAAGAGCTGGACCCTAAAAGAATGTGCTTTGCAGAACACCTGGATCTTGCTGAAGTGGACCCCATACCCATACCTCCTTTGACAGAGCCGCATGAGGACCTGACATCCACCATATGGCAGCAACCATCCTCTATTCCTGTGGTCTCGAAGAAGGCTGTCAGGATGTATTGCTCCTTCCCCACCACCACCAGAAGGGGCCAGCCACCTCACGGTGCATCCCAAAGCCGATTCCATAGTCATTACAGCAGCTCATGACAGGTAGGCTCAGTCCAAACATTTAAGTGCCTCTCCTCCAGACAGAGTCCAAGCAGATGGACCAATATGACCGCAAAGTGTACGCTTCCTCAGCTTGTGCCATTGGGTCTCTCAGTTACATGGCACATATGATTTCATACCAAAACTCCTCTCTAGCCAATCTCAAATCAGAGCTCCAGGCCATCACAGATGAGGACCTCAAGAACAGGCTACTTGACAAGGTGAGACTTACCAAGTCTTCCTGACACCACACATTGTGAACCACCTATGCTTCTGTAGACTTGGTGGCCCATTGCTGTGCCTAGGGCATCTGCCTAATGAAGGCTGGCATGGCTACGCATAGCAGGACTGGCACAAGATGTCCAATCCACCCTCCTGAATGCGCCCTTCAGGGGATCCATTTTATTCAGTGGCAATGCTAAGGATATCATCACTGAGCTGCAGGAGGGCGGCAAATCCCTTCGGGATGTCCGCTTCATATACTGCTCAGTTTCCAAACCCAAGCAACCTTTTCGCTGCCCACAGCATAGGTGAAGTAGGCAGCCTCAGGCCCGATGCCAGGGTAAGTGCAGGGCCACCGGGTCTGGCACCCAGACTCCCCAAACCAAGTCCCAAAAGGCAGCGGGGGTAGCAAGGCTGCTCTCCCCTCTGCCTCCTGACTCAGGGAGATCCCTCCCACCTCCTCCAGCTCTTCAAGTAAAGCTGGTGGGGGAAAGATTAGCCCTCCCATCTCAGAGAATGGGAGGCGATAACAGCAGATGCTTGGGTCTTACAGATAGTTGCAAGAGGTAACTCTTTCTGAAGGTCCATCTTTCAGCAATTTCTGCCTACCGCCTCCCGGTGGACAGCAAGAACCTTGCGCAGTTGGAGGTCTCTAAAACCTTTCTTAAAGGGATCCTCCACCTGAAACCTCTGGTCTGGAGTCCAGTTCTCCCTGGGATCTAAACTTTGTTTTAGAAAAGCTTCCCCCTTTTGAGCCAGCAGCAAACTGCAAGATGCGCTATTTGTCTTGGAAAGTGCTCTTTTTAGTTACGATTACCTATGCTCAAAAGATTTCAGAGCTTCAGGCCCTCATTTGCAAGGAGCCTTATTTAATTTTCTACAGAGATCGAGTGGCTCCATGGACTAATCCCTCTTTTCTACTGAAAGTGGTGTCAGAATTTACACTGAACCAGGATATTCAACTGCCAGTTTACTAGTTACTACCCTGAGTATTCCAAGAGGGAGAATACCTTTTACACACTTTCGATGTGCATGTAATTCTGAAATATTACATTTTACAGGCAAAGGAAGTGCATAAGTCTAACCAGTTCTTCATAGCCTTCACACCCAAATGCCAGGGCACGGCCATTTCTAAGCAGTACCTGTCCAAGTGGTTGGCTAACTATGTCACATTCATCTACCAAAAGTACCAGAAACCCCTTCCGGGGCAAGTGAAAGGGCACTCCACACACAGAATGTCTGCTTCTACTGCCTTTTTCCGGAACGTGTCCACTTCTGATATTTGTGCTGTGGCCATACATTACAGTCTGGACATCACCTCTTGGCACAGGGCCGGTTTTGGACTCACTGTCCTGACGGATTCTTGTTCTAGTTGGCATTTCTATTGCCTGGCTGTCCACCTCTCGGGCTTCAGTCTTTGACTTCCTGTTTTTTGTGGACTGCCTTGTTTTCAGTCCTATATGAGAAGACCTACTGCAGGAACCCTCTCGAAGTAAGATATTACAGTTACATAAGAACTGACAGTAACAGTAGATCTTTGTGAGAGGTGCCTGCAGTAGGTCACCTGTTTCCCACCTACATTCCCCCAGCATCTGTTTTTCCTTTCCTGTTCCAGGTTGTTTATTCAGCAGCTCTGGGTTCAAGGAGTTATCTCCTTTCTCCCGTTCCCTTCACTGGGGTCTTCCGGCGGGAAAACTGGAGGGCGGGCATGGGGACCACCCGTATGTAGTGTTATGCTGACATCCCATCAGATGACATCAGGGGCGGTCTCCCGCTATGGATTGCTAGCTAGAAATTTGCTGTGTGGTCTTGACACCAGGGAGCACAGTCCTATATGTGAAGACCTACTGCAGGTACATCTCTCGAAGATCTACTGTTACGGTAAGTTCTTACGTAACTTGTAATTTATCTGGAGCTGGGGAAGCAGCCTGGAAAACTGTTAGCTATACTGCTAAGACAGCAGGAATCTGCCCCGGTGGTTTATGAGCTTAAATTAGACAGTTCTCAAGACATTGTCACTAAACCAAAAGATATTGTTGAGGCCATTAGAAGTTATTATGGGGTGGGCCAGCCTGCCGGCGCAGCAGTTGGATTTCCACTTTTAACTCCAGCGACCCAGGTTTGGGAGCGGACCCGGGTTGTTGGAGGGCCAGGCCAGTCCCAGGGACTGCTCGTCTTCTCCTTGGGGGGAGGGGTCAAGGACTGCAACTTGTCCGACCCCAGGTGGAGGCCCAGGTACAAGTCCTGCAGATAGTGGGGTGGGTCAGGGGAGCTGCATGGTAGATGCTGGCACTCAGCGCCTGGACCTCGCGGCATAAACCATGCAGGAAGGGGGAGAGAACATGGAAAAAAGCACACCGGAGCACTGAAAGAAGGGGCACCATTACCGGCCTTAATGACTCCTGTCTGCTCAGTCACCAAGGGGACTAACAAGATAAGTAAATATCAGGGTGTACTGATCCCACCTTGTACCTTGCCTGGGGGGCAAACCACAGCACTATGGGGGTCCTCCTGCGATCACGAGCAAGGCAGGAAGTGGGCAGATGCATGCGTCTTCGACAGAGTGGAGCTCTGGCGTAGAGAGGTGGGGGGATAAAAAAAAAAATGTTTTAAGTTGTTATGAGCGCTTGCACTCCACTGCCCCTGTCAACTCAGACTTCCATACCTCTGTTTCTCAGTATCTACAAGTTCTAGGGACATGGATATGTTGTTCATCCGCACTTATTGGCAGGTATCCTTGCCGCTTTAAATCTTGCTGGAAGGTCTTCAAGCTGGCTCCTCCCACCCACCTGGGTGGTAAAACTCTCTGCTCCGCCCCATGATGCCAGATCTTCCTTACCGCTTGGAAGCTCAGGTTCTCTCCTTAACGCTCTGCGTTTGAGACTGGTTCCTAAATCTCGGTTTTGTGAATTTAAAAGTTTTTGCTAATTGAGACTTCGGTCTTCTATCCCTCGCGGCTGTGATGGACAAATCGACTCCCAGTTTTCGGAGATGCCCTTGTGGGCAGAAGATGTCTCGGATGGATCCGCACTCCACGTGTGTCTACTGTTTAGGCCTTGAACACGAGCCGCAGGCTTGCGACAATGTGCTCTTCCTTCTCGGCCTCGTCCTTGAGGCCGTGCTGCCCGGTTACAACTGGGCGTCCCGAGAACGTTTTCCTCCGGTGAAGTCAAAGAGGCCGGTCGGTGGTCTCCAATGGCTCGTGGATCACTCGACAGATGATCGCCATCGAAGAGGAGGCGGCGCGGGCCGCATCTTCCTTGGCCGCGGCATTTATCCCGCTCTCTCTGGGTTCCTCTTATACAGCTTCCTTTAAGGAGCTTTGTCTGTCCCTCTCCACTAAGGGAGAGGGACCAACGTCTGCTGGACCTTTTTCTCGGTCCAAAAAGAAGGACACGGGTAAATCCCTCCATTGTCGCTCTTGGGAGTGGGAAAGGTCCCTCTCCCCGAGTTGTCGACCGTCGACTTTGGTCGATCGCTCGGCTTCGGCCACTGGCCTCACGGTGTCCCCATCAGGTCAGTTGACCGAGACTCCTGTCGACGCAGTCAAGATTTTTCTCGACCCGTTGGACAGGTTGTCGTCAGCAGAAGCTGAGAATCCTCTCTCCCCGGTGGGAGTTGAGGATCCCTTGGGCTTGCCAGTGCCTCTGGTTCCGGAGCCCTCGGGTGAACCCTCCAAGCCGAGGGAAGTGCCAGTTCCAGCCAACACTTCCTCGCACTGCCCTCAGGAAAGCCGAGGTTCTCGGTCTCGGTCTCGGACTTCTTCGCGGTCCAGCCAATCCCGCCATCATAGGCGGTCTCTGTCTGGGCACCGCGTTAAGCGGCGTCGCCGCTCATCCTCGTCCTCGGACGAGAGAAGGCTTCGGCGTAAGTTACGGCGACGATACGCGGATCTCATGTGGCAACAGCTCCTTCTGACCGGGAATAAGCCGACGCCGTCGCCTTCCCCGGCCATTAAGTGGCTGTCACTGGAGCGGCCGAAACAACCCCTCGACTTAATCGAGGAGCCTGTTCCCAGGCCGGTTGTTCGGCCAAAACCAGCTGCTCCACCGATTTCGGTGGAACCTCCGCCTCCACAGCTGCTATTTGGGGCTCCGACCAAGGATTCTCGGTAGGCTCAGGGTCTGCCCCATAGGCTGTCTGTTACCCTCTCTCCCGACCGACCTTGGCAGGTGGAGGGTGGCTCAGGCCCGAGGCAGCTCTTTGCAGACTCTTCCGAGTCCGACGGTGACTCCTCTCTGTTCTCCAGGTGAGTAGACTTGGAGTTCTCTGGGGGTCAGTCGATGGACGATAGCTCTTCGTCCTATCTGGGATTGCTTCGGCTCATCTCAGAGTCCATCAGGATGACGCTCGAACCTGTCTCTAAGCGGGCCAGGTACCCCCTCACAGAGATTCTGGACCGAGGGGATTCCCCTACGGAGGCCTTTCCAGTGGCCGAGGCCATAGTGGGCCCGGCCTTGGAGCTCTGGCAGCGCCCTGCTTCCTGTCCTGCGCCCTCGGCCAGGATGGCCAGGAAGTATGCGGTCCCTACCGGTTCCTTGTCCGGTTTTGAACACCCTCAGCTGAGGTTAGTTACCGACAGCGTTTTCGGCGCGCCGAAGCGCTAAGGGCGATGTGAACCGTCCGGCGAGTCAGAGATTGGACTATGCCGGCGCAGAATCTAGCGTCCTCCCTCGGCCTTTGCCAGGCCAGTTTGGCTGTCCTCATGGCACATTTCTCTCATGCCCTGTTGGGCTCCCTGGACGAGGTAGTCCCTCATCTTCCGGCGGACCTACAGACCATGGTCAGGCAGGTGCGGGACCAGGGCAGGGCAGTGGCCAAACAGCATCTCCAGACTGCTCTGGACATTGGAGACTCTTGTGCCAGGTCGGTAGCGGCTGCAGTGGCTATGCACTGTCGGGCTTCGCTGAGGATATCTACCTTTACTTCGGATACCCAGCACAAGTTGGCGGATGTCCCCTTCCTGGGGACCGACCTCTTCGGCCCTGGGGTGGAAGGTCACCTACAGAGGATCGAGAAGTCCAATGCTACCTTGGACTCAGTCTCATCCACACAGAAGGACAAAGGCCGCAGACCACAGCCTAAGCCCTTTCATCCCTCTGCGCCCTCGGCACATCCGGCCCAGCAACGTCAGGGCCTGCAGGCGTGAGCTTGGCATCCCAAACCCAAGCCCGGGGCTTCCTGCAACAGGAAGCAGGGAGGAAAAGGCCCAGCAGGTCCCTCGGGCGGTCCCTCCTCCAAGCCTGCCCAGTGATGGGTTGAGGGGTGTCGCTCCCAATCCCATTGCCTCACCCCAGGTTCCCCCCATGGGGGGACGGCTCCATCACTTCCTTTCCGCCTGGTCCGTTATTATCACGGACAGATGGGTATTGGAGGTGGTGGGAAGAGGCCTGCCTCTGGAGTTCGAGCAGGCCCTGCCCTTCAGAGCTGTCGCCCCTTGGGGGGCCTCGGGGTCCGCAGCCTTGCTGTCGGCTCGCCGAGCCGACATCGCTCTCCTCCTCCAGAAGGAGGTGATCAGGGAGGTGGTGGGCCCTCCCTCAGATCGGGGGTTTGTGTCCAGGTACTTCCTGGTCCCGAAACGGACGGGGGGCTGGCGCCCCATTCTCGACCTGCACGACCTGAACAAGTTCTTAAGGTCTCGAACCTTCAGGATGGTCACTCTGGCTCAGATAATACCATCCTTGGAACACAGCGTGTGGTTCTGCTCTCTGGACCTGCAGGATGCGTTCTTTCACGTCCCTATCCGTCCGTCACACCAGAGATTCCTTTGCTTTCGAGCAGAGGGATCCATTTTCGAGTTCCGAGCCATGCCCTTTGGCCTGTCTCCAGCTCCCAGGGTCTTCACCAAATGCATGGCAGTGGTGACAGCATTCCTGCGGTGCCGAGGGGTCCGGGTGTACCCTTACCTGGACAACTGGCTGATAGCAGGCCCCTCCAGGCAGGAGGTGGAGCGGTCCAGAGATCTGGCCCTCCAGGTCTGCTCTCAAGTCGGCCTCCTCATCAACGAGGCCAAGTCGGAACTTGAGCCGAAGCAGGTGATTCTTTTCATCGGGGCAGAGCTCGACTGTCTTCGAGCCAGAGCATGGCTCCTGGTGGACAGGGCTGAGGTTCTTTCCTCCTTTGCCCAATCATTTCTGGTTGGGCAATCGTGCCCTGCCCGGGACTTCCTGTGCCTCCTGGGTCTCATGGCGGCCTGCACCAGCGTGGTCCGTTGGGTCCGATGGCACATGCGCCCTCTTCAGTGGGGACTGGCCAGCCAGTGGTCACAATGCTACGATCCTTTGGACCAGCTAGTGATGGTAACCCAGGGGATGTGGAATGCTCTCTGATGGTGGATCGTTCCATTTCACTTGCAAGAGGGCATCCCGTTTGTCCGCCCCGAGCCGACGGTCTCTCTATCGACCGATGCCTCTCTAATGGGTTGGGGTGCCCATCTGGGGGAGCACCGGGCTCACGGCCTCTGGTCCCCGCGGGAGTCCTGATGTCACATCAACCTGCTGGAGCTCCGAGCGGTCCACCTAGCTCTCACCGCCTTTGCTCCGTTTCTCCGGGATCAAGTGGTCCGAGTCCAGACGGACAATACCATGACCATGTACTATCTAAACCGCCAGGGAGGGACGCTCCATGCTTCTTTGCAAGGAAGCTCTCCCGCATTTGGTCATCAAAGCAGCCTGAGGCAGACCTCCTAGCTATTCATGTAGCAGGAGCCTCCAACACTCCTGGCCGATGCCCTCAGCCGGATAAGGGCTGCGCCCCACGAGTGGTCTCTCCTGCCGGAGGTAGTTAAAGATCTGTTCTCCCATTGGGGCACACCTCAGGTGGACCTGTTTGCCTCCAGGGGAGAACGCTGGTTGAGGCTGTTCCATGCCTGCCCTCAGCAGGGCTCACTGCAGGGGATGCCTTCTCTAGGCTGTGGACCTCGGGCCTTTCTACGCCTTTCCCCATTTCCACTTGATTCACAAGGTGCTTCTCAAAGCAAGGAGGGACAAGGTGCAGGTGATTCTGGTAGCCCCAGACTGGCCTCGCCAGTTCTGGTACCCAGATCTCCACAGCCTCAGCTCCAGGCTCCCGAGGCAGCTTCCAGCTCGCCCAGACCTGCTTTCAGTCAATCAGGGGAAGGTGTTCCATCCGGACCTTCAATCCCTGCACCTGACGGCCTGGTTCCTGAGCGGCTAGAGTTCCAGGCTTTGGGTCTTTCCGACGAGGTCCTCAATGATGTTGAGGCGTCCCATAAGGAGTCGACCAGGAAATGCTATGCTTCAAATGGAAGAGGTTTTCCATTTGGTGTCAGGGTAAGGGCTTGGACCCTTCCTCCTGTTTCTTGGCAAGCATCTTGGACTATTTATGGTCTCTTTCTCAGTAAGGGCTTAGGTCGACGACCTTAAGGGTGCACCTGGCAGCCATCTCTGCTTACCGGGCGTGGAAAGCAGTCAGTGGCTTAGGAGAAGGTGGTCTGGCGCTTTTCAAAGGCCTTGATCACATTTCCCTCTGGTGCGAGAACCTCCACCTCTGTGGGATCTACTGCTGGTACTGGCAAAGCTCATGGGCAAGCTATTCGAACCAATGCACAGGTGTGATCTCTCTCACCTGTTGTGGAAGACCGCCTTCTTGGTGGCTATCACGTCAGCCAGAAGGATGGGAGAGCTCCAGGTGCTTTCCATCGAGTCTCCTTACCTGGTCTTCCACAGGGACAAGGTTGTCCTTCACCCCCACCCGAAATTCCTTCCGAAGGTGATGTCGGAGTTTCACCTTAACCAGGTGTTGTCTCTGCCGGTGTTTTACCCCAATCACACCTCGGAGGCCGAATATAGGCTCCATACTTTGGAACCTAGAAGGGCACTCGCTTACTTCAAGGAGCGCATGGCTGAAATTTGGGGAGAGGTTCGCCAGCTGTTTGTCACCTACGCTGAAGAAGCCGCACCTGGCAGACCTGCAGCCAAGCGGATGATAAGCAGGTGGGTCACCTCCTGCATAGATCTCAGCTATAAGTTGGCGGGCATGGAGCCTCCCAGAGGGATAAGAGCTCATTCTACCTGCCATACTGCTGCATTGGTGGCTGCTTCCAGGGGCGTCCCTATCCAGGAAATCTGCAGGGCTGCTACCTGAAGTCAGCACACACCTTCATCACCCATTACCACATCGACCTTGAGTCACGGGATGCTGGTTTGGGCCTCGGTTCTCCAGTCTCTTTTCCCTAAGTAGGGGGTGTGCGTCTTGCCCCTCCTCCCGGAGAACTGCTAGGAGTCTGCCAATAAGTGTGGATGAACAACATATCCATGTCCCTAGAAATACAGGTTACTCACCTGTAACAGGAGTTCTAGGAATGGTATATGTTGTTCATCCACACGGCCCACCCGACCTCCCCGGCTTCAACGCACAACCTGAGCTTTCAGCGGGCCAGATCTGGCGTCATGAGGCGGAGCCGAGAGTTTTACCACCCGGGTGGGTGGAAGGAGCCAGCTTGAAGACCTTCCGGCAAGATTTAAAGTGGCAAGGATACCTGCCAATAAGTGTGGATGAACAACATATACCATTCCTAGAACTCCTGTTACAGGTGAGTAACCTGTATATATACCCTTACCACAACTCTCTGATGAATAGACTGCCTCACTCTCAGGTTGTATTACTGCTGCAGAGGTGCATTGGGCAGTTACATCCCTTCCTACTGACGGGGTTCCTGGCCCCGATGGCTTCCCCTCCACCTTTGATAAAACATATGTAGTGGAACTTACACAAGATTTGATTGATGATTTTAATTTTCTTTTCTCTCACACTCTTTCTGATTTGTCTCTTACTCAGGCCTGTATTATTCACCTTCTTAAACTCGGGAAGGATGAGTTCCTCCCATCTAGTTATCTCCCCTTCTCCTCTATAAATACAGATTTAAAAATCCTAGCCCATAGGCTAGAATGTGTCTGGTCCAGCTTAATAGGACTCAGACAAGTTGGATTTTTGAAGGGTCCATAATTCTAGTGATCACACCCATAAACTCTTTCATTTAATCTCTGCTTCTGGGGAGACCTGGACCCTTGCAGTCCTGGTCTCCCTGGATGCTGAGAAGGCCTACGATTGGGTTTTGTCACCACTTTTATTTGAGATGCTTTCTGCCTATAATATCTCTGAAGACTTCATTAGATGGGTGTGACTTCTTTATGACAAGCCATCCACTACATTGCTATGTCTAGGGACCAGTGATCACAGTTCAATCTGGTTTACTGTGAACAATATAGAGGAAAATAGTCACACCAAAATCAAGCTGCTAGATTTCAGAAAAGCCAACTTCCCCCAAGTGAGAACTATGATCACATCCATGCTAGAAGGAGGAATCACAGGAGATGTAGAGGATTGCTGGAATACTCTGAAGGCTGCTCTGCATACAGTAGCAACTGTATGCACTAAGCAGATCAGCAAGTCCAAAAGAAGGAAAAGACCTCTTTGGTTCTCTCACGAAGTAGCATCCAAAAGCAAAGAGAAAAAAAACAACTTTTACACAATTCAAGCAAGCAAAACATTAGGCAGACATGGAAGAATACAAAAACAAATTAAAGGAGGCAGGGAAAGCTGTTAGAAGGGCAAAAGCAAGCTGACCTGGTGGCGCTGAGGCACTGGACACCACACCTCATGCTACACCGGCGACCCAGGTTTGGGAACGACCTCAGGTCGTTGGGGTGTTGGCACGTGGGGGAGGGAGGGAGAAGCAGGATTAAGCTAGCCGATAGGCAGCTTTCCTCTCCTGGGGTGGTGGTGGGGAGGAGGAGAGTTATTGCCAGGGTCTCTGGATGGGAACAGGAAGAAAAACCTAGAAAAGGAACAAAAAAAAATCTATATCGAAGCAAAAAGGGCAAAAGCACAGATAGAAGAGAAAATAACACAGGGTGTTAAGGAGGGAGACCAAATCTTCTATAGATACATAAGAGAATAAACAAAAACTATGGGTGGAATAGTCCGACTAGCAACCAAGGAAGGTAAGATGGCAGAGAGTGACGAGGACAAGGTAGAAGTGATAAACGAGTTCTTTTGCTCTGTCTTCACCATAGAAGACAGTGGCAAAGGTCCTACACTGAGCAGAACAAAGGAAGATACCCAGGGAGCAGATATAGCCCCTTCACAAGGGAGAGTGCCCTAAGAGAGCTTAATAAACTGAAAGTGGAAAAAGCCATGGGACCCGAAGGCATGCACCCTAGGATACTGAAGAAGCTCTGAGAGGAGCTGTCCACACTGCTGGCTGAGCTCTTCAACAAGTCACTAAACAGTGTGGTAATACCTCAAGACTGGAAACAGACAACCATTGTGCCCTTATACAAGAGTGAAAACAAGGAGGAAGCAGAAAATTACTGCCCTGTCAGTTTGACTTCAGTTGTGGGGAGAATGAGAGAGTCACTACTAAAAGAGAGGGTAGTGGTGTACCTAACAGATGCTGAAAAAATGGACCCAAAGCGACATGACTTCACAACAGGATGCTCTTGTCAAACCAACTTGATCGACTTCTTCAACTGGGTCACCAGAACATTGGATCAGTGAGGGGCATTGGACATTGCATACCTAGATTTCAGCAAGGCCTTTGACACTGTCCCTCACAGAAGGCTAACCAACAAGCTGGAACATATGGGAATTGACCAGAAAATAGTCAGATGGATCAGTAACTGGCCGAATGATAGGACTCAGAGAGTGCTAGCTAATGGATCATTGTCAGTGGAGGGTAGGGTGACCAGTGGTGTCCCACAGGGATTGGTACTAGGACCAATCCTAGTTAGCATACTTATAGCAGACATAGCAAATGGACTAACAGGGAAGGTTTGCCTGTTCGCAGATGATACAAAACTCTGCAACAGAGTGGACACAAGGGAAGGGGCAGACAACATGGAAGCTGACCTTAGAAGGCTAGAGGATTGGTCCAGGGACTGGCAGTTACAATTTAACAGTAAAACATGTAAGGTAATGCACTTGAGAAAGAGGAACCCTGGTAGAAAGTACACACTGGGAGGACATCAACTTGAGGAGACACAAATGGAGTGAGATCTCGGCATAATCACCACTGATGAATTAAAGGTTGGAAGACAATGTGAGAAAGCAGCACAGAAAGCGAGTGGCATCCTCGGATGTGTAAGTAGAGGCATTTCTTGTAGAAAGAGGGAGGTTACTATGCCCCTCTACAGGTCTTTGGTGAGGCCACACTTGGAGTACTCTTCCTTCAGCTTCAAATCTGTACTATTGAAGCAAGTAGAGGACCTATTATGGCAGCTGGATATCAAAAAAAAGTGCAGGGGCAGACTCTCTGGACCCCTACTTTCTAAAGATTGCATCCTATGTACTTGCAGTCCCCCTGACACATCTCTTTAACCTATCTCTAAACTCTGGTTCTATTCCCACACTGTGGAAGACAGCCCAAGTGGTTCCCCTTCTAAAATCAGGGGACCCTATGGACCTTAATAATGACAGGCCCATTTCCATTCTACCAGTGCTATCCAAGATGCTGGAGAAATTTAGTGAGTACCCAGTTAAGGGAGTATCTTGACAATGCTAGCCTCTTGAATCCAGCTCAATCTGGATTCAGGGCCAAGCATAGCACTATGACTGCACTAGCCAAGGTCACAAATGACTGGCAAACTGAATTAGATAAAAAGAATAATGTCTGTGCAGTATTTCTGGACCTGAGCAAAGCATTCGACACTGTGGACCACAAGCTTCTACTATCATCCTTGCACTCCATTGGCCTAGATCCACCCTCCCTTAAGTGGTTCAGGTGTTATTTTACGGGTAGGTCACAGCAGGTAAAAGCTGAAGGTGACCTATCCCCATTAAAACCACTGTTAAGAGGAGTTCCCCAAGGTTCTATCCTGGGTCCTATCCTTTTTGCCATCTATATAAATAATATTGATTCAACCCTCACCAAATCCTCTGTACACCTCTTTGCTGATGACACTGTTTTGTATGTCAGCAACCCTTCTTCTGCAGCTGCCTGTGAAATCCTACAAACAGAATTCTCCTTGTTACAATGTCAACTACTTGAGAAAAAGCTTCTGTTAAATGCTAAGAAAACTAAAGCAATGATGTTCACAAATCAGAGCTCCACCAGCACCTCCTCTTCAGTCATTCTCCCCCAGCTATGCACTATACTTGGAGAAAATCTGGAGTATGTAGAAAATTTCAAATATCTAGGTGTGTGGATTGACAGCAAACTCGACTTCACTCATCATTTAGAAGAACTGTTAAAAGAGCTTCGCCAAAGGCTTGGCCTTTTCTATAGATTAAAACCCTTCCTAAACAGAGATTCAAAGATGAGGTTAGTCCAGGCCATTTTTCTTTCAGTTGTTGACTATGCAGACTTCCTTTATAGTCACTGTTCCATCTCCTACCTACACAAGTTGGATACCTTATACCATAGAGCAATAAGATTCATAACAGATCTGCCATCTAATACCCATCATTGCTCTCTTTATGCTGCAGTTGGATGGGTTTCCCTACACCTCAGAAGGAACAGAAATGCAACTCTATGGGTTTACAGAGCGTTATCAAAAAAACTTCCAAACTATATTCTGGACTGCTTCACCCAGACCATTCCTAGCTCCATTGCCCTAAGAAGCAACAACATCATCCTGTTCAAATTGCCCAAATTCAACACCCGGCTAGGGAGGGCAGCAATCAGCTATTCTCTAGCTATATCATGGAACACCCTACAAAAATCCCTAAAACTGTCCAATATTATACCATTTGCATCCTTTAAACAGCGTTGTACGGTTTTCTTCACAGAGAAATGCAGTTGCTACCGCTAGAGCTAGCTTTGTCATCTCACAATCTCCCTCCCAAAATTAACCATATATGGCATAATCTTTGTTCTTCAGTTCTCCCTCACAGGCAGACACCCCATCTTATGGCACCCAATAATACCTTTCACCATCCTAGTATTACATTATGCTGTGTGTTTGCCATGGCCCCTCCACTGGGATATGTATATACTGTATATACTGTAAATATTAACTTAACTTTCCTATAACCCATTTTATCATGTGAATTTTACTGTGCATCACTGTGTTTATAAATGTTTTTTTCCCCTGTATGTATAACTGTTTTATATAAGTGTATTGATGTATCTGTTGTGTATCAACTGTTGAACCTTGACCTTATCAGGTCCATCTTGTAAATGAGCCTTGCTCAGTGATGTTCACCTGAATAAATAAAGATTTGATGATGATGATGATGATGAGTACTGCATTCAGTTCTGGAGATCTCACCTTAAGAATAACATTGACTGTTTGGAAATGGTGCAAAGAAGGGCTACTAAAATGGTACATGGACGAAGGCTGCATGGGGGGGTAGTTTCTAGGACAGACTAGATGTATTGCACGGTCCTCATCTGCCAACACTTTTTTTATGTTCTTATGTAATCGGGTCTTATTGAGGCATTTTCCTGTTAATTTGAGAACAAGACAAGAGTGTCCCCTGTCACCTTTTCTTTTCAATTTTTACTCAGAACCACTAATTTTAAGGCTGAAGGGGAGCCTTTGGGTTCAGGACATCCAGCTCTAACAAGCAGAGTGCAAGCTCTCTGTCTATGCAGATGTTATTACATCTGTCAAATCCAGAAACTTCCTTTCCTTCTGCCTTAGCCAAAATACATTCCTTTAGGGAAATTGCAACCTACAAACTTAACTTAGGCAAAACAAGTGTTCTGCCTTTAAATTCTTATGTCTGAAAACAACCTATTAGTGATCTAGGCCTTTACTGTGAAACTAAGGCATTACAATATCCGAGTCTTTTTCTTTCAAGGCACCTTTCAGCCCTAAATAAATAAATTTAGAGCCCTCCTTTGTTACTTCAAACAGAATTTACACAGAAGGGTGGCCTTTCCTCTCTCTTTATGTGGATGAATAAATGTAATCAAACTGAATGTTCTTCCCAGTATTCTCTACCCTTTGGGTTGTTAAATGTTATTTTACCACAGACTTGATTCCAGCATTTACAGTCCCTTATTAACCCTTTCCTGCGGCATGGCAAATCGATTAGGAAGGCTTACTTCAAATTAACTTTCCCTAAACAACTGGGAGGACTTCATCTCCCTAATTTTTACTTTTACTACTTAGCTCTACTTAACTCTCAGGGCTCTTAGGTACTTCAAATGGGGGCTCCCCACCACTGGGGATACTAATGACATATACAAACCTCACTGGTTAGCCCTGGAAAGAGCCCTTTCTAGGAGTTTTATTATTCAACTGTTGGCCCTTCTGTGCCTCTCTCCTTCTACTCTTCCTTGCCCTTTAAAAAAGACTCCTATAAATTGGTCCTTACACTTCCATGCACAGATATGTCAATATTGCCATCTTTCTGCTAAGTGCAGTTTAGCTCAACCTGGCTTTCTGAACCCCAACTTTACAATTGCTCACCACCCCATCTCTACTACTGTTTTACATCTTGGTGCTGATATTACGGTTACTGTGATATCCTCTACGGCTCATCTTCTCGACTTTGCCACCTTTCAACTGAGATACAACCTAACCACTAATCACTGTTTTAAATATTTGTAACTCTCTCAAGTGCTGTCATATCAGTGGGGCCCCTCTCCTTGGATTGAACTGAATCAACATCCCTTTGATGAAATGATTCAAGCTGCTGACTCCCATCATGCATTTACTCAACTCTATGGTATTTTTCAAACTCTTGACCTGCTTAACCCTTCTGAGATTTATTATTATTGGCACAAACAGCCTTCAAGTTGATTACTGCAATGTAAGATTTTACACAATCTTTATTTTACCCCTCAGAGACTTTGTATAATGGGCCGCCAAGCCCAACCTGTCTGTTTCGGGTGTAAGCAAGATGTCAGATATCTGTATTACATATTATGGACTATAAAGAAGGCCTCACCATTTTGGATGGTTATTAAAACCCATTTAGATCCATCTTTTGAACTAGCTGAGGGCTTCACACCTGACATTTGTCACTTGGGTTATTTTAAGGCTGTCTCGCCAGGTCATAGAAAGGGTTACATTGCTTTAATTTCTGCTGCTGCGAAGTTAGTTTTACTACGGCATTGACTCAGTGACAAACTCCCATCCTGGTCAAAGTGACATGCTGAAATCCTTTGTGCCTTAAATGCAGAATTGCATATTGCCAATATAAGGCATAGATGTCAATCCTTTTTAAAGGGACACTGACCTGTTTTTCATCATATCATTTCTAGTTAAAAACTTGTATTTTATGACTGCTTACCTTCTCTAAAATTTGCTGATGTTGCTGTTTGTTTTGTCTGTCTCCTTGTTTAGTAGAACTGAAATGCATGGCAATGTGTATTTATAAACAACTTTGTTTTTGTTTACAATCCTGGATCTGTTCTTACTGCATACTTCCTGAGCATTAGAAACACACCCAAACAGTGCAGTCACTCATGAGACAATAGCCTTCTAAAACCTCACTGCATCACAAGTGACTAGACTGTGTTGTGGGTGTTCCCAAGTCCAGGAAAGATACAGTTGGAGCTGATCAAGGAATGTAAACAAACCTGTGTTTGTGTGGTAACACCAGTATGGTGGGTAGTCTGTTTCACTTTTTCTAAGAAAAAAGGGTCAGAATCAAACTACCAGCTATATTTGCAATCTTTACAGAATGTTGGCAATCATAAAATATGTTTTTTTAAACTACAGACACTTTGAGACCTAAGGGGGTTGACCGTGTCCTTTTAACAAAATGGGGTTTACTGTAAGTCTGATTAATCACTCTGTAAATGTTTGTTTGTACTACTTGCCATGATGTCTACTTTAACCCCATGACAATTTTATTTATATTGGTTCTGTTTTTATTGCATCATCATTGCATATTAGAGAGTTCAGTTTTTCTTTTATAGAGCAGCACTACATGGGAGACATGTTGAGGTATAAACTTTTCTTTTGTTTGCCGGTTGTCCTTTTTCATATTTATGGCTTTTCTTCTTTTTTGATTGATTATTCTTTTGCTTGTTGGTCTGTCGTTTACTTCTGTTATTGAAGCCAATAAAGTAGCTTTAGTACAAGCATTCTATGCTTGTATTGTTTGTTGTCCAGACAGGAGGACAGACAGACTGACACTACAGCAACAGTGGGGTCTAGGAAAAGGGAGGGAGTATTTTCCTGTTACAGTACTTACATAGCGTGCCGTCTTTTTGTCTCTTGTATCCACACTTACTCTTGGCTCCTGTGCACACTGACTCATTTGCTGCACTGCTCACTCAGTCCATTCTTTCTAATGCTGGGCCAGTCTGAGTGCCACCTACCTGCTACGGTTAGTGCTGCTCCTTTCTCCACAGTGAAGAAACCTTTGAAATGTATTTATTTGTTGTTGGATGGTAGGACAGACTAATGCGATGGCAAAGTGTAGAAGAATAGGGAGGGTGCCACTAGGTAGGAACTCTTTTCTGATCCCCAGTTCCTATCCCATCCATGAGCACACATGTGGATGGACAGTGATCGGGAAACTGACGTGACCAGCTCAGGAACAACAGTCTATCGTGAGCCTCATCCTTTATGGATGCAGACCAGTATTCTATTCCTTTTATAGAGATGCTGCTGCATGTCTGTAGTAATCGACAGTGAACAAGACATCTTGTAGAGGATGGGATTACAGAATAGACTGGTCTAATGCCAGCCCGATGGTGCAGAAGGCTGAGGCGCTGTGGTGCCTTACCTCTCACCATGCTGGTTGCCCAAAGGAACTAGGTTGTCCTATGCACTCATGAAAAATGTGTACTCGAGATGTTCTCTGAATTTCACCTAAATCAATCACTCATCTTACCAATTTTCTTTCTGAAACCTTACGCTTTGGAGGCCAAGTGAACATTCTACACTCTTAGTGTTTGCAGGCTCTCTCTGCACTTCTTTCGGTTTCATACTGAGGTTTGTCAGCTGTTCCTACCTTACACTGACACCTTTCTAGGCAAACCAGCAGCCAATCAAATGATTGGTTGATGAAGCATCTCCTGCATCACTCCATGTTACAGGCTGACTGGGAATGAGCTATGCATGGGAGGTACAGCTTGCACCACTAGCCGTATTGCTCTCTCTGTTGCTGCAGCCAGGTACAGCCTTTTCTGAAGTACATAGGGCTGCTACCTGGTCGAATGTGCACACATTCTTCTCCCGTTACAGCATCGAGTTTCTTAGTTGTCTTGATGCTGATTTTTTGGTCCTTCAGTCTCTATTCACCTAATTTGAGGTACACGTCTTGCCACCTTAACTACATCTAAGCAGTTAGAAATTGAGGTTAATTACTTGTAACTGGCGTTCAAGTACTAGTATTGAGTTTACGTCCACACAACCTGCATGACCTCTGCTGGCAAGGCTTCCTTTGGATTCCTCTTCCATCATGCAGATCTGAATGCAAAGGGAGTGGAGTTGGGAAGACCATGTGGTTGGACTGTAGGAGGAGCCAAGCTTAAAGACTTCTGCTAACTGAGCATGCTCAGTGGACGTGTCTACTTGTTGATGTAAACTAAATCCTAGCAGTAAAACGATGGTAAAAAAATAAGTAACCTCTATGTTCTTGTCACAATAATCCTTCTAGTGGACAGTATTTGCCGCAGCCATGCACATGGAACACTCCCATCCACACTCACCAGTACTTTGGAGTGGCCTTGGTTAGAGGGCTGGAATCTTTGGAAGGGTAGTGGGGTGTGCAGGGTGTGGGGTGGCCATGGTACTAGCTGTGGCCTGGAGGATGGGGGATTGTGTGGTGTGCCAGCGGTTGGCACATCTTGAGGAGAAGGTCAGGAGGCTAAGTTGGGGTTTGGGTGGGATGAAGGGGGATAAGGAAATTGGCTATCTGGTAGGAGTGAGCTAGGGAGAGAGAAGTGGGGGGAATTATGGTAGAAGAGAGGTAGGATCAGGTGAAGCTTCCAGCAGAGGTGGGAGCAGACAGGAGAAGGATGGTATGAGCTCATGGGACCGTGCTGTCTTTAGGGAGAGATGGAGAGATCCCTAGAGGATGGAAGGGTGCAGCTGGGGTCTTGGAATGGGGTGGCCCTGAAACTAATAAGGATCGGGGGCCTGGCATGAGATTAGAAGACATAAGGCCCAGGGACCAGGAAGGAGCTTAGGAAGTCAGGGCCGGGTTCTGGTAAAAGGGGAAGGGAGGGAGGCAGCAGGGGGGACGGGACATTGGGCATAACAACAGAGTTACACCTCTGGCACGGACAAATGATGGGCCGGGGAGGTATTTGGAACCGAGGGGCTCCTGCAGAGGCCAGTGGGATGGCAACAGGGTCAACAGAGGCAGATGGGTGTGGGATGGCAACAGGCTCAGCAGGTGGGGAGGCGGAGGAGTTACTTCACAGCATAGAGTCTCTGGGAGTGGAGGATATGAGAGAACTGGTAGGAGGGAGGTGAGGGATGTAAGACAAAATGCTGTGGAAATAGAAGGGGGTGGCAAGGAAGGGGGAGCGTGTAGTGAGGAGACCTGGTGGGGGGGGGAGAAGGAATTATTAGTGGATGGGGGTGTATTGTGAGGGAATGAGATTTTGCAGGGAGGCAGAGGAAGATGGGGTAATACAGAGGAAGGGGAGAGGGGCCAATGATAACTCTGGGGCCAGTGGGGCGGGGGTCCCTTGACCCAAGGGGAACATGGTGATGAACCCAGGTGCAGGAGGAAGACTGCAAGAGGTCAAGGAGAAATGGACAGTGAGGGACAAGAGGTGGGGATGGGCGGACCCTTGTCTCTGAGGGGATAAAAGGATGGACTCAGGTATAGTAGGGGGAAGGGAGGTGGGGGTGGCTAGGGCTGTGAGGAAAAAGAGCTGGGGGCAGGGGGCCTTGCTTCTGGGGGAAATATGGAGATGGGCCAATGTGCCATTGCAGGAATGGAAGGGGCCTGGGGGACAGGTCAGAGAGGAATAGGGTCTGGAGAGGATGAACATATAAAAGTTAACAATCTTCAAGATGTCACACAGCATGGTTTTGCTAGAGGCAAATCATGTTTAACCAATCATTTGCAGTTTTTTTTAAATGTTAGTTCATGTTTGGATGCGGGCCTACCAGTGGATATAGTCTATCTGGATTTTACAAAGCTTTGGACCGAGTTTCTCATGATATTCTATTACACCATATGAATATGATGGATTTTCCTCAATATTTAATAAACTGGGTAAAATCATGGTTAAATAATCGTAGACAATGCACCTTATTAAAGGGATATTCATCTGCACGGGCAGAGGTTATGGGTGGGGTACCTCAAAGCTCGGTATTGGGCCCTGCTTTATTTAACATCTTGATTTCATCAATGCAGTCATCAAATAACACCTGGATGTCTAAGTATGCAGATGACTGCAAAATTGACTGTACGATAAACTCCCCAGAGGCTGCTGCAAATTTCCAGAAGGAGATATCATCACTGGAATTATGGGCAGAAAAGAATATAAGTTTAATGTACAAAAATGTAAAGTAATGCATTTGGGACACAATAACTTGAGATATAATTATTTTCTAAACCAAGTGCTGTTGCAAGAAACTGATAATGAAACAGACTTGGGAGTAATAATAGATAACAAATTGAATCTTGACAATAACACAATTATCAAGGTCAAGAAATGTCAACAAATACTGGGATGTATACTGAACACATAAAGAGTAGACAACCAAGAGTTATTATACCTTTATATATGAGTTTGGCTAGATCACATCTGGACTACTGTGCACCCTTTTGTGCTCCTCATACAAACAGAGGAAAGAAACTAATCGAGGGAATACAAAGAAAAATTACAAGAAAAATCACAGGTATGGTGAATAAGACCTATGGGGAAAGATTGCAAGAATTCAACTTATACTCTATGAATTATCGTCAAATTCATGGATATCTTTGTTTAACATACAAGGCTATAAAAGATCCCGTTCTCACTGAAATTCTTGGACTAGAGACACATTTTATCAAAACTCAGACTAGATCCCATAATCTTAAATTAAGAGGTACTCATTGTAAAAGCAAAAAGAGAAGCCAGTGGTATACACAGCGTGTAGTCAATAAATGGAATACACTTCCTGGCTCAATTATTGAGAGTAGCACCATGGAGACATTTAAATATCGGTTAGATCAGTATATGGGTAATATAAAATGTGAATATCTGTAAAAATAATTCCACCCTTGGGTGGCGAGCTCATATAAAGGCACTACCTCCTGAGCTTGCAAAACCAGTATGATACTATGAGGGGACAGGACAGAAATTAGCACAAGGGAAGGAAGGGGGACATTGAAAGAAATGAGGTAGGAGGGGGAGAGGGGGCAACTAGGGTGGCAAGTAAGCCTAGGGACAAGGAGGTGATAAGAGTGCTACGTTTGAGTGACTCCATGGTTAGGGGATGAGGTGGTGGGGCAGGGGGAGATGGAGACCTCCTGTCGTGTCGAGATAAACAGTATACCTGGCTTGATGGTGCACAAGGCCAAGCATCTGGTATTTGCTCTGGCAAGGGAGTGTGGTGGGTCCCCTGGCATCTTAGTGCAACTGAGAACAAATGATATAGAGGGGAACAGTGAACTGAAGATACAGGCTAGATTTAGAGAACTAGCCAGGGTCTGTCAGGACATGGGGTGCTCGGAGTCCTTCTCGGAGATCCTATCAGTACCTAGGGTCAGTGTGGAAAATAAGCAGAAAATATGGGAGGTGAATGTATGGCTCAGAGAATGGTGTGTGGGTGATCGGTGGGGGACTGGGGCAGAACCTGGGAGGACAAGGAGCTGTACACTAGGGACAGGCTCCACCTTTGCACAGGGGGAAAGAGATCCTGAAGCTTAAACTGGCAGGGTTCATCCATTCCAGGTGGGGTTTAAATTTGTGAAGGGGAAGGGGGAGGGCTTCCTAGCAGGCCAAGCCTGTAGGGTCCAGGCCTTCTCCCACAAGAGGGGGTGCAGATTAGGTACACTTGATAGTGCAGGAGGAGGTTCTTGTACGCAGGGACCCAGGAGCAGTCAGGGTGGGGGGAAGGGGGGTAAGCGGGCACGTAGGAGGGTGGTCCTGATTAATGCCAGGAGCATGGGAATCAAGTTGCCCAACTACAGGCGATGTTGTTGGGGGAGTGGATGTGGCAGCTGTCACTGAGACCTGGTCCATGTCTAAACATGACTGAGATGTAAACCTACCAGGATACACCATGTGCAGCAGGGACAAGGAGGAGGGTGGGGGGAGCATTTATCATTAAGAATGGATTAGGGATAATCAAGGTAGAGAAGGCTAGATCAGTTGGAGGCCTTATGGGTTGCCCCACAGACTCGGGGAGGGGTGAAGATAGGGTGGTGTATAGATGGGGAAAACAGGAGGAGGGCCTGGTGGTGAACGTTAGGACCACGTGAGGGCGGGAGGACAGAACAGTGGTACCGGGGATCTAAATATATGCCAGGAGCAGACTGGGGGACTACAACATCCTCATCAGGCAAGGAACAGCACCTGCTGGACATCTTCCAGGATGCATTTCTTGCCCAGCTGGTGACTGATCCAACGGGGTGGGGGGAGGTTGTGTCCTGGATGTGGTCCTGTCTGATGGTGCACTCATCGGGGACCTAATGGGGGGGGACCCATAGGTGGGAAATGATCATGCCATGGTCTGGTTTTCCATGGACCTGAGGGAGGGTTAGACCACATAAAAATGTCGGCGGTAGATTTTAGAGGAGCAGACTTTGGGGGATGGAGAGCAGCCTCTGGGGCCACCTGGATGAGATCAAGCCAGGTTTGGGCACTGATGTCCAGTGGGAAGTTATAAAAAAGGGCTCCTGGAGGCCACTAAGTTCTGCACAAAGGAGAGACACAAATTGGGAACAGCTAAGAAGCTGAGCTGGTGGACAAGGGAAGGCCCAGTATGTGGTGAGGGAGAAAAAGGAGGCTTATAGCCGATACAAATGTTCTTGGGGAGGATAAATCCAAGGGAGAGTATGATAGGGCAGCCAAGAGGGTCACAAGGGTGGTAAGGTCCACCAAGGTGGGGGCGGAACTGAGATTGGCACAAGTGATTCGGAGGGGGGAAAAGGATTCTTTAGGTATATCAGAGAAAAGGGAGAGGACTGATTAGTAGATATAAGTCAGGGAGCGAGTGGGTGGAGGAGACAGGGAAGCAGGCGGAGGTACTAAATTATTTTTTTGCCTCAGTCTTCACCTGGGGGGATAGGGGTGGCATTGCAAGGGAAGGGGGTAGAGGGAAAGACAGATGTAACAGAGGCAATGAATGAGGAAATCCCCATTGGGAGGGTGTGGGAAGCACTCAAGGCCCTAACAGCAGACAAGGCACCAGTCCCACATGGTATCCATCCCAGGGTGCTTAAGGAGCTGGCTGATACCTTGGCTGCACCTCTGGCGGGCCTCTTTAACTCCTCCCTTCAGGTGGGGAGGGTGCCACAAGACTGGAGGACAGCCCATATCATGTTTATACACTAGACAGCCTTGAAAGGAGAGCTGGGTAATTACAGGCCAGTAAGCCTGATGTAGGTAGTGGGCAAAGTGATGAAGGTCATCTTGAAAGAAAGGCTGGAGGGGTTCCTGAAGGCACGGTGCCACCTAGATGATCACCAGCATGGTTTTGTTTGGGGCAGATCATGCCAGACCAACCTGGTGGAGTTCTACGAGGGGGTGATGAAAGAGCTGGAACAGGGCAGGCTAGTGGATATCCTCTTTCTAGATTTTAGCAGGGCCTTTGACTCAGTGCCGCATCCTGGGTTGCTGGCGAAGCTGGGGGATGGGGGGTGGTGGGCACCTGTGACTTTAGCTGACCTACCCACTACCTATAACCGCCATGACAATGGACCCATTTGGTCCTGCTTCTAGAGTGCCTGTCCCTGGTTTCGGTCTTACCCAAGCCTCAGACTAGTTGACACTCACTGGACTGTGCTGCTTGCACATTTCAGTCATAATTACTTCTCTGCAACAACTACTGTACTGTATGTTTGCCCCTGTAGTTGCTGTATTTATTGTATTTTTGTCACTGTACTCCTTTGTCTTTGATTGTTGAAATTATCCTGTACCACATCCACCTGTTGTAATTTACCATGTATCATTCGTAAGGTGCGATATTTCCCACACTGCTATGGATGTCTGTACACTGTATGCTCTGTATTGTTTTTATGACGTGAAGCCTTTGTAAAGGAGTCTCTGACTCAAAGGTATTAATTCCGATTGTATTCAATAAATAAATAAGATGGATAGGATTGATTGGTTTGATTTTGAAAGCAGCACAAGGGAAGTCACAGAGTTTGGAACTGTTTGATTCTGAAAGCAGCACAAGGGAAGTCACAGAGTTCAGAATTCTGATTTTGAAAGCAGCAAAGGGGAAATCACAGAGTTTGGAACTGTTTGATTTTGAAAGCAGCACATGGGAAGTCAAAGAGTTTGGAACTCTGATTTTGAAAGCAGCACAAGGGAAATCACAGAGTTTGGAACTGTCTGATTTTGAAAGCAGCACAAGGGAAATCACAGAGTTTGGAACTGTCTGATTTTGAAAGCAGCACAAGGGAAATCACAGAGTTTGGAACTCAGTGCTTTGGCTTTTCAGAAGGAACTAGAAGGGGATAGGAACAGATCTACAGTACAGTAGCTTCTTGTTGTTTTACATTGTTTCTTGTGGATTCTACTTGGTAGACGGTTATTTATTTTCTTTCTTACTACTAAGGGGCTAGCAGGGTATTGTCGGGATAAGTGAATTTTGAAATCGTTTGTAGCTATAAGTGGGCTCATTTGTTTGATTCACTGTGTGGCAGGCTGCATTTGTAGAGGCCTATTTCTTCTGTTTTAAAACATGATTGGTGTGATTTAACTGGGTCTGTTTCTTTGAATTTGGAGACATGTATCTTCTAATTACAAGCCTATTTTGATGTGTTGTTGGTGAAGCTGTTTGAATTGGAGTCCTGTTTCTTTGGTTAGCAAACCTATTTTGGGGGCTTTGAGTAGAATTGTGATTCGTTGTTGCTGGCTTCACTAGCTGCAAAGTTTGAGTGCAGAGTGGCGGAAGGGTGCTAATGGTCTGACCAGAGGCCTCAGCTACATGATTGTTTCTGGAAGACTTGGGCTGGTCCCACCCTTGGTCCATTATTTCCTTTATACCAGGAGTTCTGACATCACTCTCAAACAGGCAAAGGATATGCACCTGTCATAGCAAAAGCAGACATCCAGGAAAGGAACAGCAGCAAGTGAAGAGGTGACTGTTCTCTCAGTGGAAGGGAAGTAAATGCAAATCTAGGAGCTTATTATTACTTCTTCGCATTGATATTGCATTGGGGAAAGGAAGAGTAGGAGTTTGAAGAAGGTGTGCAATGGCTACTTAAAGTCTGTTTTTGAGTGTGGATAGGAAGGATAGGAATATAAAAGCAGTTGCTCAATATATCTAAACGTGCAACAAAGGAGGTAAGGGAAATAAAGAAAATGTTTTGCACTGATAGAGGAGGGAGAGGGAGACTTGGGGAGTGCTTGGATCCTGCATCTGGAAGGGTGGGGGTCGCTGGTGGCAACGACAGCAATGGGTAGGTGGTAGGCTGCAACAATCATGTGCACCAATCTTCTAAAAATTGCCTGGAGTGGGAGGATGTTTAGTGTGCAACCACATAGAAAAACTTAGAAAGGAGATTGAGGGTCTGCAGGAGGAACTAAGACAGGCAAGGCAGATTGGGGGTGGGTTTAGACCAATACTGGAGGGAGGAAGAAGGGGAGATGACAGAGGGTGATTTAAGCCAACAGCGGTGAGGAGAGGGTCAGAAGAAGGGAAGCAGAGACAAAGAGGCCCAGGCCAGGAAGAACAATTGCCGGGGAAACCAGATCAGGAGACAAAAGACAAATGGAAGGAGGAGATAGGGACTTGTGAGGGGAGGCGAAGAATTGGCAAAAGTCATGGAGAGGAAAGGTTACTATGAAGAGAGATGGAGCGGGCATTTGTGAAGGGCCTTCAGAAAATAGTTGTGCACTGCTAGAGAGGAAGAAGATGGAGGAGGGAAATTATGACATTAGAGGAGTAATTGATAAATGCCTGGACCAAACTGGAACAGGGGGAAGTTCTGCTGGAAGAATTGCAACAGGGGTAAAAGGGGGAAATAATGTGCAGGAGGAAGAAGAGGAACTGGAAATTAGAGAGGGAGATGAATGGAAGCAAGCAGGGAGTAAAAGGGGTGGAATCTTAGTGCTGGGAGACTCAATACTAAGAGGAGTTAGGTGGGGTAGCAAGGGGGAGAGGCATAGTCGCATTTGGGTGGAGGCCATGCCAGGAATGACAGCGGAAAGGGTGGGACAGTCTGTTCTGAAATATGCTAGAAGGGATAGGGACAAGCCTCATTTAATTATACATCTTGGGGCAAACGACCTGGCTGACAAGACAGTAGATACAGTCCAGAGGAGGTTTGAAGAACTAGCACAATTATGTGAGGGGGCAGGAAGATCAGTAACTTTTTCAGAGATACTTCCTGTGCCAAAGGCAAGCACAACAAGAAAGCTGAGAATAGAGGAATTTAACGGATGGCTAAGAACCTGGTGTTGTGCTAAGGGTATGGGCTGTTGGGGTGGGGGTGGGGAGGACCCGGAGGACAGCAGTCTCTATGCCAAGGACAGACTACACTTGAGTGAGGAGGGAAGAAAATGTTGAAACAGAGGATGGAGGAGTACATAGAGGAAGTTGGGAATTTAAACTAGGAGTGGGGGTGGCAGTTGGGGAAGAGATATGCAGAGACCACAGGTTGGGAAACCATATGAGCTACCTCATAACTGTGACAAAGGACAAATGGCAAGTATTGTTGGTGATGCTAGGAAAGGAGGGGGATGAGGGGGGAGGTGGAAGGTGGTTACCCTTAATGCTAGGAGCCTTGGGAGGAAAACTGCAGAGTTACAGGTTCTCATGTCAGAGGGAGAGGTGGACATTGCAGCCACCACGGAAACATGGGCCACCCAATACAATGACTGGGACCTGTCTGTACCAGGGTACAGTTTATTTCATAGGGATAGGGTGATTGGGAAAGGGGGGGGGTGGCACTATATGTGAAGGAAGGACTGAAGTGTGTAAGGGAGGAAGGGGAGGAGGGTAGTACAGAGTCACTTTGGATGCAAATCTAGGATTCCAAGAATAGGATTCTTAGAATGGGAGTAGTGTACAGGCCACCATCTCAGACGGAGGAGTTAGACAGGGAACTAGCGGGACAGATCAGGAGGACCTGCGAGAAGGGTAGTGTGGTGATTGTGGGAGACTTCAACATACCAGGAGTGGACTGGAGCACCCCAACAACCAGGAACAGAAGGGAGCAGGTACTGCTGGATGCCTTCAGGACAACTCCCTGCTGCAAATGGTCAGTGAACCAACCAGGTTAGAAATACCCTTGACCTTGTGCTTAGCAAATGGGACTTTGTAGAGAACTTACAGTGGAGGAACCGCTGTCAGGGAGTGACCACCGCTCAGTATGGCTCACATTGGATCTGGGCAAGGAAGGAGTGGAATCTGGCACAGTAGTGCTGGACTTCAGGAAGGCCGACTTTGGGAGGATTGGGGAAGTGGTAAAAGGGTACCTGGCCAGAATTCAATCTAGTATGGACACTAACCAAAGGTGGGAGCTCATAAAGCTGGGGATAGTGGAGGCAACCAAAACCTGCTGCAAAGCCCAGAGCAAGAAGGCTAGGGCTAAGAAACCAATCTGATTGAGCAAGGAGGTAATGGAAAAGGTAAGGAGGAAAAGAGCTGCCTTTAGGAAGTACAAGAAAACAGGGAGGGGGGATGACAGGGAGGAGTACTTGACAGAATCGAAGGAGGTGACAAGGGCAGAAAGGGGAGCCAAAGCATCTACGGAACTCAAGCTGGCACAAGGCATTAAGAAGGGGGAGAAGGACTTCTTTAAGTACATCAGGGAGAAAAGGAGCTGTAAGGACCACATAGTAAGGATTAGGAAGGAGGGGGGTTGGGTGGAAGCAGGGTGCGATAAGGCGGAAGCACTAAATGAGTACTTCTGCTCAGTATTTACTAAAGAGAAGAGGGGGGTGACACCCAAGGTGGGAGAAATGGCAGAAGCAGGGGGGAGGTGGTGACAGATGGGGAAATCATGGAGAGCAGAGTTTGAGAGGGTTTGACGGCACTAAGGGTGGACAAGGCACCAGGCCCAGATGGCATCCACTCCAGGGTACTGAAGGAGCTGGCAGAGGTCCTTGCAGGACCTTTGGCAGACCTATTTAATGCCTCACTACATTCGGGTGTACCAGGACTGGAGGATGGCTCATGTGGTGCCCTCCACAAGAGTGGCCCCAAAGATGAACCGGAAACTACAGACCAGTGAGCCTCACATCCATTGTGGGTAAGCTAATGGAGACTATCCTGAAGGAGAGGCTGGTGGCCCTCCTAGAGGCCAGAGGACTACAGGACAGCAGACAGCATGGCTTCATACGTGGCAGATCCTGCCAAACCAACCTGGTCAAGTTCTATGACTGGGTAACTAGGCAACTGGACAGGGGCCATACAGTGGATGTCCTGTATCTGGACTGGTAAGGCATTCGACCTCAGTGCCACATGGAAGGCTGGAAAGGAAGTTAGTAGGCACAGGGGTGGGTGCAAAGCTGGTGAGATGGGTAGGAAACTGGCTGCAGAGAAGGCAACAGAGGGTGGTGGTGGGTGGGGAGCTCTCACACCCAAGGGCAGTGACGAGCGGTGTTCCACAGGGCTCAGTGTTGGGACCAGTGTTGTTTGGGATATTCATTGCAGACATATCACGGGATATCAAGAGCAAGATCAGTCTGTTTGCTGATGATACCAAGGTAGGTGCAGTGGTGGATGACCTAGGGAGACGGCAGGGGTTTCAGAATGATCTGGCAAAGCTTGAAACCTGGTCAGACACCTGGCAACTGGGCTTTAATGCCAAAAAGTACAAGGTGCTGCATTTTGGGATGAAGAACCCAAGGAGGAGTTACCAGCTAGGGGAGTGCAGCTAGCCCAGACAGAGGAGGAGAAGGATCTGGGTGTGCTCATTACAGGGTCAATGAACAACTCGGCACAATGTAGGAAGGCAGCTGCAAAGGCCACCAAAATGCTGGGTTGTATTGCAAGGGGTATATCCTCAAGGAGGGAGGAGGTGATTCTGCCACTGTATAGGTCATTAGTCAGACCGCACCTGGAGTACTGCATGCAATACTGGCATCCGTATCTGAAGAGGGACATTAAGTTACTGGAGGGGGTGCAGGGCAGAGCGACAAAGATGATCAAGGGGCTGGGGGACTTACCATATGAGAGGAGGTTGAAGGAGTTGAACATGTACTCACTGGAGGAGAGGAGAGAGGGGGACATCATTGAAACCTTTAAATACATGAGAGGAATAAACAAGACAGGTACAGAGGGTCTGTTCAAAGTAAGGGAGGGGAGGGCCACCAGGGGCCATGATATGAGACTGGAGCGAGGAAGGTTCAGGAGGGAGATGAGGAGACACTTTTTTACAGAGAGGGTGGTGGCTGGGTGGAATGCGTTACCTGCTGAAGTGGTATGCAGTAGAACAGTGGACTGCTTCAAATGAGGATGGGACAGGACAAGGGGGAGGGTTAATGAAGGGGAAAGGTGGAAGGGAGGGGCAGCTGCAGAATAAGGGGTGCTAGCTGCACATTCAAGCAGACTTGATAGACCTCTAGGCCTTTATCTGCTGGCAAATTTCGTATGTTCGTAGGAAACTGGCTAGTGGGGAGGGTACAAAAGGTGGTGGGTGGTGGTGGGGAAGGTCTTATCTCCCAGGAGGGTCATTAGCAGGGTCCCACAAGGCTCAGTGCTGGGCCCACTCTTGTTTAATGTCTATATCTCAGACATCAGAAGAGGTATCAGGAGTGGGATGAACATCTTTACTGATGGCGCAAAACTGTGGTCATGGTGGATGAGGAGGAGGAGGGGAAATTGGCTCTACAGGAGGACCTGAAGACCCTGGGCAGGTGGTCCTGCACCTAGGAAGTAAAGTTTAACACTGGGAAATGCAGGGTGATCCACCTGGGGGCATAAAACACGACGCATTTGTACACCGTGGGAGCGGAGACAATACAAGTTTCTTTGGGGGGGGAGGGACTCTGGAGTGGTGGTGGTGGATGTCAAAATTAACAACTCAGAGCAGTGTAGAAAGACTGTAGCCCAAGCAAATAAAATGTTGGGGTGCACTGCCAGGGGGAATAACCTCAAGGAGCCGAGAGGTGCTCCTTCCGCTATATAATTGCCTGGTTTGGCCACAGCTTGAATACTGCGTGCAGTTCTGGCATTCTTATTTAAAAAGGGATGTTGCTTTTCTGGAGAGAGTCCAGAGAAGGGTGACCAGGATGATACAGGGTCTGGGGAAAGGCCACATAAGGAGCGGCTAGAGGAGCTCAACCAATACTCTCTGGAGGAGAGGAGGAACAGAGGGGATATGACAAGAGGTCTTCAGTTACCTCAAGGGAATAAATAGGGCCAACCTTGAGAGGGAGTTGCAGCTGAGGGAGTAGGGGGCACCAGAGGGCACTCGGTGAAAATGGTTGGTGGGAGACTAAGGGGAAGACAAGGAGGCACTACTTCATGGAGAGGGTTATGGAGCCCTGGAATGTACTGCCTGTGGAACTGGGTGGTTGTTGCAACTGTGGAGGGGTTCAAAAGAGGCTGGGATAGGTACTGGGGAGGGTGCAGCCCAGAGCCTCACTGAGGGGTCGGGGTGGGACCTTGTGGGGCAGGAGGGCTATAACAGTGATAAGAATAAACAAATGACCACTGCACTCGGACCATGAAATACAAGTACTAGGAGCTTATTCACAAATAAATTAATTTATTTAAAGCATGCTTGGTACAAAGGTCACGGCAAAAATGAAAACAATGTGGGGAGCACATTGTGTAGTTTTTGCCATGACCTTTGTGAATAAGTTCCTGGTACTTGTATTTCATGCTCTGAGTGCAGTGGCCATTTGTTTATTGTTGTTATTTTGCTTGGGGCTGGCAGCTCCATGCTCACTGCACCAGTTATGAGATGGGGCTTATCTGATCACAGCACTAATTTGTTTGGTTTGGGCTATAACAATGCCCTGAGGGGACACTGTTCCACAAGCAGACTTGATAGACCATTGTGCCTAATCTGTTGTGCTCCCAGGTCGTATCTGGAAACAAGCTTTGGCTTGGTGTACTACTCTTAGTTAAACAATGTTCCCTTTCCCCTCCGTGTTGACTTTTTAATATGTTAGTTTTAAATATTACTGCCTCTCTACAGATAACTGGTGAGGCTCCACTTGGAACCCAGAGCCCAGTTTTGGAGTCCTCTGCTGAGAAAATATAAGGACAGTCTGGAGACAGTGCAATGCAGAGTGACCAAAATTATTTAGTGCCAGCAGGGCAGATCTTATGAGGAGAGGCTGAATGCACAGACATGTACTCTGTGGAGGTCAAACAAGAAAGGGGAGATATCTCAGGAAGGACATAGACAGAGATGAGGTGGTGCGGAGGAGAGCAACTAAAATGGGGCAGGGTCTGCATCAAAAGCCCTATGAAGAGAGACTGAAAGACCTCAATATATTCCCTGAATGAAAGGAGAAATAGAGGAGATATGACAGACTTTCAAATACCAAACATCTATAAATAAGGTTCAAGAAGGAAGCCTTTTTCAGAGTGAACGATGCGCTCAAGAACAAGGTGTCAAGCTATTGTAACCCCTAGGTGGCACAATCCCAAGGGCTACTGCCCCTGCCTGCTAGGCTAGTAACAGGTTAAGGGGCCTGGGTACTGAAATGGGTGCCTCCACCCGGAGGACAGGGTTGTTAGTGGTCATGCTAACCTGGACACAGCCCTCTGGAACACTGTAACCCCCCTTTTTCCCTTCTAGTGGCCTGAACAACACACAGTAATCACTTTCACAGTACCCCTTGTACACCATACAAGTACCTGCACTGTTTGCACTTACCACTAGTGCTGGTTCCTCTGGCCCGACCCTGGGTACCCCCCGTAAAACAAGATTATGCACAGCAAATAGCAACAGTACAGTACTTTTGGCACAAACTGGAACCACAGTCAGGTTAAATGCAGAAAAAGTTAGATCTAAATTATTCCGGGGACTTGAACAAGGGAGGGGCGTAATCAGGTTGATTGGCATAAAGGCTATATCAATAAAACAGTTATGCATGCGCTTTAAGTCCCCACACAGTCACACACTCTGGATACCCAGGTAGGAAAACGGTGGGCTAGCCAGGAACGTTGCAGCTGGTTGGGGACCTGTGATGGAAGAAAGCAACATGCACAACACACACTGTTTGTAATCCGGAGCCGGAGGGCTCGGTTCGTGAAAGAAAAGGCAACCAGACAATCAGATGCCAACACTTTAGATTTAGCTGTTGTTACAGGGAGCTACCCTGGTGTTTACTCACGAAACCCAATATAGGACACAGGCAGGGCAAAATTGAGACTGCAGGTTGTTGAGCTGGAGTGCCAGGAGAAGCAGGGCCCACACGAATCACCGAGGCATTGTTCCTGTACAAGTGTTGAGCAGGGGGCTGATCCCCAGGCAGGTCTCTCGACGGTGGCTTTCTCTGTGCAATGGGTAGTCTAGCTGGGCCAGTGTGGCAAGGCCCAGACAAAATGGCGATGAATTTGGATTTAGCCTGTTGGAGCTGGATGCAGCCTCCAGCGAGCAAACACAGTTCAACACAGTGGGAAACCAAATCATGATCCACTAACAGCACACACCACATTTACATGTAAGAAATTCCACTATACCAGGCAGATTGCTGCCTTATCACGCCAGCAGCGATCAGAACACAGCTCAACACACAGTGGGGAACCAAATCACCGACCCATTAACAGCTCACAGCACACTTACATGTAAGAAATTCCACTATACCAGGTAGATTGCCATCCAGTTGCAATTACAGAGTCTCTGCACAAACCAGGAGTTCAAAGGTGGCTGGAAATCCTAACAGGCCAATCGCATTCAGCAAATCTTCGGTCTTCTTCAGGTTAAAGCCTGGTCACAGTCCAGTGGCTTAAATCATTCTCACAACTCTGATTCAGTCCGAGTAAACTCTGTTTTCCCTCTCAGAGACATCAGGCAGACAGGTAGGCCAAAACTCAGCCCTTTCACAGTTCTCCCGTGCGAATCTACACAGGGGCTCTTGCTTGAATCACTCAAGCTGTTACCTCTTCACTTCCCAACTTGGATCTAACTGAAACTGCAAGCAGTCTGGGACTTTCCCCAAGATCCAAAAGATTCAGTTGGCTGATTTGTGTGTCAGTCACAACAAAGGCTCCCCCTCCAGGTTCTTTTAGGCCCCAAAAGCCCAAAACTACAATTCCTACAAGTTTTGGCCCCACCAAGTCCCTGTAGGCAGGCTCCATTTTAGAGTCCCAAATGTACTGATTGGCCCATTCTGACAGTCCTGGGCCAAGATGGTGAAGAAGACATAACAGTCCTTGCTGCAAAGAAAACAGGTTAGAACAAATTGCAATATTATTATCACTCTAATTGATAATCAGCAAATAAGCACATCTTATAACAGAGCTCCCTGTACACAAATAGCGATGGCAGAACAGAGCAATTATGTGGCAGCCTGGGCAGGACTCGAGCATAGAAACACTCAGTCCCCTCCCAGATTAATTAAGACTCCAATCTAGGCAGCTCTTAAAGAGACAGTACACAGAAACTATACAGGCACTCTCTGGCAATACATTTAAACTGCTAAAACTCAGGACACCAGCCTGGCAGTGAGCATTTAGGTAAGCTTAAGGAAGACTTTTCAGGAACCCCCATTTGTAGGGGGGTTACACAATGAAGCGGGGAGGGGGGTAGATTCAGGGGAGATGTAATACTTTTTCACAGAAAGAGAGGTGGATGCCTGAAGCAGTCTCCCAGTGGAGGTGGTAGGGTAAAAACTGTAATGGGATTCAAGAAAGCATGGGATAGGCAAAGGGAGCCTTAATGGTAGGGAAATGGGGGGGGGGGTAGTTAATGCCAGAGATTAAGTTGGGTCTACGGTGATATAGTAGGTAGGGAAAATGGACAGGCCAGGTGAGCCAAGTGGTCCTTATCTGCTGTCAAACCCTATGTTTTTATCTGTGGTAGAAACCTTCAAGTTCCTGAAAGGAATGAACAAGGTAAACTGCAAGGAAATATTCAGCATAAGTAGTGGTTCAAGAACACAGGGGGCATAAGAGAAAACTGATGGGGGAGGGATTCAAGAGGGATATGAGAAACATAGAACATAGAAACATATAATTTGACGGCAGATAAGGACCGCTTGGCCCACCCAGTCTGCCCATTTCCCTACCTAATGGATAAGCTGCAGATCCTAGTTAACCAGCAACCTACTTCTTTCTACCCCCACTCCCTAGAATTGTCTTATGACTGTCCCATGCATGCTTGAATTCCACCACTGTTTTTGACTCCACAACCTCCTCCGGAAGGCCGTTCCATGTATCCACAACCCTCTCTGTGAAAAATTACTTCCTTATATTACCTCTGAGCCGCTTCCCCTTCTACCTTCAAATTGTTCCCCTTCGTTCTTGCACACCTCTTATTTTGAAAGATGCTACCCTCTTGGACTTTGTTGATTCCCTTGAGTTACTTGAAAGTTTCTGTCATGTCCCCCCCCTTTCCACGAGGCTATACATATTAAGCTCCTTTAGTCTCTCTTCATATGTCTTCCAGTGTAGACCCTGCACCATTTGAGTTGCCCTCCTCTGGACAGCTCCATCCTGTCTATGTCCTTGCGGAGACTGGGTCTCCAGAACTGCACGCAGTACTCCAGATGGGGTCTCACCAGTTGTCTGTACAGAGGGATAACAACTTCCTGCTTTCTACTGGTGATGCCTCTCCCTATGCATCCCAGTATCCCACCAGCCTTCATTATTGCCCTCTCACATTGCTTGCCCACCTTTAAGTCATCTGATATGACTACCCCAGGTCCCTTTCCATTTTTGTTGTTGTTAGTATCTGACCCCCCATTGTGTACTCTTTCCCCTGGGTTTTTGTTTCCCAAGTGCATTACCTTGCACTTCTTAGCATTGAATCTAAGCTGCCATACATTTGACCATACCTCTAACCTTGCCAAGTCCATTCTCATCCTTTCCACCCCACCTTGTGCATCAGCTCTGTTGCAGATCTTTGTGTCATCTGCAAAGAGACATACTTTTCATTCCAGTCCCTCTGCAATGTCGCTATAGACATTGAAGAGGACCGGTCCTAATACTGAACCCTGCAGTATCCACTAGTAACCCCATTTCTTGGTGGAGTCCATTTTTTTTTTTTAGTTTTTGTTGACCGGGTAAGTGCACTAGACAAATCCTGCCTATTTTCAGGCACGACCCGGGGGAGGGGGATACAGATGAATGCCAACTGACCTTGAACCAGATTAAGCTGTTGGTGGTATTTTTTTTTTTTAGTGAATAAGGGAAATTTGGCCAGGACACCGGGGAAATTCCCCTACTCTTTCCGGTTGGGGGTTTCCTGCTGCTGTGATGGAGGGCTCGGATGCTGTTCGGCCGTACTCTGGTAAGGTTCTTACCTCTCCGATGCTGGTGCTACCTGAGATGTTGCCTGCCTGCTCCACTGCCCGGGAGGAAACTTTTGGGGCTCCTGAAGTTCAGATTCTTTCTACTGCTGAATGCGGTGTTGTAAGACCCGAGGCAGCAACGAACGACTCATGTTCCAAGACGGACCGCGATGATGATGTTTCCTGTAATGTGCCAGCTTCAGTGTCTCAACCTGAAGCCTCGGTGATGTCAGTGAATACTACTGACTTTACCACCCGTTTCTCACTCACCGGCTTCTTCTCTCCCTGTGCCTGATAAAACGAGTGCTGCCTCTGTTTCTACCTCTTCATTAATTTGTGCATGTTTTGGCATTGAAACTGACCGCACTGTTGTGAACCCTGCATGGTCTGTCTCTTCGGCTCTCACACAAGCGGGATGGATGAAATCGGACTCGGATTCTTGGACTCCGGACCCGACGTGGGATGCGGATAAGCATGGTGTTCTTTTCTCTCCACACAGGCCTGCACCTTCGACTATGAGTTCCACCGAGGTACCTAGCTCTGCAGCTGCAAATATAAATGACTGTACTGTTTCCACCCCTGCTTCATTGTCTACTCCTACTAAGCATGGGGCTGCATGGGGGGATATGATGGATTCTGCGGATCCATGTACTGTATCTGCTGCTGTAACTCATAACCATGTTTCTACTGTTTATAGTGACATTCCTACTGATAGTCTTGAACTGTTATTGCAGGAGAGTGATACTTCTGGGCCTCACAAGTCTAATGGCACCCTTACTAAGCCTTCTGACACTCCTTCCCTGCCTGTTCTTCCTTACTTTTCCTACCCATTGGGTGCTTTCAATAATGTGCAACACTCCAGTACTGGCCTGCCTCATTCAGACCTTACATGCTCCATGCAATCTGTTGTTACTACGTCTAATCCCATTTCATGTCTAATTCCAACTCTCAGTACATTCCCCCATACTAGATCTGGTTACACCACTTATTAAGGATCTGGGAGAAGGACCTTCCACATTTACGACTCTCCCCTTACAACCTGTTGTAGCACCTGAAAGGGGTCCTGTCTTGTCATATTTATTTAAGAATAAGTTAGTACAGGCCCCCAGACATCATGCAGTACATCTACGTTACAAAGGAGGTCTCTCTATGTTCCCTGACCGATGTTATGTAGCCCGGACCCTTTTAAAGGGTGATATGCATTTTCAGGCATCTGATATTTGTGCTTTAATACATATTTCCAGGGAGGAAACCTTTGACATTAGCTTTAAACACGCTAGTGATTTAGACAAATTTTGGAATAAATATGCCACATTGAAAAATTCTCCTCTTTGGGTCCCTTTTCAGTCATTCCCCTCACCAAACCAGCAATTAGGACTGTAACTATCATGTTTCGCAACAAGGGGGTAAGCATCAGTGATATTTATCATTGGCTACAGAATAGATGTACAGTCTTATCCCCTCCTGAAGCTGTTATAGATGAGGAAGGTCTTTGGACAGGTAGCTGGAAATTTCGTGTAAAGCTGTTTCAAGTCAATTCTGAAGTTGTTCACCTTCCTAACAGCTTTTTTTTGGGTAAAGATAGAGAGGTGTGTTTTTATGGAGGCCAACCCAGAGCCTTTTATAAATGTGGCTCCCGCATGCATCTCAGTAGCACCTGTGACTTACTGAAATGTAGCTTATGTGGGGGTTTTGGACATCCTAGTGTTTCTTGCACGAATGTATTCCAGTGTAACTAATGTGATGAGAAGGGCATGCATATCATCAATGCCCTTGGGCTAGTAAGAACAGACAGGAGGGGTTTGGCTCCAAATATCCTTGTTCAAAAAGCACAGGATAAAGCTCAAGATCAATCAATGAATCTGATTTCACTGTCTGACATACCTGAGGTGCCTGCACCCCCCCCCCCAATATGCTGGTTGCATCGGTTGCCACAACACCTGCACGAGACCCTCCTAAGGATGTGGAGCTTATTCCCACTAATCAGGAATCGGTTACACATCCTCTACTCCCTTTATCTACTCAGCCCACGATTGCTCCCTTTTTAGACACAGATGGTTTTCAGATTAGCAGAAGAGTCACCAGGGCGGCGTCTCGTAAATCAATGAAGCCACCTGAAGTTTCACTTTCTAACTCCTTTGAATGTCTGAGAGATGGGAGAGAGGACTTGGACGGTGATTCAGAGACGTCTGTCTTACCTTCTGACATGGATATTACTGTGCCTAAACCTCCGGATGTTTCTTGCAAAAAACTGACTAAAACCAATAAGGGAAGTAAAAGACGTAAGAATATGACCGTCACTGATGGAAGTGGTTGATTGATTATTTTCTACACTGGTTCTTCTTCGACTGGCTTCCTTCAATGTTTGTAGCCTGAAGAGCTACAAACGGAGAATGTTTTTTTTCCATCTTGCTGCCTCTCTCTCCTTGGATGTTCTTTTATACAAGAAACACGTCTCACCTCACTTGCTGAAGTACATCATCTTAAACGGGGTTGGTATAAAGGTCCCTCATACTGGACTTTTGGGGATGATTTTGCTGATGGGGTAGCTATCTTATTCTTTTCTATGACTGTTTCGATTTCACGTGTTCTGGACATTCATCCTGGTAGAGCTCTGATCCTTGATTGTACTTTTCAGGGACAACCTGTAACGCCTTATAAATTTTTATGGTCCCCAATCAAAACACGCTCGTATACAGTTACTAGATCTCGTCTCTCCTTTTCTATGTACTAGAAAGCATCTTATTTGGGGTGGTGACTTTAATTGCTCTCTTGATTTTTCTTGTAGGACGGCTGTCGGAAAAAAGGTTTATTGTGACTCCACTGCTCTCTCTAATATTGTTAAACAGGCTAGTTTGCTTGATGCTTACCGATACTTAAAAAACGATACTGGCTATACGTATCATACATCTATATATCACACTCGTATAGATTATTTCTTTTCCTCTAGATATTGTATACCAAAAGCAGTATCCCTTAGCCCAACAGAACTTTCAGATCACTTCTTATTGACCTGTACATTTTCATTGGATACCGACACCATACCCGTTATTTCCCCAACACCTCAGTGGAAATTGAATAATACTTTATTGACCAAGTCATTGGTTCAATCACAAGTCAGATCCTTCTTCCGGACTCGAATTACAGTTCTCTGTTGTTACGATTCAGTCTGGGAATGGTGGTCAGATACGAAACATGATCTACGTACACTTTTTCAAAATATTGGACGTTGGGGTCACGTGGGGCGGTGCTCTCAATGGTGGCGTAGTTTTCGCACTCCCACCTCTCAGCCAGACAATCTCGTTGTTTTGCCGTTCTCTACCAACCTTATCTGGTGAGCCACCTACTACCTAAACCCCCACAGAGTTCACCAGCACTTTATTTTGGCAATCGGGTGTTTTTCAGTAAGATTCTCGCCAGTGCGGTCTGTGATGGAGGCCGAGATGAAATCTTGCGGGAGCTGACCCACGCCACTGAATACCCGAAGTGGCTAAGAAATCAAGAATCCAATCCATGGGGTCTAGTGCAGAATCTGGCTCCTCTGGTGTCTCGTCCGGTCCGCTCACCGAAGACCGGTTCTTACAAAAGCTGATTCCCTTCCGCGGAACGCTGCAGGAGATCTCTGCTGAGCTCAAATCGATGCGTGGGGACCTCGCCTCCCTCACGACTCGGGTTGGCGATTTGGAGGCTAGGATTAGCTCGCTAGAAGTCTGGAAGGCCAAATGTGAGCCCGAGATAACAATGTTGAAGCAACAAGTGGCGAAGCTGAAGCTGAAGACGGAGGACCTCGAGGGGCGCAGCAGGAGGAACAATATCCTGGTGTTGGGACTACCGGAGGGCGAGAAGGGCCCAGACATCCTGGCGTTTATGCAAAAGTTCCTCACTAAGGTCATGGGTCCCTCTCCTATATACTCCTCCTATCACATCGAGCGTGCCCACAGATCCCTGAGGCCTAAGCCTGCACCTGGTTCCTCGCCTAGACCTATTCTTGTCAAGTTGTTAAGCTACCTAGAAAGGCAGCACATCTTGCTGAAGGTCAAGACTTTGCAGGCTGTTATGTGGGGGGACCGCATGCTGAGGATTTCCCAGGATCTACCGTTTGAAATTAGGCTGAGGAGAAGAGAGTTTCACCCGCTGGTCTCCAGATTGATTGCTGCTGGTCATCGTTTCCGTGTGAACTATCCGCAAGGCTTCAAGTTTTCCTGGATGGTGCCTGGTCCACCTATGAGTCTCCAGAGCAAGCTAAAATGGATCTCACCAGAAAACTGCCTGATCTTTTAAATCGGGCTGACTGTTTTATGCTGAACATTTAGCATGATTAATGTTTCTTTTGTGCCTACCTGGATTGTGTGCCTTGATTTTCTGGGTTGCTGGGTCCGCTTCTGGCCTTCGGGGGGGGGGTTTGTTGGCCTCTTGTGTGGGTCGGGCGGCATGGGGTTTGCAGTGGTGGCTTGGGCCTTCTGATGGTGGTGCCTCTGCCTTGGGGTGCGAGGGAGGGGGGTGGAACCTCGGTTTTGGGTTGGGTTGCAACAGGATCTGTTTCATTGATGCACCCGGTGGGTCCTACCCGCTCTCCCCTCCCTCCTCTTCCTTCCGATTAATGCGGTGTTCACTTGGGGGCTTTGGGCACATTCTTTCCGCGGTTTAAATTGCTTCCTTCTCGAGTCCTCTCATTTTAATGTGGCGGGAATGTGTTGGCTGGTGTGTCCGCTCCTGGGGGTGAGTATCTGCCGGCGGCACCATTTTAGCTGGGTTGTGGGAGCTGTGATGTTGTTGAACAGGTTGGGTTTTTCCAGTCTAGCTTTTGGGGAGTGGTGACTTTCAGCACGGTAGTGTTATTGGCTTCCCAATATATCCTTTTTGTTTTCCTTCTGGCTGGGGGTGAAGGGGGTGAGCGTTGAGATGCAGTTCCACAACCGTTTTTTTGGGGCGGCGGTAACCGGCTGTTATAGGTTTCTGCTCCTGGGGCTTTTTCTCAGCCAGGTCTTTTGTCAGGGTTATTTTGCTGGAGTCAGTTTACTGTCAGCCCGGGGCTGTTCCTTCATAGTTCATATTGCTGGGTTGTACTGGCTTACTTGTTACTGAAGGGCTGGTTTGTACATAGTTTGGGGATAGTTTTGGGTTTTGGGGTTTCTCAATTGGGGCGGGGGGTTCGATTACCTTCTCTGGTTTAGTGTTTCCTGGGTTTGTTTCCTGGCATAGGGGTCCCAGGGTTCTATTTTTCTGTGGGTAGGGCGGGTATTTTTATACTCGGGTCTGTTCTCTATGGGTTGGGGGGTGGGGCCTCAGAGAGTTGCTTCATTTGGGGTGTTTTGTAATGGTTGGGCCATTCTCATGGTGTTTTTATTTTTCTCTCTCTTCAGATACTATCTGTGGGTCTGGTGTTGCTCTGTTGTCTGGTCTCCTAGTGGTTAAGCTAGCATGGCTTTAAGCTTTGTTAAAATTGCCAACTGGAATATTAGAGGCACCAGCGATCCCCTCAAGAGGCAGCTAGTTTTTCTGAACTGTGCCTTGCTCAGCGTAGACATTATTTTATACAGGAAGCGCATCTGGTTGCCTCTGAGGACAAGCATCTGCGTGGGATGGGGTTTTCTCAGGTCTTTACTGCCCCAGGCTGCATGAAGCTAGCAGGGGTGGCAATCCTGATCAAGCATCATGTCAGATTTGTACTGAAGGAGTGTGTTACTGACTTGGAGGGCAGATACGTTTGGTCAAGGGCCAGTTAGATAACAGTAGTCTGGTGGTTGGGCGATTTATGCCCGGTGAAGTGATCCGTCCTTCCTTATGTCCCTGACTGATATCCTGAGTGGTTCCTACCTTCCCCCTTTATCTTGGGGGTGACTGGAACATTGCCCGTCAACACATCTGATAAAACATATAAGCCAGTTAGACCAGCTTCCCTGCCCAATTAGCCCTTTCGGATTTTACTAGCTTGTTTGGATCTTTGTGACCCCTGGCGTCTTTTAAATCCGATAGTCGGCTCTACTCCTTTATTCCCAGGTTCATCTAACATGGTGAGAATCGACTTTTTCCTCATCAGCTCCTCATTAATGAGCTGTCTCTCAAGCGTGCTCGAGCGATAGTTCTCTCAGACCATTCTCTGGTCTGGATCAAAGTCTCTGGGTATCCAAGGTCAACGAGTGCGTTGTGGAAGCTCAATCCAAATTCTTAAGGAGGACACTCTGTTTCCCAGATCAGGATTTGATCCGTATGTATTCGACCTGAACCTCGGTTCAGTCCACGTGTAAGGTATTGTGGTGTTCCTTTAAATGTTACCTTAGAGGTGAGCTTATCAAGATTCTTGCCACTAGAAAAGGGTTAGGGAGTCCAAAATTAGCTCATTGTTGAACCGGCTGAGAGTAGCCGAGGGCAACTTCTTTCGTCGATTCCCCTGCAAATTTGTCGGCTCTCCTTAAAACTCAGGAGGATTACAATGACTTAACAGGACAAAGCAGAGTATGCCTCTTCAAGTCCAGGACTAAGTATTGACCAGGGAGAAATTGGGCGGATGCTGGCGTTGAGGTTGAAAGAGGTTGAGGCTCTCATCTAATTCCTGTACTCACAGCCGGTGGCGGCTTACTAGTCGCTACCCAGGAGATTGCTCAGATCTTTGAAGCCTTTTTTAAAGACATCTACGCCACTGAGTCCACAGCGTCATGAGGCTCAGCTGGCGGAGTGGTTCTTGAGAATATTAAGCTCCCGTCCTTCGGCCTCAGCACCGTGATATGCTTTTCTTCCATCACCTTGGGAGGTGGAGCGGCAATCAACGACCTGCCTCTGGGAAAGGCTCCGGGTCCGGATACTACCTCTCCTTTACAGGGTGTTTTGCAAAGAATTGTCCCCATGTTGCTTAAGCTTCTCGAATACCTGTTTTCTGCGTCCGATCTGACCCTCCCTTTTAAAGCAATTATTATTCTAATTCCCAAACCTGACAAACCACCCTTGGACCCTGCCAGCTATCGTCTATATCACTCCTCGCTATGATAAATCCTTCCAAAATGTTATCGTCCAGAATCAAATCGGTTTGGGAACATTTTTGAGCCCGAACAGGCTGGCTTTGTCCAGGCGCTCTTCTGCCGACCATCTGAGAACTCTTGGCCATGTCCTTCGACTTCTCGTTCCTTTCTGATCCCATGGTCCTTGTCTCTCTCGGAGCCGAAAAGCCGACCGTGTGAACTGGGACTTTTATGGGCTACTCTAAGGAAAATGGGCTTCCCTGATTCCTTCATTCAATGGTTATGACTATTTATAGATCCCCTCGGCCAAAGTCTATTGCAATGGGGTATTCTCCTCCAGTTTTCCCTTGTGCAGGTACCTGGCAAGGCTGTCCCCTGTCCCCTACTTGTTCAATCTATACTTAGAACCGTTACTAGTGAGTATTGAGATTCACGCACATCAGGGGTTGCACCCTTGCACAACTTCCCTCACCCTACTCGGTTTTGCCGGCTCATATATTGTTATATTTTTCCGACCCGTTCACTCTTTTAACTCCTGTCCTTCAAATTATTGATACGCTCGGTCAGGTTTTCCAACTACAGGCTAAATGTCTCTAAATCGGTAATTTTCGGTTAATTCCTTACCTTTAAATCTGATTTTGAGCGGTTTGGTATGAAATGGGTCTCTAGTTCCTTCAAATATTTAGGGGTGCATGTAACTAGGGGTGAGGGTCTGGCCAAGGAACTTAACCTAGTTGATGCGGTCAGGAGAATCAGGTGTGACCTTGACCGCGGTGGCGATTGCTCTCTCTACCCTGGGGCGTATTAATATCATCAAAATGAATATTTTCCTCGATTATTATATCCCTAACTCATCTCAATATCTGGCTCCCCAGGCGTTCTTTGCTCAAGTTAACTCAGCGCTGTCCAATTTTGTATGGAAGGAAACAGCCTCAGTAGAGCCTTCTTCAAGCTCTGTGCCCAGAGAGAAAGGGGAATGTGGCTACCCAGTCTCTTGCTGTATTATTGGCATGTCATTTGGCTCGATTAGGAAGCTGGCTAGTACTCAGCCTTCTACCTTTTTACCCATTTCAATGGCAGCTTGAGGTTAATTTATTAGTCCAGGAGGGTTTGAGCCCTTCTCGTATTTTTTGGCTCCCGTTCTCCAAGCTTCCCTGGTCATTGTTCGGTCCCCCTATTGGCCTGTCCATTAGAGTTATTTCTCAATGCTGGAACTTTAATTTCCTCGTCCAAAGACTCAGCCCAGCCCTGACTTTCAATCCTAATCTCAAAATTGGGTAGGTGTATAGCTGAGGACTGGCTCCCGTGAGCTTGCAAATCTGTCCTGGAATCTCTGCGATCAGGGTAATCTTCTCAATTCGGATGGCATTTAAAGACCTTTCACATCCTCAGAAATTCATCTTTAAAGTTTTTCAACTGGAGACATTTGATTCTTCAAACCTTGGGTCCTACCTTTTCCTTCTAAATTAAAGCCTTTTCTTGTTAAGGTACAGGAGGCGGCTGTATCGTAGATGCATTTCTAGTATTTACAGTAAATTGTTAACTGATCTCTTTCCCATTCCCTTAGCGGGCTCCAAATCTGGTCTCTCTCAGGTTCGTGTTCTACCCCCATTTGGGGTTCGATTTGGAAGGGCGTGTATGGTTACCTATCCCAGGATAACCATAGACTGACCCAGTACTATATTCTAAACAATCTTTATTACACCCCAGTCAAGCTGGCCAGGTTTGGGAAGCAGAGTCCAGTCTCTGCTCAAGATGTGGGGTTGCCAAGGAAACTTGTTGCATATTTTTGGGCTTGTGTCAAGGTGGCCCTTTATGGGGCGCTCTTAGAGACTGTCTTAACCCCGCTCCTAGGCTTGAAGGTTATTTACCCTGACATATGTATTTTGGTGATTACTCGCCATTTCGGTGATGGACATAAATACCACATGGCCCTTATCTCAATGGTTGTTAAGAAACTGATCCTCGGGCACTGGTTAGATCAGTTCACTATTACTTATCAAAGAGTGGCTGAGGCAGTTGTCTCTCATCATCTCAATACCGAAGTTTGTTCTAGTTACAGGCACAACCGGGGTCTTTTATTCGGGAAATGGGGTAAGTTGAATGCTCTCTACTTAGTATAGTCATGTCCCGGTTGGTCCTATGTTCAGTCACATATGCCAGATTAATCCATCTAGGGTGATTTGTCTCCAGACTCCAGACAGCTCTTCGTCCCCAGACTTCAGACAGTTCTTCTGTCTACTCCCCTTTTCTGTGTTGCTTTCTCCAGCTTTGGTCTATATTTTCTAGAACAACTCTCCGGGGCTTGGTGGGGGTTTGGGGGTGAGTGGGGGGGTTTGGGGTTATATTTTTGTTTTTTTTCCCCTTTATTCTGTGACTGTGTTGGTTTTGATTCCATAGGTTGCCTATATTTATTTTAGTTGCTTTGTTAACCTGACTACATGTTACCTTCCCTTTCCCCCCTTTTCCTTGGTACTTCCTTAAGATGTTTTTCCCATTGAATGGGGCATTTTTTTTTTCTTGTGTACTTGAAATCTCAATAAACTTAAATTTCAAAAAAAATATTGGACATTGTCTTGCCCGTGATTCCTACCTTACCTATTTAACTTTTCGGAATCAACTATATAAATTAATGTCTCTTTCTGTATCCTCCTCAGTAGACTATTCCTCACAAATTAACAAGGTTAAACGTCATATGTTTACACATCAATATAAGAGTGCTCATTCCTTGGATTTTCTTATGAGAGTAGGTACGTCGGTGTCTCCTTCGGCTAACTCATTTTCTGCTCATACTTCTAGACTTCATGCTACAGTCATGCATAGTCTTTTTGATGTATCGGGAAGGGTAGTTTCGGATGTCTCTGGTATGCTCTCCATTGTTCGCGATCATTTACATTCTCAATTCTGTACTGTACCTCCTCACATTCCTGAGTTATCCACGATTTTTATGGCCCCAGTTCCTAACTTCCATTACCATGTTGAAGAACTTGTTGCTCCCATTTCTCAGGAGAAGTTGCTTCTGCTATTTCTCATCTTAAATTGCAGGTGGCACGGGTCCTGATGGACTTACATATGAATTTTTATAGATTATTTTGTGAGGACCTGTTGGAAAGTTGACCTAAGTATACAACTCGTTTCTGATTCCTCCAGTAACTACTTTTGGTATTTCTTTTCTTAAATTTATATACAAAAAAGGTGACAGGCGCTCATTACTGAATTGGAGACCTCTTCACCTTCTGAACACTGATTTTAAAATCTTAACGCGTATACTTAGTACCCATTTACAACGGGTGGCTCCAGATCTCTTAGATCCTGCTCAGTCTTATGCTGTTCCCTGGAGATCCTTCAATACAAATCTATTTCTTCTGCGTGAAATTTTTGAGGCTAAACAACGTAATCACATTTCGGGATTTGTATTATCCCTGGATCAGGCAAAAGCCTTTGATTCAGTTTATCATTCGTACCTCTTTCAGGTTCTACACTTATATGGTATTCTGACTGCTTTCATTCAATGGATTACCCATATTTTTTCCTTTGTATATTTTTCCCCACTGGTTAATGGATTTATTGGTGAACTTTTACTTCAGAAGGTTGGGGTGCGACAAGGATGCCCGTTTAGTCCACTATTATATGTTTTTGCCTTGGACCCCATTGCACGACAAATTAATTGGGATTCCCAAATTATAGGTTTAGCACCCCATTACTCCCTTCCCAAAGTTAAAATCGCTGCCTACGCGGATGATGTTGTTTTATTTATGCAAGATATCTCCTCTGGTAGTAGAGCTATTTAAGTGTTTCAGGACTTTTCTGTTTTTTCAGGGGGCAGATTGAACCTTCAGAAGTGTGTCTCAGTCCCTTTCGATACAGAATCTACTACTGTTTCTACGGTTGCTGGCATCGTTTCATCCACCTCCCCTCAGAAAATTTTGGGAATTTGGTTTAACGTAGAAGATGCTGCTACTTATAATTGGGAAAAACGTTTACATATAGGTGAAAGTAAAGTGGGTATTTGGAAATCATGGAAGTTAGGTAAAAGGAAAAGAGTTTTAGTAGTTAAAAAGTTTATCCACCCTGTCTTTTTGTTTCTCAGTCATGTTTATGCCCCTCCTAAACAATTAGAAACCCGCATTTTTAGTGTGCATTTTCAGATGGTTTGGGTTAGCAGACTTAACCCCATTAAACGGGATGTTACATACTTGCCGATTTCTCAGGGTGGACTCAGCATGATATATCCTATAGCCTTTTTCCTTTTTTTTTTCTTTCTCACCTTTTTCAAAGTATTAAATATACATCTACCATTAGTGATGTTTGGATTGACTTTGCTCTACATTCTGTTATGGATACATGGGACTTACTCCCGCCTATACCATCTCGTCTTGCATGTTACCCCACATAAACTGTAGACAGTTTTCGCAAGTTAAGGGTCTGGAAGCTTCGTAAATCCTCTATATTGGCATTATCCAAAAAACAACTATATGAGGCCTTTATCAATATTACTAAACCAGTGTTACACTTTCCCTACTGCTCCCCTTCCAGACAAGATTGTGCTCTGTCTATCCTTAAAGATAAAAGAGTACCGCTTCATATGTGGGATGTGTCTTGGATGTGTTGTCATGGCAAACTACAAGTTAAGGGGAATCTTAAACACAAGTCTTCCATGAGCGATTCTGCCCTAAATCTTCCTGTTTACATATTGTAGAAACTATGTCACATTTCTTTTTTGAATGTCAAGATGCTTTATTATTTGGAAAACTTTAGCCAATAAATGGAAATGGCCTTTTCTTAGCAGAATAACATATCAGGTCTTGATATTGGGGGAATTTTCAGATGTTTGGAACAGATTTCACCGTAGTACCCTTAGAATAATTTTTACGGTGTGCAAATATTATATGTGGCAAGCTCGTTGCCAATTTGTATTCCAACAAATTCCAACTATTGTTATACAGCACATTGAACATGGTCTCTTGACTATTATGGAATCTGAACGTCAGCGACTTCCGTTGCATCGATTTCACACTTATGGAAATCTATTACCTTCTTGTTATAATTTTATGTTTCTGTTTTATTATATTGTTATTGCCTTGTTGTCTAATTTTTTTTTCCCTTTTGGACTATACGACTGTATGTTCTTTATGCATACTTGGCTATTGTATGAACTTTGTGACTTTTTTTTATGGTTACCTATGTATGATGTTATGATTTATTTCCTAATAAAATTCCCCTACTCTTTTCGATAAGTGCCATGGGATCTTTAACAGCCACCTGAACTACCACCAATCCAGGCAGATGGGACCTCGGTTTAATGTCTCATCCGAAAGATAGCACCTCAGAAGTGCAGCACCCCTCTCATGCTGCACTACAGTGTCGGTACTGGGATATTAACCCAAGTGCCAGATGTAGGAACTGAACCCACAGCCCTCTGATCTCCTGGCCTCAGAGGCAAGTGTACTACCTGCTGAGCCACTGACACTGACTAACTATTACCCTCTATGTCCTATTCTCCAGCCAATTATGTACCCAGGCTATCATATTGGGACCCACTCCCAAGCTGGCTAACTTGTATGTTAATCTTTTGTGTGGGACTGTGTCAAATGCCTTGCTAATGTCTAGGAAGGCCATGTCCACAGCCCCTCCCTGATCTACTACTTTGGTCACCCAGTCAAAGAAATCTATTAGATTCACCTGGCATGACCTTCCCACTGTGAATCCATGCTGCCTTGGGTCCTGTGCCCCTTTGGTACTCTACAGTTCTTTCCTTCAGAAGTGATTCCATCATTTTCCCTATCACTGAGGTTAAATTAACAGGTCTGTAGTTTCCTGCTTCTGCCCTGCTCCCACTTTTGTGAAGGGGAATCACATCTGCCCTCCTCCAGTCCTCAGGTACCACCCCATCCTCCCATGATTTGTTAAAGAAGGTAGTCAGTGATGTCACTAGTTCTACCCTTAGTTCTTTTAGAATTCTGGAATGAATCCCATCAGGCCCCATTGCTTTGTCCACTTTCAGTTTTAAGAGTTCTTTCAGAGCCCTTTCTTCTGTAAATGGGCTGGTATCAACTTCTGTATCCAGAGTGTTTCTATTGTTTGTTTTAGGTACGTCCCCCTCTTCATTTGTAAATACTGAGCAAAAATATTTGTTTAGTATCTCTGCCTTTTCACAGTCACCTTCTACCCACCCCTTCCCCTTTATTAAGCCTCACTATCCCTCCCTCCCTCCCTTAGTCTTCCTCTGCTCCCTGATGTACCTATAAAATGTTTTATCCCCCTTCTTAACTGGAGTTGCTATCTTTTCCTCAGTTCAGGCCTTTACTGTTCTGACTGCCTTCCCAGTTTCCTTTTGCTTTAACTGATACAATTCTCTGTCCTGCTCCTTATGTGATTCCTTGTACTTCCTGAATGCTTTCTTTTTCTCTTGAACCTTCACTGCCACCTCCTTTGAGAACCATAGTGGTTTCTTACATAGTTTTGTTTTGTTTATTTGCTTCACACAAAGGTTTGGTACCTCTGTGTTCATAGTTTTTATTATTCCCCATTGTTCTTCCACCCCTCCTTCCTGCTCATTTACTAGTGCTTAGGCACTCACCCATTTTGGCAAAGTCAGCCCTCCTGAAGTCCAGTACTTTTACCTTTGTATGGCTTGACTCAATTGCTGTTTATTGTGAACCATACTGTATGATGGTCGCTAATTCCCGGATGGCTACCCACTTCTACATCTGTGATCCTGTCTCCATCTCCATTTGAGAGAACCAGGTCTAAGATTGCTCCCTCTCGAGTGGGTTCCAATACTAGTTGTCTAAAGCATGCTCCTTGTAGGGCATCTAAAATAACCCCACTCTTAGAAGTGGCTACTGCAACTGCACTCCAGTTAACATCTGGCATATTCAGATCACCCATCAGCAATATCTCCCCTTTTTCTGCCATTCTAAGTATACTTTCTATAATTTCCTTGCCCATTTCCTCCCCCTGGGGGGGGGGTCTATATACAACCCCTGTGCGGATTGTGGTGCCATTGCCTGTCTCCAAATTGACCCACAGTGCTTCTTCTCTTCCCCATTTACCTTTTTGTTCTGTTGCTTTGATTCCTTCCCTTATGTAGATAGCTACTCCTCCTCCTCCTCCTTCTCTTTTACTCTCCCTGTCCCTTCTGTAGATAGTGTATCCTGGTATGTTTATGTCCCAGTCATGGTTCTGTGTGTACCATGTTTCTGTGACTGCCACAATATCCAGATGTTCCTCCTTCATCAAGGCCACTAATTCAGGAAGCTTGTTACCCAGACTACAGGCATTGGTACTCATTGCTCTCCATTTTTTGATGGCTTTACCTTCTGTAGCAGCATCCCCCACTGACCTTTCTACTGTGGTCTTTTTCTCATTTAGTACCCTGTTTTGTAGGGGGAGGCTGGGGTTTTCCTGCTGCTTATCAGTGCCTCCCCTTGACTAGTTTAAAAAGCTTGCCAATGAAGCATTTAAACCGATTGCCCAAAAGACTTGTTCCTTCCTGGACAAATGCAGACCATCCTGCCAGTATAGGCTGGTGTCCTTCCAGGTGGAACCCCAGTCCCCAATGAAGCCAAACCCCTGTGCTCCACACCATTTTTTCAACCATTCTTTAAACTGCATGGTGCAAAGTACCCTCGCCTCACCCATGCCATTGACAGGCAGCACCTCTGAGAAGGATACTGTGTGTGCTACTTGTCTTAGGCCCCTCCCCAACTCTACAAAGTCCTCCTGCACTGCTCTTATCTCATGATGAGCTGAGTCATTTGTCCCTAGGTGGACAATGACGTCCAGCTCAGACTCCTGTGCAACTGTTCTCGTGATCCTAAGGATGCGCTTCTGTCCCTTCAAGCCATGGCACCAGGCAGGCACCTTACTTCAGTTTTCCCTGCTCCACAGAGTTCTATCACCCTAATAATTGAGTCCCCCACCAGGAGCTGCTTCCTTTCCCTGTGGTGTCCTCTGCCTCCTTCCTGAGGGCCTCTCTTGTGATGGTTGTCCGCAGCCTCCTTAGTCTCCTCTGCGGGTGCATCCATAGGGGAACTATGCTCCCCCAGAATGATGTATGGATTGTGGAGTGGAACAACTGACTGAGTGTGCCTCTGTTCCACCACCCTTACCCTCCCTGAGCCCACTGTGGTCCAACTGCTGTGCTTTCTTCACAACCTCTGAGGTAGTGCTGGTGGCTCTGGTGCTCCCTGGATGGGGGAGGTTACCTTACTACTGTCCAGTGCAGCCTGGGGGAAGGTTCCCTTACTAATGTCCAGTATGGCTTGAAGACGGGCAACTTCTTCCCTCAGAGCAGAGAGTTGTCTGCAAATAGGGCAGTGTAGCATTGTATTTAGTTGTTAAATTATAAATTACTAAAAATGAGATGAACGGAGATGAGACTGATGGTGGAAGAATTTAATGATTATAGTAATAATCACAGCGAGAGGTTACAGGTGGTACATTCTTCAAAATAACAGGATGTGCAGCTTGCTTATATAGTGAAAGACAGCATAGTCAATTTTTATGGTTTCCTATGATTGGTTCAAAAAAAAGCACAAACATCAACCTATAAGGCAATATTTGTTTTTAAAAATGTGTATGATCTCATGATCTCATCCTTGGTCAGCACAAATATAGATACGTGGCTAGTAACATCTGGCACTACCAAAGTCCAGGAGGAAGATATAAGTTTTAGCTTAAAAATGCGCAAACAAGCACTTTGGTCTGTCCATATAACAACAAGCACTAAAGATTAGTCAAGAGGGGAATTTGGACACTGTCTTGTGTTCCTGCTTGCAATCACATAGGTCAAATATTTGCTATTACTCACATCTACAATGTCAGAAGGCACTTTAATATTGCAACTGTGGTTTAGCTTCTCTTCATGGCTTTACAAGCTCATATGACCCAGCTTCATAGGTCAACATTTGCTACACAGGCACATAATATTTTTTAGACCAAAAATAAGGTTAGAATGCAATAGAGGGACAAATTCCTTTATCCCTTGTTATAGGCAGCATCTCAGTCTCCAGAAAGACTACCCGGAAGACTGCTGCCCCACAGCCATTACATTGCACTACTCTCCACATGTTTGTCTACCTTCTTATTTATTTAATTTTTTTAATTTTTGTGTGTGTGTGTGTGTGATTGGTTTGTTATATAGAAATATATGTATTATACAATGTGTATGCTTATATTGTCAGTGCAGTGTGCTAGAGAGGATACGACAGTGATATGCACCTTGCCGTCTTGAGGAAATGATGTCAGAACCCCAGGTATAAAGGAACTATCTCCGGGGGTGGGTGGAGTGAGGGTGGGAAGGGTCTGGACCTAAACTCTGCCCTCACGAAACAATCAGCTAAATGCTTTGACCCTCTGCTGCGATGAGTGCCTTCCTGTCAGCAAGAGTCCTACAAGACAATTTGACAGAGAAAATATCCTGCTAATCAAACAGAGAAAAATCCAAACATCCAAGTCAGACACAGGTAAATCTCCCCAGCCCCAAAACAGCCTGGTGACTTGTGCTCTGAAAGCAGTCAGCCCCAAAACAAGTCAGCTGTCACAAGGACAGACACAGTAAACAGTATTCAGTCCCTCTAGGTTTAAACTCTTCCTGCACTGAAAATCTTAACAATTGTAACAAAAGTAAAGCAAGGTCCACCTCCCTCTGTTGATTGAAAGACTGCCTTTTCTGATAATTCTAAGTTCCTTATTTCACCCTTCAGTTAGAAGTATCCTTCACCTGAAGAATATTAACTTTCCTAATGAATCTGCTACAAACCAAAGACAATTGTAAATTGTAAGGTTCACCTCCCTCTGTTGTGAGCACAACTCATTTTCATGCAAATCCTAAGTCCAGTATTGCTGCTTCCAGCCAGCGATAGCTTCACCTAAAGAATATTAGCTTTTCTAATGAGCCTGCTATAAACCACTTGCTTATAGTACTGTTGTTATCAGGTCTGTAAGACTCTTCCAAAGCTATTGGCTGATAAGTAGCTGTGATGTAAGCACTTCCTAACATAGTCTGGCCTGGCCTTTTAAGGCGCACAGAAATAAACACACAAAAAAACAGTTTCCACCCCCTGGTGCACTGCCTGGGTCAACTACACAGCCTGTAACCTGCACTCACTTCAGGACTTATGACAAATTCCTAGCCCAGTGAATAACTTACAATATTACAAATATTGCAATGCAAACAGTCAAGCAATAATGCCAATCAAGTCAGCTGTGCACAAGGACAGACACGGTAAACAGTTTTCAGTCCCTCTAGGTTTAAACTCTTCCTGCACTGAAAATCTTAACAGCTGTAGCAAAAGTGAAGCAAGGTCCACCTCCCTCTGTTGATTGAAAGACTGTCTTTCCTGATAATTCTAAGTTCCTTATTTCATCTTTCAGTTAGAAGTAGCCTCCACCTGAAGAATTTATTTTATTTATTTATTTGTTTAAGAATATTAACTTTTGTAATGAATCTGCTACAAACCAAAGACAATTGTAAATTGTAAGGTTCACCTCCCTCTGTTGTGAGCACAACTCGTTTTCTTGCAAATCCTAAGTCCAGTATTGCAGCTTCCAGCCAGCGGTAGCTTTACCTGAAGAATATTAGCTTTTGTAGAAAGGGTGGTGGAGCAAAGAAACAAATTGCCAGCTGATGTGCTGAGTGACAAAAGCATTAGTGGTTTCAAACACGACTGGGACAGTGTGGACTTAGTGGTTGCTCAGGGTGGTATCCATGGAGTGGATAATGTGGGTTAGAACCCCGTATGGAAAATAGTTCCTGGATTTGTAAGGCTTTATGGGCAGACTGGATGGACCAGCTATCTTTTCTTGCTGTCATTGTCTACATTTCTATCAAATAAAGATTAAATGGTTGGAGGTTTTTTTTTTAATTATTTAACCAGGAGTAGCACACTAAGCTGAAAGCTTTTTTACAGGTGTGACCTGGGAGTACAGGGAAGTTAAGTGACTTGCTCAGGGTCACACAGTATGCAAGTGGATGCTGTGGGATTCAAACCCAGGTTTGGTCTGCTGGATGTCACCAGATTTGCAGCTCAGATGCTTAAACCACCACGCTATACTGCCTCAGTAAGCCTGCGGTATACAGACGGTCCATGACAGGTGGGAGCATCAAACTCCTGTGGATGGTTCTGGATCCAGAACATCAGCTGGATCTCTGTTAGTGTGCTGCTCTGGAAAGAGATATTATTAAGAAATATTGTTAAAAGTACAGTAATAAAAGATCATTACCTTAGTTCTCCCCTAGTAAAGACTGAAGACTTTTTATCCTACCAGCTTTACCTTGTTCAAGCTGATGGCTTGCAGGGATGTGCACAAAACTGAATACTGCACAGGAAGCATTAGTTAATTATTTGACTTTGGGAGCTGAATGTTCATACATGTATATACCGTACCACCCTCACACAGCTGCTGTACCACCACTGTATGTCTGAGTAGCCTCCTGACTCCTTACCATGCCCAACACCCTCTCCACTCCTCCAGGGTGAGCCTCCTAGCAGTTGCCAGGGCACAGCTCAAATCATCTGGTGATCGGGAATTTGAAGTGGCTGGACCAGCCCTGTGGAAATCACTTCTAAGATCCTTGAAGGAGGCCCCCTAATTGGAAGCCTTTAAGAAGGGACTGAAGTCACACCTATTTAGGGAGGCCTTTGGAACACACTGGCTGCTATTCAGATCTGTAATTATGTGTTTTACTCTTTAAAGGAAAACTGTCGTTATCATACCTGTCCCACCCCTGAAAGCTCTACCCCTTCCCCCATTAAACTTTTGGCATAGAAGGAAAAATGTATTTTCCCAGTACGTTTACTTTAATTTAACTTTCTAAAGTCTGCATTCACCAATTATGGTGGATGCTGCATGACACTCATTTCATCTGCTGGTGTGTCACCGCGCAGTGGAGTGAAATGGAGTACTGCCATCCACCATGTTTGGCAGTCTCGGAGTTTAGAAAGAAGTAAGAACTGGGAAAAATAAACTTTTCTTTTCTTTGCCAAAAGTTTAATTGGGGTAGAGCTTTCAGGGGTGGGGTGGGCATTATAATGACAGTTTTCCTTTACGTTATTTGATCTGTTTTATTGATTATCAGTTAATAGTCATTTAGGAAGTTTTATATTTGAAATGTTTCTAGTATGCATTGTTCTGTCTTTTGTACAGCGCCCTGAGACCCAGCGAATGGGCATTCAGCAAATAAAATGTTACTTACTTACTTACACAGGCTTCCCCCATGTATACCCCAAACACCTATCCAGCTGCTGCTCCACTCACCTATCCTTTGTCTTTACTTATAATTGTTTTTGGGCTGTTGAGAATTTAAAACATAGTGGTGGTGTAATTCTGTGCTGTCTTTAATTGCTGCAAATTTTGGCCCCCCCTCCCTTCCCCAACTCTTAATTATATGCCCTGTTAAATCTGATTGACAGGAGCTAAACACAGGGTATAGTAAGGGGTGTGAAGTAGGAGGGCACAAGGAGGAAGAAGCCCACCCTCAGCATGACAAGTGTTTTGACACATTTATTTATTTATTGGTTTCTTTTTCTTTAAAAAAAAAAATGTATCTGAGGATCAGTGGCAGGATTTTTAGTACAGTAAATTAATAAAAAGGGAACTAGGAGAGCTTCAGTAGCAGACAAGTAGTGGAATTGCAGTATAATGTGAGGAGTGGTGCAATGCAGTGGCTGTGGGGCAGCCATATTAAGGCAGACCTTCTGGACACTGAGGTGCTGCCCTATCTGCATGCATCTCTCTGGACTGCGGGATGAGGTAGCCAGACTCAGAGCGGAAGTAAACTGGGTCAGGAGTACCATCACACCTATCCAGGGACCACCCAGTCCAATGCAACTGCCTCAAAGGATGCCAGAACGAGGAGCACTTGGATGACAGTGGGCTCAGGGAGGTTAGAGCAGTCAGGCAGAGGACATCCCAGATCCTATTCACTCAAGAACTCATATGCCACACTGGCAAATGAGGACAACCAAATAAGTACCCAAAGAAGTGGAAGGAAAGGATGTGAGGTTAGCCAAGGAGGTGACCTCAGCAGGGAAAGCAGTGGACCCCAGAGGAGGAGAGGAAGTGAATCCTGGTGGGGACTCCATCATAAGAAGGATCCAGCTAGGAACACAGGAGGGAGAGGACAGGGAGGTGAGGTGCCTACCAGGTGCCCGGCATGGAGATGGAAGGAAGATCCTGGGGCTCACTGGGAAGGCAATACAGGAGGGTGAGCTGGATGTCATTATCCACCTAGGTACTAATGACCTGGCAAATGGGAGCCAAAGGAAGTTCAGGAAGAGTTTAGGAAACTGGGGAGGGGTCTCAAGCAAGTAGCTACTTCTGTCACTTTCTCAAAGTACTACCTGTGAGAACAAGGAAGACGTAAGTGCATGCACCAGGAACTTTAACTCATGTTGAAGAACTGGTGCTGTGAGAAAGAGGTTTGATTCATTGGTGACTGGGGACCCACCTGGAGGGATGGAGGTTTGTTCAAGCCTGGCCGCCTGCATCCATCCTGGAGGGAATCCAGCACTCAATGATAAGTTTAAATGCCATTGACAAGCATTTAAACCAGCAAAGGGGTCGTGAGGCCAGCAAGGAGAGGTACCTACTTGCTCACCCCCACAGCTAGCAGTGGAACCAGTGAACCAGAGGAGTGGCTATCTCTGCAAAGCAGTGTGCAGAAGATGGAGATTAGTGCCCAAGAGGTGGATAAGCAGAAAAGAGGCAAAATTCAGCAGAAGGGCAGACAGCAAGGAGAACCAGGGATACATGACAACCAAGGAAGGGGCTGGAGTAGAACAGTGAAACAGTCTAGGGAGGTCAAATCATGGAAAGCCATGTGTGCAAATGCCAGGAGTCTTAGCAACAAGATGGAAGATCTGGAGGCTGTCATGGTACAGTCAGACCTGGACATTGTGGCCATCACTGAAACCTGGTGTAATGATAACCATGACTGGGAGATGGCCATACCTGGCTACAACATATTCAGAAGAGACAGAGCAGGCAGGAAGGGAGGAGGAGTGGCACTGTATGTGAAAAATGACATGAGGGCCACAGAGATCCAGGAGGAACAAAATGGGGAGAATACTGTGGGTTAAGCTGGAAAGGAAAATGGGACAGCCATCCGCACAGGTGTGGTCTATAGACCACCAGCCCAGGAGGAATAAACAGATAGGAGCTGATGCTAGCCATCCAAAGGATGGCAGACAAAGAATGAGGTAGTACTGGTTGGAGACTTCAATATTCCAGGCGTGGTCTGGAGCATCCCAACAGCAGCATCAACTAGAGCAGATTTATCCTGGGCTCTCTTCAGGGTGCCTTCCTCAAGCAACTGGTCATGGAACCAACTCGGCAGAAGGCATTACTGGATCTTGTGCTCACAAACAGGGACAGTGTGATGGGGGTAACAGTGGGGGAGCACCTGGGAAACAGTGACCACCTGTCATTGTGGTTTGAAATCACAGAAAGAGCAGAACCAAACCACACAAAACACGTATCCTGGATTTGGGGGCAGACTTTGGGAAAATGGGAGATACTTGAAAGAGGCATTAAGGGAATGGGACAGGAATCAGGGTTGAGGAACAGTGGGCAGTATTTAAAATGGGGATTACATGAACAACAGAATTATGCATTAAGCAGGTTAGCAAGAGAAAAGGAAGAGGAGACCATTATGGTTTCCAAAGAGGTATCAAAGAAAGTGAAAGCCAAAAAGATTGCATTCAGGCAACAGAAAGACACAGGCAGAAGGGGATAGGGAGAAGTACCAGGAGAAGCAAAGGGAGGCAGGGAGGTCAGTAAGGGAAGCCAAAGCTCAGACAGAAGAACACATTGCAAAATCAGTGGGTAGAGGGGACAAAACCTTTTACAGGTACATAAGTGAAAAAAGAAAGACAAAGGGAGGGATAGTGAGACTGAAGGGGAGGATGGGGGCTGCGTGGAGGATGACAACAGTAAAGCTGACATATTGAACAGGTATTTCTGCTCAGTCTTTACTGAAGAGGAGGAGGGTAATGGGTCTGAAGGGAGTACAAGGGGTGAGAATGGTGCAGAAATGGACACAAGTCCCTTTACACGAGAAAGGGTCCTGAAGGAACTGGAAGTAATAAGAGTTGATAAAGCAATGGGGCCAGATGGGGTGCACCCAGGGTCATAAAGAACTAAGAGAGGTGGTGGCTGAACCTCTGGCTATCCTGTTTAGCCGATCACTGGAAACAGGAGGTACCCAAAGACTGGAGGACAGCAGATGTAGTCCCTTATACAAAGTGGGAACAAAGGAAGCAGCGAACTACAGACCAGTCAGCCTCACCTCGGTAGTGGGGAAGATCATGGAAGCACTACTGAAGGAAGATTGGTGGAACATCTGGTTGTCAATGGACTACAGGACCCAAGGCAGCATGGTTTCATCAGGGAGGTCACGTCAGACCAACCTCGTTGAATTTTTGACTGGGTGACTAGGGAGGTGGATCGGGAGGGCAGTGGACATGGCCTATCTGGACTTCAGCAAGGCCTTTGACACTGTGCCACATAGAAGACTATTACACAAACTGGGGAATATGGGTGTGGGCAGGACAGTAGTGTGGTGGGTAGGTAACTGGCTGGGTGGCAGGATACAGAGGTGGTGGTAAATGGCTGTCACTCCACAGAGGAAGAGTGACCAGTGGGGTACCACAGGGATCAGTGCTGGGACGGTCCTATTCAACATCTTCATCAGTGACATTGCTTGGGACCTAGAAGGCAGAATTTCACTGTTACGCTGATGACACAAAGCTCTGTAACAGAGTAGACACACCAGAGGGTGTAGACAGAATGAGAAGTTACCTGCAGAAACTTGAAGAATGGTCAGGGGTTTGTCAGTTGAAATTCAATGCAAAGGTGCAAGATAATGCATATGGGCACAGAAACCCTGGCACAATATATCAGTTGGGGGTGAGGATATAGCATGCACCAAGCAGGAAAGGGATCTTGGGGTTGTCATCTCTGATGACCTCAAGGTAGAAACAGTGTGACAAGGCAGCAGGTAAAGCAAATAGGATGCTGGGATGTATAGGCAGGGCATCACCAGCAGGAAAAGGAGGTCATAATTCCGCTATACAAGACACTAGTGAGGCCCCACCTGGAGTACAGTGTACAGTTCTGGAGACCTACATAAGGACATAGACAGGGTAGAAGGTTCAGAGGAGGGCAACAAAGATGGTGCATGGATTGCATCACAAGTCCTATGAAGACAGGTTGAAGGAACTGAACATGTACTCCCTGGAGAGAGGGAGGAGAGAGGGGATATGATAGAGACATACAAGTATCTTTACAAGGAGGAACAGGGTGCAGGAAAACATTATTTGTAAGCGAAAAAGATGTTCCAGGACTAGAGGGCATGGGATGAAGTTGGAGGAGGACGATTCAGAGGAAACATGAGAAAGAATTTCTTCACAGAAGCGGGTGGTGGACAAGTGGAACACCCTGCCAGAGGAAGTGGTGGGGCTGAAACAATCAAGGATTTAAGAATGCATGGGATAGACATAAAGGAATTCTGGAGGTCAGGGGTAAGGGGCAACAGACTTCTAGGAAAACAAACTGAACTTACAAGCTCAAATGGGCAGACTGGGTGGGCCATAGGCCCTTATCTGCCGACACTGTCTATGTATCTATGTATGTATCCTGCATACACTGAACATTCATCTGTTACCACTCATGTTAGTCCCTGCCTGTGCTGTGACCAACTCCTTCCAACCTTCTCTGTTTGAGCAACAAAAGGCATACCATCTGCTGCCAGGTCATGCTTCCTGCTTAGTATTATTAGTGGGGGTATCTGGATACCTTCTCCCAAATATGTGTTGAATCCCTTACAGACATACAAGGGCACACCATGTGTGTAACATCCATGCCACTTGCTTAATAACCATGTGACATGCATGCTTCACACATGCTGTGCACTGTATTCTGAGGATAGTTATATTCAGGTCTTTGACCATTTCACATATGCATTATTCTGTATTTTGTTATTTGAGCTAAAAACAAGTACAAAATATCCTCCCCAGTAGCCAAGGCTAGTCCCATGGCCACTCCATCCCTTTCAGACATGTTCCTACGCCACCCCTCCATGATCCTCATATGATCCAGTACAATTGTAAAAACTTTTTGGCCTTTTTTCAGCCTTTTCTCTAGGCCGACTCCCCCATCTTTTCTAGCCAACCCTCTTCCCTAACCTAGCTTTCCCCCAGGCCTTTCAAGGGCAAGCGGATAATGGGCTTCCCTGTACCAGTGAGCCCCTCTGACCCACAGTCAGTGATAGGAAGGCAGTATTGTTAAATCCATCACTAAACCAGTTCAGTTCAATCCCTGCTTCTCCCAGACTATTCTTGTACTCCTTTTGGTTGTTTCTGGGTTGCAGGTGGTTGCACTTTGTGTTGCCAGGTTGTGCATCCTGCTTCATGATATTACATTGTTGCTTTTTTGCCATAGAAGTTTTTTTTCTTTTTCTGGATGAAGCATGTCTCAGTAGCCCTGTGCCCATTTCCTTCAGCCATCCCTACACCACTGTTGAGTTCCCTGTATGGGTCTCCTGTGGATTTCCCCTCATGGTGGGACTAGGAGGGGAAGGGATATCCCCCCAGCAACAGTCCAGAGGTTTCAGTTCACAGCACGGTGGGATGGGATACAGGGAGACAAGCAGGGCTTCATGGAGTCCATCCTTCCAGTTTTTGACTTTTTTTCCCTCCTGACACTGTGGTGCACACATTGGCATGCTCATATAGAAGCATGTATGCTCCGTAGAAGTATCGTAGCACCCAACCCTTTGAATCACTCTTGGTCATCCTACCATCAGACCTCGACCTGGTGTCAGTCCCACAGCCAAGTCAGCAGCCACCGTCCCCCAGGACAATAGAGCAGTTCATCAGGCTCTCAATCCTTTCTCACTCTGGCCAACCCCTGGTGACCAGACTCCATTCCTGATGGCAGGTCGCTGGCATGGGAAAAGGTACTATAAGGTGTGCATGCAGAGCCTCAGCCCTCTTCGCCACTGGGCCAGCAGACAGTGTTGCTTTTTGATGGTACAGAATTAGCACTGAGCAGAAGTATTGGGACCAGCTGTCACACTTGCATCCTTCGGATTCTGAGATGGGACAGCCTTATGAAGTACTACGCTGTGAGACACGGGATGGTTGGGTGTCAGTAGCTTGATACAGAAAGGGGTTATAGGTCAACCCTCCCAAAAAAATGTATTCCTGAATCGAGGCATTTATTTTAATCCCTAAAATATAAATTATATTTTTTAGTTTTCTAAGGCAGAATATCAGACTGTATGCCTTTCCCTGAGACATGAAACGTGTTGGGTGTAATAACATTTTTTATGCTTTTATTTTGCAGGCAGTGCCAGAAGACAGGGGAAAAGTACACCAGAAAATGAGGCTCAAAAATTACTTACACAAGGACTAAAAGGTGTGGATCTCGGTTCAGAGTATTGGCTGCTCAAACTAAAGAAGCAGCTGGGCATTACAAGCATGGAAGAACTGCAAAAGAAGCGGTCTGAGTCCTTTAAAGAGCAGCAAAAAGCAGCCCAACTGCTGCTAACAGAACTGCAGAAAATGCAGACCGAAGGTAAAGATTGTAATGATGATATTGTGAGATCAAAAGCAGCAGAACTGTGCTTAGCTCTGAACATACCCAAGGAGCAGTGGATGTCTTCCAGTATGCCTCTGAAAGACATGATAGATAACCTGCACAAGCAGTTACTCCCCTTAGACTCTTCAGTTTTACAAAGTGAAAGCCTATCTGATGAGGACATTTTAAAATGTGCATCTGGAGGACTTGCTTTGGAAGGAGTTTACAAAACCAGTAGCCTGGAGGATTTGTTGGGAGAACGAGAGCGGCTACTGAGTGTTCCAGAATCCTTCCATCTTTCTGGTCCAGACCAAGGGCCAGTGTTTGAGCAGAAAGAATTCTCATCCTATGAAACAGAATCCACCTTCAGGAAGGCCGTGGAAAAAGTGGGCTTCAGCGTGACCTGCTCAGCTAAAGGAGGCATCTGTGGTTTCAGTCTGGAAACCAGCACACAGTACAGCAAGTCTTCAGAGTCTGAGGAAAAACATAAATCGACCTCTGAACACAGCTACATCTGTACAACAAAGTACAATTATATCCCACTAGCTTCCTGTTACTTTGGGAAGAACCAGCTTAGGCTTTCAGGTGGAGCTTTGGAGGAGCTAAAAAGCATTGAGGACATTTTGAATTACAGCAAAAAAACTGATGTGCTGAAAAGTAGGTACAGCAGTTTTTTCAGCAGGTTTGGTTCCCATGCCAACAAAGGGCCTCTTCACTTTGGGGGTATATTCTGCTGGAAGGCTTCCTCTGAGGGTTTCAGTGCAGAAGAGCAAACAGAGATTCAAAAGCAGACATCTGAAGCACTCAGCACATATGTTGGTGGCAGCTACAGTGGCTCTCTATTCAGCTGTGCGGCTAGTGTTGGTGTGACAAACTTACATTCAGCAGGTTCATTTGAAGGAAAGTCTGCAAAAAGTATAAGTAGTCAGATACAGCTCTCAGTAACTAAAATAGGGGGTCCGCCAGAAATTGATGTTTTTCACCTGTGGAAATCGGCTCTTGTGGCCAACAACAAAACCTGGTGTGTCATCGATAGGGGCTTCCAACTAGTCTCAGTATGGGACATAATCCTTTCCAATCACAAGGAGGATTTTAAAGATGCTGTAAAGCTAAGCAAGAATCTCGTGGAAGCATACAAACTCATAACTAAACAGAATGTGGCGCTTTCGTGGGGAGATGAAATTCTTGTTGCCGTTGCTGAAGCCAAATCATTTATACATGACATTACATCCTGGAAGGTCTGCAATGCAGGGCAGCATCTCGGAGAACTTATAGACTTGAAGCACAGACTGTTTGAAAAAACAAAAAATGTTACAGCGTGGATCGACATATGCCTGTCTAACAAGGATCTTCAGAATTTCTGTACAAATATCGTTACAGAACATGAATATGCTTCATCTGCTGATGCTGTGCATCTCCGGTCTCAAATGCGTTGCATTTTGGAGCCCCATGTCTATGCTGTGTACAATTTCAAGACCCGTTCCTATGTGATGAAGTGGATTTATCAGCCTGAAAAGGAGCAACAGGTTAATATTTGTGTGTCAGAATTCTCTCAGCTTGGTGATATTTTAAAACAAGCAGAACATGATATATATGAAGCTACCTATAGAACAAATTCCTCGGCTACAGAAATAAATGATGCCAAAGTAAATGCCACATACAACATAGGCATTTGCTTATACTCCTTCTGTAAGAGACTCAGAGAAACAAGTCAGTCAGAGATAGAACTCCTATTACTATCAATTGTTTCAGTTTTCGGCTACTCCCTGCAACACAGAACATTCCAGCACCTACTTGGGCTGGAGGAAATTAGCTCAATTCAGAATGAAGTACAGACCGCATGTGAAAAATACTCCCATCTCAGAGAGCAAAATACAGACAGAGCTCAAGCCTACCTACTCCTGACCGGCCTGTCGACTGTAGCTGACTATAAGGTGTTAACTCCTGAACTGAAGATACAACGTCTGAATTTCATGAAATCGCACATGACGGGAATGATTTCAGCTGAAGTGTCTGATTTGCTGAAATATCATGAAGAAAGGGGTAATAACTGGGAAGAACTTGAAAATGATTTGCATTCCCTTGCAGCTGGGACATATCAAGTGGCAAAGATTCGGATAAAGAAAGAAGATGCAGTAAATGAGATAATGAGTGTATGTCAAGGAGCCATGCAATCAGTAGCAACAGAATCTGAAAGCGAAGACCATTCCACAGAGATGTTAGCACCATATGAAGTCATTGTTAAAAAGAATGAAAAGTTTGATAGTTTGCTCCAAAGACTGGGACTGCAGCAATTTTACCCCAAACAAATGACGAGACAGGATGTCCTTATTATTGACAAATCCTCAATGCATGACAGCCAACCTTGTGCAGAACAGGAATTGCCATTTTGTTACTTACAGAAGCTGATGATGCTGGACTACCATGCAAGATACTTGACTTGCAAAGGTGACAGTACAACAGATACAGCCATGAGCACTAAGGCTATCACAGCAGACTCAGCTGAAGATTCCTTAGATTTTGCAAATTTCTTGGATGATGACAATGTAGGAAATGACAGCATTTACCAAAGTGACCAAACACACATACACCCCATAGATATTCAGATGGCAATTTTTCACTGTGCCGATGATTTTTTGAGACAGTATCTCTGTACAAAACTTTCAGTTTGTCAGTATGCATTACCACTGTTGGTGCCTAATCCCCTTACCTCAAAAATAGAATTCCCTGTGTGGTCATTACAGCAAATAAAAAAAAAATTGGCAATGTTTGATCCCCTCTGGAGATGATAAACAGGTTATGAAATGCAAAGATACCCCAGTTTCCTCTGCTAATTTACCTCTGGTGTCATTTATAAGATTTGGCACAACTTTGTATTCTAAATCTCAGATCTTAAGTAATGTAATAAGCAGACAGAAGCACAATGTTTTTTTCCATCGCCACTGCAGAAACAGCAGTACAGATGTGCGTTTAATGGATGGGGTTGCTGAAATTGCCTGGTATTGTCCTGGTGGCAGAAGGGATGACATTTTTGACAACTGTGTAGCATTTACTAATCTTCACGGTGACGCTCGAGAACATGACCAACAGTTTACATTTCTCGATGAGATAGCAGCTGTCCATGTAGTCCTGTTGTCAGATTCAGACTGTGGTGATAAAGGTAAGCAGATTTTGAAGAACATGTTTCATTCTGAAAAGCCCCTGATCCTCCTTTGTACTAACAAAGAAGTCATTACTGCAGGAAATTCTGCAAAGAAAGTGAAAATAGCGGTCAAAAACCGCAATGAGGCTGAGCTCATTGATGAACTGACCACAACACTGAAGCATTTTCTAACCATCACAAATCGGACTTGCAGCCTTGATGCCTCCTCAGAGATTGCCCGAAAACAGGGGTTTGTAGTTGATGAAGATGGTAAAGAATGTAAACAAGGAAAGGAAAGGGCAGAACGTTTACAGAATCTCTTAAAAACTGAGAGCCTATCAAATATGAAGGAGAAATTCCTGCCTCTCCAAGGGGAACTCTGGCACAAATGGTGCAGGAAGAACAAAGAACATAACCGCTTGCAGAGCAAAGGAAACAAAAGTATTGAGCAGCACAGAAGTGAAATTGAATCAGAGAAAAAGTCCATACGAACTGCGCAACTGCAAAGAGCAATTCCTCTTAATGAACTGATGAAATCCTTGATTAAATATCTATATCCAAGTCAGGACAAAACAAAAAAGTACTTCCTGCAGTGGCTAAGCTTATTTATAGATAATCTGTCTTCAGATCCCCTAGCAGAGCTTTACCAGATAACTCATGTAACTTGGCCAGAGAAACAAAGTAGTAAGGGCACAGAAGCTCTGGCTCACCAGCAGCTAAAGTCGGATAAATTATATGTTGAGCGTAATGCATCATCATTTGGAGTTGAACATCTTTTGAGAGAAATAGGTCAGATCTATGAAGCTCTGGAGGCATCTACAGACAAAGATGAATGTTTTCATATGTTGCCAGAAATTGCAGCAGATATGATGATATCTGGATACCCGCTTGAACTGATGGATGGTGATGCTGCGCATGTTCCGTTGAAATGGATCAGCTCAGTTCTAGACAAAGTGATTGAGAAAATTGGAGACAAAAGACTGTTTGTTCTTTCTGTACTAGGCATCCAGAGTACAGGGAAATCCACATTGCTAAATGCCATGTTTGGGCTTCAGTTTGCAGTCAGTGCAGGGAGATGCACCCGGGGGGCATTTCTGCAATTAGTTAAGCTGGATGAGAATCTGAGAGCGGAGCTGAAATTGGACTTTGTACTAGTAGTTGATACAGAGGGTCTTCGGGCTATCGAGTTAAGTGATGCCACATTAAATCATGACAACGAGCTGGCTACATTTGTCATTGGTCTGGGCAACATGACCATGATAAATATTTTTGGAGAAAATCCTTCTGATATGCAAGATATTCTCCAAATTGCTGTTCAGGCATTTTTGAGAATGAAGCAGGTAAAGCTCTCCCCTAGCTGTCTGTTTGTACATCAGAATGTTGGAGAAGTCACAGCAAGAGACAAAAACATGGAAGGAAGACAGCGTCTGCAGGAGAAGTTAGATGAAATGGCACGTATTGCGGGAAAGCAGGAGCAGTGTGATGTGACGTGTTTTAAGGATGTGATTCGATTTGATGTAAATTCTCAGACATATTACTTCACTCATCTTTGGGAGGGAGATCCACCAATGGCACCACCTAACCCATCCTATAGTCAGAATGTTCAAGAACTTAAAAAACTGCTGCTTACTACTGCTCAAAAAGAACCTCAGCACAGTGTTTTAAAAATCTCTGAATTAAAGTTACGCATCCAGGACCTCTGGAGAGCACTGCTAGCTGAGAACTTTATTTTCAGTTTCAAGAATACACAAGAGATAGCAGCATATAGCAAACTGGAGCTGAAGTATGGGGAATGGACCTGGAAGTTAAGAAGGTACATGCTGGATATAGAGAACAAACAATGCAATCGAATTGAGAATGATCTGATTGACAAAGTAGAGAATACGGATTTTGAAAAACAAGTTCTGGAGACCTACAGTGCCATCCAAAAAGACATAGAACATTACTTCACTGAGGAGAAAGATCATGAGTTATTGATTCAGTGGAAATCAAAAATTGAAATAAAATTCCGTGATCTTAAGCAGGAGCTGACTGAAGGAACCAAACGTAAATGTGCTGAATTACTTCAGCTGAAAAAGAGCCGACAGAAATTAGATGAAAAGAAATCTGATTATGAAGACGAGTTGCTGAGGAGAAGTAAACAGCTGGCTTCAGAACTAAAAGACAAATCACTGGATGAAGATGGACTGAAGCAGGCTTTCCAGAATTTATGGATAAAATGGGTTGCTGATGTGTCCTCTGATGTGTCGTTAGATAAAGAAGCTAATATTACTGTTGATATTGAAAATGCATTACTGGACTTCTTTAAAGACAAATGTAATTTGTCTAGCAAGGTGCATGGTTCCATGGAAATAAAGACTTTTCAGATTGATTTTTCTAAACACCTGCTAATGAAGGATTACATAAAGTTCATCAAATGTCAATTAAATGCAAAAGACAAACAACAGGCAAATGGATATACAAATAAAATAATTACAGCTGTCGATGATTACGTTAAGAGTAAAGTGCAAGCAAGGACCGATTATAATCACAGCTATCTTTATGAAATATTAAATACAGTGTCTAGTATGGTAACTGCTTTTGAAATGTCTGAAAAAAGATTTATGTTTTCAAATGACTACAGATTTGACTTAGCAACACACCTTTGCGCTGCAGCGGGAGAAAGATTCAAGCACATGCACCAGTTATTTCGCCGGGCAAATCATCCAGTCACATACCTTGAGCACAGGAAAGAGGACTATTTTAACACTTTTAAGATCTTCTGCCAAGGAGCATCATCCACCACTATTTTTGCTTATTTTCTGTGTAATAAACTGAAATCAGCAATTCAACAGTCCGTCTATGATAAGACCGCCATTGATGTAGCAGGAGAGATGAGATCTAACTATCCGGCATTCAATGGCAACAGGTCAAAGCTGGAAACCCACATTCTGATTGAACTTGCAGAGAAGGAAGACTTTGAGAAGTTTAGGAAATACATTCATTTTCCAAAGGAGTACTTTGAAGAATTTATTGAAGAACGTGTGAATGCGTATTGCTTTACACCTACTACTACGCCAAGATTAACTGAACTATTAACTAACAGGCTTCAAATTCTCCAAACACGTGTTTCAAAACAAATGTATGAAGCAACTGAAATGGTTAAAGACAGAAATGACGTGTCCTTTCTATTGGATGAGCTTTGCAAGAGACTTGGGGATGAATTAAGCCTTCCAAGAAATGATCTGAGAAGTTTTGAAGTGCAAGAGATAAAGGACATTGAATTCCTCCAAGAGACAATGACCAAGGCATTGGAGAATGTGGTGGAAAGTCTGCACAAAGATCTCCAAAGTGTCTCTGCCATCAGTATGGAACACTTTAGGAAAAAACCCCATGACATACTGTTTGAACAGCTATGTGGTGCTGAGACAGTGTCCTTTTGCAATGCTGTTTGTACAAATACAATCCCTAGGTCACGATAGGGGACCACAGTGTGCGGTTCCATCGCCCTCAGGCACTGACTGGTATCCAGTGGGAAAATACTGACATCTTTGTCACTGAGATTTGTTCTACTCTAGTTTCGAGTGACTGCAGAATGGTTCTTGATGAAAAAACAAGTATCCCATACAAGAATTATCGAGAGGCAGGGCCTGGATATAAAAGCTGGAGCATCACACCAGATACTTCAGCTCAGTTATACTGGAAATGGTTTGTGCATCATTTCCGGACAAGTTTAGAAGACAACTATGCTGGAAAATTTGTGGACAGAGGTGCGATTCCAAGTGACTGGGAAAAGATTTCCAAAGACGATGTTCTCTTAGAACTAAAAACACAGCTGTAAGCCTAGTGCCATTTACTTCACTTGATTTTATGTATTCCTCAATTTCCTGCACATACAAACTGTTCTGTATTTCTGCCATTCCCTATACTTTATGATGCTTGTTGTTACAAAGTGTTTCCAAGTCTTTTTCAAGAGCCTGTCTCTGTTCTTTGCTGGCTATTGCTCCCTGTGTTTACTAGCTACATTTCTTTGGGACGCCTGCCTTTGGGAAGCAGACAGAAATTGAAGGTGAGGGATGAGAACTGAGAGAAAAACAGCTAGATTCCCTCTGTGTGAGGCATTTTTCACAGCTCAAAAAATTAAAAAATCAGGTGACAAATGCTGACTTGGTTTACCAAAAAATTCTTTATACACACACACACAGTCTTTTTTTCTATCTATCTAGGTATCTATCTTCTATATAAATGTACACAGACGCACACGCACACTCACACACACTCAGATTTCTTTTCTATGGTAAATACATTTGTAATAATACAGGTTACTTAAAGAGCCAGCAGAGCAAAGAAATAGGCAGAAAATGTTAGTAATTCCTAAAAGTATTACCTTATTTCCTTTTACTTCTGAAGTGTTTTTCTTTTTCTATGTACTCATTAGATTTTTTTAACCTAATAGTACTGAGTGTGATGCGAAAAAGCAATACCTGAATGGTGACATGTCTAGGTCTTCGAGAGGGTTCCTACAGTAGGTCTTCACATATAGGACTACTCCTCCGGCGTCAGGACCACATGGAAAACTTCTAGCTAGCAATCTATAGAGGGGGAAAGAACTGGAGGGCAGGCATGGGGACTGCCCCCTATATGCAGTCATGCCGACGTCCCATCATTTGATGCCAGGGGTGGTCCCCACACACCCCCTCCAGTTCTTTCCTGCCATGGACCTGAATTCATCAGGCCTCGTGGTGAACTCAGCTTCAGTCGACCGCCATTTTACATAAGTATTGTTTTACGTTTTTTCTGTCCATTTTCTTAAATTTTGTTGCATGTCTGCACAAAATTAAAAAGAAGTGCTCACAGTGCGGCGCTCAGATCTCGCACAAGGACGATCAGTCCTGCTGCCTCCTCTGCCTGGGCCCCAAACACCGGATGGCTGATTGTGAGATATGACAGTCCTTTAACCAGGGCATGCAATCCCAGCACCAGAAGGCCCTCGATGTCCATCTCCTAAAACAACACCTTGCATCAATGGAAAAGGAGCTTCAGAAGCTGTGGGAACATTCCTCCTCACCCACCCCAGAGAAAAAGAAGGAGAAGTGCTGGGAATGGGACCGGTCTCCTTCTACTCAACGTTGCCAGACAGGTGACGCCACTTCAGCTGGGGCCTACACATCGGTGAGTACTCATCCTCCTAGGTCTCCATCCACCCCGGCGGATTGGATGCCTCCCCCCACCTCAGTTAGTGGGCAGCAAGGGGTTTCCTCTCTGGGGTACTTACGTTCGGGATCTGTCAACAGCTCAGCCAATAAGTCTCCCTCTGGCTCTGCCGCGGTTGCACGGCCTCGGTCGATAAGCCAGACTCCAGCTCCTCAGCTGTTGTCTGCTCGACCACAACCGACAAGTCAGACAGCGGCTCCTCTAACGTCCACCCGGTCGAAGCTGATCAGTCAGTCGCCGGCTTGTCCGATGACCGCTTGGCTGAAGCTCTCCCATTGGATCCTTCCTTGGTTCCTGATGTCACACAGAGCCAGCTTCCAGGCTCCCCTCCATCCTGCAAGGGTTCTCCATCCAGGGCATCACTAACCCAGCCCGACCTCTCGTTTTCCCCGGACCTCCGGGACACAAGTTCTGCTGTCAAGGAGACCTCTCCTTTGTTGGGGCTCAATACTGAGATTTCTGCTTCCTCAGCAGACCTGTTGACAGGGGTATAGATTCCTTTACCCCTCTTGTCCTTCTTGGATCAGATGTTGGGTGTCATTCGACTCCCGACGCCATGTCAACCTTCACTTCAAATCTCCATTGATTTGGGGTTGGACTTAGGGTTTTACACTCCGACGCCAGAGCCCCCTCCTGGCCCATGATGGATACCTATAGAAACCCCAGCTCGGCAGACAGACCCACATGCTCCCAGTGGTCCCTCAGCACTGCCACTTTCTGGGCCTTCAGTCCCTCTACTGTCTGGTCCCTCTGGCAATTACTCTGGCTACCCACCAGCACAGTTCCCATACTACCTGATGCTTGGAGGGCTGTCACTGGGCTACCTGTAGCAGGTGCTGAGGCCAGGGTACCCAACACTGGACCACATGTACCAGGGGTACTATCCATCTCCTACTGGTATCAGACTCCTGGCTACCCCCCCTTACTCTGCCATGGGGTACCCAGGCTACCAGCCTCCACCATCGCCACCTCGTCAGCCGGAACTGCAAGGGATGATTCCGGCCTGGTGGAAGGATGCCAAATCCCAACTCCTGGAGGAGCTGGGACAACCCTATCTGGTCATGACTGCCACTCCGACCCACAGCGCAGTGATGAGGAGCTCATCCCCTATCGACCACCAGTCATCAGACAGGGACTTGGGCAGATGCCCAACCGGGGTTTTCTCTGGAGCTTAGGCCATAGAGGCAGTACCTGACATGACCTCCCCACCTAGCAGACTGGAGTCTTCTGACTCTGTCAGTCATTCAGAGTCTCATTCCCCTACAGAGCCACAACCAAAGGAGTCTCCAAAGTCTCTGCTAGAGGATCCATCCTTTGCAGATCTCCTCAGGTCCATCCAGCAGGCCTGTGGTTGGGTATCTCAGGAGATGGACCCCAAGAGGAAGAGTCTCGCAGAACATCTCGGCCTAACTAATGCAGACCCCCTTCCCATGCCACCATAGACGGGGCCACATGAGGACTTAATGTTGATGATATGGCAACAACAATCTTCCATTCTTGTGGTTTCAAAGAAAGCTGACAGGACTTATCACCCCCCAGAAGGTGCATGCCATTTAACTAGTCAACCTAAGGCCAACTCTATAGTTATTACTGTGGCCCATGATAGGTCGGCTCAGCTAAAGCACCTGAGTGCCTCCCCACCGGATAAAGAGTCCAAACAGATGGACCAGTATGGCTGCAAAGTATATGCTTCCTCCACCTGAGCCATTCAGTCTCTAAATTATGTGGCCCACATGGTGTCCTTCCAGAAGTGGGCATTATCTGACTGGGAAAAGGATCTGCAGGCTATTCCAGATAAAGACCTCAGAAATGAGCTTTTGGAAAAAGTAAGACTCTACAAGTCTTTATGCCGCCATGCTTTGTGGGCCACCTACAATTCAGTTGATTCATTGGCCTGGTGCACTGCTACAGGCATTTGTCTGAAGTGTCTGGCTTGCTCCAGCTTACAGGACTGGTGCTAGACATATACAGCACTCTTCTGGATGCCCCCTTTAGGGGTTCTGTCCTTTTTGGAGGCAACACTAAGGACATTATAATGGAGCTACAGAAGAGTAGCAGGCCACTTAAGGATGTCCGCTGCATGTATCACTCAGGCCACAAACCCTAGCAGCCTTTTTATCACCCCCAGAAGAGGTGGGATAGGCAGAACCAGGGCAGATGACAGGGAAGCACAGGGCCACTGGTTCTGGTGTCCAGACTCCGCAGGCAAAAGCCCAAAAGGCTGCTGGAGGCAGAAAAGCTGCCCTCCCCTCTGCATCCTAACTCACGAGGACCCCCTCCACCTCATCCTGTTTTTCAAGAGGAACCCGTGGGGGAAGGTTTGCCCTCCATGTGGAAGGCAATAACTGCTGACTCTTGGGTACTCCAGCTCATTGCAAGAGGGCACTCATTCGATTTCCTGAACAGAGCCCCGGACAATCCGCTGAGCAGACCTCACTACCCATCAGGCCACTAAGGCCTCATTCAGCAGGAAATCCAAGCACTATTGGAAAAGTCAGCTATAGAGCTGGTTCCTCCATGGCAGAAAGGAAGGGGACATTACTCCTACTTCTTCCTAGTGCCCAAAAAGATGGGAGATCTGAGACCCATTCTAGATCTCAGCCTGCTCAACCTCTTTGTGGATAAAAGAGGTTCTGCATGCTAACTCTCTAGGGACTTTTACCCTGCTCCAACAGAACCAATGACTGTGCCCGCTGGACATGCAGGATGGTTACCTGCACATCCCTATCCTCCTTGCCCACTGCCATTTCCTGAGATTCTCCTTTCAAGAGAACCATTATAAGTTTAAGGCCTTTCCTTTGGCCTCTCCTCAGCACCTCAGGTATTTACCAAGTGCCTAACGGTGGTAGCTGTGGCATTACACCGCAAGGGGATTTACATGTTCCCTTACCTGGATGACTGGCTGTTGTCGGCTCCATCTCAGGACGGTCTGATGGATTCTCTTTCCACCACCCTGGACCTCTTTTCCAGACTTGGCATCACTATGAATTATCACAAGTCTCAACTCTCACCTTCTCAGCACCTCCAGTTCATTGGAGCGGTGCTGGATATGGTCCAGGACAGGGCTTGTCTACCTATGGACGGGACAGAAACTCTGATTCAACAGGCTGCGTTAGTGTCCGACTCTCGCTGGACCACAGTGCAATCCGTCCTCTGACTGTTGGGTCTCATGGCAGCTGCCATCTCCACAGTTCCTTTGGCCAGAGTGCACATGAGTGTGACCCAGTGGACCTCTGGGTGAAATGGGACCAGTAATTGGACAACATGGACCACAGGGTCTTAGTCTCCAGCAGCTTGAAGAGGGATCTCTTCTGGTGGCAAGATCTATCTATCCTCTCCCTGGGTAATCCTATTTCATCCCCTGTACCCTTCCATGACCCTCACGATAGATGCCTCGGGTCAAGGTTGGGAAGCCCACCTGGGAGACCGTCTTACTCAGGTAAGATGGTCTCCGCAAGAGGAGCATCTGCATATCTACATTCTGGAGATGAGAGCTGTGCTTTATGCTCTCCAAGCTTTCCGGTCCCTCTTACTTCCGGGAACACTCCTAATCCAGACTGACAATATAGCCACGGTCTGGTATATCAACAAACAGGGAGGCATCTGCTCATACCTACTCTGCAAGGGGATGATGTGGGTGTGGTACTGGGCAGTCCAGCACAGCCTGTCTCTGATGGCAGTCCATGTTCCAGGAGTTCACATCATCCTGGTGGACAATCTTAGCCGCACTGTTGCGTGGGCTCACAAGTGGGAGCTGAAGCAGAATGTAGTTTAAGATCTCTTCGATCGGTGGGGTCAGCCAGAGACAGACCTCTTTGCCTCACCATCCAATGCAAAACTACCCAGTTTTTGCTCGCTCATTCCCGGGCGTGGTGTTTTTTGGTGAGATGCACTGTCTCTATCCTGGACATGGAGATTTCTGTATGCTTTCCCTCCCTTTCCAATTCTGCAGAAGGTGCTACTGAAGCTTCAGGCATAGGGGGCTCACATAACTCTTATAGCCCCTCTTTGGGCTCTGCAGATTTTGTTCCCACTGTTGCAGCAGCTGACATTGCAACCCCTGGTACCACTTCCTCTCTCTCACGACCTTCTGTCTCAGGAGCAGGGCAGCCTGGTGCATCTGAGCCTCAAGTCTCTCCGTCTGCATGTGTGGCACCTTTGGACATAGCAGTCTCAGGTTTTGGTGTCTCTTTTCAAATGGCCCAGGTTCTAGTGGAGGCAAGGAAACCCTCTACTAGATCCACGTATGCTATGAATTGGAAGAGATTCTCTATTTGGTCATGGCCAAGGGCCTGGACCCATTCTCTTGCTCAACCCCCCAGGTCCTTGAGTACCTCTTGCACCTGTCTGATTTGGACCTCAGTTATTCCTCTCTGAAGGTCCACCTTTCTGTGATTTCTGCCTACCACCTTCTGGTGGGGGGCAAACCCCTTGCTCAGTTGGAGGTCTTCAAAACCTTTCTTAAGGGGATCCTCCACCTTAAGCATCCGGTCCATGATCCAGTTTTCCCCTGGGATTTAAATTTAATTTTAGAGAAACTTAGTTTGCCTCCTTTTGAGTGGGCAGCAAGTTGCGACATGTATTAATTGTTTGGAAAATGCTTCAGCTCAAAGTATTTTAGGCTTCAGACCACGTTTGTAAGGGCTATATTTGATTTTCCTCAGAGACCAGGTGGCTCTGCAGACTAACACTTTCTTTCTTCCGAAAGTAGTCTTGGAATTTACTTTGAACCAAGAAGTTCAATTGCCGGTTTATTACCCAGAATATTCCAATGGGGGGAATACCTCTTTGCACACATTGGATGTGTACAGGATTCTGTGATACTATATCTCTAGGACCAAGGAGGCGCATAAATCTGACCAGTTATTTGTGGCTTTCCCACTCAGATGCCCAGTTACGCCATCTCAAAGCAGGGTTTGTCTAAATGGTTAGCTTATTGCATTTCGTACCTCTACCAGAAGTATGAGAAGCCCCTTCCGGGGAAAGTGACAGGCCACTCGACACGTGGTATAGCTGCCTCAATGGCCTTCCTGCAGAATGTGTCCACTGCAGATATTTGTGCTGTGGCCACTTGGTCTTCTGTCCATACTTTTACCAAACATTACAGTCTAGACATTGCCTCTAGGTGCATGGCTGGTTTTGCCCTCGCTGTCCTGGAAGGCCTCCTGTCATAATCAACTTTTTAGCTGGCAGATGTTTCCTCCTCCCAGAATTTAGTCTCAGACTTCTTTCTCTCGACTGCTTGGTATTCAGTCGTATATGTGAAGACCTACTGCAGGAACCCTCTCGAAGTAAGATATTACAGTTATGTAAGAACTTACTGTAACAGTAGATCTTTGAGAGAGGTTCCTGCAGTAGGTCTCATTTTCCTTCCCACCTTCCTCCAGCTCCTGTTTTTTTCCTCTCCTCTCCTCTCCTTTCATTTCCCAGGACTTTGTCTTTTCAGTAGCTCTAGGAATTGTACTCCTTTTTCCCATTTTCCTCTGTTTAGGGTCTTCCGGCAGGAGAACTGGAGGGCGGACGTGGGGACCACCCCCTGTATACGGTTAAGCCGATGTCCCATCATGTGACATCAGGGGTGGTCCCCCACTATAGATTGCTAGCTAGAAGTTTGCTGTGTGGTGCTGACACCAGGGGGTGCAGTCCTATATGTGAAGACCTACTGCAGGAACCTCTCTCGAAGATCTACTGTTATGGTAAGTTCTTATGTAACTGTAAGTTCTACTCCTTCCACTACATCATCAGCATGTGACCATACTCATTGTTACATCACAAGCCCTGCACCCTGCTTGGTTACGTGTCACCAGTTGCCAGTCAAGCAGCAAGCGATTGGCTGTTTGTGGTTACCAGTGATGTCACAATGCTGAGGATGTAATGGTGGTAGGAACAGAACTGACTGTCTCAGCCTCCAGGTGGAGTGCTGTTCCACACATCACACCTAGTACTACTGGGTAGAAAATCTTCTAATTTGCAAAATGGTAAAGAAAAAAATTACTTAAGATATAAGAACTGATATCTGACTACTTCAGAAAGTTACTACAGTATTCCTATCGGGCAGTACACTAGCTCTTTAAAGTTCTTGGTTTGTGATTTTTATGAATTCAGTTTACTGCTCTGTCCTCACCATCCCAGTCACATAAATAGGCTTGTTACACCTGGGTTATGCCCCCTATCATCCCACATACACCTCACACTGTATTCCTGGTCTGTTGTATTGTGATGCTGCTATTTTGCACTAGCATATAGATATAGGCACCCATCATATAAGCATGAGTGCCAGGAATGTGCTTTGCTGCTAATATTTGCCAATGTTTACATCCTTCATAGGATTAGATAATGCATGACTATTATACCTCACTGTAATGCATTATGTTTGTCTTTTACATATATTCCATATATAATCTACCTAATCACTGATAAGATGACTCTGAGGGATCATCAGTGATTATTGTATACTTATATTCTCATATAATTATATGTAGTGTGTGTTTTACACTCAGGCAGATATGCCACATGTAATAGAGCCCTGTCAGCACTTCTCTTTCTCTAAGCAAGCTGACACAGAGAAAATCTTTGTTATGTCTTATATTATACATAAGGAAGACATGCCATGACCCATCAGCATTTCTTTGTCCAAGCTATAATGCAAACGGAAGCATATTATTTGTGTTATATGATACTCATTAGTAATTCTGTCTCCTAAGTCATTATCCAATACATATTGTTTCTCATATCTGTAACTATGAGGTAATATCCGTTGCTGTGCTGTTATCTGTAGTATTTAGTCTTCTGCAACCTACTGTAGCTCCATGAGAGCGGGGAGAGAGAATGAGATCTTAGAGAATCTGAGATTCTACAATCCTGGAAATTATGTACGTTCTTCAGGGGAGTGGTGAGAAACCCATCTCCCTTGTGATTTTCTTTGTCACATGCTTGGCATAAGTAGTATAATTAACATTTATTAGTACTCTTGCTTGTTTACGAATGTTTCTTGGCAGACTCCGAAGACATAGGAATCTGGATTATTATTATTATTTACCTTACACACTGAGTGTTTAGGCAACATAAAATGGCAACCGGGAACGGAGTCTGGGTGTTTGCCAAGTTTCATTTTAATTTCCTCTATAAATTAAAACACTGAGAAATCTCCAGTAACAAGTAGCTGAGAGTGTCATCTGTTTAACTTTTCGGTCTGTCGTGTGTACCACAGTACAGACAAACAATCTCTTGGCAGATATTCAGTCTCTGTGTAGTGAGTTGTTTTATTTTTGTGTTTTTCCCCCTATTGTTTCTCTGTGGGAACAACAGCTGTAAAGGGATCTGAACAGACAAGACAGGCTGCTTTCATTTGTGGTCTCAAATCCTAACTTTTTTTGTTTTACTCATCTAGGAGTCCACATTACGCTAAATGTTGTTTGTGTCCTGTCATGAACTTTGGTTGCAAACAATGTTTTTGATCCACAGACAGCTAAGGGTTTCTTATCTTATGACATGTCTAAAAATATCGATACTGAGTTGAGGCTGCATGCCTTAACATACCAAACTGCCTATGGTGGTTGGTGTGGTTTTGCTGAAGTAGCAAAATCCGTTGGTAGCCCTTTAAGGAATATCATTGCCAATTATGGGGAATTGAAGAATGGTACCAAAAGAGTTGATCCTGCAGGATTAATTGCAACTTTGTTTAAATGTTTTGATGCTGTTCTAAATAAACTATCTGTTTTGAAATCTGAGTATGTTGCTTGCAAAATGGAACATACTGCTTGCAAGCAGGAAATTAGTCTAAAAAAGGTTTCTCATAAAGAAAGGATAGATGGACTGCAGTCTCAGCTGCAGTCTCTCCATCAAGAAATTGAGTTTCTCTTTAATGCTGGAAGCAGCAAAGACCTGCATGCCTTAAGAGATAATGCTGAAAAGGCAAAACTTGTTAGAAAAAACGTTTTTCAAACGAATGGTGTTCTGGCTAATAACACTGATTCCTTATGTTTTGAAAACAAGGAACTTAGGGATGATAAGTCTGAAATAATTACTGAAACAGTTAATGTGCTGGTATCTCAATACCAGACCTTGGCTGAACAGCGTGAATTATGTTTTCAGTACAGCAGACTTGATATGAATGTTTTGAATCTAAACTGTGACACAGCTTCTGTTGATAACAGGCAAGTTTTACAAGATGAGAATGTTGTGCAGTCTGAAAACAATGCACTTTACAGCATGCTAGCTCCTGTATCTGAGCAGTTAGAATGTAGGAGTAAAAAGTCACATATGGCGAACTTGCACAGTCAGCCAGAGGTATTGGCAGGGCATACTAACTTAATGTCCAAAGACCTTGCCTCTTCTTATGAAGAGTTTGAATTTGAACACTCACAGTATGATGTGGGGTGGACTAGAACAAATGCTAGCCACTTGTTTTTCTGTGATTCACAAAATGGAAAGTTGTTAAGTCTCAAAATGGTGGACACACGTCATCAGGTTGCATCCCCATACCATCCTCAAGATGTACACTCATGGTCATGTGATGATGGTCATAACACAGTAACGCAAGATGCCCATGAGGTAATCCAAAATGGCCGACCACCACATCACGGATATTGGATCATGCAGTCACAGGGACCTGTGATTGCTGCCATAACCAAACAAAATATACCGGAGGTATTTGGCATGATTAATAATGTTATCAGTAACACTAGTGTTTCTGAGGGACAGAAGATTCTCATTAAAAATGATGTTAATGAACTTTTGAATGAGGTTGGTATGCAATCTGTCATGAAGTCAGTGTCTGACGCTGCAGAAGAAGCAACTTCTGCTAGCAATGTTTACTATTCTAGAGAGTCCTTGGTTAAGGAACACATTGCAGTTAATTACATGAAATGTGATTCTTCCCTATGCAATTTAACATCAGCTTTCCCTGAGAAGACTGGATGTACTGTTCCTAACCCTAACAGCATTGGGCATATGCAGCTCATTAATACTTTAAACTGTAACATTAAAGACAATGTTGCTACCGTCCAGCAACCTTCCGTTGGGGAAACCCACTTTACATTTGATGGGGAAGGGGGCAACCCTGATTCTGAAAGCCCCATGGCTGTGATATTTTTGGCATCACAGGCCACGTTGGGGGGGGGAGGGTTACAGGTTTGATTTCTGAACCTGGGATGACAGCTGTTTCAGTACTACTTTCTCCACCCCTGATGGCTACTGAACCACAGTTCATAGCTGGAGAACTATGTGAAACTTGCACACCACTTTTCTCCACTGTGCAGGCACCCTGATAGTGCCAGGACTCCCTGCACTTGATGCAGAACCCCCTCCATCAGTGACACCTGGATCATCCCATACTGTGGCTGCAATAGCAGTCACAAGCCAGGAACAGAATGGGTTATTCCCCAGCACATACAATAGCAGACACAAGTCGGAAACCATCTGGGTTATTCTCAGCACATACGATAGCAGGCACCTCTGGTAAGAAGGTGCAAGGTCTCCTAATACTGATATCATTGTTTTTTCTTTTGGGATCACTAACCATGGTCCCAGCACTGGTTAATCCTAACTCAGTTTTAGGTTATATTGAAACTGCTACATCAGATATAGCAATCTCAGCAGTTTTAGCCCAAACATACAATGGACACATCAGACCCATTGCTTATGCATCCCAGATGCTTGCCCCAGTGGAGCTGAAATACAACCTTTGTGAAAAGGAATCTTTTGGCTACATACTGCACAATGAGATACTTTATGTACATCATTGGATATGCACCCATTGTGTTGCATTCCAATCATTTGCCAACTAACTTTCTGTTGTCAGACAGAGTGAAAGATGACTCTGTATCCAATGCCAGACTTACACACTGGTCTCTCATTTTACAGGATCATGACATCACTATCCTTCCTATCAAAACTCCATCCTTGTTGGCCCATGGCCTACAATTTGCAGGAGAGACCCTTGAGTGTTCATTCCAACACCTGACCTACCTGTCCCAGGGCCCTTTCTGACAGAACCTCAGAAAGTGTTAAAAGACACCACTGTGTGTCATGTTTTGACTGATGACTCAGCCACACATATCAACGAGGGTCAGATAGCATGGTTTGGAATCATTTTACATTCTGGTGATGAAAGTGTGCATGGCAAGTAATTGCATCATCATCATATATGTACGATTCACAGGTATTGTTAAAACACGCCTGAGAAAAGAAAAAAAAATGAAAAGCAGGAAGGCGAGGAGTCTCCTAATTACCACAATTATTTGTAGATGGTTTAGAGGGCTGGAAAGTCCTTGAGGAAAACACAGCTTGTGTGAAGAGAGGAATAAGGAGATTTTTCCTTACGTAACATAATACGAGCACTCCACGAGAGGGTTAAGTACTGCATGCTTTAAGAAATGGCCTCGATCTAATTACAAAAGCTGCAGAAACTGTTTTTTGTTTTATTATGGATTCTAATTGGTTCTGTTCCCTACTGAATTTCTTTGGGAAGAAAACAAGCTTCTGTTCCAACACCTCTAATATTACCTCTGTGAAATACAGAGACTTGTTTGTGTACATCATACTAACTTAACCAGTTTAATTACAAACTGTACATTCATAAGATTCAAGCATATTCTGAAATGTGAACCTTGTGCTCCAAAAGAAGGACCCTCATTTGTTGACAGTGTATAGGTTCCTTAATAAAGGAACTGAGGAATAACTTCCAGAAATAAGCCAAAATAAGAAAGTGAAAATGACATTCATCTATCCACTGATGGCCTACTCATTTGGAACATCACTGCTGTAACACTCATAAAAAGTTACGGGTAATTCCTGAACACCTGAGAGTAGATTTTATCTGCTGTACCAAGAACATGATACTCCAACTGGTGGACACCAGTGAGTCAATAAAAACCCTAGACAGACTGACATCCTCTGTCTTGTGGCCACACATGAGAAATGATGTAGAACACTGCATCAGTAACTGTTTGATCTGTGCACAGAACAATCCTATACCAGCTAGGAAAATACATTGTTATCCCAGAGGCAATCAGGCCCCTGGAACAACATCCAGATTGACTACATTGGCCCTATGCCAACCACTAAGAGCTACACAGCCAAAGTGACTGTAAATGTCTTGGTAAACCAGCTATTTACCAGGTGGGGGTTACCCCTAAAGGTAAATTCTGATTACAGGGATCCGGCTTTATAGCTAAAGTAATACAGGAAATTCTGGATTTGTTATGGGTAAAACAAAAGTTTCGTATCCCTTACAACCCACAGTCATCAGGAAAGGTGGAATGGGCTAACAGGCAGATCAAAGTTATGTTATCAAAACTTGTTCAGAAAAACCCCAAAGGTCTGGGATTCATTATTGCCTTTACTCCTTATGGCAATAAGAGGGACACCCTCTGCAGGTACACAGTGTACCCCATTTTTGAAATCATGACCAGATGGTCCACGAGACTCCCAGAACATTTATTTCTGGACCTGTGTACTGCCACTGCTGATGGAGCATCAGTGGATAAATATGTTAAATATCTCAAAAAAGACATCCAAAAGGTACACTTGTTTGCTGCACAATATATGGACAAGGCCCAACAACAGGCCCTATCCCATTGTAAACAAATGCAGTCCAGCAGTCTACCAAGTTAGACTGCCTCACAGTAACAGTAATTGATAAATGGCTAAATGCCAATCAAATGAACCTGTTTAAAGGAGATTAAATTAGTTTTCCATATCCCAATGGGCAGAATAGTACTAAACTATGTTTTTCTTTTCTCTTTCCTTTTAGGTTCCAGAGAGAGAAAGATGCTTCCTTTTATGCTTAATATTCTTTTTTTTTTTTAAATGTGGGTCTTATTAAAAGCCCAAACTGCACATTTTATTGCAGATAAGAATCAGTGACCTAAACCTAAACAGCTTGTTGAGGCAGAGTACCTCATAAGCCCATGTGATTTAATTGCATCCTGTGGAATTCACACTAAAGTCCTAAAAGACATGTACATTGTCCAGAAGGGTAGTGAGGCCCTACTGAATGTTATGATCATTGCTTTGGATCAATACTAGCAGCTAAACTTGATCTGGAATCCTGTTAACATTTTATTGATAATCAGGAATTTTGCATCCAAAATTATATGGCAATAAAAGCCATTAGACTTTAAGGTTTTTACCCAATGATGCCCCATAATTTGTGACACCTAATACTGAGTGCCCAAAACAGAACCCTGGCCCAACCAGTCGTCTCATAGCCACTTGTCAACCAGGTACCCTAGTCAATAACATGCAGTTCATGTGCATACCAGTGATTTTAAATCTCACCTTTTAAACTTGAAATTATTTGTTTTATTTTTCACAACAAACATTTCTGACATTATTTTAATAATGATGTTATTAGATACCCTGGCAGCATACCAGGTACTCATTAATGACCCCCTATACAGGGGCTCATAGCACGCATGCACCATATACACACATGGGATTTTTGCATCCTGACCACTAGTGGTACACCGTATGACTGTAAACCTACCTGAATGCACTAGGCATTTAATTTTTGTTTTTTTTCCTCTCATTTGTTTTTTTTCTTTAAACAAAACGACAACACAGGTTTAGACTCACACTTATTTGGCTCTGACATATCATTTGAAATAGGGCTGATATAGCCATTATTCATACATATGTTAAAGGTTCATGATAGTATGAAATATAATATCATACCCTTCCTCCATTGCATGGTATACATGATTTTGCTCATTAAAAGCAATATACATTTACAATATTAAGGATATTGTGAAGGGGTTTGACCTGACAAATGTTCTTGTTAGTAAATTAATTTCTGCTCACATTAAGGAAGCAGATGAGCATCACATAGCTAGGAAAGTCCTTTGCACTGCCTACAGCTATTATGTTCTTACAACCCTTTGGGTATCTCTTCCAGGATCTGGAATTAGGACATATCCCTGATCTCATACATGACAGACGTTATGGGTCAGTGGCATTGCCACATTTTGCACTTTTATTGCATGTGTTAAATGCTTATTTGAATCTAGCACCAGTCCCTTGTCAATGGAAAGGAACCTTGGATATGTCACCACACACACCAGTATTGCTCCATGTTTTGAAACCTATTCCTGCACAATCCAGGAAGCCATGTTTGTGACTCTCACAGTGTCACTGCTGCATTTTCATCAGGCAACATCCATCTCTGATCGTCTGGCAACTGTCCATTCTATTGATCATCTTGATGGGAACTTTTATTGTAAATGGTCGAAACTACCTCCTTTGCTTGTTTACCGTGAGGTCTTGGAATCGTGACTGACTCTGAACATTGAATGTCGTACCTGAAAGGAACATCATCTTTCATGCAGATGTGACATCTTCCAACTTGTGAATACTGGCCTAATAACTGAAATTAGGCTTCCACTTGTGAACTCTCTAATAAACTGTATTTTGTCCAGCCAATTAAGACTCTACAATCAAGCTCGTTGTTATGGATACTATGAAGCAAGTCTGGGGTGGGGGCAATCCCCTGACTTCAGCAAGAAGACTCTTCTTCATTTGATCTACAGTCACGAAATCAATTTTCATCAATGCTTGTTTTCCAAGCCTGGCTGGCACCTCATACAAACTGAGTGCTGTTATAAACATTTACACTTTGTGCAGCCATGTGATCATCTTCAACAGAACAATGTTGCTATTCCACTGTAAAACTCAATGTGCAATCTAATGCACCCCCTGCTGAGGCCTCTGAAAATACTGCAGCCTCCTGAACATTTTGATCTACCTTTGGAAAATCTGAATGCATTAAATTTGAACTATGAATCTTCATCTAACACTTGAAGAAACCCTGGATTTATCCTTGGAACTGTTTGTAGTCTATGGCTTGTGGACATTGACATTTCATGTCCTGTTCAACTTACCAACTGAAAAATGCCATCCTCTAATGTAGTATATTCTGCTGATGTGGAACATTGTGTGGTGACCAACTATACATTTTTCTGTTATGGACTAAAAGTTATGCAAAGTGAACTTTTCTAACTTCTATTTTTACTTCCTAAATAAGTAATAGGTTATATGGTAATCACACCTGTTCCCATCCTGGAACCAGATACCATTAAGTCTTGATGCTCTATCTCAATTTTGACTTATTTTTAATATCCATACAGGCTACTTACGTTTGTCTCATCATTCTCTTCCCAATAGGACAGATACACACCTGATATATATCAGTATTTACTGATTATTTTGATATTGGAAAACCGTGTTGTGAAGTTTTATTCCAAATGTTTATAGTAATACATGGTTTACTAACATTACCCTTATAATTACATTTTGTTGTTTAAGGAAAACCCTGAAACACCACTGTGACCAGTTACTATTCCTCAATCAGGCTTATGCCATGGGCCTGTAGACGAATGGTGCCTAACCATCGTCTTTTTGTTGTGTTGCCATATTTGCGATTAGGGCAACAAAGAGGGGACTGTCACACCTGTGTTATGCCCCCTATCATCCCACATACACCTCACACTGTATTCCTGGTCTATTGTACTGTGATAGTGCTATTTTGCACTAACATATAGATATAGGCACCCATCATATAAGCATAAGTGCCAGGAATGTGCTTTGCTGCTAATATTTGCCAATGTTTACATCCTTCATAGGATTAGATAATGCATGACTATTATATCTCACTATAATGCATTATGTTTGTGTTTTACATATATTCCATATATAATCTACCTAATCACTGATAAGATGACTCTGAGGGATCATCAATGATTATTGTACACCTATATTCTCATATAATTACATGTAGTGTGTGTTTTACACTCAGGCAGATGTGCCACGTGTAATAGAGTCCTGTCAGCACTTCTCTTTCTCTAAGCAAGCTGACACAGAGAGAAAACCTTTTGTTATGTCTTATATTATACATAAGCAAGAAATGCCATGTGTAGTTTGAACCCATCAGCATTTCTTTTGTCCAAGCTATAATGCAAACGGAAGCATATTATTTGTCTCATATGATACTCGTTAGTAATTGTCTCCTAAATCATTATCCAATACATATTGTTTCTCATATCTGTAACTATGAGGTAATCTCTGTTGCTATGCTGTTATCTGTAGTATTTAGCCTTCTGCAACCTACTGTAGATCCAGGAGAGCTGGGAGAGAGAACAAGATCTTGGAGAACCTGAGATCCTACAATGCTGGAGATTATGTACATTCTTCAGGAGAGTGGTGAGAAACCCATCTCTCTTGTGATTTTCTTTGTCACATGCTTGGCGCAAGTAGTATAATAAACATTTATTAGTACTCTTGCTTGTTTACGAATGTTTCTTGGCAGACTCCAAAGACATAAGAATCTGTATTATTAGTATTATTATTATTTACCTTACACACTAAGAGTGTTTAGGCAACAGGCTCACTTATACATAAGGCTCAGGGAATCCTTAATCTTCCTGTTTCATGGGTCTCATACTGTACAGGACTAGAGCGCAGCTGCCAGTTACAAGTTGTACTTCAAACGAAGGTTTGGTGGGGAAAAGGTAGCTTCAGAAATGGAACATAAAACAGGGGAAGCTACCATTATTTCAGTGCAAATACAATATGCAGATCAGTGTGGACATTAAACGGTATGCCCCACGTATAGTGACACCAACACAGTGACATACCTCCCTGTCAGCAAAATCAACACTTTGCGGATTGGTGGCTGTGTCGGTGTGCCCGAGACAGGGACACACTGTCTCCCAGTCCAGCACCCCTTCCCCGAATCAACTCTGACCCAGAGTTGACAATCTTTAGTTCGGGGGCAAAACCCCCCCATTTGGAGGGTTTGGCAGCAGAGCCCCCAATACAAAAACAGGACTGGGAAACATTTGGGATTTATGTCTACCGCAACTTGTGGTCAACATAAATCCCATCGCTAAGATGACGGTCAACAAAAGTGTTGTCGAACCAGCAAGTTACAGATGTTCCCATAATAAAAAAAGTCTGGCATATTCCTTAAGTAGGTTGGTAGAATGATTTCTCTCTTATTAACCAGCCTGGAGATAAGGCAAGTAAATGTGACCACTCTCCTGATATTGACTAAGGAAACTGCCCTGCAAACATAAACCAAAGGTGGTAATGCTGCCCAGGGACCTGACAAATTCTGAGATAGTACTACTGTACTGAAACGTAAAAGTGAGCAGGGATTCTGCACAAGGGAAAAACTTCAGCTTGCCTCTGCTTTTATAGAATTCTACTAGGAATTTTTTTTTTACTCTGTCCATCACTGCATGGGAGTTACAAGTAAGAGGCTTTAAATGTTAAAACAAAAACAGGGTGCTGTGTCAGCATGTGGTCTGAAAGCAAAACAAAATGGTTATATTAAAATAGAAAATAGAGTTAAAAAGCTATGTTTCGACCTTAGGTCTTCTTCAGGAAATATCTAAAAGTGCTACATTTGCTGCGACCCACACTGCAATTTTGTTTTTTTCTCTTTTAGATATTTCCTGAAGAAGACCTAAGATCAAAATGTAGACTTTTAACCTATTTTCAGCATGCATTTAATATAACCAGAGGCTTTAAATGTTGCAAAAAGCTACCGAATCAGAAGTCACAGAGGTGCCAAGTTGATGGTTCCAGTGACGTGATGTCATACCATGATGAACAAGTTAAATGTGTGAATGTTTTCTTCATTTTTATGCCACGTTGTTTTGTCTGGAAATATGTAACAATAAATATTGAACCATTCTTTAATAGGATCCGTTTTCTTTGCTCCACTGTCTCATGAGACAAGCAGTTGTAATGACAATATGTTATGTCAGACAGACCATGCAGACAAATGCATTATTTGTCAACACTCAGTTTAGTCAATGTTGTTTCTGAGACGCCCTTAAAATTAGTATTTTGCCAGGAGGGGGGCTTCGTTAACATGGCTGAAGGTAGCAGCTCTGGGAGAGAGCTCCATGTTGGCAGTTTTTTCAAATAGTAAAAAATTGCAGTTTGAGATGAGTCTTCTGCCTAAAAAACATATGGCTGATAAGAAGAAACTATTGTCCTCAACTTCATCAGAAGAGTTTGTTTCGCCAAAGATTAAGCCATTAGAAAAATATTTCAGATCGGACACCGGCATAGCAGTGGGTGTCAGGAGAGACGGAGAGTTGGGACGCTGACTGATGACCTGCAAGAGCCTGCAGGGGATAGCCGATACTGCAGTGGAGGCAGCCGTGTTGAAAATATAGTCTGCAGCAATTAACTCATTCAATCTTTGTAGCAAACTTATTCCACTGAAAGCAATATGGCTGCAGGTAACACTGGAACCAAATACACAATACACTCACTTAATGATATATTAGAGACATTACTCCAGTGGACTCAAACTTTTGACAGAAAATTTAATTCTTTATCTGGAAAAGGTTGACTTTCACAAAAGAATGCAAAACAGAACTAGGAAAAGATTGAAGCAGTTACTGAAGATATAGAGTCAGATGAAAAAGAGAAAAAACAGCACATAAAATTTTGGGAGTAGAGGTAACAACTGCAAACTTAATTAAAGATAATTATGCCATGGCTCGTAAAATCATCAAAGATACAGAAGTCTCAGAGGGTGGGATTGCTGGAAAAGGGACAAGAAGGAAGGGATTGTTAGGCTTAAGTAAGGTGTGGAGTGGGTGGAGGATAATGGAGGAAAAGCAGAGATACTAAATTAATACTTCTGTCTTCAACAGGGAGAAGGACGGATCACTGCCTTCAGGAGGGAAAAGAGGAGCAGGGGGGAGGGGAACACAGACATAGTTCTAGAGGAGGACAGAGTGAGGGAGGGAGGGTCTGCTGGCATTGAAAGTGGACAAATCACCAGGCCCAGATAGAGTACATCCAAGGGTACTAAAGGAACTGGCTGAGGAGCTGGCAGGGTCACTAGCAGACCTATTTAATAGTTCACTAGAGTCAGGCATGGTACCACAGGACTGGAGAACAGCACATGTAGTGCCCCTTCACAAAAGCAGTCCCAAGGATGATCCAGGGAATTACAGACCAGTCAGTCTGACCTCCATTGTGGACAAGATCACGGAGACCATACTAAAGGAAAGATTGGTGGAATATCTAGAGGAACATGGTCTCCAGGATGAGAGGCAGCATGGGTTCATGTTGGGGGCAATCATGTCAAACAAATCTGATTGACTTCTTTGACTGTGTCACTAAGACAGTAGACAGATGCCAAGTGGTAGACATCCTCTTTCTTAATTTCAGTAAGGCCTTTGACTCTGCGCCCCACAAAAGGTTGATCAGGATGTGGGTGGACCTTGGAGTTGGGGAAAAGATGGTCAGATGGGTGGAAAACTAGCTGAGGGACAGAACCCAGATGGTGGTGGTGGGGGAAGAGTTATCTGGCACCAGAGAGGTAACCAGCTGGGTCCCACAGAGCTCTGTGCTGGGGCTGGTGTTGTTAAATGTCTTCATCAATGACATGTGGGATGGCATTAAAGGCAAAATGTGCCTATTCGCAGATGACACCAAGCTCTGTGGGAGAGTGGACACAGCTTAAGGGATAAGGGACCTACAGGAAGATCTGGAAAAGCTGGGGAGGTGGTCCAGGATCTGGCAGCTTTGCTTCAATGCCAAGAAATGCAAAGTTATGCATATTGGAGCCAAGAATCCCAGGACAGAGTATTACCTGGGTGGAATCCGAGTATCTGCATCAGAGGAGGAGAAGGACCTGGGAGTGATGATCATTAGTGACCTGAAGCACTACACATAGTGCAAGAAAGCAGCAGCAAAGGCAACAAGATGCTGGGATGCATAGCTAGGGGGATCAGTAGTAGGAGAGAGGAGGTTATACTGCCCTTGTACAGGTCACTGGTAAGGCTATATCTAGAGTATGGAGTTCAGTACTGGTGCCCACACCTCAAAAAGGACATTAACCTGCTGGAGAAGGTACAGAGGAGGGCTACAAAGATGATAGTCGGTCAGCAGGGCAAGGCATATGAGGAGAGGTGGATGGCACTGAACATGTACTCCCTGGAAGACAGGAGACAGAGAGGGGACATGATTGGGACATTTAAGTACTTGAAAGGGATAAATAAGGTTGATAAGAAGAGTCTCTTTAAGCTGAGTAGCAACCATATCACAAGAGGGCACAGTCTTAAGCTGGAGGGTGGGAGGTTTAGGAAGGAGGTCAGGAAGCACTTCTTCACAAAGAGGGTGGTGGACACTTGGGATGCGCTGCCGGAAGAGGTCATCTCGTTGAAGACAGTGGGCAGCTTTAAGAGAGGCTGGGATAGGCATAGGGGAAGGTAAGAATCATGGGTAGGGAGGATGAGAGGAGGGGGGAGGGCAGGGACATTAGCTCAAGCTGTGGACCCTGCAATACGAGCAGACTTGATAGATCAAATGGCCTTCTGCTGGCTTCTTTGTATGTTCATATGTATGTATGTATGTACCTTAGATGAAGAATTCCAGTAGCAAGGGACATGATTAAAGATTTATTAATGTGTTTGAATTGCCTGAAGACAAACTTTCCCTTTGTAACCTGTGCTTACAGAATTCTGCTGACATCCACATATCAAGAAAAAGGGACAACACAAATTGTTTCAGAACCAGTTCCTCAAAAGAAATCAACTGTACTTCTAACATTAGCTTTTGAAATGGATCAGGATTTAATGATGCGGCTGCCGATAATTAAGGCTCCACTCACATACAAGTCAAATAGTTTTTCAGTCTTCACGAATTTATCTTTTCTCTATACGGCAGAGACAACGTCATTTTTGGGGCTATAGGCAGGAGTTGCTTGAAATGGGAGCAGAGTTTCAGCTTCTTGCCCTGACAAAACTCCATATAAAATTTAAAGGGACACAACATATTTTTTTATGATGTAGACCAGGTGACTGCATTTGTTAAAGCACAATATGATCAAAATGAGACAGACTCCCTGACACCATCTGAAGAAGATATGGTAATCATGTCGGCTACATGACTTTATGTTTGAACAGTTCTGTAAAACTAATAGAGAGACGGATATAGCGATTACATATTGGTTGTTAATTAAGCAATAAGCCACGAGGGGGTGTGGGTTATCGAGGGATTTACCACAGCTGGTGTGGTTTGCCCACGAGGTGCAGCCGAGTGGGTAAAATCCTCGACAGCCGTGGTAAATCCCCCGATAACCCACACCCCCCGAGTGGCTTATTGCGATTATACTATGGGAGGGAAGTAAAAATATAAAAAAATGATATTAAAAAAGTAAAAAAAAAATGTTTTTTATTGATTTTAATGTGAGGTATTCTTACTCTATTGAAAATAGTTCCCTGTTGCTAGGCAGAGGATGTGCTGTGCAGCTTGTAATGCAGCTTCACCCCAGCTCCCCCGTCCCCCCTTTTCAGGCACTGCACAGTTTCTAATACAGGCCTCTCCCGCATAAAACTACGTGAGCATGTCATTATGTGCTGTTTGGGTTTTGCTTATAGTTTGTGTTGGAGGCAACGATATTAGGTAGGAGCAGGCAGTTTGTGGTGCGCGCGGGAGCACTAACGCTAAGAGCTGCCGTGTTTGAACTGCTGCCTCAGGGTACAAGCTTCTAGCACGAAAAAAACCTTTTGTTATGTGGGAATATGGAATTTTGTCACTAACACTGTGATGGTGAGGTGGTCTGGACATGGCACTGCGGCGGGTAGGAGGTATAAGCGAGGAGCTAGGAGACCGGAAGCAGCGAGAGCGATGGAATTTGGAGGGAGCAAGCGAATGTTACAGGGACATATTTCAAAAGGTTTGCCACATGTTTTTGCTGCTGTTACTTTTGAAGAAATGCAACAGTGGAATTTGTGTTTATGCCAGGCAGTTTTTGAATGTTTCTTGAGCTATAGGGAAGGCTGGGGGTGCCATGCTGATTTGCGTTTCTTGAGGAAACGAAGATGGCGGCTAGGAATGATTTTTTAATTTTTTTTTGTTGTTATTGAGATGCGGCTGGCTGGCACCTTTTTGCGATGATTATCGGTAGATAATCAGTGGAGGTAAGGTGCCAGCCTGCCTATCGGATTGGTCAGTGTCCGAGGTCCATTGTATAATAAAAATTATGTAATGACTGATGGAGTTATGGAGGGGGAATATATCCTATTTCTTTTTTTGTTTTGACAACCCCTTATACTGATGGTTAGGCAGGTATGTGGTTTAAGAATAACCATATATGTACAAATAGTTTAAATACTGAGGGCCGGATATTCAAAAGAGTTGCGCCATGCGCAATAGGGTTGCTCATGCGCAAGTCCGAACTTGCTCCATTCTGCGATATTCAGCAGGAGGCAGTTGCGCCACTGAAAACAGGCTGAGCAACAGCACAATGCAAATGAATGCATGCTGAACTGGTGGGGGAGGTACCATGCATAAACTGCACAGCCCGATATTCAGCCGGACTGTGCAGAGTTGTGCAGGCGCAACCCCCAACCTGCGCCTGCACAACTTTGAGCCAAAAAAAAAAGGCTTAAGTTGAGGGCCACCCACAGGTGAGCTGCTGCATTGCAGGGCGCAACACAGCAGCTGCCACCTGTGGCTGGCCACCACTCCCTGTGCCCCCTGCAGCCCAATTGGCAGCCGACTGTAAATCCCCTCACCACCCCCACTGGGCCCGATCGAGGCATAGTGTACCCCCACCAGCCCTATCCGGCAGCAATGTGGCCCCCGAACGTGATCCCTGGTGGTCCAGTGGACCAAATGCCCATCAAGGGCAGTGTTTAATAAACCCCCTCTCCCGCAGTCATCCCTGGTGGTCCAGTGGACCAAAATGCCCGATCGCAGGCAGTGTTTAATAAACCCCGCCTCCGCGAGTCATCCCTGGTGGTCCAGTGGACCAAATGCCCGATCAGGGCAGTAAGTTTAATAAAACCCCCAACATAGCCCTGGTGGCTAGCATCCCCACCCCACCCACCCACAAAGCTCCACCACCCGGCCCCTGCAGCATCCCACCCGCCTGCCGCCTCCCGCTGCTCACGATCGACTGTTTCCTGTAGGCCTGCACGCCCATTGGTGCAGAGCAAGAGCTAACAAGGCAGCCCATACCATACATGACAGTCCAGATTTGTGAATTAATTCACTGGGAAATGCATTCATATACTTTACTGCACACATGGAAAGGCTTACTGCATTTATAAAAAGGCTTACTGCTCTTTTGTATTACAGGTAAATTGAAACATTTTTGTTAGCACTTTTTTACATGAATTATTTAAATATATTTCAGTAACAAAATATATACCTGAAATAGTCTCTGGATTTGTAGGTTTTTTGACCTTGGTAATGAGATCCAGCACCTGACCATGCACTGCTAGGACATTAATGCATGGTCAGGTGACTTCCCTCAGCCAATGAAGTTTCTATATTTTTCTTCTCAATATGTTTGCTTGCACGCATGTGCAAGAAACATAGTGCCACCATATGACTTTTCGTAGGTGTGCCACTCAGCTTCCAATGCCCTGCTCCAGAGCCATAGGAAGGCATTTTGGTGCCCTGGGCAAGAGACTAATTTTGCGCCCCCCCCCCAAGAAAATAGCCGGGGGTCTGAAGGGTTTACATGCTCTGCAGTGACTTTTGGGACTTTTCTTGAAGAAAAAAAAACATACTTTTGTTACATGTTCCCTACCCCTGATTTCAGGGAATATTTTGCTCCCATGGAATATGAGATGTGGGAGACTGGCTGGCTGGTATCAGAGTGTGCAGTCACAATTGTGGTCAAGGGGCTGACCAACAATGCCATCAACCACCCACCCTACATACATTTTTGAAATATACTGTGAAATATTGCTACATAAAGCTCTGAGGGGTTTACATGCTCTGTGGTGAGTTTTGTTTTTTTTCTTGAAGAAAAATACACTTTTGTTACATGTTCCCTACCCCTGATTTCAGGGAATATTTTGCTCCCATGGATTATGAGATGTGGGAGACTCTGGCTGAGAGGTGCAGTTGGGAAGAGACACTGGTATAACTGGAAGCTGATACTGGCATAACTGGAGTGAGAAGAGAAACCGCTATAACTGAGACACTGTTTAGCTGTAATTAGGAGGAACTACTTTAATGGGAGTCTGGGACACTGTCACACTGGCATAAATGTGAGCAAAGTGATGTAACAGAGAGCAGATATTGGTGTAACTGGTATACTGACTTACTGTATCTGTTACGCTAACAGATACAGTAAGTCAGTATACAAATTACAGCAATAGTTAGGTGACTGATATACCTGGGAGGGTACACTGGTATTGCTGGCAGATGTCACTGTAGTAGCTATGAGATACTGGTGTAACTGAGAGGGGATAAAGTGTTACAACCATCAGGGTTCACTGCACTAGCTGGGAAATACTGCTGTAACCAGGAGAAATCACTGACATAACCACAAAGTGCCACTGCAGCAGTGTGTAACTCTTGGGATACTGGGTGATTACACTGGTATCTGGTAAACTTGCTTAAATGGCATTTTAATATTTGGTTGCTCTAGCTTGAGACACAGCGTGGTAGTGCTGGAAGTGCTATTCAATGTTGTGAGGTTGCTGCTGGCACTAGCAGTGGCATTCCCTACAGAAACACACTATAAGAAAAACCAACAGGTGAGGATGCAGCAGAGGAACTGGAGGTGCTTTTACAGACTCCATGTCCTAGCTCTGCAAAGCATTTGGTTTGAGAATATGCCACACTTCAACAAAAATACTGCAATTTTTATGCTGTCTTATCATCCACTCTTTGTGGGCAGAATGGCTAACATGAAACTGAGTTTCATGTTAGCCATTCTGCCCACAAAGAGTGGGTGATTGCATAAAACTGCCAGTGCTGTTCTCAGTGCCAGTGCCCCCACACCACCACATTAATCCATGGCCAAGCAACATTTTCCCACATCCACCACACCACCAGTCTCCCCTATAGTCATTCCATATCCTCGCTTACTCATACACATTAGTGAAAGCAATTTACACGCTACAAAAATTAGGCACAGTAAGCAGTGAATTTAAATAGGGCATACAGAAACAAATACAGAACAAAGTAAGAAAATATACGAAAAAAATTACAAATAACACAAAACAGCAACAATATGCTTCACTAAAGACTGTCTAATGGTAAGTACAGCACTGATATTTTTTTAATCAGTGAAAAGTGTTTCTTTTCTGTCAGATATATGAAACAGAGTAGCAGCCAGTCAGGTCTGTGACTGTCTGCTTCAGCCTGGAACTACGATTGAACAGAACATAGCAGGAGAGAGTATAACCAAACTGCAAAATTCAACTTCCTGACTAGAAGGCTTTTCTGGTTTGTACTCTTTGCCTGTGCTGGTCCTGGACCTCCAGCACACACAGAGAAAGAGTATGAACCAACCAGAAGAGCCTTCTAGCCAGGAAGTTGAATTTTTACAATGACTATACTCAGTCTCTCCTGCTGCATGATGCAGTGGTGAAACAGAAAGCTCAGTGTAGGAGCACTGGAGCAAACCGAGCAGCCTCATACTTATTTGCTGTCTGTGCTGCTGTTGATGGTAAGAGCTAGCTAGACACAGATGCCCGTCTAGTACAAATGCAAAAAGTCTGATTAGATTTGGTTTTATGAGCTCCTAGAACATTTTATAATATTCTTGGGTGAATCCATCAGTTCAATGTCAGTTATAGGGTTGTCTAAGGAATCCTGCTGCTCTTGTGTGAAAGGCCTCAGCTGCAGTATCCCCAGATAATTCGCCACCCTAGCTTCATGTGTGGTTGGGACCCCGCTCGTGTAAGTAAAGGGGCTCATAATAGTCCCCAAATACATTAACTACAGTATTCCTGAAGGGAAGCTGCAAAACAGACCCTCACCTCACCTCTGCTTCCTATTCTCCATTTTCAATACTGCTCTGCTGACCCCCTCCCTTCTGATTTGCTGATGATCAAGATAAGAACCTTTCTAGGGACATGGATATGTTGTTCATCCACACTTATTGGCAGGTATCCTTGCCGCTTTAAATCTTGCCGGAAGGTCTTCAAGCTGGCTCCTCCCACCCACCCGGGTGGTAAAACTCTCGGCTCCGCCCCATGACGCCAGATCTTCCTTACCGCTTGGAAGCTCAGGTTCCCTCCTTAACGCTCTGCGTTTGAGACTGGTTCCTATTACTTCGGTTTTTGCGAATTTGAAGTTTTTGCTAAAAAAAGACTTCGGTCTTCTATCCCTCGCGGCTGCGATGGACAAATTGACTCCCGGTTTCCGGAGATGCCCTTGCGGGCAGAAGATGTCTCGGACGGATCCACACTCCACGTGTGTCTACTGTTTAGGCCGTGAGCACAACCCGCAGGCCTGCGACTTGTGCTCTTCCTTCTCGGCCTACGTCCTCGAAGACCGTGCTGCCCGATTGCATCTGCGGCGTCCCGAGAAATGTTTTCCTCCGGTGAAGTCTAAGGAGGCCCAGTTGGCGGTGTCCACGGCGGCGGGCTCAGCGGATCAGCTCGAGCAGATGATCACCCTCGAAGAGGAGGCGGCGCGGGCCGCATCTTCCTCGGCCGCGGCATTTATCCCGCTCTCTCTGGGTTCTTCCTAAACAGCTTCCTTAAGGAGCTTTGTCTGTCCCTCTCCACTAAGGGAGAGGGCCAACGTCTGCTGGACCTTATTCTCGGTCCAAAAAGAAGGACAAGGGTAAATCCTCCGTTGACGCTCTTGGGAGCGGGAAAGGTCCCTCTCCCAGTCGCTGAGCCGTCGACTTGATCCGACCGCTCGGCCTCTGTCCACTGGTCTCACGGTGTCCCGTCAGATCAGTTGGCCGAGACTCCCGTCGATGCAGTTGAGATTTTTCGACCCGTTGACGGTTGTCGCCTGTGAAGCGAACTCCCCTCTCGCGGTTCCCGGAGTTGAGGATCCCGTGGGCTTGCCAGTGCCTCCGGTTCCGGAACCCTCGGGTGAACCCTCCGAGCCGAGGGGAGTGCCGGTTCCTGCCGACACTTCCCCGCACCGACCTCAGAAAAGCTGAGGTTCTCGGTCTCGGTCTTGGACCTCTTCACGGTCCAGCCAATCCCGCTGTCATAGGCGGTCTCGGCACCGCGGTAAGCGGCGTCGCTGCTCGTCCTCGTCCTCATCCTCAGACGAGGGGAGGCTTCGACGTAAGTTACGTCGACGATACGAGGACCTCATGTGGCAACAGCTCCTCCTGACCGGGAATAAGCCGACGCTGTCGCCTTCCCCGGCTGTTAAGTGGCTGTCACCGGAGCGGCCGAAACAACCCCTCGACTTAACCGAGGAGCCTGTTCCCAGGCCGGTTGTTCGGCCAAAACCAGCTGCTCCACCGATTCCGGTGGAACCTTCGACTCCACAGCCATTATTTGGGGCTCCGACCAAGGATTCTCAGTCGGCTAAGGGTTTGCCCCATAGGCTGTCTGTTACCCTCACTCCCGACCGACCTCGGCAGGTGGAGGGTGGCTCAGGCCAGAGGCAGCTCTTTGCGGACTCCTCCGAGTCCGACGGTGATTCCTCTCTGTTCTCCAGGCTAGTGAACTTGGAGTCCTCTGGAGGTCAGTCGATGGACGATAGCCCTTCTTCCGACCTGGATTGCTTGGCTCATCTCGGAGTCTACGGGATGAAGCTCGAACCTGTCTCTAAGCGGGCCAGGTACCCCTCATGGAGATCCTGGACCGAGGGGATTCCCCTACGGAGGCCTTTCCGGTGGCTGAGGCCATAGTGGGCCCAGCCTTGGAGCTCTGGCAGCATCCTGCTTCCTGTCCTGCGCCCTCGGCCAGGATGGCCAGGAAGTATTCGGTCCCCACCAGTTCTTTGGCCGGTTTTTCGGAACACCCCTCAGCCGAGGAGTTAGTTACTGACAGCGTTTTCCGGCGCACCGGGAAGGCTAGGGACGTGGACAAACCTCCCGACAAGGAGTCCAAGAAATTGGACTATGCTGGGCGAAAAGTCTACGCTGCGTCCTCCTTCGGCCTTCATCAGGCCAGCTCAGCCGTCCTCATGGCACATTTCTCTCATGCCTTGTTGGGCTCCCTGGACGAGGTGATCCCTCATCTCCCGGTGGACCTGCAGACCAGGGTCAGACAGGTGCGAGACCAGGGCAGGACAGTGGCCAAACAGCAGCTCCAAACTGCTCTGGACATTGGAGACTCATGTGCTAGGTCAGTAGCGACCGCAGTGGCTATGCGCCTTCGGGCTTGGCTGAGGATATCCACCTTTACTTCGGATACCCAGCACAAGTTGGCGGATGTCCCCTTCCTGGGGACCAACCTCTTCGGCCCTGGGGTGGAAGGTCACCTACAGAGGATCGAAAGTCCAATGCTACCTTGGACTCGGTCTCATCCATACAGGACAAAAGGCACGCAGACCACAGCCTAAGCCCTTTCATCCCTCTGCCCAGCACACCCGGCCAACAGCCCAGCAACGCCAGGGCTAGCAGGCGCGAGCTTGGCATCCCAAACCCAAGCCCGGGGCTTCCTCCAACAGGAAGCAGGGAGGTAAAGGCCCAGGAGGTCCCTCGGCTGGTCCCTCCTCCAAGCCTGCCCAGTGACGGGTTGGGGGTGTCGCTCCCAATCCCGTCACCTCACCCCAGGTTCCCCCCGTGGGGGGACGGCTCCATCACTTCCTTTCTGCCTGGTCCGTTATTTCCACGGACAGATGGGTATTGGAGGTGGTGGAAAAAGGTCTGCCTCTAGAGTTCAAGCAGGCCCCGCCCTTCAGAGCTGTCACCCCTCGGAGGGCTTCGGGGTCCGCAGCCTCGCTGTCGGCTCGCCGAGCCAACATCGCTCTCCTCCTCCAGAAGGAGGTGATCAGGGAGGTGGCGGACCCTCCCTCAGAACCGGGGTTTGTGTCCAGGTACTTCCTGGTCCTGAAACGGACGGGGGGCTGGCGCCCCATTCTCGACCTACACGACCTAAACAAGTTCCTAAGATCTCGAACCTTCAGGATGGTCACTCTGGCTCAGATAATACCATCCTTGGAACGCGGCATGTGGTTCTGCTCTCTGGACTTGCAGGACACGTTCTTTCACGTCCCTATCCGTCCATCTCACCAGAGATTCCTTCGCTTTCGAGCGGAGGGATCCCTTCTCGAGTTCCGAGCCATGCCCTTCGGCTTGTCTCCAGCTCCCAGGGTCTTCACCAAATGCATGGCAGTGGTGACAGCATTCCTGCGGTGCCGAGGGGTCTGGGTGTACCCTTACCTGGATGACTGGCTGATAGCAGCCCCCTCCAGGCAGGAGGTGGAGCAGTCCAGAGATCTGGCCCTCCAGGTCTGCTCTCAACTGGGCCTCCTCATCAAAGAGGCCAAGTTGGAACTCGAACTGAAGCAGGTGATTCTTTTCATCGGGGCACTGCTCGACTCTCTTCGAGCCAGAGCACGACTCCCGGCGGACAGGGCCGAGATTCTTTCCTCCTTTGCCCAATCATTTCTGGTTGGGCAATCGAGCCCTGCGTGGGACTTCCTGCGCCTCCTGGGTCTCATGGCGGCCTGCACCAGCATGGTCCATTGGGCCCGCTGGAACATGCGTCCTCTTCAGTGGGGACTGGCCAGTCAGTGGTCACAACGCTGCGATCCTTTGGACCAGCTTGTGACGGTGACCCAGGGGATGTGGAACGCTCTCCAGTGGTGGATCGTTCCAGTTCATTTGCAGGAGAGCATCCCGTTCGTCCGCCCCGAGCCGACGGTCTCTCTATCGACCGATGCCTCTCTGATGGGTTGGGGTGCCCATCTGGGGGAACACCGGGCTCATGGCCTTTGGTCCCTGCAGGATTCCGGATGCCACATCAACCTGCTGGAGCTCCGAGCGGTCCGCCTAGCTCTCACTGCCTTTGCTCCATTTCTCCGGGGTCAAGTGGTCCGAGTCCAGACGGACAACACCACGACCATGTACTATCTAAACTGCCAGGGCGGGACGCGCTCCTCGCTTCTCTGCAAGGAAGTTCTCCGCATTTGGTCACTCGTGCACAGCCTGGAGGCTGATCTCCTAGCCATTCATGTGGCAGGAGCCTCCAACACCGTGGCCGATGCCCTAAGCCGGATAGGGGCTGCGTCCCACAAGCGGTCTCTCCTGCCGGAGGTAGTACAGTATCTGTTCTCCCATTGGGGCACACCTCAGGTGGACCTGTTTGCCTCCAGGGAGAACGTGAAGCTGAGGCTGTTCCATGCCCGCCCCCCTCAGCAGGGCTCGCTGCAGGGGGATACCTTCTCAAGGCCGTGGACCCCGGGCCTCTTCTACGCCTTTCCCCCATTTCCCTTGATTCACAAGGTGCTTCTCAAAGCAAGGAGGGACAAGGCGCAGGTGATTCTGATAGCCCCAGACTGGCCTCGCCAGTTCTGGTACCCAGATCTCCTCAGCCTCAGCTCCAGGCTCCTGAGGCAGCTTCCAGCTCACCTGGACCTGCTTTCAGTCAATCAGGGGAAGGTGTTCCATCCGGACCTTCAATCCCTGCACCTGACGGCCTGGTTCCTGAGTGGCTAGAGTTCCAGGCCTTGGGTCTTTCCGACGAGGTCCTCAATGTAGTTGAGGCGTCCCATAAGGAGTCGACCAGGAAATGCTATGCCTTCAAATGGAAGAGGTTTTCCATTTGGTGTCAGGGCAAGGGCCTGGACCCTTCTTCCTGTTCCTTGGCAAGCATCTTGGACTATTTGTGGTCCCTTTCTCAGCAAGGAGCTTAGGTCGACGACCCTAAGGGTGCACCTGGCAGCCATCTCTGCTTACCGGGCGTGGGCCGGGAAGCAGTCGGTGGTGCAGGAGAAGGTGGTCTGGTGCTTTTTCAAAGGCCTTGATCACATTTCCCTCGGTGCGAGAACCTCCACCTCCCGTGGGATCTACTGCTGGTACTGGCAAGCTCATGGGCTTAAGCCATTGAACCAATGCACAGGTGTGCTCTCTCACCTGTCGTGGAAGACCACCTTCTTGGTGGCTATCACGTCAGCCAGAAGGATGGGGAGAGCTCAGGCGCTTTCATCGAGTCTCATACCTGGTCTTCCACAGGGACAAGGTTGTCTCTGTTTCACCAAATTCCTTCCGAAGGTGGTGTCGGGAGTTTCACCTTAACCAGGTGTTGACTCTGCCGGTGTTCTACCCCAATCACACCTCGGAGGCCGAATAGGCTCCATACTTTGGACCCTAGGCGCTCGCCCCTATAAAGCGCCGCAGCTGAAATTCGAGAGGTTATCGCTGTTTATCACCTACACAAGCCGCATCTGCAGACCTGCAGCCAAGCGGACGATAGGCAGGTGGGTCACCTCCTGCATAGATTTCTGCTATAAGTTGGCGGGCATGGAGCCTCCCAGAGGGATAAGAGCTCATTCTACCTGCCATACTGCTGCATCGGTGGCTGCTTCCAGGGACGTCCCTATCCAGGAAATCTGCAGGGCTGCTACCTGGAAGTCAGCACACACCTTCATCACCCATTACCACATCGACCTTGAGTCACGCCGGGATGCTGGTTTTGGGGCCTCGGTTCTCCAGTCTCTATTCCCTAAGTAGGGGGTGTGTGTCTTGTCTCCCTCCTCCCGGAGAACTGCTAGGAGTCTGCCAATAAGTGTGGATGAACAACATATCCATGTTCCTAGAAATACAGGTTACTCACCTGTAACAGGAGTTCTAGGAATGGTATATGTTGTTCATCCACACGACCCACCCGACCTCCCCGGCCTCGACGCACAACCTGAGCTTCCAGCGGGCCAGATCTGGCGTCATGGGGCGGAGCCGAGAGTTTTACCACCCGGGTGGGTGGGAGGAGCCAGCTTGAAGACCTTCCGGCAAGATTTAAAGCAGCAAGGATACCTGCCAATAAGTGTGGATGAACAACATATACCATTCCTAGATCTCCTGTTACAGGTGAGTAACCTGTATTTCCTACCCATCCCCCATAGAAACGCTGATGTAAATATTTTAACTGGCCTTCAGTATTTTTTTCCCCAATCGAGCTGTAGGACTGTTTTATGCGGCTTTATTAATATGCTATAGACGGCAGGCACTCTCACAGCCGAGTATGGGTCGGTGGAGTCTGGACTAACTAGGACTTGTGAGCTGCGGGCAGACTGGAGGTCTCAGGGCAGCGGGTGGGAGGAGTAACATAACACAATCACATAACCAGAAATGTATTCATTTTCATTTTCATTTTCCAATCGGACAACCCCATCAATTAAGTAAAGACAATCCATCAATTTGAACTATTGAACTAAGGGAGCCAGAGGACAATCACAAAAAAAAGAATGATCTGGGCAGGTACAGACAAGGAAGGAAATAAAGGAATTTGGTTGGAATTGGAAATAAATTTTAGTTTATCAGGCGGCAGTGGCAGCAACAGCGGCTCAGCAAGAAAAGAAGACAGCAAGTCTGCAGTCACACTCACTGGGTAGTAGTTTAGTTCGTAACTTCACTAGAGTCCACTCACTCCGACTCTGGTCATCGTCAGCCGAATTCTCGCGCTGAGAAGTCGGCTGACTATGGACTACTAACTACTACTGAGTGATGATTTCAGGCCTGTCCTAGTCTAGTGTCCTGTCTTGTGGAGTGAGAACGGAGGGAGGCGGGAGCCCTGCAGAGCATAGTCAGACTAGAGAGAGGTCCCGGGGTCAGCAACACACTGGTGCAGTGTGACATGACCAGATTAAATTACTCATTTAATTTTGTTTTCAATCGGAGGATCCACCCCCCCCCGTCACACAATGAAGACCAAGAGGGCAACGAAGTAATGAACGAACGATCACAAAAAAAAACAACCCCAGGCACACACAACAAGGAATGATGAACTGAAGAAGGAATTAAGCCAAGGAGGAAATGTTATTTTATTTATTTATCTCAGGCGGGCAGGCGGCAGCGGCTCAGCAAGTCTCTCGATAGTTACTCTCAGTAGTCCGACTCCATCAGTCAGTTCTCAGAGGACACATACAGGAGAGACAGTAAACCAACTCTAAAGATAAATAAAAAAAAAAAAAGAGGAAGAGTGTAGTGTTGCTTGCTTACACAATTTAAAATCAAGTTTTATTTCAATCGCTCTGCCTCTCTCTGCTCTCTCTATCAAATAATCAACTCTTTATCCATCTAGGTCTACTCTAGTAGTTTCCGTCTCTCCAACTAATAACTAACCGCCTCTCGCACAACCACGCGCTTCACGACTCTGCCCCTACCTTTTTATACTGGCTGGTGGCATGACCCCAATTACTACCAGGCCACAGGATTTTTTCTCCCTTTAGACAGCACGACCATGTGACCCCCCCCCCCACTTGCTGTTCCTTCCTCGGATGCATCCCTGCTGGCAGCCATTAGTAATTACAGTAAAAAAATTAAAATTAAGCTATCAAAACTGCACCCCTCGGAGGCATGCGCCCGGGGCAGATGCACCATCCGCCCCACCCTTCCTACAGTACTGCCAGGAAGTGGACGGGGGGGCCACTGGAGGTGTGTGCGAGTGAGTGAAGGTGGGTGTGTGTGTGTGTGTGCGAGAGGGCTTGAGCATGCCACAGAGGATGGAGGGCAGTGGTAAGAGGCAGAGCACACAGTGGTGAAGAGCCAGGGGTGTACCCGGTGCAGTGGCAGCACCAGCAGCACACTGCCGGGGGGGGGAACCAGGTAGACAGCTGCCCCAGGGGGGACACCAACCAGGGATATGGCCTGTGCCACCTTCCAGATGGAGGCGGTAATGAGGTGTGTGAGAAGGCAGGCAGCAGGGAAGCGCAGCTGTGGAAGGGCCCAGTGGTGGTACGCCCAGAACAGGCTGTACCGTGCCCACGTCAGCTTCGAGCTGTACAGTGACATCAAGATTATGAGCTGGTACCGCCTGAACCAGGCAATTCTGAGGCAGCTCTGTGAGATGTGCAGTGAGGAGATGCAGACACCCACACGATGGAGCCATGCGCTGCCCGTGGAGACTAAGATCACAGCCGTCATGTGCCTGCTCACCACGGGCACCTTCCAGAGACCAACAGGGGACATGACAGGCTTTACCCAGTCAGCCGCGTCACGCCTACTCACACAATTCCTCAGCACACTGCTGCCACATGCTGTGGAGTACATCAGTTTCCCCAGCACACAGGCGGAGCACACAGCAAACATGCAGGAGTTCCACAGGGTAGCACGGTTGCCTGGCGTGCTCGGGGCCATAGACTGCACCCATGTAGGCATCCACATGCCACCTGGCCTGGAGGGGTGGCATACATCAACCGCAAGGGTTACCTGAGTGTCAGCTGCCAGGCAGTGTGCGATGCCAGGGGGTGCATAATCAATGTCTGTGCCACGCACCCTGGGGGAGCACAGGATGCCTTCATCTGGCATCAGTCCACACTGTGCCATAGGTTTGAGAGTGGGGACATTGCCACTGGCCATCTGGTAGGTGAGTATGTATAGCACGCTGGACGCTGGGTGCAGATGAGGGTGTGTGAGTGAGGTATGGGCAGGGGTGCCATGGGAAATGGCCATGAAGGCCCATGGCACAGTGACGCAGACCACCATGCTAATGAAACCCCTCTACACACGGGTGACAGTGGTTACCCACTACGGCCCTGGCTGCTCACTCCATACCGGTGCCCCTTGACCCCAGCGCTGCAACAGTACAATGAGGCACATGCCACAACACAGAATGTAATCGAGCGGGTGTTCGGCTGCTGAAGGCACAGTTCCGTTGCCTGCACATGTCAGGCGGTGTCCTATAGTACAGCCCCTCAAAGGCCTGTAGGCTATTCCTGGCCTGCTGTATCCTGCACAACATGGCCACTGACTGTGGGATAGCCATTGAGGTCAAGGAGGGGGACAGCGGTGGGGACAATGAGGACACTGGTCCAGTTGATGTTGGGCAGCCACCCCCTGGGTGAAGGGATCCCCGGCTGGCCCGAATGGCCCAGCAGCACTGGGACACCATCGCAGTGGAGCACTTCGGACAACACAGGTAGGTCAACAGGGCCACGTGCAACCACCAAGAGCAAGGGCACAGCCCACAGACAGGCAGGGGTGGACACTAGGGGAGGACGGCATCAGGGGCATGGGACTGCACACAAAAGCAGGAAACAGCAGGGCAGCACTCGGCACGCACAACATAGGCACACACACCCCTTCCCATGTCCACAGGGCCACATGCATGCCCACCCTGACATGGCCCCCACACCCCCGGACCAACACAACCACACCCAGTGGCTGGCAGTGTGTGTGCGTCAGATGCTGAGCACTAATGCAGAATGGCAGACAGCGCTATGCTGGCATCATCATGCACATGCCACAGTGCCCAGCAGCCGGGAGGGTGTGCACAGGGACCATGTGAGTGCAGGGCAGGGCACCACACCCATGCAACACACACAGAACACCACAGTGCACACAGGGCAATGCCAGACAGTGGCTGTGGAGGGGGAAGGGTGAGTCATGCAGCACAGTAGCGCGGCCGCCACGGATACGTGGGTGGCCCTGCCGAGATCTGCCAGCCATACCAGGCTGACCAGTGGCCTCATGAGGTGGCACTGAAGGGCCCCCAGGGGTGATGCTGCGTGAATGCGACCGTGTCCGTGCAGGGGTCTGCAGGCCACCGAACATGCCCGCACCAGGCATGCTAGGTGTGCCCACAGCCAAACCCGGCGTCGACCTGGCAGGGGTCGCCCAACTCTGAGAACAGGAGTGGACATAGCACTCTGCGGGGTGTGCGGCGGCTGGGCACACAGTCGGTTAGCCAGTGGAGCCACGACAGTTGCCATTGCAGTGGTCTGCCTGTCAATGGCTGCAATCACATCCGCCCGCTGTTAAGCCAACTCTGGCAGGAGCAAGGCATGATCCCTGCTTCGCCGCTCCTCTGCCTGGCTCTGCTCCGCACAGAGTGCATCCACTGCCGCCACGAGCCACACCTGCTGATCCACAGAGGCCTGGAGAAGATGGCTGTGGTCGTCCAAGGGGTCATCTGCATGGTCAGCATGCTGTCCCCCATAGTGTTCCTGGCCCTGCTGCACAGCACCCCTCGACGGTGAGTGTCGCATGGCGCTGCCTTCCTGGGATACGTCCACATGCGGTGCACTGCTGCTGCCTCCTGCCCTTGTCGACACTGTCCAGCTGCCGACGCTGCCCCTCTGGCTGATGATCACCAGACACCACTGGCACGGCCACAGCAGCATCAACAGCCCCACTTCCATGGCCGCACGCCAGTGCTGCCCCACTGGAACCCGCAGACACAGCCTGGACAAGGGCTGTTGTGCAGGCAACAATGCCAGCGCTACCTGCACATCTGCCTGGGTGGATGCCATCTGTGGGATCTCCCTGTGTCCCACGTACAACACTGTCCGGGATGTGCATCACATCATCATCAGTGCTGGAGTCAGCCCCGATCTGTGTCTCAGCACACAGAACACCGTGAGCGGTGTCATGCTGGAACACAGCCAGGGCCATATTTACACCCGCACCACTGGCATCAGTCCGGACAGATGTGCTGGGCTGCAGACTGTCGGTCCCTCAGACACCTGTGGAGGTGGATGGGCACTCCGCCGGTTCCTGGGCCGCCCCCTCGGGAGACACACCCACCACCGCTGCCCCATGCAGCTGCTCAGGAGCAGGTTTGGTCAATGGCTTATGTAAAGCAGATCTCCATTGGTAACAATACTGATTAATTTAATTTAATCCTAGATGGACGTTTCCCTTTAACATAAATAGCTACCCCCCCTCCCTTTTTCCCAGTCCTATCTCTCCCTAACACGTTGTACCCAGGGATAGTCACCTCCCAACCAGTATTATTTGTGAACCATGTTTCTGTCTTGGCCACCCAGTCTAGTCCTGCCTCAGCTATTGCGGCATCGAGGTCAGTCATCTTGTTAGCCAGACTGCGTGCAGCGTGCATTCAGGCATAGTGCTGACCAATCTTTCTGTGTTGCTTTGTTTGTCATGCCTCCCTTAATCTTATTTTTTATCCCTTTGTAGTTTTCCCGGTTTATGGTTCCTCCCTTTCCATTGTGATGGTCAACGCCAGAGCCGGAAAGGGTTTTATGTTCCTGGCTATCTGCTTTTGCTGTCCTGGAATGTGTAGATTTGGTGCTAGCTGGAGGGGGAGAGACAACAGGCTCTATGTGTGCTTCTCCTAGAGCTACCGTCATCTCCCCTCCCGCTAGTTTAAATGTCCTACGTGGGTGTCAGATTTCTGGCCCAGTGCTCTGCTCTGACTCTCTCTTTAGTCAGGTGGAGGCTGTCGAATTTGAAGAACTCCTTTCCCAGGAGTTATCCCATTTTCCCCAGGCCTATGATTCTGTCTTAAACCACTGGATTGTTCACATTAAACATTGCTGCATGTTGCATCTAACGCAATTGTAAATATTGTACATGTAATGTTAATAATGTGTATTTCTGTAACTCTCTGAAACTGCATGGAATCTTATGATGTCATTAATGTATGTATGTTTCTGTAACACTTGAACTGACGTGGAAACTGGCCCAGTGGTAGTGGGGGTTAAGGCATTAGGCTAACCTCATGCCACGCCGGCGGCCTGAGTGCGGGAGCCAGCTAGAGAGCGGGGGGGGGGCAGCTGGGGAGGAGAGGATTGAGCATCCAGTATACTGCTCTTCTCTTGAGGATGCAATTCTTGGTCCTGCCCTGGAACTGTGGCAGCACCCGGCCTCTTGTTTGGCACCTTCAGCCTGGATGATGCTCAAGTACATGGTCCCTACCAGTTCCCTCTCAGGCTTCATGGAACACCCCTCAGCCGAGGGGTTAGTGGCTGATTCTGTGTTTCTGCACACGGGCGATGTGGGGGACATGGACAAGCCCCCAGATAAGGAATCCAAAAAGTTAGACCATTTGGCCAAAAAGGTGCATGCTGCCTCTTTGCTCGGCCTTTGACAAGTGAGGTCGACCCTGTTGATGGCCCACTTTATGCACGCCCTTCTTGGGTCCTTGGATGAGGTGCTTCCCCACCTCCTGACAGACCTGCAGACTACTGTCAAACAGGTCCATAACCAAGCTCGTGCCATGGCAAAGCAGCAGTTCCAAAGGACCATGGACATCAGCGATTCTTGCGCCCAGTCCATGGCAGTAGCCATGCACTGCAGGGCTTGACTGCGCATCTCCATGTTCACTGCTGATATGCAGCACAAGTTGGCAGACGTGCCCTTCTTGGGAACTAACTTGCTTGACCCCGGCGTGGAGGGGCATCTCACCAGGACTGAAAAGTCCAGTGCCATCCTAGACTCAGTGATGTCTGCTCAGAAGGCTCCAAAAGACACCATGTCCACCAAGAAAAAAGGCATTTTGGCCTGCCTCGGCCTCTGCAGCCAAACTTGCCCAGCCCCAAGCTGGTCAGTAGCAGGCCTGTCGTCCAAGACCCAAATCCGAGGCCTCAGTTATCAGGAAGCCAGGAGGTCTGGGCTCTAGCAGTCCCTCGACCAGACCCTCCTCTGCTTCCAAGCTTGCCAAGTGATGAAATGGGGGACGTCCTCCCCTCTCCTGTCCTGCACCCCCAGGTCCCCCCATGAGGGGGGTCGGCTCTGCCACTTCCTTTCTGTGTGGTTTGCTGCCACAACGAACAGGTGGGTTCTCCAAGTGGTCAGCCAGGGTCTGCCTCTGGAATTGGAGCAGTACCCTCCCAGATGAGCCTGCGCCCCACAGGAAGACTGGCTGTCAGTCGATGTTCAGTCGGCCCTTCTGGATGACATTGCCAAACTCCTGCTCAAAGCGGTGGTGGCTCCCATCTCTGATCCTCCACAGTGACCAGGGTTTGTGTCCAGGTACTTCCTGGTACCCAAACAGACAGGGGGGTTGGTGCCCTATTCTAGATCTGCACGACCTGAACAAGTTCATCAGGTCCCACACCTTCAAGATGGTAACTCTGTCCCAGATAATACCATCTCTGGAGCAAGACATGTGGTTTTGCTCACTGTCTCTTTAGGATGCATTCTTCCACATCCCAATCCATCTGTCCCACCGTCGGTTCCTCTGATTTCAGGCAGAGGGCATCCTCTATGAGTTCCAGGCCATGCCATTCAGCTTGTCCTCAGCCCCCAGGATCTTTACCAAGTGTATCGCAGTGGTGGCTGCCCACCTGAGGTGCCGGAGAGTCCATGTTTTCCCTTACCTGGATGACTGGCTTGTTGTGAGTCCCTTCTGGAGGAGATGGAGCCATCCAGGGGCCTGGCCCTCCAGACCTGCATCTCTCTGGGCCTCTTGGTCAACAAGGCCAAATTGGAACTTGCACCTTCGCAGGTGATCCACTTCATCAGGGCAGTGCTCGACTCTCACAGAGCCGGGGCTCATCTCCCAACAGACAGAGTGGAGGCTCTTACCTCCTTTTCCCACTCATTTCGGATTGGGGAATTGCACCCTGCTTGGGACCTCCTGTATCTTTTGGGCTACATGGCAGCCTGCACCAACATGGTCAGATGGGCTCGCTGGAGAATGCGCTCCCTGCAGAGGGAGCTGGCCGGCCAGTGGTTGCAGCGCAGGGGTCACTTTAACCATTTTTTTCAATGTAACCCAGCAGATGTGGGACATGCTGCAGTAGGGGCTAGGCCTGGAGCATCTGCAAGAGGGTACCCCATTTGTCATTCTGGAGCCAACAGTCATCCTGATGACTGACACTTCCCTAATCCCTCATGGGCTGGGGATCCCATCTGGGGATCACAGCAACCATGGGTTCTGGACCCCCGAGGAGTCCCGATGTCACATCAACCTGCTGGAGCTCAAGGTGGTTCAGCTGGTGCTGACCACATTTGCTCCACACCTCAAGGGTCAAGTGGTCCAAGTCCAGATGGACAACACCACAACCATGTACTGTCTCAACAGACAGGGTGGTACACACTCCCTTCCACTGTGCAGGGAAGCTCTCCACATCTGGACCCTCGTGAGCAGTCTGGGGGCTGACCTTCTGGCCATCCATGTGGCTGGTGCCTCCAATCGGCTTCTGGATGACCTCAGCCATGTGGGCAAGGCATCACACAAGTGGTCTCTCCATCCTGAGGTCGTGCAGACCCTGTTCTCCCTTTGGGGTGAACCTCTGGTGGACCTGTTCGTCTCTTCAGAGAATGAAAAGCTGAGACTATTTTACAGCAGGGAACGCTGCAGAGGGATGCCTTCTCGAGGCTATGGACCCTGGGCCTCCTGTATGCCTTCCCTCTATTTCTCCTGATCCAAACAGTGCCACTGTAGGTCAGGAGGGATAAGGCATAGGTGATCCAGGTGGTTCTGGACTGGCCACGCCAGTTCTGCAAGGCATCTCCCTCTATGCCAGAACCTGCTCTCCATTAGTCAGGGGAAGGTACTCCACCCGATCCTTCAATCCCTGCACCCGGCAGCCTGGTTTCTGAGAGGCTAGAGTTCTAGGCTTTGGATCTCTCTGAAGATGTACTCAATGCTGTTGGGGCATCTTGGAAGGAGTTGACTTGAAAATGTTATGCCTTCAAATGGAAGAGGTTCTCCATTCGGTATCAAGACAAAGGGCTGGATCCTTTGGCTTGTCCTGTGGCTGACATTCTCGATTTTCTTTTTGGTCCCTCTCCAAGGGGGGGCCTTCAGTGGACGACCCTCAAGGTGCACTTGTCAACCATCTTTGCTTACCGGGCATGGGCCTGTCAGCAGTTGGTGGTGTGACGTAGACAACCAGTTCTGAGTGCTGTATTTTTTTTATATAAAATGTATTAATGTCTCTGCTGAAAATTCAAATGCTCTAGGAATGACCTCACTCATCCCCCCCCCCCAGATTCCAGCTGACAGATGCAGGCAAAGAGAACTGCTGACAGCATTGTATCACACACTCAGTTTTTAGAGACAATGTGTTACTGGAAGACTTTTATTAAGGATCCTGTTTCTCTGAGCTAATTACAGACTTGTTTAAGTTAATTTTGTTAAGAGAGAAATCATAAACTAGGTTTATGACGTTAAATAAGGGAAGCTAGGATGTTACATAGAGGTGTAAGGTTGTAAATGACCCTGTGAAGCCTGTGTGAGGAGGGTACAGCATGAGATCAAAAGAGGTGTCATTTGAAACTTGAGTTATGCTAAGGTTGCAGAATTAGTACTTTTGAAATATTATCCTGTGGTTGTATAGAAATATATATATTTTTTAGATATTTTGACAGAGGAGGAGCTGGATGACTTCATCCAAATGGGGCTGGCCAATACTGCTTGTAAAGATTATTCTCTTTCACTAGAGACGCGCTTTTTATCTGACACTGACTAAGGAAACATCTGAGCACTGAAAACGGGTATTTAGAAAGCTAGATAAAATCTAAATATAGTTGTAGGACTTGCACTGTTTTAAACCTTGTTTTGTTTAAAGATATGTATGTCTTGTGATACAAGAGTTCTGTATTGTATGTTTGACGTATTATTATATATTTTAGTAAAAACTCTAATTTTAGAGCAAACCTTGTCTGTCTTTGAATTACTTTCTTTTGCTAAGAAATATTTATGGTTCAGGAGACACAAGCTTGTATGGTGGTACCAAACTGGAAACAGAAGCATTTTAAATCTGAAGTCTTTATTAAGTTTTAAGGGTTCATCTCTGAATACCTGGTTAGGTGCCCGTAGGCAAAGATATCTGGCCCCCCAAAGACAGATATATCTGAGCCTGTGCATTGGGTATGCTAGCAAGAGGTTACAGTTTGAATCCCTCCAGAACTGAGACCAAAGGTTGATCCGAACTCAGAAAAACAGACAAGAGGGTTACCTTTTCTGTTTCACTGTTCACAAGACTGCGCTCAGAGGTTGGCACTTTGGTAGTAGACGGCTTGATCTGCTGAGTGAATCTGTGACAGGTGGCACAGGATTAGGTGGTCTGGTGCTTTTTTAAGGGCTTGGACCACATTTCCGCTCCGGTGCATGAACCACTACCACATTGGGATGTACTGCTGGTTATGGCAAAGCTCATGAGAAAGCCATTTAAACCAATGTACAGGTGTGATATTGTCACACATGTCATGGAAGAGAGCCTTCTTGGTGGCTATCATGTCAGCCAGAATGCTCAGTGAGCTCCAGGTGCTTTCGGTGGAGTCTCCTTACTTGGTCTTCCATAAGGACAAGGTTGTCATGCACCCCACCCCAATGTTCCTCCTGAAGGTTGTGTCTGATTTTCACTGTAACCAGGTGATCAGTCTCCTGGTGTTTTTCACCAATTACACCTTGGAGACCGAGCGCAGGCTCCATACCCTGGGCCTTAGGCGAGCGCTCACTTACTATAACCTCACACAAATGCTCGCTATTAAACTGTTCCTTGGGGCTCATAACAAAGCGCTCACTGTGCTACCAGTGTATATTCCTTCAAGGCATTCTGTTGCTGGCTTTGAATCGCTCCTGCAAGGAATTAGCAGTTTGAGCCTACACTCGGAAATAATAATGTTAGGTGACTTTACCATCAACTGGCTCTCTCCGGATGCCTCCTCCCCAAAGGACTCCCTTTTAGCCATACACTTCTCACAGCTCATTGAGGCCCCAACAAGGGTGAACTGTTGAACCGAGGGAAGCATTTTACTGGACTGGGTGCTAACTAACTGTCCAGAACATATCTTGGACACCTCTGTGCTCTCGGACAGTTTAAGTGACCACTCCCCCATCAAGTACTGCTGGTCTAATACATTTTGCAAATCACCAGCCAGAACTATTACTAACTGAGTCCTCATCAACAGACATCTTGAGCAAATGAAAGCGGACTTCCGACAACATGACTAGTCCAAACTCTATGTATCCAGAAATGTTGACACAGCACTGAATATCTTCATTAGCCAATTCAATGCAATCTGTGACCAACATGTAAAATCAAAGGTCATTATAGCCCATAGATAACTCCTGACCTGATTGAGCGCATAAAGTTAAGAGACCATCTTTGGTGCAAGGCGCGGGCTTCAGGCACTCTAACATCCAGTGGTATAAAAAAGTTAGGAACAAATGTACTAGGGCAATTCATTCTGCTAAGAGTCAATACTACAAAGATGCCCTCACTTACTCCTGGAATAACTCTTGGTCCTCCTGAAAAAACATTGTGGATATCACTGGGAAGGACCCTAAATTGGCTCCCAACATGCTTAATATTGATGTAAATATGACTCTGGACCCCAAAAGTCATTGCCAATACTTTTAACAAAGCATTCTCTGACCTTAGCAATGTCCTCTCCCCTGGTTACTTCAACCACAGTTTTACCATGCCGCAGCGACATCCCATATGGAGACATCCCCGACAGCGACAGCCTCAGTGCCAAGTGTCGTCAATGTGGTGTCAGGGATGCCTTCGTGTTTCTATCAGGGGGCTCTGCCCCAACCCCCCGGTCTCTAGGATTCCAACTCCAAGTCAGAATTGGATGGGGGGGGTGGCAAACACTCTGCGAGGCAGTCTCCTGGACTTGTAGAGACCATCACAGTGACATGTGGATTTTGCCTAAATCCTTTCGCTGTGATAGTCTTTGCACTGGGGGTGGGGGCGCTGCAGCGTCGGTATACCTCCAACTACACCTCTGAATGTGACACCAGTACAGACATTGGTCCACCCAGCATCAACGCACCTTTCTATTTCAGGAAAGTCTCAGAAGGTGAAGTAAGGCACTACCTCATGAAGGCGCTCCAAAAATCAAGATGCAGTGGGGATACATTGGATCTCAAATTCATCAGCCTTACACTGGAGGAAATCCTTCCACTTATTATCAAGATCTTCAACCTCTCGCTCAGCCTCTCTCATTTCCAGGAAAAATGGAAATTGGCTAAGGTGACCCCTGTGGATAAGAGTGGGGACTGGGCTCTGCATGGAAACTATCACCCCATTTCCATTCTTCCTCCGCTCTCAAAAGCTCTGGAGCACATCGTGGCTGATCAGATTGTCGATTATCTGGATAAATATCAGTTGCAATGTGCCCAACAGCATGGTTTCAGACATGGCCACAGTACCACAACAGCTGTTTTGGAATTCATGGGATTTAGTCATAACTCATGGGATCAAGGTCTTCTGGTTGGCACAACATTCATCGACTTAACCAAGGCCTTTGATACCGTGAACCATGACCTGCTAATTAGCCAATTAACTAGCATTGGTCTCTCTGTAGGCACAACAAAATGGTTCATGAGCTACCTCAGTAACAACTTCCAACAAGTAAAAATTGGTAATGTCCAATCTGATAAGCGCCCAGTAAGTTCAGGCGTTCCATAAGGCTCTGTCTTGGGGCCTCTCCTATTTAGTATTTTTCTTAATAAACTCCCAGTTTCATGTCACTGTTGTGTCATCCTTTATGCTGATGATGCTGTTATCTTTGCTAGTAGCCCCCATCCCAAACTCCTAGAAGATGAACTTCAACAAGGTTTCATAACTGCGGAAAAATGGTTCCATAACCACAAACTTATCATGAATTAGAAGAAGATGAAGACCATGATGTTCTCCAACCCACAAAGCAAATACAAGGCATTCCCCCCTCACCATCACTAATAATGAGGGCTCCCCCTTTGAACTGGTTCAGTATTTCAGATATGTCGGCATAACCCTTGACTCCTCGCTGTTCTACTCACAACATATTGACAGCATTGCCAGGGCAATCAACTCGTGCATTGGGATGCTTTACAGGCATAAATACAGTCTGACCCAGGAAGCATTGAAATTGCCAATACACAGCTCGGTCGCTTCACTGGCTGAATACGGCCTTATTATCTATAGTGCAGCCACAGATACCACACTCTGCCATGTCAAAACTGCCTTAAACAAGTCCTGCCGCCTTCTGACTGATGCTGGGCACCTGACTCACACATGCAATCTCTATGAGCAGGCTAACTGGCTGCAACTCAATAGCAGACCACGATACCAGACATGCGTGCTTGCCAAAAAGGCCAGCTTAGGAATGCTTCCCTCTGGGGTAGCAAACCTACTCTCACCATCCCTAAAACCATGAAGTACCAGAAACTCTGACTCCCAGCTTTACTGCATTCCTCGGTGCTGCACCTCCCTTGGTCAATGAGCATTCACCTACAGAGCCCCTCACTGGATCAACTCTCTTCCAGCTAACATAACCGATGCACCTAATCTGGGCTCCTTCAATCGAAAGCTTCGGCTATATCTAGCCACACTGACATCTTGTGACTGCTATCCCTAGGTTCCTCTTACTGAATCCGTGAACTCTTATGCCTGCCAATACTGTCCTATGGCTCTCTCCTTCCCATCCTGGCACTTCGGCATACCCTGCTGTGTCCTTTGCATCACCCCACCACCTACTTAGCACTTATGACACAATCCGTTATTCACTGTTCCACCCCACCCCCCCTTATTAATGCCTCTCCTTCTCCTCCCTGCTCCCTTCTCTCCTCTCTCCCTCCCCCATTATCATCCCTCCCTCGCCCTCTCCTCTCCCCTCCCCATCACCTCACCCTCCCTTGGCCTCTGTCCTCCCCCACCGCCCTCCCTCCACACTCCTCCTTCACCTTGGTTGACTATCCCCATCTCCTATAAGCTGACACCCCCTCTGATTGAAGCTTCATCATGGTTCAATGCCTACCGATTGTAGTTTTCCCCTTTGTCTAAGTTGTAAATTCCTTGTATGCTATTGTATAATTGTCAAATTGACGCTGGCATACCTTCTTCTATGCCTACCTACTTGTTGTTTGTTCCCTATTCTACATTGCTCCTGAGCTTAATACCCTAAACTTGTATGCCTGGTGACATCTGCATTGTAACATACACACCACCTGTAGTTGTCTCCTGATCTGTTATCTAATGACATGGAACCTATGTAAAGAGCTTCTGCTCAAAGGTATTAATTCCAAGATATCAATAAATAAAAATAACTAAATAAATAAGGAGCACACTGCTGACATTCGGGGAGAGGTTTGCCAACTGTTTGTAACCTATGCTGAAGCCGTACCTGGCAGACCTGCAGACAAGTGGACGATTGGCCGATGGATTGTATCTTGCATTGATCTCTGCTATAGGTTAGTGGGTAGGGAGCCTCCCAGAGGGCTAAGGGCTCATTCCACCTGTTATACCACTGAGTCAGTGGCTGCTTCCAGGGACGACCCTATCCAGGAAATCTGCAGGGCTGCTACCTGGAGGTCAGCGCTCACCTTCATTTCCCATTACCACATTGACCTCGAGCCACGCCGGGATGCTGGTTTTGGGGCCTCAGTTCTCCAATCACTGTTCTTTAACTAGGGGGTGTGCACCTTGCCTCCCCCCTCCCAGAGAACTGATAGGAGTCTGCCAGAACATGCAAATAAGTACACCATATCCACGTCCCTAGAAAAGCAGGTTACTCACCTGTAACAGTAGTTCTAGGAGTGGTATATGGTGTACATCCCTTCGGACTCACCTTACCTCCCCTGGTATGGCACACCGGTATGCTTCCAGCAGGCAAGAACTGGCATTACAGGGCGGTGCTAGGGGAGTTACCACCCAGGTGGATAGGAAGAGCCAGCTTGAAGGCTTTCCGGCACATCTTAAAGGGAAAGGACACTGCCAAAACATGTGGATGTATGTCATATACCACTCCTAGAACTACTGATACAGGTGAGTAACCCATTTTTTGTGTCATGCTTGAAACTAGTTTACTGCACCCTGTGTTGAATAATTAATTTTTTGTGCCCTGTGTTTGGGTTGGTGCTGTCTCAAACCATATGGGATCTGAGAGGGTGGTAGTGACCCACAGTACAGTGGCTCTTAGGGTTCACTGCTAGAGGGTGGGAGTACTCCAGCTGCCTGCACTGTGTTCATAAATAAAAGCAGTTAATTGGTTGAATTTTACTTCAGTGTTTCCACCTAGTTTGATCAACCAGATTGAAGTGTTTATTTGTAAAGGTAACAAGTGTCTTAATGGTCCTCAAGGGGAGCTCCAGTCCAGTGTAGGGAGGTGAATAGGTACTGCATCCCAGGAGTGGCACTGCACACAACATCTGACCCATTTATTCTCTCTGGATGGAGGCATTGTGCTATTTATTATTTGTTCTGGTACAAACCCCCACAGGGGAAAGAACAAACCCAACCCCCTCAACCCGATGGGCCCTGTACAGTCACCAGGCAGGGGTGTGAACCCACACACAGTGCCCCACAGGTCACACTTATACATTAGAAGATTGCAGGAAAAAGGGCGCCATCTTCCTTTTATATGATATTTGTTCATGACCCATGTTTATTTACAGAGCTTGGTATGGCATACAAGGAAAATACCTACACGAGAGGTCACCCACTTCAAATGAAGGCAAGTGGATTTAACATGGAAAAAGGGAACATTTTCTTTAACCATGTTATTAATCCTTGGAACAAATAACCAGAAAACATAATTATAAATAGAACATAAAGTGAATTTAAGAGATGGGACAGACACATTGATAGTGTGGAAATATGAAATTATTACTTGCATTCTGTGGACAAGTACCATTTCAGCTCCTTAACTTCTAGTAACCTTTAGCGAGATGTGTTATTTCCCAGAAATCAGTTTCATTTTCCTGTCAGGCTTGCAGTGCAGACAGTCTGCTGATCGAGAACTTAGGGGGGTAGTTCTCAAATGGTGAGGCCAGCCTCCCAAGGGAGGCCCCAAATTGTTCAAAGGGAGGCCCAGTCAAGTCTGAGAGTTCAATTTTAAGTTTTGGCTGTTTTGTTTTAAAAGGATAAAACAAATTTAATATGGATTATTGCAGGTGAGTTTCTTTACTTATGCATAAATATTTGACCAGGAAGTCCCCATTGAGCCAAAGCTTGTTTATAGGTGTATATTTATGTGCAAATTAATGCCTGGGGAAGGCATGCTGAGTCAAGACTTGTTTCTACAATAGGTATTTATATGCAAATTAGTAACTTGGAAAGACACACTGGGTGGGATATTCAGAGCAGTTGCGCCATGCGCAATAGGGATGCGCCAGCGCAAGAGTGGATATGCCCCAATGTGTGATATTCAGCGGGAGCGGCTGCGCAGCGCAACACCCAATGCACCACAGTGCAACAGAAATGAATGCATGCAGCAGGGGGAGTAACCAGAATAATGCGCGAATGCGATATCTACAGTAGGGCGACGCGGCGCAGTACTGAGCACGTGGAAGTTGCACGAAAGGGGAAATGAGCCAATACAAAAGGGAGCAAGTGAGGGGAGGATGAATGCGCCACAGAGGAGCCATAGTGGGGGAGCGTGGAGACAGTGTGGCAGGGAGGCAATCCAAGGAGCAGGGGGCAGGTGTGGCCAGGAGGTGGATGAGGGGCCACTGGAGGTGTGTGTGAGTGAGTGAAGGTGGGTGTGTGTGTGTGTGTGTGTGCGAGAGGGCTTGAGCGTGCCACAGAGGATGGAGGGCAGTGGTAAGAGGCAGGGCACACAGTGGTGAAGAGCCAGGGGTGTACCCAGTGCAGTGGCAGCACCAGCAGCACACTGCTGGGGGAGGGAACCAGGTAGACAGCTGCCCCAGGGGGGACACCAACCAGGGATATGGCCTGTGCCACCTTCCAGATGGAGGCGGTAATGAGGGGTGTGAGAAGGCAGGCAGCAGGGAAGCGCAGCTGTGGAAGGGCCCAGTGGTGGTACGCCCAGAACAGGCTGTACCGTGCCAACGTCAGCTTCGAGCTGTACAGTGACATCAAGATTATGAGCTGGTACCGCCTGAACCAGGCAATTCTGAGGCAGCTCTGTGAGATGTGCAGTGAGGAGAGGCAGATACCCACACGACGGAGCCATGCGCTGCCCGTGGAGACTAAGATCACAGCCGTCATGTGCCTGCTCACCACGGGCACCTTCCAGACACCAACAGGGGACAGGACAGGCTTTACCCAGTCGGCCGCGTCATGCCTACTCACACAGTTCCTCAGCGCACTGCTGCCACATGCTGTGGAGTACATCAGTTTCCCCAGCACACAGGTGGAGCACACAGCAAACATGCAGGAGTTCCATAGGGTAGCACGGTTGCCTGGCGTGCTCGGGGCCATAGACTGCACCCATGTAGGCATCCGCATGCCACCTGGCCTGGAGGGGGTGGCATACATCAACCGCAAGGGTTACCTGAGTGTCAACTGCCAGGTAGTGTGCGATGCCAGGGGGCGCATTATCAATGTCTGTGCCACGCACCCTGGGGGAGCACAAGATGCCTTCATCTGGCACCAGTCCGCACTGTGCCATAGGTTCGAGAGTGGGGACATCGCCACTGGCCATCTGGTAGGTGAGTATGTATAGCATGCTGGATGATGGGTGCAAATGAGGGTGTGTGAGTGGGGTATGGGCAGGGGTACCATGGGGAATGGCCATGAAGGCCCATGGCACAGTGACGCAGACCACCATGCTAATGAAACCCCTCTACACACAGGTGACAGTGGTTACCCACTACGGCCCTGGCTGCTCACACCATACCGGTGCCCCTCGACCCCAGCGCAGCAACAGTACAGTGAGGCACATGCCACAACATGGAATGTAATCGAGCGGGTGTTCGGCTGCTGAAGGCACAGTTCCGTTGTCTGCACATGTCAGGCGGTGCCCTATAGTACAGCCCCTCAAAGGCCTGTAGGCTATTCCTGGCCTGCTGTATCCTGCACAACATGGCCACTGACTGTGGGATAGCCATTGAGGTCAAGGAGGGGGACAGCGGTGGGGACAATGAGGACACCGGTCCAGCTGATGTTGGGCAGCCACCCCCTGGGCGAAGGGATCCCCGGCTGGCCCGAATGGCCCAGCAGCACTGGGACACCATCGCAGTGGAGCATTTCGGACAACACAGGTAGGTCAACAGGGCCACGTGCAACCACCAAGAGCAAGGGCACAGCCCACAGACAGGCAGGGGTGGAGACTAGGGGAGGATGGCGTCAGGGGCATGGGACTGCACACAAAAGCAGGGAACAGCAGGGCAGCACGCGGCATGCACAACATAGGCACACACACCTCTTCCCATGCCCACAGGGCCACATGCATGCCCACCCTGACATGGCCCCCCCACACCCCCGCAAGACCCAACACAACCACACCCAGTGACTGGCAGTGTGTGTGCATCAGACGCTGAGCACCAATGCAGAGTGGCAGACAGCGCTACGCTGGCATCATCATGCACACGCCACAGTGCCCAGCAGCCAGGAGGGTGTGCACAGGGACCATGTGAGTGCAGGGCAGGGCACCACACCCATGCAACACACACAGAACACCACAGTGCACACAGGGCAATGCCAGACAGTGGCTGTGGAGGGGGAAGGGTGAGTCATGCAGCACAGTATCGCGGCCGCCATGGATACGTGGGTGGCCCTGCCGAGATCTGCCAGCCATACCAGGCTGACCAGTGGCCTCATGGGGTGGCACCGAAGGGCCCCAAGGGGTGACGCTGAGTGAACACGACCGTGTCCGTGCAGGGGTCTGCAGGCCACCGAACATGCCCGCACCAGGCATGCTAGGTATGCCCACAGCGAAACCCGGCATCGACCTGGCAGGGGTCGCCCAACTGTGAGAATGGGAGTGGACATAGCACTCTGCGGGGTGTGCGGCGGCTGGGCACACAGTTGGTCAGCCAGTGTAGCCACGACAGTTGCCATTGCAGTGGTCTGCCTGTCAATGGCTGCAATCACATCCGCCCACTGTTGAGCCAACTCTGCCAGGAGCAGGGCATGGTCCCTGCTTCGCCGCTCCTCTGCCTGGCGCAGCTCCGCACAGAGTGCATCCACCGCCACCACGAGCCACACCTGCTGATCCACAGAGGCCTGGAGAAGATGGCTGTGGTCATCCAAGGGGTCATCTGCATGGTCAGCATGCTGTCCCCTGTAGTGTTCCTGGCCTTGCTGCACAGCACCCCTCGATGGTGAGTGTCGCACGGCGCTGCCTTCCTGGGATACGTCCACACGCGGTGCACTGCTGCTGCCCCCCCGCCCCTGTCGACACTGTCCAGCTGCTGACGCTGCCCCTCGGGCTGACGATCGCCAGGCACCACTGGCACGGCCGCAGCAGCATCAACAGCCCCACTTCCGTGGCTTCACGCCAGTGCTGCCCCACTGGAACCCGCAGACACAGCCTGGACAAGGGCTGTTGTGCAGGCAACCATGCCAGCGCTACCTGCACATCCGCCTGGGCGGATGCCATCTGTGGGATCTCCCTGTGTCCCACATACAATACTGTCCAGGACGTGCATCACATCATCATTGGTGCTAGAGCCAGCACCGATCTGTGTCTCAGCACACAGAACACCATGAGCGGGGTCATGCTGGAACACAGCCAGGGCCATATCTACACCCGCACCGCTGGCATCAGTCCGGACAGATGTGCAGGGCTGCAGACTGTCGGTCCCTCAGACACCTGTGGAGGTGGATGGGCACTCCACTGGTTCCTGGGCCGCCCCCTCGGGAGACACACCCACCACCGCTGCCCGATGCAGCTGCTCAGGAGCTGTAAAGGAACACAGTACTGTTAGTGGTTCCGCCTGGCCCTGGGGCCTGCCCCCCCTGCCACCCACCCACTGCCAGCACCGGTCCTACCATATAGTGATGGGCTGCTGCCCATCTGGAAGCCTCTGCCAGGAACACCCTCAATGGCACTACGCCGCATGCTGCTGGCCACCTGTTCCTCCAGGCCTCAAACATCTGATTCCGCCCTGGTGAAGTTGGGTCTCCTCTTCCGCACCCTTCCTGCTCCTCATCATCCTCTCGCTCGGTCATGCTTGTGCCTGGGGGGGGTGGACAGGTGTTACCATGGACTGTGCAGTCCCATACAGCCCTCCCAGACCACTGTCCCCACAGCATGGCACCTACCTCCAAAGACTGCAGTACCGATCCATGGCCTGTGCATGCCCAGGTCGCTATTATAGTGCATTGCATGCAAATGAGGGCATGCACAACTGTAATGGGATGCAGATGCAGTGGATGCGCCGTGGAATGGCTCATGAGCTGATTAGCAAAATCTGGCTGAATATCGCACTGTTGCACCTTGCGCAGTGGTGTTGAGCATGCTCAGGCTGTGGTGCACCACTCTGATGTGTGCAATCGGCACCACACCATGCATGCCCGTGGTGCTGACATCTACGCTAGCGGTGCAGCTGATGCACTGTGTGCGGGAGGCAGTATAGGGCACTGCCACTACTGTGCCTGTGGTGCTTGTGCTCTATATGTCCGAAGGGGCGCACGTGCCATGGTGCGCTATGGCGCCTCAGCATGGTAGGCCACTGCTTGGCGTCACACACATACACCCTACCGCGCTTCACGCAGGGGCCTCCCAATAGCGCTATGACGCTCCGTGCATGGACAGACCCTTGACCCTGCGGCTGCCCTTTGCCCTCTAGGCGTCATGCGTCCACATGGCTGCCTCCCTGTTGCGCAGTCCGGTGCCAGCGTAATTGCGACTGGCAGCACAGTACCATGCTGCCTCCGCACGTGGGGCTTGTGCGCTACTGGGTGCCATTTTGAGCTCGCCAGTGTCTACAATATGCCACGCACCAGAACACCAGTATGGACCTCAGTGGAACTGGTGAACCTGGTGGCTCTTGTGGAGCCCCCATGCAGGTGCCCTGTTTGGGCAGGTTCCCCTCCAGAGGCCACGCACAGCGGTGTGGCAGGAGGTGGCAGAGGGCCTTGAGGAGGCCACAGGAAGCAGCAGGACCGCGGAGCAGTGTCACCAACGCTATGGGGACCTCCAGCGGCGTGACCCCGACCACCTAGGGAGACTGCAAGTGCGTGTCCGGCGGGGAGCCATGCCACAACCAGGTAGGTGCTCTTTCACCACACTAGTAATATCCATCTGTCCTGGTGGCACGGTAATCGGCAGGCCATTCCAAAGGGGGGGAGCCAGAACCTGTGTTGCCAGTTGTGGGGGGGTGCATTGAGTACACCCTGCGCAACCACTGCACAGACGGGCTGTGCAGGCACGCACACTGTTTGGGGGGGGCTATGGTTCAGACGTGTACTGATGGGACTCTCTCCATGTTTCCACATTAGGCCCGGAGGATCGCCGTAGGGCCCGGATGGCCCAAGAGCATGGAGGGCAGGACTTCGCTGGTGGTGTGGCCATGCAGGCAGGGCACAGCGGTGGTGCTGGGGGTCAGCAGCACCCTGCTGACTGTGATGCAGATGAGTGCCGTGTTTCCCTTTACAACTGTGCATGGTGGTTGCAGGGGAGGTGGTGAGGCATGGCCACCTGCACATGGCCCCTACAGCTGTGCATGTCCCACGGTGCCCGCTGCACCGTCCTGTGGGCGCTGCACTTGTGGGTGGGTGTCGCAGGTGGTCTGTGTGTGCACTAGGCACCTGGCTGTGCCCCTGCCATCCCATTGCATTACCATGATGCCGGACGGCCACAATGGTGCTGTGCGGTGCATGGGTGGTGGGGGAGTGCAGCGGTTTGCATGGCTGCGCGTGCCCGGTAGGCGGATCATGTGGGCGCACCCACTGTGGGTGGTCGCATGCCATCCCGGGGCGCAGGCCACTGATGTACGCCATGCACATTGGGTTGGCTGCGTTAGTCTGGCCAGTCACTCATACTGATTCTGCTCCCTTGTCCTAGGTGGACCATGCTGGACAGCCCTTGAAAGGAACGTCCAGGAGATCCTGCAGGTCACCTGGGCCACGCTGGAGCTGCTGCAGGGGATGGATAGAGGTGACCATCGGTGGCACTGACGCGCCACAGGGATGATAGGGGCTGCCAGTAAGGCCAGCAGCACCTGCACTGTACCATTCCCTCCCTGGACTGTACCCCACACTCCTATGTCCCCCACCTTTGCCTTTCCCATTGTCCCCTGCCCTTCCCCTCCTTGTTGTGGCCTTGCGCATCCCATCCCCCACTGTGTGTATTTATATATATAAATATATATCTTTGTACGTAGTCTGTTGATGTTTATTGTTACTTAATACATGATTTTCCAACTATGTCTGTGTCGGTCTGTGTTTTGCAGTGGGCGCATGGTGCCTTGTTGCAGTGGTGTGCATGGCAACTGTGGGGTGGTGCTGGCCTGGCCGTGGGTGTGTCTGCCAGGGATCCTCCACTGGTGTGGGTGAGGGCCATGGGCTCTGTCCGGGGAATGTGTGGTGTGCCCTCTGCACTGTTTGCCTGTGTGCAGCGGGCTGTGGTGCATGTGCTATGTCCCAGGTGCCCCTGGCGGTGTGTGCCATGCCCATGCGGCTGTGCCCCTTGCGTGTCTGTGGTTCACACGGTCGTGCCAACCCCACCACCGCATGCATGGGTGCAGATGTGCCATCGGTGGCGGTCCATACCAGCCACCTTCCAGACACGGCGCCCTGGCAGCTGGCATCCCGACCCCTGGTCTATTGCACATCTGCCTCTATTGCCACTGTGGGCGGTGCTGTTATAGGCCCCCTCCATGCAGTCTGTGGTGTCTGGGGTGGTGTCTGTGGTCTGGTGATTGTTAGGTGGGTCCTGCTACGTGCAGGCAGTGGCCTGGTTCATGGCGCACACACCACATGGCAGGCTCACCGGCACCATGGTGGTGTGCAGGACATAGGTACATGGCACCATGTGACTCACAATGGCAGCGTCTGTTGCTCCGCTATGTGTGGCTGTTTGATGGGGTACCCTTGGGACTGTGTTGGGGGGGCTTTGTATGTGCCCTGTGTTGCCTCCTGTGTGGCGCATGCCTCCATGTGCCACAGTAGAGTGCTGTGCTGTCTGGTAGGGCCAATGCTGGGTCGGGGTGTGTGTGTGTGCATGGGTGGGTGTTCAGGGTGCCTTCCTGCTGGTGGCGGCGTCCGGGGCAGGACTTGTCACATGTGGGGTCCCTCAGGTTCTGATGCCAGGTCGACCTCCTTGATGTGCCTCTGTAGGGGCCATGCAGGAGGGCCTTCTGTGTGCTGTGGTGGCGTCAGTGGATGGTGTCGCCACGTGTGGGGAGGGGTCACAGTGGGGATGTTGTGCATGGTGCCATGGGGCAATGGGTTGCATTGTCACGGTGGTGGTGCCATGCACTGTTTGGTCATGCTTCTGGGCTGGGTGTCTCGGGATCGCTGTACTGGGGGTGGTCAGCATTGGTGTGGTGCCATGGCATGGGTGGGTCCTGGCCATCCTTGTGTTCCAGTCTCTGTTTGCTGGGGGACAGTGCAGGGGCGCCTTGCCCAGTGGGTGGGGACTGCTGGCCCACGTCTTCTGTTGGATCGGCGCCAGGGTTCATGGGCTGGTGGTCCGTTATGCTCACATCTGGTTATGCAGTTCATGGGGGCTTTGCCCTGGCGGGAGGTGGGGGGGTTGGTCTGTCTGTCCTGCTGCATGCTCCTCCGTGCATGGCGCGTCCATGGCTGGTACACAGCTGCTTCCTGTCTTTGTCCCTGCGCAACCCTAGGGGTGCTATTGCGCATCGTCCCGGCTCCATTGCGCAACCCTCATTGTGCTGTGTCGCATTGGGCACGATATTCAGCTACGTTGCTCAGGCGCACCTTGGACTGTGCATGGTTTGAATATCGTGCCCGTTGCGCCATGGCGCACTGGACTTGCCCCTGCTCCCACTATTGCGCATCTTTTTGACTCAGTCTGAATATCCCACCCACTGAGTCAAGGCATGAAAGGAATAAACAAGACGGGTACAGAGGGGCTGTTCAAAGTAAGGGAGGGGAGGGCCACCAGGGGCCATGATATGAGTCTGGAGGGAGGAAGGTTCAGGAGGGAGATGAGGAGACACTTTTTTACAGAGAGGGTGGTGGCTGGGTGGAATGCGTTACCTGCTGAAGTGGTATGCAGTAGAACAGTGGACTGCTTCAAACGAGGATGGGACAGGACAAGGGGGAGGGTTAATGAAGGGGAAGGGTGGAAGGGAGGGGCAGCTGCAGAATAAGGGGTGCTGGCTGCACATTCGAGCAGACTTGATAGACCTCTAGGCCTTTATCTGCTGGCAAATTTTGTATGTTCGTAAGGCTCATTTTTACGTTTGCTTGCACGCATGTACAAGAAACATAGTGCCATGAATGGAGATTTCAGAGGTATGTCACCTCCTCCTCCAATTCAGGCACTGTGCTGGCAGTCGCGGCCCCTGTAAGCCAATGCATATTGGAGCTGTCTATGACACGCTCCAAAATGCAGTGGCATACAGTTGAAAGGGAGAGCTATGCTTGAGTGAGCAGCGATAAGAAGCTGCTCACGCACAGCTCCCCCCCCAGCCGCAGGCATGCGCGCCCCCTGCACGCAGCATATAACCGACGGGTGCCCAATCCCCATCGGCTGAGCTGCATCGTTTGGTTCCCCCAGTAGTTGATGCCACGCTGGGAGCCCACCCCAGCGTGGCAATCCTGCTCTTGTTGCTGGCGGGGTGCCCAATCCCCGTCGGCTGAGCAGCACCCCCCTCCCCAAAGTCCTTGTGCCGCACGCTGGGCCCACCCCCAGCGTGGCAAAGCAATCCCACGTTTGTTTTTTTATTTTTGCCGACGGGGTGCCCAATCCCCGTTGGCTGAACGCCCAAGTCCTGGTGCCACGCTGAGGCCCACCAGCGGCGTGGCAAGTCAATCCCACAATGTCTTTTTTGTTTTCCCTGTAAAACAAAAGCGGTCCCTTGACGTCTCGAAGCCTCCCACAACCCGCACCCACCCACTCTGCGCCCAGCCTCCCCACCCCCTCACCCCTACTTACCTCAAGACTCGGCGCGGCGATCATCGATGGACGGGAACACGTCTCACTCTTCAAAAGCCGACGCGAACTGAGGAAATGCCGATAAGCTGTATAATGGGCTAGATAGGGGGTTTCAATTTCTAGTGCATATCTCAGGCATTTTGGGAATTTTTGCCCAAATTTTCAACATGGGGTTTTGGGACCCCTTCTCTTGAATGATGTCACCTGTCATGGAGTTATTCAGGCTCGAAGGGTGATTTCGCGGTGACCTCAGAAATCACCGCCGGGACTAATTTGCCGCATGACAGTGACATCATTCATGAAAGGCCAAGCCATGTTAATTGGTAAAATCAAAAATGACTGTTTAACAGCGTCGTTGCGCGGTTCCTCCCGGACTCGTAGGATTGCGAAATTTCAATATTTTCACTCCAGATTTTCAACATTGCCATTTCACCACACTGTCTTATGAGTAGTACAGCTGTCATTTTCACATCTCACCCAAAATGTGTTTCCACCCTTGTAGCGCAGAATGGCGCAGTCGGTGTGCGAAATCAATGTACGGGACAAATTAAGAAAATCACAGTGTCACTGTTCATGAGCAGAGATCTTAAAATGGCAATGTTGCAAATTTGGTGACAGAATTCCTAAAAATGACTGTTTTACGGTGTCGTTGCACAGTTCCACATGCCTTTCGTAGGTTTAATTTTCAATATTTCACTCCAGATTTCCAACATTGCCATTTTTCCACACCTCCTTATGAGCAGTACAGCTGTCATTTTTCACATCCTGCCCAAAACGTGTTTCCGCCCATGTAGCGCACAATGGCGCAGTCGGTGTGCAAACTCAATGTATGGGACACATTAACAAAACCACAGTGACACTGGTCACGAGCAGAGGTCTTAAAATGGCTATGTTGAAAACTTGGTGAAAAAATGCCTAAAAATTACTTTAACGAGCGTACGTTGCACAGTTCCTATGCATGCTCGTAAGTTTGCAGATTTAATATTTTCACTCTAGATTTTCAACATGTCCATTTTATTAAACTTCCTTATGAACAGTCCAGCTGCAATTTTTCATATGTCTCCCAAAATGTGTTATCACACATGTAGCGCACAATGGTGCTGTTGGTGTGCGAAAGCAATGTTTAGGACAGATTAAGAAACTCACAGTTACACTGTTCATGAGCAGAGGTCTTAAAATGGCTATGTTGAAAATTTGGTGACAAAAGTCCATAAAATGACTGTGTTACTAGTGAGCATTGTGCAGTTTCCACGCATCCTCGTTACTTCATGACTTTGTAATATTTTCAGTCAGATTTTCACTAGTGGCATTTTCAACACTTCCTTATGAACAGTACAGCTGGCATTTTTTCACAACATGGCCGAAGTGCGTTTTCACACTTTCAGTGCAGAGATGCGTGGTCGCTGTGGGAAATCATTGTTCGGCACAGATAAAGAAAATCACAGTGACACTGTTCATGATCGGAGGCACCAAGATGCCTGAGTTGACAATCTGCTATAAAATATCCCCAACCTACTTATATAACGGTGTTCGTTGCAGTTTCTATGTACGCTCGTGACTTCACCTTTTTGTAAAATATTTTTACTACACATTTGCAACATAGCCATTTTTTACACCTCCCCATGAAAGAGTACAGCTGTCATTTTTACAGCCTGTTCGAATATTTTGCACCTGTGGTGCTAAATGCCGTAGTCACTGTGCATAAGCAGCTTGGCTACCAAACTGATATTCCCCTGTTCATGAGGGTGGGGTCACAAACCAAACATGTTGAAAATTTGGAGTTAAAATACCGAATGCCTGAGGTATTAGGCTTTTCAACTAAATCGTCCAACCCTATAGAGAATGACAGGAATCAGGGGTGTGACTTGGGATTCTTGCCTGTGATGCTCATACCATTCCACACCCTGCAGTCACTGAGAGGCATCGAGGTATGCCTTGGGCTCTTTGGCCCCAAACTTCACCCCATTCTCCTATATCGCACCCATCTCACCGTATTTCCTAATGAAATAGAGTGTGCATAAGGGCCAAAGACCCCAAGGAACAGGTCACACTTGTCAGTCTCTGCAGAGTGGGGTGTGGTGAAATGGCGTGGCCGTTATGCCTGACGACCCAAATGCACACCCCAATGCCTGTCACTCTCTGCAGGGTGGTGGTGGGGTTGGCTTCAGTTCAATACTTCACTGCCATTCCTATTACTCAGCTCTGTAACTTCTACACTACCACTGCCAATGCCAGTAAGCAAACATTCGGCATTGACAAATGCTTGTTATAGTAGGTATTTATATGTAAATTAGTGACTGGGAAAGGCACAGAGATCTGATGCATGTTTTCAGGTTTGACCTGAGGTAAGGGTACAGGAAGTTGCTTAACAACAGGGTAAGAGAGGGACAGATGAAGTTTCTAGGTTTGGTTGTTCCAGATAGAGAGAAAACAGAGTAACAAGGGCCCAAGAGTCAGAAAAAAAGGAGTGACAAGTATAACCTGAGGTTCCAGGTCAGGGGCGAAGAGCAACAAGGTGAATAAAAAGAGAATATACTCGGTCAGCTTTATTCGTTTCTCTTTATTCCTGGTGTACTGTGCAAAGTAGGAGTTATTTGTTTCTGTGGGGAGGCCCAAGATTTCTTTCCAAATTTGAGGGAGGCTTGAAACCTTTTTCATGGCTTGGGGGAGGCTAACTATCACAAAGTGTGAGAACTAATGCCTTAGGGAGTATGAATTCCCCTCCCCATTTACAAGAATGTGTATATATATGTGTGTGTGTGTGTGTGTGTGTGTGTGTGTATATATATTGTGTGTGTATGTATGTGTGTGTGTGTATGTGTATATATATATATATATGGCTGTATGTAAAGGCTGTTGTTGCTCAGGGTGATGGAAGTAGCTGCAGGGCTGGTAAGCAGGAGGACTATTGTAGTAAGTAATATGGCTTTTGTATCTTTTGTTCTACTTTACATGTAAGGACTATACTTTCTTCAGAGGGATGTTCTGGTATAGCTGAGTCCTCCAATACTGAACTGCTCTCTCCCTACTTATTTGGTGTTTTCTAAAATAATGAAAAAAACCTGCAATGCCTTGTTTTCCAGCAGCCACAGTCTGTGTACTGTGTCAGCCTGTGCAAACGGGGCCCTGCAGGAAACCCTGGTTTTGGAATACTAGGGAGATTATGGCAGGATTTTTTCTTAAGGAAAAAAACAACTGAGAGGGCTCGGGATAGAATGACAGCAGTGATGATCACTGTTGCCTTCCTCCCAATTTTGTTTGAATAAGGCTGGGAATCCAGATAACCGGTACATGAACCTGAGGGTTCAGGGCACAGCTCATATATGCTTATGTAACCCCTAGGTGGCGCTATCCCAAGGGCTACTACCCCTACCTGCTTGGCTAGTAACAGGTTAAGGGGCCTGATGTTCTGAAATGGGTTCCTCCACCTGGAGGTCAGGGTTGGTAGTAGTTAATCTAACCTGGGCACAGCCCTCCGGGACACTGTAACCTAACCCCGTCCTCTTTCTTTACTAGTGGCCAGAACAATACACAATAATCACTTTCACAATACAACTGATACACCACACAAGTACCCACACTGTTTGCACTTACCACCAGGGCTTTCCTCTGGCTCGGCCCTGGGGACCCCCTGTAAAACAAGGTTATACACAGCAAATAACAGCAGTACAGTACTCTTGCACAAACTGGAACCACAGTCAGGGTAAATGCAAAAAAGAGTTGGATCTGATTTATTTAAGGGACTTGAACAAAGAAGGGGCATAATCAGGTTAATTTGCTTAAAGGCTGTATCACTCAAACAGTCATGCATGCACTTTAGGGTCCATAAACAGTCACACACCCTGGGTACCCAGATGGAGAATGGTGGGTTAGCCAGGAATGTTGCAGCTGGTTGGGGCCCTGTGATGGAAGAAAAACAACATGCACAACACACTATTTGTAATCCGGAGCCGGAGGACTCAGTTCATGAAAAGAAAACAACAAGACAATCAGATGACACACTTTTAGATTAGGCTGTTGTTGCAGGGAGCTACCCTGATGATTACTCACAATACCCAAGAATGGACACAGGCTGGATGAAAATGAAGACAGCAGGTGGTTAATCTGGAGTGCCAGGAGAAGCAGGGCCCACACAAATCGCCGAGGCATCGTTCCTGTTGAAGCGTGGAGCAGGGGGCTGATCCCCAGGCAGGTGTCTCGTCAATGGCTTCTCTGTGCAGCGGGTAGTTTGGCTGGGCTATTATGGCAAGACCCAGGCCAAATGGAGACAGATTCGGATGCAGTCCATTTTGGGCTGGATACAGCTTCCAGCAAGCAGAACACAGTTCACACAGTGGGGAATCAAATCATGACCCACTAGCAGCTCACAGCACATTTACATGTAAGGAAATTTTACCGTACGAGGCAAACCACTCTCCGGTCACATTCGCAAAGTCTCTGCACACACCGGGAGCTCAGAGGTGGCTGGAAGTCCAGACAGGCCGATTGCATTCAGCAACTCTTCGGTCTTCTTCAGGTTAAAGCCTGGTCACAGTCAAGTGGCTTAAACAGTCCTTACAACTCAGATTCAGTCTGAATGTACTCTATCTTCCCTCTCAGGGACAGCAGGTAGACAGGCAGGCCAAAACTCAGTCCTTTCACAGTTCTCTCATGCAAAACTACACAGAACTACTGCCCAAATCACTTGAGCTCAGAACTGAAACTAGCTGCAGCAGCCTGGGAAATTCCTCAAGATCTAAAAGGTTCGGTTGGCTGATCCTCCTGTCATTCACAACAAAGGCTCCCCCTCCAGGTGCAAAAAGCCCAAAAGTACAATTCCTACAGATTTTGACTCCAGACAGCTCCTGTAGTCCGGCTCCATTTTAGGGCTCACTGATTGGTCCAATTCACAGCCCAGGACCAAGATAGTGGAGATAAACAAAACTGTCCTTGCTGTGAAGAAGGCAGATTAGACAGACTACATTACAAATTCAGAGGGATTTTCAAGAAATTGGGGATCTTATAAAAGGGCAAGCTGATTATTTCAGGGCTTCTTCCAATACCTAGGGCAGAAATTGATATGCAAAGGGATATCCTGACGTTAAATGGCTAGTTGAAACGATGGTGTATCAGAGAAGGTTTCTGTTTTTTGGAAAATTGGACTAGTTTTTTAAACTAAAATCTTTTTGCAAAGGATGGCGTGCATTTTAATAGACAGGGCAGACGCATCTTTGCTACTAGATTACGACATCAGATTGACTTCTGTGTAAACTATTGGTTGGGGGGATTGATACTATGCAACAGGAAATAAATTGTAATAGGACAAATTCTTTGTCCCCTTCTGATTGGAATTGCATAGTAATTAATGCCCGTAGCCTTGGGAATAAGTTTGATGAGCTAGTACTGTTACTGGAGCAGTTAAATATCCATATCTGTGCTGTTACAGAAACATGGTGGCGCGAAAATGACACATGGGATAAGCATATTCCAGGTTATACACTGTATCATAAGGATCAAAGTAATATCAAGGGTGGAGGGGTGGCCTTGTACGTGTCCAGCATTATTAATGCCGAGAATGTCGAACTTACGCAGTGGCCAGCTGTTGAGGTTGTCTGGGCCAAAATATTTCCCAAAATGGCTCTATGTGTTAATATTGGGGTAGTTTATAGACCTCCAACAATTTCACTAGAAAATTACATTCAGTTACTTGATTTTGTGGAGAATATATCATCCACAAAAATACTTTATTGGTAGGTGATTTCAATCTCCCTGGTATTTGTTGGGATAACTTGGTTACTCCATCCTCTGCTGAAAATAAATATTTGCAGTTATTTTTGTTATCAAATTTAGAACAAATAGTTAATATTGGCACAAGGGGAAATAATATTTTAGACTTAGTATTGAAAATTTTTTAGTCCTATATCCCTTGGGGTCCAGTGATCATTCTATTGTACATTTTATCTTAAAAGATCAACTAGGGCAGGACCCAGGAAATACTATGCTCTACAATTTCAAAAAAGCAGATTTTTTAGGAATGACATCTGAATGTATATCTTGGGATTGGCAACACTCCTCAGATCTTACACTTCCTGACATGTGGCAAATGTTGATCGGTAAACTAACTTACTGGACTAATAAATATATTCCGGTTATTCACAAAATGGACAAAACCAACTTGAAAAGACCAAGGATGATTAAATCAGTCAAAAAGAATATTAAACACAAAAATAGGGCTTATAAAAGAGCTAAGTCCTGTGGGTCTAAGATGAGTTGGGACATTTATAAATCCCAGTTGAGGGTGACCAAATATAGTATAAAAAGGGCTAAAAAGGATTTTGAAGAACGACTGGCCAGAAATGTGGAAGACAATCATAAATCCTTTTACAAATATATTAACAATAAAAGGGGTGGGACTCCGACTATTGGCCCGTTAAAAAGCAATACTGGGGAACTAGTAGTAGGTGCATCAAGTATGGCTATTATGTGTAATAACCAGTTCTCATCAGTATTCAATCCAAAAATTGAATCTTCTAGGGAACATAATGACCATATTACAAATGGGTTCTTCACAATAACTACTAATTCCGTATATAAATTACTTGAAAGTTTGGACCCTTTTAAGTCTCCAGGACCAGATGGTCTTCACCCTCAGATCCTTAAAGAATTAGCACTTCCCTTGGCAGGACCTGTAACTGCTCTCTTTAATAAATCTATCCAGGAAGGGCAAGTCATTGATGCCTGGAGGCTGGCAACTGTGGTCCCAATTTATAAAAAAGGTTCTAGGCAGGAGGTGTCTAACTATAGACCTGTTAGTTTGACATCTATTCTGGGAAAACTATTGGAAAGACTTATAAAGGAACATCTATGTACCCTGATGGAACCTGATCCTACCCAGCATGGGTTTGTTAAGGCTAGATCATGCCAGACAAATTTGCTAAACTTTTATAATGGTGTGAGTATGGCATTGGATAGGGGGAAAAGCAGTGGATGTTGTGTTTTTGGATTTTTCCAAGGCGTTCGATAAGGTCCCTCATGGTTATATTATTGAAGATATGATAAACTTTGGTATAGGAGGAAATTTAACAAGATGGGTGGAATCATGGCTAAAAGGACGCTCTCAGAGAGTGGGCATCAAGGGCTCCTATTCAGACTGGGACGGTGTTACTAGTGGGGTGCCCCTGGGTTTGGTCCTGGGGCCGTGTTTGTTCAACTTACGCATAGCCTCACTAAAAACTAATACAGACATTTGGATAACAAAATTTGCAGATGATACGCATATAGGTTACCCAATTATTAACATTGATGATAGCAATACCCTTCAGTTGGCCCTTAATGAGTTGCATGAGTGGGCTGTTTTGAAAAAACTGCGCTTCAACTTGGATAAATGTGTGGTTATGCATTTTGGAACCAAAAATAGACAAGCCAAATATCACCTGGGTGGATTGACCCTTAAAGCTGTTAATAATGAGTGCAATTTGGGTATCAGAATTTCTAATGACTTTAGCCCCAAACTCCATTGCCAGAATGTCATCAGAAAGGCAGCCGGAGTACTACATTGTATTAACAAACATATTACTAGTAGGAGTTGTGATGTTATACTTCCACTGTACTCATCTTTGGTGAGGCCTCATCTGGAGTATTATGCCCAGTTTTGGGCACCTGGGGATAAGGGTACCATAAAATTTATGGAGAAAATCCAACATAGAGCAACAAAAAATATCCATGAAGTTAGAAATCTTGACTATTATGCAAGACTGGAATATTTGAGTTTGTTTACCCTGGAATACCGTAGATTGAGGGACGACTTGTGTCTGGTATTCAAGGCTATGCATGATAAAGACCTGGGTAAATTACTTGGCTTGGAATTAGGGAGCAAAATATATGCAACCAGGGCACATCCATTATAATTAAAAATAGAACAGTGTAAATCAACAAAAAGAAGCAAGTGGTTTACAAATAGAGTTTGTAAGATCTGGAACAGTTTACCTTGGGATTTAGTGTCATGTGCAAGTGTTGACACCTTCAAAAGATTTTTAGATATCTATTTAAAACAAAATCATATAGGAGGATATAATTAATATTAGGCGAGCACTATGGAATACCATACGAGCACTATGGACTTCGGTCTTCTAGCTCTGTTTGACCTATGATACCTATGATACATTATCATTATCACTCTAAATGATTGTTAGCAAATAGTTACATCTTTCAACAGAGCTCCCTCCCAGATTACTTATGCTGCAATCCAGATAGCTCTTAAAGAGACAGTACACAGAGGCTATACAGGCACTCTCTGGCAATCACATTTAAACTGCTAAAACGCAGGACACCAGCCTGGCAGTGAGCATATAGACAAGTTCGAGGAAGACTTTTTGGGAACCCCGATTTATAGGGCATAGATCATATATATGCACAGACTCACATCTGTTGCTCCTTGCTGCTGTCCCTCAGTATCTTAAGCGTCTTTGCCTCTCATTAGATCTTGGACGACTGACTTATTGCTGATTTAGCCCACATGAAACTTTGATCAGTCTGCTTACTGTACTTCATTGTTGTCACTACGTAAATTCCCCTTTGTATGCTTTGTTTTCCCTGGGTCGCGCCTGGAAACAAACCTCTGCTCAGGGTACTTTTTCCGGTCACCAAATGTTAAATAAGTAAATAAAATAAAAATTAAAAATATATATATATACTATATCTATTATGGTTCTCTGATCCGCAGTTTGTATTATTGCCCTGATTTCCTTAATACCGCATTCAGAGGCACTTTCCCTGGGCTTTCAACCTGGGGTACAGCATTGTGCAACTCACCTTCTGTCTCCTTTGCATCTATGAAGGGGGGGCATCCAATATTCTTGTGGCCCCGTACATTGCCAGCAGTGCTGGCATTGGTATTTACTGGGCCCTAGTGCATGACTGTGAAGTAGCCCCTCTACCCCCCCCAAAAAAAACACAGAGCATAGTTGCAGTACTTAACCTGTACAAATGAATTCAGTACAACTCTTAAAATATATTCCTACAGATTTTTTTCCATTTTCTGAACTTCAAGTTGTACACGGTGGACTTTATCTGATGGTTACTGGTTGGGCTCCACCTTCACTTTCCTCCAGCTACTTTTAACTGCCCACTGTCAGCGTTGTTCCCCCCCCCCATGGCTCCCACTATGGCATGAAACTCTCCCCTTCTTTTTTTAAATTTTTGTAAAGTGTTCCTGTACAATGCCTTTCATTTTACCTACCTCTGAGTATTCTGCCCCTTTATCTTTTAACTTATGCACTACCACATTTGTCAGTCTATCCTTTTTACTATATCAGAAAAAGAGATGTGTAAGAACAAGGGGACACAATTTAAAGATAGAGGGGGGGACGGCTCAGGGGTAATGTGAGGAAATCTTTTTTCATGGAGAGAGTGGTGGATGCGTGGAACTGCCTTCCTGGGGAGGTTGTTGGGGCTAAAACAGTGGGGGAATTCAAACATGCATGGGACAGACACAAGGCAATTGTAGTGGGGGTGGCAGGAAGTAGGCTGTTGGTTAACTAGAATCTGCAGCTTATCCAGTAGGTAGGGAAATGGGCAGACTGGTTGGGCCAAGTGGTCCTTATCTGCCGTCAAAGTCTATGTTTCTATGTTTCTATGTAAATGGGTTGGTCTGATATTTTTTTCCATATGTTCCACTTTTCTGTTCCATTATTAGTGATTTTATCCTGCTGTATTGAAAATCCCACATTTGAGCCATAATACTGTTAATTACAACCATACAGTCCTTACCTGTGCTATACTGTTTGGAAATTTCTTCATATAATTTAGCTCTTAAACTAAGATACTTTTGATATTGTGTTTGCTCCTTTTTCTGTAATTCCAGCTTCATTGATTGTTTGATATCCCATTTAATATCTTCCCACCACTCAGTAATACTGTTATATAAATCCACCACCATCCCCCTTGCCACTAGGATGTCTTTTATCTGATTAATCACTTTTTCATCTTGCAGGTGCTCCGTATTCATCCTCCAGTAACCACTGCCAAAAGTTATATTTTTACTTACATCTACAATGATTTGTACTGCCATGTGATCTGACATTTCCAAGGCTATTGTTTTAACATTTTGAATATTCGTGTTTTTGAGAACAAACCAGAAATCATTCCTGGATGAAAGTTTTCCTTTAAAAAAGGTATGTTCCACCCCCTTCCCCCTGATTTTATAAGCATCCTCCATCTGTGAATTAATAAGAATTTTCCTTAGCTGATTTGAATCACGAAGCACTTTGCCTGTTTTCCTTTCCCAATCCTTTTTGGACAAACCACAGTTAAAATCCCCTCCCCATAACAATAACTTAGAGGTATGTTAAAAAAAGGCTCTGTTTTACCCTTAACATTATTCCTTTCCAGTTTCTTTTGTGGGTTGTAAACCACAATTAATCTTACTGTTATGCTTTTGACTACTGCATTCATAAACAAAACCTGTCCTGGTACTAAATCCACTATTTTCAGGACTTTAACCTCCTCTGTTGTAAAAGCAATGCCCACCCCAGAACATCTTTCTTCTCCTATTGACCAATAGAAGGATCCCATCTCCAGTCTTTTTGTGTTTGACCAATTTTCTGAATTGTGTGTAACTTCGTATCTTGAAAAAATAAATAGCACCTCCCTTTAAATCACTAACAATCTAAAATGTCACTAGCCTCCTTGCTTTTGTTCTTTTTTTTTGACTCCCCCCCCCCCCATGCCTAGCTGGTCTCTCCTTCAGGCCCACATATGAGCTGCTCCACCACTAATACTCCCAACCCCAACCGTCCCACATCGCAGCCAGCCCCATGTAACCCTAGTGTATCCCTTCACCGGGCAGATCTCTTACCTTTATAGGAGAAGGGCCCTGGTGGCCAACTAGCAATTCTGGGGTGCTCCTGGGATGGGATATGGAGGTCTGGGAGCCTGGTGGTGAGGGTTCCGGCCAGGTGCCATTTTTCCATTAGCTCCCCTGAGGAGCGACGTGCCACTGACGTCAAGGCATACGAAGACGTCCGTCACTCCCCTAGTGCATTGGGGCCAACATCCTGCTGTACTGCCAGCCTCCGCTAGGAGTCAGCTGGTGCAGAGCCGAGTATCAACCCTCCCCCCTGAGAAGGTAAGCCGTCATCGGACGCTCATTTCCTTCTCCCCGGCCAGCCCTCCAGCAACCCAAGTCTGTTCCCGAACCTGGGTCGCTGGCGTCACAGGCGGAAATCCAACCGCTGTGCCGACGGGCCGGCCTTTTTTCTTAATACAGTTAGCATCACACGTAATACAGTTCAGTGAGGCCATTTCAGTCAAAATGTTTTCAGAATTCAATTGCTCTTGGATTTTTTCTTCTTTTTGAAGCTTGAATATCTGTTGTGTCATAATCTGCTGTAGCCTCATTATCTGATGATTCAGAAAGTGTGTAGTCAGAGTCCTCATCCACCGTCATCCACTCCTTGTCCTGTAATGCAGTATATTTATTTCTCAGTGGCACTACCTCCATTTCTGTACCAGCCAGCTTGCCTCTTGGAGACTGAAAAACCTTTTCCTACATCTTGTTACCATGGTAAATTTCCTTCCTTGCAATTGTTACTGGGGTAAACTGTGCTGTCCTGTGCATTTTGTTCCATTCCTTCCTCTTGCCTTTTAGATTCCTTACTTTCCTTCACAGACATCTGTTCCTCCAGAGGCAGGAGGGGAAGACCTCATCTGGGGTAAGAGATACAAGGCATTCATTTGTTTCTGACCCTCTCTATCCATCTTTTTAGTTGCGGCAATCAACTTTTCTTTTTTTCTCCTTCTCTTTTTGTGCCAAAGCCAAATGGACATCTTGTTCTGCTTTCCCCTCGGGTCTGGGCTATTATGCATCAGCATCACCCATGGACAGCCATTGAATTAATGCCCCTTTTCTTCACACAAACTGCACGTTATTGGATTCTGACACATAACCCCATGATGCCCAAGCTATCCACATAAGCCACATTTTTTTTCACACATGTAATGCCCCAAAGTTAGGGGCACTACAGAAAAGGGGAATCAGTAGATAAACTAGGGGTTTACAGGTACCCAGGGTGCCTGCAGAGGTGTGGGCAGCAGGGTAAAATGAAAAGGGGCCCCTAAAAGTAAAGATTCCCCTCCTTATAAAGGGAAACTGTAAAATAATATAGAAGTGCCTTGAGCACTAAAAACCTGGTCAAAAAGCAGAACTAATTGCAATACATGTCACAATGGCTTGGATGGAATGCTGTGCTGAGCTGCTCATGCACAGCATTCCAGTCCAAACACTCTGGAACCTTAGGGTTTGTTTTTAAAAGTTTTAACAGTTTTGAGTAGTTCCTGCTAGCTGTGGAGAAGAGAGGACACAGAAAGTTAAGGGGAACCAGGAGGGCTTATCTGATGGGTTGAAGCCGTTCCCCGAGGACTGTTCTGTGTGCCTGCTCGAGCTCCATCTAGTGAAGACATCCAGTAGCTGCTGGTTTGCCCCGTCATTGTGTGGCGCAGTCGGTGGTGCTATCGGGGCACCACGAAGAAAGAGAAGCCGTCTGGTTCGACCGTTGGGCTGGTGAGCCCCATCGGTTATTTGTTTTTCCCCGATTTAGTTTAAAAATAGTTTACTCGGTCCCTCGTCGGTGGCACAGAAGAGCCGCATTGCAACCGTTTCCTTGTCGGCCGTCTGAGGCCCTTAGTCTTCCCCCCAGGTGCCTGCAGAGCTCCCTCCCACTGCCAGCTTACCACCCACCTCCTGAGACCATCTTCAGCCCTCCAGCAGCTCGTCGGAGCAGTGAGTCGGTGGCAGCACACGCTACGTGCTGACCGCCATGAGGGAAGCAATTGCTTTGTTGGAGCGCACTCAAGGTGCTGAAAAGAGCGTCCGAGCACCACAAGGGGAAGCGGGTCATTAGGACCCAAAAGTAACTAGGTGGAGGGAAGGTGGGGCTAGCGACGCCCAAAGGAGGGGCCGTCCATTGAGGCCTTTATAGCGGCCTTTGCATATTCATTAGTGGGCGGGACTCGGGCGAGGTCTCAGTCCTGAGTGGCAGCAGCTCTTAGAGAGCTGCAGATTTAAGGGGCACTGCCACTCGGAGCACTTAAAGGGGCACTTCAGGCCCAATAGAAAGTGGGGCACCAGGCCCAATTCTAGGTGGGGCACCAGGCCCAATTTAAGGTAATGCACCAGACCCAGTATAAAGAGGGGCACCAGGCCCAGTATTACGAGGGGCACCAGGCCCATTATCAAGTGGGGCACCAGGCCCAAGTTTTGGTAGGGCATCAGGCCCGAGGTAAAAGTAGGGCATTAGGCCCAAGGTAAAGTTTGGTACTATAGGGAGGCCCCAGCCTAGCATAATAGGGCAAGCCAGCCTAGTGGTACTATAGGGAGTCCCCGGCCTAGCGTAATAGGGCAAGCCAGCCTAGTGGTACTATAGGGAGGCCCTGGCCTAGATTAATAGGGCAAGCCGGCCTAGTGGTACTATCGGGAGGCCCCGGCCTAGCAGAATAGGGCAAACCAGCCTAGTGGTACTAAAGGGAGGCCTTAGCCACGACATACAGAAAGAGATCCTATTCCAGAAGACCCCACATTTAGAAACAGGGATTCTTTTAAGAGTGTTCGATTTGCCTATACTGTGAAACTACTGTAACTACTGTACTGCTTATCCTGAACTATTGTCCTAAATACCTGAACTATTGTCCTAAGTACCTGAACTATTGTCCCAAGTACCAGAACTATTGCTCTAAGTACCTGAACTATTGCTCTAAGTACCTGAACTATTGCTCTAAGCACCTGGACATTGGCCCTTATCAGTAATAATTACCCCTGAAGTTATAATTTGCCCTCCTCCGGCAAATTATTGTATCATTTCACAGTTCTTTGGGCATTCTTCAGTTATATGGTTACTACTGTATGAAAACAGTCTCAATCTTCTGCCACACTGCAGTCCCATAGTGTGGTCTGTAATACCACGTACTCCGAATCAGTCTCTATGCAGAAGATGACGTCCTCTCAGCATTCTTCACTCCTGTGAGATCATCCATCAGCTCATCACGTCTGTCTGTCTGTGTCGTCTGCTGAAGTCGAGTCTGTCGCCAGTCGTACAAGTCGTACCCTCCGTTTCTTGTTTTCCACAGCTTGAAAGTACGTCCGCCGAAACGCATCAGGACAACCATGCCAGTGTCGTTCCGTATGGTTCCTGTTCCAGATGTCCCGAAGTTGGTCGCCCTCTCAGAAGAGTGAGCTCATCCTGGAGAACCTAGTCTGCGCCCCTCCTGGTCGTTCGCCGAAAGTCGAGTCCATCAAGCCTAGTACGGGATGCATTGGACGTTTCTTTCTTTTGTGTTAGTTCCTGATCCTAGGATTGCAGAGTCAACCATCATCTCTTCAGATTCTTATGGTTCCTGGTCCTGTCAGAGTTCTTTCCGAATTTAGCTGGCCCTTGGAGTGCCGCAGCATCAGTCAGGTTGTGGTAGTCATCCATTGGATTCATCACCACGCAGGTCTTGATCTGTCTTTGTCCTTGGCAACCCTGGAAGTGGGTTTTGGCCGAGGAACCCTTTGTTTTTATTGTGTTATCTCAGGAACCAGTTGCCCTGGTTCTGCATTCTGGCAGCCTTGGAGAGAGTGGGCTTTTGCCGAAGAAACATATGGTCTGTTTACCAAACCTCTCACCACCCCAGTGGCCTTAACTAGGTCCTTGCTGGGAATTGTGATTAGGGTTCCACAGTTCTGTTTTATTTCCCTTGTAGCTACCAACGAAGAACGACGGTGTACATGAAGACGACAGACATTTGGACTTTGTGAGAATTGAATGGTCATTGTAGAACCAAATATTGTATTGTGGGTAGTGAAGAACACCTGATTTCCGTCTATGAACTAGTTGCTCTCACAGGATACTGCTAAGGAATTTTAGGAGTATAGTGGCAATAGGCCGTGGTGCACCCATAGAGAATAATAACCTAGAGTTTAGACATTTTAGAGTTTAGTTGTTACTGTTTAGATATCCATAATGCTGTCCATACTCGCTACTGTTTTTGTGGTGGGAATGTTCCTGTACGACCATGTCCTCCGTCCCCTTCTGTCTAATAAACGTCTTTGTTTCATCCAGTCTCTGTGTACGACTCCTGCCTCTCCTTGTCGGGTGATTTCACTAGCCCAACCCCATTCGGACCTCAAGCAGCCCCTCACCATCCCACCTGCTGAGGGTGTCGCTGGCGCTGCTGGTAGTGAGACAGTTCCCTTCACCACTCCGAGTGAAGAACCCCGAGGTCTACCAGTGCAGTGACCATCACACATGCATTACTTATGTAACCCCTAGATGGCGCTATCCCAGGGGCTACTACCCCTGCCTGATTTGCCACTAACAGGTTGAGGGGCCTGGATCCAATGGCGGGTGCCTCCACCCAGAGGTCAGGGTTTGCAATAGTTAAACTTACTTGGTCACAGCCCTCTGGGACACTGCAACCCCCCTTTCTTCCCACTAGTGGCCCACACAATATATCAGAATTACCTTCACCGTATACACTTACCCCCAGGACTAGTTCCGGCAGTGGGACCTCCTGTGAAATAAGATACAGTGCAACAATCACAGTACAGTACTTTAACATAGACAAATACCTCAGGCAGTATAACTTTGCTGAAACAAGCAGCTCTGATTTATTTAGGGGGATATAACAAGGACAGGGGGAAATCAGGTTAATTAGCTTATCACTTTACTATCTACCTATGGCTCTGTGCACAGGCCTATCCCTACCAGTTACTGTCCCTGGGTACCCAAGCCCTAGTGGCTAGTCCAAACCGTGGCAGCTGGTAGGGGCCCTTTCACACAGTGAAAAGAAAAATTAGTTTAAACAGTCAGCAGTACAGTGATTCCATTTGGATTTAATGTGGCAATTCAACAGGGAGCGACCCTGAATTAGTACTCACGACTTCCAAACAAGATAGGGTCCTTCAACGTCAGCAGGGCTACTCTTGAGCTCCAAGAGACTCTTCACACATTTATATGGTAAAAAAAAGAAAGTACTATACCAGGCAGGCTGCTTCTCTATCCCGATCGCAATTACTGCACAATACCCGGGAGAACACACAGCAGATTCAGTTCCTGACAGAGTGCAATTCAACAATTTCTCCAGTCTTCTACAGGGTGAGCCTGGTTTCTACTCTTCAGGGATCCTTTGATTCTTTTCACAGGACGGATTCAGTCCTAACAAGCAGTTACACACGCTGCAGACCGGAACTCTGGGCCTTACACACGTTTTTTGACTGAAACTGTGCACTGAAGGAGCACAGGGTTTCTTTCCCCTTCACTGGCAGATCTAAACTGAAACTCCAACAGACAAAACCGGGCACTTCCTTTGAGTTCCTCCCAGTTCTTGACTGGATTGGCTGTCACTCACAATAGACTGCTGCTGTTGGTCCAAAAAGGCGCCTAAGTCTAAACTACATCTCCCAGAGTCACTGCCCATGCAATCCTCTTGTGGCTGGCTCAGATTATGAGTCCAAGTTCTGATTCGTCCAAGGCACCATTTTAGAGCTAGCTTACCCCACACTGATTGGTCCAGTTCAGCAGTTCAAAACCAGAATGGGGAACTAGGCCGACACAGTTCTGACTGCAAAGAAAGCAGGTTAGACAAACTGTATTTTCATTATTACTCTACATGATTTCTGGCAAACAGTTACATCTTTCAGATAGGCTCCCTTTGCACTCCTAGTGACTGCAAAAATAGAGTGAATTGGCAGCAGCTCAAGTGGTACTCAAACAGAGAGCACACAGTCCCCCCATACAAACTAATTATGTCTGCAAGCAGACAGCTCTTAAAGAGACAGTACCAGAGGCTCTAAAACACTCACTGATAAATGGCTTAAATGCCAAACACCATTCAGGCTTGGAGCATTCAAGCAAGCTCCTGGAAGTCTTTTGGAACCCCCATTTGCAGGGGTTACACTTAAATAATGTATTCTCCACATCTGTAACATCTTGGCAGTTGCCCTGCATAAAGATACCCCCATCCCTTCCATGAAAAAAAACACAGTTTGGTACATGATGAATTTCTCCATTTTGCTGTTTTAAGGTCACTTAAATTTCCAGTGCCCCCATCCATAGACTTTCCTCATCTAGTATTGGCTCCAGGGCCCATTCAAAACATATTTTTGTTTCATACCAAAAGAAATGTCAGCAGCGTTCACGCCTTCATTTTTATGTTGTCTTGTGCACGCGCAAGCAACATATTGTGGTAGCTTGGAGTAGCAGGTTTTGGAGGTGCGGTTGTGTTGTGATCAGTGGCGCCACTGCTTTTTCAGGCTAGGCTCTGTGGCACGAATGAAATTGCATGCTGTCTATGACAGCAGTTGAAAAGCACTGCACCAATTTGAAACAATTTCGCCGCTGCAATGAGGGAGTGACCTGTCATTGCAGGGCGTGCCTTGCCTGGTGTAACACTTCAATAAACATGGCGGGCTGCGGCTGTCGCCGTCCACCTGTCACAGTCCCTAGGAAGCCGACTTCAGGGGTGCCCAATCCCCCTATCAGCATATGTGCCTCCTTTACTGTTTTTGTTTGCCGAGGGAGTGCCCAATTCCCCTTGGCATCATGCCCCCAAACATAGACTTGCTTGCCGAAGGGGGGGGCAATCCCCCTGTCGGCATGTTAACCCTCTCCCATCGCGTCAGCATTTTCCTGGGTCCTCCCCACCCACATTGTGTACCACACTGGGAGCCCACCCCAGTGTGGCTAACATGACCCCACAAACAAATGTGCCACACTGGGAGCCCACCCCAGTGTGGCCAACACCTGTTAAAAACAGAAAATGGTCCGCAATTATTTTTTTAAATTTTAGTTACCTGATACAAAGAAAACGGTCCCTCACCATTTGGTACCCTCCCCCAGCCCGCATCCACCCTCTGCACACCCCACCTCCCCACACTCCCCTCACCCCATGCCTACCTGCCGAGCCAGATATGATGATCTTTGGTGGAGCGGGAATACGTCTGCACTCTTCAAAGTCGACCGCGAACTGAAGAAATGCCGGTAAGCTATATAATGGCATAAATTGGGGGTTTTCAACTTAGGTGGATATCTTGGCCATTTTTGCTGCTTTTTGCTCCAAATTTTCCACATAGGGTTCTTGGGACCCCAACTCATGAACTCGGTCACTGTCATTTTGTTATTTGGTCCCGAAAGGTAATTTTGCGGTCAGTGCGTGGTATCACTTTTGGGACCAATTAACGAAATGACAGTGTCACTGTTCATGAGGTGGGCTCCCAAAGAGCCTATGCTGCAAATCTGGTGAAGAAAATCCCCATAATTACTGTGTTACAAGTGTGCATTGCACAGTTTCTATGCACGCTCGTAACTTCGAGAATTTTTAATATTTTCACTCCAGATTTTCATCATTGCAGTTTTTTCACACCTCCTTATGAACAGTGCAGCTGTCATTTTTCACAACCTGCCTGAAATCTGTTTTTACACGTGTGGCACACAATGGCACAGTCACTGTGAGACATCAACGTTTGGGGCAGATTAACAAAACCACAGTGCCACTGTTCCTGAGTAGAGGTCCCAAATGCTTTCATGAGGTGGGGTCACGACAAGCCCATGTTGAAATTTGGAGTGCAGATACCAAGAAACGCCTGGGGCATTAGGGTTTCTAACAATAATGTCCCACCCTGAAGAGACTGACTGGCGTCAGTGTGTGACTTTGGATTGTCTGCTGTAATACTCACACCATTCCACCCCCACCCCCACCCTACAGCCACTGACAGGCATCAAGGTGTGCCTTGGGCTCTTTATCCCCAAAGTTCACCCCATTCTCCCATACTGCACCCATCTCAATGTATTTCCTTATGGAATGGGGTGAGCATAAGGTCCTAGAACCCCAAGGCACATTGCGATACTTGTCAGAGTCTGCAGGGTAGGATGAGGTGAAATGGCATAAGTGTTACAGCCGATGACCCAAAGGGCACTTCAATGCCATGTCAGTCTTTGCAGGGTGGAGTGGGGTTAGCGTCACTTCCATACTTCACTGCCATTCCTATTATATATCTCTCTAACTCCTGCACTACCAGTGCCAATACCAGCAAGCCAACATTCGGCATTGACAAATGCTTGTTTTTTTTTTTAGTATTATCTGTTTATCTCCCCCGCATCCCAATTGGCCTCTCCTTCAGGCCCTTTGCCAAGGATCTTCCCCTTGGGACCCCATCACCAGCCCTCGCAGCCTCATATTGCTGCCGGCCCAGGGTAACCCGACGTATCCCTTCATGGGGCGGGTTCTCTCCTTCTGGGGAGAAAGTGCCTTCCAGCCAACTTTCTTGGTCCTGGGTGCTGCTGAGGTCGGGTTGGCCTGTTCGGGGCTCCGGGGAGGTGAGGGTCTGGGCGGCCATCATCCAGTTGATCGGGGTGCCATTTTTTGTATGTTTTTCTTCCTGGCTTCCCTTATCGTGCCACATCTGTTGTGCTCCTGATCTCCACCAGGGACCACTACAGAGCGAGGTGTATCCCTAACCCACCCCAGAAGAGGAGAACAGTCCTCCAGACGCTCAATTCTCTCCTCCCCCTGCCAACCCCTGGTGCCTGAGTCCATTCCCAAACTTGGGTCGCTGGCTAGGTTTGAGGCAAGGTGCCAGCGCCTCAGTCCTCTGCTCCACCGGCCCAGCACTCCTTCATTTTTAAACAACACAGTCACAATTTTATAGGTTGGCTTGGTGGGGGAATTGCCACAAAATCTCTCCATAAAGGGGTACTTTTCATCTTCTGATACACTTTCCAAAACCTTTCCAGGTGTACTGGGTGTTTAAAACTTATATCATAAGTTGTATCACCTGTTGTGTGTATCAACGCATAGATTTCATGAGCATAAAACTTCATACTGTTTTTCAGCAGTTGTCTCCCAACAAACAGTCTGTCTGGATGTCTGCTGCCCCCCTATACTTTAACCTCACAGTATTCCTCCTTTTTGCAAGTTCAGTTAATCTCTTTGCCTCTTCAGGAACAATCTTTCCTGACATTACCCGCCCATACCAGTTCATTATTTTCTCCACATTTCTACCTTGTTCTTTGTTTATTTGCAGTATTTTTCTTCCTCAATGTCCATCAAGGAATCCAACTCCCCAGTTATGCCTTCAATTTCTTTCGTCGTTTTCTCCCCAGGCACCCTAGTCTCCCCTCTGGCTTCTGAATTATTTGAAGTTAACATGTTTTCAAGGTCATCAGACTTTACCACATTTACTTGCACATCTACCTTTTCTGAAGTGCTGGGCCCGTTTGGGTCCCAACCTTTCCCATCTGGCATTTTTATCCAACCCACTATTAAAAGTACCTCTTCCACCCAGGCTGGGGTATCACTAAAAGTGAATGTTTCAGTGTTACTGTCTTCATTACTATTTGCATGCTCTGTTTTTTCCTCCTATTTTTGGGTGTGCTTTGTTTATTTACTTTATCCTGATACTTTTTCTTGTTTCTTGTTCATTGTTTGTTTTGCCCTTCCTAGGCCGAGCCATTTCCGACTCTCTGTGGCCATACCCATTAGGACTTTGGTTTTACTTTCACCCATGAGCTTGGCTTTTATCCACAGTTGAATGCTGTCTAGTGGGCCCGGTGCCTTTTGATGTCTGAATGTCAGCTTCTACCAGCTGACTCTGACAGGCTGCTGCCCTCACCTTCAACTCTGTTTCCACAACTTGCATTTCAGCCTCCGTATTCACCATTTCACTCTGTTCCTCCACACCTCTCTGCTGACTAGACTTAATACTTTTACCAGTTCGTGACTTCCCCACACCCTCCGTCTCCACGGACGATGTGCATTGCCTTTGTACGTCCATCCCTGCACCGGTTCTTCCATCCTGATTTCTCCATTCCTCATCTGACTTGCTATATTCCATAGTCTCAGACACTACCTTTTCCTGGACCATGGTCTCTAACACATCCAAGGCAGGGGAGGAGACCAGCTCCCCAGCCTCTCGCACATCCACATGCTCGCCACACCGCAATGAGACTGACATCAGTCAGCACTCCTACAGAGCTCCCCTTACTGTCAGAGCAGAGGAATGTCCCCGGTGCCCTGGCTAGATTTCTCCCCATTCGCTAAAAATACCACCAACAGCTTAATCTGGTTCAATGTCAGTTGGCATCCATCTGTAGCACCCTCCCCCAGGTTGTGCCTGTCGCCATTGTGACTTGGCATCCCTGCACCCTTTCCCCAGCTCAGTTGTGTTCTTTTTCTAGGCCCCTCCCAAACAAAAATTCCCAATACTTTTCTGAATTTGCTCATTCTAGGGACATGGATATATTGTTCAATCCACACTGCCTGGCAGGTTCCTTGCCGCTTTAAGATAGGCCGGAAAGTCTTCAAGCCGGCTCCTCCCTCCCACCTGGGTGGTAAAACCCTCGGCTCCACCTCATGACGCCAGATCTTCCTTACCACTTGGAAGCTCAGGTTCCCTCCTTAGCGCTCTTGTGTCTCTAGGCCTGGATCCTAAACCTTCGGTTTTACCAAAAATCGTGCTCAAATTCATGAGACTTAAGTCTTCTCCTTCCCTTGTGGCTGCGATGGATTCTAAATCTACTCCCGGCTTCCATCAGTGCCCTTGCAGGCAGAAGATGTCTTGGACCGACCTGCACGTCATGTTTGTCTACTGCCTGGGGCTTGCCCATGATCTGCAGGCCTGTGATCTTTGCAAGTCCTTTTCGGCATCGGTTCTTGAAGACCGCGCTGCCCGACTACAACTGGAGCGCCCCGAAAAACGGTTTCCGCCGGTGAAGTCGAAGGAGGCCCGTTGGGTGGTGTCCGTGCCTGTGGGCTCCGTGGAGCAGCTGGAGCAGTTAATCGCCCTCGAGGAGGAGGAGGCGGTCCAGGCTGCGTCTTCTTCTTCCTTGGTGTCGGCGTTTATCCTGCTCTTCTTGGGCTCCTCTTATACTGCTTCCTTTAAGGAGCTTTGTCTGTCCCTCTCCAGAAAGGGAGAGGGGCCCTCAGGGACTCGCTTCAGTCGGTCAAAGAAAAAGAAACCGAAAGGTAAGTCCCACCGTCGACGTTCGTGGGAGCGGGAGAGATCTCGCTCCCCGGAGCGTCTCTTATCAACTCCGGTCAAGGTTGCGGCTATGCCCGCTGGCTTTTCAGTGTCCCCGTCAGGTCAACCAGCCGAGACACCTGTCGATGCGGTCAAGATTTTTCTTGACCCATTGGACGGGCTGTCAACTGGAGAAGCAGATAACCCTCTTTCACCGGTAACCCCGGTGGTTGCCAAGAACTTGCCTCGGCCTCCCGAGCCAAAGTCCCCGATCAAGGACTCTGTGCCAAGGGATGAGCGGGTTTCCCCTACCCCCTCTTAGACCCACCATCAGCGACCCCAACTGTCTCGGTCCTCCTCCATGTCGGGTAAGTCCCGCCGATGTCGGCGGTCTCGGTCCCGACATCATGGAAAGTGGCACCGCTGCTCTTCCTCATCATCCTCTTTGGAGGATAGGCTCCAGCGCAAATTGCATCGGCGCTATGAGGATATGATGTGGTAGCAGCTCTTATTGGCCAGCAACAGGCCGACTACATCACCTTCCCTGGCAATTAAGTGTCTGTCACCTGAACAGCCGAAGCAACCTCTCGCCCTTAGCTCCTTGGTCGAGGAGCCGATTCCGGCACCAATTGCTCGGCTGAAACTGGCTGCTCCACACATTGTGGTGGAACCACCGCCCTCGCAACCGAAGACTGGAGCCTCTACCAAGGATTCTCGGTCCAGTCATGGCTTGCCCCACAGGTTGTCTGTCACCCTCACCCCCGATCGGCCTCGGCGAGTGGAGGGTGGCTTAGGCGCTCGGCAACTGTTCGCGGACTCCTCGGAGTCTGACAACTCCTACCTGTATTCCAGGCCCCTCGATCTGGAATCCTCCAGGGGTCTCTCGGTGGACAAGAGCCCATCCTCGTTCCTTGGTATTCTTCGGGTCATCTCCGAGTCTAGTGGGATGCAGCGCAAACCTGTGCAGAAACGGCCCAGATATCCCCTCATGGAGATACTGGACCGAGGGGATACCCCCAAGGAGGTCTTCCCTGTGGCCGTGGCCATTGTTGGTCCGGCCTTGGAGTTGTGGTAGCGGTCTATATCCTGTCCTGTGCCCTCGGCCAGAATGCCCGCAAGTACACAGTCCTGACCTGTTCCCTCTCCATTTTTTCAGAGCACCCATCGGCTGAAGGGCCGGTAACTGACAGCACTTTCCGGAACTCCAGAAACACCAGGTATGTAGAGAAGCCCCTGGACAAGGAGTCCAAAAAGCTGGACTACTCCTGGCGCAGAGTTTATGCTGCCTCCTCCCTAGGCCTTCGACAGGCTAGCTCGGCTGTACTGATGGCGCACTTTTCACACGCCCTTTTGGGCTCCCTGGATGAGGTGCTTCCTCATCTCCCAGCTGACCTTCAAATGACGGTCAAGCAGGTGCGGGATCAGGGAAGGGCGGTGGCCAAGCAACAGCTCCAGACTGCTTTGGATATCAGAGACTCTTGTGCATGGTCAGTAGTGGCCGCAGTAGCCATGAGCTGCAGAGCTTGGCTGCGGATCTTTACCTTCACGGCAGATACCCAGCACAAGCTGGCAGACATCCCCTTCTTGGGCACCAACTTGTTCTGGCCCAGGGTGGAGGGCCATCTCACTAGGATCGAGAAGTCCAATGCCACTTTGGACTCAGTCATGTCTGCCCAGAAGGACAAAGGCCACCAGCAACAGCGTAAGCCCTTTCACCCTTCCGCCCCTGCAGCACGCCCGGCCCAGCAGCACCAGCAACAGGGCCAGCAGGCTCATGCTTGGCACCCCAAGGCCAAGCCTGCTGATTCCTCCAACAGGAAGCCTGGAGGGAAAGGTTCAGACGACTTCTCGGCCGCCCCTTCCTCCATACCTGCCAAGTGATGGGTTGAGGGATGTCACCCCTAACCTTGTCACTCCTCCCCTGGGTCCCCCCATGGGGAAACGGCTCAGCCACTTCCTTTCCGCCTGGTCCGCTATCACCATGGACTGTTGGGTGTTGGAAGTGGTTGGCAGGGGTCTGCCTCTGGAATTTGAGCGGACCCCTCCCTAGCGAGCCGTCATCCATTGGGGGGCTACCGGTTCCTCAGCCTCTCTGTCGGCTCATCGAGCTGACATAGCTCTGCTCCTCTAAGCCCAGGGTTTGTGTCCAGGTACTTCCTGGTCCCAAAATGGACGGGTGGCTGATGCCCCATTCTGGAGCTGCACGACCTGAACAAGTTTCTAAGGCTGCGCACCTTCAGGATGGTCACTCTGGCTCAGATCATACCATCCTTGGAACTAGGCATGTGGTTTTGTTCTCTGGATCTCCAGGATGCATTCTTTCACGTCCCAATCCGTCCGTCACATCGGCGATTCCTCTGCTTCAGAGTAGAGGGATCCCTATACGAGTTCCGGGCCATGCCCTTCGGTCTTTCTCCAGCTCCCAGGGTCTTCACCAAATGCATGGCAGTGGTGACAGCATTCCTGCAGTGCCGAGGGGTCCGGGTGTACCCTTACCTGGATGACTAACTGATAGCAGCCTCCTCCAGTTTGGAGGTGGAGCGGTCCAGAGATCTGACCCTCCAGGTCTGCTCTCAAATTGGTCTCCTAATCAACGAGGCCAAATTGGAATTCATGCCTTCACAGGTGATTCAGTTCATCAGGGCAGAGCTCGACTCTCTTCGAGCCAGAACACGGCTCCCAGCGGACAGGGCGGAAGTTCTTTCCTCCTTTGTCCGATCATTTCAGGTTGGGCAATTGCGCCCTGCACGGGACTTCCTGCACCTTCTGGTTCTCATGATGGCTTGCACCAACGTGGTCCATTGGGCCCACTGGCACATGTGTCCCCTGCAATGGGGGCTAGCCAGCCAGTGGTCTCAGTGCTCCGGTCCTTTGGACCAGCCAGTAATCATGACCCAGAAGATGTGGGAAGGCCTGCAGTGGTGGCTCATCCCAGCTCATCCACAGGAGGGCATCCTGTTTGTCTGCCCCGAGCCGATGGTCATACTCACGACTGATGTCTCATTGATGGGTTGGGGTGCCCATCTGGGGGAGCTCCGGGTCCACAGCCTCTGGTCCCCTCAGGAGTCTCGATGCCACATCAACTTGCTGGAGCTTCGAGCGGTACGGCTAGCCCTCACCACCTTCGCTCCGTTTGTATGGGGTCAAGTGGTTCAGGTTGAGACTGACAACACCACGACCATGTACTATCTCAACCATCAGGACGGGACGTACTCCTTGCCTCTGTGCAAGGAAGCTCTCTGCAGTTGGTCTCTTGTGATTAGCCTGGAGACGGATCTCCTAGCCATCCATGTGGCAGGAGCCTCAAACAGTCTAGCCAATGCCCTCAGCCGGATAGGCGCTGCATCTCACGAGTGGTCTTCCATGCTGGAGGTAGTTCAAAACCTGTTCTCCCATTGGGGCACCCCTCAGGTGGACCTGTTCACCTCCAAGGAGAACACGAAGCTGAGGCTCTTTCATTTCCCTTGATCCACAAGGTGCTTCTCAAGGTGAAGAGGGACAAGTCGCAGGTGATTCTGGTAGCCCCAGACTGGCCTCTCCAGTTCTGGTACCCAGATCTCCTCAGCCTCAGCTCCAGGCTCCTGAGGCGGCTTCCAGCCCGCCCGGACCTGATCTCAGTTAGCAAAGGGAAGGTGCTCCATCCAGACCTTCAATCCCTGCACCTGACAGCCTGGTTCCTGAGCGGCTAGAGTTCCAAGCTTTGGGTCTTTCTGACGAGGTCCTCAATGTCATTGAGGCATCCTGTAAGGAGTTTTTTTTTTTTTTATATTTTTTTTTTATTAATTGTTGGTTATTTCATTTCGTACAGTTAGTTACATGCTTTCAGAAATTATCATATTACAAGCATAAATCTTACTTCATTGTACCATTTTACATTACTGTACCATAATTTAATATTTTATTTGGGTAAAGAGACTTCCAATCTATCTGTCTAGTAACCTTCCCTGAGGGTTAAGCCGACCCCTCCTGCCCCTCTCCTTTCAATGCTCTGGCTTTCCTCTTATGTTTGATTCATCTGTCAAGGTACATAGATAGCCTCAAGATATGTTATCTATTTCCTTTTGCATACCATAGAATACCCATGGCCTCCATAGTGGTTCTATTAACAGTTGCTTATTATGAATTTTAGCTGTTAAAGTTTCCATCTGGTAAATATCCATTACCAGCCTTCTCCATTCATTTACCAATGGGATAATTGGAGAGTACTATCTTTTTGTTATAGCTTTTTTTAGCTGCTAATATTAAAATCGGAAACAAAGTCCGATGCCATGAAGGGTTATGATAAGGGTAAATTGAAAGTAGGACTATCTCTGCTGTAAGTTCCACCGTCTCCCCCAGATATTCCGAGACTTCTTTTTGTAATATATACCAGTATGGCATTAGTAAGGGACATGACTAAAAGATATGTCCTTGATCGGCCAATTTACAATGACACTTTCTCCAACACTCCCCTGCCGGTTGAGAATGGTATCCTGTAAGGAGCTGACTAGAAAATGCTATGCCTTTAAATGGAAGAGATTCTCGATTTGGTCTCAGGACAAGGGGTTGGACCCCTCTTCCTGTCCGTAAGCATTTTGGACTACCTGTGGTCCCTTTCTCAGCTAGGACTTCGGTCGATGAACCTTAAGGTGCACCTGGCAGCCATCTCTGCCTACCGGGCGTGGGCCGGCAAGCAGTCAGTGGCGCAGGAGAAGGTGGTCTGGCACTTTTTCAAAGGCCTTGATCACATATCCCCTCCAGTGTGAGAACCTCCACCTCCGTGGGATCTACTGCTGGTTTTGGCTAAGCTCATGGGCAAGCCATTCGGACCGATGCACAGGTGTGATATCTCCCACCTGTCGTGGAAGACCGCCTTCTTGGTGGCTATAACATCAGCCAGAAGGATGGGAGAGCTGTAGACGCCTCCCATAGAGTCTTCTTATCTGGTATTCCACAGGAACAAGGTTGTCCTTCACCCCCACCTGAAATTCCTTTGGAAGGTGGTGTCTGAGTTTCACCTGAATCAGGTGTTGACTCTTCCGGTGTTCTACCTCAATCACACCTCGGAGGACGAATATAGGCTTCATACTCTGGACCCTAGAAGAGCGCTCGCTTATTACAAGGAGCAGACGGCTGAAGTTCAGGGAGAGGTTCGCCAGCTGTTAGTCACCTACACTGAAGCCACACCTGGCAGACCTGCAGTCAAGTGGATGATTAGCAGGTGGATCACCTCCTGCATAGATCTCTGCTATAGGTTGGCGGGCATGGAGCCACCCAAAGGGATAAGAGCTCATTCAACGTGCCATACTGCTGCTTCGGTGGCTGCTTCTAGGGACATCCCTATCCAGGAAATCTGCAGGGCTACTACCTGAAAGTCAGCACACACCTTTATTTCCCATTACCACATTGACCTAGAGTCACGCTGGGATGCTGGTTTTGGGACCTCGGTTTTCCAGTCCTTATTCCCCAAGTAAGTATCAGGGGTGCGTGCCTTGCCTCCCTCCTCCCAGAGAACTACTAGGAGTCTGCCAGACAGTGTGGATTGAACAACATATCCACGTCCCTAGAAATACAGGTTACTCACCTGTAACAGGAATTCTAGGAGTGGTATATGTTGTTCATCCACATGACCCACACGACCTCCCTGGCTTCAATGCGCAACCTGGCTTCCAGCGGGCTAGATCTGGCGTCATGGGGTGGAGCCGAGGGTTTTACCACCTGGGTGGGTGGGAGGAGCCATTTTGAAGACTTTCCGGCCCATCTTAAAGCGGCAAGGAACCTGCCAGACAGTGTGGATGAACAACATATACTACTCCTAGAACTCCCATTACAGGTGAGTAACCTGTATTTCTTCCTGTTGTTTACCTCATTATCTCTTCTGTTTGGATCCCAAGTTGCTTGCCCCGGGAGGGCTTGATTTTAACAATGTCTGCCTTTAGCTTGCAGCACTGTTGAAATTATGGAGCCTTCATTATCCCTGGGCTTCTTGTCTTGCAGTAACATTTTCAGCCTAGAATTATTTCCTTCTGGCAGGCCAACGGGTGTCAGGAATGTTCATGCAACATGAGCAGTGCAGGCACCTTTAAGCTGCAGTTGCCCGAGCTCCAGCAAGGGGTGCAGTGACATGCAGCACTACACTAACTCGTGCCTTCACTTAAAGAAAGCCGTCTGGCAAGAGCAGTTTTATATGGAAGAGAGAAAATAAAAATAAATGGACCCAGGCCTCAAGGCTGAGTAGGTTCAGGTACAGTTGCATCCCTTGCACTCCCCCCCACCCATCTCTGGCACTGATTGCCACTTTTGTGAACTCCACTGTGCATGCTAAAAAGTAAATACTGTAAACTGGAGTCTAAACTTTGGGGATGGATGGGCTTCCTTTGTTACTGGGCATAATGTGGGGGAAAAGTGTAGTATCCAGTCAGCGGGTGCTTTGGGTGGCCCAGCATCACTGATTATGGTGGACTGACGTAAGGGCTTTCTTTTTTCTATCTGCATTTACAGCGGTCCTGCCCCGAAATTATATTAGTGATATAATGCTGTTTCAGAGGAGCAGCTAGTGATAAATGGGAGGTTATGGAGGATGGTGGTACCCACTGCTGTGCTCTCTGAAGATGGGGACCAGTGCCTTTTTTTTTTCCTTTTTAGCATGCACATGTGGGTCCAGGAACCGGTAATGTGGGACCCCAATAATGCCAGATTCCCTCCTTCCTCATGGAGTCAAATTGGGGGGGGGGGCAGAGGGTGGGTTACACATTACTCTACCACGAAAGATGTCAACCTGGCAAAGGAATCAGGGTGGGGCTTGGTTTAAAAAGGAGATGGGGGTGTGGTATTTCTAACCAGTCTAGGAATAAGGATGCCAAATCAGGCCAGATTGACAGCTACTGATTTTTGTCCTGCTTGACCGGAGCCTCAAAAACCTGGTTGTCCTGATTTGCTGGCCCAGCCCGAGTCACATCCCTATGTACAGTACACAGTCTACATTCTGTTGCTAAATACCCTTTGCAGAGTGTTTTGCAGGCATACACACGCTACACTGTGAAAGCAGTATCATTTCCAAGAAATCAGTTTCATTTTCCTATCAGGCCTGCCGTGCAGTCGGCAGATCAGCTTGATTCCTGAGGGACTTTCTTTTCCTCTCCCCATTTACGTGAAAGTATATATATATGGCTGTATGTAAAGGGCGTTGTTGCTCAGAGGAATGGAAGTAGCTGCAGGGCTGGTAAGTAGGACGACTATTGTAGTAAGTAATATGGCTTTAGTATCTTTTGTTGTACTCTACATGTAAGGACTAACTTTCTGCTGCAGAGGGATTTTCTGGTATGGCTGAGTCCTCCAATACTGAACAGCTCTCTCCCTGCTTATTTGGTGGTTTTCAAAAATAATGCAAAAAAAACCTGCAATGCCTTGTTTCCAGCAGCTGCAGCTTGAGTGCTGTGTCAGCCTGTGCAAACAGGCCCTGCATGAAACCCTAGTTTTGGAATACTAAGGGGATTATAGCAGGATTTTCTCTCGTGGGGGGGGGAGCTGAGAGGGCTCAGGATAGAATGACAGCAGTGCTCACTGTTGCCTCCCTCCACATGTGGTTTGAGTGAAGCTGGAATATCTGAGGTCTCAGGACAGAATGACTGCAGTGATCCTGTTGTCTCCCTTCTCTTGTGGTTTGAATGAGTCTGGGAATCCGGTTAATATGCACGTGGACCTGAGGGCTCAAGGCACATATCATGTACCCACATGGGTGCTGGAATGGGGGGGGGGCATTATGGCCCTACCACTTTCATAACAGGTAGGGCCTGACCCAATCGGTTTTTGCAGACATACTAATTTATTACTAGAGTGGACTGTGCCATTTAAATGCAGTGTGTGCAGTAAACCACGTCCACGTTACTTACTGCTCACTCCCTTTGTGGCTTACAGGGTGTCAACAGAATTTTGGAAAGTGAAAACCTGAGTAATGTTGATGGGGGTGGGCTGGGGTTATGGCCTACTGAGTTAAGGCCCAGTGGTCAAACTTTATAAAAGAAAATGAAGGGGCATGCCTTCTGAGGGGAAGGGGGTAAGGGAGGGGGCATCAAGACATCAGACACAGCGAGATGCTGTCAGTTAGTGAAGGAAGTTGCTCCACATATCACAGATTTGATTGAGAAAAAAATATCGGTATGGATCAACCCAATCAGCTGGAGGGGGGATGTACCCCTTACATCTTTGGCCTTTACCACTTTTCAGACCTTCTGCTATCTGTGGACCCCTTACATTAGGGTTTTGTGATCCACAATTTGTAGTATTGCCTTTATTTTCTTAAAGAGCACCTTTCTCGCAATTTTTTGTGAGCAATTTTAACAAACAGGTAGCTCGCTTACCTGAGTGGGAGTTCCTTCATTGCAGTTTTAAAACATTATGTTTAGCACCCTGAGGAAGGGAAGGGATCATATTTTGCCCCCGAGGGGCTAGCCTCGATCCCTTCCACTTCCTGACTCTCCCTCCTGCACTCTGACATTTTTGTGAAGCAATTATAGGACCAGTGCAGGGGTGTACTTCTAACAAAGTCTGTGGGCGTCATTTTAAAGCTATTTTCCTGATTTTTTTTTTCCAACTTTTGGTACAAATTGAAGACAGTATTCAAATAACACAGGGCTTGTTATGTGAATACTGGCTTTAATCTGTACCAGAGGTTGAATTAAAATTGGGAAAATAGCTTTTAAAATGATGCTCCATGGACTTGCATGGAGCACACCCCTGCGCTGGTCCTATAATTATATCACAAAATGTCAGAGTGAGGGCTGGAGCGGAGCAGTTTTCTATGTTTCTGTGTTTTGTTAACAAAGAGCTTCTAGCTAAGGCCTAAAAGAGAGTAAAGGCTTTGTTTCCCTACAGGTTCTGCCCTTGACTGGTTTTGGTGTTCCTGCTGGATCTGCAGAGATGGACTACCATTTCCTGTAAACAGAACGTGGAAGGACATCACCTTAGACAGCGCTGGCTTCCAATATAGCCATTCCGTGAGTCAGTAAGTACACTCATAGAACCATCGGTGCAACCTTCCCTTTCTTTCTTTGTGCCTAGAGAGGGCATCACCTTCTTTCATGCAATCTCATATGATGCACTGCACTGGCCAATTTGTGGTCTGGCAGAGCCCACTGATATATATCTTTTTTTATATAGCTATTTGGTCCCTGTCACCTCCTCCTGCCAACTGGCAATGGGGAAAACATAGGTATTTTTACAAGTTTTCTCCCCTAGCCCCCCCCCCAAGTCCCCAGCACACAGCGTGTGGAAGCACGCACACACCCCGTGGCATGAGCTCAGCTCCTTCCACCTCCCGTAAATGTTTGCCACCTCCTCTCTGCCTACGCTATCCACCGGACCTCCACCCAATGGAAGCAGAACTACAGGGGGTGCCAACCCACCCTCTCTGCCCACCCATGCCGGCACCTCAATGACCCAAGGTCACTCCCGAACTCAGGTCACCAACGTAGCGTGAGGTAAGGCGTCCAGTGCCTCAACCCTCCGTGCCACCGGGCCAGCACACAGATTATATCTTGTGTTTGAGATTAGCATGTTCTGAGGTTTAGAACTGAGCAGGAAGAGAATGGATTATCACAAATTAATCAACTCACCCTTCCCCCAGTGTGACAAACCTTTCACATAGGGGGGTGGACTTTATGAGTACCCTTATGCTGCAGGCACTCTGACATTTGCTGTTGTTTCTTGGACTCGGATTTGTACTATATTGTCAGGTACTGTAAGTCGTAACCTTTTCCCTTAGACAAAATGAGTCCCACATAGATTTCACATATTTAATCATTGTTACACAGTGTATATAAGTAATTATTTTATTTATTTACTTACTTATACGCACATCGGAATTATAACCCTTTGAGTTATAGACACGTTTCCAAAGGCTCCACGTCATGATGCAAAGAGAAAAATACAAATAGTAATGACAATTGAAGGAACAGGTAACACATATGATGGAGAACACTGAATACAATTAGCAGGGTGATAGTGTCATTCAGCAGATGAACTTCAGTCCTATACAAACAGTTGCTAGGCAGTTGTTAACATGTCCATTAGCAGAATGAGCTGCAGTCCTATACAATCAGTAGCTAGGCAGTTGCTAACATACAAGCACAGTAACTTCTTTTGGGGTACAAAGTGTGCTGTCTCAGGAGACATTGTCAAGGCTGGCTAGGCTCCGGCCCCTGAAGAGAGGCACCTAGAGGCCTTGGGTGGTTTTGGAAGAGGACACTCACAGTTGCAGGTGTACAGAATGTGATTCTTGAGTGCAACCTTGAAAGGCCCTATTTTGGTGAGAGAGGTGATGGTGGGAGGGAGAGCATTGTACCAGGAAGGTGCTCTGTAGGGGAAGGATCTTTGTGCTAGTGCAGTCCTGACCCTAGGGATCTGCAGTATAGTCTTGAAGGCACTGCGAGTGGCAACAGTAGGAGTGGCAGGGAGAAGGGACATGGAGACCCCGGGGTGGGGGGGACATACACAGTTGTATATTTTGTCAAGGAGGTAGGATTGATATTGAAGTCTCTCCTCGAGTGTGAGTACATTGGTTAAGGAATAAAGGGTGCAGGTATGTGTCCGTTTATCGGCTCCGGACAGGAGCTGGCATGCCTTGTTAATGGAAATTTGGATTTTGTTTAGAGCGGTGGTGTCGGCTGCTGCATATACTGTGAGTCCATAGTCCATTAGGAACAGTACAGAGGAGGTGACTGCCAGGCGGAGAGCTTCAGGTGGCAGGCAGTCCTTATGTCTGTATAACAGGCCAATGCATGCATTGGTGGCTGAGGTGAGCGTATTGATGTGAGAGTGAAATGAAAGGGTAGAGTCAAAAGTGATGCCCAGGTTTTGTAGGTGAGGACTTGGTCCAGAGGATGGAGTGAGCTGGAGAGGATCTTGTGGGGGAGGGTCCTTGGCTTTGCTTTGGCGATGGACAAAAAGCATGAATTTTTTTTTTATATTTACGATAAGTCGGCAATCCATGAACCAGTTCTCAGTTTGACTGAAGGAGTGCTGGAGGGAGGTCTGGAGTGCAGAGGGGTCAGAGTGGGAGGCAAAGAGGACCACATTGTCTGCATAAATAAGAACCCTGCCTGAACAGAAGCTGGGCAGGGCGTTTAGATAAAGACTAAAGAGCAACGAGCCCAGGATGGAGCCCTGGGGGACACCATAGTGTAGAGGCTGGGTAGTGGAGAGGGTGGTGGGAATTTTTACACATTGGGATGTTGAGGAAAGGTAGATAGAGAACCAGGAGTGGGGTATGTGAGAGAAGCCGAGTTGGTGGAGTGTGTTCAGTAAGAGGGGGTGTGAGACCGTATCAAAGGCCTTGGAGAGGTCGATAAAAATGGCACTAGTGAGGTGGCCCTTGTCAAGGACAGAGTGGAGGAAGTTAGAGAATTCTGTGAGGGCAGTGATCGTGCTATGGGCAGATCGGAAGCCATGCTGCTCCCTGCATAGCAAGCCATGGGTGTCAAGGTACTCTGTGAGTTGATCGGCCAGTATTTTTTCAAGAGCTTTGGAGAGTGGAGGAAGGATGGAGATTGGTTGATAATTGCTGGGGAGAGCTATCCCCACCTTTCAGTATGGGGGTAATGACTGCCATTTTCCAGGTGGTTGGGAACTGTTTAAGACACAGGGAGCAGTTGAGTAAGTCTGTGAGCGGGGCAAGGACAGAGTCATGGACCAGTCAAAGCAGTCTTGTGTTAAGGGGGTCATTGCAGGGGCTAGTGCCACTGAGTGCTTTGGTTAAGTAAGGTTTGGCTCCTTGTGGACTAATGACCCATAAGTGGAATGGTGGGCAGTGGAGATTAGGTGCTGGAGAGGGTGGAGCTGGGTCGAAAAAGTTGCCGCAGAGGAATGCACTGAGATCAGAAAAGGCAATGTTGAGGCAGTCAGCGATGCTTTTTGGGTCTGTGGAGATGGTGCCATTAGTGTTGAATTGGGATGGGGGTGGAGAGCAGGATTTCCCGTTAAATTCTTTTATGTTGTCCCAGAAGTTGTGGGCGTTCCCCCAGGAGGCAGCCGGAGAGGATCTGTAGAATTCTGCCTTGGCTGTGTGTATGGCCCAGCTGCATCTGTTACGCTCGGTATTATAGGCTTGTCTGTCTGTCTGTTTGCCAGAGGTGACGACTTTGTGCCAGGGGTTGTCCCTCAGTTGCAGTTGCTGAAGAAGCATAGGAGTGACCCAAGGCGCATTACGTTTCTTGGTATGGGTTTTGACAATGAGGCAAATATATCACAGGCCTTGTTGAGGGAGCTAGTGAAGTAGATGAGGGCCTCATCTGTGTTCTGGGCCAGTTTTATGGGGGACCAATCCCAGTAGGCTAGGTAATGTTTGAGCTTACTGAGGCTGCCAAGTCATAGATGGTGACAGGAAACAAAGCTGGGCGGTGGTTTGGGTAGCCAACAGGACCAGGTGAAGACTATTGGAGAGTGGTTGCTCAGTGAGTTAGGGAGGACCACAACGTCTGTGATTCTGTGAATGCGATTAGTTAAAAGGATGTCCAGCAGGGTGTGTGAGCTGCTTAAGGGGCTAGACCTAGTGGGTTGTGTTACCAATTGAGTAAGGTCTATGGCCACAAAAGTGTCCTTGGCATGGGCTGCTGAGCTGGTGAGCCAGTTTACGTTGAGATCGCCCACCAATATCTGTTCTGCTTTGTGGGGGAGGCTGGAGAGGTAATCAGAGAGGGATAGAATTGTAGGGGTTTGGTTCTGTGGTGGAATATAAGCCACAGTGATAATAACAGGAGCCCTGGCAGGGTCAGGAGTGAGTTTTAGGGAGAGGGCTTGTGCCCCATGGTCCAGCGTAGGGGCAGGGAGTGCTTGGCAGAGCAAGGAGTCTCGGATGTAGAAAGCACAGCCACCACCATGCTTTCCCGCTTTATCCTCTCTGAAGAAGTAGTAGCCGGGGAGAGTGACGAAGGAGTCAAGGGGTCATTTTAGAGAGCCAGGTTTCCACCAATGCCAGTACGTCCAGTTGGTATTGCACTAGCCAGCATTGGAGGGATGCAGTCTTCTTTGGGAGGCTGCAGATGTTCATGGAGGTGATTCATGGTCCTGGGGGGGTCAGGAGCTGGTTGGAGGTAGCAAGGCCTCAGTTGGGATGGATGTTACCAGACAGCAAGAGTAGTAGGAGGATTATCCTGAGGAGAGCTAAGAGGCATTTATTAATTGCTGGAAGATGACTGTAGGTGGACTTTATGGGGAGTGAGCAGGGGATGGGCAGGGAGCGGAGGGCTGGGAAGCCGAGGTAGCACAAAGGGTGGGGGTTGAGGGAGAGTGGCGTAGTGTGGAGGGAAGCGGGGAAGGGGGGCTGTCAGGGTGGGGGAGATCCAAGGGGTACAGCTGACATGCTAAGCATGGAAGGTGTCGCCGAGCATACGGGTGGAATAAGTAGTAGTAGTAGTGTCACAAGCTGGGCTGGACTGGCTGTGCATAAAGAGGTGGTCATGGTTGTCAGTGGGTGTTGGGGTCGCAGCATCTACAAGGCTGCGGGGGTGCCTACCAGAAGTGAGTCAGTCACCTGCTGTTTAGAGTTCAGTGTGGTGTCTTCTGAGAGTAGAAAGTGAGTAGACACGGAGACGCCTTTAGAATGGGGAGAAATTAGGCTGGTTTAGAGTTCAGTGTGGTGTCTTCTAACTTAGAGTTAGGATTAACACCAACAAGTGTTAGGCCCTATAACTGCATTCTGTATCTTTAAGGGGAGTTGCAATATTAGTGAGAGGGGAGGATGAAGATTGCCTAGGGGCGGTGCCGAGGGTGGAGGGAGAGTATTTAATAAAGGTGGGGGATGGGGGCATGGGCAAAAACAAATTCAAGCAAGAAGCAGAGAAAGTGAAACAAAAATGAGATTATTTGTAGTGCGTAGTTTACAACTGTGGCACAAATGAAACCTGCTCTACACAGAGAAGTGTAATACTTTAAAACCTAAGAAACCTACACTCTAAAGTATCCTGCACTTCAAACAACCCTTGAAGTGCAAAATTGCTGTAAACAGGCTTAGATTCACATTTCAGTTAGCATTCACAGGGCAATTTGGAGAAACTTGACTAGTACTAGAATCGGTAAATACAATTAGCTTAAAGTCCAAAAGAAGTAGCAAAGAATTAAAAAAGTGGAGCAGCCAATCAGCAAGCAGAACCGATGGTTCCGGCCAGTCGGTGTGGAGATGCCAGAAGTTTCAGCAGCATACCTTCGGTCTAGTGATCGGCGGGCAGTACAAAGAGGAGTCAGCCGTCAGACAGAGGGGACCTGCCAGGTTGCTTGCAACAGCAGAGGAACCCGTGTCAAGAGTGAAGCTAAGGGGAGAAATCAGAAAAAGCAAGAGGTTATATATATGTAACCCCAAGGGGGCGCTATCCTTAGGGTTACTACCCCTGCCTGCCTCCTCTGAGACAGGGTGAGGGGCCCAGATCCGTTGACGGGTACCTCCACCCAGAGGTCAGGGTTAGTACTGTCGAGATTGCCTCGGTCGCAGCCCTCTGGGTTGCTGCAACCCCCCTTTCGTCCCGCTAGTGGCTCAGTCAGGGTACCCACAATGCTTTCCCCCAGTTCACTTACCCCCCGGCTAGTATCTCTCAACTCACTCCGGGGGCTCCCTGTAAAGTAAGGTACAGTTTTATCACAGTCTCTATACAGCAGTTCACCAGCAATGCACACAGTAGCCAGGGTATAGTTGCAGAACAAACAATCTGATTTATGCAAGGGGAAGTAACCAGGACAGGGGGGAAATCAAGTTAATTGGCTTATCACTATACCTATCTACCTAGGGCTCTGTGCACAGGCCTGAACCTAATATTTACTGTCCCTGGGTACCCAAGCCCTAATGGCTAGTCCACCATGGCAGCTGGCTGGGGCCCTGACACAGATAGCCTTTACAATCCTGAGAAGGTCAGAATGGAAAGAAGATTCAGCTAGGCAGTCAGCAGTATAATAAAACAACTTGAGACCACTGTTGCAACTTAGCAGGGAGCTACCCTGATTCAGTACTCATGACTCCAGCAAGCAACGGTTTCTGCACCACTGGCAGGGCTGAGCCTGAGTTTCACCAGCCTTCTCACACATTTATATGGCAACTCCAGAGGGGTACCACACCAGGCCGCAGCTTCCAAGGCTCACATGAACTCTCAGCCGGCTAAGGTGCTGCAACGGCAGTTTCAACTTTCCCGAGGACCGAGCGCGATTCAGCCGATTCTCCAATCCTCCAACAGGTCGAGCCTGGTGGGTAGCTGGGCTGGCACCAGCCTCCTCCGACCTCATGCCGGCGGATTTAGTCCGACTCACTCAACGGCAACAACGGCCACCTCAGGCCTTCACGTGCTTCCTGCGCGAACACTCCACCAGCGCAGAAGCACACAGCTCCTTCCTTCTCCTCAGCCACTATGCATCTGCCCCCAACAGCAAGGGGCTGTCCCTTCAGTTCGGGCGCTACCCGCTTCCATTGGCTAGTGGCACCTGCCAATCAACTGCTCCTGCTCTCAGTGGTGTGAAAAAAAATGCCATAGCCCATAATACCTTTCCCAAAATACAAGCAGTTCCTCTATTAGTCAGCCGACTATGTAGAGTCCTGAGGTACTGATTGGTCCAATTCAGTAGTCCTGGACCAAATTAAAGGGGAGAATCAGAACAGTCTTTGCTGCAAAGGAAAAACAGTTTAGAACAACTACATTTTCATTTATCACCCTAAGTTATTCCCAGCAGGCAGCTACATCTCTCAGGGGAGCTCCCTCTGCACAATTTAGCGATGACAGAAACGGAGCAATTATCTGGCAGCCCGGGCGGGACTCGAGCAGGGTAACACTCAAACCCCTTCCCAGATTAATCATGACTGCGAGTTAGGCAGCCCTTAAAAAGACAGGCACGGAGGCTTTGATAGCGCTTCCGGCGATCACACTTAAACTGCTAAAATGCAGGACACCAGCCTGGCAGGGAACATTCAAACGAGCTCCGGGGAAGCTTTTAGGAACCTCCATTTGCAGGGGGGTTACATATAGCTGTAATAGAGGGAGTGTTTACAGCGGGGGGGGATGTTATTCGCTTCATAGCAGAAAATTAACAAACTGGGGTTGTGGCACCAGTAGAGGGACAGTGAGAACAAAGGGGAGTGAGAGGGGGAGAGTTAAGAATGGAGCAGTGGCCTTGGCCGAGAAGCACCTCACAGCAGGAGGAAATTCCAACGGGAGGGATATGGCCGAGGGAGAAAGGGAGACAGAAATGGTATTAGTTGCATGGCATAGCTTAGGGCTGTAACAGAATGAAACCTGGTCTAAATAGAAAAATGAAAAATTCAAGCAGGAAGCAGAGAAAGTGAAGCAAAGAACGTCAAACAAAAATGGGATTATTTGCAGGGCATAGCTTACAACTGTGGCACAAATAAAACCTGCTCTACACAGAGAAGTGTAATACTTTAAAACCTAAGAAACCTACACTCTAAAGTATCCTGCACTTCAAACAACCCTTGAAGTGCAAAATTGCTGTAAACAGGCTTAGATTCACATTTCAGTTAGCATTCACAGGACAATTTGGAGAAACTGGACAGGAAAAGTCAGAGAAGGTGATTGGTTGTTAGCATTCTGTGCCTGAATTTATATTCCATCCTAACAGAATGGGTAAAAACAAGACCCTTGAGCAGAGGCTGTTTACCTACAGTAGTATCTATGCGCCCTCTCAAAACCTTTCCTCAAGGCCGGCCTGGTGGCACTGAGGCGCTGGACGCCTTCCCTCACACTGCGCCAGAGACCTGGGTTTGGGAATAACTTTGGGTTGCCGGGGTGCCAGCATGGGGGGGGGGATGGGAGCAGGATTGAGTGAAGGCTCTCCTCTCCCGGGAAGGGGCTGTGGGGTCACCCACCCGTAGTCCCGCTATCACCAGATGGAGGTCCAGTGATAGGCGCAGGCAACAATGGTGCGACTGGTAGGTGGGGGGGCAACCCACAAGGTGTGCGTACGTGTGCCTGCACACGTGTGCGCCACATCGGGGACATGCAAGAGTGGGAATAAAAGGGGAAAAGCCAAAAAGGACATATGGGGGAAAAAAGCTTTCCTCACAAACGCCGTTCACCTTCCTATTTTTGTCATGTGTGACCAGTTTCCTAACACTTTTAAGCTGTTTGTTGAATGTGGGAGCAGGTTAAAAAGAAATAAGTTCATACTTTTTTCTCTCAACTAGGTGGTGCTATGCCTTCCTTGATTGCTTGTGCTTGTCTGTCTCGTCATTGCCCCACCCCCCGCTGTATCTCTCTCTCGCTCCCACTGCCCCTTTTGTTTTATCACTTTTATACTAAAATAAATTTCAAAAGTGCTGTTGGAAAGCAAGTGAACATTCAGTAGTTCATGCAAGGCTGGAAATGCACTGAAAGGGAAAGTGACAGAGAGGAGCGGTTTTGATTTTCTGTTTTTTCACTTCACTTCTGAATTGTGTCAGGCAAGACTGGCTGTAATCGATAGTAAGGTAAGGTTTTATTGAATCACTTCATCAGCATGATCGGCTTTCAGGGCATCTGTTAAAAAGCTTAGCAAGTGTAGTGTGCGTGCATGCTGTTGAACTGCACATGCGCTATCATCTTCACTGTGCCAATTGGGGGAGTGAGAAGCCGCATAATATTGCTGGCTTTAATTTACTTCTAATTTAACTTTGGATTCAGCTTGCTGGAGAATTCTGAACTCGTGGACGTGTCTGTCAACTGAAAATGCAAATGGGAAAGGCATTAAAAAACGTGTCTAAAAAAACTCAGCTGAGATCCCAAGCATACGCATCAGTGGCAACGCTAGCGCACATGCCCGGGATCTCAGCTGAAGTTTTTAGATGTGGTTTTAGTGCCTTTCCGCTATGCGTTTTCAGTTAACGGACATATCTACGAGTTCAGAAAGAAAGAGACTTTCACAATACAGTCTTAATTTATATCACCTTGAGACACACAAAAACAGCCATGGATAAGTTTTACATTTCGGTCGGCACCATTAAAGATGCACGTTGCTGGTGTACAGATGCTTCCAGCCCCTGGAGTTTCGCACAGTTCACTCATCACAAAGTTATTAATTAAAATGCCTTAAATAGTATTAAAACATATTTTAATATATGGCTTTCAAAATTAATACTGTACTAAAGTATACAAAAAGTCTTGGTAATATGATCACTTCCAAAGTGATATTAGCACAGTTCAAGAGTGATGATACTATTGTTCAGGTCCTGTACTAGTATTGTTTGGGACCTGAACATTAGTGTGGTCAACGAAGCTTAACAGCACAAGTGCAAGTCTCTCTGTGCACGTCTGCCAAATCGTGCCTTCCAATTGGCTGCTGCTGTGTGGGAGAGCAGAACAGCTGTAAAAACATGGCGGCTCCCCTCTCTCGCTGAACGAAGGTACTCCGTCCTCCTCATTTCTTGCCTTTTATTTTAATTTTTCTTTATTTCAGCTTCTTGCTAGCATGGATTTATCTGGTTGATGCTGCACTCACCAAAAAAGAAAAGGTAGGACTCCCTACCAATTGTGGTATACACACTTATGGAGGGGGGTGAGGGCGGGGCAAGACGGAGCAAAGCAAGTGCGGCGGTCATCCAACACTGAGAGAGTCCTTCACTGAATGGCTGCCCACCCTTAACAAAATGACAGAAAAAAAAATTGCATGCATATATTAAAAAAATAACGGGTAGGTCACTGGGCATTACCCGTGAGATGCCATCTTGAGGTTCTGGACACAGGAACCTCTCGAGTTTCACTCTTGAGGTTCCTATGTATCCAGAACCTCTTGATGGTATTACTCACTGGTAGTGCCCAGTGACCTATCCATTATTCTGTTTATTATAGCCACTGGAGCATTCACAGCAGTTAGCTTTCTTTTTTATGTTTGCTTGCACATGCGCAAGAAACATTTCAGCACAGCTTAGGAGAGAAATGGGATTTTGAAGGTGCGGCACTGTGGAGGCCAGTGCCCTCAGTGCCTTTTGAGGTTTGGCCCACTTTCCCTAATGTGGTGGCATGCTGCTGCTGACACTAGTTCAGCCAGCATGCCACCACCTTAAAACATTTGCGCCACTACAATCAGGGGCCACCTCATCATTGCAGTGTCAGCCATTTCGCTGCAATGAGGGAGGGACCCGTCATTGCAGGGCGGTACCTTGCCATCCGCATGCCCCCGACCCAGTTCATTTGCTGACAGGGAGCCCAGTCCCTGTTGGCATAATGTTCACACCCCCAAGTTTCTGTTGTATGCCGAGGGGTGCCCAGTCTCTCTCTTTGGCATCATGCGCCCCCCCCCAACAGTCTTTCCTTGCTGACGGGGTGCCCAATCCCTGTCGGCTTCAGTCCCCCCTTCCCAGTTCAATTTGACAACGGGGGAGCCCACTCCCTGTTGGCATAATGTTCCCCCCCCAATTTGTTGTCTGCCGAGGGGGGGTGCCCAATTCCCTCAACTCTTGCCCCACCCACTCAGTATGTGCTGATGGGGTGCCCAATCCCTCGGCTACAGCTCCTCCCCCAAAACACTTGGTGGCAAATGTCCCGAAAAAAAAAAAACAGTCCCACATGTTTTTTTTTTTTTTTACCCTCGTAAAACAGAAAATGGTCCCTCGTTGAGTCCATAGCCCCACCCAAACCTGCACCCACCTCTGTGCACCCTGCTTCCCACACACACACCTCACCCCATACTTACCTCCAGAGTCCAGCTCGACGATCTTCGGTGGACTGGGAACACGTCTGCACTCTTCAAAACCGACCATGAACTGAAGAAATGCCGGTAAGCTGTATAATGGCATAAATAGGTTTTTTAAACTTTGGTACATATCTCAGGCATTTTGGGGAATTTTGGCACCAAATATTCAACATGGGGTTATTGGGACCCCTTCTCATGAATTCATCCACTGTCATGGTGTTATTCGATCCGGAAAGGTGATTTCACAGTCACTGAGCGGAATCCCCTTTCGGGACCGATTATCGAAACAACAGTGCCAGTATTCATGAGGTGGGCTCTCAAAAAGCCTATGTTGCAAATTTGGTGGAAAAATAAAAAAAAATACTGTTTTATGAGCATGTGTTGCGCAGTTTCCACGCATGCTTGTACCTTTGCGAATCTGTAATATTTTCACTTCAGATTTTCAACTTTGGCATTTCTCCACACCTCCTTATGAACAGTACAGCTGTCATTTTTCACATCCTGTCCAAAATGTATTTTCGCACTTCCAGAGCAGAAAAGCACGGCCACTGAGGGAAATCAGTGTTTGGGACACATTAAGAAAATCACAGTGACACTGTTCATGAGCAGAGGTCCTAAAATGCCTATGTTGAAAATTTGGTGACGAAAGTCCATAAAATGACTGTGTTACAAGCATGTGTTGCGCAGTTTCCACGTATGCTCGGAAGTGCACAAATTTGTAATATTTTCACTCCAGATTTTCAACATTGGCATTTCTACACCTCCTTATGAACAGTACAGCTGTCATGTTCATATCCTGCCCAAAATATGCATTTGCACATCTGGCGCACAGTGGCACATTCGCTATGGGAAATCAATGTTCAGGACAGATTAAGAAAATCATAGTGACAATGTTCATGAGCAGAGGTCACAAAATGCCTATGTTGAAAATTTAGTGAAATAATTCCACTAAATGACTGCGGTACAAGCATGTGTTGCGCAGTTTCCACGTGCGCTCGGAACTTCGAGCATTTCTAATATTTTCACTACACATTTTCAACATTGCCATCTCTTCACACCTCCCTATGGATGGTGCAGCTGTCATTCTTCACATCCTGCCTGATCTGTGTTTTCGCACATCTGGCGCAGAATGGCACGGTCGCTGTGGGAACTCGAAGTTCAGGACACATTATCTAAATCACACTGCCTCTGTTCATGAGAAGAGGTCTCAAATGCTTTCATGAGGTGGGGGTCACAGAAAGGCCATGTTGAAAATCTGTAGTGCAAATACCAACACACGCCCGGGATGTTAGGGTTTCTAACCATAACGTCCCACCCTGTACAGACTGACAGGCATCAGAGGTGTAACTTTGGATCACTGGCTGTAATGCTCATGCCATCCCACCCCCACCCTGAAGCCAGTGACAGGCATTGAGGTGTGCCTTGCACTCTTCAGCCCCAGACTTCACCGCATTCGCCTGTACTGCACCCATTTCAGCGTATGTTCTTATGAAATGGGGTGACTGTGAAGTCGAACACCCCAAGGCACACCTCATCACTTGGTGTCTACAGGATAGGGTGAGGTGAAATGCTGTGAGCATTATGAGCAATGACCCACAGGCACACCCCAATGCCTGTCCATCTCTGCAGGGTGGAGGTGGGATTGGCGTGAGTTCAGTACTTCATTGCCACTCCTATTCTGCATCTGTCTAATTCCTCCACGTCCAATGCTAATATCAGTAAGCAAACATTCGGCATTGACAAATGCTTGTTTTAGTTCTGTTGCAATAAGGAACAATTACTAGAGTTATACTAACATACGAGCATACTAATTGCCAGCAGATTAGGCCTTATGGTCTATCGAGTCTGCTCGAACCTCAGATCCCAAGTTGGGTGCCAAGGCTCCCCGCCCCCGTGTTCCAGAAACCCCTATCATCCATCCCCACCACCCTGGGCCAGGCCATCATCTGATACATCCGCTTTCTGTGTCTGTCTCACCCTCTCTTGAAGCCCTCCACTGTGGATCTCTGAACCAGCTTGCCAGGCAGCACATTCCAAGGGTCCACCACCCTCTCAGTGAAAAACCTCCTCCTCTTTACCCCCTCACCCTTCCACCTGCCAACTTATCTGAGTAATGACTCCGGCATTGGATTATTTTAATTAGTAATGTACTTCCACAGTTCAAAAACATTAAAAAAATGAATTATAACACCTTTGTTTGTGTCTTTTTTTTTTTTTTACTTTACTGTGGGGGTCCAGTGCGTAATCACAATAACACACTCCAGTACATGCTTTATCATAGGATATCGGCACTTCTCGGGTGTGTGAGGCACTCTGCTTCACCTAGTGTCTCACAGCACACCTGAAGCATGCCGATATCCTATGATGAAGCAGACACTGCCATGTGTTATTGCTTTATACAATAGCAAGTAAAAGCCGTTGTCTCTGATTGGCCAGTCTGGGGCTAAACCCATGATGTTATCCCAGCACAGCTTCACAGATCTAGTACCAGCATACACATGACCACATCAAATGTTTAAAAAATAAGAATACTCCACTGGCCATGTCCAAGTTGCCTATATTTGACATGTCTGCCATGGAGTTTGCCAGTCCTTTCCGTTATTAAAAGAAAATGTAAATCCTTCCCTTCCACAGTTTCAGACAAATAAATAGCTCTTTCTTAGGAGGTCCCACTCCCTGACCAGCGAGGCATTGACCAGAACTGGATCCAGTCTTCAGTGGGGGTCTGGGGATCCCCTGCCGACCCTGCCTACGGGGCAAGGCCTGGGGAAGAGAGTTGGTGAGGCCCAGTGGATGTCGGGGGATGGGACTGGGGCACCCTACAGAACATGGGCCATCTGGGAGGGAGAGAAACAGAATAGCAAAAAAAAAAAGCTCTCTCTTAGTTCCCCACTCAGTAATGCCACTGAAGTATTTAACATATTGCCCTGATCTATACATAAATTCAAAACCCAAAAGTGAAGCCATAGACGTGATCATTCTTCCCAGCTGACTGACAAGCTGTGATTTCTGAATGTAATAAAAGGAAATAAATCTAAACAAAGTCATTAGTGGACATTCCCATGAAGCCATCACTATGACCGACGACCGCTTCCCCCACCCACTCCAAACAGACTGGGCGCATGTGTTCAGAAGCACACTGTGCTTCTGTTGCTCATCAGAGACTGTTGTCTTTATTTTCTCTTTCATCTCTCAGTACAAAACACATGCCAACTGTACTGGGAGAACCACTTACAGACCCAAACTGTAACTGCAATTTTTGGACTGAGTGATTGGACTGGGACTGGAGAGGGCTTTCCAGCTTCACCTGGAATCAGAGCAAGGAAAACAGAGAGAGAGAGAGAGAGAGACATATGGCTTTCTGCCTTTACACTAAATAAAAGCAAGTAAAACAGAGAAAGCGAGAGAGAAACAAACTGACAAGGGGGGGGGGTGCAGAGGCTAGTAGGGCAGAGAACAAGTGTGCACAATGAAAAGAAGCCGGGTTGGGGGGGGGGACGAAGAACCACATTAACATCACAGCAGATCCTGGCCAAAATGCATATTCAGCATACATACCCATTGAAAAATGACAAAAAATTTAGTAAACATTTAGTTTTTGGTTTTTATCATATGAGCCATTGTATATTCTGAATAATGCACTCCAGGGTGTGTATCATGCAGGGATAATGTCACCGCTCAGGTGTTGGACACACTCTGCAAATGACCCCATGCCCAATCACCCGAGGGGTGACATTATCCCAGCAAGATACCTACTCTGTTATGCATTTTCTTTTTTATAACGTATCTTTTTAAGTTATTTAAGCATATACAGTACAAAGAATGCACATCACCATTGCAGGAAAACTCCGAAGAACAATACAGTATGCAGGCACGGTTTGTCGACCGGTCCAAATTAAAGTTTCTCTTTATATGATAGATTATATGGAGATATTAGCTTGGAAGGCACAAATGGGCCTGATCAGCACTTGTTGAGATGGCCCAGGGTATAACTGAAGAGTCATAAGTTAGCCCGAAAGGGTGTCCATGTCCGTCAAAGTACTGGAAAAGGTGGAAGACCAGCAGCAGTCTTGTGTCTGTGAGTTCTCAGTAGAATGACTTCCAATCTCCAAGTTATCTTACACCCACTGTATTGTGAGAGTAGGAGATTCTAGGCATGTGGTGGAAGAAACTAATAACACATGAGTGGAGTGGAGTAGAGTAGAAAAGGAAAGAGGAGAGAAAGCAAGAAGGTAAGCTAAAGGCTAGACAGGAGCTTTTGGAAGGAATATTCCCACCCAATGAATAAATGCATCTAAAATTGTATTTTATTAGAGTTGGGTATAGTGAAGAGACGTTAAGAAAAACTGTGTTTCGGTGGGGGTGGGAGACTGGACCTAGGGGACAAAGTCGGGGACATTTGTCTAGTTGGTATGGAACCCACTTCCTCCATTTGTTATTGAATGTCGCAATACTATTAATCACTTTTGCTGAAAGTCTCTCAAGAGTGTAAATATCCAGGAGAAGAGCTCTCCATACGCCACGTGTAGGGACCTTATCCGTCTGCCACAAGCGGGTTCTAGCCTTTTTGGATACTAGCAATAAAAGATTCATAATTTTTAAAGTGGGTAGGGATAGATTTGAGTGCTGGGGTGGAACTGCTGTCCGGATAAATGTAGCAGAAATTTGGCCTGCGCAGTTGAATATCTCCTCTAATACCTGAATGACCTGCCACCAATATGCTTGTAGGAGAGGGAAAGTCGCTATTATGTGGGTTTGATCGGCTAAAGTGGCTCCACAATGACACCAACAAGTTGCAAATTGGGGATCTGCAAATTTTGCTATAACTGTTGGGGTACGAAAGCACCATGAGCAGCATTTTCAGACATACTCCCTCCAATATAAGGCAGCTGTCACTCTGTGCAAAGGGGAGCTGTGCTTATGCCATTGTTCCAGCCTGAGAGCGGTCTCAAGCTCCATGTTCCATCTGTTGAGGAGTTGAAACCGTCAAGGTCACCTGGAAAGCTTTGTATAATCTATTAATTAGATGTGGGTCATTATTGCTTGTAATATGCAATTTGAGGAGTTGGGCCAACAGTGAAGGTTCTTCTGGAGTTTGGGTGAGGGCCTCTTATCTCATCCTGAGATATGAGCAGACTTGCATATATTTATGAAAGTCTGACTGGGGAAGATGGCACAGGGCTTGAAGGGATACAAATGGCAAGATCCCAGTTGGGAAGATCAGTTGAAAAATATAGGTGAGGTCATACCTATGCCACGATTGTAAGGCTTTATCTGTTCATTTGGGGCGTGGTCATGGGCCAGGGTCCTGAGATAGAGTAATTCCGCAGATGTAAGGTAGTGATCCCAAATAAAAAGCCAGTTCTCATATGTTTCTGCTGTGAATCTTTGAAATTTACTTATGGGGATGCAGGCCGGTGGATTGCCAAACATACACAGAGCTTAGTCCTGTGTATCATTCAGACTTGAGTCAATTAATTTCCAGTATGAGTTATATGTTGGGGTAGCCCATAAACACAGTCCTATATTGTTCTTTAATTCATGCCCTTCCCTAACCTGACCCCCCAAAGTTCCCCAAAACATGCCATTAAATAGGTGCCCCCACCTGACCTTTGATCTATGGTTTCTTGGCTGAGGGGGCAATAGTGAAACTTTCAGGCTAACTCACTTACCCTGAAACACGCATGATCTCCGTTCACAAATACATCTGACTGTAGTAGTGACTTGCATGCACTGTTGGAGAGGGGAGGAGCAGTTAGCGCCACTGATAATGCTAGGCAGACTGACTTATAAGACAGCTTAATAGCATAAATGATGATAACTGATCTGCACCATTTCTCCATCCTGGTAGTTCACTTGATCACTGCTACCATCAGCTAACTGTATTGTTAGATAAGGAGTGTGTGTGTGTGTGTGTGTGTGTGTGTGTGTGGTTTGGAGGCAGCTGCATTCACTTGGAATTAGCACCATTGCCCCCTGCAAATTCATGGGTCGAGGGTCAGCTGAGGGGGACCTTCTTAATGACATCTGGAGATGAACAGGTGAAACACAATATGAAAATGGGTTTTCAAATCTAGAGATTATTATTATATTTTACGGAATACATAGCAATGCATAGCAAACCATAACCAGTTTCCATAGATTTACATTGCTTACAGGAAAACACAGACTCCTAAGCCCAGCGTTTTTAATTTTTATATTTGTCGCCTCTGCTGCAGTGCTCACTCTGCCCAGTCTTCTTGATACAGATGCCTGCCATTGCAACAGAACTCACTGCTACACCTGCAAATTTTTTTTCTAGTGTGACTGAAATTCGGGTCCCACAGGTGTTTTTCACATCACCAAAGAGTTCTCATGCACCTCCACTAATGTGGTATAATGTATTCTTTGCAGGAAGTGTGCAGCTATTTACATCGGAGAAACTGGTAGACGTCTTGCTGACTGATTCAGGGAACATTACACTGCAGTCAGGAATGGAGACACTGATAAACCCATTGGGCCGGATATTCAAACTGCGCCATTCTGTGGCGCAAGCCCGCGCTGTTCAAAAGTTGCGAGGGGTGGTTAGGCGATATTCAACGGAGTTGCGCTTATTGAGCAACCCTTTGAATATCGCCTGGCTACAGCCACTGTGTACATGGCACAGTGGAACTTGTGCCACCGCAGTGGTCAGAGGGAGCATTCAGATGCGGTGGCGCAAGTTCCTGTTTATGTGCAAATCTGCCATATTCAAAGGTGACATGCAAATTGGGCTATAATTTATGCAAGGCGACGGGGCCATTTGCATCTAATTACGGTCCATTTGCATGCGTTATAGAAGTAGCAGGTGCCCGATCCCCAGCGACTTGGCGCCTGGCGCCTGCCAGGTAGCAGCCATTGGGGACCGACGCCTGCAGCCCGATCACAGGCATAAAGTAAACTTCCTCCAACCCACACCAAATCCATGGCAACGTAATAAACCCTCCCAACCAGCCCATCATGGGCAGAACTTACCCCCTACCTTCGACTAGCCCGATCAAGGGCAGAACACACTTCCTCACCTCTCGAATAGCCCAGTTGCGGGCAGAACACTACCCTGCACTCCTACTCAGCCCGATCGCGGGCATAACGCCAACCCCCTAAAGTCCAATATCCCTAGTGGTCCAGTGGACCGCGATGCCCAATCGCGCATAAGGTCAACCCCCAAAAGTCCAATATCCCTGATGATCTAGTGGCCTCACCCACCCACCCATGGGAGCCTCCACCACCCCGCTCCTCGTCAGCCGGGGCGGGCGGCAGCACCCACCCGCCTGCCGCCGCCGACTGACAGCTCAGTAGGGCTTCGCCATTGGTTCAGAGCAAGAGCTAATGGGCGGCAGCCCATACTGCATAAGGCAGTTCAGATATGCGGTCCACTGGACCACCAGGGATATTGGACTTTGGGGTTGATGTTATGCCCACGATCGGGCTAGTGGGGTGGGGAGTGTGTTCTGCCCGCATCGGGCTAGCAGGGGTGGGGAGTGTGTTCTGCCCGCGATCAGGCTAGTCCAGGGGGAGTGTGTTCGCCCGCGATCAGGCTAGTCAGGGGTGGGGAGGTGGTTCTGGCCTGCACATCGGGCTAGTCCGGGGAGTTGTGCGGGACATCATGCCCGCGATCGGGCCAGTCCTGGGGAAGAGCCACTTCTTGCCCACGATCGGGCTGCCGCGGGGAATACTTCGCCGCCCGCGATCGGGCTATGGGGATTACTATTATGCCCGCGACTGGGCTATGGGGGTTACTATTGCCCCGCGAATCGGCCGCGGGGGCATAGGGAATAGTGGAGGCCATCCACAGGTGGCAGCTGTGTTACGGCGCTGCAATGCAGTAGCTCACCTGTGGGTGGCCTCGGCATAATCCTTTTTGGGGTTCAAAGTTGTGCAGGCGCAGGTAGAGGGTTGCCTCGCACAACTCTGCACCGCCCGCTGAACATCACACTGCGCCTTTATGGCATGGTTCCTCCTTCGGTCGCTGCAGATGCCTTCATTATCATTGGCGCTTGTTGCTCAGCATGTTTTCGTGGCGTAACCGCCTCTCCTGCTGAATATCTCAGAATGGCGAACATTGACTTGCGCTGAGCGCAACCCCATTGGGCGTACGGCCTCAGTCCTTTTGAATATCTGGCCATTGTATCCCACTTCAGTCTCCAGGGACCACTTTAGAAACATAGAAACATAGACTTTGACAGCAGATAAGGACCACTTGGCCCACCTAATCTGCCCATTTCCCTACCTACAGGAAAAGCTGCAGATCCTAGTTAACCAACAGTCTATTTCTTCCTACCCACCACAAAAATTCCCTTATATCTGTCCCATGCATTCTTGAATTCTCCCACAGTTTTAGACCCCACAGCCTCCTCAGGAAGGCTGTTTCATGCGTCCACCACCCTCTCTGTGAAAAAATACTTCCTCACATTGCCCCTGAACCGCCCCCATCTTCAATTTGTGTCCCCTTGTTCTTGCACTTCTTTTCTGAAAGATGCTACCCTCTTGGACTTTGTGGATTCCACTGAGGTACTTAAACGTTTCTGTCATGTCCCCCTCTCCCTCCTTTCCTCAAGGGTATATATTAAGCTCCTTTAGTCTCTCCTCGTATGGCTTCTCTTGCAGACCCTGCACCATTTTAGTTGCTCTCCTCTGTACTGCCTCTATCCTGTCTATGTCTTTATGGAGATAGGGTCTCCAGAACTGGACGAGTACTCCAGATGGGGTCTCACCAACGTCTGTACAGAGGGATAACAACTTCCTGTTTTCTGCTGGTGATGCCTTTCCTATACATCCCAGTATCCCCAGCCCTCCCTACTGACTTCTACATTGCTTGCTAACCTTAAAGGTCAGCTGATATGATTACCCCAGGTCCCTTTCCATTTTGTTGTTGTTACTACCCCCCCTTGTGTAATCTTCCCCAGAGTTTTTGTTTCCCAGGGGCATTATTTTGCAATTCTTTGCATTGAATCCAAGCTGCCATACTTCTGACCATTCCTCCAACCTTGCCAAGTCCCTTCTCATCCTTTCCACATCTCCCTTTGTATCAACCCTGTTGCAGACCTTTGTGTCATCTGCAAAGAGGCATACTTTTCCTTCCAGTCTCTTTCTGCAATGTCACTTATAAAGGCATTAAAAAGGACTGGACCCAGTACTGAACCCTGCACAGTTAAGCACAGCTTGTTCGTCACTGACATCACAAGGTTCTAACAAGCATTTGTCAATGCCGAATGTTGTCACGCTGGCAGTGGGAGTGGCATAGCTAGAGACGCATAGTGCTGTGATTTTGTGAATGTGTCTCAAAAGATGATTTTGCACAGCAAGCACGCCACTGTGCGCCACAGCTGCGGAAACACGTTTTGGGCAGGCTGTGAAAAATGGCAGCTGGACTGTTGATAAGGAGATGTGCACAAATGCCAGTGGTGAAAATGTGGCATGAAAATATTGCAGATTGACGAAGTTACAAGGGTGCGTGGAAACTGTGCAATGCACGCTTTCAACACAGTGATTGTATGGAGTTTCGGCACCAAATTTTCAGCCTAGGCATTTTAGGACCTCTGCTCATGAATAGTGTTACCGCTATTTCCTCAAACTGTCCCAAAAACTGATTTCGCACAGCGCCGTGGAATTCCTGGTCGGACGTGGAAACATTTCAGGCAGCTGCAGTGTTCATAAGAGGAAGTGGATGAAAGTATTACAATTATTAAAGTTAAGTGAGCATGCGTGTAAACTGTGCAACGACGCTCATAAAACACTCATTTTATTGACTTTCATTCCCAAATTTTCAACATAGGCATTTTAGGGCATTTGCTAATGAACAGTGTCACTGTCATTTTCATCATGTGTCTCGAACACGGACTTTCCACAGTGACCAATCTATTCTGCGCCAGAACTGCGAAAACAGATTTTTGTCAGGATGTGAACAATGACAGCTGTAATGTTCATTAGGAGGTGCAGAACAATGGCACTGTAGAAAATCTGGAGTAAGAATATTATAAGTTTGTGAACGTACGAGCGTGCGTGCAAACTGCGCAACGCACGCTCGTAACACAGTCATTTTATGGAGTACTGTCACCAAATTTTCAACACAGGCATTTTAGGACCTCTGCTCATGAACAGTGTCACTGTCATTTTCGTAATGTGTCCTGAACACTGATTTCGCATAGCAAACGCGCTATTCTGCGCCGAAAGTGCGAAAACACATTTCGGCAAGGATATGAAAATGACAGCTGCACAGTTCACAAGAAGGTGTAGTAAAATGCCATATTTGAGAATCTGGCATGAAAATATTGCAAATGCGCTAACTTACGAGCATGCGTTGCGCAGTTGCTATGCACCTCGTAAAACAGTCATTTTATGAAGTATTGTCACCAAATTTTCAACACAGGCATTTTAGGACCTCTGCTTGTGAACAGTATCACTGTCATTTGTGTAATATGTCCCGAACACTGATTTCGCACAGCGACCGTGCTTTTCTGCGCCGGTAGTGCGAAAACACATTCCAGCAAGGATGTGAAAAATGACAGCTGTACAGTTCACAAGAAGGTGTGGTAAAATGCCAATGTTGAGAATGTGGCATGAAAATATTGCACATTCGCTAACGTACGAGTGTGCGCTATGCAGTTGCTATGCACGCCGTAAACAGTCATTTTATGGAGTATTGTCACCAAACTTTCAACACAGGCATTTAGGACCTCTGCTCATGAACAGTGTCACTGTCATTTTCGTAATTTGTCCCGAACACTGATTTCGCACAGCAACCGCGCTATTCTGCGCCAGAAGTACGAAAATACATTTCGGGCAGGATGTGAAAAATGACAGCTGTACGGTTCACAAGAAGGTGTGGTAAAATGCCAATGTTGAGAATCTGGCATGAAAATAGTGCGACTGCACTAACTTACGAGCTTGCGTTGCGCACACTCATAAAACAGTCATTTTTTGGATTTTTCCCAGCAAACTTGCAACATAGGCTTTTTGAGGGCCCCTCTCATGAACAGTGGCACTGTCATTTCATTACTGGGTCCCGAAAGGTGATTCCGCGCAGTGACTGAGAAATCACCTTCGACTGAATAACCATGACAGTGCAAGAATTCATGAGAAGGTCCCAAAACCCATGTTGAAAATTTGGGGCCAAAATTAGAAAATGCCGAGATATGCATTAGTTGAAAACCCCTATTCATTCCATTATACAGCTTACCAGCATTTCTTCAGTTCGCGGTCGGCTTCAAGAGTGCAGACGGGTTCCCGGTCCCTCAGAAGATTGTCGCCTCCGACTCCGCAGAGATATATGGGGTGGGGGTGAGGGAGGCAGGGTGAGTGGGTGGGTGCGGTGGGGGAGGTGGCATCGAGACACAAGGGACTGCTTTTATTTTACAGGGAAAAAGTGGAACAACCCATCGAGGGACAGTTTTTTCTTTGAAGGATTTGGCACGCTTGGGTGGGCTCCCAGTGTGACACCTAACTGTTTGGGGGTGTCTGTAGCCGAAGGGGATTGGGCACCCTCGCTGATACACAACATGGGGGCAGGGAGGAGGTGACGCCGACGGGGTTGACACCCGGCCGCACACAAAGAAAGGTGGAGCGCAAGCCGAGGGATTGGGCACCCCTTTGGCATTCAATAACTGGGGCGGCGATCGAGCGGGCCTCGCGGCACACAAAGAAAGGGGTTACCGATAAGGGATTGGGCAACTCCAAGTCGGCACTACTTTAGGTAGCTGCCCGCCTACCGACTATGCACATAATGGCGATGGAGCACGGAAAGAAAAGGATCGCTATGCATGACGCAGCTTTGCTCTGATTGCAGCGGACCTTTTCTTAGATGTTCGCGCCATTATGTATTGCATGGTGTGGCGCTGGCATGCAGGCTGATTGACGTGCTCTGCATTGCCCAACAGCGACACGCCTCTAAAGCTGCACTGTCCTACTATGTTGGCTGCGCAAGCGCGCCAACATAAAAATGGCTGTACTGCAGAATTAATATTGAACAAACTAGGTCATCTGTTCTCCTGGAGTGCTTCCAGCTACAAATTATCTCAGTACCTCATTTGAAAGAGCTTTTCGTGGGCTTTCAGACTGTGATGGCCACTGGGCATGAATATATCCCTTTAAATGCTACTGTATCAAGCTGCATATATAATCAGATGACAAATTCCCCGCACTGGTACCAGTTCTAGACCACCAAAGAACCCCATAGTTCTACATTATAACCCTGGGTACCCAGTACTAAGTTCTTAAGGTTGCAGGCCCATTAAACGTTGCAGCTAAGGTGGCTAGCATCACAGCTGGATGGGGCCCTTAAAAGAAAATCAGGTCAGCATCCTTTGTTTTAGCATTCTCTCTAGTGCTTATTTCTAAATCAAACTGTTAGCTCCCTTGCTTGATTAGCTTGGGCCTTAGACAGTGAAACTTGGCAGAACTTGAAATAACTATTTACAATCTCTCTCAGGTTGTGCAGAACCAGGTCTGCAGTTACTCACGGTTCTGAAGTCAAAATTGGTGTAGCGAAGCCTTAGCTGAGGTTTGGGCAGGAGTTTTGGTTGACCACCATTTCACCAGGCTCTTGCAGCTCGCAAACTGGAACTTCTCAGCTTCAGGTGGTTGCCCCTTCTCTCTAGGCTTGTAGTCACATCTGGTACAGAACAGGCTGGGACTTGGGCCGGCACGCTTCATCCCCCCACATCTAGGCTGTGCCTCTTAGGGGGTAGTGCATATGGCAGTGCATAGCTGACACACTATCAGGCCAACTCCCTGACTGATCCAGAATAGATAGTATCTTGCATTTAGCACATTTTATGTTCAGCACATTTAAGATGCTTTAAGTAGTCACAATGTCTTCAGTCATGCGGTCAGTGTGGCAGGCATGGTCGTTTTTTTTTTTTTTTTTTATTTAGTTGTTTAACCAGGTATAGCACACTAAGCTGAAAGCTTTTTTACAGGAGCGACCTGGGAGCACAAGGAGGTTAAGTGACTTGCTCAGGGTCACACAGTACGCAAGTGGAAGCTGTGGGATTCAAACCCAGGTCTGGTCTGCTGGATGTCACCAGATTTGCAGCTCAGAGCCTTAGACCACTGCGCTATACTGCCTCCTGTTTTAGCTTTCAAGACAGTCTCTCACTGAGGGTGCTTCCCCCTAAGGCTGGGCTGGATCCAAACTTGCACAATCCATGCAAAAGCAATTTTGTTCCTCTCTCAAGATGCAGATGGAGCTTGAGGCATGGCTCCCAACCCTTTTAACCTTTACTTGTTAGCAAACGGTCGGGAGCCGGAGCGTACTTGCACTCGTGTGTGAGCTGCTGGCTACCCGTGACGTGTATGGGAAAAAAACAATCTCCAGCTTCACAACTGTTCTGTTAGCTCACAATGGGCAAAAATGATATGCAGGGGCTGTCTGGGTCTAAGGGACACAACACAGGACTTGGTCCAGGTGTTAAAGATTGGGGGCAACATGGGGGACCAGCAGGCAGAAACAGGAGGCACTCCAGGGAATGGGAGAAAATGAGCAATTAAGGTAAGCCCCCATCTGGGGAGGGGCGTTACATACCCATTTCTTGTCCCATCTGTGAGAATGTATGCTTATAGACAGCAATCAGGAACGTGATATGACCAGCCCAGGAGTGACAGATTGTAGTGAGCCTGGTCTCTTAGCGATACATACCAGCATTCTGTGTTTGATAAGCCCCAGATTTGTACTCACTTGGCTTCTTTATTATCTCCATTTATTCATATCCCTGTCATTCTCAGTGGTGACTAGAACGTAGTCTTCCAACCTGATTTAGACAGGTCAGCTCACCCAAAAAAGGACTTTACCCAGCTCAACGTGGTTTATGAGAATTTATAAATCTCCAGGGTCCTTATACAGACCATTGACATTTATTACACCTTACTGGCGGCACACACACTTTTTAATGTCCCCCACATTACTCATTTTCCTGGCTAGATTTATTTTTTATAATCCAAGAGTATGTTTCTGGAGTGGTGGACTGTGAGATTCGAGAAACTGTTCTTTCTGATGTTGCCCCTGTTTGTGCTAGCACTCATGCTGAAGGGTGGCATTGATAAAGATTTTGTTTAGCGTTTCAGCAATCAGCAGTTACAGGACAAGATGGTGGTGGGTATTTTAAAATGTTTTATACAGACTTTCTTTGATACTTACATAGACTTTGACGGCAGATAAGGACCGCTAGGCCCATCTAGTCTGCCCATTTTCCTACCTACAGGATAGGCCGCAGATCCTAGTTAACCAACAGCCTATATCTTCCTGCCCCCCACAAGAATTGCCTTATGTCTGTCCCATGCATTCTTGAATTCTCTCACAGTTTTAGATCTCACAACTTCCTCAGGAAGGCTGTTCCATGCATCCACTACCCTCTCTGTGAAATAATACTTCCTCACATTGCCCCTGAACCGCCCTCCTTCTATCTTTAAATTGTGTCCCTTGTTCTTGCAAGTCTCTTTTTCTGAAAGATGCTACCCTCTTGGACTTTGTTGATTCCTTGAGGTACTTGAAAGTTTCTATCATGTCCCCCTCTCCCTTCTTTCCTCAAGGGTATACATATTAAGCTCCTTTAGTCTCTCCTCATACGGCTTCTCTTGCAGACCCTGCACCATTTTAGTTGCCCTCCTCTGGACTGCCTCTATCCTGTCTATGTCCTTGTGGAGATGGGGTCTCCAGAACTGGACACAGTATTCCAGATGGGGTCTCACCAACTGTCTGTACAGAGGGATAACAACTTCCTGTTTTCTGCTGCTGATGCCTCTCCCTATACATCCCAGTATACCCCCGGCCCTCCCTACTGCCTTCTCACATTGCTTGCTAACCTTAAGGTCATCTGATATGATTACCCCCAGGTCCCTTTCCTGTTTTGTTGTTGATACTGATGCCAGTTCTGTTGCTGAACTCAATGTATTATGGGGCATGGCCAAAACTGCCATCAAGGGCGAATGTATTTGCCTTGCTCCTAAAAAGCTAAGGATCGTCCAGCATGACTTAATGATATGCTATCTCAAATCAGTCTTGGAAGCTTCTCTCTCTCTCCCACTGCCCCAGAACAAACATGGTTATCCTATAACTCCCTTCACTCCAATACCCGAGTTTGTTGAACAAAAAAGCTGAATTGGCAATTTTGTTGGAGTAAGGTTTGTTCTTACTTCGAGAGGGTTCCTGCAGTAGGTCTTCACATATAGGACTGATCCCCCCTGGCGTCAGGACCACATGGTAAACTTCTAGCTCGCAATCATAGCAGGAGACCACCCCAGACATCACCTGACAGGATGTCAGTGTGACACTATATAGGGGGAGGTCCCCACTTCTGCCCTCCAGTTCTTTCCCGCCGTCGACCTGTGCAAGTTGGACCTCACGGTAGTCTCTGCTTCAGTCGACCACCAATTTGCTATTAGTTTTTCTTTACTGGTGTAGCTTAAAGTTTTCTTCAGTTTGTTGCATGTCTTCCTCATCGCATAGATCCAAGAAGAAGTGTGAGAAGTGCGGGGCTCAGATCCTGCACAGGGAAGATTACTCTCGCTGCATCCTTTGCCTAGGCCCAAACACCAAGTTAATGACTGCGAGATCTGCCAGTCCTGCAACAGGGCCACACGTGTCAGACACCAGAAAGTCCTTGATCCCAATCTGCTGAAAAAATGGCTGGCATTGATGGAAAGGGAGCTTCATGAGCTGCGGGAACATTCATCCTCCTGCCCACTGAGCACAAGAAGAAGAGGAAGGAGGACAAGCATCAGGACAGCAAAAGATCCCCTTCTTCCCAGCATCGTCAGACCACTGATGCCACCTCGGGTGGGGCTTCCACTTCGGTGAGTACTCCTCCTGCTCGGTCTCTGTCCGTTCCGGCGGACCAGAGACAGACCCCCCCAGTCCATGGTAAGAGGGGATGGCAGGGGGCGCTGTTTTCAAGACAGTTCTGTCTCAGGGCCTAAAGATAGCTCTTTGGCCAATCAGTCCCCCTTCGGCTCCTCTGAAGGGCGCATGGCCCCCGTCGATAAGCTGGGCTTCAGCTTGTCTGGTGTCCACTGGATGCCTACCAGTACATCAGATGCTGGCTCCTCTGACATCTGTGTGGTAGCTGATAAGTCAGTCATCGGCTTGCCTGGCAACTGTCTGGCCGTAGCTCTCCCATCATGTTCTTCAGACCTCCCCGACATTGAGCAGAGCCAACTTCCAAGCACCCCTTCTTCCCGCAAGGGCTTACCTTCCCAGGACTCTCTCATTCCTCTGACACAGCCCACTCCCTCATTGCTCTTGGACCTCTAGTACATGAGTGTACGTGTTGAAGGGGCTTCTTCCCCTCAACTGGGCTTGCTCTCCAAGCTCCCCACTTCTCCAGCAGACTGGTCAATGGTGGTCGCCTGTTTTGAGTCCCCCTCGCCTTCCTTGGACCAAGTAGGAGGTCTTTTTAATCCCCCTACACCAGTTGATGCCCTTCTCAACCCGGTGATGGACCCTGGCACCAGACCCCCTCCTACCCCAGTGCCGGAGGCTCTGCCTGACCCTTCTGGGGCTCCTGATGGGACTCCAGGTCCCTCAGGCCTGCTGACGGACCACTTTGCTCCCAGCAGTCCCTCACCCCCACCTCCGCCAGGCCCACCAGCTCCTCTTCCTTCTGGGTCTTTGAGCACAAATCCCCGCTACCCCCCACCGCAGTACCCTTACTACTCAGTGCCAGGGGGGCTGGTGCCAGGCTACCAAGCACCAGCTCCAGCACCAGGATACCTGGCGCCAGGCCTGACGTACCAGGGGTACCATCCCCACTCTTACCCCTACTGGTACCAGGCTCCTGGCTACCCCTCTCACCTACCCTTGGGGTACCCAGGCTTCCAGTCTCTGCCTCTCCCTCCTCCACAGCCTTTAGAGCTGGAAAGGCCACAGGAGGAACTTCAAGGGGCATCCCCGCTTGGTGGAAGGACATCAAATCCCAGCTCCTGCAAAAGCTAAGTTGCCCTCAGCTGGTCATGGTCTCTACCCCGGCTTCTAGGGCAGTCCCTTGGAGTCCATCACCGGTCAGCGGACAGGGACTCTGACAAGCATCCAACCACGACTCTTCCTAGACATAGGATCATTGAGGAGGCTTCTGATAAGGCATCCTTTTTTAGCAGACCGGAATCATCAGACTAGGAGGCAGACTTTGTTTCTTTGCCCAGCTTTGGGGCTGGAACCCCTATCTATCCTTAACCCAAGTAGTCTCCCAAATCTCCACCAGAAGATCCTTCTATCATGGAGCTCCTGTATTCCATCCAGCAGGCCTGCGTATATGGGCATCCAAGAGCTGGACCCTAAAAGAATGTGCTTTGCAGAACACCTGGATCTTGCTGAAGTGGACCCCATACCCATACCTCCTTTGACAGAGCCGCATGAGGACCTGACATCCACCATATGGCAGCAACCATCCTCTATTCCTGTGGTCTTGAAGAAGGCTGTCAGGACGTATTACTCCCCCCCCCCACCACCACCACCAGAAGGGGCCAGCCACCTCACGGCACATCCCAAAGCCGATTCCATAGTCATTACAGCAGCTCATGACAGGTAGGCTCAGTCCAAACATTTAAGTGCCTCTCCTCCGGACAGAGTCCAAGCAGATGGACCATTATGGCTGCAAAGTGTACGCTTCCTCAGCTTGTGCCTTTGGGTCTCTCAGTTACATGGCACATATGATTTCATACCAAAACTCCTCTCTAGCCAATCTCGAATCAGAGCTCCAGGCCATCACAGGTGAGGACCTCAGGAACAGGCTAATTGACAAGGTGAGACTTACCAAGTCTTCTTGATGCCACACATTGTGAACCACCTATGCTTCTGTAGACTTGGTGGCCCACTGCTGTGCCTAGGGCATCTGCCTACGAAGGCTGGCATGGCTACGCATAGCAGGACTGGCACAAGATGTCCAATCCACCCTCCTGAATAGCCCTTCAGGGATCCATTTTATTCAGTTGCAGTACTGAGGATATCATCACTGAGCTGCAGGAGGCGGCATATCCCTTGGGATGTCCGCCTATATACTGTCGGTTTCCAAACCAGCAACCTTTCGCTGCCCACAGCTGGTGAAGTAGGCAGCCTCAGGCCCGATGCCAGGGTAAATGCAGGGCCACCGGGACTGGCACCCAGACTCCCCAAACCAAGTCCCAAAAGGCAGCGGGGGTAGCAAGGCTGCTGTCCCCTCTGCCTCCTGACTCAGGGAGATCCCTCCCACCTCCTCCAGCTCTTTAAGTGGAGCTGATGGGGGGAAGATTCGCCCTCCATCTCAGAGAATGGGAGGCAATAACAGCAGATGCTTGGGTCTTACAGATAGTTGCAAGAGGTCACTCTAAAGAGTTCCTGGACAGACCCCCGGACAGCCTTCTGGGTTGGTCTCATTACCCATCAAGTATCAGTATCTCATACAGGAGGAAATCCAGACTCTCTTAACAAAGAGACAGGAGGCAGTATAGTGCAGTGGTTTAAGGCTCTGAGCTGCTAACCTGGAGACCTGGGTTTGAATCCTACAGCCCCCATTTGCATATTATGTGACCCTGAGCAAGTCACTTAACTTCCTTGTGCTCCCAGGTTGCACCTGTAAACAAGGTATTAGCTTAGTGTGTCTCTCCTGGTAAAACAAAAGGTAAAAAAAAAAAAAAAAGTCAGCCATAGAGCCAGTTCCTCCCTGCACAGGAAGGAAGGGGGTATTATTCCCACTTCTTCCTGGTGCCCAAAAAGACAGTCAATCTGAGGCCGATTTTGGACCTCAGCCTATTGAACCTTTTTATCGAGTACAAAAGGTTCCGCATGTTAACCCATCAGGGACTCCTGCCTGTCATTGAAGCACAGTTCAGGAAGCATAGAGAAAACCAGGAGCAGTTGTAGAATCCACCAAAAATATTTATTTACAGCAGCAGTAACATAAAAAATAAACTTGCTCAGAATAACTATGTACAGAGGAGAAAAACAGTTTTAGTTCAGTCTCTGTGTCCCTTTTTCTTCTAACCTCTCTTGCAGTTGCAGCTTAGCTCTTTCATAAGTCTTTTCAACCCCCATTCTTAGCAAGCATCCTGTTCTTGTAAATATCAGACAGAAGCTGCTAGAACACATTGTGCTTGAGCTGAGAGGCCCCCAGCTTTTGCAAAAGGCCTGAAGATTTTCACTCAAATAACCTCTAGAGTTTACAATAGCTTTCTGCAATCATCTCAAAATATAATTATATATAGTTCAACAGTAACACTACATATTTTCTAAACAAAAGTGACCCCATTTTCAGTTACATTTTCATACAATGAACTGCATGTATTTTTATGTCAGCAGATATGTAAGGGAGGAAAAACAGACAGCAAGAGAAAACTGAGAGACAGTGAGAGCCAAAGAACTGTGAGATTGTCGGGGTGATTAAATCCGAAGTCTCACAGGAAAATTGGGTTGCGCAACCAGACAGAGAAGAAACAAAAAAGGAAAGATCCTTGCATTTTAAACACTTTCTCTAACAACTGGGACAAGTGTCCTATTCCACCCTGTCACACTACCCCTGCTCCAGAAGGATCAGTGGCTATGCTCGCTGGATATGCAGGATGCTTGCCTACACATCCCTATCCTCCCATCCCACCACCACTTTCTCAGGTTCCGCTTCCAGGAGAACCACTACCAGTTCAAGGCGCTCCCCTTTGCCTTTCCTCAGCTTCTCGAGTTTTTCACCAAGTGCCTGGCGGTTGTGGCAGTGGCCTTGCACCACAGGGGGATTTATGTGTTCCCATACCTGGACGACTGGCTTTTGTCAGTCCCATCTCAGGGTAGTCTGCAGGGGTCGCCCTCCTCCACACTGGGCTTTTTTTCCCATTTGGGTATCACAGTGAATTATCCCAAATCTCAACTCTCACCCTCCGCGCACCTCCAGTACATTGGAGCAGTGCTGGATATGGTCCAGGTCAGAGCGTTTCTGCCTCGAGACAGAGCAGATAACCTTATGCAACAAGCTTTCGCTGTGGCCAACTCCCACTGGACCACAGCCCACTCTGTTCTTCACCTTCTGGGACTTATGGTGGTGGACGTTCCTATAGTCTGTTTGGCCAGACTGCACATGAGGGTGACTTAGTGGACCCTTAGTCCAGGTGATGAACGCTTAGACGACCTGGGTCACAGGATCCTGGTCTCCAGCAGCATGAAGAGGGATCTTCTTTGGTTGCAGGAGTCGTCCAGCCTCTCCTTGAGGGCCCCCTTTCATATCCTCCTCCTTCCATGACCCTCACCACCGATGCCTCGGCTCAAGGTTGGGGAACCCAAGTGGGAGACTAGTGAACCCAGGGGAGAGGATCTCCACAAGAAGTTAATCTGCACATAAATGTCTATGCTATCCAGGCATTCCAGACCCTTTTATGTCCGGGGACACTCAGAGTCCAGACCAACAACACGACCATGGTCTGGTACATCAACAAACAAGGAGGCACCCGATTGTAACCCCTGTGCAGGGAGGCAATGTGGGTGTTGTATTGGGCAGTCCAGCATGGCCTATTCATGACAGCAGTCTATGTCCCGGGCGTTCATGATGTCCTGGCAGATAGTCTCAGCTGCTCCATCGTGCAGGCTCACGAGTGGGAACTAAAGTGGGAAGTAGTCGAAAATCTGATCGATCTGTGATGGAGGCCAAAAATAGATCTCTTCTCCACACCATCCAATGGAAAACTACCTAGCTTTCACTCACTTGTTTCCTAGCTTGGTGTTTTTTGGCAAAATGCACTATCTCTCTCTCTCTTGGACAGGGAAGTTCTTGTAGACCTTCCCTCCCTTTCCAATTCTGCAGAAGGTTCTGATGAACCTCCAAGTGGAGGGAGCTCTTATGATTCTCATAGCTTCTCTCTCTCTCTGGCCTTGGCAGATTTGGTTTCTACTGCTACAACAGCTGGCATTGGAATGCCCAGTATCTCTGCCTCTCCATCACAACCTTCTGATGCAGGAGCAGGGCAACCTGGTACATCCGGGCCTCACATCTCTCCATTTACACGCATGGCACCTTGGATGTAGCTGCCTCATGCTTTAGGGTCTCCTCATGCATCGCCCAGGTCTTGGTGGAAACCAGAAAGCCTTCCACCAGGACAATGTATGCAATGACATGGCAGAGATTCACCATTTGGGTGATGACCAAAGGCCTGGACCCATTCTCTTGCCCCGTACCCCAGGTCCAAATTACCTCTTACATTTATCAGATTCAGGTCTAAGCGACTCCTTTCTGAAGGTCCATCTTTCAGCAATTTCTGCCTACCGCCTCCCGGTGGACAGCAAGAACCTTGCGCAGTTGGAGGTCTCTAAAACCTTTCTTAAAGGGATCCTCCACCTGAAACCTCTGGTCTGGAGTCCAGTTCTCCCCTGGGATCTAAACTTTGTTTTAGAAAAGCTTACTTTGCCCCCTTTTGAGCCAGCAGCTAACTGCAAGATGTGCTATTTGTCTTGGAAAGCTCTCTTTTTAGTTGTGATTACCTATGCTGAAAGGATTTCAGAGCTTCAGGCCCTCATTTGCAAGGAGTCTTATTTAATTTTCTACAGAGAGCGAGTGGCCCCATGGACTAATCCCTCTTTTCTACCGAAAGTGGTGTCGGAATTTACATTGAACCAGGATATTCAACTGCCAGTTTACTAGTTACTATCCTGAGTATTCCAATAGGGGGAATACCTTTTACACTCTTTCGATGTGCATGTAATTCTGAAATATTGCATTTTACAGGCAAAGGAAGTGCATAAGTCTAATCAGTTCTTCATAGCCTTCACACCCAAATGCCAGGGCATGGCCATTTCTAAGCAGTACCTGTCCAAGTGATTGGCTAACTGTATCACATTCATCTACCAAAAGTACCAGGAAACCCCTTCCGGGGGAAGTGAAAGGGCACTCCACACACAGCATGTCTGCTTCTACTGCCTTTTTCCGGAACGTGTCCACTTCTGATATTTGTGCTGTGGCCACCTGGAGTACAGTCTATGTTTTTACCATACATTACAGTCTGGACATCACCTCTTGGCACAGGGCTGGTTTTGGACTCGCTGTCCTGACAGACTCTTGTTCTAGTTGGCATTTCTATTGCCTGGCTGTCCACCTCTCGGGCTTCAGTCTTTGACTTCTTGTTTTTTGTGGACTGCTTTGTTTTCAGTCCTATATGTGAAGACCTACTGCAGGAACCCTCTCGAAGTAAGATATTACAGTTACATAAGAAGTGACAGTAACAGTAGATCTTTACGAGAGGTTCCTGCAGTAGGTACCTCTTTCCCACCCACATTCCCCCAGCTTCTGTTTTTCCTTTCCTGATCCAGGTTGTTTATTCAGCAGCTCTGGGTTCAAGGAGTTATCTCCTTTCTCCCGTTCCCTCATTGGGGTCTTCCGCCGGGAAAACTGGAGGGCGGGCATGGAGACCACCCATATATAGTGTTATGCTGACATCCCATCAGATGACGTCAGGGGCGGTCTCCCACTATGGACTGCTAGCTAGAAGTTTGCTGTGTGGTCTTGACGCCAGGGAGCACAGTCCTATATGTGAAGACCTACTGCAGGTACCGCTCTCGAAGATCTACTGTTATGGTAAGTTCTTCATAACTGTAATATATCTGGAGCAGGGGGAGCAGCCTGGAAAACTGTTAGCTCTACTGCTAAGACAGCAGAAATCTGCCCCGGTGGTTTATGAGCTTAAATTAGACAGTTCTCAAGACATTGTCACTAAACCAAAAGATATTGTTGAGGCCATTAGAAGTTATTATGGGGTGGGCCAGCCCGCCGGTGCAGCAGTTGGATTTCCACTTGCAACGCCAGTGACCCAGGTTCGGGACTGGACCCGGGTTGTTGAATGGCAGGGCAAGAAGACTGAAGCATCCCAGGGACTGCTCGTCTTCTCCGGGGGGAGGGGGAAATCAAGGACCGCAACTTGTCCGACCCCAGGCAGAGGCCCAGGTACAAGTCCTGCAGATAGCAGGATTGGTCAGGGGAGCTGCGTGGTAGATGCTGGTGCTCAGCGCCTGGACTTCGGGGCATAAACCATGCAGGAAGAGGGAGAGAACATGGAAAAAGCACACCGGAGCACTGAAAAGAAGGGGCACCAGTACTGGCCCTAATGACTCCTGTCTGCTCGGTCACCAAGGGGACCGATAAGATACATAAATATCAGGGTGTACTGACCCCACCTTGTACCCTGCCTGGGGGGCAAACCACAGCACTATGGGGGTCCTCCTGCGATCATGAGCAAGGCAGGAAGTGGGCAGATACATGTGTCTTCGACAGAGTGGAGCTCTGGCGTAGAGAGGTGAGGGGGGATAAAAAAAAAATGTTTTTTAAGTTGTTATGAGCGCTTGCACTCCACTGCCCCTGTCGACTCAGACTTCCATACCTCTGTTTCTCAGTATCTACAAGATATACCCTTACCACAACTCTCTGATGAATAGACTGCCTCTCTCTCAGGTTCTGTTACTGCTGCAGAGGTGCACTGGGCAGTTACATCCCTTCCTACTGACAGGGTTCCTGGCCCCGATGGCTTCCCCTCCACCTTTGATAAAACATATGTAGTGGAACTTACACAAGATTTGATTGATGATTTTAATTTTCTTCTCTCTCATTCTCTCTCTCTCTCTCTCTCTCTCTCTTCTTCTTCTCTGATTTGTCTCTTACTCAGGCCTGTATTACTCACCTTCTTAAACTCGGGAAGGATGAGTTCCTCCCATCTAGTTATCTCCCCTTCTCCTCTATAAATACAGATTTAAAAATCCTAGCCCATAGGCTAGAATTTGTCTGGTCCAGCTTAATAGGACCCAGACAAGTTGCATTTTTGAAGGGTCCATAATTCTAGTGATCACACCCATAAACTCTTTCATTTAATCTCTGCTTCTGGGGAGACCTGGACCCTTGCAGTCCTGGTCTCCCTGGATGCTGAGAAGGCCTACAATTGGGTTTTGTCACCACTTTTATTTGAGATGCTTTCTGCCTATAATATCTCTGAAGACTTCATTAGATGGGTGTGACTTCTTTATGACAAGCCATCCACTACATTGCTATGTCTAGGGACCAGTGATCACAGTTCAATCTGGTTTACTGTGAACAATATAGAGGAAAATAGTCACACCAAAATCAAGCTGCTAGATTTCAGAAAAGCCAACTTCCCCCAAATGACCCAAATGAGAACTATGATCGCATCCATCCTAGAAGGAGGAATCACAGGAGATGTAGAGGATTGCTGGAATACTCTGAAGGCTGCTCTGCATACAGTAGCAACTGTATGCACTAAGCAGATCAACAAGTCCAAAAGAAGGAAAAGACCTCTCTGGTTCTCTCACGAAGTAGCATCCAAAATCAAAGAGAAAAAAAAAAACTTTTACACAATTCAAGCAAGCAAAACATAGGCAGACATGGAAGAATACAAAACAAATTAAAGGAGGCAGGAAAGCTGTTAGAAAAGCAAGCAAAGCTGACCTGGTGGCGGCTGAGCGCTGGACACCACACTCGCGCTACACGGTGACCCAGGTTTGGGAACGACCTCAGGTCGTTGGAGTGTCGGCATGTGGGGGAGCAGGATTAAGCTAGCCAATAGGCAGCTCTCCTCTCCCGGGGATGGTGGGGGAGAGGAGGAGAGTTATTGCCAGGGTCTCGGGATGGGAACAGGAAGAAAAACCTAAAAAAAAAAATCTATATTGAAACAAAAAGGGCAAAAGCACAGATAGAAGAGAAAATAACACTGGGTGTTAAGGACGGAGACCAAATCTTCTATAGATACATAAGAGAATAAACAAAAACTATGGATGGAATAGTCCGACTAGCAACCAAGGAAGGTAAGATGGCAGAGAGTGACGAGGACAAGGTAGAAGTGATAAACGAGTTCTTTTGCTCTGTCTTCACCATAGAAGACAGTGGCAAAGGTCCTACACTGAGCAGAACAAAGGAAGATACCCAGGGAGCAGATATAGCCCTTTCACAAGGGAGAGTGTCCTAAAAGAGCTTAATAAACTGAAAGTGGAAAAAGTCATGGGACCCGAAGGCATGCACCCTAGGATACTGAAGAAGCTCTGAGAGGAACTGTCCACACTGCTGGCTGAGCTCTTCAGCAAGTCACTAAACAGCATGGTAATACCTCAAGACTGGAAACAGGCAACCATTGTGCCCCTACACAAGAGTGAAAACAAGGAGGAAGCAGAAAATTACTGCCCTGTCAGTTTGACTTCAGTTGTGGGGAGAATGAGAGAGTCACTACTAAAAGAGAGGGTAGTGATGTACCTAACAGATGCTGAAAAAATGGACCCAAGGCGACATGGCTTCACAACAGGATGCTCTTGTCATACCAACTTGATCGACTTCTTCAACTGGGTCACCAGAACATTGGATCAGTGAGGGCGTTGGACATTGCATACCTAGATTTCAGCAAGGCCTTTGACACTGTCCCTCACAGAAGGCTAACCAACAAGCTGGAACATATGGAAATTGACCAGAAAATGGTCAGATGGATCAGTAACTGGCCGAATGATAGGACTTGGAGAGTGCTAGTCAATGGATCATTGTCAGTGGAGGGTAGGGTGACCAGTGGCGTCCCGCAGGGATTGGTACTAGGACCAATCCTATTTAACATATTTATAGCAGACATAGCAAATGGACTAACAGGGAAGGTTTGCCTGTTCACAGATGATACAAAACTGTGCAACAGAGTGGACACAAGGGAAGGGGCAGACAACATGGAAGCTGACCTCAGAAGGCTAGAGGATTGGTCCAGGGACTGGCAGTTACAATTTAACTGTAAAACATGTAAGGTAATGCACTTGAGAAAGAGGAACCCTGGTAGAAAGTACACACTGGGAGGACAACAACTTGAGGAGACACAATTGGAGTGAGATCTCGGCATAATCATCACTGATGAATTAAAGGTAGGAAAACAATGTGAGAAAGCAGCACAGAAAGTGGGTGGCATCGTTGGATGTGTAAGTAGAGGCATTTCTAGTAGAAAGAGGGAGGTTACCATGCCCCTCTACAGATATTTGGTGAGGCCACACTTGGAGTACTGCATTCAGTTCTGGAGATCTCACCTCAAGAAGAACATTGACTGTTTGGAAATGGTGCAAAGAAGAGCTACTAAAATGGTACATGGATGAAGGCTGCATGGGAGGGTAGTTTCTAGGACAGACTAGATGTATTGCACGGTCCCCATCTGCCAACACTTTTCTTATGTTCTTATGTAATCTGGTCTTATCGAGGCCTTTTCTTGTTAACTTGAGAACAAGACAAGAGTGTCCCCTGTCACCTTTTCTTTTCAATTTATACTCGGAACCACTAATTTTAAGGCTGAAGGGGAGCCTTTGGGTTCAGGACATCCAGCTCCAACAAGCAGAGTGCAAGCTCTCTGTCTATGCAGATGATATTACATCTGTCAAATCCAGAAACTTCCTTTCCTTCTGCCTTAGCCAAAATCGATTCCTTTGGGGAAATTGCAACCCACAAACTTAACTTAAGCAAAACAAGTGTTCTGCCTTTAAATTCTTATGTCCGAAAACAACCTATTAGTGATCTAGGCCTTCACTATGAAACTAAGGCATTACAATATCTGAGTCTTTTTCTTTCAAGGCACCTTTCAGACCTAAATAAATAAATTTAGACCCCCTCCATTGTTACTTCAAACCGAATTTACACAGAAGGGTGGCCTTTCCTCTCTCTTTATGTGGACAGATAAATGTAATCAAACTGAATGTTCTTCCTAGTATTCTGTACCCTTTGGGTTGTTAAATGTTATTTTACCACAGACTTGATTCCAACATTTATAGTCCCTTATTAACCCTTTCCTGCGGCATGGCAAATCGATTAGGAGGGCTTACTTCAAATTAACTTTCCCTAAACAATTGGGTGGACTTCGTCTCCCTAATTTTTACTTTTACTACTTAGCTCTACTTAATTCTCAGGGCTCTTAGGTTTCTCAAATGGGGGCTCCCCACCACTGGGGATACTAATGACGTATACAAACCTCACTGGTTAGCCCTGGAAAAAGCCCTTTCTAGGAGTTTTATTATTCAACTGTTGGCCCTTCTGTGCCTCTCTCCTTCTACTCTTCCTTGCCCTTTAAAAAAGACTCCTATAAATTGGTCCTTACACTTCCATGCACAGATATGTCAATATTGCCATCTTTCTGCTAAGTGCAGTTTAGCTCAACCTGGCTTTCTTAACCCCAACTTTACAATTGCTCACCGCCCCATCTCTACTACTGTTTTACATCTTGGTGCTGATATTACAGTTACTATGATATCCTCTACGGCTCATCTTCTCGACTTTGCCACCTTTCAACTGAGATACAATCTAACCACTAAACACTGTTTTAAATATTTGTAACTCTCTCAAGCGCTGTCATATCAGTGGGACCCCTCTCCTTGGATTGAACTGAATCAACATCCCTTTGAGGGAATGATTCAAGCTGCTGGCTCTCATCATGCATTTACTCAACTCTATGGTATTTTTCCGACTCTTGACCTGCTTAAGCCTTTTGGGATTTATTATTATTGGCACAAACAGCCTTCAAGTTGATTACTGCAATATAAAATTGTACACAATCTTTATTTTACCCCTCACAGACTTTGTATAATGGGCTGCCAAGCCCAACCCATCTGTTTCGACTGTAAGCAAGATGTCAGATCTCTGTATCACATATTATGGACTATAAAGAAGGCCTCACCTTTTTGGATGGTTATTAAAACCCATTTAGATCCATCCTTTGAACTAGCTGAGGGCTTCACACCTGTCATTTGTCACTTGGGTTATTTTAAGGTTGTCTCACCAGGTTATAGAAAGGGTTACATTGCCTTAATTTCTGCTGCTGCGAAGTTAGTTTTACTACGGAATTGGCTCAGTAACAAACTTCAATCCTGGTCAAAGTGACATGCTGAAATCCTTTGTGCCTTAAATGCAGAATTGCATATTGCCAATATAAGGCATAGATGTCAATCCTTTTTAAAGGGACACTGTCAACCTGTTTTTCAGCATATCATTTCTAGTTAAAAACTTGCATTTTATGACTGCTTACCTTCTCTAAAATTTGTTGATGTTGCTGTTTGTTTTGTCTGTCTCCTTGTTTAGTAGAACTGAAATGCATGGCAATGTATATTTATAAACATCTTTGTTTTTGTTTACAATCCTGGATCTGTTCTTACTGCATACTTCCTGAGCATTAGAAACACACCCAAACAGTGCAGTCACTCATGAGACAATAGCCTCCTAAAATCTCACTGCATCACAAGTGACTAGACTGTGTTGTGGGTGTTCCCAAGTCCAGGAAAGATGCAGTTGGAGCTGATCAAGGAATGTAAACAAACCTGTGTTTGTGTGGTAACACCAGTATGGTGGGCAGTCTGTGTTTCACTTTTTCTAAGAAAAAAGGGTCAGAATCAAACTACCAGCTACATTAGCAATCTTTACAGAATGTTGGCAATCATAAAATGTGTTTTTCTAAACTACGGACACTTTGAGACCTAAGGGGGTTGAAAGTGTCCTTTTAACGAAATGGGGTTTTCTGTAAGTCTGGTTAATCACTCTGTAAATGTTTGTTTGTACTACTTGCCATGATGTCTACTTTGACCCCATGGCGAATTTATTTATATTGGTTCTGTTTTTACTGCATCATCATTGCATATTAGAGAGTTCAGCTTTTCGTTTATAGAGCAGCACTGCATGGGAGACATGTTGAGGTATAAACTTTTCTTTTGTTTGCCGGTTGTCCTTTTTCGTATTTTTAGCTTTTCTTCTTTTTTGATTGATTCTTCTTCTGCTTGTTGGTCCATCATTTACTTCTATTATTGAAACCAATAAAGTAGCTTTAGTACAAGCATTCTATGCTTGTATTGTTTGTTGTCCAGACAGAAAGACAGACTCACACTATGGTAACAGTGGGGTCTAGGAGAAGGGAGGGAGTATTTCCTGTTACAGAAATTGCGTAGCGTGACATCTTTTTGCCTCTTGTGTCCACACTTACTCTTGGCTCCTGTGCACACTGACTCCTTTGCTGCACTGCTCACTCAGTCCATTCTTTCTAATGCTGGGCCAGTCTGAGTGCCACCTACCTGCCACGGTTAGTGCTGCTCCTTTTTCCACGGTGAAGAAACCTTTGAAACGTATTTATTTGTTGTTGGATGGCAGGACAGACTAATGCGATGGCAAAGTGTAGAAGAATGGGGAGGGTGCCACTAGGTAGGAACTCTTTTCTGATCCTCAGTTCCTATCCCATCCATGGGCACACATGTGGATGGACAGTGATCGGGAAACTGACGTGACCAGCTCAGGAACAACAGTCTATAGTGAGCCTCATCCTTTATGGATGCGGACCAGTATTCTATTCCTTTTATAGAGATGCTGCTGCATGTCTGTAGTAATCGACAGTGAACAAGACATCTTGTAGAGGATGGGATTACAGAATAGACTGGTTTAATGCCAGCCCGATGGTGAAGAAGGCTGAGGCGCTGTGGTGCCTTACCTCTCACCATGCTGGTTGCCCAAAGGAACTAGGTTGTCCTAATCACTCATGAAAAATGTGTACCCTAGATGGTCTCTGAATTTCACCTAAATCAATCACTCATCTTACCAATTTTCTTTCTGAAACCTTATGCTTTGGAGGCCAAGTGAACATTCTACACTCTTAGTGTTTGCAGGCTCTCTCTGCACTTCTTTCAGTTTCATACTGAGGTTTGTCAGCTGTTCCTAACTTACACTGACACCTTCCTAGGCAAACCAGCAGCCAATCAAATGATTGGCTGATGAAGCATCTCCTGCATCACTCCATGTTACAGGCTGACTGGGAATGAGCTATGCATGGGAGGTACAGCTCGCTCCACTAGCCGTATTGCTGCCTCTGTTGCTGCAGCCAGGTACAGCCTTTTCTGAAGCAGGTAGTGCTGCTACCTGGTCGAATGTGCACACATTCTTCTCCCATTACAGCATCGAGTTTCTCATTTGTCTTGATGCTCTTTTTTTGGTCCTTCAGTCTCTATTCACCCAATTTGAGGTACACGTCTTGCCATCTTAACTACATCTAAGCAGTTAGAAATCGAGGTTAATTACTTGTAACTGTCGTTCAAGTACTAGTATCAAGTTTACATCCACACAACCTGCATGACCTCTGCTGGCAAGGTTTCCTATGGATTCCTCTTCCATCATGCAGATCTGAATGCAAAGGGAGTGGAGTTGGGAAGACCATATGGTTGGATTGTAGGAGGAGAGAAGCTTAAAGACTTCTGCTAACTGAGCATGCTCAGTGGATGTGTCTACTTGTTGATGTGAACTAAATCCTAGCAGTAAAACTATGGTAAAAAAAATTAGTAACCTCTATGTTCTTGTCACAATAATCCTTCTAGTGGACAGTATTTGCCACAGCCATTCACATGCAACATTCCCATCCACACTAACCCGTACTTTGGATGGCCTTGGTTAGAGGGCTGGAATCTTTGGAAGGGTAGTGGGGTGTGCAGGGTGTCCATGGTATTAGCCGTGGCCTGGAGGATGGGGGGTTGTGTGGTGTGCCAGCAGTTGGCACATCTCGAGGAGAAGGTCAGGAGGCTAAGTTGGGGTTTGGGTGGGGGGAAGGGAGATAAGGAAATTGGCTGTCTGGTGGGGGTGAACTGGGGAGAGAGAAGTGGGGGAATTATGGTAGAAGAGAGGTAGGATCAGGTGAAGCTTCCAGCAGAGGTGGGGCAGACAGGAGAAGGATGGTATGAGCTCATGGGACCGTGCTGTCTTTAGGGAGAGATGAGATCCCAGAGGATGGAAGGGCGCAGCTGGGGTCTTAGGATGGGGTGGCCCTGAAACAAATAGGGATCGGGGGCCTTGCATGAGATTAGAAGACATAAGGCCCAGGGACCAGGAAGGAGCTTAGGAAGTCTGGGCCGGGTTATGGTAAAAGGGGGAGGGAGGCAGAAGGGGGGACATGGCATTTAGCATTGAGTATAACAGCAGAGTCACACCTCTGGCACGGACAGATGATGGGGAGGGGAGGTACTTGGAACTGAGGGGCTCCTGCAGAGGCCAGTGGGATGGCAACAGACTCAACAGAGGCCAAAGGGAGTGGGATGGCAACAGGCTCAGCAGATCGGGAGGCGAAGGAGCTACTTCATGGCATAGAGTTTCTGGGAGTGGAGGATATGAGAGAACTGGTAGGAGGGAGGTGAGGGATGTAAGACAAAATGCTGTGGAAATAGAAGGGGGTGGCAAGGAAGGGGGAGCGTGGAGTGAGGAGACCCGTGGGGAGGAGGAATTATTAGTGGGTGGGAGTGTATTGTGAGGGAATGGGATTTTGCAGGGAGGCAGAGGAAGATGGGGTAATACAGAGGAAGGGGAGATGGGGCCAATGATAACTCTGGGGCCAGTGGGCCGGGGGGTCTCTTGACCCTGGGGAAACATGGTGATGAACCCAGGTGCAGGAGGAAGACTGCAAGAGGTCGAGGAGGAAGGGACAGTGAGGAACAAGAGGTGGGGATGGGGGGGACCCTTGTCTCTGAGGGGATAAAAGGATGGACTCAGGTATAGTAGGGGGAAGGGAGGTGGGGGGTGGCTAGGGCTGTGAGGAAAAAGAGCTGGGGGCAGGGGGGGCCTTCGCTCCTGGGGGAAATATGGAGATGGGCCAATGTGTCATTGCAGGAATGGCAGGGGCCAGGGGGGACAGGTCAGAGAGGAATAGGGTCTGGAGAGGATGAACATATAAAAGTTAACAATCTTGAAGATATCACACAGCATGGTTTTACTAGAGGCAAATCATGTTTAACCAATCATTTGCAATTTTTTTTAAATGTTAGTTCATCTTTGGATGCGGGCCTACCAGTGGATATAGTCTTTCTGGATTTTGCTAAAGCTTTTGACCGAGTTTCTCATGATATTCTATTACAGCATATGAATAAGATGGATTTTCCTCAATATTTAATAAACTGGGTAGAATCATGGTTAAATAATCGCAGACAATGCACCTCACTAAAGGGATATTCATCTGCATGGGCAGAGGTTACGAGTGGGGTACCTCAAGGCTCGGTATTGGGCCCTGCTTTATTTAACATCTTGATTTCATCAATGCAGTCATCAAATAACAACCTGGATGTCTAAGTATGCAGATGACTGCAAAATTGGCTGTATAATAAACTCCCCAGAGGCTGCTGCAAATTTCCAGAAGGAGATATCATCACTGGAATTATGGGCAGAAAAGAATAAAATGAAGTTTAATGTACAAAAATGTAAAGTAATGCATTTGGGACACAATAACTTGAGATATAATTATTTTCTAAACCAAGTCCTGTTGCAAGAAACTGATAATGAAACAGACTTGGGAGTAATTATAGATAACAAAATTAATTTTGACAATAACACAATTATCAAGGTCAGAAAATGTCAACAAATACTGAGATGTATACTGAACACATAAAGAGTAGACAACCAAGAGTTATTATAGCTTTATATATGAGTTTGGTTAGATCACATCTGGACTACTGTGCACCCTTTTGTGCTCTTCATACAAACAGAGGAAAGAAACTAATCGAGGGAATACAAAGAAAAATAACAAGAAAAATCACAGGTATGGTGATTAAGACCTATGGGGAAAGATTGCAAGAATTAAACTTATACTCTATGAATTATCGTCAAATCCGTGGATATTTTTGTTTAACATACAAAGCTATAAAAAATCCCATTCTCACTGAGATTCTTGGACTAAAGACGCATTTTATCAAAACTCAGACTAAATCCCATAATCTTAAATTAAGAGGTACTCATTGTAAAACCAAAAAGAGAAGCCAGTGGTATACACAGCGTGTAGTCAATAAATGGAATACACTTCCTGGTTCAATTATTGAGAGTAACACCATGGAGACATTTAAATATCAATTAGATCAGCATATGGATAATATAAAATTTGAATATCTATAAAAATAATTCCACCTCTGAGTGGGGAGCTCATATAAAGGCACTGCCTCCTGAGCTTGTAAAACCACTATGATACTGTGAGGGGACAGAACAGAAATTAGCATACGGGAAGGGAGGGGGACATTGAAAGAAACGAGGTAGGAGGGGGAGAGGGGGCAACTAGGGTAGCGAGTAAGCCTAGGGACAAGGAGGTGGTAAGAGTGCAACGTTTGGGTGACTCCATGGTTAGGGGATGAGGTGGGGGGGTAGGGGGAGATGGAGACCTCCTGTGGTGTCAAGACAAACAGTATACCTGGCTTGATGGTGCACAAGGTCAAGCATCTGATCTTTGCTCTGGCAAGGGAGTGTGGTGGGACCCCTGGCATCTTAGTGCAACTGGGAACAAATGATATAGAGGGAAACAGTGAACTGGAGATACAGGCTAGATTTAGAGAACTAGCCAGGGTCTGTCAGGACATGGGGTGCTTGGTCTCCTTCTCGGAGATCCTATCAGTACCTAGGGCCAGTGTGGAGAATAAGTAGAACATATGGGAGGTGAATGTATGGCTCAGAGAATGGTGCATGGGCAAGGAGTGTGAGTGATCGGTGGGGGACTGGGGCGGAACCTGGGAGGACAAGAAGCTGTACACAAGGGACAGGCTCCACCTTTGCACAGGGGGGAAAGAGATCCTGAAGCTTAAACTGGCAGGGTTCATCCATTCCAGGTGGGGTTTAAACTTGTGAAGGGGAAGGGTGAAGGCTTCCTGGCAGGCCAAGCCTGTAGGGTCCAGGCCTTCTCCCACAAGAGGGGGTGCAGATTAGGTACACTTGATGCAAGAGGAGGTTCTTATACGCAGGGACCCAGGAGCCCTCAGGGTGGGGGAAGGGCGGTAGGCGGGCATGTTGGAGGGTGGTCCTGAATAACACCAGGAGCATGGGAAACAAGATGCCCAACTACAGGTGATGTTGTTGGGGGAAGTGGATGTGGCAGCTGTCACTGAGACCTGGGCCACGTCTAAACATGACTGAGACCTAAACCTACCAGGATACACCACGTGCAGCAGGGACAAGGAGGAGGGTGGGGGGGTAGCATTTATCATTAAGGATGGATTAGGGATAATCAAGGTAGAGGAGTCTAAGATCAATTAGAGGCCTTATGGGTTGCCCCACAGACTCCGGGGGGTGGGGTGGTGAAGATGGGTGGTGTATATAGATGGGGAGAAACAGGAGGAGGGCCTGGTGGCGAACCTTAGGGACCACTGTGGGAGGGGGGAGGGCAGAACAGTGGTACCAGGGATCTAAATATATGCCAGGAGCAGACTGGGGGACTACAACATCCTCATCAGGCAAGGAACAGCACCTGCTGGACATCTTCCAGGATGCGTTTCTTGCCCAGCTGGTGACTGATCCAATGGGGGGAGGTTGTGTCCTGTATGTGGTCCTGTCTGATGGTGCGCTCATCAGGGACCTAGTGGTTGGGTACCCACAGGCGAGAAATGATCACACCATGGTCTGGTTTTCCATGGACCTGGGGGAAGGGTAGAACACATAAAAATGTCGGTGGTAGATTTTAGAGGAGCAGACTGGGGGATGGAGAGCAGCCTCAGGGGCCACCTGGATGAGATCAAGCCAGGTATGGGCACTGATGCCCAGTGGGAAGTAATAAAAAAGGGCTGCGGGAGGCCACTAAGTCCTGCACGAAGGAGAGGCACAAGTTGTGAAGAAGCTGAGCTGGTGGACAAGGGAAGGTCCAGGATGTGGTGAGGGAGAAAAAGGAGGCTTATAGCCGATACAAATGTTCTTGGGGAGGATAGATCCAAGGGAGAGTTTGATAGGACAGCCAAGAGGGTCACAAGGGTGGTGAGGTCCACCAAGGCGGGGGCAGAACTGAGACTGGCACAAGTGATTCGGGGGGGGAGGGATTCTTTAGGTATATCAGAGAAAAGGGAAATGACTGATTAGTAGATATAGGTCAGGGAGCGAGTGGGTGGAGGAGGCAGGGAAGCAGAGGGAGGTACTAAATGATTTTTTTGCCTCAGTCTTCACCAGGGGGGATGGGGTGGCACTGCAAGGGAGGGGGTAGAGGGTAGAGTGACAAGCAGATATAGTAGGGGCAATGAATGAGGAAATCCACATTGGGAGGGTGTGGGAAGCACTCAAGGCCCTAAGAGCAGACAAAGCACCAGTCCCACATGGGATCCATCCCAGGGTGCTTAAGGAGCTGGCTGATACCTTGACTGCACCTCTGGTGGGCTTCTTTAACTCCTCCCTTCAGGTGGGGAGGGTGCCACAAGACTGGAGGATAGCCCATATCGTGCCTATACACAAGACAGCCTTGAAAGAAGAACTGGGTAATTACAGGCCAGTAAGCCTGATGTAGGTAGTGGGCAAAGTGATGGAGGTCATCTTGAAAGAAAGGCTGGAAGGGTTCCTGAAGGCACAGTGCCACCTAGATGATCACCAGCATGGTTTTGTTTACGGCAGATCATATCAGACCAACCTGGTGGAGTTCTACGAGGGGGGTGATGAAAGAGCTGGATCAGGGCAGGCCAGTGGATATCCTCCTTCTAGATTTTAGCAGGGCATTTGACTCAGTGCCGCATCCTGGGTTGCTGGTGAAGCTGGGGGACAGGGGGATGGTGGGCACCTTTGACTTTACCTGACCAACCCACTGCCTATAACTGCCATGACAATGGACCCATTTGGTCTTGCTTCTAGAGTGCCTGTCCCTGGTTTTCGGTCTTACCCGAGCCTCAGACTAGTTGACACTCATTGGACTGCGCTGCTTGCACATTCCAGTCATAATTACTTCTCTGCAACAACTACTGTACTGTATGTTTTTCCCTGTAGTTACTGTATTTATTGTATTTTTGTCGCTGTACTGCTTTGTCTTTGATTGTTGAAATTATCCTGTACCACACCCACCTGTTGTGATTTACCATGTATCTTTCGTAAGGTGTGATATTTCCCACACTGCTATTTATATTGTGATGTCTATACACTGTATGCTCTGTATTGTTTTTATGACATGAAGCCTTTGTAAAGGAGTCTCTGACTCAAAGGTATTAATTCCGATTGTATTCAATAAATAAATAAATAAAAAAGATGGATAGGAAACTGGCTAGTGGGGAGGGAACAAAAGGTGGTGGTGGGTGGTGGTGGGTAAGGTCTCATCTCCCAGGAGGGTCATTAGCAGGGTCCCACAAGGCTCGGTGCCGGGCCCACTCTTGTTTAATGCCTATATCTCAGAAATCAGAAGAGGTATCAGGAGTAGGATGAGCATCTTTACTGACGACGCAAAACTGTGGTCATGGTGGATGAGGAGGAGGAGGAGGGGAAATTGGCTCTACAGGAGGACCTGAAGACCCTGGGCAGGTGGTCCTGCACCTAGAAAGTGAAGTTTAACACTGGGAAATGCAGGGTGCTCTACCTGGGGGCATAAAACCCGACGCATTTGTACACCTTGGAAGTGGAGACAATACAAGTTTCTGGGAGGGGAGGAACTCTGGGGGTGGTGGTGGATGTCAAAATTAACAACTTAGAGCAGTGTAGAAGGACTGCAGCCCAAGCAAATAAAATGCTGGGGTGCACTGCCAGGGGGAATAACCTCAAGGAGCCGAGAGGTGATCCTTCCACTGTATAATTGCCTGGTTTGGCCACACCTTGAATACTGCATGCAGTTCTGACATCCTTACTTAAAAAGGGATGTTGCTCTTCTGGAGAGAGTCCAGAGAAGGGTGACCAGAATGATACAGGGTCTGGGGGAAAGGCCACATAATGAGTGGATAGAGGAGCTCAACCAGTACTCTCTGGAGGAGAGGAGGAACAGAGGGGATATGACAAGAGGTCTTCAGTTCCCTCAAGGGAATAAATAGGGCCAACCTTGAGAGGGAGTTGCAGCTGAGGGATTAGGGGCCACCAGAGGGCACTCGGTGAAAATGGTTGGTGGGAGACTAACGGGGAGACAAGGAGGCACTACTTCATGGAGAGGGTTGTGGAGCCCTGGAATGTACTGCCTGTGGAACTGGTTGTTGTTGCAACTGTGGAGGGGTTCAAAAGAGGCTGGGATAGGTACAGGGAAGGGTGCAGCCCAGAGCCTCACCGAGGGGTGGGGGTGGGACCTTGTGGGGCAGGGGGGCTATAACAGTGATAAGAATAAACAAATGACCACTGCACTCAGACCAAGAAATACAAGTACTAAGAGCTTATTCACAAATAAATTAATTTATTCAAAGCATGCTTGGTACAAAGGTCATGGCAAAAATTACACAATGTGGGGAGCACATTGTGTAATTTTTGCCGTGACCTTTGTGAATAAGTTCCTGGTACTTGTATTTCATGGTCCAAGTACAGTGGCCATTTGTTTATTGTTGTTATTTTGCTTGGGGCTGGCAGCTCCATGCTCACTGCACCAGTTATGAGAAGGGGCTAATCTGATCGCAGCACTAATTTGTTTGGTTTGGGCTATAACAATGCCCTGAGGGGGCATTGTTCCACGAGCAGACTTGATAGACCATTATGCCTAATCTGTTGTGCTCCCAGGTCGTATCTGGAAACAAGCTTCGGCTTGGTGTGCTACTCCTAGTTAAACAATGTTCCCTTTCCCCTCCGTGTTGACTTTTTAGTATGTTAGTTTTAAATATTACTGCCTCTCTACAGATAACTGGTGAGGCTCCACTTGGAACCCAGATCCCAGTTTTGGAGTCCTCTGCTGAGAAAATATAAGGACAGTCTGGAGAAAGTGCAATGTAGGGTGACCAAAATTATTTAGTGCCAGCAGGGCAGATCTTATGAGGAGAGGTTCATGGCACAGACATGTACTCTGTGGAGGTCAAACGAGAAAGGGGAGATATCTCAGGAAGGACATAGACAGAGATGAGGTGGTGCGGAGGAGAGCAACTAAAATGGGTCAGGGTCTGCATCAAAAGCCCTATGAAGAGAGACTGAAAGACCTCAATATATTCCCTGAATGAAAGGAGAAACAGAGGAGATATGACAGACTTTCAAATACCAAACGTCTATAAATAAGGTTCAAGAAGGAAGCCTTTTTCAGAGTGAACAATGCTCTCAAGAATAAGGTGCAAGCTATTGTAACCCTAGGTGTCGCTATCCCAAGGGCTACTACCCCTGCCTGCTTGGCTAGTAACAGGTTAAGGGGCCTGGGTACTGAAATGGGTGCCTCCACCCGGAGGTCAGGGTTGTTAGTGGTCAAGCTAACCTGGACACAGCCCTCTGGAACATTGTAACTCCCCTTTTCCCCTTCTAGTGGCCTGAACAACACACAATAATCACTTTCACAGTACCCCTTGTACACCATACAAGTACCCACACTGTTTGCACTTACCACTAGGGCTGGTTCCTCTGGCTCGACCCTGGGTACCCCCTGTAAAACAAGATTATGCACAGCAAATAGCAACAGTACAGTACTTTTGGCACAAACTGGAACCACAGTCAGGTTAAATGCAGAAAAAGTTAGGTCTAAATTATTCCGGGGACTTGAACAAGGGAGGGGCGTAATCAGGTTGATTGGCTTAAAGGCTATATCAATAAAACAGTTATGCATGCGCTTTAAGTCCCCACACAGTCACACACTCTAGATACCCAGGTAGGAAGACGATGGGCTAGCCAGGAACATTGCAGCTGGTTGGGGCCCTGTGATGGAAGAAAGCAACATGCACAACACACACTGTTTGTAATCTGGAGCCGGAGGGCTCGGTTCGTGAAAGAAAAAGCAACAAGACAATCAGATGACAACACTTTAGATTTAGCTGTTGTTGCAGGGAGCTACCCTGATGTTTACTCATGAAACCCAATGCAGAACACAGGCAGGACAAAATTGAGACTGCAGGTTGCTGAGCTGGAGTGCCAGGAGAAGCAGGGCCCACACGAATCACCGAGGCATTGTTCCTGTACAAGCGTTGAGCAGGGGGCTGATCCCCAGACAGGTCTCTCGTCGGTGGTGTTCTCTGTGCAATGGGTAGTCTAGCTGGGTCAGTGTGGCAAGGCCCAGGCAAAATGGCGATGAATTCGGATTTAGCCTGTTGGAGCTGGATGCAGCCTCCAGGGAGCAAAACACAGTTCAACACAGTGGGGAACCAAATCACGACCCACTAAAAGCACACACCACATTTACATGTAAGAAATTCCACTATACCAGGCAGATTGCTGTCTTATCACGCCAGCAGCGATCAGAACACAGTTCAACACACAGTGGGGAACCAAATCACGACCCATTAACAGTTCACAGCACATTTACATGTAAGAAATTCCACTATACCAGGTAGATTGCCATCCAGTCACAATTACAGAGTCTCTGCACAAACCAGGAGTTCAAAGGTGGCTGGAAATCCTAACAGGCCGATCGCATTCAGCAAATCTTCGGTCTTCTTCAGGTTAAAGCCTGGTCACAGTCCAGTAGCTTAAATCGTTCTCACAACTCTGATTCTGTCCGAATAAACTCTATTTTCCCTCTCAGGGACAGTAGACAGACAGGTAGGGCAAAACTCAGCCCTTTCACAGTTCTCCCATGCGAATCTACGCAGGGGTTCTTGCTTGAATCACTCAAGCTGTTACCTCTTCACTTCCCAACTCAAATCTAACTGAAACTGCAAGCAGTGTGGGACTTTCCCCAAGATCAAAAAGGTTCGGTTGGCTGATCTGTCTGTCACTCACAACAAGGGCTCCCCCTCCAGGTTCTTTTAGGCGCCAATAGCCCAAAACTACAATTCCTACAAGTTTTGGCCCCACCAAGTCCTTGTAGGCAGGCTCCATTTTAGAGTCCCAAATGTACTGATTGGCCCATTCTGACAGTCCTAGGCCAAGATGGTGAAGAAGACAGAACAGTCCTTGCTGCAAAGAAAACAGATTAGAACAAATTGCAATATTATTATCACTCTAATAGATAATCAGCACATAAGCACATCTTATAACAGAGCTCCCTGTATGCAAATAGCAATGGCAGAATGGAGCAATTGTCTGGCAGCCCGGGTAGGACTCGAGCATAGAAACACTCAGCCCCCTCCCAGATGAATTAAGACTGCAATCTAGGCAGCTCTTAAAGAGACAGTACACAGAAACTATACAGGCAATCTCTGGCAATACATTTAAACTGCTAAAACGCAGGACACCAGCCTGGCAGTGAGCATTTAGGTAAGCTCAAGGAAGACTTTTCAGGAACCCCCATTTGTAGGGGGGTTACACTATGAAGTGGGGGGGTAGACTCAGGAGAGATGTAATACTTTTTCACAGAAAGAGAGGTGGATGCCTGAAGCAGTCTCCCAGCGAAGGTGGTGGGGTAAAAACTGTAATGGGATTCAAGAAAGCATGGGATAGGTAAAGGGAACCTTAATGGTAGGGAAATGGGGAGTTAATGCCAAAGATGAAGTAGGGTCTATGGTGATATAGTAGGTAGGGGAAAATGGACAGACCAGGTGAGCCAAGTGGTCCTTATCTGCTGTCAAACCCTGTGTTTTTATCTGTGGTAGAAACCTTCAAGTTCCTGAAAGGAATGAACAAGGTAAACTGCAAGGAAATATTCAGCATAAGTAGTGGTTCAAGAACACAGGGGGCATGAGAGGAAACTGATGGGGGGGATTCAAGAGGGATATGAGAAACATAGAACATAGAAACAGAATTTGACAGCAGATAAGGACTGCTTGGCCCACCCACTCTGCCCATTTCCCTACCTAATGGATAAGCTGCAGATCCTAGTTAACCAGCAACCTACTTCTTTCTACCCCCACTCCCTAGCATTGCCTTATGACTGTCCCATGCCTGCTTGAATTCCACCACTGTTTTTGACTCCACAACCTCCTCCAGAAGGCCGTTCCATGCATCCACAACCCTCTCTGTGAAAAATTACTTCCTTACATTACCTTTCAGCCATCCCCCCCTTCTATCTTCAAATTGTTCCCTTGTTCTTGCACATCACTTTTTTGAAAGATGCTACCCTCTTGGACTTTGTCGATTCCTTGAGTTACTTGAGTTTCTGTCATGCCCCCCTTTCCACGAGGCTATACATATTAAGCTCCTTTAGTCTCTTCATATGTCTTCTGGTGCAGACCCTGCACCATTTAGTTGCTCTCCTCTGGACAGCTTCCATCCTATGTCCTTCCGGAGACTGGGTCTCCCAGAACTGCACGCAGTTCTCCAGATGGGGTCTCACCAGCTGTCTGTACAGAGGATAACAACTTCCTGCTTTCTACTGGTGATGCCTCTCCTATGCATCCCACTATCCCCCCAGCCCTCATTGCTGCCCTCTCACATTGCTTGCCCACCTTTAAGTCATCTGATATGACTACCCCAGGTCCCTTTCCATTTTTGTTGTTGTTAGTATCTCACCCCCCATTGTGTACTCTTCCCCTGGGTTTTTGTTTCTCATGTGCATTACCTTGCACTTCTTAGCATTGAATCTAAGCTGCCATACATTTGACCATACCTCTAACTTTGCCAAGTCCCTTCTCATCCTTTCCACCCCACCTTGTGTATCAACTCTGTTGCAGATCTTTGTGTCATCTGCAAAGAGACATACTTTTCCTTCCAGTCCCTCTGCAATGTCACTTATAAATACATTGAAGAGGACCGGTCCTAATACTGAACCTAGAACCCCTAGTAACCCCCTTTATTTCTTGGTGGACTCCATTTTTTTTTTTTGTTGACCAGGTAAGTGCACTAGACAAATCCTGCCTATTTTCAGGCACGACCGGGGGAGGGGATACAGATGAATGCCAACTGACCTTGAACCAGATTAAGCTGTTGGTGGTATTTTTTTTAGTGAATGAGGGAAATTTGGCCAGGACACGGAAATTCCCCTACTCTTTTCGATAAGTGCCATGGGATCTTTAACATCCACCTGAACTACCACCAATCCAGGCAGATGGGACCTCGGTTTAACGTCTCATCCAAGAGATAGCACCTCAGAAGTGCAGCACCCCTCTCATGCTGCACTACAGTGTCAGTACTGGGATATTAACCCAAGTGCCAGATGTGGGAACTGAACCCATAGCCCTCTGATCTCCCGGCCTCAGAGGTGAGTGTACTACCTGCTGAGCCACTGACACTGACTTACTGTTACCCTCTGTGTCCTATTCTCCAGCCAATTCTTTACCCAGGCTATCATCTTGGGACCCACTCCCAGGCTGGCTAACTTGTATGTTAATCTTTTGTGTGGGACTGTGTCAAATGCCTTGCTAACTTCTAGGAAGGCCATGTCCACAGCCCCTCCCTGATCTACTACTTTGGTCACCCAGTCAAAGAAATCTATTAGATTCGTCTGGCATGACCTTCCCGCTGTGAATCCATGGTGCCTTGGGTCCTGTGCCCCTTTGGCCTCTAGGTACTCGACAGTTCTTTCCTTCAGAAGTGGTTCCATCATTTTCCCTATCACTGAGGTTAAACTAACAGGTCTGTAGTTTCCTGCTTCTGCCCTGCTCCCACTTTTGTGATGGGGAATCACATCTGCCCTCCCCCAGTCCTCAGGTACCACCCCATCCTCCCATGATTTGTTAAAGAGGGTAGTCAGTGATGTCACTAGTTCTACCCTTAGTTCTTTTAGAATTCTGGAATGAATCCCATCAGGCCCCATTGCTTTGTCCACCTTCAGTTTTAAGAGTTCTTTCGGAACTCTTTCTTCTGTAAATGGGCTGGTATCAACTTCTGTATCCAGAGTGTTTTCATTGTTTGTTTTAGGTACATCCCCCTCTTCATTTGCAAATATTGAGCAAAAATAGTTATTTAGTATCTCTGCCTTTTCACAGTCACCTTCTGCCCACCCCCTCCCCTTTATTAAGCCTCACTATCCCTCCCTTAGTCTTCCTTCGCTCCCTGATGTACCTATAAAATGTTTTATCCCCCTTCTTAACTGAGTTGGCTATCTTTTCCTCGGTTCGGGCCTTTGCTGTTCTGACTGCCTTCCCAGCTTCCTTTTGCTTTAACTGATACAATTCTCTGTCCTGCTCCTTATGTGATTCCTTGTACTTCCTGAATGCTTTCTTTTTCTCTTGAACCTTCACTGTCACCTCCTTTGAGAACCGTAGTGGTTTCTTACATAGTTTTGTTTTGTTTATTTGCTTCACACAAAGGTTTGTTACCTCTGTGTTGATAGTTTTTATTATTCCCCATTGTTCTTCCACCCCTCCTTCCTGCCCATTTGCTAGTGCATTCCTTAGGCACTCACCCATTTTAGCAAAGTCAGCCCTCCTGAAGTCCAGTACTTTTGCCTTTGTATGAGCGACTCTGTTGCTGTGTTTATTGTGAACCATACTGTTCGATGGTCACTAGTTCCCAGATGGCTACCCACTTCTACATCTGTGATCCTCTCTCCATCTCCATTTGAGAGAACCAGGTCTAAGATTGCTCCCTCTCGAGTGGGTTCCAATACTAGTTGTCTAAGGCATGCTCCCTGTAGGGCATCTAGAATAACCCCACTCTTAGAAGTGGCTGCTGCAACTGCACTCCAGTTAACATCTGGCATATTCAGATCACCCATCAGCAATATCTCCCCTCTTTTTCTGCCATTCTAAGTATACTTTCTATCATTTCCTTGCCCATTTCCTCCCCCTGAGAGGGGTGTCTGTGTACAACCCCTTTGTGGATTGTGGTGCCATTGCCTGTCTCCAAATTGACCCACAGTGCTTCTTCTCCTCCTGTTTACCCTTTTGCTCTGTTGCTTTGATTCCTTCCCTTATGTAGATAGCTACTCCTCCTCCTCCTCCTCTTTTACTTTCCCCTGTCTCTCCTGTAGATAGTGTATCCTGGTGTGTTTACGTCCCAGTCATAGTTCTGTGTGTACCATGTTTCTGTGACTGTCATGATATCCAGATGTTCCTCCTCCATCAAGGCCACTAATTCAGGAAGCTTGTTACCCAGACTATGGGCATTGGTACTCCTTGCTCTCCATTGTTTGATGGCTTTACCTTCTGTAGCAGCATCCTCCACTGACCTTTCTACCTTGGTCTTTTTCTCATTTAGTACCCTGTTTTGTAGGGGGAGGCTGGGATTTTCCTGCTGCTTATCAGTGCCTCCCCCTTGACTAGTTTAAAAGCTTGCCAATGAAGCATTTAAACCGATTGCCCAAAAGACTTGTTCCTTCCTGGACAGATGCAGACCATCCTGCCAGTATAGGCTGGTGTCCCTCCAGGTGGAACCCCATTCCCCAATGAAGCCAAACCCCTGTCCTCCACACCATTTTTTCAACCATTCATTAAACTGCTTGTTGCAAAGTACCCTCGCCTCACCCATGCCATTGACAGGCAGCACCTCTGAGAAGGATACTGTGTGTGCTACTTGTCTTAGGCCCCTCCCCAACTCTACAAAGTCCTCCTGCGCTGCTCTAATCTCATGATGAGCCAAGTCATTTGTCCCTAGGTGGACAATGACGTCCAGCTCAGACTCCCGTGCAACTGTTCTCATGATCCTAAGGATGCGCTTCCTGTCCCTCCAAGCCATGGCACCAGGCAGGCACCTTACTTCAGTTTTCCCTGCTCCCCCCAGTTCTATCCCCCTAATAATTGAGTCCCCCATCAGGAGCTGCTTCCTTTCCCTGTGGTGTCCTCTGCCTCCTTCCTGAGGGCCTCCCTTGTGATGGTTGTCCGCAGCCTCCTTAGTCTCCTCTGCGGGTGCATCCATAGGTGAACTATGCTCCCCTAGAATGATGTATGGATTGTGGAGTGGAACAACTGACTGAGTGTGCCTCTGTTCCACCACCCTTACCCTCCCTGAGCCCACTGTTGTCCAACTGCTGTGCTTTCTTCGCAACCTCTGAGGTAGTGGTGGTGGCTCTGGTGCTCCCTGGATGGGGGAGGTTCCCTTACTACTGTCCAGTGCGGCCTGGGGGAAGGTTCCCTTACTAATGTCCAGTGTGGCCTGAAGATGGGCAGCTTCCTCTCTCAGGCAAGAGAATTGTCTGCAAATAGGGCAGCGTCTCAGTCTCCAGAAAGACTCCCAGAAGACTGCTGCCCACAGCCATTACATTGCATTACTCCCCACATGTCTGTCTACCTTCTTGTTTATTTATTTATTTTGTGTGTGTGTGTGTGTATGATTGGTTTGTTATATAGAAATATATGTATTATACAATGTGTATGCTTATATTGTCAGTGCAGTGTGCTAGAGAGGATATGACAGTGATATGCACCTTGCCCTCTTGAGGAAATGATGTCAGAACCCCAGGTATAAAGGAACTATCTCCAGGGGTGGGTGGAGTGAGGGGTGGGAAGGGTTTGGGCCTAAACTGTGCCCTCACGAAACAATCAGCTAAAAGCTCTAACCCACCGCTGCGATGCGTGTCTTCCTGTCAGCAAGAGTCCTACAAGACAATTTGACAGAGAAAATACCCTGCTAATCAAACAGAGAAAAATCCAAACATCCAAGTCAGACACAGGTAAACCTCCCCAGCCCCAAAACAGCTTGGTGACTTGTGCTCTGAAAGCAGTCAGCCCCAAAACAAGTCAGCTGTGCAGCACAAGGACAGACACAGTAAACAGTATTCAGTCCCTCTGGGTTTAAACTCTTCCTGCACTGAAAATCTTAACAATTGTAACAAAAGTAAAGCAAGGTCCACCTCCCTCTGTTGATTGAAAGACTGTCTTTCCTGATAATTCTAAGTTCCTTATTTCATCTTTCACTTAGAAGTAGCCTCCACTCGAAGAATATTAACTTTCCTAATGAATCTGCTACAAAGCAAAGACAATTGCAAATTGTAAGGTTCACCTCCCTCTGTTGTGAGCACAACTCACTTTCTTGCTAATCCTAAGTCCAGTATTGCTGCTTCCAGCCAGCATTAGCTTTACCTGAAGAATATTAGCTTTTCTGATGAGTCTGCTATAGACCACTTGCTTATAGTACTGTTGTTATCAGGTCTGTAAGACTCTTTCAAAGCTATTTTGGCTGATAAGTAGCTGCGATGAAAGCACTTCCTGACACAGTCTGTCCTGGCCTTTTAAGGTGCACAGAGATAAACACAAAAGAAAACAGGTTCTACCCCCTGATGCACTGCCTGGGTCAAATACACAGCCTGTAACCTGCACTCACTTCAGGACTTATGACAAATTCTTAGCCCAGTGAATAACTCACAGTATTACAAATATTGCAATGCAAACAGTCAAGCAATAACTCCAATCAAGTCAGCTGTGCACAAGGACAGACACAGTAAACAGTATTCAGTCCCTCTGGGTTTAAACTCTTCCTGCACTGAAAATCTTAACAATTGTAACAAAAGTAAAGCAAGGTCCACCTCCCTCTGTTGATTGAATGACTGTCTTTCCTGATAATTCTAAGTTCCTTATTTCATCTTTCACTTAGAAGTAGCCTCCACCTGAAGAATTTATTTTATTTATTTAAGAATATTAACTTTCGTAATGAATCTGCTACAAACCAAAGACAATTGTAAATTGTAAGGTTCACCTCCCTCTTGTGAGCACAACTCGTTTTCTTGCAAATCTTAAGTCCAGTCTTGCAGCTTCCAGCCAGCGGTAGCTTTACCTGAAGAATATTAGCTTTTATAGAAAGTGTGGTGGAGCAATGGAACAAATTGCCAGCTGATGTGCTGAGTGACAAAAGCATTAGTGGTTTCAAACATGTCTGGGACAGTGTGGACTTAGTGGTTGCTCAGGGTGGTATCGATAGGGCGGATAACATGGGGGTGGATAATGTGGGTTAGAACCCTGTATGGAAAATAGTTCCTGGATTTGTAAGGGCTTTATGGGCAGACTGGATGGACCAGCAATCTTTTCTTGCTGTCATTGTCTACATTTCTATGCAAGTAAAGATTAAATGGTTGGAGTTTTTTTTTTTAATTGTTTAACCAGGAGTAGCACACTAAGCTGAAAGGTTTTTTACAGGTGTGACCTGGGAGCACAGGGAAGTTAAGTGACTTGCTCAGGGTCACACAGTATGCAAGTGGATGCTGTGGGATTCAAACCCAGGTCTGGTCTGCTGGATGTCACCAGATTTGCAGCTCAGAGCCTTAAACCACCACGCTATACTGCCTCAGTAAGCCTGCGGTATAGAGACGGTCCATGACAGGTGGGAGCATCAAACTCCTGTGGATGGTTCTGGACCCAGAACATCAGCTGGATCTCTGTTAGTGTGCTGCTCTGGAAAGAGATATTATTAAGAAATATTGTTAAAAGTACAGTAATAAAAGATCGTTACCTTAGTTCTCCCCTAGTGAAGATTGAAGACTTTTTATTCTACCAGCTTCACCTTGTTCAAGGTGATGGCTTGCAGGGATGTGCACAAAACTGGATACTGCACAGGAAGCATTAGTTAATCATTTGACTTTGGGAGCTGAATGTTCATACATGTATATACTGTACCACCCTCACACAGTTGCTGTACCACCACTGTATATCTGAGTAGCCTCCTGACTCCTTACCATGCCCAACACCCTCTCCACTCCTCCAAGGTGAGCCTCTTAGCAGTTGCCAGGGCACAGCTCAAATCATCTGGTGATCGGGAATTTGAAGTGGCTGGACCAACCCTGTGGAAACCACTTCTAAGATCCTTGAAGGAGGCCCCCTAATTGGAAGCCTTTAAGAAGGGATTGAAGTCACACCTATTTAAGGAGGCCTTCGGAACACACTGGCTGCTATTCAGATCTGTAATTATGTATTTTACTCTTAAAAGGAAAACTGTTATTATCATACCTGTCCCACCCCTGAAAGCTCTACCTCTCCCCCATTAAACGTTTGGCATAGAAAGAAAAATGTATTTTCCCAGTACGCTTACTTTAATTTAACTTTCTAAAGTCCGCGTTCACCAATTGTGGTGGATGCTGCATGACTCCATTTCATCTACTGGCGTATCACCGCACCAGTAGATGAAATGGAGTTGCGCAGCATCCACCATGTTTGGCAGTATCGGAGTTTAGAAAGTTAAAGTAAGTAAACTGGGAAAATAAACTTTTCTTTCTTTGCCAAAAGCTTAATTGAGCGGTAGTGCTTTCAGGGGTGGGGTGGGCATGATAATGACAGTTTTCCTTTACGTTATTTGATCTGTTTTATTGATTATCAGTTAATAGTCATTTAGGAAGTTTTATATTTGAAATGTTTCTAGTATGCATTGTTCTGTCTTTTGTACAGCGCCCTAAGACCCAGCGAATGGGCATTCAGCAAATAAAATGTTACTTACTTACTTACACAGGCTTCCCCCATGTATACCCCAAACACCTATCCAGCTGCTGCTCCACTCACCTATCCTGCATACACTGAACATTCATCTGTTACCACTCATGTTAGTTCCTGCCTGTGCTGTGACCAACTCCTTCCAACCTTCTCTGTTTGAACAACAGCAGGCACACCATCTGCTTCCAGGTCATGCTTCCTGCTTAGTATTATTAGTGGGGGTATCTGGATACCTTCTCCCAAATATGTGTTGAATGCCTTACAGACATACAAGGGCACACCATGTGTGTAACATCCATGCCACTTGCTTAATAACCATGTGACATGCATGCTTCACACATGCTGTGCACTTGTATTTCTGTAAGGGATAGTTATATTCAGGGTCTTTGACCATTTCACATATGCATTATTCTGTATTTTGTTATTCGAGCTAAAAACAAGTACAAAATATCCTCCCCAGTAGCCAAGGCTAGTCCCATGGCCACTCCATCCCTTTCAGACATGTTCCTACGCCACCCCTCCATGATCCTCATATGATCCAGTACAACTGTAAAAACTTTTTGGCATCTTGTCAGCCTTTTCTCTAGGCCAACTCCCCCATCTTTTCTAGCCAACCCTCTTCCCTAACCTAACTTTCCCCAGGCCTTTCAAGGGCAATCAGATAGTGGGCTTCCCTGTACCAGTGAGCCCCTCTGACCCACAGTCAGTGATAGGAAGGCAGCATTGTTAAATCCATCACTAAACCAGTTCAGTTCAATCCCTGCTTCTCCCAGACTATTCTTGTACTCCTTTTGGCTGTCTCTGGGTTGCAGGTGGTTGCACTTTGTGTTGCCAGGTTGTGCATCCTGCTTCATGATATTACATTGTTGCTTTTTTTGCCATAGAAGTCTTTTTTTCTTTTTCTGGATGAAGCATGTCTCATTAGCCCTGTGCCCATTTCCTTCAGCCATCCCTACACCACTGTTGGGTTCCCTGTATGGGTCTCCTGTGGATTTCCCCCCATGGTGGGACTAGGAGGGGAAGGGATATCCCCCCAACAACAGTCCAGAGGTTTCAGTTCACAGCACGGTGGGATGGGATACAGGGAGACAAGTAGGGCTTCGTGGAGTCCATCCTCCCAGTTTTTTACTTTTTTTCCCTTCTGACACTGTGGTGCACACATTGGCATGCTCATATAGAAGCATGTATGCTCCGTAGAAGTATCATAGCACCCAACCCTTTGAATCACTCTTGGCCATCCTACCATCAGACCTCGACCTGGCGTCAGTCACATAGCCAAGTCAGCAGCCACCGTCCCTCAGGACAATAGAGCAGTTCATCAGGCTCTCAATCCTTTCTCACTCCAGCCAATCTCTGGTGACCAGACTCCATTCCTGATGGCAGGTCGCTGGCATGGGAAAAGGTACTATAAGGTGTGCATGCAGAGCCTCAGCCCTCTTCGCCACTGGGCCAGCAGACAGTGTTGCTTTTTGATGGTACAGAATTAGCACTGAGCAGAAGTATTGGGACCAGCTGTCACACTTGCATCCTTCAGATTCTGAGATGGGACAGCCTTATGAAGTACTATGCTGTGAGACACAGGGAATGGTTGGGTGTCAGTAGCTTGATACAGAAAGGGGTTATAGGTCAACCCTCCCAAAAAAATGTATTCCTGAATCAGGGCATTTATTTTAATCCCTAAAATATAACTTATTTTTTTTAGTTTTCTAAGGCAGAATATCAGACTGTATGCCTTTCTCTGAGACATGAAACGTGTTGGATGTAATAGCATTTTTTGTGCTTTTATTTTGCAGGCAGTGCCAGAAGACAGGGAAAAGTACACCAGAAAATGAGGCTCAAAAATTACTTGCACAAGGACTAAAAGGTGTGGATCTCGATTCAGAATATTGGCTGCCCAGACTAAAGAAGCAGCTGGGCATTACAAGCATGGAAGAACTACAAAAGAAGCGGTCTGAGTCCTTTAAAGAGCAGCAAAAAGCGGCCTGACTGCTGCTAACAGAACTGCAGAAAATGCAGACCGAAGGTAAAAGTTGTAATGATGATATTGTGAGATCAAAAGCAGCAGAACTGTGCTTAGCTCTGAACATACCCAAGGAGCAGTGGATGTCTTCCGGTATGCCTCTGAAAGACATGATAGATAACCTGCACAAGCAGTTACTCCCCTAGACTCTTCAGTTTTACAAAGTGAAAGCCTATCTGATGAGGACATTTTAAAATGTGCATCTGGAGCACTTGCTTTGGAAGGAGTTTACAAAACCAGTAGCCTGGAGGATTTGTTGGGAAAGCGAGAGCAGCTACTGAGTGTTCCAGAATCCTTCCATCTCTCTGGTCCAGACCAAGGGCCAGTGTTTGAGCAGAAAGAATTCTCATCCTATGAAACAGAATCCACCTTCAGGAAGGCTGTGGAAAAAGTGGGCTTCAGCGTGACCTGCTCAGCTAAAGGAGGCATCTGTGGTTTCAGTCTGGAAACCAGCACACAGTACAGCAAGTCTTCAGAGTCTGAGGAAAAACATAAATCGACCTCTGAACACAGCTACATCTGTACTACGAAATACAATTATATCCCACTAGCTTCCTGTTACTTTGGGAAGAACCAGCTTAGGCTTTCAGGTGGAGCTTTGGAGGAGCTAAAAAGCATTGAGGACATTTTGAATTACAGCAAAAAAAACGATGACGTGCTGAAAAGTAGGTACAGCAGTTTTTTCAGCAGGTTTGGTTCCCATGCCAACCAAGGGCCTCTTCACTTTGGGGGTATATTCTGCTGGAAAGCTTCATCTGAGGGATTCAGTGCAGAAGAGCAAACAGAGATTCAAAAGCAGACATCTGAAGCACTCAGCACATATGTCGGGGGCAGCTACAGTGGCTCTCTATTCGGCTGTACGGCTGGTGTTGGTGTGACCAACTCACATTCAGCAGGTTCATTTGAAGGAAAGTCTGCAAAAAGTATTAGTAGTCGGATACAGCTCTCAGTAACTAAAATAGGGGGTCCGCCAGAAATTGATGCTTTCCCCCTGTGGAAATCTGCTCTTGTGGCCAACAACAAAACCTGGTGTGTCATTGATAAGGGCTCCCAACTAGTCCCAGTATGGGACATAATCCTCTCCAATCACAAGGAAGATTTTAAAGATGTTGTAAAGATAAGCAAGAATCTTGTGGAAGCTTACAAACTCATAACTAAACAGAATGTGGAGATCTTGTGGGGAGATGAAATTCTTGCTGCCGCTGCTGAAGCCAAATCATTTATACATGGCATCAAATCCTGGAAGGTCTGCAATGCAGGGCAGCATCTCAGAGAACTTATAGACTTGAAGAACAGACTGTTTGAAAAAACAAAAAATGTTACAGTGTGGATCGACATATGCCTGTCTAACAAGGATCTTCAGAATTTCTGTACAAATATCATTACAGAACATGAATATGCTTCATCTGCTGATGTTGTGCATCTCCAGTCACAAATGCGTTGCATTTTGGAGCCCATGTCTATGCTGTGGACAATTTCAAGACCCGTTCCTATGTGATGAAGTGGATTTATCAGTCTGAAAAGAAGCAACAGGTTAATATTTGTGTGTCAGAATTCTCTCAGCTTGGTGATATTTTAAAACAAGCAGAACACGATATACAGGAAGCTACCTATAAAACGAATCCCTCGGCTACAGAAATTAATGATGCCAAGGTAAAAGCCACATGCAACATAGGCCTTTCCTTATACTGCTTCTGTAAGAGGCTTAGAGAAACAAGTCAGTCAGAGACAGAACTCCTATTACTATCAATTGTTTCAGCCTATGGCTACTCCCTGCAACACAGAACATTCCAGCACCTGCTTGGGTTGGAGGAAATTAGCTCAATTCAGAATGATGTACAGACTGCATATAAAAAATACTCCCATCTCAGAGGCCAAAATACAGACGGTGCTCAAGCCTACCTATTCCTGACTGGTCTGACGACTGTAGCTGACTATAAGGTGTTAACTCCTGAACTGAAGATCCAACGTCTGAATTTCATGAAATCGCACATGCAGGCAATGATTTCAGCTGAAGTGTCTGATTTGCTGAAATATCACGAGGAAAGGGGTAATAACTGGGAAGAACTTGAAAATGATTTGCATTCCCTCACAGCTGGGACATATCAAGTGGCAAAGATTCGGATAAAGAAAGAAGATGCAGTAAATGAGATAATGAGTGTATGTCATGGAGCCATGCAGTCAGCAGCAACGGAATCTGGAAATGAAGACCATTCCCCAGAGATGTTAGTACCATATGAAGTCATTGTTAAAAAGAATGAAAAGTTTGATAGTTTGCTCCAAAGACTGGGACTGCAGCAATTTTACCCCAAACGAATGACGAGACAGGATGTCCTTATTATTGACAAATCCTCAGTGCATGACGGCCAACCTTTTACAGAACGTGAACTGCCATTTTGTTACTTACAGAAGCTGATGATGCTGGACTACCATTCAAGATACTTGACTTGCAAAGGTCACAGTACAACAGATACAGCCATGAACACTAAGGCTATCACATCAGACACAGCTGAAGATTCCTTAGATTTTGCAAGTTTCTTGGATGATGACAACATAGGAAATGACAGCATTTACACAAGTGACCAAACACACATACACCCCATGGATATTCAGATGGCAGTTTTTCACTGTGCCGATGATTTTTTGAGACAGTATCTCTGTACAAAACTTTCGGTTTGCCAGTATGCATTACCACTGTTGGTGCCTAATCCCCTAACCTCACAAATAGAATTCCCTGTGTGGTCATTACAGCAAATCAAAAAAAAATGGCAATGTTTGATCCCCTCTGGAGATCATAAACAGGTTACGAAATGCAAGGATACTCCAATTTCCTCTGCTAATTTACCTCTGGTGTCATTTATGAGATTTGGCACATCTTTATATTCTAAATCTCAGATCTTAAGTAATGTAATAAGCAGACAGAAGCACAATGTGTTTTTCCATCGCCACTGCAGAGGCAGCAGTACAGATGTGCGTTTAATGGATGGGGTTGCTGAAATCACCTGGTATTGTCCTGGTGGCAGAAGGGATGACATTTTTGCCAACTGTGTAGCATTTACTAATCTTCACGGTGATGCTCGAGAACATGAACAACAGTTTACATTTCTCGATGAGATAGCAGCTGTCCATGTAGTCCTGTTGTCAGATTCTGACTGTGGTGATAAAGGTAAGCAGATTTTGAAGAACATGTTTCATTCTGAAAGGCCCCTGATCCTCCTTTGCACTAACAAAGAAGTCATCATGGCAGGAAATTCTGCAAAGAAAGTGAAAATAGCAGTCAAGAACCGCAACGAGGCTGAGCTCATTGATGAACTGACCGCAACACTGAAGCATTTTCTAACCATCACAAATCGGACTTGCAGCCTTGATGCCTGCTCAGAGATTGCCCTAAAACAGGGGTTTGTAGTTGATGAAGATGGTAAAGAATGTAAACAAGGAAAGGAAAGGGCAGAAAGTTTACAGAATCTCTTAAAAACTGAGAGCCTATCAGATATGAAGGAGAAATTCCTGCCTCTCCAAGGGGAACTCTGGCACAGGTGGTGCAAGAAGAACAAAGAACTTAATCGCTTGCAGAGCAAAGGAAACAAAAGTATTGAGCAGCACAGAAGTGAAATTGAATCAGAGAAAAAGTCCATACGAGCTGCGCAACTGCAAAGAGCAGTTCCTCTTAATAAACTGATGAAATCCTTGATTACATATCTATATCCAAGTCAGGACAAAACAAAAAAGTACTTCCTGCAGTGGCTAAGCTTATTTATAGATTATCTGTCTTCAGATCCCCTAGCAGAGCTTCACCAGACATATCACATAACTTGGTCAAAGATAGTAACGTTGAAACAAGCTAGTAAGGACACAGAAGCTCTGGCTAAGCTACAGACAAAGTTAGATAAATTATCTGTTGAGCTTAATGCATCATCATTTGGAGTCCAACATCTTTTGAGAGAAATAGGTCAGATCTCCGAAGTTCTGGAGGCATCAACAGACAAAGATAAATGTTCTAATATGTTACCAGAAATTGCAGCAGATATGATGATATCGGGATACCTGCTTGAACTGATGGATGGTGATGCTGCACACGTCCCACTGAAATGGATCAGCTCAGTTCTAGACAAAGTGATTGAGAAAATTGGAGACAAACGACTGTTTGTTCTTTCTGTACTAGGCATCCAGAGTACGGGGAAATCCACATTGCTAAATGCCATGTTTGGGCTTCAGTTTGCAGTCAGTGCAGGGAGATGCACGCGGGGGGCATTTATGCAGTTAGTTAAGCTGGATGAGAATCTGGGAGTGGAGCTGAAATTTGACTTCGTACTAGTAGTTGATACAGAGGGTCTTCGGACTATGGAGTTTAGTAGCACCACATTAAATCATGACAACGAGCTGGCTACATTTGTAATTTGTCTGGGCAACATGACCATGATAAATATTTTTGGAGAAAATCCTTCTGATATGCAAGATATTCTTCAAATTGCTGTTCAGGCATTTTTGAGAATGAAGCAGGTAAAGCTCTCCCCGAGCTGTCTGTTTGTGCATCAGAATGTTGGAGAAGTCACTGCAAGGGACAAAAATATGGAAGGAAGACAGCGTCTACAGGAGAAGTTAGATAAGGATGTGATTCAATTTGATGTAATTTCTCAAACGTATTACTTAGCTCATTTTTGGGAAGGAGACCCACCAATGGCATCTCCTAACCCATCCTACAGTCAGAATGTTCAAGAACTTAAAAAAATACTGCTTACTACTGCTCATAAAGAACCACAGCACAGTGTTTTAAAAATCTCTGAATTAAAGTTACGCATCCAGGACCTCTGGAGAGCACTGCTAGCTGAGAACTTTATTTTTAGTTTCAAGAATACACAAGAGATAGCAGCATATAGCAAACTGGAGCTGAAGTATGGGGAATGGACCTGGCAGTTGAGAGGGTACATGCAGGATGTGGAGAACAAACTACACAATCGAATTGAGAATCATATGATTGACCGAATAGAGAAAATGGATCTTGAAAAACAAGTTCTGAAGACATACAGTGCCATCCAAAAAGACATACAAAATTACTTCACTGAGGAGAAGGATCATGCGTTGTTGGTTCAGTGGAAATCAAAAATTGAAATCAAATTATGTGATCTTAAACAGGAGCTGATTGAAGGAACCAAACATAAATGTGATGAATTACTTCAGCTAAAAAAGAGTCAGCAGAAATTAGATGAAAAAAAATCTGATTACGAAGACGAGTTGCTGAGGAGAAGTAAGCAGCTAGCCTCAGAACTAAAAGACAAAGCACTGGATGAAGATGGACTGGAGCAGGCTTTCCAGAATTTATGGATTAAATGGATTGCTGAAGTGTCCTCTGATGTGTTGCCAGATAAAGAAGCTAATATCACTGTTGATATTGAAAATGCCTTGCTCGAGTTCTTTAAAGACAAATGTGATTTGCCTAACAAGATGCATGGTTCCACGAAAATAAAGCCTTTTCAGATTGATTTTTCTAAACACCTATTGATGAAAAATTATTTACCATTAATCAAATGTAGATTAAAAACAAAAGATGAACAACAGGCAAAAAAACATACAGATAAAATAATTACAGCTGTGTATGACTACATTAGGAGTAAAGTGCAAGCAAGAACTGATTACAGTCCCAACTACCTTTATGAAATATTAAATATAGTGTCTAGTATGGTAACTGCTTTTGACATTTGTGAAGAAAGATTTATGTTTTCAAATGACTACAGATTTGACTTAGCAACACACCTTTGTGCTGTAGCGGGAGAAAGATTGAAGCACATGCACCAGACGTTTCGCAGGGCAAATCATCCAATCACATACCTTGAGCACAGGAAAGAGGAATATTTTAACAGTTTTAAGATCTTCTGCCAAGGAGCGTCGTCAACCACTATTTTTGTTTATTTTCTGTGTAACAAATTGAAATCAGCAATTCAACAGGCCGTCTATGACAAGACTGCCATTGATGTAGCAGGAGAGATGAGATCTAACTATCCAGCATTCAATGGCAACAGGTCAAAGCTGGAAACCCACATTCTAACTGAACTTGCAAAGAAGGAGGACTTTGAGAAATTTAGGAAATACATTCATTTTCCAAAGGAGTACTTTGAAGAATTTATTGAAGAACGTGTGTATGAGTATTGCTTTACAGATACTACCCAGCCAAGACTAACTGAACTATTAACTAACAGGCTCCAAATTCTCCAAACACATGTTTTGAAACAAATGTATGAAGCAACCATAATGGTTAAAGACAGAAATGACATGCCCTTTCTATTGGATGAGCTTTGCAAGAGACTTGGGGATGAATTAAGCCTTCCAAGAAATGATCTGAGAAGTTTTGAAGTGCAAGAGATAAAGGACATTGAATTCCTCCAAGAGACAATGACCAAGGCATTGGAGAATGTGGTGGAAAGTTTGCACAAAGATCTCCAAAGTGTCTCTGCCATCAGTATGGAACACTTTAGGAAAAAAAAACATGACATACTATTTGAACAGCTATGTGGGTGCTGGGAGCAGTGTCCTTTTTGCAATGCTGTTTGTACAAATACAATCCCTGGTCACGATGGGGACCACAGTGTGCGGTTCCATCGCCCTCAGGCACTGACTGGTATCCAGTGGGAAAATACTGACATCTTTGTTACTGAGATTTGTTCTACTCTTGTTTCAAGTGACTGCAGAATGGTTCTTGATGAAAGAACAAGTATCCCATACAAGAATTATCGACAGGCAGGGCCTGGATATAAAAGCTGGAGCATCACACCAGATACTTCAGCTCAGTTATACTGGAAATGGTTTGTGCACCATTTCCGGACAATTTTAGAAGACGACTATGGTGGAAAATTTGTGGACAGAGGTGCAATTCCAAGTGACTGGGAAAAGATTTCCAAAGATGATGTTCTCTTAGAACTAAAAACACAGCTGTAAGCCTGGTGCCATTTATCTCATTTGATTTTATGTAGTCCTCAAGTTCCTGCACATACAAACTGTTCTTTATTTTTGCCATTCCCTGTGCTTTATGATGCCTGTTGTTACAAAGTGTTTCTAAGTCCTTTTCAAGAGATTGTCTGTTCTTTGCTGGCTATTGTTCCCTGTGTTTACTAGCTACATTTCTTTGTGATGCCTGCCTCTGGGAAGCGGACAGAAATTGAAGATGAGGGATGAGAACTGAGAGAAAAACAACTAGATTCCCCCAATGTGAGACATTTTTCACAGCTCAAAAAAATAAAAAATCAAGAGACAAATGCTGACTTGGTTTACCGAGAAACATTACACACACACACGCACGCACACATGCACGTGCACACACACACGCACACTCTCTCGCTCACACACACACACACTCACTCAGATTTCTTTTCTATGATAAATGCATTTGCAATAATACAGGTTAATTAAAGAGCCAGTAGAGCAAAGAAATAGGCAGAACATTTTAGTAATTCCTAAAAGTGTTCCCTTATTTCCTTTTACTTCTGAAGTGTTTTTCTTTTTCTGTGTACTCATTAGGTTTTTTTAACCTAATATTGTGATGTGAAAAAGCAATACCTGAATGCAGACATATCTAGATCTTACTTTGAGAGGGTTCCTGCAGTAGGTCTTCACATACAGGACTGCACCCCCTGGCATCAGGACCGCAGAGCAAACTTCTAACTAGCAATCTATAGTGGGAGAAAGAACTGGAGAATGGGTGTGTGGACTGCTCCCAGTGTGCGGTCACACTGACGTCCCGTCATGTGACGTTGGTTCGGGTCCCACGCCCTCCCTATAGTTCTTTCCTGCTGTCGACCTGAATTTGTCGGACCTTGTGGTGAACTCTGCTTCAGTCGACCGCTATTTTGCATAAGTATTTTTTTAAGTTTTTCTGTCCATTTTCCTAAATTTTGTTGCATGTCTTCATGCAAAATTAAAAAGAAATGCTCACAGTGCGGCACCCAGATCCCACACAGGGATGATCACTCCTGCTGCATCTTCTGCCTGGGCCCCAAACACAGGGTGACTGATTGCGAGATCTGCCAGTCCTTTAACCAGGCCACGCGCTTCTGGCGCCAGAAGGCCCTTGATGCCCATCTCCTAAAACAACACCTTGCATCAATGGAAAAGGAGCTTCAGAAGCTGCGGGAACATTCCTCTTCACCCACCCCCGAGAAAAAGGAGAAGGAAAGGGACCAGTCTCCCTCTACTCAGCATCGTCAGATAGCTGACGCCACTTCAGCTAGGGCCTCTACATTGGTGAATACTCCTCCTCCTCCTCCTCGGTCTCCGTCCGCCACAGCGGATTGGATGCCTTCCCCCCAATCTGCCTCAGTCAGTGGGCAGCAAGGGATTTCCTCTCTGGAGGACTTACTTTTGGGACCTGTAGACAGCTCAATCAATAAGTCTCCCTCTGGCTCTGCAGCTGGGTGCATGGCCTCGGTTGATAAGCCAGACTCCAGCTCCTTGGCTGTTGTCCTCTTGACCACGACCGACAAGTCAGGCATCAGCTCCTCCAATGTTCGCCTGGTCGATGCTGATCAGTCAGTCACCGGCTTGTCCGATGACCCGCTTGGCTGAATCTCTCCTATCGGATCCTTCCTTGGTTCCCGATGTTACATAGAGCCAGCTTCCATGCTTCCCTGCATCCTGTGAGGGCTCTCCATCCAGGGCTTCACTAACCCAGCCCGACCTCTCATTTTCCCTGGACCTCCGGGACTCGAGTTCTGCTGTCACGGAGACCTCTCATTTGTCGGGGCTCCATACCGAGATTTCTGCTTCCTCAGCAGACCCATCGATGGGGGTATAGATTCCCTTACCCCCTTGCCCTTCTTGGATCTGATGTTGGGTGTCATTCAGCCCTCGATGCTGGGCCAGTCTCCGGTTCAAATCATCACTGATTTGGGTTGGACTCAGGGTTTTACACTCCGACATCAGAGCTCCCCTCCTAGCCCATGATGGATACCTATAGAAACCCCAGGCCGGCCAACAGACCCGCATGCTACCAGTAGTCCCTCAGCACTGCCACTTTCTGGGCCTTCAGCCCCACCACAGTCTGGCCCTTCTGGCAACTACCCTGGCTACCCGCCACCACAGTCCCCATACTACCTGATGCCTGGAGGGCCATCACTGGGCTACCTGTCGCAGGTGCTGAGGCCAGGGTACTCGACGCTGGGCCACATGTACCAGGGGTACTATCCTTACCCCTACTGGTATCAGACTCCTGGCTATCCCCCTTACTCTGCCATGTGGTGCCCAGGCTACCAGCCTCCACCACCACCTCATCAGTCGGAACCACAAGGAATGATTCTGGCCTGGTGGAAGGATGCCAAATCCCAACTCCTGGAGGAGCTGGGACAACCCCATCTGGTCATGACTGCCACTCCGACCCACAGTGCAGTGATGAGGAGCCCATCCCCTATCGACCACCAGTTATCAGACAGGGACTTGGGCAGATGCCCAACTGGGGTTTTCCCTGGAGCTAAGGCTGTGGAGGCGGTACCTGACATGAACTCCCCACCTAGCAGACTGGAGTCTTCTGACTCATTCAGAGCTTCATTCCTGTACAGAGCCACAACCGAAGGAGTCTCCCAAGTTTCCGCAGGAGGATCTATCCTTTGCAGATCTCCTCAGGTCCATCCAGCAGGCCTGTGGTTGGGTATCTCAGGAGATGGACCCCAAGAGGAAGAGGCTTGCAGAACATGTCGACCTAACTAATGCGGACCCCTTCCCCATGCTACCTTGGACAGGGCTGCATGAGGACTTAATGCTGACATTGTGGCAACAACAATCTTCCATTCCTGTGGTTTCAAAGAAAGCTGACAGGACTTATCACCCCCCAGAAGAAGCATGCCATTTAACTAGTCAACCTAAGGCCAATTCTATAGTTATTACTGTGGTCCATGATAGGTCGGCTCTGCCAAACCACCTGAGTGCCTCCCACCGGATAAAGAGTCCAAACAGATGGACCAGTATGGCCGCAAGGTATACCCTTGCTCCACCTGTGCCATTCGGTCTCTAAATTATGTGGCCCACATGGTGTTCTTCCAGAAGTGGGTGTTATCTGACTGGGAAAAAGATCTACAGGCTATTGCAGATGTAGACCTCAGAAATAAACTTTTGGAAAAAGTAAGACTAAACAAGTCTTCATGCCGCCATGCTTTGTGCGCCACCTATGATTCAGTTGATTCATTGGCCCGGTGCACTGCTACAGGCATTTGTTTGAGGTGTCTGGCTTGCTCCAGCTTACAGGACTGGTGCTAGACATACAGAGCACTATTCTGGATGCTCCTTTAGGGGTTCCGTCCTTTTTGGAGGCAATACTAAGGACATTATAATAGAGCTACAGGAGAGTGGCAGGCCACTTAAGGATGTCCGCTCAATGTATCACTCAGGCCACAGACCCAAGCAGCCTTTTTATGACCCCCAGAAGAGGTGGGATAGGCATAACCAGGGCAGATGACAGGACAAATGCAGTGCCACTGGTTCTGGTGTCCAGACTCCCCAGGCAAAAGCCCAAAAGGCCACTGGAGACAGAAAAGCTGCCTTCCCCTCTGCATCCTAACTTGAGGGGACCCCCTCCACCTCATCCCGTTTTTCAAGAGGAACCTGTGGGGGAAGGTTCACCCTCCACCTGGAAAGGTGGAAGGTGATAACTGCAGATGCTTGGGTACTCCAGCTTATTGCAAGAGGGCACTCATTCGAGTTCCTGAACAGAGCCCTGGACAATCCGCCTGGCAGATCTCACTACCCGTCAGGCCACCAAGGACTCTTTCAGCAAGAAATCCAAGCACTATTGGAAAAGTCAGCTATAGAGCTGGTTCTTCCATGGCAGGTAGGAAGGGGGTATTACTCCTACTTCTTCCTAGTGCCCAACAAAATGGGAGATCTGAGACCCATTCTAGATCTCAGCCTGCTCAACCTCTTTGTGGATACAAGAGGTTCTGCATGTTAACTCTCCAGGAACTTTTACTCTGCTCCAACAGAAGCAATGGCTGTGCCCGCTGGACATGTAGGATGGTTACCTGCACATCCCTATCCTCCATGCCCACTGCCATTTCCTGAGATTCTCTTTTCAGGAGAACCATTATCAGTTTAAGGCCCTCCCTTTTGGCCTCTCCTCAGCACCTCAGGTATTTACCAAGTGCCTGGCGGTGGTAGCTGCGGCATTGCACCACAAGGAGATTTAGGTGTTCCCTTACCTGAATGACTAGCTGTTGTCAGCTCCATCTTAGGACAGTATGAAGGATTCTATTTCCACTGCCCTGGACCTCTTTTCCAGACTTGGCATCACTATGAATTATCCCAAGTCTCAACTCTCACCTTCTCAGCACCTCCAATTCTTGAAGCTGTGCTGGATATGGTCCAGGGCAGGGCTTGTCTACCTACAGACAGGGCAGAAACTCTGATTCAACAGGCTGCGTAGTGTCCGACTCTCGCTGGACCACAATGTAATCCATCCTCCGACTGTTGGGTCCCATGTCTGCTGCCATCCCCACAGTTCCTTTTTCCAGACTGCACATGAGTGTGACCCAGTGGACCCTCTTGGTCCAATGGGACCAGCAATTGGACAACATGGACCACAGGGTCTTAGTCTCCAGCAGCTTGAAGAGGGATCTCCTCTGGTGGCAAGATCTATCCAACCTTTCCCTGGGGAATCCCCTTTCATCCCCTGTACCCTTCCATGGCCCTCACGACGGATGACTCGAGTCAAGGTTGGGGAGCCCACTTGGGAGACTGTCTAACTCAGGGGAGATGGTCTCCGCAAGAGGAGCATCTGTATATCTGCATTTTGGAGATGAGAGCTGTGCTTTTTGCTCTCCAAGCTTTCCAGTCCCTCTTACTTCCGGGAACACTCCTAATCCAGACCGACAATATGGCCATGGTCTGGTATATCAACAAACAGGGAGGCACCTGCTCGTACCCTCTCTGCAGGGAGATGATGTGGGTGTGGTACTGGGCAGTCCAGCAAAGCCTGTCTCTGATAGCAGTCCATGTTCCAGGAGTTCACATCATCCTGATGGACAGTCTCAGCCACACTGTTGCTCAAGCTCACAAGTTGATGATCTCTTCGATCAGTGGGGTCAGCCAGAGATAGACCTCTTTGCCTCCCTATCCAATGCAAAACTACCCAGCTTTTGCTTGCTCATTCCCAGACGTGGTGTTTTTTGGAGAGATGTGCTGTCTCTTTCCTGGACATGGAGATTTCTGTATGCTTTCCCTCCCTTTCCAATTCTTCAGAAGGTTCTGCTGAAGCTTCAGGCATAGGGGGCTCACATAACTCTTATAGCCCCTGTTTGGGCTCTGTAGATTTGGTTCCTTCTGTTGCAGCAGCTGACTTTGCAACCCCTGGTATCACTTCTTCTGTCTCACAACCTTCTGTCTCAGGAGCAGGGCAGCCTGGTGCATCCAAGCCTCAAGTCTCTCCGCCTGCATGTGTGTTACCTTTGGACATAGCAGTCTCACATTTTGGCGTCTCTTCTTGAATCGCCCAGGTTCTAGTGGAGACAAGGAAACCCTCTACTAGATCCATGTATGCTATGAATTGGAAGAGATTCTCTGTCTGGTCATGGCCAAGGGCCTGGACCCATTCTCTTGCTTGCCCTCCCCCCAGGTCCTTGAATACCTCTTGCACCTGTCTGATTCGGGCCTCAGTTATTCCTCTCTAAAGGTCCACCTTTCTGCAGTTTCTGCCTACCACCTTCTAGTGGGGGGCAAAACCCTTGTTCAGTTGGAGCAAAACCTTTCTTAAGGGGATCCTGCACCTTAAGGCTCCGGTCCGTAATCCGGTTTCCCCCTGGGATTTAAATTTTATTTTAGAGAAACTTAGTTTGCCTGCTTTTGAGCGGGCAGCAAGTTGTGACATGTATTAATTGTCTTGGAAAATGCTTCAGCTCAAAGTATTTTAGCGCTTCAGACCCACGTTTGTAAGGGGCTGTATTTGATTTTCCTCAGAGACTGGGTGACTCTATGGACTAACACTTTGTTTCTTCTAAAAGTAGTCTCGGAATTTACTTTGAACCAAGAAGTTCAATTGCTGGATTATTACCCAGAGTATTCCAATAGGGGGAATACCTCTGCACGTGTTGCAGGTGCACAGGATTCTGTGATACTATATCTCTCAGACCAAGGAGGCACATAAATCTGACCAGTCATTTGTGGCTTTTCCACTCAGATGTCCAGGTACAGCCATTTCAAAGCAGGGTTTGTTTAAATGGTTAGCTTATTGCATCTCGTACATCTACCAGAAGTATGAGAAGCCCCTTCTGGAGGAAGTGACAGGCCACTCGACACATGGTATGGCTGCCTCAATGGCCTTCCAGCAGAATGTGTCCACTGTGGATATTTGTGCTGAGGCCACTTGGTCTTCTGTCCATACTTTCACCAAACATTACAGTCTAGACATTGCCTCTAGGTGCAGGGCTGGTTTTGCCCTTGCTGTCCAGGAAAGGCCTCCTGTCATAATCAACTTTATAACTGGCAGACGTTTCCTCCTCCCGGAACTTAGTCTCAGACTTCTTTCTCTTGATTGCTTGATATTCGGTTGTACATGTGAAGACCTACTGCAGGAACCCTCTCGAAGTAAGATATTACTGTTACGTAAGAACTTACTGTAACAGTAGATCTTCGAGAGAGGTTCCTGCAGTAGGTCTAATTTTACCTCCCACCTTCATCCAGCTCCTGTTTTTTTTCCTCGCCTTTCCTTTCCCAGGGCTTTGTTTTTTCAGTAACTCCAGGCTACAGGAGTTGTACTCCTTTCTCCTGTTTTTCCTCTTTCCGGGGTCTTCCAGCGGGAGAATAGGAGGGCGAGCATGGAGACCACCCCTGTATATGGTCAAGCCAATGTCCCATCATGTAACACCAGGGGTGGTCGCCCGCTATAGAGTTCTAGCTAGAAGTTTGCCGTGCGGTTCTGATGCCAGGGAGCACAGTCCTATATGTGAAGACTTACTGCAGGAACCTCTCTCGAAGATCTACTGTTACAGTAAGTTCTTATGTAACTGTAATTTCTACTCCTTCCACTACATCATCAGTATGTGACCATACTCATTGTTACATCACAAGCCCTGCACCCTGCTTGGCTATGTGTCACAAGTTGCCAGTCAAGCAGCAGGCGATTGGCTTTTTGTGGTTACCAGTGATGTCACAGTCAGTGAGGTCACAATGCTGAGGATGTAATGGTGGGAGGAACAGAACTGACTATATCAGCCTCCAGGTAGGGTGCTGTTCCACACATCACACCTAGTATTACTGGGTAGAAAATCTTCTAATTTGCAAAACGGTAAAGAAAAAATGACTTAAGATTTAAGAACTGATATCTGACTACTTCAGAAAATTACTACAGTATTCCTTCTTTCAAGCAGTACACTAGCTCTTTAAAGTACTTGGTTTGTGATTTTTATGAATTCAGTTTACTGCTGTGTGTCTCCCCAACCCCCCAGTCACATAAATAGGCTCACTTATACATAAGGCTCAAGGAATCCTTAATCTTCCTGTTTCATGGGTCTCATACTGCACAGGACTAGAGTGCAGCTGCCAGTTACATTAGGGTTCATTACAAGTTGTACTTCAAATGAAGGTTTGGTGGGGAAAAGGCAGCCTCAGAAATGGAACATAAAACAGGGGAAGCTAACATTATTTCAGTGCAAATAGGACTTGCTTTCTTTGCTCCACTGTCTCATGAGACAAGCAGTTGTAATTACATAATGTTATGTTAGACAGATGCATTATTTGTCAAGACTCAGTTTAGTCAACGTTGTTTCTGAGACTCTGTAAAGGTAATATTTTGCCAGGAGGTGGGCTTAGTTAGCATGGCTGAAGGTAGCAACCTGGGAGAGAGCTCCATGTTGGCAGTTTTTTCAAATAATAAAAAAGTGCAGTTTGAGAAGAGTCTTCTGCTTAAAAAACATATGGCTGACAAGAAGAAAGTATTGTCCTCAACTTCATCAGAGGAGTTTGTTTCGCCAAAGAATAAGCCATTAGAAAAATATTTCAGCTCAGACACCGGCATAGCAGCAGGTGTCAAGAGAGATGGAGAGTTGGGACGCTGACTGATGGCCTGCAAGAGCCTGCGGGGAATCTGAAAACAACAAGCTTTCCAAAAATGTCTAAATACAACTCCCATCTCCAAGGTTTCTAAATCGGCAATAAATCCAATAAATAAAGTTACTTCTATGTCGATTACATCAAAAAACACTTTGGAAATAAAGGTTCTCTCAACACCTGTGTGCATTACAAAGCCCCATCTCCAGGTGATATTTTGCCTGTAGCAGCTGATACTGCAGCGGAGGCACCCGCATTGAAAATGCAGTTTGCAGCCATTAAACTCATTCAATCTCTGTAGCAAACTTATTCCACTGAAAGCAATATGGCTGTAGGTAACACTGGAACCAAATACACAATAGACTCACTTAGTGATATATTAGAAAAATTACTCCAGTGGACTCAAACGTTCGGCAGAAAATGTGATGCTTTATCTGGAAAAGGTTGACTTTCTACAAAAGAATGCAAAACAGAATGGGAAAAGATTGAAGCAGTTACTGAAGATGTAGAATCAAATAAAAAAAGAGAAAAAACAGCAAATGCAATTCTGGGAGTGGAGGTAACAACTGCAAACGTAATTGAAGATAATTATGCCATGGCATGTAAAATCCACAAAGATACAAATGTTTCAGAGTGCTGGAATTGCTAACTACCTTGGATCAAGAATTCCAGTCAACAAGGGACATGATTAAAGATGTATTAATGTGGTTGAATTGCCTGAAGACAACTTTCCCTTTGTAACCTGTGCTTACAGAATTCTGCTGAAATCCACGTATCAAGAAAAAGGGACAACACAAATTGCTTCAGAACCAGTTCCTCAGAAGAAATCAACTGTACTTCTAACATTAGCTTTTGAAATGGATCAGGATTTGATCATGTGGCTGTCGATAATTAAGGCTCCACTCACGTACAAGTCAAAGAGGTCTTCAGTCTTCATGAATTTATCCTTTCTCTTGGCAGAGACATCATAATTTTTTGGGCTATAGGCAGGAGTTACTTGAAATGGGAGCAGAGTTTCAGCTTCTTGTCCAGATGAAACTCCATATCAAATTTAAAGGGACATAGCATGTTTTTTACAATGTAGACCAGGTGACTGCATTTATTAGAGCACAATATGATCAAAATGAGACAGACTACCTGACACCATCTGAAGAGGAAATAAGTAAGACAGCTACATGACTTTGTCTGAACAGTTCTGTAAAACTGCTAGAGTGATGGATATAGCAATTACATATTGGTTATTAATAAAAATGATGTAATGACTGATGGAGTCATGGGGGGGAATATATCCTATTCCTTTTCTCTGTGGAATTTTGGGGAGAAATGTTTTGACAGCCCCTTATATTGATGTTTAGGCAGGTATGTGGTTTAAGAATAACTATGTATGTTCAGAAAGTTTAAATACTTAATATACTATAGTTAGCTGCTACAAACTTCATATAAAAATGTTGGTTTAGAAATATTCTTCCCCCAACATGTTTGTGGTCTAGACATGACATGCAATTTAAAATAACAGTAAGTTAATGCATGTTAAAGTCTAAGATTTTTGATTGAAACTTGTCATTTTCTTTCATTATAAATAAAAAAAATCAAAATATAAATAGTAAAAAAAAAAACAAAACAATAGCCAAATGTTGGAGTGGGTTACCATATCAAATAGCACTTTGTATGGATACAAAGTATTTGGGAAGTAATGGGTTAAACTGTATTAATAAATATGGCTTGTTTAATGAAATCTGTTTGTAAATAAAAATGCATGCTGTAAAAATGCTGCACCTTAAACTGAAGCACATTAAAGTGTGTTCCCTCTGTGACAGTCACAGCTAGATGGTCTGTGTGAGACAGAGAGAGGGAGAGATGGGGCAAACCACACTGCACTGATCAAAGACAGTAGGTGTGTGAGATAGTTGCAGCACCCCAAAGTGCCCCAGTCTGATATAACACACGTGAGACAGATGCAGGCATCCCTCTGCACATATTACATTGACCAAACCTTCAGTTCTTATCTCTCTCTCAGTCTCATGATGCCTGTTGATATTGTGACAGATGCTGAGGCCTGAGAAGGAAGTCCTCTACTGTGTCCCAAAGGACTGGTGGCAGACAGTGGAGAGTCACCTGATGAAAACTAAAGGCCAGGACATCAGGACACCCATAGACAGCTGTAGACATAATGGCACAAATTTGGGGTGCAGAAAGCTCCCTGCTGTGCCACTGCTAAAACCCACCATACAGAAGAAGACTTTGTCATCAGGAGGGGGTGGAGGGTGAAGACAGCAACTTGTGCAATGCGCAGATTGCCAACAGATGTTAGTGGGCACTGAACTATGCTACTCATGGAGGGCTGAGCATGCAGGTAGTGACATGCCTGATGGTGTTACATGGGTAGTGTCTAAAACTGCTTGCAAACTAACATCAGTTTAATTTTTTCATATGTTCATTGTTATTTCCTGGTGGTCCCATGCCCCCGCTATCTATCCTTTTGCCATCCCTGGCATGCAGTGGAATCTTTCCACCCTGTTTCCCACACCACTGCTTCATGTAGTGTAGTGGTCCTTTGCTGATTACCTTTCTTCCCTCACTCCTCTGTTGATTGCCACAGCTGTTTGACACCTCCAGCTGCCAGCCCTTAGGAGTGCTAAAGGGCAGGAGGTGTCACACAAATCTGCAACAGGCTCAACGAGGGATGCTATGCTCTCTATATAACCTGCTTGATGACCCTCACCCATTCCTGCACGGTTGTAATGCGTTGTTTGACTGCACAGAGAAGGTGTAAGACTGTTTCTGCATGGCGCAACAGGATGTAAGTTCAGGAACTGGCACTATTTGGTCATTTAGGCAAATAACAGCAAACCCTAAAGATTGTGCATGGGGACCCTAGATTAAGCATGTTTTTTTAGGCTTACTCCTTCTTGATACTGCATAGACATTATGGGATCCCATCCCTGACAGAATACTGGTTGGCAAATGTGCCACCTCCAGCTGGTGTTCCAAATACAGGCCCTGTGGTACGATTACGGTGTGTTATTTTTTTTTTTAATCTGTGCTCTTGGTTTGACTCAGTAACCTGCCCGGCAGTCAACTCCATCATCTGCTGATAACGATCACCAGGTTTGTCAGCCACATTGTTTTTGTTTCATTATTTTCTGCAGTGACACTAATAGAAATATCTTAAAATATGATCTCGCTAGTATTGAATGCTGGGCAAATACCAACCAAATGTTTTTCAATGTTTCAAAATGTGCAGTCCTGCATATGGGTAAAAAATATCCCAAACAAACATATTTCCTTAATAATATTATTCTTAGAGAATCATCTATGGAAAAGAATCTGGGAATACTAGTAAACAACAAACTGTCATCAACGGACCATTGTGATAAATTAGCCAATCAAGCCAATGCGCTTCTTCGAAGAATAAATAACACATTTGTTATTAAATTTGAGGAATGCATTATGTCTCTCTATAAATCACATATTAGACCATACACTGATTATGGATCACCCTTTTGGAGTCCCTATTTGATTGTAGATATCTCCAGAATTGAACAGGTGCAGAGAAGGGCAACAAAACTTGTACCACATCTCTTTCAGTCGGACTATGAAACTAGACTTCAAAAAACAGAACTGTATTCGCTTAGTCTTAGAACAAGAGATGACTTTCTTCAGCTCTTTATGATTGTTCATTTTGCGACCTTAATGGAATTATGTGGACTGTCATTTACATCTAGGAAAATTGTGGCAAGAAATCATAATAAACATATAGAAATTGATCGAACTAAAACAAATAAAAAGACAGCAATTTTTTACAGTTAGAGCACCTAGAATTTGGAACTCTGCACCACAAGACATTATAGATTGTAAGCATATAAACAGCTTTAAAACTAAACTTGACAAATGGCTTTTACGGGCATAATGATCCACTAGGTCTGGAGGACAATCTCGATGGGCTTAGGCCTTCTTTTGTCCATTAACTGTGTAACCGAGTAACGCCATTGTGTTTTGCAGTCTTACATATCTGTAGTATATTATTACAATAAATGATCACATTATTAATAATGTGATCTGAGTGTCATATGTTTTTGTCATTTGCATCCTACCAACTTTGTGAATTTGACATAGGAGAGTCACAGAAATCTATGGCCAGATTTTTTGGTGCAGCTGCCACCAAACATTTTTGCCGCCACTGTACCCGATTTCCTATTCGCTGGCACAGTTGTGACAGTTTCCTCACTCTACAGCAGCTTGCACAGAATATTTGGTGCCAGCCCTGAAAAAAGGGTCCTCACGGGTCCACAAGCTACACTGGGGGGAGATGGTCTAATTTGCGGCAGTTGGCGCACAGGAGTGAAAATCCTGATCGCTGGATGGGAGAATGCCACAAGCCCCATGCACCATATGATCAGTGCACTAGGGGCTTGTGGCATTCTTGGGGGCTTTGAAAATCTGGCCCCTGGTCTTCAAACATGTTCCATCCTTGTTCACAGACTGAGTTTTCAAACCAAGTTGCCCTCTAGATGTTTCAGGCATTTCCTGCCATATAATATATAAATCTGACATGATTCTGCTAATGTCATTGATATGCTGTATTCTCTGTTACTAAAGACATTTGCATTAAAATGTGATCTTTGTTCCCAGACTTCATCTAATTCTCCTGCTTTTCCCACCACATTGGTGATATTTTTTTTTTGTGAGATCATAATTCTACAGCAGCAGATTGTAATGTCATAGAGAGTTAAAATTTAAAGCAGATCTGTGCTGAATCTGTATGTTTTCTTACATAGTCCGTTTTTAAATTCAGTTTCCAGATCTGTTTCTGTTACATCTTTACTGGTCATTTAGTAAGCTCTGCGTGCATGTGTGTGTGTGTGTGTGTGTGTTTCTGATATACACTCTAGTGGTAAGTACCATTTTTAGAACTTTTATTAGGTACTTTGTGAGCCATTCAACCACCGAATTCTGTAGTTGAACATGGATGCATTGTGCCAACAGTCTATGAGCTTAACAAGGCCATGAATTACATCAAACAGTTTAAAATGGTCTATAGCACCACACTGCAATTGAAAACACCCTGATAAATTACTGTAATGCCCTTTAAATGAGCAATAAAGAATATGATCAATAGTTCAATAAACAGCTTCTACGGAACATACATGCTTGCAGTTCCCCAATTCAGTACTCCATAAAGTGGTGAACATACAAACATATGAAGAAGCCAGCAGAAGAAGGCCATTTAGTCTATCAAGTCTGCTCATATTGCAGGGTCCACAGCTTGAGCTAATGTCCCTGCCCTCCGTCCCCACTCCTCCCATCCTCCCCACCCATGATCCTTACCTTCCCCCATGCCTATCCCAGCCTCTCTTAAAGCTGACCACTATCTTCAATGAGATGACCTCTTCCGGAAGCACATTCCAGGTGTTCACACCCTCTCTGTGAAGAAGTGCTTCCTGAACTCCTTCCTAAACCTCCCACCATCCAGCTTAAGACTGTGCCCCCTCGTGTGATGGTTGCCACTCAGCTTAAAGAGACTCTCCTTATCAACCTTATTTGTCCCTTTCAAGTACTTGAAGGTCCAAATCATGTCCCCTTTCTCTCTCTCCTGTCTCCCAGGGAGTACATGTTCAGTGACCTCAACCTCTCCTCATATGCCTTGCCCTGCTGACTGACTATCATCTTTGTAGCCCTCCACTGGACCTTCTCCAGCAGGTTAATGTCATTTTTGAAGCATGGGCACCAGTACCGAACTCCATACTCTAGATGTGGCCTTACCAGTGACTTGTACAAGGGCAGTATAACCTCCTCTCTCCTACTACTGATCCCTTTAGCTATGCATCCCAGCATCTTGTTTGTCTTTGCTGCTGCTTTCTCGCACTGTGTGGAGTGCTTCAGGTCACTGGTGATTGTCACAAACGCACTCAACAGGTCAGGCCCTCTGCTCCCACAGTGCCAACCTCCGAGAGCAAAAGTTTGAACAGGTAACAGACAGGGTAACCCTCCTGTCTGCTTTTGGGTCTGAATCATCTTTTGTCTCAAGTTCTGGGGGTTTCAAACTGTGAACCGTATGCTAGCTTACCCAAATGTACAGGCTCAGATAATAATTCTCTTCGGGGGGATGCAATATATCTTTTGCCTAAGGGCACCAAACTAGATATCCAAAATGAACCCTTTCAACTCTGTAAGAGACCTTAGGTATATTCTTACCTTTTTCCAAGCTTAGTAACACCATCAAGCTGTTGAACAGTTTTGTCAGAGTTAACCCCCTGTATGTCACATGCAAAAAGAACTGGCAGACACACCCAGGCAGTATCTTAAGAAAAAGATTCTTTACTAAAAGATGATAAAAACATGAAAAATGTAAACACAGAAAGAGCTCACAATCACATAAAAGAACAAAGGAAAAGTACAAAGCAAAAACTCCTACCACAATACATTTAGACCTTTGCTGTCTAAGGTATTACCTCTAGAAGTGTGTTTTAAAGTTAGATCAGAGAGTTGTGTCTCTCTGGAGTCCCAAAATGATATGATCAATATTTCAGATACAAGTATCAGTTTAAACTCTGTGTCTCCACACCCCTTCTGTGAGTCATCTAGCTCCTTCTTTTTAGAATATAAAATTACAAAAAATGATCTCTTATCAGGAGGTATTTTTAATAATGTGATTTCAGAAGAAAAATAAATTTCCTAAATTATGACAGTCTTTAATCAAGCCTTTCCTTTGAACTGGTGGCTGTTTCCTGTTTTCCCATGGAGATCAAAGGGTTTTACAACATTTTAACACATTGCTGTTATCAATAGGTTCCTCTAGGAAATCATAAAAGTTTATTAGGCTTATCCTCTGGCAGATGGCCAGAGCCTTAATTAAGAACAGACAGGAAACTCTAGGTTTCCCCTTTACTGGTCAATTTCACACATTCACTGGTCAGTTTATAAATCCTGTAGCTTCACTGAAACCTGGGGGGAGGGGGACCCATGGAAGCACAGACTGTTTTGTGTGAGACAGTCACATACTATATTTTTATTTTTCAAATATCATACAATAATCATAACCAGCTGGCCAAGCGTCACACTCCTCCCTACGTATACTGAATTTGGAGGCTCTATCCCCTGCATGGGATGAGCTCCATAAATCAGTTCATTCCTCATATAGACATGACAAGCTATCTGTGTTCTGATTGGTCGCTCCAGCCTTATGTAAGATTGTCATGTCATACCCTTGCAAGACAAGACTTCATCTTAATAGTCTACCATTAGTTTTTCCCATTTGTGTCAGCCAAACCAGGGGGTTGTGGTTAGCCTGTACCTCAAAATGCTGCCCTTATGAAGTTAGAGCCATACTTATAAGGGCCCACACTATGGCAAGACACTATTTTTCCATAGTAGAGTAAGCCAGCTGCTTGGGAAGTAACTTTTCACTCAGGTACACTACAGGGTGATCTTTTCCTTGGTTGGATGTCTAACTCAGTACTGCCCCAATACCCATGTCTGAGACGTCAGTCCGGACTATAAAGGGTCTGCTATAGTCAGGACTTGTCAGTACAGGAGCACTGCACAGTGCCTCCTTCAGTCTGGTAAAGGCTTTTTCACAGGCTGGCTCCCAGGTAATTTTCTTAGGCATCCTTTTCTTTATCAGATCAGCTAGGGGAGCAGCCAGGGCACTGTAAATGGGTACAGAATTCCTACAGCACCCTGCTGTCCCTAGAAAACTCCTGACCTGCTTCTGCATTTCTGGTCTGGGCCATGCTTTTATCGCCTCTATTTTTACTTGGTTAGGACTGAGCTGCCCCCGGCCTACAACATGTCCGAGGTGTGCCACTTCAGTCATGGCCACCTGACACTTCTAAGCTTTGACAGTGAGCCCGGCTCTCTGTATCCTGCCCTGCACTTCCCCAAGGTGGGACAAGTGTTTCTCCCAGCTGACACTAAAGATGGCAATATCATCCAGGTATGCCACGGCGTACTCCTCAGCACCATTTAACACCTGGTTCACCGACCTTTGGAAAGTGGCCTGGTGGTGTTCATTCCGAAAGGCATTACTTTAAATTCAAATAAGCCTATCAGAGTGATGAAGGATGACCTCTCCCTAGCTCTGTCAGTTAACTCTACCTGCCAATACCCCTATGTCAGGTCAATAGTCATAAGGTAGATCACCCCTCCCAACTTGTCCAGGAGTTCATCTGTCCAGGGCATCAGGTGGGCGTCTGATTTTGTGACTGCATTCAGTCCATGATAGTCCACACAGAAACGAGTAGAGCTATCTGGCTTGGGCACAAGGACTATGGGTGAGGCCCAGAGGCTGTGGGATCTCTGGATTACCCACTAAATCCAGCATTTCCTCCACCTCCCTCCTATTATCCTTTTGGACAGCCTCCGACACCCGATATGCTGTCTGCCATATGGGTGTCTGTGTCCCTGTCTCCACATTGTGTGTTGCTAAGGGTGTTAGTCCAGGCTTGGCGCTAAACAGTGGGGCAAAGTCTACTAAAACCTCCCTTACTTCCTGGATCTTGTCTGGGGCCAGCTGAGGTGACAATTTTACTGCCTCTACAGAGGACTCCCACTTGGTTTTTTCCAGCAAGTCCAGAAGGGGATCTCCTTCATCCGTCCCCTGCCCAGGACTATATACTGCAAGACCATGTCAGCCCTATTAGCTTATGGCTTCATTATATTGGCACGGCACATTCTTTCTGTATGTCTTCTGTCAGGTAACTCTATGATATAGTTCACGTCATTTATCTTTCTAACTACTTTGTACGGTCCTGCCCATTCAGCCTGCAGTTTGTCTTTCCGAACCAGAATAAGGACCATGACTTCCTGACCAACTGTATATGAGTGAGCTCTGGCTCTGTGGTTGTAACACACTTTTTGTTTCTGTTGGGCAGCTGCCAGGTTGCTCTGGGTTGTCCCCATAAGCTCCTTCAACCTTTCCCTAAACCTAAGGACATACTCCACAATGGGAATTCCTTGGGTGGCATGCTTGCCTTCCCAGTCCTCCTGGATCAAGTTTAGGGGCCCATGTACATGGCTTCCATATAAGAGCTCGAAGGGGGAAAATCTTGTCGACTCTTGAGGCACCTCCTTGTATGCAAACAACAGGTGGGAAAGGTATTTCTCCTGTCCCTCCCATGCTGTTCTGTAAATGCTTGGAGCATTGACTTCAGGGTACCTTTAAATCTTTCCACAAGGGCATTGGCTTGTGAGCGATAAGGTGTTGTGTGCCTCTGCACCACCCCACACTTCTCCCATAAACATTTCATCAGGTCCGACATGAAGGAACCCCCTTGATCGGTGATAACCTCCTGTGGAAACCCAACACGGGAGAAAATCCCAAGTTAGGTATCTGTCACTTTGTCTGTCCTCAGTGATGATAGGGCAACTGCCTCTGGATACTGGGTGGCATAATCCACCACAGTCAGTAAGAACCTCTTCCTGGAGGAGCTGGGGGTATTCAATGGCCCCACAATATCCATTCCCACCCTCTGGAATGGCTCCTCCATTATCGGCAATGGAATTAGGGTGGCTTGAGTTTTCTTACCTGTCTCCCTATTTCTTGGCACCAGTGGCAAGACCTGCAATACTCCTTCACCTGCTGGTTGAAGTTGGGCCAATAGAAATTCTGGGCCAACTGCTGCATAGTTCGCGTGATTCCCAGATGACCAGACAAGGGAATATTGTGTGCAATCTTGAGCAACTGCTCATGATACCCCTGGGGAACAACAAGCTACCTATCACCCCTCCCTCTGTCTTTTCAGCTTGAGTATACATTAGTCCATTTTCCCAATAATCCTTATGTTTCCCTTCACCTCCCTGTGCTCCGTCAGAGTCTGCCCAAGCCCTCAGCTTCTCTAGACTAGGGTCACTTTTATGAGCAGCTTTAAACTCCTTACACATTCCTAAGGCATGGGACAGCTCCCCTTCAGTCTCTAAACTAGGGTCCCTATCTCTAGCATCAGGGCACTCAGGATCACTGTCAACCCTAACCCTCTGACAATGGGTCACCCCTCCTTCTTCAGAGTAACCCTCTGTATCTGTTTGGTTAACTGCTACTGGGGAAATTTCTACCCCCCCTTTTATTAGTCTCCATATCAGGAGACACAGGCTGGGGAACCAGTCTCCCAGTGGTTTCCACAATAGCTTCTATGGTGTCCAGGGAACTACAATTTTCCCTTGCCACTTGGCTATGGGTAACTGCACACACCATCCCCTGTTTGAGATTGTTGCCCAGGATGACGTCAACTGCTAAAGTTTTGGCTACAGCCACCTGTTGCACAGTTCCCCCTGTTTCACCCTAGTCTAGGAGAACACTAGCGAGTAGCAATGTATTCTCCTCACCAGTGAACCCTTCTACAGTTACAAATTTATTGGGTATAAGCTGACCAGCCTCTACCAGATCCCCTTTTACTGGCATCAGGGATACCTCTGTGTCCCTTAACCCTTGTGTCTGTACACCATTCACAGTGTCTGAGTGCATGTGTTCCCTCATGTTCACAGGCATCCATCCAGGGACACACAAACAACCCACTTCTGTCCTAGCCCCATTTTGCATATTGCTTATCCTTTTGGGACACTATCTGGCAATATGACCAGTTTCTTTACAAACCCAACATTCGTTTCTTTTCTCAGAGAAATCTTTTCTCTGAAACCTGGGGCTAACTGGTTTTGGTGGAGGCAGTGAGGGTTTTAGCTGCCCTGAAGGTGCACTTTTCCCTTTCTGCGCTGCCACACCCACCCCATTCGCTCTCAGAGCAGGTCTGCTGTTGGCATAGCAGTCCGAGGGTTCAGCAGCCTCTTGCCCTGTTTTGGGATCTCGGTCCTCCAGCCAGATTTTCAGCTATGCTGGGCACGCCCAAAAAAACTGTTCTAACAATATAGCATTTTAAATTTTATCTACAGAGTTTGCTTCAATTCCTTCCCACTGTTTTAAACACTGATGTTTTGTGGCTAGCTCCTCATAACTCATGTCAGGGCTTCTCCTGAGCTTACGGAATTTAGCTCTGTATGCTTCTGCAGTTAAATCAATTTTTTTTTAAAGTGTAGCTTTAAGGTTGCTGTAATCATCACTGTCCTCATTGTCCATTTGACCCAATGCATCCCGAGCTTTCCTGGTAAGTAGCGGGTATAGCTGGAAGCTCCAGGACCCTCTAGGAATTTTTGCCTGAATACAAACTTTTTCAAAGGAATTTAAAAAGGCATCCATTTCCTCCCCCTCTTTAAATTCAGCTATCAATTTGGAATTTAATTTGTAACTCAGTCCTGTAGTTCCAGTTAAACCCAAGCCGTTTACCTGCTCTGGTGCTGGTGGTTGGAGTCGTAGCTTCTCCAGTTCATGTTACCTCTGGCACTCATGCTTCTCTCGGTCTGCTTCTTGCTGTTCTTGCTCCCCCTTCATCTCTGCATCTTGTTTCCCTCACTCTGCTTCTCACCATTCTCACTCAGCCTCCCTCTGGAACTCCAGCTCCATTCTGCTCAACTCAATCTGCAGCCTGATTGCTTCTGGCTCCAGAATGTTGGTGATCTTCCCCTGCTGCTGTGGCCCTTGGCTTGCACTGGACCTGCTGTCCTCCTCACTGGACCTGAACACTGCACTGGACCCTCAATGCCCAAGGTTTGATCCTTTACAGTCACAGTCTGTGACTCGATGCTCTGGGCATCTGCTGACATCAGGGCATCCACAAGGTTCTGCTTGGTGGTTCTCCCTCATCCTGGCACAACTGCTTCAGGTAGTCTGCAGTGTGCTCACTGTAGCTGGAAGCCATCTTCTTTCCTAACTATGGCTACTCTAACTTGCACTTTGAAAAAAAATAAAACAGGTAGGAACTTTGACTGTAAGCAAAATTATATTGTTGTGTTTTCTCTTTTAAAAATAAATCACTGCCTTATTTTGCAAATGAGCTGTACAGTATTAAGCTGATACACTGAACAGTTAAAGCTTGTGTTACCAAATTTATCACACCGCTGCCAACCAAATCTGTCACAAAAGCACTCAGCAGGTCAGGCCCTCTGCTCCCACAGTGCCAACCTCCGAGTGCAATAGTGTGAACAGGTAACAGACAGGGTAACCCTCCTGTCTGCTTTTGGGTCTGAATCACCTTTAGTCTCAAGTTCTGGGGGAATTCAAACTGTGAACTTTATGCTAGCGTACCCAAATGTACAGGTTCAGATAATATTCTGTTCTGGGGTATGCAATATATCTTTCACCTAAGGGCACCTAACCAGGTATCCAAAATGAACCCTTTTAAATCTGTAAGAGACCTTAGGTATATTCTTACCTACTTCCAAGCTTAGTAACACCATCAAGCTGTTGAACAGTTTTGTCAGACTTAACCCCCTATACGTCACATGCAAAAAGTCACCATCATTCTGGGCCTGGTGCAGGAGAAACCTTAACTCTGTAACTACTGGGGTAGGTTGACTCTGTCTCTTTTTTGTAGCAGCATGAGTCATCAGCCCAGGGGAGGTAATGTCTGCTGGCTCAGCTTCAATAATAACTTGGCTGATAGGCAGCAATGGGTGACGGTGCATGGTCTTGACAGCTTTGCAGTTATTCTTTGGGCATACCTTGTATACTGGTAGATCATCCAACTTTCCAACTAGTACATGAGGAAGATGTCAGCAATTGTGTGCTTGCCATGTAGTCCCAAGTTGCATAACAACACACGGTCTCCGGGCCATAGCTCTTGAGCCTTTACTTTACTTATCATGCCTCTCTTTGTTGGTGAGATTTCTCTTGGTGGCCATTGTCTGGGCCAATTGATAAGCATGGTTCAATTGAGCTTTCAGTTTCTGTACATACTGCAGGTAGTTTTCAGCTCAGACCCCATCTGGAGAGACCCCAAAACAGACATCAACTGCCCTCCCTCCCAAACATGAGGTGGTAGGGGGAGAACCCAGTGGAGTCATTTTTGGTGGAATTGTATGCATGTACCAAAGTGCTAGTCTGCTGGCTCCACGTATGCTTGTATTTTGGGTGGAGGGTGCCCAGCATGTCTAGAAGGGTGCAGTTAAAATGTTCTGGTTGAGGGTTCTCCTGTGGGTGATAGGGGGTGGATCTTGACTTCCGCATCCCCAACAGAGAGAGCATTTCTTTGATTAGCCGACTTTCAAAGTCTCTGCCTTGGTCAGAGTGGATCCACTGGGGGGCACCATAGTGGACAAAGACATTTTCTACTAGCACCTTGGCCACGGTAGAGGCCTTTTGATCTTTAGTTGGAAAAGCTTGTGCATGCTGTGTGACATGATCTGTAACCACTAACACATTGCCAATATTCCACTGATCAGGTTCTAAACACAAAAAAATCTATGCAGCTCAATTCCATGGGGGTGCTGGTAATGATATTGACAAGGGGGGGCAGCCCTCTGAGGCAGGGCTTTTCTTTGGGGGCAACGACTACGGGTCTTTACATGGTGCTCAACATCAGCCCCCATCTTGGGCCAGTAGAATCGAGACTGTACCTGGTCGAGAGTCCTGTCAATACCGAGGTGCCCCATGTGATTGTGGAGGGACCTGAGTACCAAGTGTTTAAAGGCCATGGTCAGGACCAATTGTTGCTTGTCTACTTGACCACTACGATCCACTGTCTCTCTGTATAACAACCAATTGAGTAACTTCAACCTGGGGCCTTCTTTAAATAATAGGGCAGTTCGCAAGTCAGGGGAACGCAACTTAGACACATCTCTCCCCACATGCAGGGCATCAAATGCGGGCTGAATCATAGGATCTTGGGATTGAGACTACTGAATACTGTCATTGTCAAGTTGAGGTAGTGCACTAATATCTAGAGGAGAGAAATGGCAATAGGCAGCCGGTATGCAGGTATCAGGAGGGTCCAAGCAATCTACTAGACAGTCCACTGTGTCCCCAGACATCTGTTCATCTCTGTCAAACTTTTGGCATGATGCTTGGATGTCAGGTTCAGACAACCTGACCCAAGCACTCTTGGGGATTGGCCTTCATGACAAGGTGTCAGCATCAATATGGTTCAGTCCTGGCCCATCGACGCAGCAGTAGGTTTACCGCTTGCGGCGCCAGTGACCCGGGTTCGGAAACGGACTCGGGTAACTGGAGGGCCGGCTAGGGGGAGAAGGATAGAGCGCCCATTGGCCGCTCTCCTTGTCTGGGGTGGGGAGGATTGCCTGTCCTGCTACTCTACCACCACCTGGGTGACCACAGGTGTCGGTACAGCTGGGACAGTCAGTGGGGAGGGGAGGACACAGACCGAGAGTCGGGAGGAGATTGCACATCAATACGTGCCTCACCCATTGGCTCTCCTTGTGTGTCTACGTCCTTGGGGGGGGGGACACCAGAAAACCAGGAAATACCTCGCGGGACTCCGAGTAGATGGAGCTTCTGTCCACGATCCCCAATGCCCCTACTGGTGCCAGTACCAGCATCTCCCGATGAAATATAGACACATCGGGGTGTAAGGGCCCCACCCCGTACCCACCTGGGGGGAATATCCAAGGCTTCTTGGGGGGGATGGACTGCACTGGTCGCCGGCTAGCAGCAGCGGAGATGAACAAGGCCATTGGAGACTTCCAAAGAATGAGGAGTTCAGCAGCAGAAGGGGTCATAAAGAGAAAATAAAATAAAAAAAAAATATGGTTCAGTCCTGGCCTGTATTCGACAGCATAATCATAGGTTGATAAAGCAGAGAACCACCGGTGCCCAGTGGCATCCAACTTAGCTGAAGTCTATACATAGGTTAATGGGTTATTGTCGGTCTTCACCAATATCTTTACCCCATAGAGGTATTCATGAAGCTGGTCAACAATGGCCCATTTTAGGGCAAGGAACTCCAGCTTGTGCACAGGATAGTTTCGTTCTGACGGGGTCAAGCTCCTGCTAGCAAAAGCCACTGGTCTCAAACCATCCTCATGGTTTTGATATAGCACAACTCCTAGGCCCTGCAGACTAGCATCTGTATGCATCATATAGGGCTTGGTAGAGTCAGCATAGGCAAGGATGGGGGTGTGGGTGAGCAGGTGTATGACTTAGTGGAAGGCTGCTTCACATTTGGGTGTCCAGCAGGGCCCAGAAGGTTCACCTGTTTGGAAGTATACTTTCTCAGGTTCTTTGACAGCTCCTTTCTTGTATTTATGGTTGGTAGGAGGGGTAACCCTGGATGAGGTTCAGGAGCGGGCGAATCACCTTGGAATAGTCTTTTATGAACCAGCAGTAGTAGCCACAGAACCCCAGGAAACATTGTAGTTCTTTCAAGTTATGGGGCTGGGGCCAAGTAGTCAGTGACTCGACCTTACTGTGACGGGTCTCTATCCCTTCTGCAGATACTATGTGCCCCACATACTTCATGGAGGTTTGAAAAAACTGGCCACTTGTCAGTGGACAGCTTGAGGCCGAAGTCTTCCAATCAGTCTAGGACTTTAAACAGTCGTGTCTCATGCTCCCCTGATGTGCGTCCGAACACAATGACATCATCTAGGTACACTAGGCATTCCAGCAAGTTCATATCTCCAACCGTACGTTCCATCAGTCGCTGAAAGGTGGCCGGGGCACCCGAAATCCCCTGTGGCATTCTCAGGAATTCATAGAACCCCAAAGGACAGATTAAGGCTGTTTTCTCATGGTCCTCCATGGCCATCAGAATCTGGTAATATCTGCTGTAAAGATGCAATACTGAGAACCATTTGCTCCCATTCAAGCAATCCAGGGCATCTTGTATACGGGGCATGGTGTATTGATCAGGGACGGTCCACCGGTTCAGGGCTCAGTAATCAACACACATCCTCACTGACTCAATCTTCCTATGCACAACCACAATGGGAGAGGCATATGGGCTCCTTGATTCCTGTATAACACCAGCAGCGAGCATTTCCTGCAGGTGTCTCCTCACATATCTGTGTCCGCTGAGGCGAGGCTTCGGGATCTCTGTCTCGAAATGGCCAGTCATCATGCAGACGTATCTGATGCTCTGCACCCTGGACACACCCCACGTCCCATTCTTTTAATGAAAACACTTGATCGCTCTGGGCAAGTTTCTTGCTAATCCTAGCCTTCCATTCAGCTGGCAGCGGGGAATCACCAAAGTCAAATAAGTCCGGGGTCACTCTCTCTATTTGGCCAGAGTACTTGTTATTGGGTAATACTGCAGTGTCTGCGCAGTGTACTGTAGTTAGAGTGCACCCTCTGTTCACCCGGACCTCCCGATCTGACACATTTCGAATCTGGACCATCACTCTGTGCATAGGCATGAGCAGGCAAGATGGTGGGTTTAACCAATAATCCTTCTGGCAACTTTCCATCACCTGGTGCTTCCAACATTAATATTTTGTTCTTTACGTTTTTATTTAGGCGGACTTCTCCATGGATTGTGCACTGGGCGTTGGGGGCCAATACCAAAGAGTCAGGTTCCTTTGTCCACACTATCCCCACTGGCTCATCTGGGTCCTCTTCATTGGGTTTCTGTTGTAAGTCATATGCCCTTTTTACTAATATAACCCCTTGGGGGCGCTATCCCAAGGGCTACTACCCCTGCCTGCTTGGCTAGGAGCAAGTTAAAGGGCCTGAGATCTGAAACGAGTGACTCCACTCGGAGGTCAGGGTTGGTAGTGGTCAAGCTAACCTGGGCACAGCCATCCAGGACACTGTAACTCCCTCTTTCCTTACTAGTGGCCAGAACAATACACAATAATCACTTTCACAATACCCCTGATACACCACACAAGTACCCACACTGTTTGCACTTACCACCAGGGCTTTCCTCTGGCTCAACCCTGGGGACCCCCCCCGCAAAACAAGGTTATACACAGCAAATAACAGCAGTACAGTACTCCTGCACAGGTGGGCTAGCCAGGATCATTGCCTGGGATAGGCCAGCCTCACAGTTGGTTGGGGCCCTGTGATGGAAGAAAACAGCATGCACCACACACACTAATTGTAATCCGGAGCTGGAGGGCTCAGTTCATGAAAGAAAAGAAACAACAAGACAATCAGATGACACAGTTAGATTAAGCTGTTGTTGCAGGGAGCTACCCTGATGGTTACTCACGATACCCAAGACTGGACACAGGCTGGACAAAAATTGAGACTACAGGTGATTGATCTGGAGTGCCAGGAGAAGCAGGGCCTGCATGATTCGCCGAGGCATCATTCCTGTTCAAGCGTGGAGCAGGGAGCTGATCCCCAGGCAGGTCTCTCATTGATGGCTTTCTCTGTGCAGTGGGGTAGTCTGGCAGGGCCAGTGTGGCAAGGCCCAGGTCATATGGAGATGAACGCGGATTCAGTCCGGTCGAGCTGGATACAGCTTCCAGCAAGCAGAACACAATTCACACAGTGGGGAACCAAATCACGACCCACTATAAACACACAGCACATTTATATGTAAGAGATTCTACCATACCAGGCAAACTGCTCTCCGGTCACAATCGCAAAGTCTCTGCACACACCGGGAGTTTAGAGGTAGCTGGAAATCCTGACAGGCCGATGCATTCAGCAAATCTTTGGTCTTCTTCAGGTTGATTCTGGTCACAACTTAGTGGCTTTCAGTCTGAACTGATTCTCTTCTCCCTCTCAGTGGCAGCAGTCAGGCATACAGGCCAAAACTCAAGCTTTTCCACAGAGGCTGTCTCAAGTTGTTGCTTCTTCAGCTCCCAACTTAGATCTGACTCAGCTGCCAGCAAGCCTGGGAATTTCCCCAAGATCCAAAAGGTTCGGTTGGCTGAGTCATCTGTCAGTCACAACAGGAGCTCCCCCTTCAGGCCCAAAACTACAATTCCTACAGATTTTGACTCCAGACAGCTCCTGTAGTCTGGCTCTATTTAAGGTCCCACCAGTACTGATTGGTCCAATTCGGCAGTTCCGGGCCAAGATAGTGGAGATAAACAAAACAGTCCTTGCTGCAAAGAAGGCAGGTTAGACAAACTACATTATGATTATCACTCTAAATGATTTTCAGCAAATAGTTACATCTTTCTACAGAGCTCCCTCTCAAATTACTTATGACTGCAATCCAGGCAGCTCTTAAAGAGACAGTACACAGAGGCTATACAGGCACTCTCTGGCAATCACATTTAAACTGCTAAAACACAGGACACCAGCCTGGCAGTGAGCATTTAGGCAAGCTCAAGGAAGACTTTTTGGGAACCCCCATTTGTAGGGGGGTTACACTAAGGCTGGAATTTTTAGGGCCTGTCCAGTCAGTTGCCCTTGTTTTTCATGGCAGAGTTGTGCTAGTCTCCCAAACATGTGGGCGTTTGTTCCAGTTAACAGGAGAACCCCATCATACAGTCCAGTGGGGGGGACACACTAGGGCCGTGTCTCTACTTGCTCCTCTACACCAGTTACAGTTGCAGGAAAAGACAACCAGAGGCGGACAAATCCTAGGTAGGGATAAGACTTGTCGCTCAGCCCCCCCATATGTAGGCCTTCCAGGGATTGTAATGGCACATCAGATAAATGTTTGTCATACCAGTTCTGAAATACAATGGTCACTTACGACCCAGTGTTAAGCACAGCCCAAGTAGGAATACCATTCACAGCCACAGTAGTCTTCATTGAAAGGCCTACTATTTTGGACCAGTCTGGAGGGACAACAGCAGGTGCCTGGACAGATCATTTACAGGGACACTGGTTTACCGCATACGCGGTGACGCGGACGGAAAAGCGGAATTCTGATTGGCCCATGGAAAACGGCGCCAAAAACGGAAACAGCCTTTGTTCTCAGGAGCGCCGTGAATACAGCGCTATAAAATGTGAAGTAGCGTTGTTGTCTTCCGCTGCTCTGTGGACTGTTTGCCGACCCATTTCTGCTACACTGATCTGTTCCTGCTCAGAAGGCCCCTCTGAAACCCGGACATCCATTAAAAAGCAAACAAGTAAGTTGGCTTTTCTGTTACTCTGCTGTGGCTAAGTTTTTTAAGAAAGTGCACTGTGGAGGGTCTGTTCTTCTGCAATGTATGGCTTTCCTGAAGCTCTGGGGCTGGAAGCAGTGGCGGGGGACTGAATAGAAGACCAAGAATACTTTATCTGCTCCTGCTTTTTTTTGTTTTGTTTTTTATTATTTTTGTTGCCCGATCTCATGGAGAAACTAGATAGTTATTAAGTAAGGTGGGGCCTGAATGTTGGATAATGATCTGCACTACTGGCTTGAAACTGAAAGGTTTTATACATTTTATTAAGTGATCAATACAGTCCCAAGCTTCATTATGTTTATATGAAATAATATTTTAAAGAAAGTACACTGTTGAGTCTATACAGTCTCGGGGGACGCCGTTCACCGAGACTGACTGAAGACTTTATCTGTTCCCATTTCTTTTTTATTTGATGCCCTTGTAAATTCTGATGTGCAGCGATGTGTGCCCTTGTGCAGTTCCATGGGGAAGGGGGAGCCGGAGACCCGGAGTGATTAAAAAATTAATCTGCTCTCGAGTAATTTTTTTTTCTTTTTCTTCATTGCCCAATATGATAAACTGCGACTGTGATGTGATCAAATGTCTACCCTTAATGAGAAAGAAAGACTAAAGTCTATCCATCACGGAGTGTTTGCATTGGAGCCTCCCAATTGGGTGCCCATACTACTTCCTACAGTCCCGAAGCTCGGTGGTGTACCCAGCACTTGATCTCTAAGTGATCTGCTCTTGTTTTATTTTTATAGTTGCCCTGAGAAAGTCCTTGTTTGCAGTCTGAGCTGGACAAATGTGTGTCCTAAATAGAAAGGAGGATTGCATTTATTGTTATTGTCTGGTGCTGGGTTGGGGAGAGTGGGCACGCTGGTGTGGTGGAGAGTGGGCACGCTGGTGTGGTGGAGAGTGGGCACGCTGGTGTGGTGGAGAGTGGGCACGCTGGTGTGGGGAGAGGGCACTTGGTGTGGTGGAGAGTGGCACGCTGGTGTGGTGGAGAGGGCATGCTGGTGTGGTGGAGTGGCATGCTGGGTTGGGAGAGTGGGCACGCTGGTGTGGTTGGGTGAGGAGAGTAGCCGTGCAGGTGGGGTGGGGTTGGGAGAGTGACCTTGCAGATGGCATAGGATGCGGGGTGTGAAGAGTGGCCGTGCTGGTGGGGTGGGGTGGGGAGAGTGGCCACGATGGTGTGGTGGGGTGGACAGAGTGGCCATGCTGGTCTGTCAGGTTGGGGAGAGTGGCAGTGCTGGTGTGTTGGAGTGCCATGCCAGTGTGTCGGGGTTGGGAGAGCATCCGTGTTAGTCCATTGGGATGAGGAGAGTGGCCATGCTTGGTGTGGGGACTGATGACCATTCGTGTTGGTGAGGTGGGGGGATGGGATGGCCATCCATGCTGTCCTGTGGTGTGGAAGGACTGGTCATGTTTTCTTGGGTGAGGTGAGGGAACTATCCATGTGGGTGTGGTAGGCTGACAGTAATTCCTGGGACTGTCCATTAAAATAGGGGTTCTCTGTGTTGGAGATGTGGTTTATGAGTTGCCAGGCTTGCTTGGGTAAGGTGGCCTGGCAGTGTTTCACAAAGGGCTGTATATTAACACAGGGTCAGCCTTTGTTGTGGCTGCAGGCAGGGAAGCTAAACATATTTGACTGGGAGGGATGGGAGGAGCTGGCAGTGTTACAGCAAGGTTCATCTGTACTGCACTTCAGGGGTCTAAATCAGATTTTACAACCTCTAGCCAGCAAGGCTAGTCACTGACTGAGAAAGTCGCCAACCCCACAGACTTTTCCTCTGGTCCAGCTATTGTACTTATGTTTGCTTTCTCCAACACAAGCCTGCAGGGCAAGTTAAAGGAACATTTTACTAGCCTAATACAAAATCTGCCGGCATTTGGCTAGTGAGCCACTGCCAATGTTTACCTCTGTGCTAGGGAAGGGACACTCACTGTTATATTCAGGGAAGCTGGCCTTGTGGACTGGGATAAAAGTGCTTTAAAGGGACACTGTCAACTCTGGTATCTTTTTATGGTGTGGGCAATGAGTGTGCCTCAAGCAAGAACTAGCGATATAAAATCCATAAACAGTACCAGACTTCTACAATAGTGCAAGATTAGAGACTCATTATGTAAAAAATATATTTCAGGAACCGAACCGAAATGTCAAGCCCTCGTCCACGAGCTGGAATGATACTGGCAGCACGATGCCACCAGCATCAGTTGGACAGAGGGCAACTAAGGAGGTGTGCAGAGGGATGTGCTGCTCACCGTACATTGCTGTAGCACCGACTTGCAGGTACGGGGATCAAGTGGTGGTGATGTCGGTGCCACGGGAGGGGGTGGTCACTGGCCACAAATGAAGGGTCGGAGTGGCACAGTGACTTGTGGCCAGTGGACAGAGCAGTGTTGTGGGGGGGGTGTTCACTGCTAGGAATGAGTCAGGCACTGTGTGTGTGTGTGTGTGTGGCTGTCTCAGTACCAGGACTTGAATGGGGCACTGGGTGTGTATGTGGAGGGGATGGCAGCCTGTTGCCGGGACTGGGCAGGGTTTTGTGTGCACAGCTCATATGGCATTTGTGGCAGGGTCCCCCCGCTGCATTCGGTGCTCTCCTACAGCCCCCTGTACACAGCACTATGTGTACCATTGTGAATGGTGTGTAGTGTGGGCATGCCCCCTCTTCCCCCAGACCACCCTAGTGCATAGCTGGCTGTGCAGATGGGGAATTGGAGTACACACCTGGCAAGAGCACATTTGGTGAATGCCACCAGGGATCCACAAGACCCCAGATGTGTGGCATTCGTGGGTATGTATGCCTACTCACCCAGTTTACGCTGCAGGATGGCATAGTGCATAGGGTCCATAATAAGTATCTTGCGCTACTGTGCAAGTCTGGTACCATTTATGCATTTTAAATTGCAAGTGCCTTCTAGGCACACCAATGCATACACACATAAAAAGACTCAAAAGCTGATGGTGTCTCTTTAAAAGCACAAGTACCACTGCTGCACATGACAATAATTTATCATTTTTTTTCAAATTGCCTTTGTTCATCCTTTACATTGTATAAGTAAGGTATAGAATAAAAGTCATTTTTTTCTGTATTATTTTAATTTTGGGCTGATGCCCGTATGCTGAAGGATCATTGTCCTGTTCTCCCTGCTGTCCCTAGCTACAACTGCTTGCATAAGGAATTGATCACATAATATGTTGTGTAAGCCAAGCTCAAGTCAAGTACTTAGATATTTTTGTTTTAGGAACATTTGTATGCAGTGTAATGTTGGTGGGGGTGTTTACTGCCCATCTGTCAGGGGGTTGCTGGCTGTGTATCTGGGGTAGGGTTGCTGGCTGTGTCTGGGGTGATGGAGTAGCTGGCTGTGTGTGTTTTGGTGGTGGGTTTGCTGGCCATGGGGTTTAGGAGTGGGGGTTGCTGGCAGTGTGTTTGGGGTTGGGGATGTTGCTGGCCATTTTTGGTGGGGCAGGGGATGACAATGAGTTCTTAAAGGAGAACTACTGGCAGAGGTGAAGCCCCAGCCGCTGTACTGATCGTGGCTTTACCTCACTGGTCCCCCCTGCAGGCATTATATTAAATAAATCATCTTTGTACCTGATCACACAAACTGGTAAATCCTCCTGGCATTTTAATTTTGGCACTTGTGAACATCCCACGGTCTCGCTTATGAACTGTTGATGCTGCCTTGCCCTGACTCAATAGTGCCCTTATGCATGGAGATTGAAGTTGATATCCCAGTGCCTCTTATAAATCCCATGGGTGTGTTCAGTGCACTACTGCCCTGCCTATAGAGGAAGAGGCATGGCAGCATCATCAGCTTGCAGTGTTATGAGCAAGAGCATGTCATGTTCAAAGGCACCATAATTAAAATGCCAGGCCCACTGAGGATGTACCACTTTGTACTAGTGAGCAGGCACAAAGATGAATTTATTTATGTTGACTGTAGGGGAGGTAGGAGAGATGAAACCCAATCTGTACCATGTTCATGGCTTCACCTCTGCCAGTAGAACTCCTTTCATGAGTTTGAGCTCGACATGAAAACTAAGAGGCTCCATTTGCATGAAGACCAAGTCAGAAAGTACCCAATTTACTGTGGGTGTAATTCTGGATTGGTTTATTACTTGGAAAAGATTGTATAGCTCTCTATTAGCATCCTCATTAATCACATGTGGATTTTTTTAATTGGATGCACTTTGTTTACAAATAAACCGATTCAGGCAGCTAAATTTTAGATAGGGACTGAACCGATGGAGTCCACCTTGGCGCCTGGTGGTTCAGCTTAATTCACGCCTGAGCTCTGACAAGCAAGCCTGGGTACATGGCATTGGGTGAGTACTGTTGTGATTCCACTGCAGTCGTCACACCTGAGGGTGTGGGCTTCAGTGCTGCACTGCATGCTGTCACATCTGAAGGGTGAGGGCTTCAGTGCTGCGCCTCCTGCTGTCACACCTGAGGGGTGGGGTTTCAGTGCTGCATCACTTGCTGTCACACCTGAGGGGTGGGGGCTTCAGTGTTGCACTGCCTGCCATGACACCTGAGGGATGGGAACTTCAGTGTTGCACAGCCTGCCATCACAACTGAGGGGTGGGGGCTGCAGTGATGCAGCTACTGCCATCACACCTAAGGGATAGGGAACATAGTATTGCTGCCATCACACCTGAGGGATGGGGAACGTAGTACTGCTGCCATCACACCTGAGGGATGGGGGTCGCAGTGCTGCTGCTCTATCACACCGGTGGGAGGGGCCATAGTGCTGTTACTGCTGCCTTCACACCTGAGGTGATAGGGGCGCACTGTTGTTGCTACTGCAATTGCACCTGAGGGATGGGGACCACAGTGTTACTTCCATCACACCTTGGGATGGGGCCATAGTGCTGTTGCTGCTTCACATCTTGTACCTAAAACAACTTTTAATTGGTACAAGGATGGATGGATGTACAGTAGTGGAGGTCAAAATTGCTAAAATGCATGTTCACAGAGTTAAAATTGTTAAATAAAGTACACAAAGCCAAACACCGTTAAAAACGGATTTTGGCTTAGGAGACACCGGTGACAATACCAGTTTTTACAATGTGCAAAACGGAATTTGCCCTTTCTCAATCCCGGTAAACCAGTGTCCCTGATCATTTAGCCACAGAGGGGTTTCAGTTAGGATGGCCGAAGCCTTTACTGTGGTCATTTCATGCACCCCTTGACCACTGACTCGTTTTTCGAAGCTCTCCTTGAAGCCGGTTCGCCACTTTCTGTAAGTCCTTCTGAGACTGGCATTCCATCTTCATATGGCCATCCTTGCCGCAATTGTGACAAATGACAGGCTCTCGGGGCATCCTTGGGGAAAACATAGCAGGGGATACTGGAGAATCAACAGGAGATTGTAATCTGACTTCTGCTGGTAGTGTACCATGTCTCAAAAGTTCCTTTAGGGTGGCAGTCAATTCCCTTAGCTCAGCCGAGAAGCCACCCTCAGTAGAGGATGCCTGAGGGTGCACCCCCACCCCCATAATAGTCACGTCCTGACAGGGGCCAGGGTCTCTGTCAGCAGGCGATACCTCAGCAAACGCACCCGGTTGTACTTTTCTGACTTCCTTCAGCAACTTTTCCCCCCACCGTTTAGCCCACGGTGGGACACTCGTAGTGGTCTCCATTTCGGAAGGGCCTTCCAGTGCCATGATCACTTGGGCTGCACTCACCTCATAATTACAATCTCCCTCTTCACCTTCTACCTCCCGGAGTTCTCTTATCAAGTCACAGTAGTCAGGTGGGTTACCTCTCCTATCCAGGAGCCTTAACTGGAAGGTCTGCAGTTTAGAATGCTTGGCATATTGCAGTATGTGCCCCAATATCACACGGTTTAAATCACTGGTGGCTATCCCACCTTTCCAGTAAACTTTCTGCAGAGCTCTTTCTAGGCAAGTAACATACGCAGACAAACGTTCTCCCTTCCATTGTTTGGTACCTTGGAATTTCCACATCAAAGTCTCCCCTGACTCAATGCTCCCAAAATTGCCTTCAAGTACAGATAGGTACTTCTGAGCAGATGCATCAGGGTTCGTGGACCTCAAAAATGTAATGGCTTCAAGGGAGGGGCCCCTCAAACTTTCTATGATTCTTTTCCACTTCTCAGCCTCTGCACACTGCCACTCGGGTACCAAGGGGGCAACATAGTCGATCCAGGTCTCCCAGTCATCCTCCCCTTGGGGGGTGGGGAGGGTGCCCAAGAAGATTCTCAGCCTCCGGTAGGAATCATGACTAATGGTGGATACAGATATAGGGGCCAGAATTGGCACGGGCACAGAAGGTGGGGCAGTAACAGGTGCTGGAGTGGGAGGGAGTGTTGGGGAAGCAACGCCCCCAGGTGGCAGGAATAGTTTCTTAAAGTCCTCTATGGTTTTCCCTTCCACCAGCAACAACTTAGCAAATTTCTCCTCAAAAGTCTCAGATAATGCTGGGAGCTCATCCTCCCCAGGGTCTTTACTGTATTTTGTTGCCACTCTGCAGGTGGCTAGGGCCCCTTCTGATGCAATAGTCTGTGACACTTTAGATCTGTCCACGAGGTCACTACACTCTACCAAGGCTATGAAAGTGTGGGTGATCAAATCAGCCTGTCGACCCACCAAAACAGGGTTTTTTAAACATTCAACTTTGGAGAGTGCTCCTTCTACAGTGTCCTTACTGGTGCCCAGGAGAATATCAAGTGTAAGCAGAGCATTTTGGGGGTTGATCTCCTGCCCAGTACACCACCCCACCAATTGGTGTACAGCCATTTCTACTGGGGTAGCCATTAATCTTTAACAATAAGATTGTTAAATTTCCTGGTGAAACATTTCAATAAATAAATAAAATAATTCGTAATTTTTGGCCACTAGAAGGCACAAAATCCCAGCGGTGAGATTCCAAGATGTAACCCCTTGGTGGCGCTATCTGAAGGGCTACTACCCCTGCCTGCTTGGCTAGTAGCAGGTTAATGGGCCTGGGTAATGAAACGGGTGCCTCCACCCGGAGGTCAGGGTTGTTAATGGTCAAGCTAACCTAGGCACAGCCCTCCGGGACACTGTAACCCCCCCTCTTTCCCTTCTAGTGGCCTGAACAATATACAATAATTACTTTCACAAAGACCCTTATTCACCAGGCAATTACCCACACTATTTGCACTTACCACCAGGGCTGGTTCCTCAAACTTGACTCTGGGGACCCCCTGTAAAACAAGGTTAAACACAGCAACTAGCAATAGTACAATACCTTTGGCACAAACTGGAACCACAGTCAGGTTAAATGCAAACAAAGTTAAATCTGATTTATTCAGGGGACTTGAACAAGGGAGGGGCGTGATCAGGTTGATTTGTTTAAAAGCTGTATTAATCAGACATTTATGCATGCAGTTCAGAGTCCCTACACAGTCACACACTCTGGGTACCCAGGTAGGAAAATGGTGGGCTAGCCAGGAACGTTGCAGCTGGTTGGGGCCCTGTCATGGAAGAAAGCAACATGCATAACACACACTATTTGTAATCCGGAGTCGGAGGGCTCAGTTCGTGAAAGAAAAGGCAACAAGACAATCAGATGACAACACTTTTAGATTTAGCTTTTGTTTCAGGGAACTACCCTGATGTTTACTCACGATACCCAATACTGGACACAGGCAGGACGAAATCGAGACTGCAGGCTGTTCAGCTGGAATGCCCGGAGAAGCAGGACCCACATGAATCACCGAGGTGTCATTCCTGTTCAAGGCATTGAGCAGGGGGCTGATCCCCAGGATGGTCTCTCGTCGATGACTTTCTCTGCATAGCAAGTATTCTGGCTGGGCCAGTGTAGCAGGGCCCAGGCAAACAGAAATGGATATGGATTCAGTCCGTGGAGCTGGATACAGCCTCCAGCAAGCAAAACACAGTTCAGACACACAGTGGGGAACCAAATCACGACCCACTATAAGCACACAGCACATTCACATGTAAGGAAATTCCACTCTACCAGGCAAATGGCTCTCCGGTCACAATTACAGAGTCTCTGCACAATCCAGGAGTTCAGAGGTAGCCAGAAGTCCTGACAGGCCAATCGCATTCAGCAAATCTTTGGTCCTCTTCAGGTTAAAATCTGGTCACAATTCAGTGGCTTAATTCACTCTCCAAATTCGGATTTAGTCTGAAAAAGGAAAGCACAAGTTCCCTCTCAGGGACAGCAGGCAGGCATGCAGGCCAAACTCAGGTCTTTCCACAGTTCTCCCATGCAAATCCACTATGGATTGCTGCTCGAACTATCTCAAGCTGTTACTTCTTCACTTCCCAACTTGGATCTAACTGAAACTGCAAGCAGTGTGGACTTTCCCCGATTCAAAAGGTTCGGTTGTCTGATCTGTCAGTCACAACAGCGACTCCCCCTCCAGGTTATTTTAGGTGCCAAAAGCCCAAAACTACAATTCCTACAAGTTTTGGCCCCACCAAGCCCCTGTAGGCAGGCTCCATTTTAGAGTCCCAAATGCACTGATTGGCCCATTCTGACAGTCCAGGACCAAGATGACAGAAACAAACAGAATTGTCCATGCTGCAAAGAAGGCAGGTTAGGACAAACTGCAATATTATTACTACTCTAACAAATGATCACCAAATAAGTACATCTTCTAACAGAGCTCCCTCTCAGATTAATTATGACTGCAATCCAGGCAGCTCTTAAAGAGACAATACACAGAGGCCATACAGGCAATCTGGCAATACATTTAAACTGCTAAAATGCAGAACACCAGCCTGGCAGTGCGCAGTTAGGCAAGCTCAAGGAGGACTTTTCGGGAACCCCCATTTGTAGGGGGAGTTACACATGAATAGGCACATTTTGCCCTTAATGCCATCCCCAATGTCATTGATGAAGACATTGAACAACACCGGCCCCAGCACTGAGCCCTGTGGGACCCCACTGGTTACCTCTATGGTGCCAGATCACTCTCCCCCCACAATCACCCTCTGATTTCTGTCCTTCAGCCAGTTTTCCGCCCATCTGGCTATCTTTTCCCCACCTCCAAGATTCACCAACTTCCTGATCAACCTTTTGTGGGGCACAGAGTCAAAGGCCTTGCTGAAATCAAGATCAATACTAACTGCCTATGGTGTCCTCTGTCTCTTATTGTTACCGCAGCCAGCTGCCTACTCAAGCTGCTCGTTATATGAATATTATCTCAAAGTATGTTATAACTGAGTATCTTTATTTTTTTCTTTTAGTTGTTTTGGTTGTTTATTGTGCATTCTTTTACTACCTCTGTATGTATGTTGACCCTCATCCTTTGATGTGGAACCTTTATAAACGAGCAGTTTCTGCTCAAAGGTATTTGTAATCCGAGATCCTAATAAATAAATAAATAAAAAGATGGAGGATGTCTACCACTTGGCCCCTGTCTACTGTCTTAGTGACACAGTCAAAGAAGTCAATCAGATTTGTTCAACACAATCTCCCCCTATGAACCCATGCTGCCTCTCATCCTGGAGACCATGCTCCTCTAGATATTCCACCAACCTTTCCTTTAGTATGGTCTCCATCAGCATGCCCACAATGGATCATCCTTGGGACCACTTTTGTGGAGGGGCACTACATGTGCTGTTCACCAGTCCTGCAGTATCACGCCTGACTCTAGTGAACTGTTAAACAGGTCTTGCTGTGATCCTGCCAGCTCCTCAGCCAGTTCCGTTAGTACCCTTAGATGTACTCTGTCCAGGCCTGGTGATTTGTCCACCTTTAATGCCAGCAGACCCTCCCTCACTCTATCCTCCTCTATCACTACATCTGTGTTCCCTTCCCCCCTGCTCGCTCCTCTTTTCCCTCCTGAAGGCACTGGTGAAGAGAACAGGAATAGCAGGTGAAAACTGGATGGCAGACTACCGACCGTATCTGAATGCAACTGTTCTCGGGCAAGATTTACAAAGCCCTGTGTTTGACGCAAGGTGCTTGTAGTGAACAGCTGTGCCACAACTGTCACCTTGCATCAAAAGATGCATCTGGGAGCTATTCAGGAAAGCAGCCTGTGTCAAACACAGGCTGCTTGCAGTAAAGGGGGTTTCTACCAGCCTTGTGCCAGAAAAAGGGCTGCGGTATGGCACTAGGGGGGCTTGTGGCAGATGCAGGCTGCCATATCCCCTTAAATTGTATTCAGAAAACCCTCCCAGAGGACAATGTTCTAAGCACTGTTAAACCATCAAAAAGCAGGCATAACAGTACTTAGGCACCCTCTGGGAGGGTTGCCAACCATGCACCACTGTGTCGCTGCCCCCCCCCCAGCCCTGATCCGCCAGTAAGTTTTATCATGTTAGTTAATTACCTGGTGATCTAGTGGCCCCCTCCCTGCCCTGATCTGTCCATAGGTCTTATTATTTTAGTAAATAATTCCCTGGTGATCTAGTGTCCCTCTGGTGGGTAGTGTGCCCCTCCCTTGACCCCAGTCCAGTGATTGGCACAGTCCTCCTCACACCACCACCATGGCCAGCCAGCAGATGAATTGTTCGAGCACATACTGTATGCAGTGCGTGCTCTGACAGTTCATTCAGCATCGGTCATGGGCGTGTAAGGAGGGCTGTGCCAGTACTGGATTGAAGTCGAAGATGGGGTTGGAAGGCCATGCCCACCTGCCAGGTAGGGGGGCCACTACCAGGGAATTATTTACTTAAAATAATAAGACCTACAGGTAGATTGGGGTGGGGAGAGGGGACACTAGATCACCAGGGAATTAGTTACTTATAAAAATAAATCTTATGGGCAAATCAGGGCTTGGGGGAACCAACCCACTACCATGCCCCCTTCCAAGGGCGTAGCTGTCACCTGTCCACACTGTGTCTTGCAGCGCAACTGGTGGATGCGCCATCTGTTTCGCGCACTGCCACTGATGCCGCAAGCTGCTGGTCATAGGTGCCAGGACCCTGTCCATTAATGAATCAGGCACAGGGTTCCTGACACTGTAACACCTGGTGCAAGCTGCCATTGTCGCAGTTTTTGACCAAGCTTTGAAAATCTGGCCCCTCCTGTCTAAAGAGTGAGGCATGATGAATACAAAAGTAATAAGCCATGTCAGGATGTGCATTGTAGGATTTCAATGCACTCCCCAGGGGAGTAGTAGAGTATGAGGCCAAAGGCCAAGTTTTCTTGTGCCCCTGGGAAGTGCATTAAAATCCTATGATACACACCATGGGGCTTATTTCACTTATAAAATGACTCTAAGTAGTTTTTTGGGGGGAGGAAAATGATAGTAGGCATCTGACCATGTGCTTACAGAGATTTAATGCACAGTCAGGTGATGTCTCTCAGCCAATGATATTTCTAAATTTCTTCTCGACATTTTATAAAGGATTTAATACACATCCCAGGGGAGTGAGACATGAGTCCAAAGGCCAAGTGACCTCATACCCCTTGGGAAGTGCATTCATATACTTTACTGCACACACGGAAAGGCTTACTGCATTTATAAAAAGACTTGCTGCTCTGTTGTATTACAGGTAAATTGAAACATTTTTGTTAGTACTTTTTTACATGAATTATTTAAATACATTTCAGTAACAAAATATATACCTGAAATAGTGTCTGGCTTTGTAGGTTTTTTGACCTTGGTAATGAGATCCAGCACCTGACCATGCATTACTAGGAAGTTAATGCATGCTCAGGTGACTTCCCTCAGCCAATGAAGTTTCTATATTTTTCTTCTCATTTTACAAAGAAAATGAACTACATGTAGTGGAGTCATCAGCATGTAATATCATCCCCTAAAACATTTTTGAGACCCTTCATTTTTTTTCTTTTCACCACTATGTTTTTATTTGGTGTACCTTGAGAGCCACTGTTTGATTTATAATAAGTGTTGGTACCTACAGTCCTTTCTATGACTTTCTGAGGCTATTAACCAATGTCAGCTATTTTTCTCTGACATATCTGTTTCTCTCATTTGATATGAGACTTTTTATACAGCACCAATGGTGATAAATTTATGTAGGGGGCAATTCTGGAAACATGTGGGCAAATAAGCAATTTTAGAGTAAGCAAGATCAATTTAAGTAAATTTCAAGCATGCAAGGGCAGTTTCACAGTCTCAGAGCAGTTACAGAGATGCTTAGACTTTAATAACAGACAAGAGCTCATCAGCCAGTCCAGCATATCCACCCTACCTAAGTACTCTGCACTGGCCCTGGCAGTCATCCCTTCCCTTTGCTCCCCCCCCCGTCTTTCTAACTAATCCCATATGCCTGTCTCATCCCTGCTTAAAGCTGCTCACTAATTTGGCCTGTGCCAGCTTGTTCCACTTATCCACCGCTGTTTCTGTGGAAAAAGTGCTAACAGACATCCCTTTTAAATCTTCCTCTTGAAAGATTAAGTGTGTTTCATCTCATACCTCTATTTGAGCTCAAGGAGAAAAATTCCTTGGTGTCCCCCTATTCATTCCTTGCAGCTACTTGTATGTCTCGATCAGCCTGTCCTCATATGTCTTGTCTCCCAATCCATTAACCATCTTCATTGCCTTGTGCTGTACTTCTCCCTCTTTGTGGTGCCTGTCCTCATGTGTGGACTCCAGTGCCTTGCATAATATTCCAGGTGGGGACGCACTGGTGACCTGTGCAATGGGATAATTACTTCCCAACATCCACTGCTTATCCCCCTCCCTATGCAACCCAGCATCCTGTCTTCCTTAACCAAAGCTCTATTACAATGTGCTGTTGTTTATAGGCTCTCTGATATTATGACCCCAGGTCCTTTTCATCAGTGGTGTTTTCCAGCACCACTCCTCCCATTTCATATTGCACTCTTGGATCCCTCTTCCCGGTGGCCATCACTTTACATTTTTTAGTGTTGAAGCCCAGCTACCAGATCTTTGACCAACTCTCCAACCTGCCCAGATTCTCCCCGAGTTCCCTTATCCCTTCGTCAGTGTCCACCTTGTGCAGATCTTTGGGTCATCTCCGAAGAGGTAGATCTTACCCTTGATGCCTATGATCCCCCATGTCACGAATGAACACATTGAAAAGGACCGGGCCCAGAACTGCCCCATGAGGTATTCCATGTGTTACTTCCTTTACCTTCCAAAAAGTTGGCAATCCCCCACTCCCACCCCTAAGTTCCTTATCTTTTTGACCAATCTCCTACAGGGAACCAAGATCTTGCTGAAATCAGACTACACCATATCAAATGACTGTCCACTATCTACTGCTTTGGTCACCCAGTCAAAGAGTATACAAGATAAGTCTAGCAAAACCTTGAACCCGTGTTGTCTAGGATCCTGTGTCCCATTTCCCTCCAGTAAGTCTATCAGTTCCTCCCTTAGTAAAGACTATATCATTTTTCCACTACAGACATCAAGTTGACTGGACAGTGGCACATAATCCCTTCTGCCCTTATGTAGATGGACCATATCGACTGTCCAGGAGTCCCTAGGACCACCACCATAGCGAGTGAGCAGCTGAATATGTCTGCGAGTGGCCCTATCACTTCTGCTTCCTCCTTAAGCATCCTTGGTGTAAGTTATCAGGTCCCATGGATTTATTTACTTTCAATCCTGTAAGCTTCTCCAGCACCTGATTCTTTATTAGTTTGACCATGTCAGTTGAACTCATGATCTCCTGCCTTCCTTACTTAACTCCACATTTTGGCAGTGACTCTTCTTCTCCCTAGTAAATATGGAACAAAAATATTAGTTTAGTATCCCTGCTTTCCCTTTGTCTCCCTCCTTTCATCCTTCCTGACCCTTCAGTCTCACAGTACCCACTTTGACCTCCCGCTTCTTTCAGATGTACCTTTTTTCCCTTGCTTTACTTCCTTTGCCAGTCGGAGTTCTGTCTCTGCCTTGGCCTTCATCACTTTCCTGCCTACATTGTTGACCTCTGGGTACTTCTCCCTGTCTTCCTTTGGCTTCCCTTATACTTTAAAAATGCTCTCCTTTTGGCTCGTACCACCATCTTCATTTTATTCAAGCAAAGGCCTTTGGACAAATTTTGCCTGTTTTCAAAGGCGCCCATGTTCAGAAGCACAGACAAGAAAATAAATATATACAATTAGAATACAATTACACAGAAATTACAGTGTTTCAGGAGAGAGAATATACTTCTTAAGTTAAGATACCCTAAATCAGTGTCATCTGTTTGTGAATAAAGAGTCTATAAATTGCTTTTTATGTTTGCTTACACGCACGCTCAAGAAACATTATGTGACAGCTTAGGAGAGAAGCAGGGTTTTGGAGGTACGGCACTGTGGTGGCCAGTGCACCCACTTCATTTTGAGGCTTGGCCCACTTTCCCCAAAGTGGTGGCATGCTGCTGCTGACACTAGTTCAGCAAGCATGCCACCAACTTGAAACAAATTGGTCGCTGCAATGAGGGAGTGACCCGTCATTGCAGGGCGGTACCTTGCCTGGTGTAACACTTCCATTAACATGGCGGCGGCTGTCGCCGTCCATCTCAGAGTCCCCAAGCCAACAGGGGTGCCCATTCCACCTGTCGGCATGCCCCCTCCCCAGTTCATTTGCCGACGAGGAAGCCCACTCCCCATCAGCATAATGTCCCCGTACATTTTGTTTGCCGAGAGGGGTGCCCAATCCCCCTCGGCATCATGCCCTGCCAAACACAGATCCTTTTTCCTTTGCCAATGGGGGGGCTCAGTCCCTGTTGGCTCCAGTCTCCCCCCCCAAATACACATGTGGTGCGCTGGGAGCCCACTCCCAGTGTACCAAATCTACCTGCAAAAAAAGAAAACCTTTCCGTAATGGTTTTCATTTTTTTTTTTTTACCTGCAAAAGTAGAAAATGGTCCCTCATTGTGTCTGGTGTCCCCTCCTCCAACCCGCACCCACCCTCTGTGCACCCCACATCCCCACACCCCCCTCACCCCATACTTACCTCAGGAGCCTGGCTCAATGATCTTCGGTAGACCAAGAACATGTCTGCACTCTTCAAAAGCCGACCGCGAACTGAAGAAATGCCGGTAAGTTGTATAATGGCAAAAATGGAGTTTTTTAAACTTAGGTGGATCTCTCAGCCATTTTTGCAAATTTTGGCATCAAATTTTCAACATGGGGTTCTTGGGACCCAACCTCATGAATTCAGTCACTGTCATGTCGTTATTCGGTCCCAAAAGGTGATTTTGTGGTCACTATGCGGAATCACATTTCTGGACTGAGTAACGAAATTACAGTGTTACTGTTCATGAGGTGGGCTCCTCAAAAGCCTATGTTGCAAATTTGGTGAACAAAAATCCAAAAAATGACTGTGTTACGAGCGTGTGTTGCGCAGTTTCTACGCACGCTTGTAACTCTGAGAATTTTTAATATTTCACCCAGATTTTCAGCATTGCCATTTTTTTCACACCTCCTTATGAACAGTACAGCTGCCATTTTTCACATCCTGCCTGAAATGTGTTTTCGCACATGTGGCGCACAATGGTGCGGTCGCTGTGGGAAATCAGCGTTTGGGGCAGATTAACAAAATCATAGTGACACTGTTCATGAGTGGCGGTCCCAAAATGCCTATGCTGAAAATTTGGTGAGAACATTTCACAAAATGACTGTATTATGAGCGTGCGTTGTGCAGTTTCCACGCACGCTTGTAACTTCGAGAATTTTTTATATTTTCACTACAGATTTTCAACACTGCCATTTTTTCACACCTCCTTATGAATAGGACAGCTATCATTTTTCACATCCTGCCTGAACTGTGTTTTCATACATCTGGCACAGAGTGGCACGATCGCTGTAGAAAATCAACATTCGAGACAGATTACCAAAATCACAGTGCCACTGTTCATGAGCAGAGGTAGCAAATGCTTTCATGAGGTGGGGGTCACAAAAAGGCCATGTTGAAAATTTGTAGTGCAAATACCAACAAACACCCGGGGCATTACGGTTTCTAACCACAACGTCCCACCCTGTACAGACTGACAGGCATCAGGGGTGTGCCTTTGGATTGCTGGCTGTAATGCTCCTGCCATTCCACCCCCATCCTGCAGCCAGTGACAGGCATCAAGGTGTGCCTTGGACTCTTCTTCCCCAAAGTTCACCCCATTATCCTATACTGCACCCATTTCAGCATATGTCCTTATGGAATGGGGTGACTGTAAAGCCGAACACCCCAAGGCACACCTCAACACTTGTCGGTGTCCACAGGATAGGATGAGGTGAAATGGTGTGAGCATTATGCATGATGACCCAAAGGCATACTCCAATGCCTGTCCATCTCTGTAGGGTGGAGGTGGGATTGGCATGAGTTCAGTACTTCACTGCCATTCCTATTCTACATCTGTCTAACTCCTGCACTTCCAATGCTAATACCAGCAAGCAAACATTCGGCATTGACAAATGCTTGTTATGATTGGCTACTTTATAATGGAACATGAGTTTTATGCATGGATACCTTATGATAAATATGTACTTTCATGAGACGTTGATTTGGCTTTTAAATCTGAACTTAGATAGAAAATGTTTTCTATTTTCTTCATTCACTGTTAGTAGACTTTAGTAGTGCTTGACTATTGAACATTTTTTTCTTGATGTTCTTACCAACCATTAAAATGATGGTGAGAATTTAAGTCCTGTCTTAGCCTTATCTGCTTCTTTCACTGAGTACGTAAATTCAGACCAAATATGTTGTGCATTGTAAGTTTTTTCCTTGCAATTAAAATGATTTTGCAGATTTTAGTTTTACTGCTACTTTTCTTAGAACGTTTCCTCTAGTTGGATTGGCTCTGGTGGGCTCTCAGCCCTGTCCCTGCCTCCCCAACCCAGCATCTACCTGCTTAACCGAACACCCAAGGATGGTGGTCATATAGCTATACAGAATTGGGGGGGGGGAGGCAGGCATGGCTTCACGAATCTGTAGCCTTCCCATTTTTCTGTTCCTTGTTTCTCATAAGCTGGGACAAGCACATAGACAAGCACGTGTGGGGATGCGTGCATGCCAAGGAGTCCCGCAGTCCCTTCCACTGCCTTCCTAGACCCACCCTACTAGGCCTCTACCAGCTTGTAGTAATTCGGTGGATCATGCAGGTCCTCCACTCTTAGGAAAGAGAGCAGCTGCCAGGCGCATAATCCTTTCCCTCCCTGGCCGACCCCCAATAACCCTCGATCGCCACCGAACACAGGTCGCCGGTGTGGCAGGAGGTAAGGCACCAGCACCTCAGCCCTCCACTCGGCCAGCCCTCACCGCTGCTTTTGAGGAATCCCCACAGCATGGATGTAAACTGAAGAGACAGGAAATGGAGGTGTTTCCCAGAGAAGAAGTTGTAATTACTGGAGAACTATTTACAGTTCATTCAAAACTCATTTATCCTGAGACCAGTTTCAAAAAAACATTTAACCAATATTCTGCATAGGGTAAGAACACTTTCATTTTCGTTATTGTAGCAAATAGCTTGTGCAAAGTTTTGTTATATATAATACCGCAATATACTAATCTATGGTTGGAATGGATGCTAGGCCCCTCGTGTCTGCCCACTTCCATCATAAGCAGGAATTTATTTATTTAGTTTTCTGTTGATCAGGTAAGTGCAGTAGGCAAACAAATGCCTATTTTTAGGCATGAGCCAGGAGGGTATATATAAAAATGCATTACAGAGAATGATACAAGGCAAAGACGATTAGTGTAACAAATTTTGGCAACAACAAATCAGCATGCATTACATCAGTAGAAAGCAGAGGGAGGAAACGTCAATGATAAGACCTTTGTCAGATATAGCAGGAAGAAAAGAAAAAGGAGGACATCAAAAGGTTGGTAAGAGGGACAAATTGGGTAGAGGACAATCAGGGGAACGCAGATGTCCCAAATGACTCCTTCTGCTCAGCCTTCACAAAGCAAGGTGATGGCCCACTGCTGGATTACAGAGTAGCAGGTGTTATCCTTTTACTTGTACCTTGGCAGTCAGACAGTCTTCACACTGCCTTTGCAAGGGTGTTTACCTGGCTCGGTCGCTGGAGGAAGGGCACACAAAAAAAGCATTTATATTTTAACTGTGAACGGGGGTTGGCCGTGACATTGGGGGGGGGGATGCTACTGAATAACACAGTCCACTCACAAAAGTATGTCCACAAACAGAATGAGACCTAAGTAGTAGGTTTTATTCTGACATGATGGACTGACAGACATTTGTCTACAGGGGCTGCAGGTACAGAACATGTACACAAAGTCCATAGAAATCCACAGTAGTAATGTACGACCAACATATTTGCTCAAGTCCCACCTCCCTGCCTTAGAGGATCAAAGACACAACATTCCCACCCATCCCTGTTCCGGGCAATGGACACTGGACAGAGCTTGTCCAAATAAGTGTAAACAGTGCTGGACTCACAATTTACCAGATTATATTCTTTTCCAGGATGTGAACAACAACATCAAGTTCACATTTCACAGGGATGGGCCATGCCGGGCTGCCCCCTTAACCAGAGTTCCACCTCCACAAAGTCTTTTACAGGACAGGTCATGTCCTCAAATCTGGGAGAAACAGGTCCAAAAATATTCCCAAAACTAAGAGTCTTCTCATATCCCAGACAGAAGTGAGTGTGTAGTTCAAAATTCTAGGCAGAGCAGAGGTAATTTTTTCCAGATAAGTTCATACATGCAAAGGCACCATTTGAGTATTAAGACAGTCCTACAACAGTTTTCATGTAAAATTGTCCCAACAGACAAGAATTCCTTGATAGTGCAACACCTTGCCATACCAGAAACTGGGCAGCACCTTTCCAGTCAAAAGTCTCTCAGAAATTGAGGATGACCCCGTAAGTTACTTATGGTTACAGGGCCCATTATCTTTCAGGATTTTCACCCCCTCTGGGGCACTGCACAGGAGAAGGCAACTGCCGTGAGCTGATACAGGTCTCTCTGTGAATGGACATGGGGCTGAAAAGGGTCAGGAGAGAGGTGGCACCTCTACTGAAGCTCTCCTCAGTCATCACCCCAAGCTAACTGTACTGCTCTCAGGCAGAAAACTGACTGACACAGCAACATTCTATTATGGCTTATGCTACTGTGAAAGCCACTCCTGCTTGGAACCTCTACCCAGAATGACTAACAGAAGCTGTAAAGGGAGCCCTAGAAGTTTAACTATTTGCTGCCCAGCATGCCTACCTAAAAACCCACTAACTACCAGGGTTCTAGTAACCCTAGGGAGAACACAGGGCGTTACACTCACCGCCACCAGAAAACCTTGCTTTCTGCAGCAAGGGCCTTGGACTGCAATAGGCCTTCCCCCTTGGGCATTCTACAGGATATTTTGGTCACCCTTCCCCTACCTATGACCAGCATAGGCAGTTCACCACAGAGGACATGGGAGCTATGCAACAGTTATCTACCACTGGCTAACTATGGGATCCCTTAATGGTGGCAAGTCTGGCTGCTGGCGGTGGCTTCCTGATTTAACAGGACTGACCACTTACCACCATTGGCAGGATCACAAGCCCATCCCCCCATCAGGCACTCACCCAGTTCCACCACCAGGCTCTTACTAGTGAATCAAAAACAAATATCCACACTACACAGCACTGAACCAAATTGCAGTTTTATTCAAAAGTATAAAAGAGCGCCAAACGCCACAATCAGCATCTGCTCCATTAAACCTCTACCAGTTTCACAAGATATGTGTCATCAGGAGGCTGGCTCTACATTAAAAAAAAACCTTAAATACATGCAACCCACACATAATTTAAAGTGACAGTACTTAATAGTATAAAGTGCAACATACTAACTAAAAAATAATTATTTACTTTATACATCTAACAAAAAAATCCTAGCAGAGAGCTAGTAATACATTATCCAGATATATACAAAAATAAAGGAATCCTTAGTCTCACCAAAACATCAAGGTATAACAAATCAGAATCTGGTAATAATCCTTACAGCATCACAAAGGCATGAAATGCACATCCAAATTCATAAGTCTTAATAATTTTTTTTCTTTTTATATAGAACTGTGATCCCGCTGGTTTTCTAATGAGCCCTAGGGGAAACATGAAAAAATAAATTATTAAACAAATGTGAGGACCTCACAGTGGCATCTTAAGCTAGATCAACAGCAATATTTTCCATTTATTTTCTCTGTATACATGGCATTAGTTTTATGCGGTCTTTCAGACCTGGTGGTTCTAATGTTTCCAGTGTGAAAATCCAAAATGACTCCCTGTGCAGCAACTTGTCATTCAGGTTTCTACCTCTGGCTCACATTTTAATTTTTTCAATCGCACAAAATTTAAAGTTATGTGAACCATTCATGTTAGTTTGTACATGACTAGCCAGTGCATTCTTTTTATCCCCCTTCCTCATGCATCTCAGATGTTCCCCTATGCGTATCTTCATAGGTCTAATTGTTTTGCCTAGGTACTACCCACTATGCTAAACCACAGGGACACCCAAACATGCCTGTTCCCAAACCTGAAAAGTAAAAACAGCACCTATTAAGGATATGCACAATGGATTGCTATGCCTTTCCCAACACTAACAACCACGAACAGTACACCTGTAAAAACAATTCATAACAGTACAAGTTAAAACATTTAAAACCATTGGTAGAACAAACAATTCTAAAAATAGCACCTGAGGCACCCACGGATGCTTTGGTAAAATCCTGGGGATATTCTTCTTCAGCTGTACCTGCGAAAGGATATGCAACGGCAAACAACTACATACTACTTGACTCTTAAAATTTTTGTAAAAAAATAGTTTTTTTATAAACATTTTGTAAATGTTTTTCTTTTTTCTGTGTTTATGCAAAACAGTGTAAAACACTGAAACATGGGGGGCATTAAAACATAGGAAGGGAGCCCTATCAGTCCATCTAAGGAGAAATGTCCTTGGGGCTGGGACTTTATAACGACAAAAGTGTCTCTGGTAATCAGATGGTTGAACAGTTCCAGAGTCCTCTGAAACAAGACACACCTGCTGGAAATGTCCAGAAAGACCAAGATGGTATACTATCCACATTGCCCCTTGGAGGTGTGAATACTCTGCAGGAACAAGTATAAGGAGCAATAAAAAAAAACCTGGCCCTACCAGTTCTGACGTATAGGATGACACTGGAAACTCATTTGCTTATTTGTTTATTGTATTCTAGGAATTAAATACCTTTGAGCCAAGGCTCTTTTACAAAGGTTCTGCGTCAAATTAGGTACAAGCAATAAGGTTACAGTGAGTGGCACAATAAAGTACATTGTGGACTGAAAGAGACATGAACAGTCAAGTATCAAAAACATTTGTGCAGGGACAGATAATTACCAAATGAACACTTTTCTTCAATAAGCAAACAAATGAGGAGGGGAAAAG